>OV702291.1:354896823-357396823 GCA_916181665.1 Avena sativa
CACTGGTGGATCCATAGGTGGTATGTGAAAAGATTACACATTTCAATGACTCTGGTTGTTGTTACTAAAAAGAACACACATGCAATGACACTGGTGGATCCATAGGTGGATTGTGAAAAGAGCACACATGCAATGACACTGGTGGATCTATATGTGGTATATGAAAAGAACACACATTTCAATGACTCTGGTTGTTGTTACTAAAAAGAACACACATGCAATGACACTGGTGGATCCATAGGTGGTATGTGAAAAGAACACACATTTCAATGACTCTGATTGTTGTTACTAAAAAGAACACACATGGAATGACACTGGTGGATCCATATGTGGTATGTGAAAAGAACACACATTTAAATGACTCTGGTTGTTGTTACTAAACAGAACACACATGCAATGACACTGGTGGATCCATAGGTGGTTTGTGAAAACAACACACATTTCAATGACTCTGATTATTGTTACTAAAAATAACACACATGCAATGACACTGGTGGATCCATAGGTGGATTGTGAAAAGAGCACACATGCAATGACACTTATGGATCCATATGTGGTATCTGAAAAGAACACACATGCAATGACTCTGGTTGTTGTTAGTAAAAAGAACACACATGCAATGACACTGGTGGATCCATGTGTGGTCTCTGAAGAGAACACACATTTCAATGACACTGCTGGATCCATATGTGGTATGTGAAAAGAACACACATGCAATGACTCTGGTTGTTGTTACTAAAAAGAACATACATACAATGATACTGGTGTATCCATAGGTGGATTGTGAAAAGAGCACACATGCAATGACACTGGTGGATCTATATGTGGTATGTGAAAAGAACACACATGCAATGACTCCAGTTGTTGTTAGTGAAAACAACATACATGCAATGACACTAGTGGATCCATGTGTGGTCTCTGAAGAGAACACACATTTCAATGACACTGGTGGATCCATATGTGGTATGTGAAAAGAACACACTTGCAATGACTCTGGTTGTTGTTACTAAAAAGAACACACATGCAATGACACTGGTGGATCCATATGTGTTATGTGAAAAGAACACACATTTCAATGACTCTGGTTGTTGTTACTAAAAAGAACACACATGCAATGACACTGGTGGATCCATATGTGTTATGTGAAAAGAACACACATTTCAATGACTCTGGTTGTTGTTACTAAAAAGAACACACATGCAATGACACTGGTGGATTCATAGGTGGTATGTGAAAAGAATACGCATTTCAATGACTCTGGTTGTTGTTACTAAAAAGAACACACATGCAATGACACTGGTGGATCCATAGGTGGATTGTGAAAAGAGCACACATGCAATGACACTAGTGGATCCATATGTGGTATGTGAAAATAACACACATGCAATGACTCTGGTTGTTGTTAGTGAAAAGAACACACATGCAATAACACTGGTGGATCCATGTGTGGTCTCTGAAGAGAACACACATTTCAATGACACTGGTGGATCCATATGTGGTATGTGAAAAGTACACACATGCAATGACTCTGGTTGTTGTTACTAAAAAGAACACACATGCAATGACACTGGTGGATCCATAGGTGGTATGTGAAAAGAACACACATTTCAATGACTCTGGTTGTTGTTACTAAAAAGAACACACATGCAATGACACTGGTGGATCCATAGGTGGATTGTGAAAAGAGCACACATGCAATGAAACTGGTGGATCCATATGTTGTATGTGAAAAGAACACACATGCAATGACTCCAGTTGTTGTTAGTGAAAAGAACATACATGCAATGACACTGGTGGATCCATGTGTGGTCTCAGAAGAGAACACACATTTCAATGACACTGGTGGATCCATATGTGGTATGTGAAAAGAACACACACGCAATGACTCTGGTTGTTGTTAATAAAAAGAACACACATGAAATGACACTGGTGGATCCATAGGTGGTATGTGAAAAGAACACATATTACAATGACTCTGGTTGTTGTTACTAAAAAGAACACACATGCAATAACACTGGTGGATCCATATGTGGTATGTGAAAAGATTACACATTTCAATGACTCTGGTTGTTGTTACTAAAAAGAACACACATGCAATGACACTGGTGGATCCATAGGTGGATTGTGAAAAGAGCACACATGCAATGACACTGGTGGATCCATATGTGGTATTTGAAAATAACACACATGCAATGACTCTGGTTGTTGTTAGTGAAAAGAACACACATGCAATGACACTGGTGGATCCATGTGTGGTCTCTGAAGAGAACACACATTTCAATGACACTGGTGGATCCATATGTGGTATGTGAAAAGAACACACATGCAATGACTCTGGTTGTTGTTACTGAAAAGAACACACATGCAATGACACTGGTGGATCCATAGGTGGTATGTGAAAAGAACACACATTTCAATGACCCTGGTTGTTGTTACTAAAAAGAACACACATGCAATGACACTGGTGGATCCACTGGTGGATTGTGAAAAGAGCACACATGCAATGACACTGGTGGATCCATATGTTGTATGTGAAAAGAACACACATGCAATGACTCCAGTTGTTGTTAGTGAAAAGAACATAAATGCAATGACACTGGTGGATCCATGTGTGGTCTCAGAAGAGAACACACATTTCAATGACACTGGTGGATCCATATGTGGTATGTGAAAAGAACACACACGCAATGACTCAGGTTGTTGTTACTAAAAAGAACACACATGAAATGACACTAGTGGATCCATATGTGGTATGTGAAAAGAACACACATGCAATGACTCCAGTTGTTGTCCCTGAAAAGAACACACATGCAATGACACTGGTGGATCCATAGGTGGTATGTGAAAAGAACACACATTTCAATGACTCTGGTTGTTGTTAATAAAAAGAACAGACATGCAATGACACTGGTGGATCCATAGGTGGTATGTGAAAAGAACACACATTTCAATGACTCTGGTTGTTGTTATTAAAAAGAACACACATGCAATGACACTGGTGGATCCATAGGTGGATTGTGAAAATAGCACACATGCAATTCCACTGGTGGATCCATATTTGGTTTGTGGAAATAACACACATGCAATGACTCTGGTTGTTGTTAGTGAAAAGAAGACACATGCAATGACACTGGTGGATCCATGTGTGGTCTCTAAAGAGAACACACATTTCAATGACACTCGTGGATCCATATGTGGTATGTGAAAAGTACACACATGCAATGACTCTGGTTGTTGTTACTAAAAAGAACACACATGCAATGACACTGGTGGATCCATAGGTGGTATGTGAAAAGAACACACATTTCAATGACTCTGGTTGTTGTTACTAAAAAGAACACATATGCAATGACACTGGTGGATCCACAGGTGGATTTTGAAAAGAGCACACATGCAATGACACTGGTGGATCCATATGTTGTATGTGAAAAGAACACACATGCAATGACTCCAGTTGTTGTTAGTGAAAATAACATACATGCAATGACACTGGTGGATCCATGTGTGGTCTCAGAAGAGAACACACATTTCAATGACACTGGTGGATCCATATGTGTTATGTGAAAAGAACACACATGCAATGACTCTGGTTGTTGTTACTAAAAAGAACACACATGCAATGATACTGGTGGATCCATATGTGGTATGTGAAAAGAACACACATTTCAATGACTCTGGTTGTTGTTACTAAAAACAACACACATGCAATGACACTGGTGGATCCATAGGTGGTATGTGAAAAGAACACACATTTCAATGACTCTGGTTGTTGTTACTAAAAAGAACACACATGCAATGACACTGGTGGATCCATAGGTCGATTGTGAAAAGAGCACACATGCAATGACACTGGTGGATCCATATGTGGTATGTGAAACGAACACACATGAAATGACTCTGGTTGTTGTTAGTGCAAAGAACACACATGCAATGACACTGGTGGATCCATGTGTGGTCTCTGTAGAGAATACACGTTTCAATGACATTGGTGGATCCATATGTGGTATGTGAAAAGAACACACTTGCAATGACTCTGGTTGTTGTTACTAAAAAGAACACACATGCAATGACACTCGTGGATCCATAGGTGGGATGTGAAAAGAACACACATTTCAATGACTCTGGTTGTTGTAACTAAAAAGAACACACATGCAATGACACTAGTGGATCCATAGGTGGATTGTGAAAAGATCACACATGCAATGACACTGGTGGATCCATATGTGGTATGCGAAAAGAACACACATGCAATGACTTTGGTTGTTGTTAGTGAAAAGAACACACATTCAATGACACTGGTGGATCCATGTGTGGTCTCTGAAGAGAACACACATTTCAATGACACTGGTGGATCCATATATGGTATGTGAAAAGAACACACATGCAATGACTCTGGTTGTTGTTACTAAAAAGAACATACATGCAATGACACTGGTGGATCCATATGTGGGATGTGAAAAGAACACACATTTCAATGACTCTGGTTCTTGTTAGTAAAAAGAACACACATGCAATGATACTGGTGGATCCATAGGTGGATTGTGAAAAGAGCACACATGCAATGACACTGGTGGATCCATATGTTGTATGTGAAAAGAAAACACATGCAATGACCCCAATTGTTGTTAGTGAAAAGAACATACATGCAATGACACTGGTGGATCCATGTGTGGTCTCAGAAGAGAACACACATTTCAATGACACTGGTGGATCCATATGTGGTATGTGAAAAGAAAACACACGCAATGACTCTAGTTGTTGTTACTAAAAAGAAAACACATGCAATGATACTGGTGGATCCATAGGTGGTATGTGAAAAGAACACATATTTCAATGACTCTGGTTGTTGTTACTAAAAAGAACACACATGCAATGACACTGGTGGATCCATAGGTGGATTGTGAAAAGAGCACACATGCAATGACAGTGGTGGATCCATATGTGGTATGTGAAAAGAACACACATGCAATGACTCCAGTTGTTGTTAGTGAAAAGAAAATCAATGCAATGACATTGGTGGATCCATGTGTGGTCTCTGAAGAGAACACACATTTCAATGACACTGGTGGATCCATATGTGGTATGTGAAAAGAACACACATGCAATGACTCTGGTTGTTGTTACTAAAAAGAACACACATGCAATGACACTGGTGGATCCATATGTGGGATGTGAAAAGAACACACATTTCAATGACTCTGGTTGTTGTTAGTAAAAAGAACACACATGCAATGATACTGGTGGATCCATAGGTGGATTGTGAAAAGAGCACACATGCAGTGACACTGGTGGATCCATATGTGGTATGTGAAAAGAACACACATGCAATGACACTGGTGGATCCATATGTGGTATGTGAAAAGAACACACATGCAATGACACTGGTGGATCCATATGTGGTATCTGAAAAGAACACACATGCAATGACTCTGGTTGTTGTTATTAAAAAGAACATACATGCAATGACATTGGTGGATCCATAGGTGGTATGTGAAAAGAACACACATTTCAATGACTCTGGTTGTTGTTAGTAAAAAGAACACACATGCAATGATACTGGTGGATCCATAGGTGGATTGTGAAAAGAGCACACATGCAATGACACTAGTGGATCCATATGTGGTATGTGAAAAGAACACACATGCAATGACTCCAGTTGTTGTTAGTGAAAAGAACATACATGCAATGACACTGGTGGATCCATGTGTGGTCTCTAAAGAGAACACACATTTCAATGACACTGGTGGATCCATATGTGGTATGTGAAAAGAACACAATTGCAATGACTCTGGTTGTTGTTACTAAAAAGAACACACATGCAATGACACTGGTGGATCCATATGTGGTATGTGAAAAGGACACACATTTCAATGACTCTGGTTGTTGTTACTAAAAAGAACACACATGCAATGACACTGGTGGATCCATAGGTGGATTGTGAAACGATCACACATGCAATGACACTGGTGGATCCATATGTGGTATGTGAAAAGAACACACATGCAATGACTCTGGTTGTTGTTACTAAAAAGAACACACATGCAATGACACTGGTGGATCCATGTGTGGTCTCTGAAGAGAACACACATTTCAATGACACTGGTGGATCCATATGTGGTATGTGAAAAGAACACACATGCAATGTCTCTGGTTGTTGTTACTAAAAAGAACACATATGCAATGACACTGGTGGATCCATAGGTGGGATGTGAAAAGAACACACATTTCAATGACTATGGTTATTGTTACTAAAAAGAACACACATGCAATGACACTAGTGGATCCATAGGTGGATTGTGAAAAGAGCACACATGCAATGACACTGGTGGATCCATATGTGGTATGTGAAAAGAACACACATGCAATGACTCCAGTTGTTGTTAGTGAAAAGAACATACATGCAATGACACTGGTGGATCCATGTGTGGTCTCTGAAGAGAACACACATTTCAATGACACTGGTGGATCCATATGTGGTATGTGAAAAGAACACACTTGCAATGACTCTGGTTGTTGTTACTAAAAAGAACACACATGCAATGACACTGGTGGATCCATATGTGGTATGTGAAAAGGACACACATTTCAATGACTCTGGTTGTTGTTACTAAAAAGAGCGCACATACAATGACACTGGTGGATCCATAGGTGGATTGTGAAAAGAGCACACATGCAATGACACTGGTGGATCCATATGTTGTATGTGAAAAGAACACACATGCAATGACTCCAATTAATGTTAGTGAAAAGAACATACATGCAATGACACTGGTGGATCCATGTGTGGTCTCAGAAGAGAACACACATTTCAATGACACTGGTGGATCCATATGTGGTATGTGAAAAGAACACACACGCAATGACTCTGGTTGTTGTTACTAAAAAGAACACACATGCAATGACACTGGTGGATCCATAGGTGGTATGTGAAAAGAACACATATTTCAATGACTCTGGTTGTTGTTACTAAAAAGAACACACATGCAATGACACTGGTGGATCCATAGGTGGATTGTGAAAAGAGCACACATGCAATGACAGTGGTGGATCCATATGTGGTATGTGAAAAGAACACACATGCAATGACTCCAGTTGTTGTTAATGAAAAGAAAATCAATGCAATGACATTGGTGGATCCATGTGTGGTCTCTAAAGAGAACACACATTTCAATGACACTGGTGGATCCATATGTGGTATGTGAAAAGAACACACATGCAATGACTCTGGTTGTTGTTACTAAAAAGAACACACATGCAATGACACTGGTGGATCCATATGTGGGATGTGAAAAGAACACACATTTCAATGACTCTGGTTGTTGTTAGTAAAAAGAACACACATGCAATGACACTGGTGGATCCATAGGTGGATTATGAAAAGAGCACACATGCAATGAAACTGGTGGATCCATATGATGTATGTGAAAAGAACACACATGCAATGACTCCAGTTGTTGTTAGTGGAAAGAACATACATGCAATGACACTGGTGGATCCATGTGTGGTCTCAGAAGAGAACACACATTTCAATGACACTGGTGGATCCATATGTGGTATGTGAAAAGAACACACACGCAATGACTCTGGTTGTTGTTAATAAAAAGAACACACATGAAATGACACTGGTGGATCCATAGGTGGTATGTGAAAAGAACACATATTACAATGACTCTGGTTGTTGTTACTAAAAAGAACACACATGCAATAACACTGGTGGATCCATATGTGGTATGTGAAAAGATTACACATTTCAATGACTCTGGTTGTTGTTACTAAAAAGAACACACATGCAATGACACTGGTGGATCCATAGGTGGATTGTGAAAAGAGCACACATGCAATGACACTGGTGGATCCATATGTGGTATGTGAAAATAACACACATGCAATGACTCTGGTTGTTGTTAGTGAAAAGAACACACATGCAATGACACTGGTGGATCCATGTGTGGTCTCTGAAGAGAACACACATTTCAATGACACTGGTGGATCCATATGTGGTATGTGAAAAGAACACACATGCAATGACTCTGGTTGTTGTTACTGAAAAGAACACACATGCAATGACACTGGTGGATCCATAGGTGGTATGTGAAAAGAACACACATTTCAATGACCCTGGTTGTTGTTACTAAAAAGAACACACATGCAATGACACTGGTGGATCCACAGGTGGATTGTGAAAAGAGCACACATGCAATGACACTGGTGGATCCATATGTTGTATGTGAAAAGAACACACATGCAATGACTCCAGTTGTTGTTAGTGAAAAGAACATAAATGCAATGACACTGGTGGATCCATGTGTGGTCTCAGAAGAGAACACACATTTCAATGACACTGGTGGATCCATATGTGGTATGTGAAAAGAACACACACGCAATGACTCAGGTTGTTGTTACTAAAAAGAACACACATGAAATGACACTAGTGGATCCATATGTGGTATGTGAAAAGAACACACATGCAATGACTCCAGTTGTTGTCTCTGAAAAGAACACACATGCAATGACACTGGTGGATCCATAGGTGGTATGTGAAAAGAACACACATTTCAATGACTCTGGTTGTTGTTAATAAAAAGAACAGACATGCAATGACACTGGTGGATCCATAGGTGGTATGTGAAAAGAAAACACATTTCAATGACTTTGGTTGTTGTTATTAAAAAGAACACACATGCAATGACACTGGTGGATCCATAGGTGGATTGTGAAAATAGCACACATGCAATTCCACTGGTGGATCCATATTTGGTTTGTGGAAATAACACACATGCAATGACTCTGGTTGTTGTTAGTGAAAAGAACACACATGCAATGACACTAGTGGATCCATGTGTGGTCTCTAAAGAGAACACACATTTCAATGACACTCGTGGATCCATATGTGGTATGTGAAAAGTACACACATGCAATGACTCTGGTTGTTGTTACTAAAAAGAACACACATGCAATGACACTGGTGGATCCATAGGTGGTATGTGAAAAGAACACACATTTCAATGACTCTGGTTGTTGTTACTAAAAAGAACACACATGCAATGACACTGGTGGATCCACAGGTGGATTTTGAAAAGAGCACACATGCAATGACACTGGTGGATCCATATGTTGTATGTGAAAAGAACACACATGCAATGACTCCAGTTGTTGTTAGTGAAAATAACATACATGCAATGACACTGGTGGATCCATGTGTGGTCTCAGAAGAGAACACACATTTCAATGACACTGGTGGATCCATATGTGTTATGTGAAAAGAACACACATGCAATGACTCTGGTTGTTGTTACTAAAAAGAACACACATGCAATGACACTGGTGGATCCATATGTGGTATGTGAAAAGAACACACATTTCAATGACTCTGGTTGTTGTTACTAAAAACAACACACATGCAATGACACTGGTGGATCCATAGGTGGTATGTGAAAAGAACACACATTTCAATGACTCTGGTTGTTGTTACTAAAAAGAACACACATGCAATGACACTGGTGGATCCATAGGTGGATTGTGAAAAGAGCACACATGCAATGACACTGGTGGATCCATATGTGGTATGTGAAACGAACACACATGAAATGACTCTGGTTGTTGTTAGTGCAAAGAACACACATGCAATGACACTGGTGGATCCATGTGTGGTCTCTGTAGAGAACACACGTTTCAATGATATTGGTGGATCCATATGTGGTATGTGAAAAGAACACACTTGCAATGACTCTGGTTGTTGTTACTAAAAAGAACACACATGCAATGACACTCGTGGATCCATAGGTGGGATGTGAAAAGAACACACATTTCAATGACTCTGGTTGTTGTAACTAAAAAGAACACACATGCAATGACACTAGTGGATCCATAGGTGGTTTGTGAAAAGATCACACATGCAATGACACTGGTGGATCCATATGTGGTATGCGAAAAGAACACACATGCAATGACTTTGGTTGTTGTTAGTGAAAAGAACACACATGCAATGACACTGGTGGATCCATGTGTGGTCTCTGAAGAGAACACACATTTCAATGACACTGGTGGATCCATATATGGTATGTGAAAAGAACACACATGCAATGACTCTGGTTGTTGTTACTAAAAAGAACATACATGCAATGACACTGGTGGATCCATATGTGGGATGTGAAAAGAACACACATTTCAATGACTCTGGTTCTTGTTAGTAAAAAGAACACACATGCAATGATACTGGTGGATCCATAGGTGGATTGTGAAAAGAGCACACATGCAATGACACTGGTGGATCCATATGTTGTATGTGAAAAGAACACACATGCAATGACCCCAATTGTTGTTAGTGAAAAGAACATACATGCAATGACACTGGTGGATCCATGTGTGGTCTCAGAAGAGAACACACATTTCAATGACACTGGTGGATCCATATGTGGTATGTGAAAAGAACACACACGCAATGACTCTAGTTGTTGTTACTAAAAAGAACACACATGCAATGATACTGGTGGATCCATAGGTGGTATGTGAAAAGAACACATATTTCAATGACTCTGGTTGTTGTTACTAAAAAGAACACACATGCAATGACACTGGTGGATCCATAGGTGGATTGTGAAAAGAGCACACATGCAATGACAGTGGTGGATCCATATGTGGTATGTGAAAAGAACACACATGCAATGACTCCAGTTGTTGTTAGTGAAAAGAAAATCAATGCAATGACATTGGTGGATCCATGTGTGGTCTCTGAAGAGAACACACATTTCAATGACACTGGTGGATCCATATGTGGTATGTGAAAAGAACACACATGCAATGACTCTGGTTGTTGTTACTAAAAAGAACACACATGCAATGACACTGGTGGATCCATATGTGGGATGTGAAAAGAACACACATTTCAATGACTCTGGTTGTTGTTAGTAAAAAGAACACACATGCAATGATACTGGTGGATCCATAGGTGGATTGTGAAAAGAGCACACATGCAATGACACTGGTGGATCCATATGTGGTATGTGAAAAGAACACACATGCAATGACACTGGTGGATCCATATGTGGTATGTGAAAAGAACACACATGCAATGACACTGGTGGATCCATATGTGGTATCTGAAAAGAACACACATGCAATGACTCTGGTTGTTGTTATTAAAAAGAACATACATGCAATGACATTGGTGGATCCATAGGTGGTATGTGAAAAGAACACACATTTCAATGACTCTGGTTGTTGTTAGTAAAAAGAACACACATGCAATGATACTGGTGGATCCATAGGTGGATTGTGAAAAGAGCACACATGCAATGACACTGGTGATCCATATGTGGTATGTGAAAAGAACACACATGCAATGACTCCAGTTGTTGTTAGTGAAAAGAACATACATGCAATGACACTGGTGGATCCATGTGTGGTCTCTAAAGAGAACACACATTTCAATGACACTGGTGGATCCATATGTGGTATGTGAAAAGAACACAATTGCAATGACTCTGGTTGTTGTTACTAAAAAGAACACACATGCAATGACACTGGTGGATCCATATGTGGTATGTGAAAAGGACACACATTTCAATGACTCTGGTTGTTGTTACTAAAAAGAACACACATGCAATGACACTGGTGGATCCATAGGTGGATTGTGAAAAGATCACACATGCAATGACACTGGTGGATCCATATGTGGTATGTGAAAAGAACACACATGCAATGACTCTGGTTGTTGTTACTAAAAAGAACACACATGCAATGACACTGGTGGATCCATGTGTGGTCTCTGAAGAGAACACACATTTCAATGACACTGGTGGATCCATATGTGGTATGTGAAAAGAACACACATTTCAATGACTCTGGTTGTTGTTATTAAAAAGAACACACATGCAATGACACTGGTGGATCCATAGGTGGATTGTGAAAATAGCACACATGCAATTCCACTGGTGGATCCATATTTGGTTTGTGGAAATAACTCACATGCAATGACTCTGGTTGTTGTTGGTGAAAAGAACACACATGCAATGACACTGGTGGATCCATGTGTGGTCTCTAAAGAGAAAACACATTTCAATGACACTGGTGGATCCATATGTGGTATGTGAAAAGTACACACATGCAATGACTCTGGTTGTTGTTACTAAAAAGAACACACATGCAATGACACTGGTGGATCCATAGGTGGTATGTGAAAAGAACACACATTTCAATGACTCTGGTTGTTGTTACTAAAAAGAACACACATGCAATGACACTGGTGGATCCACAGGTGGATTGTGAAAAGAGCACACATGCAATGACACTGGTGGATCCATATGTTGTATGTGAAAAGAACACACATGCAATGACTCCAGTTGTTGTTAGTGAAAATAACATACATGCAATGACACTGGTGGATCCATGTGTGGTCTCAGAAGAGAACACACATTTCAATGACACTGGTGGATCCATATGTGTTATGTGAAAAGAACACACATGCAATGACTCTGGTTGTTGTTACTAAAAAGAACACACATGCAATGACACTGGTGGATCCATATGTGGTATGTGAAAAGAACACACATTTCAATGACTCTGGTTGTTGTTACTAAAAACAACACACATGCAATGACACTGGTGGATCCATAGGTGGTATGTGAAAAGAACACACATTTCAATGACTCTGGTTGTTGTTACTAAAAAGAACACACATGCAATGACACTGGTGGATCCATAGGTGGATTGTGAAAAGAGCACACATGCAATGACACTGGTGGATCCATATGTGGTATGTGAAACGAACACACATGAAATGACTCTGGTTGTTGTTAGTGCAAAGAACACACATGCAATGACACTGGTGGATCCATGTGTGGTCTCTGTAGAGAACACACGTTTCAATGACATTGGTGGATCCATATGTGGTATGTGAAAAGAACACACTTGCAATGACTCTGGTTGTTGTTACTAAAAAGAACACACATGCAATGACACTCGTGGATCCATAGGTGGGATGTGAAAAGAACACACATTTCAATGACTCTGGTTGTTGTAACTAAAAAGAACACACATGCAATGACACTAGTGGATCCATAGGTGGATTGTGAAAAGATCACACATGCAATGACACTGGTGGATCCATATGTGGTATGCGAAAAGAACACACATGCAATGACTTTGGTTGTTGTTAGTGAAAAGAACACACATTCAATGACACTGGTGGATCCATGTGTGGTCTCTGAAGAGAACACACATTTCAATGACACTGGTGGATCCATATATGGTATGTGAAAAGAACACACATGCAATGACTCTGGTTGTTGTTACTAAAAAGAACATACATGCAATGACACTGGTGGATCCATATGTGGGATGTGAAAAGAACACACATTTCAATGACTCTGGTTCTTGTTAGTAAAAAGAACACACATGCAATGATACTGGTGGATCCATAGGTGGATTGTGAAAAGAGCACACATGCAATGACACTGGTGGATCCATATGTTGTATGTGAAAAGAACACACATGCAATGACCCCAATTGTTGTTAGTGAAAAGAACATACATGCAATGACACTGGTGGATCCATGTGTGGTCTCAGAAGAGAACACACATTTCAATGACACTGGTGGATCCATATGTGGTATGTGAAAAGAACACACACGCAATGACTCTAGTTGTTGTTACTAAAAAGAACACACATGCAATGATACTGGTGGATCCATAGGTGGTATGTGAAAAGAACACATATTTCAATGACTCTGGTTGTTGTTACTAAAAAGAACACACATGCAATGACACTGGTGGATCCATAGGTGGATTGTGAAAAGAGCACACATGCAATGACAGTGGTGGATCCATATGTGGTATGTGAAAAGAACACACATGCAATGACTCCAGTTGTTGTTAGTGAAAAGAAAATCAATGCAATGACATTGGTGGATCCATGTGTGGTCTCTGAAGAGAACACACATTTCAATTACACTGGTGGATCCATATGTGGTATGTGAAAAGAACACACATGCAATGACTCTGGTTGTTGTTACTAAAAAGAACACACATGCAATGACACTGGTGGATCCATATGTGGGATGTGAAAAGAACACACATTTCAATGACTCTGGTTGTTGTTAGTAAAAAGAACACACATGCAATGATACTGGTGGATCCATAGGTGGATTGTGAAAAGAGCACACATGCAGTGACACTGGTGGATCCATATGTGGTATGTGAAAAGAACACACATGCAATGACACTGGTGGATCCATATGTGGTATGTGAAAAGAACACACATGCAATGACACTGGTGGATCCATATGTGGTATCTGAAAAGAACACACATGCAATGACTCTGGTTGTTGTTATTAAAAAGAACATACATGCAATGACATTGGTGGATCCATAGGTGGTATGTGAAAAGAACACACATTTCAATGACTCTGGTTGTTGTTAGTAAAAAGAACACACATGCAATGATACTGGTGGATCCATAGGTGGATTGTGAAAAGAGCACACATGCAATGACACTGGTGGATCCATATGTGGTATGTGAAAAGAACACACATGCAATGACTCCAGTTGTTGTTAGTGAAAAGAACATACATGCAATGACACTGGTGGATCCATGTGTGGTCTCTAAAGAGAACACACATTTCAATGACACTGGTGGATCCATATGTGGTATGTGAAAAGAACACAATTGCAATGACTCTGGTTGTTGTTACTAAAAAGAACACACATGCAATGACACTGGTGGATCCATATGTGGTATGTGAAAAGGACACACATTTCAATGACTCTGGTTGTTGTTACTAAAAAGAACACACATGCAATGACACTGGTGGATCCATAGGTGGATTGTGAAACGATCACACATGCAATGACACTGGTGGATCCATATGTGGTATGTGAAAAGAACACACATGCAATGACTCTGGTTGTTCTTACTAAAAAGAACACACATGCAATGACACTGGTGGATCCATGTGTGGTCTCTGAAGAGAACACACATTTCAATGACACTGGTGGATCCATATGTGGTATGTGAAAAGAACACACATGCAATGTCTCTGGTTGTTGTTACTAAAAAGAACACATATGCAATGACACTGGTGGATCCATAGGTGGGATGTGAAAAGAACACACATTTCAATGACTATGGTTATTGTTACTAAAAAGAACACACATGCAATGACACTAGTGGATCCATAGGTGGATTGTGAAAAGAGCACACATGCAATGACACTGGTGGATCCATATGTGGTATGTGAAAAGAACACACATGCAATGACTCCAGTTGTTGTTAGTGAAAAGAACATACATGCAATGACACTGGTGGATCCATGTGTGGTCTCTGAAGAGAACACACATTTCAATGACACTGGTGGATCCATATGTGGTATGTGAAAAGAACACACTTGCAATGACTCTGGTTGTTGTTACTAAAAAGAACACACATGCAATGACACTGGTGGATCCATATGTGGTATGTGAAAAGGACACACATTTCAATGACTCTGGTTGTTGTTACTAAAAAGAACGCACATACAATGACACTGGTGGATCCATAGGTGGATTGTGAAAAGAGCACACATGCAATGACACTGGTGGATCCATATGTTGTATGTGAAAAGAACACACATGCAATGACTCCAATTGATGTTAGTGAAAAGAACATACATGCAATGACACTGGTGGATCCATGTGTGGTCTCAGAAGAGAACACACATTTCAATGACACTGGTGGATCCATATGTGGTATGTGAAAAGAACACACACGCAATGACTCTGGTTGTTGTTACTAAAAAGAACACACATGCAATGACACTGGTGGATCCATAGGTGGTATGTGAAAAGAACACATATTTCAATGACTCTGGTTGTTGTTACTAAAAAGAACACACATGCAATGACACTGGTGGATCCATAGGTGGATTGTGAAAAGAGCACACATGCAATGACAGTGGTGGATCCATATGTGGTATGTGAAAAGAACACACATGCAATGACTCTAGTTGTTGTTAGTGAAAAGAAAATCAATGCAATGACATTGGTGGATCCATGTGTGGTCTCTAAAGAGAACACACATTTCAATGACACTGGTGGATCCATATGTGGTATGTGAAAAGAACACACATGCAATGACTCTGGTTGTTGTTACTAAAAAGAACACACATGCAATGACACTGGTGGATCCATATGTGGGATGTGAAAAGAACACACATTTCAATGACTCTGGTTGTTGTTAGTAAAAAGAACACACATGCAATGATACTGGTGGATCCATAGGTGGATTGTGAAAAGAGCACACATGCAATGACACTGGTGGATCCATATGTGGTATGTGAAAAGAACACACATGCAATGACACTGGTGGATGCATATGTGGTATGTGAAAAGAACACACATGCAATGACACTGGTGGATCCATATGTGGTATCTGAAAAGAACACACATGCAATGACTCTGGTTGTTGTTACTAAAAACAACACACATGCAATGACACTGGTGGATCCATAGGTGGTATGTGAAAAGAACACACATTTCAATGACTCTGGTTGTTGTTACTAAAAAGAACACACATGCAATGACACTGGTGGATCCATAGGTGGATTGTGAAAAGAGCACACATGCAATGACACTGGTGGATCCATATGTGGTATGTGAAAAGAAAACACATGAAATGACTCTGGTTGTTGTTAGTGCAAAGAACACACATGCAATGACACTAGTGGATCCATGTGTGGTCTCTGTAGAGAACACACATTTCAATGACATTGGTGGATCCATATGTGGTATGTGAAAAGAACACACATGCAATGACTCTGGTTGTTGTTACTAAAAATTACATACATGCAATGACATTGGTGGATCCATAGGTGGTATGTGAAAAGAACACACATTTCAATGACTCTCGTTGTTAGTAAAAAGAACACACATGCAATGATACTGGTAGATCCATAGGTGGATTGTGAAAAGAGCACACATGCAATGACACTGGTGGATCCATATGTGGTATGTGAAAAGAACATACATGCAATGACACTGGTGGATCCATGTGTGGTCTCTAAAGAGAACACACATTTCAATGACACTGGTGGATCCATATGTGGTATGTGAAAAGAACACACTTGCAATGACTCTGGTTGTTGTTACTAAAAAGAACACACATGCAATGACACTAGTGGATCCATATGTGGTATGTGGAAAGGACACACATTTCAATGACTCTGGTTGTTGTTACCAAAAAGAACACACATGCAATGACACTAGTGGATCCGTAGGTGGATTGTGAAAAGAGCACACATGCAATGACACTGGTGGATCCATATGTGGTATGTGAAAAGAACACACAAGCAATGACTCTGGTTGTTGTTAGTGAAAAGAACACACATGCAATGACACTGGTGGATCCATGTGCGGTCTCTGAAGAGAACACACATTTCAATGACACTGGTGGATCCATATGTGGTATGTGAAAAGAACACACATGCAATGACTCTGGTTGTTGTTACTAAAAAGAATACACATGCAATGACACTCGTGGATCCATAGGTGGGATGTGAAAAGAACACACATTTCAATGACTCTGGTTGTTGTAACTAAAAAGAACACACATGCAATGACACTAGTGGATCCATAGGTGGATTGTGAAAAGAGCACACATGCAATGACACTGGTGGATCCATATGTGGTATGTGAAAAGAAAACACATGAAATGACTTTGGTTGTTGTTAGTGAAAAGAACACACATGCAATGACACTGGTGGATCCATGTGTGGTCTCTGAAGAGAACACACATTTCAATGACACTGGTGGATCCATATATGGTATGTGAAAAGAACACACATGCAATGACTCTGGTTGTTGTTACTAAAAAGAACATACATGCAATGACACTGGTGGATCCATAGGTGGTATGTGAAAAGAACACACATTTTAATGACTCTGGTTGTTGTTTCTAAAAAGAACGCACATACAATGACACTGGTGGATCCATAGGTGGATTGTGAAAAGAGCACACATGCAATGACACTGGTGGATGCATATGTTGTATGTGAAAAGAACACACATGCAATGACCCCAATTGTTGTTAGTGAAAAGAACATACATGCAATGACACTGGTGGATCCATGTGTGGTCTCAGAAGAGAACACACATTTCAATGACACTGGTGGATCCATATGTGGTATGTGAAAAGAACACACACGCAATGACTCTGGTTGTTGTTACTAAAAAGAACACACATGCAATGATACTGGTGGATCCATTGGTGGTATGTGAAAAGAACACATATTTCAATGACTCTGGTTGTTGTTACTAAAAACAACACACATGCAATGACACTGGTGGATCCATAGGTGGATTGTGAAAAGAGCACACATGCAATGACAGTGGT
This sequence comes from Avena sativa, assembly GCA_916181665.1. NCBI lineage: Eukaryota > Viridiplantae > Streptophyta > Magnoliopsida > Poales > Poaceae > Avena > Avena sativa. The sequence continues at coordinate 354,915,187 of OV702291.1, forward strand.
GGATCCATATGTGGTATGTGAAAAGAACACACATGCAATGACTCCAGTTGTTGTTAGTGAAAAGAAAATCAATGCAATGACATTGGTGGATCCATGTGTGGTCTCTGAAGAGAACACACATTTCAATGACACTGGTGGATCCATATGTGGTATGTGAAAAGAACACACATGCAATGACTCTGGTTGTTGTTACTAAAAAGAACACACATGCAATGACACTGGTGGATCCATATGTGGGATGTGAAAAGAACACACATTTCAATGACTCTGGTTGTTGTTAGTAAAAAGAAAACACATGCAATGATACTGGTGGATCCATAGGTGGATTGTGAAAAGAGCACACATGCAATGACACTGGTGGATCCATATGTGGTATGTGAAAAGAACACACATGCAATGACACTGGTGGATCCATATGTGGTATCTGAAAAGAACACACATGCAATGACTCTGGTTGTTGTTATTAAAAAGAACATGCATGCAATGACATTGGTGGATCCAAAGGTGGTATGTGAAAAGAACACACATTTCAATGACTCTGGTTGTTGTTAGTAAAAAGAACACACATGCAATGATACTGGTGGATCCATAGGTGGATTGTGAAAAGAGCACACATGCAATGACACTGGTGGATCCATATGTGGTAGGTGAAAAGAACACACATGCAATGACTCCAGTTGTTGTTAGTGAAAAGAACATACATGCAATGACACTGGTGGATCCATGTGTGGTCTCTAAAGAGAACACACATTTCAATGACACTGGTGGATCCATATGTGGTATGTGAAAAGAACACACTTGCAATGACTCTGGTTGTTGTTACTAAAAAGAACACACATGCAATGACACTGGTGGATCCATATGTGGTATGTGAAAAGGACACACATTTCAATGACTCTGGTTGTTGTTACTAAAAAGAAAACACATGCAATGACACTGGTGGATCCATAGGTGGATTGTGAAAAGAGCACACATGCAATGACACTGGTGGATCCATATGTGGTATGTGAAAAGAACACACATGCAATGACTCTGGTTGTTGTTACTAAAAAGAACACACATGCAATGACACTGGTGGATCCATGTGTGGTCTCTGAAGAGAACACACATTTCAATGACGCTGGTGGATCCATATGTGGTATCTGAAAAGAACACACATGCAATGTCTCTGGTTGTTGTTACTAAAAAGAACACACATGCAATGACACTGGTGGATCCATAGGTGGGATGTGAAAAGAACACACATTTCAATGACTATGGTTATTGTTACTAAAAAGAACACACATGCAATGACACTAGTGGATCCATAGGTGGATTGTGAAAAGAGCACACATGCAATGACACTGGTGGATCCATATGTTGTATGTGAAAAGAACACACATGCAATGACTCCAGTTGATGTTAGTGAAAAGAACATACATGCAATGACACTGGTGGATCCATGTGTGGTCTCAGAAGAGAACACACATTTCAATGACACAGGTGGATCCATATGTGGTATGTGAAAAGAACACACACGCAATGACTCTGGTTGTTGTTACTAAAAAGAACACACATGCAATGACACTGGTGGATCCATAGGTGGTATGTGAAAAGAACACATATTTCAATGACTCTGGTTGTTGTTACTAAAAAGAACACACATGCAATGACACTGGTGGATCCATAGGTGGATTGTGAAAAGAGCACACATGCAATGACAGTGGTGGATCCATATGTGGTATGTGAAAAGAACACACATGCAATGACTCTAGTTGTTGTTAGTGAAAAGAAAATCAATGCAATGACATTGGTGGATCCATGTGTGGTCTCTAAAGAGAACACACATTTCAATGACACTGGTGGATCCATATGTGGTATGTGAAAAGAACACACATGCAATGACTCTGGTTGTTGTTACTAAAAAGAACACACATGCAATGACACTGGTGGATCCATAGGTGGGATGTGAAAAGAACACACATTTCAATGACTATGGTTGTTGTTACTAAAAAGAACACACATGCAATGACACTAGTGGATCCATAGGTGGATTGTGAAAAGAGCACACATGCAATGACACTGGTGGATCCATATGTGGTATGTGAAAAGAACACACATGCAATGACACTGGTGGATCCATATGTGGTATGTGAAAAGAACACACATGCAATGACTCTGGTTGTTGTAACTAAAAAGAACATACATGCAATGTCATTGGTGGATCCATAGGTGGTATGTGAAAAGAACACACATTTCAATGACTCTGGTTGTTGTTAGTAAAAAGAACACACATGCAATGATACTGGTGGATCCATAGGTGGATTGTGAAAAGAGCACACATGCAATGACACTGGTGGATCCATATGTGGTATGTGAAAAGAACACACATGCAATGACTCTAGTTGTTGTTAGTGAAAAGAACATACATGCAATGACACTGGTGGATCCATGTGTGGTCTCTGAAGAGAACACACATTTCAATGATACTGGTGGATCCATATGTGGTATGTGAAAAGAACACACTTGCAATGACTCTGGTTGTTTTTACTAAAAAGAACACACATGCAATGACACTGGTGGATCGATATGTGGTATGTGAAAAGGACACACATTTCAATGACTCTGGTTGTTGTTACTAAAAAGAACACACATGCAATGACACTGGTGGATCCATAGGTGGATTGTGAAAAGAGCACACATGCAATGACACTGGTGGATCCATATGTGGTATGTGAAAAGAACACACATGCAATGACTCTGGTTGTTGTTAGTGAAAAGAACACACATGCAATGACACTGGTGGATCCATGTGTGGTCTCTGAAGAGAACACACATTTCAATGACACTGGTGGATCCATATGTGGTATGTGAAAAGAACACACATGCAATGACTCTGGATGTTGTTACTAAAATGAACACACATGCAATGACACTGGTGGATCCATAGGTGGGATGTGAAAAGAACACACATTTCAATGACTCTGGTTGTTGTTACTAAAAACAACACACATGCAATGACACTTGTGGATCCATAGGTGGATTGTGAAAAGAGCACACATGCAATGACACTGGTGGATCCATATGTGGTATGCGAAAAGAACACACATGCAATGACTTTGGTTGTTGTTAGTGAAAAGAACACACATGCAATGACACTGGTGGATCCATGTGTGGTCTCTGAAGAGAACACACATTTCAATGACACTGGTGGATCCATATGTGGTATGTGAAAAGAACACACATGCAATGACTCTCGTTGTTGTTACTACAAACAATTGATGTCTAGGATTGTCCTTATTCCTGTTTAGGGTGTAGGAACGTTTACGGTGGTAACTGTATTCATTTTCTTTTAGGACATACTAAGCTGATTTAGGAGAAAAGGAAAAGAGGTCCATGCACCGTACAAGAAGGATCATCATTGAAGGTAGGTTAACTCCATAGAGACATATATGCTGAAATTCGAACATTAGTTCAGTTTATGCCTTTGGCTGTGGTGCAAAATTAGTTGACGTATTAATCTACTTGTTACACCTGTCGCTTAGGATTCTTTTTTGGTGTTTGTCCTTGTCTTCAGAAAATACATACTCCCTCAATCCTAAAATAAGTGACTTGGATTTGTCTAGATTCGCATATATCTAGACGCGTTTTAGAATATAAATACATGCAAATCTACACAAATCCAAGTCACTTATATTGAGACGGAGGGACTATGATCCGGATTAAGGTAATTTTCAGTTGTCTGGGCTAGAAGTCCGCAATCATTCTTCATTGTTTTATTGTTTTCAGTTAAGTGAATGTCTATTTATGTCATAACTGATTTGGTTGGAATCAGAAGCTTTAGCTGGTTCAACACTTGCAGGCACTCCCTTCCGTGAGCCAAGTTGATCGTTACACCGTGGTTTCATAAACATGAATTCAGGAAATACTATGTGATAGTTGATTGGAAATGTTTTTTCTCTCCAATATTTGTTGCTTCTTGGTGTCTTTTGTGCAAGTTGTGCTTATCTGAATTCCATGCAAAGTCGATTTTTACCCTAATTTGTTGTTGCATGCATAACTTGGTCTTTATGATGTTCTGGTCATATTAGTCATGACAAATTCCACGATTATGAATGAAAGCATTGTAATTTTCTTTTTGATATTCTGATCATATTAGTCATGGCAAATTCCGCGATTATGAATGAAAGCATTGTAATTTGCTTTTTGATATTTTTATACTCTGGTGCCAAGAAGGTATCACTACGCCCATGTAAGATCTCACCATAATAAGGTAAGATCCCTGTGATTGCAGTGCTAGTCCCTGGATCGAAATGCTAGCACCCTTAGTTTAAGATGAAGTACACAGAAACAAAGGTCATTATTACATCGCATATTCAGGAATATAATGGTTCTTACAACTCACTTAGCCCAAGGCTAACATTGTTCAAGGTTCACAAGACATAGTATAATAATAGAGTCTTTTGTCTTCATGCACCACAGGCAAACATGTCAAGTGTAGACCCGCAACCCTACTCATCATCAGAGTATCCTGCAACATAATAAGTTACAGCCACAAGGGTCAATACATTTGGAATTGTATTGGCAAGTGATACCATAGTTACTTAGTAAAATCCAACAACTACATGAATATATGGCTAAGTGTGGTTTTGGCCGACTTTGCTAAAAGCAAGGTTTTATCTTATAGTTTTTGAAGAGTAAGTTTTCTCTTTCAAAACACTAAGGTACCATTGATAGACATCAATGAACCTCTACCCTTGTTCACCCACAAGTTTTAACTTAGAGAAATTTGGATGAGGAGATTATTGAACTGCTTCACTGTCTTGACGCTCAGAAATTGTCCATAACCGGGGACACGACTAAGTACTTAGTTTTACCCTCTCGAGAGGTGGTGCACTTTCTCCACAAGACTCGACATGCATCGAGACAAGACTTTTCAGAAGCAATCCCTTCGACCACCACGGACGCATTCCATCCTATTATATCTACCACCCTCTGTCCGTCTGGCTGAGTTCTTGCAACTTAATCGGTCAAGGAAGAGCCCATATGCCATGTGGCTGCACTGGAAGATTCGCGACAAGAACGTCTCCAATCTCTTTGTTCCTGGGTGGCCGTCCACAAGTGCGATACACCAGCTGACCATAGACATGGCCCCTGAGTAACCACTCAACATAATCCAAGCAGGTCCCATTCCACCCAGGTGTTTCATTAACATTAGTTGTTTTCTTAGTCAAACAAAATAATATCTTTCCATACTATCTTGATATGAATTTCCACCCACGAATTCTAATAGCATGGCTAAGCACTCTAGCATACGATGTCTTTTAACTAGGAAATACTACCAAGATGTAATCTATAGGATAGCATAGCATAGTAACATATAAATAATCCTACCATGCAAAGATCTACCAAAAATAACACTAGTGCAATAGTGAAAATAATAGGACATGAGAGGAAATATCACTTGCCTTGGTAGCTAGGGGAATAGCTACAATCCTGACAGCAACAAACTTCACAATCCACACAATCTACACAAAGAACAATACAACAATAATAGTACAATCAATATAGCATCACAAAAATATGAATGCATGCAAAATGCAATGATATGAACAAAACTCTAAAACTTACAGAGTCTATAGTATAGAGGTCAAAATACTCATCTAAAGGCATAAGGAATACCTAAAAACAATTTGTGAAGTGATTTTTTGGGCAAAATACCCCTAAAAAGGTTCTGCCTAAAATTCCAATTTTTCAGAAACAAAAGTGTGAAATAAGGCCTTAACAAAAAAGTCTCACTTTTCTGAATCCATAGACACCAAATTTGTATTTTTTTGATTTGTGGATCAAAAGTTATTGAATTTCTAAATTAAATACATATTCTGCCTATTTTTCTAATTAAACAGACGCACATGCTAACGTGGCGCTATCTTATTGGCCCGTACCGATTCGGTCGGATCGACCGCTATGGGCCGTTAGATTTTAAGTGGCAATGGACGAATCAGATGAGCCCGTACCCGTTCGACTAGTGATCTAATCTTAGCCGCTGGCGACAGATCCAACGGCTCCTAGGGCTCGGCCAGGAACTGGCGGCGCTGACCTACCACTCGCGGCAGCGGCGCGTCGGATGGGTGATGTTCCGGCGATTCTAAAGGGGCAAGTGGTCCGTGGACTGTTACGAGAGGTCGAGGCGGTCGGGGCGGTCTTGTCGATGGTCACGGTGGAGATAGGGGTGCTCTGCCTCGTTCCATATGTGGTATGTGAAAAGAACACACATTTCAATGACACTGGTAGATCCATATGTGGTATGTGAAAAGAACACACATGCAATGACTCTGGTTGTTGTTAATGAAAATAACATACATGCAATGACACTGGTGGATCCATAGGTGGATTGTGAAAAGAACACACATGCAATGACACTGGTGGGTCCATATGTGGTATGTGAAAAGATCACACATGCAATGACTCTGGTTGTTGTCAGTGAAAAGTACACACATGCCATGACACTGATGGATCCATGTGTGGTCTCTAAAAAGAACACATATTTCAATGACACTAGTGGATCCATATGTGGTATGTGAAAAGAACACACATTTCAATGACTCGGTTGTTGTTCATAAAAAGGACACATGCAATGACACTGGTGGATCCAAAGGTGGATTGTTAAAAGAGCACACATTTCAATGACTGGTTGTTGTTAGTAAAAAGAACACACATGCAATTACACTGGTGGATCCATGTGTGGTCTCTGAAGAGAACACACATGCAATGACTCTGGTTGTTGTTAGTAAAAAGAGCACACATGCAATGACACTGGTGGATCTATGTGTGGATTGTGAAGAGAACACACATGCAATGACACTAGTGGATCCATATGTGGTATGTGAGAAGAACAGTCATGAAATGACTCCAGTTGTTGTTAGTAAAAAGAACACACATGCAATGACACTGGTGGATCCATAGGTGGATTGTGAAAAGAGCACACATGCAATGACACTGGTGGATCCATATGTGGTATGTGAAAAGAACACACATGCAATGAATCCAGTTGTTGTTAGTGAAAAGAACATACATGCAATGACACTGGTGGATCCATGTGTGGTCTTCGAAGAGAACACACATTTCAATGACACTGGTGGATCCATATGTGGTATGTGAAAAGAACACACATGCAATGACTCTGGTTGTTGTTACTAAAAAGAACACACATGCAATGACACTGGTGGATCCATAGGTGGATTGTGAAAAGACCACACATGCAATGACACTGGTGGATCCATATGTGGTATGTGAAAAGAGCACACATGCAATGACTCTAGTTGTTGTTAGTGAAAAGAACATACATTCAATGACACAGGTGGATCTATGTGTGGTCTCTGAACATAACACACATTTCAATGACACTAGTGGATCCATATGTGGTATGTGAAAAGAACACACATGCAATGACTCTGGTTGTTGTTACTAAAAAGAACACACATGCAATGACTCTGGTTGTTGTTACTAAAAAGAACACACATGCAATGACACTGGTGGATCCATAGGTGGTATGTGAAAAGAACACACATTTCAATGACTCTGTTTGTTCTTACTAATAAGAACACACATGCAATGACACTGGTGGATCCATAACTGGATTGTGAAAAGAGCACACATGCAATGACACTGGTGGATCCATATGTGGTATGTGAAAAGAACATACATGCAATGACTCCAGTTGTTGTTAGTGAAAAGAACATACATGTAGTGACACTGGTGAATCCATGTGTGGTCTCTAAAAAGAACACACATGCAATGACACTGGTGGATCCATAGGTGGTATGTGAAAAGAACACACATTTCAATGACTCTGGTTGTTGTTACTAAAAAGAACACACATGCAATGACACTGGTGGATCCATAGGTGGTATGTGAAAAGAACACACATTTCAATGACTCTGGTTGTTGTTACTAAAAAGAACACACATGCAATGACACTGGTGGATCCATAGGTGGATTGTGAAAAGAGCACACATGCAATGCCACTGGTGGATCCATATTTGGTTTGTGCAAATAACACACATGCAATGACTCTGGTTGTTGTTAGTAAAAAGAACACATAAGCAATGACACTGGTGGATCCATAGGTGGATTGTGAAAAGAAGACACATGCAATGCCACTGGTGGATCCATATGTGGTATGTGAAAGGAATAGTCATGAAATGACTCTAGTTGTTGTTAGTAAAAAGAACACACATGCAATGACACTAGTGGATCCATGTCTGGTATCTAAAGAGAACACACATTTCAATGACACTGGTGGATCCATATGTGGTATGTGAAAATAACAAACATGAAATGACTCTGGTGGATCCATGTGTGGTCTCTAAAGAGAACACACATTTCAATGGCACTCGTGGATCCATATGTGGTATGTGAAAAGAACACACATGCAATGACTCTAGTTGTTGTTACTAAAAATAACACACATGCAATGACACTGGTGGATCCATAGGTGGTATGTGAGAAGAACACACATTTCAATGACTCTGGTTGTTGTTACTAAAAAGAACACACATGCAATGATACTGGTGGATCCATAGGTGGATTGTGAAAAGAGCACACATGCAATGACACTGGTGGATCCATATGTGGTATGTGAAAAGAACACACATGCAATGACTCTAGTTGTTGTTAGTGAAAAGAACATACATGCAATGACACTGGTGGATAAATGTGTGGTCTCTGAAGAGAACACCCATTTCAATGACACTGGTGGATCCATATGTGGTATGTGAGAAGAACAATCATGAAATGACTCTAGTTATTGTTAGTAAAAAGAACACACATGCAATGACACTGGTGCATCCATAGGTGGATTGTGAAAAGAGGACACATGCAATGACACTGGTGGATCCATATGTGGTATGTGAAAAGAACACACATGCAATGACTCCATTTGTTGTTAGTGAAAAGAACATACATGCAATGACACTGGCGGATCCATGTGTGGTCTCTGAAGAGAACACAAATTTCAATGACACGAGTGGATCCATAGGTGGTATGTGAAAAGAACACACATGTAATGACTCTGTTTGTTGTTAGTGAAAAGAACACACATGCAATGACACTATGGATCCATGTGTGGTCTCTGAAGAGAACACACATTTCAATGACACTGGTGGATCCATATGTGGTATGTGAAAAGAACACACATGCAATGAATCTGGTTGTTTTTACTAAAAAGAACACACATGCAATGACACTGGTTGCTGTTACTAAAAAGAACACACATTTCAATGACTCTGGTTGCTGTTACTAAAAAGAACACACATATAATGACACTGGTGGATCCATAGGTGGATTGTGAAAAGAGCACACATGCAATGACACTGGTGGATCCTATGTGGTATGTGAAATGAACACACATGCAATGACTCCAATTGTTGTTAGTAAAAAGAACATACATGCAATAACACTGGTGGATCCATGTGTGGTCTCTGAAGAGAACACACATTTCAATGACACTGGTGGATTGATATGTGGTATGTGAAAAGAACACACATGCAATGACTCTGGTTGTTGTTACTAAAAAGAACACACATGCAATGACACTGGTGGATCCATATCTGCTATGTGAAAAGAACACGCATGCAATGACTCTGGTTGTTGTTACTAAAAAGAACACACATGCAATGACACTGGTGGATCCATGGGTGGTCTTTGAAGAGAACACACATGCAATGATTCTGGTTGTTGTTAGTAAAAAGAGCACACATGCAATGACACTGGTGGATCCATGTGTGGATCGTGAAGAGAACACACATTTCAATGACACTGGTGGATCCATATGTGGTATGTGAGAAGAACAGTCATGAAATGACTCCAGGTTTTGTTTGTAAAAAGAACACACATGCAATGACACTGGTGGATCCATAGGTGGATTGTGAAAAGAGCACAAATGCAATGACACTGGTGGATCCATATGTGGTATGTGAAAAGAACACACATGCAATGACTCTGGTTGTTGTTAGTAAAAAGAACACACATGCAATGACATTGGTGGATCCATGTGTGGTCTTTGAAGAGAACACACATTTCAATGACACTGGTGGATCCATATGTGGTATGTGAAAAGAACACACATTTCAATGACTCTGGTTGTTGTTACTAAAAAGAACATACATGCAATGACACTGGTGGATCCATAGGTGGTATGTGAAAAGAACACACATTTCAATGACTTTGGTTGTTGTTACTAAAAAGAACACACATGCAATGACACTGGTGGATCCATAGGTGGATTGTGAAAAGAGCACACATGCAATGCCACTGGTGGATCCATATTTGGTTTGTGAAATAACACACATGCAATGACGCTGGTTGTTGTTAGTGAAAAGAACACATATGCAATCACACTGGTGGATCCATGTGTGGTCTCAGAAGAGAACACACATTTCAATGACACTGGTGGATCCATATGTGGTATGTGAAAAGAACACACATGCAATGACTCTGGTTGTTGTTACTAAAAAGAACACACATGCCATGACACTGGTGGAACCATAGGTGGTATGTGAGAAGAACACACATTTCAATGACTCTGGTTGTTGTTACTAAAAAGAACACACATGTAATGACACCGGTGGATCCATAGGTGGATTGTGAAAAGAGCACACATGCAATGACACTGGTGGATCCATATGTGTTATGTGTAATGAACACACATGCAATGACTCCAATTGTTGTTAGTAAAAAGAACATACATGCAATAACACTGGTGGATCCATGTGTGGTCTCTGAAGAGAACACACATTTCAATGACACTGGTGGATCCATATGTGGTATGTGAAACGAACACACATGCAATGACTCTGGTTGTTGTTACTAAAAAGAACACACATGCAATGACACTGGTGGATCCATATGTGGTATGTGAAAAGAACACGCATGCAATGACTCTGGTTGTTGTTACTAAAAAGAACACACATGCAATGACACTGGTGGATCCATATGTGGTATGTGAAAAGAACACACATTTCAATGACTCTGGTTGTTGTTACTAAAAATAACACACATGCAATGACACTGGTGGATCCATAGGTGGTATGTGAAAAGAACACACATTTCAATGACTCTGATTGTTGTTACTAAAAAGAACACACATGCAATGACACTGGTGGATCCATAGGTGGATTGTGAAAAGAGCACACATGCAATGACACTAGTGGATCCATATGTGGTATGTGAAAAGAACACACATGCATTAACACTAGTGGATCCATGTGTGGTCTTTGAAGAGAACACACATTTCAATGACACTGGTGGATCCATATGTGGTATGTGAAAAAACACACATGCAATGACTCTGGTTGTTGTTACTAAAAAGAACATACATGCAATGACATTTGTGGATCCATTGGTGGTATGTGAAAAGAACACACATTTCAATGACTCTGGTTGTTGTTGTTAGTAAAAAGAACACACATGCAATGATACTGGAGGATCCATAGGTGGATTGTGAAAAGAGCACACATGCAATGACACTTGTGGATCCATATGTGGTATGTGAAAAGAACACACATGCAATGACTCCAGTTGTTGTTAGTGAAAAGAACATATGCAATGACACTGGTGGATCCATGTGTGGTCTCTGAAGAGAACACACATTTCAATGACCCTGGTGGATCCATATGTGGTATGTGAAAAGAACACACTTGCAATGACTCTGGTTGTTGTTACTAAAAAGAACACACATGCAATGACACTGGTGGATCCATATGTGGTATGTGAAAAGAACACACATGCAATGACTCTGGTTGTTGTTACTAAAAATAACACACATGCAATGACACTGGTGGATCCATATGTGGTATGTGAAAAGAACACACATTTCAATGACTCTGGTTGTTGTTACTAAAAATAACACACATGCAATGACACTGGTGGATCCATAGGTGGTATGTGAAAAGAACACACATTTCAATGACTCTGATTGTTGTTACTAAAAAGAACACACATGCAATGACACTGGTGGATCCATAGGTGGATTGTGAAAAGAACACACATGCAATGACACTAGTGGAGCCATATGTGGTATGTGAAAAGAACATACATGCAATGACACTGGTGGATCCATGTGTGGTCTCTGAAGAGAACACACATTTCAATGACACTGGTGGATCCATTGTGGTATGGGAAAAGAACACACATTTCAATGACTCTGGTTGTTGTTACTAAAAAGAACACACATGCAATGACACCGGTGGATCCATATGTGGTGTGTCGATCCATATGTGGTATGTGAAAATAACACACATGAAATGACTCCAGTTGTTGTTAGTGAAAAGAACATACATGCAATGACACTGGTGGATCCAAGTGTGGTCTCTGAAGAGAACACACATTTAAATGACACTGGTGGATCCATATGTGGTATGTGAAAAGAACACACATTTCAATGACTCTGGTTGTTGTTACTAAAAAGAACACACATGCAATGACACTGGTGGATCCATAGGTGGTATGTGAAAAGAACACACATTTCAATGACACTGGTGGATCCATAGGTGGTATGTGAAAAGAACACACATTTCAATGACTTTGCTTGTTGTTACTAAAAAGAACACACATGCAATGACACTGGTGGATCCATAGGTGGATTGTGAAAAGAGCACACATGTAATGCCACTGGTGGATCCATATTTGGTTTGTGGAAATAACTCACATGCAATGACGCTAGTTGTTGTTAGTGAAAAGAACACACATGCAATGACACTGGTGGATCCATGTGTGGTCTCAGAAGAGAACACACATTTCAATGACACTGGTGGATCCATATGTGGTATGTGAAAAGAACACACATGCAATGACTCTAGTTGTTGTTACTAAAGAGAACACACATGCAATGACATTGGTGGATCCATAGGTGGTATGTGAGAAGAACACACATTTCAATGACTCTGGTTGTTATTACTAAAAAGAACACACATGCAATGACACCGGTGGATCCATAGGTGGATTGTGAAAAGAGCACACATGCAATGACACTGGTGGATCCATATGTGTTATGTGTAAAGAACACAAATGCAATGACTCCAGTTGTTGTTAGTCAAAATAACATACATGCAATGACACTGGTGGATCCATGTGTGGTCTCTGAAGAGAACACACATTTCAATGAAACTGGTGGATCCATATGTGGTATGTGAAAAGAACACACATGCAATGACTCTGGTTGTTGTTACTAAAAAGAACACACATGCAATGACACTGGTGGATCCATAGGTGGTATGTGAAACGAAGACACATTTCAATGACTCTGGTTGTTGTTAATAAAAAGAACACACATGCACTGACACTGGTGGATCCATAGGTGGATTGTGAAAAGAGCGCACATGCAATGACACTGGTGGATCCATATGTGGTATGTGAAATGAACACACATGAAATGACTCCAGTTGTTGTTAGTGAAAAGAAGATACATGCAATGACACTGGTGGATCCAAGTGTGGTCTCTGAAGAGAACACACATTTCAATGAAACTGGTGGATCCATATGTGGTATGTGAAAAGAACACACATGCAATGACTCTGGTTGTTGTTACTAAAAAGAACACACATGCAATGACACTGGTGGATCCATAGGTGGTATGTGAAACGAACACACATTTCAATGACTCTGGTTGTTGTTAATAAAAAGAACACACATGCAATGACACTGGTGGATCCATAGGTGGATTGTGAAAAGAGCGCACATGCAATGACACTGGTGGATCCATATGTGGTATGTGAAAAGAACACACATGCAATGACTCCAGTTGTTGTTAGTGAAAAGAACATACATGCAATGACACTGGTGGATCCAAGTGTGGTCTCTGAAGAGAACACACATTTCAATGACACTGGTGGATCCATATGTGGTATGGGAAAAGAACACACATTTCAATGACTCTGGTTGTTGTTACTAAAAATAACACACATGCAATGACACTAGTGGATCCATAGGTGGTATATCAAAAGAACACACATTTCAATGACTCTGATTGTTGTTACTAAAAAGAACACACATGCAATGACACTGGTGGATCCATAGTTGGATTGTGAAAAGAGCACACATGCAATGACACTGGTGGATCCATATGTGGTATGTGAAAAGAACACACATGCAATGACTCTGGTTGTTGCTAGTAAAGAGAACACACATGCAATGACACTGGTGGATCCATGTGTGGTCTCTGAACAGAACACACATTTCAATGACACTGGTGGATCCATATGTGGTATGTGAAAAGAACACACATGCAATGACTCTGGTGTTTGTTACTAAAAAGAACATACATGCAATGACATTGGTGGATCCATAGGTGGTATGTGAAAAGAACACACATTTCAATGACTCTGGTTGTTGTTAGTAAAAAGAACACACATGCAATGATACTGGTGGATCCATAGGTGGATTGTGAAAAGAGCACACATGCAATGACACTGGTGGATCCATATGTGGTATGTGAAAAGAACACACATGCAATGACTCCAGTTGTTGTTAGTGCAAAGAACATACATGCAATGACACTAGTGGATCCATGTGTGGTCTCTGAAGAGAACACACATTTCAATGACACTGGTGGATCCATATGTGGTATGTGAAAAGAACACACTTGCAATGACTATGGTTGTTGTTACTAAAAAGAACACATATGCAATGACACTGGTGGATCCATATGTGGTATGTGAAAAGAACACACATTTCAATGACTCTGGTTGTTGTTACTAAAAAGAACACACATGCAATGACACTGGTGGATCCATAGGTGGTATGTGAAAAGATTACACATTTCAATGACTCTGGTTGTTGTTACTAAAAAGAACACACATGCAATGACACTGGTGGATCCATAGGTGGATTGTGAAAAGAGCACACATGCAATGACACTGGTGGATCTATATGTGGTATGTGAAAAGAACACACATTTCATTGACTCTGGTTGTTGTTACTAAAAAGAACACACATGCAATGACACTGGTGGATCCATAGGTGGTATGTGAAAAGAACACACATTTCAATGACTCTGATTGTTGTTACTAAAAAGAACACACATGGAATGACACTGGTGGATCCATATGTGGTATGTGAAAAGAACACACATTTAAATGACTCTGGTTGTTGTTACTAAACAGAACACACATGCAATGACACTGGTGGATCCATAGGTGGTATGTGAAAACAACACACATTTCAATGACTCTGATTATTGTTACTAAAAAGAACACACATGCAATGACACTGGTGGATCCATAGGTGGATTGTGAAAAGAGCACACATGCAATGACACTTGTGGATCCATATGTGGTATCTGAAAAGAACACACATGCAATGACTCTGGTTGTTGTTAGTAAAAAGAACACACATACAATGACACTGGTGGATCCATGTGTGGTCTCTGAAGAGAGCACACATTTCAATGACACTGCTGGATCCATATGTGGTATGTGAAAAGAACACACATGCAATGACTCTGGTTGTTGTTACTAAAAAGAACATACATGCAATGACATTGGTGGATCCATAGGTGGTATGTGAAAAAGAACACACATCTCAATGACTCTGGTTGTTATTAGTAAAAATAACACACATGCAATGATACTGGTGTATCCATAGGTGGATTGTGAAAAGAGCACACATGCAATGACACTGGTGGATCCATATGTGGTATGTGAAAAGAACACACATGCAATGACTCCAGTTGTTGTTAGTGAAAACAACATACATGCAATGACACTAGTGGATCCATGTGTGGTCTCTGAAGAGAACACACATTTCAATGACACTGGTGGATCCATATGTGGTATGTGAAAAGAACACACTTGCAATGACTCTGGTTGTTGTTACTAAAAAGAACACACATGCAATGACACTGGTGGATCCATATGTGTTATGTGAAAAGAACACACATTTCAATGACTCTGGTTGTTGTTACTAAAAAGAACACACATGCAATGACACTGGTGGATCAATATGTGTTATGTGAAAAGAACACACATTTCAATGACTCTGGTTGTTGTTACTAAAAAGAACACACATGCAATGACACTGGTGGATCCATAGGTGGATTGTGAAAACAGCACACATGCAATGACACTGGTGGATCCATATGTTGTATGTGAAAAGAACACACATGCAATGACTCCAGTTGTTGTTAGTGAAAAGAACATACATGCAATGACACTGGTGGATCCATGTGTGGTCTCAGAAGAGAACACACATTTCAATGACACTGGTGGATCCATATGTGGTATGTGAAAAGAACACACACGCAATGACTCTGGTTGTTGTTACTAAAAAGAACACACATGAAATGACACTAGTGGATCCATATGTGGTATGTGAAAAGAACACACATGCAATAACTCCAGTTGTTGTTATTGAAAAGAACACACATGCAATAACACTAGTGGATCCATGTGTGGTCTCTGAAAAGAACACACATGCAATGACACTGGTGGATCCATATGTGGTATGTGAAAAGAACACACATTTCAATGACTCTGGTTGTTGTTAATAAAAAGAACAGACATGCAATGACACTGGTGGATCCATAGGTGGTATGTGAAAAGAACACACATTTCAATGACTCTGGTTGTTGTTACTAAAAAGAACACACATTTCAATGACTTTGCTTGTTGTTACTAAAAAGAACACACATGCAATGACACTGGTGGATCCATACGTGGATTGTGAAAAGAGCACACATGTAATGCCACTGGTGGATCCATATTTGGTTTGTGGAAATAACTCACATGCAATGACGCTGGTTGTTGTTAGTGAAAAGAACACACATGCAATGACACTGGTGGATCCATGTGTGGTCTTAGAAGAGAACACACATTTCAATGACACTGGTGGATCCATATGTGGTATGTGAAAAGAACACACATGCAATGACTCTAGTTGTTGTTACTAAAAAGAACACACATGCAATGACACTGGTGGATCCATAGGTGGTATGTGAGAAGAACACACATTTCAATGACTCTGGTTGTTATTACTAAAAAGAACACAGATGCAATGACACCGGTGGATCCATAGGTGGATTGTGAAAAGAGCACACATGCAATGACACTGGTGGATCCATATGTGTTATGTGTAAAGAACACAAATGCAATGACTCCAGTTGTTGTTAGTGAAAAGAACATACATGCAATGACACTGGTGGATCCATGTGTGGTCTCTGAAGAGAACACACATTTCAATGAAACTGGTGGATCCATATGTGGTATGTGAAAAGAACACACATGCAATGACTCTGGTTGTTGTTACTAAAAAGAACACACATGCAATGACACTGGTGGATCCATAGGTGGTATGTGAAACGAACACACATTTCAATGACTCTGGTTGTTGTTAATAAAAAGAACACACATGCACTGACACTGGTGGATCCATAGGTGGATTGTGAAAAGAGCGCACATGCAATGACCCTGGTGGATCCATATGTGGTATGTGAAATGAACACACATGAAATGACTCCAGTTGTTGTTAGTGAAAAGAAGATACATGCAATGACACTGGTGGATCCAAGTGTGGTCTCTGAAGAGAACACACATTTCAATGAAACTGGTGGATCCATATGTGGTATGTGAAAAGAACACACATGCAATGAATCTGGTTGTTGTTACTAAAAAGAACACACATGCAATGACACTGGTGGATCCATAGGTGGTATGTGAAACGAACACACATTTCAATGACTCTGGTTGTTGTTAATAAAAAGAACACACATGCAATGACACTGGTGGATCCATAGGTGGATTGTGAAAAGAGCGCACATGCAATGACACTGGTGGATCCATATGTGGTATGTGAAAAGAACACACATGAAATGACTCCAGTTGTTGTTAGTGAAAAGAACATACATGCAATGACACTGGTGGATCCAAGTGTGGTCTCTAAAGAGAACACACATTTCAATGACACTGGTGGATCCATATGTGGTATGGGAAAAGAACACACATTTCAATGACTCTGGTTGTTGTTACTAAAAATAACACACATTTAATGACACTAGTGGATCCATAGGTGGTATGTGAAAAGAACACACATTTCAATGACTCTGATTGTTGTTACTAAAAAGAACACACATGCAATGACACTGGTGGATCCATAGTTGGATTGTGAAAAGAGCACACATGCAATGACACTGGTGGATCCATATGTGGTATGTGAAAAGAACACACATGCAATGACACTGGTGGATCCATATGTGGTATGTGAAAAGAACACACATGCAATGACACTCGTGGATCCATATGTGGTATCTGAAAAGAACACACATGCAATGACTCTGGTTGTTGTTACTAAAAAGAACATACATGCAATGACATTGGTGGATCCATAGGTGGTATGTGAAAAGAACACACATTTCAATGACTCTGGTTGTTGTTAGTAAAAAGAACACACATGCAATGATACTGGTGGATCCATAGGTGGATTGTGAAAAGAGCACACATGCAATGACACTGGTGGATCCATATGTGGTATGTGAAAAGAACACACATGCAATGACTCCAGTTGTTGTTAGTGCAAAGAACATACATGCAATGACACTAGTGGATCCATGTGTGGTCTCTGAAGAGAACACACATTTCAATGACACTGGTGGATCCATATGTGGTATGTGAAAAGAACACACTTGCAATGACTCTGGTTGTTGTTACTAAAAAGAACACATATGCAATGACACTGGTGGATCCATATGTGGTATGTGAAAAGAACACACATTTCAATGACTCTGGTTGTTGTTACTAAAAAGAACACACATGCAATGACATTGGTGGATCCATAGGTGGTATGTGAAAAGATTACACATTTCAATGACTCTGGTTGTTGTTACTAAAAAGAACACACATGCAATGACACTGGTGGATCCATAGTTGGATTGTGAAAAGAGCACACATGCAATGACACTGGTGGATCTATATGTGGTATGTGAAAAGAACACACATTTCAATGACTCTGGTTGTTGTTACTAAAAAGAACACACATGCAATGACACTGGTGGATCCATAGGTGGTATGTGAAAAGAACACACATTTCAATGACTCTGATTGTTGTTACTAAAAAGAACACACATGGAATGACACTGGTGGATCCATATGTGGTATCTGAAAAGAACACACATTTAAATGACTCTGGTTGTTGTTACTAAACAGAACACACATGCAATGACACTAGTGGATCCATAGGTGGTATGTGAAAACAACACACATTTCAATGACTCTGATTATTGTTACTAAAAAGAACACACATGCAATGACACTGGTGGATCCATAGGTGGATTGTGAAAAGAGCATACATGCAATGACACTTGTGGATCCATATGTGGTATCTGAAAAGAACACACATGCAATGACTCTGGTTGTTGTTAGTAAAAAGAACACACATACAATGACACTGGTGGATCCATGTGTGGTCTCTGAAGAGAACACACATTTCAATGACACTGCTGGATCCATATGTGGTATGTGAAAAGAACACACATGCAATGACTCTTGTTGTTGTTACTAAAAAGAACATACATGCAATGACATTGGTGGATCCATAAGTGGTATGTGAAAAAGAACACACATCTCAATGACTCTGGTTGTTGTTAGTAAAAAGAACACACATGCAATGATACTGGTGTATCCATAGGTGGATTGTGAAAAGAGCACACATGCAATGACACTGGTGGATCCATATGTGGTATGTGAAAAGAACACACATGCAATGACTCCAGTTGTTGTTAGTGAAAACAACATACATGCAATGACACTAGTGGATCCATGTGTGGTCTCTGAAGAGAACACACATTTCAATGACACTGGTGGATCCATATGTGGTATGTGAAAAGAACACACTTGCAATGACTCTGGATGTTGTTACTAAAAATAACACACATGTAATGACACTGGTGGATCCATATATGGTGTGTGAAAAGGACACACATTTCAATGACTCTGGTTGTTGTTACTAAAAAGAACACACATGCAATGACACTGGTGGATCCATAGGTGGATTGTGAAAATAGCACACATGCAATGCCACGGGTGGATCCATATTTGGTTTGTGGAAATAACACACATGCAATGACTCTGGTTGTTGTTAGTGAAAATAACACACATGCAATGACACTGGTGGATCCATGTGTGGTCTCTGAAGAAAACACACATTTCAATGACACTGGTGGATCCATATGTGGTATGTGAAAAGTACACACATGCAATGAATCTGGTTGTTGTTACTAAAAAGAACACACATGCAACGACACTGGTGGATCCATAGGTGGTATGTGAAAAGAACACACATTTCAATGACTCTGATTGTTGTTACTAAAAAGAACACACATGGAATGACACTGGTGGATCCATATGTGGTATCTGAAAAGAACACACATTTAAATAACTCTGGTTGTTGTTACTAAACAGAACACACATGCAATGACACTGGTGGATCCATAGGTGGTATGTGAAAACAACACACATTTCAATGACTCTAATTATTGTTACTAAAAAGAACACACATGCAATGACACTGGTGGATCCATAGGTGGATTGTGAAAAGAGCACACATGCAATGACACTTGTGGATCCATATGTGGTATCTGAAAAGAACACACATGCAATGACTCTGGTTGTTGTTAGTAAAAAGAACACACATACAATGACACTGGTGGATCCATGTGTGGTCTCTGAAGAGAACACACATTTCAATGACACTGGTGGATCCATATGTGGTATGTGAAAAGAACACACTTGCAATGACTCTGGTTGTTGTTACTAAAAAGAACACACATGCAATGACACTGGTGGATCCATATGTGTTATGTGAAAAGAACACACATTTCCATGACTCTGGTTGTTGTTACTAAAAAGAACACACATGCAATGACACTGGTGGATCCATATGTGTTATGTGAAAAGAACACACATTTCAATGACTCTGGTTGTTGTTACTAAAAAGAACACACATGCAATAACACTGGTGGATCCATAGGTGGTATGTGAAAAGATTACGCATTTAAATGACTCTGGTTGTTGTTACTAAAAAGAACACACATGCAATGACACTGGCGGATCCATAGGTGGATTGTGAAAAGAGCACACATGCAATGACACTAGTGGATCCATATGTGGTATGTGAAAATAACACACATGCAATGACTCTGGTTGTTATTAGTGAAAAGAACACACATGCAATGACACTGGTGGATCCATGTGTGGTCTCAGAAGAGAACACACATTTCAATGACACTGGTGGATCCATATGTGGTATGTGAAAATAACACACATGCAATGACTCTGGTTGTTGTTACTAAAAAGAACACACATGCAATGACACTGGTGGATCCATAGGTGGTATGTGAAAAGAACACACATTTCCATGACCCTGGTTGTTGGTACTAAAAAGAACTCACATGCAATGACACTGGTGGATCCACAGGTGGATTATGAAAAGAGCACACATGCAATGACACAGGTGGATCCATATGTTGTATGTGAAAAGAACACACATGCAATGACTCCAGTTGTTGTTAGTGAAAAGAACATACATGCAATGACACTGGTGGATCCATGTGTGGTCTCAGAAGAGAACACACATTTCAATGACACTGGTGGATCCATATGTGGTATGTGAAAAGAACACACTTGCAATGACTATGGTTGTTGTTACTAAAAAGAACACACACGTAATGACTCTGGTTGTTGTTACTAAAAAGAACACACATGAAATGACACTAGTGGATCCATATGTGGTATGTGAAAAGAACACACATGCAATGACTCCAGTTGTTGTTATTGAAAAGAACACACATGCAATAACACTGGTGGATCCATGTGTGGTCTCTGAAAAGAACACACATGCAATGACATTGGTGGATCCATAAGTGGTATGTGAAAAGAACACACATTTCAATGACTCTGGTTGTTGTTAATAAAAAGAACAGACATGCAATGATACTGGTGGATCCATAGGTGGTATGTGAAAAGAACACACATTTCAATGACTCTGGTTGTTGTTACTAAAAAGAACACACATGCAATGACACTGGTGGATCCATAGGTGGATTGTGAAAATAGCACACATGCAATTCCACTGGTGGATCCATATTTGGTTTGTGGAAATAACACACATGCAATGACTCTGATTGTTGTTAGTGAAAAGAACACACATGCAATGACACTGGTGGATCCATGTGTGGTCTCTAAAGAGAACACACATTTCAATGACACTGGTGGATCCATATGTGGTATGTGAAAAGTACACACATGCAATGACTCTGGTTGTTGTTACTAAAAAGAACACACATGCAATGACACTGGTGGATCCATAGGTGGTATGTGAAAAGAACACACATTTCAATGACTCTTGTTGTTTTTACTAAAAAGAACACACATGCAATGACACTGGTGGATCCATAGGTGGATTGTGAAAAGAGCACACATGCAATGACACTGGTGGATCCATATGTTGTATGTGAAAAGAACACACATGCAATGACTCCAGTTGTTGTTAGTGAAAAGAACATACATGCAATGACACTGGTGGATCCATGTGTGGTCTCAAAAGAGAACACACATTTCAATGACACTGGTGGATCCATATGTGGTATGTGAAAAGAACACACATGCAATGACTCTGGTTTTTGTTACTAAAAAGAACATACATGCAATGACATTGGTGGATCCATAGGTGGTATGTGAAAAGAACACACATTTCAATGACTCTGGTTGTTGTTAGTAAAAAGAACACACATGCAATGATACTGGTGGATCCATAGGTGGATTGTGAAAAGAGCACACATGCAATGACACTGGTGGATCCATATGTGGTATGTGAAAAGAACACACATGCAATGACTCCAGTTGTTGTTAGTGAAAAGAACATACATGCAATGACACTAGTGGATCCATGTGTGGTCTCTGAAGAGAACACACATTTCAATGACACCGGTGGATCCATATGTGGTATGTGAAAAGAACACACTTGCAATGACTCTGGTTGTTGTTACTAAAAAGAACACATATGCAATGACACTGGTGGATCCATATGTGGTATGTGAAAAGAACACACATTTCAATGACTCTGGTTGTTGTTACTAAAAATAACACACATGCAATGACACTGGTGGATCCATATGTGGTATGTGAAAAGATTACACATTTCAATGACTCTGGTTGTTGTTACTAAAAAGAACACACATGCAATGACACTGGTGGATCCATAGGTGGATTGTGAAAAGAGCACACATGCAATGACACTGGTGGATCTATATGTGGTATGTGAAAAGAACACACATTTCAATGACTCTGGTTGTTGTTACTAAAAAGAACACACATGCAATGACACTGGTGGATCCATAGGTGGTATGTGAAAAGAACACACATTTCAATGACTCTGATTGTTGTTACTAAAAAGAACACACATGGAATGACACTGGTGGATCCATATGTGGTATGTGAAAAGAACACACATTTAAATGACTCTTGTTGTTGTTACTAAACAGAACACACATGCAATGACACTGGTGGATCCATAGGTGGTATGTGAAAACAACACACATTTCAATGACTCTGATTATTGTTACTAAAAAGAACACACATGCAATGACACTGGTGGATCCATAGGTGGATTGTGAAAAGAGCACACATGCAATGACACTTGTGGATCCATATGTGGTATCTGAAAAGAACACACATGCAATGACTCTGGTTGTTGTTAGTAAAAAGAACACACATTTCAATGACACTGCTGGATCCATATGTGGTATGTGAAAAGAACACACATGCAACGACTCTGGTTGTTGTTACTAAAAAGAACATACATGTAATTACATTGGTGGATCCATAGGTGGTATGTGAAAAGAACACACATCTCAATGACTCTGGTTGTTGTTAGTAAAAAGAACACACATGCAATGATACTGGTGTATCCATAGGTGGATTGTGAAAAGAGCACACATGCAATGACACTGGTGGATCCATATGTGGTATGTGAAAAGAACACACATGCAATGACTCCAGTTGTTGTTAGTGAAAACAACATACATGCAATGACACTAGTGGATCCATGTGTGGTCTCTGAAGAGAACACACATTTCAATGACACTGGTGGATCCATATGTGGTATGTGAAAAGAACACACTTGCAATGACTCTGGTTGTTACTAAAAAGAACACACATGCAATGACACTGGTGGATCCATATGTGTTATGTGAAAAGAACACACATTTCAATGACTCTGGTTGTTGTTACTAAAAAGAACACACATGCAATGACACTGGTGGATCCATATGTGTTATGTGAAAAGAACACACATTTCAATGACTCTGGTTGTTGTTACTAAAAAGAACACACATGCAATGACACTGGTGGATCCATAGGTGGTATGTGAAAACAACACACATTTCAATGACTCTGATTATTGTTACTAAAAAGAACACACATGCAATGACACTGGTGGATCCATAGGTGGATTGTGAAAAGAGCACACATGCAATGACACTTGTGGATCCATATGTGGTATCTGAAAAGAACACACATGCAATGACTCTGGTTGTTGTTAGTAAAAAGAACACACATTTCAATGACACTGCTGGATCCATATGTGGTATGTGAAAAGAACACACATGCAACGACTCTGGTTGTTGTTACTAAAAAGAACATACATGTAATTACATTGGTGGATCCATAGGTGGTATGTGAAAAGAACACACATCTCAATGACTCTGGTTGTTGTTAGTAAAAAGAACACACATGCAATGATACTGGTGTATCCATAGGTGGATTGTGAAAAGAGCACACATGCAATGACACTGGTGGATCCATATGTGGTATGTGAAAAGAACACACATGCAATGACTCCAGTTGTTGTTAGTGAAAACAACATACATGCAATGACACTAGTGGATCCATGTGTGGTCTCTGAAGAGAACACACATTTCAATGACACTGGTGGATCCATATGTGGTATGTGAAAAGAACACACTTGCAATGACTCTGGTTGTTGTTACTAAAAAGAACACACATGCAATGACACTGGTGGATCCATATGTGTTATGTGAAAAGAACACACATTTCAATGACTCTGGTTGTTGTTACTAAAAAGAACACACATGCAATGACACTGGTGGATCCATATGTGTTATGTGAAAAGAACACACATTTCAATGACTCTGGTTGTTGTTACTAAAAAGAACACACATGCAATGACACTGGTGGATCCATAGGTGGTATGTGAAAAGATTAAGCATTTCAATGACTCTGGTTGTTGTTACTAAAAAGAACACACATGCAATGACACTGGTGGATCCATAGGTGGATTGTGAAAAGAGCACACATGCAATGACACTAGTGGATCCATATGTGGTATGTGAAAATAACACACATGCAATGACTCTGGTTGTTGTTAGTGAAAAGAACACACATGCAATGACACTGGTGGAACCATGTGTGGTCTCTGAAGAGAACACACATTTCAATGACACTGGTGGATCCATATGTGGTATGTGAAAAGTACACACATGCAATGACTCTGGTTGTTGTTACTAAAAAGAACACACATGCAATGACACTGGTGGATCCATAGGTGGTATGTGAAAAGAACACACATTTCAATGACTCTATTCGTTGTTACTAAAAAGAACACACATGCAATGACACTGGTGGATCCACAGGTGGATTGTGTAAAGAGCACACATGCAATGACACTGGTGGATCCATATGTTGTATGTGAAAAGAACACACATGCAATGACTCCAGTTGTTGTTAGTGAAAAGAACATACATGCAATGACACTGGTGGATCCATGTGTGGTCTCAGAAGAGAACACACATTTCAATGACACTGGTGGATCCATATGTGGTATGTGAAAAGAACACACACGCAATGACTATGGTTGTTGTTACTAAAAAGAACACACATGAAATGACAATTGGTGGATCCATAGGTGGTATGTGAAAAGAACACATATTACAATGACTCCGGTTGTTGCTACTAAAAAGAACACACATGCAATAACACTGGTGGATCCATAGGTGGATTGTGAAAAGAGCAGGCATGCAATGACTGTGGTGTATCAATATGTGGTATGTGAAAAGAACACACATGCAGTGACTCCAGTTGTTGTTAGTGAAAAGAACATCAATGCAATGACATTGGTGGATCCATGTGTGGTCTCTGAAGAGAACACACATTTCAATGACACTGGTGGATCCATATGTGGTATGTGAAAAGAACACACATGCAATGACTCTGGTTGTTGTTACTAAAAAGAACACACATGCAATGATACTGGTGGATCCATATGTGGTATGTGAAAAGAACACACATTTCAATGACTCTGGTTGTTGTTACTAAAAACAACACACATGCAATGACACTGGTGGATCCATAGGTGGTATGTGCAAAGAACACACATTTCAATGACTCTGATTGTTGGTACCAAATAGAACACACATGCAATGACACTGGTGGATCCATATGTGGTATGTGAAAAGAACACACATTTCAATGACTCTGGTTGTTGTTACTAAAAAGAACACACATGCAATGACACTGGTGGATCCATAGGTGGTATGTGAAAAGAACACATATTTCAATGACTCTGATTATTGTTACTAAAAAGAACACACATGCAATGACACTGGTGGATCCATAGGTGGTATGTGAAAAGAACACACATTTCAATGACTCTGATTGTTGTTACTAAAAACAACACACATGCAATGACACTGGTGGATCCATAGGTGGTATGTGAAAACAACACACATTTCAATGACTCTGATTATTGTTACTAAAAAGAACACTCATGCAATGACACTGGTGGATCCATAGGTGGATTGTGAAAACAGCACACATGCAATGACACTGGTGGATCCATATGTGGTATCTGAAAAAAGAACACACATGCAATGACTCTGGTTGTTGTGAGTAAAAAGAACACACATGCAATGACACTGGTGGATCCATGTGTGGTATCTGAAGAGAACAGACATTTCAATGACACTGCTGGATCCATATGTGGTATGTGAAAAGAACACACATGCAATGACTCTGGTTGTTGTTACTAAAAAGAACACACATGCAATGACACTGGTGGATCCACAGGTGGATTGTGTAAAGAGCACACATGCAATGACACTGGTGGATCCATATGTTGTATGTGAAAAGAACACACATGCAATGACTCCAGTTGTTGTTAGTGAAAAGAACATACATGCAATGACACTGGTGGATCCATGTGTGGTCTCAGAAGAGAACACACATTTCAATGACACTGGTGGATCCATATGTGGTATGTGAAAAGAACACACACGCAATGACTCTGGTTGTTGTTACTAAAAAGAACACACATGAAATGACAATTGGTGGATCCATAGGTGGTATGTGAAAAGAACACATATTACAATGACTCCGGTTGTTGCTACTAAAAAGAACACACATGCAATAACACTGGTGGATCCATAGGTGGATTGTGAAAAGAGCAGGCATGCAATGACTGTGGTGTATCAATATGTGGTATGTGAAAAGAACACACATGCAGTGACTCCAGTTGTTGTTAGTGAAAAGAACATCAATGCAATGACATTGGTGGATCCATGTGTGGTCTCTGAAGAGAACACACATTTCAATGACACTGGTGGATCCATATGTGGTATGTGAAAAGAACACACATGCAATGACTCTGGTTGTTGTTACTAAAAAGAACACACATGCAATGATACTGGTGGATCCATATGTGGTATGTGAAAAGAACACACATTTCAATGACTCTGGTTGTTGTTACTAAAAACAACACACATGCAATGACACTGGTGGATCCATAGGTGGTATGTGCAAAGAACACACATTTCAATGACTCTGATTGTTGGTACCAAATAGAACACACATGCAATGACACTGGTGGATCCATATGTGGTATGTGAAAAGAACACACATTTCAATGACTCTAGTTGTTGTTACTAAAAAGAACACACATGCAATGACACTGGTGGATCCATAGGTGGTATGTGAAAAGAACACATATTTCAATGACTCTGATTATTGTTACTAAAAAGAACACACATGCAATGACACTGGTGGATCCATAGGTGGTATGTGAAAAGAACACACATTTCAATGACTCTGATTGTTGTTACTAAAAACAACACACATGCAATGACACTGGTGGATCCATAGGTGGTATGTGAAAACAACACACATTTCAATGACTCTGATTATTGTTACTAAAAAGAACACTCATGCAATGACACTGGTGGATCCATAGGTGGATTGTGAAAAGAGCACACATGCAATGACACTGGTGGATCCATATGTGGTATCTGAAAAAAGAACACACATGCAATGACTCTGGTTGTTGTGAGTAAAAAGAACACACATGCAATGACACTGGTGGATCCATGTGTGGTATCTGAAGAGAACACACATTTCAATGACACTGCTGGATCCATATGTGGTATGTGAAAAGAACACACATGCAATGACTCTGGTTGTTGTTACTAAAAAGAACACACATGCAATGACACTGGTGGATCCACAGGTGGATTGTGTAAAGAGCACACATGCAATGAGACTGGTGGATCCATATGTTGTATGTGAAAAGAACACACATGCAATGACTCCAGTTGTTGTTAGTGAAAAGAACATACATGCAATGACACTGGTGGATCCATGTGTGGTCTCAGAAGAGAACACACATTTCAATGACACTGGTGGATCCATATGTGGTATGT
The DNA here is from genome assembly GCA_916181665.1 of Avena sativa. Classification (NCBI taxonomy): domain Eukaryota; kingdom Viridiplantae; phylum Streptophyta; class Magnoliopsida; order Poales; family Poaceae; genus Avena; species Avena sativa. The sequence continues at coordinate 354,943,919 of OV702291.1, forward strand.
GAAAAGAACACACACGCAATGACTATGGTTGTTGTTACTAAAAAGAACACACATGAAATGACAATTGGTGGATCCATAGGTGGTATGTGAAAAGAACACATATTACAATGACTCCGGTTGTTGCTACTAAAAAGAACACACATGCAATAACACTGGTGGATCCATAGGGGGATTGTGAAAAGAGCAGGCATGCAATGACTGTGGTGGATCAATATGTGGTATGTGAAAAGAACACACATGCAGTGACTCCAGTTGTTGTTAGTGAAAATAACATCAATGAAATGACATTGGTGGATCCATGTGTGGTCTCTGAAGAGAACACACATTTCAATGACACTGCTGGATCCATATGTGGTATGTGAAAAGAACACACATGCAATGACTCTGGTTGTTGTTACTAAAAAGAACACACATGCAATGACACTGGTGGATCCACAGGTGGATTGTGTAAAGAGCACACATGCAATGACACTGGTGGATCCATATGTTGTATGTGAAAAGAACACACATGCAATGACTCCAGTTGTTGTTAGTGAAAAGAACATACATGCAATGACACTGGTGGATCCATGTGTGGTCTCAGAAGAGAACACACATTTCAATGACACTGGTGGATCCATATGTGGTATGTGAAAAGAACACACACGCAATGACTCTGGTTGTTGTTACTAAAAAGAACACACATGAAATGACAATTGGTGGATCCATAGGTGGTATGTGAAAAGAACACATATTACAATGACTCCGGTTGTTGCTACTAAAAAGAACACACATGCAATAACACTGGTGGATCCATAGGTGGATTGTGAAAAGAGCAGGCATGCAATGACTGTGGTGTATCAATATGTGGTATGTGAAAAGAACACACATGCAGTGACTCCAGTTGTTGTTAGTGAAAAGAACATCAATGCAATGACATTGGTGGATCCATGTGTGGTCTCTGAAGAGAACACACATTTCAATGACACTGGTGGATCCATATGTGGTATGTGAAAAGAACACACATGCAATGACTCTGGTTGTTGTTACTAAAAAGAACACACATGCAATGACACTGGTGGATCCATATGTGGTATGTGAAAAGAACACACATTTCAATGACTCTGGTTGTTGTTACTAAAAACAACACACATGCAATGACACTGGTGGATCCATAGGTGGTATGTGCAAAGAACACACATTTCAATGACTCTGATTGTTGGTACCAAATAGAACACACATGCAATGACACTGGTGGATCCATATGTGGTATGTGAAAAGAACACACATTTCAATGACTCTGGTTGTTGTTACTAAAAAGAACACACATGCAATGACACTGGTGGATCCATAGGTGGTATGTGAAAAGAGCACATATTTCAATGACTCTGATTATTGTTACTAAAAAGAACACACATGCAATGACACTGGTGGATCCATAGGTGGTATGTGAAAAGAACACACATTTCAATGACTCTGATTGTTGTTACTAAAAACAACACACATGCAATGACACTGGTGGATCCATAGGTGGTATGTGAAAACAACACACATTTCAATGACTCTGATTATTGTTACTAAAAAGAACACTCATGCAATGACACTGGTGGATCCATAGGTGGATTGTGAAAAGAGCACACATGCAATGACACTGGTGGATCCATATGTGGTATCTGAAAAAAGAACACACATGCAATGACTCTGGTTGTTGTTAGTAAAAAGAACACACATGCAATGACACTGGTGGATCCATGTGTGGTATCTGAAGAGAACACACATTTCAATGACACTGCTGGATCCATATGTGGTATGTGAAAAGAACACACATGCAATGACTCTGATTGTTGTTACTAAAAAGAACACACATGCAATGACACTGGTGGATCCACAGGTGGATTGTGTAAAGAGCACACATGCAATGACACTGGTGGATCCATATGTTGTATGTGAAAAGAACACACATGCAATGACTCCAGTTGTTGTTAGTGAAAAGAACATACATGCAATGACACTGGTGGATCCATGTGTGGTCTCAGAAGAGAACACACATTTCAATGACACTGGTGGATCCATATGTGGTATGTGAAAAGAACACAAACGCAATGACTCTGGTTGTTGTTACTAAAAAGAACACACATGAAATGACAATTGGTGGATCCATAGGTGGTATGTGAAAAGAACACATATTACAATGACTCTGGTTGTTGTTACTAAAAAGAACACACATGCAATAACACTGGTGGATCCATAGGTGGATTGTGAAAAGAGCAGGCATGCAATGACTGTGGTGGATCAATATGTGGTATGTGAAAAGAACACACATGCAGTGACTCCAGTTGTTGTTAGTGAAAATAACATCAATGCAATGACATTGGTGGATCCATGTGTGGTCTCTGAAGAGAACACACATTTCAATGACACTGGTGGATCCATATGTGGTATGTGAAAAGAACACACATGCAATGACTCTGGTTGTTGTTACTAAAAAGAACACACATGCAATGACACTGGTGGATCCATATGTGGTATGTGAAAAGAACACACATTTCAATGACTCTGGTTGTTGTTACTAAAAACAACACACATGCAATGACACTGGTGGATCCATAGGTGGTATGTGCAAAGAACACACATTTCAATGACTCTGATTGTTGGTACTAAAAAGAACACACATGCAATGACACTGGTGGATCCATATGTGGTATGTGAAAAGAACACACATTTCAATGACTCTGGTTGTTGTTACTAAAAAGAACACACATGCAATGACACTGGTGGATCCATAGGTGGTATGTGAAAACAACACACATTTCAATGACTCTGATTATTGTTACTAAAAAGAACACACATGCAATGACACTGGTGGATCCATAGGTGGTATGTGAAAAGAACACACATTTCAATGACTCTGATTGTTGTTACTAAAAAGAACACACATGCAATGACACTGGTGGATCCATAGGTGGTATGTGAAAACAACACACATTTCAATGACTCTGATTATTGTTACTAAAAAGAACACACATGCAATGACACTGGTGGATCCATAGGTGGATTGTGAAAAAAGCACACATGCAATGACACTTGTGGATCCATATGTGGTATCTGAAAAGAACACACATGCAATGACTGTGGTTGTTGTTAGTTAAAAGAACACACATACAATGACACTGGTTGATCCATGTGTGGTCTCTGAAGAGAACACACATTTCAATGACACTGCTGGATCCATATGTGGTATGTGAAAAGAACACACATGCAATGACTCTGGTTGTTGTTACTAAAAAGAACATACATGCAATGACATTGGTGGATCCATAGGTGGTATGTGAAAAAGAACACACATCTCAATGACTCTGGTTGTTGTTAGTAAAAAGAACACACATGCAATGATACTGGTGTATCCATAGGTGGATTGTGAAAAGAGCACACATGCAATGACACTGGTGGATCCATATGTGGTATGTGAAAAGAACACACATGCAATGACTCCAGTTGTTGTTAGTGAAAACAACATACATGCAATGACACTAGTGGATCCATGTGTGGTCTCTGAAGAGAACACACATTTCAATGACACTGGTGGATCCATATGTGGTATGTGAAAAGAACACACTTGCAATGACTCTGGTTGTTGTTACTAAAAAGAACACACATGCAATGACACTGGTGGATCCATATGTGTTATGTGAAAAGAACACACATTTCAATGACTCTGGTTGTTGTTACTAAAAACAACACACATGCAATGACACTGGTGGATCCATAGGTGGTATGTGCAAAGAACACACATTTCAATGACTCTGATTGTTGGTACTAAAAAGAACACACATGCAATGACACTGGTGGATCCATATGTGGTATGTGAAAAGAACACACATTTCAATGACTCTGGTTGTTGTTACTAAAAAGAACACACATGCAATGACACTGGTGGATCCATAGGTGGTATGTGAAAACAACACACATTTCAATGACTCTGATTATTGTTACTAAAAAGAACACACATGCAATGACACTGGTGGATCCATAGGTGGTATGTGAAAAGAACACACATTTCAATGACTCTGATTGTTGTTACTAAAAAGAACACACATGCAATGACACTGGTGGATCCATAGGTGGTATGTGAAAACAACACACATTTCAATGACTCTGATTATTGTTACTAAAAAGAACACACATGCAATGACACTGGTGGATCCATAGGTGGATTGTGAAAAGAGCACACATGCAATGACACTTGTGGATCCATATGTGGTATCTGAAAAGAACACACATGCAATGACTGTGGTTGTTGTTAGTTAAAAGAACACACATACAATGACACTGGTTGATCCATGTGTGGTCTCTGAAGAGAACACACATTTCAATGACACTGCTGGATCCATATGTGGTATGTGAAAAGAACACACATGCAATGACTCTGGTTGTTGTTACTAAAAAGAACATACATGCAATGACATTGGTGGATCCATAGGTGGTATGTGAAAAAGAACACACATCTCAATGACTCTGGTTGTTGTTAGTAAAAAGAACACACATGCAATGATACTGGTGTATCCATAGGTGGATTGTGAAAAGAGCACACATGCAATGACACTGGTGGATCCATATGTGGTATGTGAAAAGAACACACATGCAATGACTCCAGTTGTTGTTAGTGAAAACAACATACATGCAATGACACTAGTGGATCCATGTGTGGTCTCTGAAGAGAACACACATTTCAATGACACTGGTGGATCCATATGTGGTATGTGAAAAGAACACACTTGCAATGACTCTGGTTGTTGTTACTAAAAAGAACACACATGCAATGACACTGGTGGATCCATATGTGTTATGTGAAAAGAACACACATTTCAATGACTCTGGTTGTTGTTACTAAAAAGAACACACATGCAATGACACTGGTGGATCCATATGTGTTATGTGAAAAGAACACACATTTCAATGACTCTGGTTGTTGTTACTAAAAAGAACACACATGCAATGACACTGGCGGATCCATAGGTGGTATGTGAAAAGATTAAGCATTTCAATGACTCTGGTTGTTGTTACTAAAAAGAACACACATGCAATGACACTGGTGGATCCATAGGTGGATTGTGAAAAGAGCACACATGCAATGACACTAGTGGATCCATATGTGGTATGTGAAAATAACACACATGCAATGACTCTGGTTGTTGTTAGTGAAAAGAACACACATGCAATGACACTGGTGGATCCATGTGTGGTCTCTGAAGAGAACACACATTTCAATGACACTGGTGGATCCATATGTGGTATGTGAAAAGTACACACATGCAATGACTCTGGTTGTTGTTACTAAAAAGAACACACATGCAATGACACTGGTGGATCCATAGGTGGTATGTGAAAAGAACACACATTTCAATGACTCTATTCGTTGTTACTAAAAAGAACACACATGCAATGACACTGGTGGATCCACAGGTGGATTGTGTAAAGAGCACACATGCAATGACACTGGTGGATCCATATGTTGTATGTGAAAAGAACACACATGAAATGACTCCAGTTGTTGTTAGTGAAAAGAACATACATGCAATGACACTGGTGGATCCATGTGTGGTCTCAGAAGAGAACACACATTTCAATGACACTGGTGGATCCATATGTGGTATGTGAAAAGAACACACACGCAATGACTCTGGTTGTTGTTACTAAAAAGAACACACATGAAATGACAATTGGTGGATCCATAGGTGGTATGTGAAAAGAACACATATTACAATGACTCCGGTTGTTGCTACTAAAAAGAACACACATGCAATAACACTGGTGGATCCATAGGTGGATTGTGAAAAGAGCAGGCATGCAATGACTGTGGTGTATCAATATGTGGTATGTGAAAAGAACACACATGCAGTGACTCCAGTTGTTGTTAGTGAAAAGAACATCAATGCAATGACATTGGTGGATCCATGTGTGGTCTCTGAAGAGAACACACATTTCAATGACACTGGTGGATCCATATGTGGTATGTGAAAAGAACACACATGCAATGACTCTGGTTGTTGTTACTAAAAAGAACACACATGCAATGATACTGGTGGATCCATATGTGGTATGTGAAAAGAACACACATTTCAATGACTCTGGTTGTTGTTACTAAAAACAACACACATGCAATGACACTGGTGGATCCATAGGTGGTATGTGCAAAGAACACACATTTCAATGACTCTGATTGTTGGTACCAAATAGAACACACATGCAATGACACTGGTGGATCCATATGTGGTATGTGAAAAGAACACACATTTCAATGACTCTGGTTGTTGTTACTAAAAAGAACACAAAGCAATGACACTGGTGGATCCATAGGTGGTATGTGAAAAGAACACATATTTCAATGACTCTGATTATTGTTACTAAAAAGAACACATATGCAATGACACTGGTGGATCCATAGGTGGTATGTGAAAAGAACACACATTTCAATGACTCTGATTGTTGTTACTAAAAACAACACACATGCAATGACACTGGTGGATCCATAGGTGGTATGTGAAAACAACACACATTTCAATGACTCTGATTATTGTTACTAAAAAGAACACTCATGCAATGACACTGGTGGATGCATAGGTGGATTGTGAAAATAGCACACATGCAATGACACTGGTGGATCCATATGTGGTATCTGAAAAAAGAACACACATGCAATGACTCTGGTTGTTGTTAGTAAAAAGAACACACATGCAATGACACTGGTGGATCCATGTGTGGTATCTGAAGAGAACACACATTTCAATGACACTGCTGGATCCATATGTGGTATGTGAAAAGAACACACATGCAATGACTCTGGTTGTTGTTACTAAAAAGAACACACATGCAATGACACTGGTGGATCCACAGGTGGATTGTGTAAAGAGCACACATGCAATGACACTGGTGGATCCATATGTTGTATGTGAAAAGAACACACATGCAATGACTCCAGTTGTTGTTAGTGAAAAGAACATACATGCAATGACACTGGTGGATCCATGTGTGGTCTCAGAAGAGAACACACATTTCAATGACACTGGTGGATCCATAGGTGGTATGTGAAAAGAACACATATTACAATGACTCTGGTTGTTGTTACTAAAAAGAACACACATGCAATAACACTGGTGGATCCATAGGTGGATTGTGAAAAGAGCAGGCATGCAATGACTGTGGTGGATCAATATGTGGTATGTGAAAAGAACACACATGCAGTGACTCCAGTTGTTGTTAGTGAAAATAACATCAATGCAATGACATTGGTGGATCCATGTGTGGTCTCTGAAGAGAACACACATTTCAATGACACTGGTGGATCCATATGTGGTATGTGAAAAGAACACACATGCAATGACTCTGGTTGTTGTTACTAAAAAGAACACACATGCAATGACACTGGTGGATCCATATGTGGTATGTGAAAAGAACACACATTTCAATGACTCTGGTTGTTGTTACTAAAAACAACACACATGCAATGACACTGGTGGATCCATAGGTGGTATGTGCAAAGAACACACATTTCAATGACTCTGATTGTTGGTACTAAAAAGAACACACATGCAATGACACTGGTGGATCCATATGTGGTATGTGAAAAGAACACACATTTCAATGACTCTGGTTGTTGTTACTAAAAAGAACACACATGCAATGACACTGGTGGATCCATAGGTGGTATGTGAAAACAACACACATTTCAATGACTCTGATTATTGTTACTAAAAAGAACACACATGCAATGACACTGGTGGATCCATAGGTGGTATGTGAAAAGAACACACATTTCAATGACTCTGATTGTTGTTACTAAAAAGAACACACATGCAATGACACTGGTGGATCCATAGGTGGTATGTGAAAACAACACACATTTCAATGACTCTGATTATTGTTACTAAAAAGAACACACATGCAATGACACTGGTGGATCCATAGGTGGATTGTGAAAAGAGCACACATGCAATGACACTTGTGGATCCATATGTGGTATCTGAAAAGAACACACATGCAATGACTGTGGTTGTTGTTAGTTAAAAGAACACACATACAATGACACTGGTTGATCCATGTGTGGTCTCTGAAGAGAACACACATTTCAATGACACTGCTGGATCCATATGTGGTATGTGAAAAGAACACACATGCAATGACTCTGGTTGTTGTTACTAAAAAGAACATACATGCAATGACATTGGTGGATCCATAGGTGGTATGTGAAAAAGAACACACATCTCAATGACTCTGGTTGTTGTTAGTAAAAAGAACACACATGCAATGATACTGGTGTATCCATAGGTGGATTGTGAAAAGAGCACACATGCAATGACACTGGTGGATCCATATGTGGTATGTGAAAAGAACACACATGCAATGACTCCAGTTGTTGTTAGTGAAAACAACATACATGCAATGACACTAGTGGATCCATGTGTGGTCTCTGAAGAGAACACACATTTCAATGACACTGGTGGATCCATATGTGGTATGTGAAAAGAACACACTTGCAATGACTCTGGTTGTTGTTACTAAAAAGAACACACATGCAATGACACTGGTGGATCCATATGTGTTATGTGAAAAGAACACACATTTCAATGACTCTGGTTGTTGTTACTAAAAAGAACACACATGCAATGACACTGGTGGATCCATATGTGTTATGTGAAAAGAACACACATTTCAATGACTCTGGTTGTTGTTACTAAAAAGAACACACATGCAATGACACTGGCGGATCCATAGGTGGTATGTGAAAAGATTAAGCATTTCAATGACTCTGGTTGTTGTTACTAAAAAGAACACACATGCAATGACACTGGTGGATCCATAGGTGGATTGTGAAAAGAGCACACATGCAATGACACTAGTGGATCCATATGTGGTATGTGAAAATAACACACATGCAATGACTCTGGTTGTTGTTAGTGAAAAGAACACACATGCAATGACACTGGTGGATCCATGTGTGGTCTCTGAAGAGAACACACATTTCAATGACACTGGTGGATCCATATGTGGTATGTGAAAAGTACACACATGCAATGACTCTGGTTGTTGTTACTAAAAAGAACACACATGCAATGACACTGGTGGATCCATAGGTGGTATGTGAAAAGAACACACATTTCAATGACTCTATTCGTTGTTACTAAAAAGAACACACATGCAATGACACTGGTGGATCCACAGGTGGATTGTGTAAAGAGCACACATGCAATGACACTGGTGGATCCATATGTTGTATGTGAAAAGAACACACATGAAATGACTCCAGTTGTTGTTAGTGAAAAGAACATACATGCAATGACACTGGTGGATCCATGTGTGGTCTCAGAAGAGAACACACATTTCAATGACACTGGTGGATCCATATGTGGTATGTGAAAAGAACACACACGCAATGACTCTGGTTGTTGTTACTAAAAAGAACACACATGAAATGACAATTGGTGGATCCATAGGTGGTATGTGAAAAGAACACATATTACAATGACTCCGGTTGTTGCTACTAAAAAGAACACACATGCAATAACACTGGTGGATCCATAGGTGGATTGTGAAAAGAGCAGGCATGCAATGACTGTGGTGTATCAATATGTGGTATGTGAAAAGAACACACATGCAGTGACTCCAGTTGTTGTTAGTGAAAAGAACATCAATGCAATGACATTGGTGGATCCATGTGTGGTCTCTGAAGAGAACACACATTTCAATGACACTGGTGGATCCATATGTGGTATGTGAAAAGAACACACATGCAATGACTCTGGTTGTTGTTACTAAAAAGAACACACATGCAATGATACTGGTGGATCCATATGTGGTATGTGAAAAGAACACACATTTCAATGACTCTGGTTGTTGTTACTAAAAACAACACACATGCAATGACACTGGTGGATCCATAGGTGGTATGTGCAAAGAACACACATTTCAATGACTCTGATTGTTGGTACCAAATAGAACACACATGCAATGACACTGGTGGATCCATATGTGGTATGTGAAAAGAACACACATTTCAATGACTCTGGTTGTTGTTACTAAAAAGAACACAAAGCAATGACACTGGTGGATCCATAGGTGGTATGTGAAAAGAACACATATTTCAATGACTCTGATTATTGTTACTAAAAAGAACACATATGCAATGACACTGGTGGATCCATAGGTGGTATGTGAAAAGAACACACATTTCAATGACTCTGATTGTTGTTACTAAAAACAACACACATGCAATGACACTGGTGGATCCATAGGTGGTATGTGAAAACAACACACATTTCAATGACTCTGATTATTGTTACTAAAAAGAACACTCATGCAATGACACTGGTGGATCCATAGGTGGATTGTGAAAATAGCACACATGCAATGACACTGGTGGATCCATATGTGGTATCTGAAAAAAGAACACACATGCAATGACTCTGGTTGTTGTTAGTAAAAAGAACACACATGCAATGACACTGGTGGATCCATGTGTGGTATCTGAAGAGAACACACATTTCAATGACACTGCTGGATCCATATGTGGTATGTGAAAAGAACACACATGGAATGACTCTGGTTGTTGTTACTAAAAAGAACACACATGCAATGACACTGGTGGATCCACAGGTGGATTGTGTAAAGAGCACACATGCAATGACACTGGTGGATCCATATGTTGTATGTGAAAAGAACACACATGCAATGACTCCAGTTGTTGTTAGTGAAAAGAACATACATGCAATGACACTGGTGGATCCATGTGTGGTCTCAGAAGAGAACACACATTTCAATGACACTGGTGGATCCATAGGTGGTATGTGAAAAGAACACATATTACAATGACTCTGGTTGTTGTTACTAAAAAGAACACACATGCAATAACACTGGTGGATCCATAGGTGGATTGTGAAAAGAGCAGGCATGCAATGACTGTGGTGGATCAATATGTGGTATGTGAAAAGAACACACATGCAGTGACTCCAGTTGTTGTTAGTGAAAATAACATCAATGCAATGACATTGGTGGATCCATGTGTGGTCTCTGAAGAGAACACACATTTCAATGACACTGGTGGATCCATATGTGGTATGTGAAAAGAACACACATGCAATGACTCTGGTTGTTGTTACTAAAAAGAACACACATGCAATGACACTGGTGGATCCATATGTGGTATGTGAAAAGAACACACATTTCAATGACTCTGGTTGTTGTTACTAAAAACAACACACATGCAATGACACTGGTGGATCCATAGGTGGTATGTGCAAAGAACACACATTTCAATGACTCTGATTGTTGGTACTAAAAAGAACACACATGCAATGACACTGGTGGATCCATATGTGGTATGTGAAAAGAACACACATTTCAATGACTCTGGTTGTTGTTACTAAAAAGAACACACATGCAATGACACTGGTGGATCCATAGGTGGTATGTGAAAACAACACACATTTCAATGACTCTGATTATTGTTACTAAAAAGAACACACATGCAATGACACTGGTGGATCCATAGGTGGTATGTGAAAAGAACACACATTTCAATGACTCTGATTGTTGTTACTAAAAAGAACACACATGCAATGACACTGGTGGATCCATAGGTGGTATGTGAAAACAACACACATTTCAATGACTCTGATTATTGTTACTAAAAAGAACACACATGCAATGACACTGGTGGATCCATAGGTGGATTGTGAAAAGAGCACACATGCAATGACACTTGTGGATCCATATGTGGTATCTGAAAAGAACACACATGCAATGACTGTGGTTGTTGTTAGTTAAAAGAACACACATACAATGACACTGGTTGATCCATGTGTGGTCTCTGAAGAGAACACACATTTCAATGACACTGCTGGATCCATATGTGGTATGTGAAAAGAACACACATGCAATGACTCTGGTTGTTGTTACTAAAAAGAACATACATGCAATGACATTGGTGGATCCATAGGTGGTATGTGAAAAAGAACACACATCTCAATGACTCTGGTTGTTGTTAGTAAAAAGAACACACATGCAATGATACTGGTGTATCCATAGGTGGATTGTGAAAAGAGCACACATGCAATGACACTGGTGGATCCATATGTGGTATGTGAAAAGAACACACATGCAATGACTCCAGTTGTTGTTAGTGAAAACAACATACATGCAATGACACTAGTGGATCCATGTGTGGTCTCTGAAGAGAACACACATTTCAATGACACTGGTGGATCCATATGTGGTATGTGAAAAGAACACACTTGCAATGACTCTGGTTGTTGTTACTAAAAAGAACACACATGCAATGACACTGGTGGATCCATATGTGTTATGTGAAAAGAACACACATTTCAATGACTCTGGTTGTTGTTACTAAAAAGAACACACATGCAATGACACTGGTGGATCCATATGTGTTATGTGAAAAGAACACACATTTCAATGACTCTGGTTGTTGTTACTAAAAAGAACACACATGCAATGACACTGGCGGATCCATAGGTGGTATGTGAAAAGATTAAGCATTTCAATGACTCTGGTTGTTGTTACTAAAAAGAACACACATGCAATGACACTGGTGGATCCATAGGTGGATTGTGAAAAGAGCACACATGCAATGACACTAGTGGATCCATATGTGGTATGTGAAAATAACACACATGCAATGACTCTGGTTGTTGTTAGTGAAAAGAACACACATGCAATGACACTGGTGGATCCATGTGTGGTCTCTGAAGAGAACACACATTTCAATGACACTGGTGGATCCATATGTGGTATGTGAAAAGTACACACATGCAATGACTCTGGTTGTTGTTACTAAAAAGAACACACATGCAATGACACTGGTGGATCCATAGGTGGTATGTGAAAAGAACACACATTTCAATGACTCTATTCGTTGTTACTAAAAAGAACACACATGCAATGACACTGGTGGATCCACAGGTGGATTGTGTAAAGAGCACACATGCAATGACACTGGTGGATCCATATGTTGTATGTGAAAAGAACACACATGAAATGACTCCAGTTGTTGTTAGTGAAAAGAACATACATGCAATGACACTGGTGGATCCATGTGTGGTCTCAGAAGAGAACACACATTTCAATGACACTGGTGGATCCATATGTGGTATGTGAAAAGAACACACACGCAATGACTCTGGTTGTTGTTACTAAAAAGAACACACATGAAATGACAATTGGTGGATCCATAGGTGGTATGTGAAAAGAACACATATTACAATGACTCCGGTTGTTGCTACTAAAAAGAACACACATGCAATAACACTGGTGGATCCATAGGTGGATTGTGAAAAGAGCAGGCATGCAATGACTGTGGTGTATCAATATGTGGTATGTGAAAAGAACACACATGCAGTGACTCCAGTTGTTGTTAGTGAAAAGAACATCAATGCAATGACATTGGTGGATCCATGTGTGGTCTCTGAAGAGAACACACATTTCAATGACACTGGTGGATCCATATGTGGTATGTGAAAACAACACACATTTCAATGACTCTGATTATTGTTACTAAAAAGAACACACATGCAATGATACTGGTGGATCCATATGTGGTATGTGAAAAGAACACACATTTCAATGACTCTGGTTGTTGTTACTAAAAACAACACACATGCAATGACACTGGTGGATCCATAGGTGGTATGTGCAAAGAACACACATTTCAATGACTCTGATTGTTGGTACCAAATAGAACACACATGCAATGACACTGGTGGATCCATATGTGGTATGTGAAAAGAACACACATTTCAATGACTCTGGTTGTTGTTACTAAAAAGAACACAAAGCAATGACACTGGTGGATCCATAGGTGGTATGTGAAAAGAACACATATTTCAATGACTCTGATTATTGTTACTAAAAAGAACACATATGCAATGACACTGGTGGATCCATAGGTGGTATGTGAAAAGAACACACATTTCAATGACTCTGATTGTTGTTACTAAAAACAACACACATGCAATGACACTGGTGGATCCATAGGTGGTATGTGAAAACAACACACATTTCAATGACTCTGATTATTGTTACTAAAAAGAACACTCATGCAATGACACTGGTGGATCCATAGGTGGATTGTGAAAATAGCACACATGCAATGACACTGGTGGATCCATATGTGGTATCTGAAAAAAGAACACACATGCAATGACTCTGGTTGTTGTTAGTAAAAAGAACACACATGCAATGACACTGGTGGATCCATGTGTGGTATCTGAAGAGAACACACATTTCAATGACACTGCTGGATCCATATGTGGTATGTGAAAAGAACACACATGGAATGACTCTGGTTGTTGTTACTAAAAAGAACACACATGCAATGACACTGGTGGATCCACAGGTGGATTGTGTAAAGAGCACACATGCAATGACACTGGTGGATCCATATGTTGTATGTGAAAAGAACACACATGCAATGACTCCAGTTGTTGTTAGTGAAAAGAACATACATGCAATGACACTGGTGGATCCATGTGTGGTCTCAGAAGAGAACACACATTTCAATGACACTGGTGGATCCATAGGTGGTATGTGAAAAGAACACACACGCAATGACTCTGGTTGTTGTTACTAAAAATAACACACATGAAACGACAATTGGTGGATCCATAGGTGGTATGTGAAAAGAACACATATTACAATGACTCTGGTTGTTGTTACTAAAAAGAACACACATGCAATAACACTGGTGGATCCATAGGTGGATTGTGAAAAGAGCAGGCATGCAATGACTGTGGTGGATCAATATGTGGTATGTGAAAAGAACACACATGCAGTGACTCCAGTTGTTGTTAGTGAAAATAACATCAATGCAATGACATTGGTGGATCCATGTGTGGTCTCTGAAGAGAACACACATTTCAATGACACTGGTGGATCCATATGTGGTATGTGAAAAGAACACACATGCAATGACTCTGGTTGTTGTTACTAAAAAGAACACACATGCAATGACACTGGTGGATCCATATGTGGTATGTGAAAAGAACACACATTTCAGTGACTCTGGTTGTTGTTACTAAAAACAACACACATGCAATGACACTGGTGGATCCATAGGTGGTATGTGCAAAGAACACACATTTCAATGACTCTGATTGTTGGTACTAGAAAGAACACACATGCAATGACACTGGTGGATCCATATGTGGTATGTGAAAAGAACACACATTTCAATGACTCTGGTTGTTGTTACTAAAAAGAACACACATGCAATGACACTGGTGGATCCATAGGTGGTATGTGAAAACAACACACATTTCAATGACTCTGATTATTGTTACTAAAAAGAACACACATGCAATGACACTGGTGGATCCATAGGTGGTATGTGAAAAGAACACACATTTCAATGACTCTGATTGTTGTTACTAAAAAGAACACACATGCAATGACACTGGTGGATCCATAGGTGGTATGTGAAAAGAACACACATTTCAATGACTCTGATTGTTGTTACTAAAAAGAACACACATGGAATGACACTGGTGGATCCATATGTGGTATCTGAAAAGAACACACATTTAAATGACTCTGGTTGTTGTTACTAAACAGAACACACATGCAATGACACTAGTGGATCCATAGGTGGTATGTGAAAACAACACACATTTCAATGACTCTGATTATTGTTACTAAAAAGAACACACATGCAATGACACTGGTGGATCCATAGGTGGATTGTGAAAAGAGCACACATGCAATGACACTTGTGGATCCATATGTGGTATCTGAAAAGAACACACATGCAATGACTCTGGTTGTTGTTAGTAAAAAGAACACACATACAATGACACTGGTGGATCCATGTTTGGTCTCTGAAGAGAACACACATTTCAATGACACTGCTGGATCCATATGTGGTATGTGAAAAGAACACACATGCAATGACTCTTGTTGTTGTTACTAAAAAGAACATACATGCAATGACATTGGTGGATCCATAAGTGGTATGTGAAAAAGAACACACATCTCAATGACTCTGGTTGTTGTTAGTAAAAAGAACACACATGCAATGATACTGGTGTATCCATAGGTGGATTGTGAAAAGAGCACACATGCAATGACACTGGTGGATCCATATGTGGTATGTGAAAAGAACACACATACAATGACTCCAGTTGTTGTTAGTGAAAACAACATACATGCAATGACACTAGTGGATCCATGTGTGGTCTCTGAAGAGAACACACATTTCAATGACACTGGTGGATCCATATGTGGTATGTGAAAAGAACACACTTGCAATGACTCTGGATGTTGTTACTAAAAATAACACACATGCAATGACACTGGTGGATCCATATATGGTGTGTGAAAAGGACACACATTTCAATGACTCTGGTTGTTGTTACTAAAAAGAACACACATGCAATGACACTGGTGGATCCATAGGTGGATTGTGAAAATAGCACACATGCAATGCCACGGGTGGATCCATATTTGGTTTGTGGAAATAACACACATGCAATGACTCTGGTTGTTGTTAGTGAAAATAACACACATGCAATGACACTGGTGGATCCATGTGTGGTCTCTGAAGAAAACACACATTTCAATGACACTGGTGGATCCATATGTGGTATGTGAAAAGTACACACATGCAATGACTCTGGTTGTTGTTACTAAAAAGAACACACATGCAATGACACTGGTGGATCCATAGGTGGTATGTGAAAAGAACACACATTTCAATGACTCTGATTGTTGTTACTAAAAAGAACACACATGGAATGACACTGGTGGATCCATATGTGGTATCTGAAAAGAACACACATTTAAATGACTCTGGTTGTTGTTACTAAACAGAACACACATGCAATGACACTGGTGGATCCATAGGTGGTATGTGAAAACAACACACATTTCAATGACTCTAATTATTGTTACTAAAAAGAACACACATGCAATGACACTGGTGGATCCATAGGTGGATTGTGAAAAGAGCACACATGCAATGACACTTGTGGATACATATGTGGTATCTGAAAAGAACACACATGCAATGACTCTGGTTGTTGTTAGTAAAAAGAACACACATACAATGACACTGGTGGATCCATGTGTGGTCTCTGAAGGGAACACACATTTCAATGACACTGGTGGATCCATATGTGGTATGTGAAAAGAACACACTTGCAATGACTCTGGTTGTTGTTACTAAAAAGAACACACATGCAATGACACTGGTGGATCCATATGTGTTATGTGAAAAGAACACACATTTCAATGACTCTGGTTGTTGTTACTAAAAAGAACACACATGCAATGACACTGGTTGATCCATATGTGTTATGTGAAAAGAACACACATTTCAATGACTCTGGTTGTTGTTACTAAAAAGAACACACATGCAATAACACTGGTGGATCCATAGGTGGTATGTGAAAATATTACGCATTTAAATGACTCTGGTTGTTGTTACTAAAAAGAACACACATGCAATGACACTGGCGGATCCATAGGTGGATTGTGAAAAGAGCACACATGCAATGGCACTAGTGGATCCATATGTGGTATGTGAAAATAACACACATGCAATGACTCTGGTTGTTATTAGTGAAAAGAACACACATGCAATGACACTGGTGGATCCATGTGTGGTCTCTGAAGAGAACACAAATTTCAATGACACTGGTGGATCCATATGTGGTATGTGAAAATAACACACATGCAATGACTCTGGTTGTTGTTACTAAAAAGAACACACATGCAATGACACTGGTGGATCCATAGGTGGTATGTGAAAAGAACACACATTTCCATGACCCTGGTTGTTGGTACTAAAAAGAACTCACATGCAATGACACTGGTGGATCCACAGGTGGATTATGAAAAGAGCACACATGCAATGACACAGGTGGATCCATATGTTGTATGTGAAAAGAACACACATGCAATGACTCCAGTTGTTGTTAGTGAAAAGAACATACATGCAATGACACTGGTGGATCCATGTGTGGTCTCAGAAGAGAACACACATTTCAATGACACTGGTGGATCCATATGTGGTATGTGAAAAGAACACACACGTAATGACTCTGGTTGTTGTTACTAAAAAGAACACACATGAAATGACACTAGTGGATCCATATGTGGTATGTGAAAAGAACATACATGCAATGACTCCAGTTGTTGTTATTGAAAAGAACACACATGCAATAACACTGGTGGATCCATGTGTGGTCTCTGAAAAGAACACACATGCAATGACATTGGTGGATCCATAGGTGGTATGTGAAAAGAACACACATTTCAATGACTCTGGTTGTTGTTAATAAAAAGAACAGACATGCAATGATACTGGTGGATCCATAGGTGGTATGTGAAAAGAACACACATTTCAATGACTCTGGTTGTTGTTACTAAAAATAACACACATGCAATGACACTGGTGGATCCATAGGTGGATTGTGAAAATAGCACACATGCAATTCCACTGGTGGATCCATATTTGGTTTGTGGAAATAACACACATGCAATGACTCTGGTTGTTGTTAGTGAAAAGAACACACATGCAATGACACTGGTGGATCCATGTGTGGTCTCTAAAGAGAACACACATTTCAATGACACTGGTGGATCCATATGTGGTATGTGAAAAGTACACACATGCAATGACTCTGGTTGTTGTTACTAAAAAGAACACACATGCAATGACACTGGTGGATCCATAGGTGGTATATGAAAAGAACACACATTTCAATGACTCTTGTTGTTTTTACTAAAAAGAACACACATGCAATGACACTGGTGGATCCACAGGTGGATTGTGAAAAGAGCACACATGCAATGACACTAGTGGATCCGTATGTTGTATGTGAAAAGAACACACATGCAATGACTCTAGTTGTTGTTAGTGAAAAGAACATACATGCAATGACACTGGTGGATCCATGTGTGGTCTCAAAAGAGAACACACATTTCAATGACACTGGTGGATCCATATGTGGTATGTGAAAAGAACACACATGCAATGACTCTGGTTTTTGTTACTAAAAAGAACATACATGCAATGACATTGGTGGATCCATAGGTGGTATGTGAAAAGAACACACATTTCAATGACTCTGGTTGTTGTTAGTAAAAAGAACACACATGCAATGATACTGGTGGATCCATAGGTGGATTGTGAAAAGAGCACACATGCAATGACACTGGTGGATCCATATGTCGTATGTGAAAAGAACACACATGCAATGACTCCAGTTGTTGTTAGTGAAAAGAACATACATGCAATGACACTATGGATCCATGTGTGGTCTCTGAAGAGAACACACATTTCAATGACACTGGTGGATCCATATGTGGTATGTGAAAAGAACACACTTGCAATGACTCTGGTTGTTGTTACTAAAAAGAACACATATGCAATGACACTGGTGGATCCATATGTGGTATGTGAAAAGAACACACATTTCAATGACTCTGGTTGTTGTTACTAAAAATAACACACATGCAATGACACTGGTGGATCCATATGTGGTATGTGAAAAGATTACACATTTCAATGACTCTGGTTGTTGTTACTAAAAAGAACACACATGCAATGACACTGGTGGATCCAAAGGTGGATTGTGAAAAGAGCACACATGCAATGACACTGGTGGATCTATATGTGGTATGTGAAAAGAACACACATTTCAATGACTCTGGTTGTTGTTACTAAAAAGAACACACATGCAATGACACTGGTGGATCCATAGGTGGTATGTGAAAAGAACACACATTTCAATGACTCTGATTGTTGTTACTAAAAAGAACACACATGGAATGACACTGGTGGATCCATATGTGGTATGTGAAAAGAACACACATTTAAATGACTCTTGTTGTTGTTACTAAACAGAACACACATGCAATGACACTGGTGGATCCATAGGTGGTATGTGAAAACAACACACATTTCAATGACTCTGATTATTGTTACTAAAAAGAACACACATGCAATGACACTGGTGGATCCATAGGTGGATTGTGAAAAGAGCACACATGCAATGACACTTGTGGATCCATATGTGGTATCTGAAAAGAACACACATGCAATGACTCTGGTTGTTGTTAGTAAAAAGAACACACATTTCAATGACACTGCTGGATCCATATGTGGTATGTGAAAAGAACACACATGCAACGACTCTGGTTGTTGTTACTAAAAAGAACATACATGTAATTACATTGGTGGATCCATAGGTGGTATGTGAAAAGAACACACATCTCAATGACTCTGGTTGTTGTTAGTAAAAAGAACACACATGCAATGATACTGGTGTATCCATAGGTGGATTGTGAAAAGAGCACACATGCAATGACACTGGTGGATCCATATGTGGTATGTGAAAAGAACACACATGCAATGACTCCAGTTGTTGTTAGTGAAAACAACATACATGCAATGACACTAGTGGATCCATGTGTGGTCTCTGAAGAGAACACACATTTCAATGACACTGGTGGATCCATATGTGGTATGTGAAAAGAACACACTTGCAATGACTCTGGTTGTTGTTACTAAAAAGAACACACATGCAATGACACTGGTGGATCCATATGTGTTATGTGAAAAGAACACACATTTCAATGACTCTGGTTGTTGTTACTAAAAAGAACACACATGCAATGACACTGGTGGATCCATATGTGTTATGTGAAAAGAACACACATTTCAATGACTCTGGTTGTTGTTACTAAAAAGAACACACATGCAATGACACTGGTGGATCCATAGGTGGTATGTGAAAAGATTAAGCATTTCAATGACTCTGGTTGTTGTTACTAAAAAGAACACACATGCAATGACACTGGTGGATCCATAGGTGGATTGTGAAAAGAGCACACATGCAATGACACTAGTGGATCCATATGTGGTATGTGAAAATAACACACATGCAATGACTCTGGTTGTTGTTAGTGAAAAGAACACTCATGCAATGACACTGGTGGATCCATGTGTGGTCTCTGAAGAGAACACACATTTCAATGACACTGGTGGATCCATATGTGGTATGTGAAAAGTACACACATGCAATGACTCTGGTTGTTGTTACTAAAAAGAACACACATGCAATGACACTGGTGGATCCATAGGTGGTATGTGAAAAGAACACACATTTCAATGACTCTATTCGTTGTTACTAAAAAGAACACACATGCAATGACACCGGTGGATCCACAGGTGGATTGTGTAAAGAGCACACATGCAATGACACTGGTGGATCCATATGTTGTATGTGAAAAGAACACACATGCAATGACTCCAGTTGTTGTTAGTGAAAAGAACATACATGCAATGACACTGGTGGATCCATGTGTGGTCTCAGAAGAGAACACACATTTCAATGACACTGGTGGATCCATATGTGGTATGTGAAAAGAACACACACGCAATGACTCTGGTTGTTGTTACTAAAAAGAACACACATGAAATGACAATTGGTGGATCCATAGGTGGTATGTGAAAAGAACACATATTACAATGACTCCGGTTGTTGCTACTAAAAAGAACACACATGCAATAACACTGGTGGATCCATAGGTGGATTGTGAAAAGAGCAGGCATGCAATGACTATGGTGTATCAATATGTGGTATGTGAAAAGAACACACATGCAGTGACTCCAGTTGTTGTTAGTGAAAAGAACATCAATGCAATGACATTGGTGGATCCATGTGTGGTCTCTGAAGAGAACACACATTTCAATGACACTGGTGGATCCATATGTGGTATGTGAAAAGAACACACATGCAATGACTCTGGTTGTTGTTACTAAAAAGAACACACATGCAATGATACTGGTGGATCCATATGTGGTATGTGAAAAGAACACACATTTCAATGACTCTGGTTGTTGTTACTAAAAACAACACACATGCAATGACACTGGTGGATCCATAGGTGGTATGTGCCAAGAACACACATTTCAATGACTCTGATTGTTGGTACCAAATAGAACACACATGCAATGACACTGGTGGATCCATATGTGGTATGTGAAAAGAACACACATTTCAATGACTCTGGTTGTTGTTACTAAAAAGAACACACATGCAATGACACTGGTGGATCCATAGGTGGTATGTGAAAAGAACACATATTTCAATGACTCTGATTATTGTTACTAAAAAGAACACACATGCAATGACACTGGTGGATCCATAGGTGGTATGTGAAAAGAACACACATTTCAATGACTCTGATTGTTGTTACTAAAAACAACACACATGCAATGACACTGGTGGATCCATAGGTGGTATGTGAAAACAACACACATTTCAATGACTCTGATTATTGTTACTAAAAAGAACACTCATGCAATGACACCGGTGGATCCATAGGTGGATTGTGAAAAGAGCACACATGCAATGACACTGGTGGATCCATATGTGGTATCTGAAAAAAGAACACACATGCAATGACTCTGGTTGTTGTTAGTAAAAAGAACACACATGCAATGACACTGGTGGATCCATGTGTGGTATCTGAAGAGAACACACATTTCAATGACACTGCTGGATCCATATGTGGTATGTGAAAAGAACACACATGCAATGACTCTGGTTGTTGTTACTAAAAAGAACACACATGCAATGACACTGGTGGATCCACAGGTGGATTGTGTAAAGAGCACACATGCAATGACACTGGTGGATCCATATGTTGTATGTGAAAAGAACACACATGCAATGACTCCAGTTGTTGTTAGTGAAAAGAACATACATGCAATGACACTGGTGGATCCATGTGTGGTCTCAGAAGAGAACACACATTTCAATGACACTGGTGGATCCATATGTGGTATGTGAAAAGAACACACACGCAATGACTCTGGTTGTTGTTACTAAAAAGAACACAGATGAAATGACAATTGGTGGATCCATAGGTGGTATGTGAAAAGAACACATATTACAATGACTCTGGTTGTTGTTACTAAAAAGAACACACATGCAATAACACTGGTGGATCCATAGGTGGATTGTGAAAAGAGCAGGCATGCAATGACTGTGGTGGATCAATATGTGGTATGTGAAAAGAACACACATGCAGTGACTCCAGTTGTTGTTAGTGAAAATAACATCAATGCAATGACATTGGTGGATCCATGTGTGGTCTCTGAAGAGAACACACATTTCAATGACACTGGTGGATCCATATGTGGTATGTGAAAAGAACACACATGCAATGACTCTGGTTGTTGTTACTAAAAAGAACACACATGCAATGACACTGGTGGATCCATATGTGGTATGTGAAAAGAACACACATTTCAATGACTCTGGTTGTTGTTACTAAAAACAACACACATGCAATGACACTGGTGGATCCATAGGTCGTATGTGCAAAGAACACACATTTCAATGACTCTGATTGTTGGTACTAAAAAGAACACACATGCAATGACACTGGTGGATCCATATGTGGTATGTGAAAAGAACACACATTTCAATGACTCTGGTTGTTGTTACTAAAAAGAACACACATGCAATGACACTGGTGGATCCATAGGTGGTATGTGAAAACAACACACATTTCAATGACTCTGATTATTGTTACTAAAAAGAACACACATGCAATGACACTGGTGGATCCATAGGTGGTATGTGAAAAGAACACACATTTCAATGACTCTGATTGTTGTTACTAAAAAGAACACACATGCAATGACACTGGTGGATCCATAGGTGGTATGTGAAAACAACACACATTTCAATGACTCTGATTATTGTTACTAAAAAGAACACACATGCAATGACACTGGTGGATCCATAGGTGGATTGTGAAAAGAGCACACATGCAATGACACTTGTGGATCCATATGTGGTATCTGAAAAGAACACACATGCAATGACTCTGGTTGTTGTTAGTTAAAAGAACACACATACAATGACACTGGTGGATCCATGTGTGGTCTCTGAAGAGAACACACATTTCAATGACACTGCTGGATCCATATGTGGTATGTGAAAAGAACACACATGCAATGACTCTGGTTGTTGTTACTAAAAAGAACATACATGCAATGACATTGGTGGATCCATAGGTGGTATGTGAAAAAGAACACACATCTCAATGACTCTGGTTGTTGTTAGTAAAAAGAACACACATGCAATGATACTGGTGTATCCATAGGTGGATTGTGAAAAGAGCACACATGCAATGACACTGGTGGATCCATATGTGGTATGTGAAAAGAACACACATGCAATGACTCCAGTTGTTGTTAGTGAAAACAACATACATGCAATGACACTAGTGGATCCATGTGTGGTCTCTGAAGAGAACACACATTTCAATGACACTGGTGGATCCATATGTGGTATGTGAAAAGAACACACTTGCAATGACTCTGGTTGTTGTTACTAAAAAGAACACACATGCAATGACACTGGTGGATCCATATGTGTTATGTGAAAAGAACACACATTTCAATGACTCTGGTTGTTGTTACTAAAAAGAACACACATGCAATGACACTGGTGGATCCATATGTGTTATGTGAAAAGAACACACATTTCAATGACTCTGGTTGTTGTTACTAAAAAGAACACACATGCAATGACACTGGTGGATCCATAGGTGGTATGTGAAAAGATTAAGCATTTCAATGACTCTGGTTGTTGTTACTAAAAAGAACACACATGCAATGACACTGGTGGATCCATAGGTGGATTGTGAAAAGAGCACCCATGCAATGACACTAGTGGATCCATATGTGGTATGTGAAAATAACACACATGCAATGACTCTGGTTGTTGTTAGTGAAAAGAACACACATGCAATGACACTGGTGGATCCATGTGTGGTCTCTGAAGAGAACACACATTTCAATGACACTGTTGGATCCATATGTGGTATGTGAAAAGTACACACATGCAATGACTCTGGTTGTTGTTACTAAAAAGAACACACATGCAATGACACTGGTGGATCCATAGGTGGTATGTGAAAAGAACACACATTTCAATGACTCTATTCGTTGTTACTAAAAAGAACACACATGCAATGACACTGGTGGATCCATATGTTGTATGTGAAAAGAACACACATGCAATGACTCCAGTTGTTGTTAGTGAAAAGAACATACATGCAATGACACTGGTGGATCCATGTGTGGTCTCAGAAGAGAACACACATTTCAATGACACTGGTGGATCCATATGTGGTATGTGAAAAGAACACACACGCAATGACTCTGGTTGTTGTTACTAAAAAGAACACACATGAAATGACAATTGGTGGATCCATAGGTGGTATGTGAAAAGAACACATATTACAATGACTCCGGTTGTTGCTACTAAAAAGAACACACATGCAATAACACTGGTGGATCCATAGGTGGATTGTGAAAAGAGCAGGCATGCAATGACTGTGGTGTATCAATATGTGGTATGTGAAAAGAACACACATGCAGTGACTCCAGTTGTTGTTAGTGAAAAGAACATCAATGCAATGACATTGGTGGATCCATGTGTGGTCTCTGAAGAGAACACACATTTCAATGACACTGGTGGATCCATATGTGGTATGTGAAAAGAACACACATGCAATGACTCTGGTTGTTGTTACTAAAAAGAACACACATGCAATGATACTGGTGGATCCATATGTGGTATGTGAAAAGAACACACATTTCAATGACTCTGGTTGTTGTTACTAAAAACAACACACATGCAATGACACTGGTGGATCCATAGGTGGTATGTGCAAAGAACACACATTTCAATGACTCTGATTGTTGGTACCAAATAGAACACACATGCAATGACACTGGTGGATCCATATGTGGTATGTGAAAAGAACACACATTTCAATGACTCTGGTTGTTGTTACTAAAAAGAACACACATGCAATGACACTGGTGGATCCATAGGTGGTATGTGAAAAGAACACATATTTCAATGACTCTGATTATTGTTACTAAAAAGAACACACATGCAATGACACTGGTAGATCCATAGGTGGTATGTGAAAAGAACACACATTTCAATGACTCTGATTGTTGTTACTAAAAACAACACACATGCAATGACACTGGTGGATCCATAGGTGGTATGTGAAAACAACACACATTTCAATGACTCTGATTATTGTTACTAAAAAGAACACTCATGCAATGACACTGGTGGATCCATAGGTGGATTGTGAAAAGAGCACACATGCAATGACACTGGTGGATCCATATGTGGTATCTGAAAAAAGAACACACATGCAATGACTCTGGTTGTTGTTAGTAAAAAGAACACACATGCAATGACACTGGTGGATCCATGTGTGGTATCTGAAGAGAACACACATTTCAATGACACTGCTGGATCCATATGTGGTATGTGAAAAGAACACACATGCAATGACTCTGGTTGTTGTTACTAAAAAAACACACATGCAATGACACTAGTGGATCCACAGGTGGATTGTGTAAAGAGCACACATGCAATGACACTGGTGGATCCATATGTTGTATGTGAAAAGAACACACATGCAATGACTCCAGTTGTTGTTAGTGAAAAGAACATACATGCAATGACACTGGTGGATCCATGTGTGGTCTCAGAAGAGAACACACATTTCAATGACACTGGTGGATCCATATGTGGTATGTGAAAAGAACACACACGCAATGACTCTGGTTGTTGTTAGTAAAAAGAACACACATTTCAATGACACTGCTGGATCCATATGTGGTATGTGAAAAGAACACACATGCAATGACTCTGGTTGTTGTTACTAAAAAGAACATACATGCAATTACATTGGTGGATCCATAGGTGGTATGTGAAAAGAACACACATCTCAATGACTTTGGTTGTTGTTAGTAAAAAGAACACACATGCAATGATACTGGTGTATCCATAGGTGGATTGTGAAAAGAGCACACATGCAATGACACTGGTGGATCCATATGTGGTATGTGAAAAGAACACACATGCAATGACTCCAGTTGTTGTTAGTGAAAACAACATACATGCAATGACACTAGTGGATCCATGTGTGGTCTCTGAAGAGAACACAGATTTCAATGACACTGGTGGATCCATATGTGGTATGTGAAAAGAACACACTTGCAATGACTCTGGTTGTTGTTACTAAAAAGAACACACATGCAATGACACTGGTGGATCCATATGTGTTATGTGAAAAGAACACACATTTCAATGACTCTGGTTGTTGTTACTAAAAAGAACACACATGCAATGACACTGGTGGATCCATATGTGTTATGTGAAAAGAACACACATTTCAATGACTCTGGTTGTTGTTACTAAAAAGAACACACATGCAATGACACTGGTGGATCCATAGGTGGTATGTGAAAAGATTAAGCATTTCAATGACTCTGGTTGTTGTTACTAAAAAGAACACACATGCAATGACACTGGTGGATCCATAGGTGGATTGTGAAAAGAGCACACATGCAATGACACTAGTGGATCCATATGTGGTATGTGAAAATAACACACATGCAATGACTCTGGTTGTTGTTAGTGAAAAGAACACACATGCAACGACACTGGTGGATCCATGTGTGGTCTCTGAAGAGAACACACATTTCAATGACACTGGTGGATCCATATGTGGTATGTGAAAAGTACACACATGCAATGACTCTGGTTGTTGTTACTAAAAAGAACACACATGCAATGACACTGGTGGATCCATAGGTGGTATGTGAAAAGAACACACATTTCAATGACTCTGGTTGTTGTTACTAAAAAGAACACACATGCAATGACACTGGTGGATCCATAGGTGGATTGTGAAAAGAGCAGGCATGCAATGACTGTGGTGGATCAATATGTGGTATGTGAAAAGAACACACATGCAGTGACTCCAGTTGTTGTTAGTGAAAATAACATCAATGCAATGACATTGGTGGATCCATGTGTGGTCTCTGAAGAGAACACACATTTCAATGACACTGGTGGATCCATATGTGGTATGTGAAAAGAACACACATGCAATGACTCTGGTTGTTGTTACTAAAAAGAACACACATGCAATGACACTGGTGGATCCATATGTGGTATGTGAAAAGAACACACATTTCAATGACTCTGGTTGTTGTTACTAAAAACAACACACATGCAATGACACTGGTGGATCCATAGGTCGTATGTGCAAAGAACACACATTTCAATGACTCTGATTGTTGGTACTAAAAAGAACACACATGCAATGACACTGGTGGATCCATATGTGGTATGTGAAAAGAACACACATTTCAATGACTCTGGTTGTTGTTACTAAAAAGAACACACATGCAATGACACTGGTGGATCCATAGGTGGTATGTGAAAACAACACACATTTCAATGACTCTGATTATTGTTACTAAAAAGAACACACATGCAATGACACTGGTGGATCCATAGGTGGTATGTGAAAAGAACACACATTTCAATGACTCTGATTGTTGTTACTAAAAAGAACACACATGCAATGACACTGGTGGATCCATAGGTGGTATGTGAAAACAACACACATTTCAATGACTCTGATTATTGTTACTAAAAAGAACACACATGCAATGACACTGGTGGATCCATAGGTGGATTGTGAAAAGAGCACACATGCAATGACACTTGTGGATCCATATGTGGTATCTGAAAAGAACACACATGCAATGACTCTGGTTGTTGTTAGTTAAAAGAACACACATACAATGACACTGGTGGATCCATGTGTGGTCTCTGAAGAGAACACACATTTCAATGACACTGCTGGATCCATATGTGGTATGTGAAAAGAACACACATGCAATGACTCTGGTTATTGTTACTAAAAAGAACATACATGCAATGACATTGGTGGATCCATAGGTGGTATGTGAAAAAGAACACACATCTCAATGACTCTGGTTGTTGTTAGTAAAAAGAACACACATGCAATGATACTGGTGTATCCATAGGTGGATTGTGAAAAGAGCACACATGCAATGACACTGGTGGATCCATATGTGGTATGTGAAAAGAACACACATGCAATGACTCCAGTTGTTGTTAGTGAAAACAACATACATGCAATGACACTAGTGGATCCATGTGTGGTCTCTGAAGAGAACACACATTTCAATGACACTGGTGGATCCATATGTGGTATGTGAAAAGAACACACTTGCAATGACTCTGGTTGTTGTTACTAAAAAGAACACACATGCAATGACACTGGTGGATCCATATGTGTTATGTGAAAAGAACACACATTTCAATGACTCTGGTTGTTGTTACTAAAAAGAACACACATGCAATGACACTGGTGGATCCATATGTGTTATGTGAAAAGAACACACATTTCAATGACTCTGGTTGTTGTTACTAAAAAGAACACACATGCAATGACACTGGTGGATCCATAGGTGGTATGTGAAAAGATTAAGCATTTCAATGACTCTGGTTGTTGTTACTAAAAAGAACACACATGCAATGACACTGGTGGATCCATAGGTGGATTGTGAAAAGAGCACCCATGCAATGACACTAGTGGATCCATATGTGGTATGTGAAAATAACACACATGCAATGACTCTGGTTGTTGTTAGTGAAAAGAACACACATGCAATGACACTGGTGGATCCATGTGTGGTCTCTGAAGAGAACACACATTTCAATGACACTGTTGGATCCATATGTGGTATGTGAAAAGTACACACATGCAATGACTCTGGTTGTTGTTACTAAAAAGAACACACATGCAATGACACTGGTGGATCCATAGGTGGTATGTGAAAAGAACACACATTTCAATGACTCTATTCGTTGTTACTAAAAAGAACACACATGCAATGACACTGGTGGATCCATATGTTGTATGTGAAAAGAACACACATGCAATGACTCCAGTTGTTGTTAGTGAAAAGAACATACATGCAATGACACTGGTGGATCCATGTGTGGTCTCAGAAGAGAACACACATTTCAATGACACTGGTGGATCCATATGTGGTATGTGAAAAGAACACACACGCAATGACTCTGGTTGTTGTTACTAAAAAGAACACACATGAAATGACAATTGGTGGATCCATAGGTGGTATGTGAAAAGAACACATATTACAATGACTCCGGTTGTTGCTACTAAAAAGAACACACATGCAATAACACTGGTGGATCCATAGGTGGATTGTGAAAAGAGCAGGCATGCAATGACTGTGGTGTATCAATATGTGGTATGTGAAAAGAACACACATGCAGTGACTCCAGTTGTTGTTAGTGAAAAGAACATCAATGCAATGACATTGGTGGATCCATGTGTGGTCTCTGAAGAGAACACACATTTCAATGACACTGGTGGATCCATATGTGGTATGTGAAAAGAACACACATGCAATGACTCTGGTTGTTGTTACTAAAAAGAACACACATGCAATGATACTGGTGGATCCATATGTGGTATGTGAAAAGAACACACATTTCAATGACTCTGGTTGTTGTTACTAAAAACAACACACATGCAATGACACTGGTGGATCCATAGGTGGTATGTGCAAAGAACACACATTTCAATGACTCTGATTGTTGGTACCAAATAGAACACACATGCAATGACACTGGTGGATCCATATGTGGTATGTGAAAAGAACACACATTTCAATGACTCTGGTTGTTGTTACTAAAAAGAACACACATGCAATGACACTGGTGGATCCATAGGTGGTATGTGAAAAGAACACATATTTCAATGACTCTGATTATTGTTACTAAAAAGAACACACATGCAATGACACTGGTAGATCCATAGGTGGTATGTGAAAAGAACACACATTTCAATGACTCTGATTGTTGTTACTAAAAACAACACACATGCAATGACACTGGTGGATCCATAGGTGGTATGTGAAAACAACACACATTTCAATGACTCTGATTATTGTTACTAAAAAGAACACTCATGCAATGACACTGGTGGATCCATAGGTGGATTGTGAAAAGAGCACACATGCAATGACACTGGTGGATCCATATGTGGTATCTGAAAAAAGAACACACATGCAATGACTCTGGTTGTTGTTAGTAAAAAGAACACACATGCAATGACACTGGTGGATCCATGTGTGGTATCTGAAGAGAACACACATTTCAATGACACTGCTGGATCCATATGTGGTATGTGAAAAGAACACACATGCAATGACTCTGGTTGTTGTTACTAAAAAAACACACATGCAATGACACTAGTGGATCCACAGGTGGATTGTGTAAAGAGCACACATGCAATGACACTGGTGGATCCATATGTTGTATGTGAAAAGAACACACATGCAATGACTCCAGTTGTTGTTAGTGAAAAGAACATACATGCAATGACACTGGTGGATCCATGTGTGGTCTCAGAAGAGAACACACATTTCAATGACACTGGTGGATCCATATGTGGTATGTGAAAAGAACACACACGCAATGACTCTGGTTGTTGTTAGTAAAAAGAACACACATTTCAATGACACTGCTGGATCCATATGTGGTATGTGAAAAGAACACACATGCAATGACTCTGGTTGTTGTTACTAAAAAGAACATACATGCAATTACATTGGTGGATCCATAGGTGGTATGTGAAAAGAACACACATCTCAATGACTTTGGTTGTTGTTAGTAAAAAGAACACACATGCAATGATACTGGTGTATCCATAGGTGGATTGTGAAAAGAGCACACATGCAATGACACTGGTGGATCCATATGTGGTATGTGAAAAGAACACACATGCAATGACTCCAGTTGTTGTTAGTGAAAACAACATACATGCAATGACACTAGTGGATCCATGTGTGGTCTCTGAAGAGAACACACATTTCAATGACACTGGTGGATCCATATGTGGTATGTGAAAAGAACACACTTGCAATGACTCTGGTTGTTGTTACTAAAAAGAACACACATGCAATGACACTGGTGGATCCATATGTGTTATGTGAAAAGAACACACATTTCAATGACTCTGGTTGTTGTTACTAAAAAGAACACACATGCAATGACACTGGTGGATCCATATGTGTTATGTGAAAAGAACACACATTTCAATGACTCTGGTTGTTGTTACTAAAAAGAACACACATGCAATGACACTGGTGGATCCATAGGTGGTATGTGAAAAGATTAAGCATTTCAATGACTCTGGTTGTTGTTACTAAAAAGAACACACATGCAATGACACTGGTGGATCCATAGGTGGATTGTGAAAAGAGCACACATGCAATGACACTAGTGGATCCATATGTGGTATGTGAAAATAACACACATGCAATGACTCTGGTTGTTGTTAGTGAAAAGAACACACATGCAACGACACTGGTGGATCCATGTGTGGTCTCTGAAGAGAACACACATTTCAATGACACTGGTGGATCCATATGTGGTATGTGAAAAGTACACACATGCAATGACTCTGGTTGTTGTTACTAAAAAGAACACACATGCAATGACACTGGTGGATCCATAGGTGGTATGTGAAAAGAACACACATTTCAATGACTCTGGTTGTTGTTACTAAAAAGAACACACATGCAATGACACTGGTGGATCCACAGGTGGATTGTGTAAAGAGCACACATGCAATGACACTGGTGGATCCATATGTTGTATGTGAAAAGAACACACATGCAATGACTCCAGTTGTTGTTAGTGAAAAGAACATACATGCAATGACACTGGTGGATCCATGTGTGGTCTCAGAAGAGAACACACATTTCAATGACACTGGTGGATCCATATGTGGTATGTGAAAAGAACACACACGCAATGACTCTGGTTGTTGTTACTAAAAAGAACACACATGAAATGACAATTGGTGGATCCATAGGTGGTATGTGAAAAGAACACATATTACAATGACTCTGCTTGTTGTTACTAAAAAGAACACACATGCAATAACACTGGTGGATCCATAGGTGGATTGTGAAAAGAGTAGGCATGCAATGACTGTGGTGTATCAATATGTGGTATGTGAAAAGAAGACACATGCAGTGACTCCAGTTGTTGTTAGTGAAAAGAACATCAATGCAATGACATTGGTGGATCCATGTGTGGTCTCTGAAGAGAACACACATTTCAATGACACTGGTGGATCCATATGTGGTATGTGAAAAGAACACACATGCAATGACTCTGGTTGTTGTTACTAAAAAGAACACACATGCAATGACACTGGTGGATCCATATGTGGTATGTGAAAAGAACACACATTTCAATGACTCTGGTTGTTATTACTAAAAACAACACACATGCAATGACACTGGTGGATCCATAGGTGGTATGTGCAAAGAACACACATTTCAATGACTCTGATTGTTGGTACTAAAAAGAACACACATGCAATGACACTGGTGGATCCATATGTGGTATGTGAAAAGAACACACATTTCAATGACTCTGGTTGTTGTTACTAAAAAGAACACATATGCAATGACACTGGTGGATCCATAGGTGGTATGTGAAAACAACACACATTTCAATGACTTTGATTGTTGTTACTAAAAAGAACACACATGCAATGACACTGGTGGATCCATAGGTGGTATGTGAAAAGAACACACATTTCAATGACTCTGATTGTTGTTACTAAAAAGAACACACATGCAATAACACTGGTGGATCCATAGGTGGTATGTGAAAACAACACACATTTCAATTACTCTGATTTTTGTTACTAAAAAGAACACACATGCAATGACACTGGTGGATCCATAGGTGGATTGTGAAAAGAGCACACATGCAATGACACTGGTGGATCCATATGTGGTATCTGAAAAGAACACACATGCAATGACTCTGGTTGTTGTTAGTAAAAAGAACACACATGCAATGACACTGGTGGATCCATGTGTGGTCTCTGAAGAGAACACACATTTCAATGACACTGCTGGATCCATATGTGGTATGTGAAAAGAACACACATGCAATGACTCTGGTTGTTGTTACTAAAAAAACACACATGCAATGACACTGGTGGATCCACAGGTGGATTGTGTAAAGTGCACACATGCAATGACACTGGTGGATCCATATGTTGTATGTGAAAAGAACACACATGCAATGACTCCAGTTGTTGTTAGTGAAAAGAACATACATGCAATGACACTGGTGGATCCATGTGTGGTCTCAGAAGAGAACACACATTTCAATGACACTGGTGGATCCATATGTGGTATGTGAAAAGAACACACACGCAATGACTCTGGTTGTTGTTACTAAAAAGAACACACATGAAATGACAATTGGTGGATCCATAGGTGGTATGTGAAAAGAACACATATTACAATGACTCTGGTTGTTGTTACTAAAAAGAACACACATGCAATAACACTGGTGGATCCATAGGTGGATTGTGAAAAGAGCAGGCATGCAATGACTGTGGTGGATCAATATGTGGTATGTGAAAAGAACACACATGCAGTGACTCCAGTTGTTGTTAGTGAAAATAACATCAATGCAATGACATTGGTGGATCCATGTGTGGTCTCTGAAGAGAACACACATTTCAATGACACTGGTGGATCCATATGTGGTATGTGAAAAGAACACACATGCAATGACTCTGGTTGTTGTTACTAAAAAGAACACACATGCAATGACACTGGTGGATCCATATGTGGTATGTGAAAAGAACACACATTTCAGACTCTGGTTGTTGTTACTAAAAACAACACACATGCAATGACACTGGTGGATCCATAGGTGGTATGTGCAAAGAACACACATTTCAATGACTCTGATTGTTGGTACTAAAAAGAACACACATGCAATGACACTGGTGGATCCATAGGTGGATTGTGAAAAGAGCACACATGCAATGACACTAGTGGATCCATATGTGGTATGTGAAAATAACACACATGCAATGACTCTGGTTGTTGTTAGTGAAAAGAACACACATGCAATGACACTGGTGGATCCATGTGTGGTCTCTGAAGAGAACACACATTTCAATGACACTGGTGGATCCATATGTGGTATGTGAAAAGTACACACATGCAATGACTCTGGTTGTTGTTACTAAAAAGAACACACATGCAATGACACTGGTGGATCCATAGGTGGTATGTGAAAAGAACACACATTTCAATGACTCTATTCGTTGTTACTAAAAAGAACACACATGCAATGACACCGGTGGATCCACAGGTGGATTGTGTAAAGAGCACACATGCAATGACACTGGTGGATCCATATGTTGTATGTGAAAAGAACACACATGCAATGACTCCAGTTGTTGTTAGTGAAAAGAACATACATGCAATGACACTGGTGGATCCATGTGTGGTCTCAAAAGAGAACACACATTTCAATGACACTGGTGGATCCATATGTGGTATGTGAAAAGAACACACACGCAATGACTCTGGTTGTTGTTACTAAAAAGAACACACATGAAATGACAATTGGTGGATCCATAGGTGGTATGTGAAAAGAACACATATTACAATGACTCCGGTTGTTGCTACTAAAAAGAACACACATGCAATAACACTGGTGGATCCATAGGTGGATTGTGAAAAGAGCAGGCATGCAATGACTGTGGTGTATCAATATGTGGTATGTGAAAAGAACACACATGCAGTGACTCCAGTTGTTGTTAGTGAAAAGAACATCAATGCAATGACATTGGTGGATCCATGTGTGGTCTCTGAAGAGAACACACATTTCAATGACACTGGTGGATCCATATGTGGTATGTGAAAAGAACACACATGCAATGACTCTGGTTGTTGTTACTAAAAAGAACACACATGCAATGATACTGGTGGATCCATATGTGGTATGTGAAAAGAACACACATTTCAATGACTCTGGTTGTTGTTACTAAAAACAACACACATGCAATGACACTGGTGGATCCATAGGTGGTATGTGCAAAGAACACACATTTCAATGACTCTAATTGTTGGTACCAAATAGAACACACATGCAATGACACCGGTGGATCCATATGTGGTATGTGAAAAGAACACACATTTCAATGACTCTGGTTGTTGTTACTAAAAAGAACACACATGCAATGACACTGGTGGATCCATAGGTGGTATGTGAAAAGAACACATATTTCAATGACTCTGATTATTGTTACTAAAAAGAACACACATGCAATGACACTGGTGGATCCATAGGTGGTATGTGAAAAGAACACACATTTCAATGACTCTGATTGTTGTTACTAAAAACAACACACATGCAATGACACTGGTGGATCCATAGGTGGTATGTGAAAACAACACACATTTCAATGACTCTGATTATTGTTACTAAAAAGAACACTCATGCAATGACACTGGTGGATCCATAGGTGGATTGTGAAAAGAGCACACATGCAATGACACTGGTGGATCCATATGTGGTATCTGAAAAAAGAACACACATGCAATGACTCTGGTTGTTGTTAGTAAAAAGAACACACATGCAATGACACTGGTGGATCCATGTGTGGTATCTGAAGAGAACACACATTTCAATGACACTGCTGGATCCATATGTGGTATGTGAAAAGAACACACATGCAATGACTCTGGTTGTTGTTACTAAAAAGAACACACATGCAATGACACTGGTGGATCCACAGGTGGATTGTGTAAAGAGCACACATGCAATGACACTGGTGGATCCATATGTTGTATGTGAAAAGAACACACATGCAATGACTCCAGTTGTTGTTAGTGAAAAGAACATACATGCAATGACACTGGTGGATCCATGTGTGGTCTCAGAAGAGAACACACATTTCAATGACACTGGTGGATCCATATGTGGTATGTGAAAAGAACACACACGCAATGACTCTGGTTGTTGTTACTAAAAAGAACACACATGAAATGACAATTGGTGGATCCATAGGTGGTATGTGAAAAGAACACATATTACAATGACTCTGGTTGTTGTTACTAAAAAGAACACACATGCAATAACACTGGTGGATCCATAGGTGGATTGTGAAAAGAGCAGGCATGCAATGACTGTGGTGGATCAATATGTGGTATGTGAAAAGAACACACATGCAGTGACTCCAGTTGTTGTTAGTGAAAATAACATCAATGCAATGACATTGGTGGATCCATGTGTGGTCTCTGAAGAGAACACACATTTCAATGACACTGGTGGATCCATATGTGGTATGTGAAAAGAACACACATGCAATGACTCTGGTTGTTGTTACTAAAAAGAACACACATGCAATGACACTGGTGGATCCATATGTGGTATGTGAAAAGAACACACATTTCAGTGACTCTGGTTGTTGTTACTAAAAACAACACACATGCAATGACACTGGTGGATCCATAGGTGGTATGTGCAAAGAACACACATTTCAATGACTCTGATTGTTGGTACTAAAAAGAACACACATACAATGACACTGGTGGATCCATATGTGGTATGTGAAAAGAACACACATTTCAATGACTCTGGTTGTTGTTACTAAAAAGAACACACATGCAATGACACTGGTGGATCCACAGGTGGATTGTGTAAAGAGCACACATGCAATGACACTGGTGGATCCATATGTTGTATGTGAAAAGAACACACATGCAATGACTCCAGTTGTTGTTAGTGAAAAGAACATACATGCAATGACACTGGTGGATCCATGTGTGGTCTCAGAAGAGAACACACATTTCAATGACACTGGTGGATCCATATGTGGTATGTGAAAAGAACACACACGCAATGACTCTGGTTGTTGTTACTAAAAAGAACACACATGAAATGACAATTGGTGGATCCATAGGTGGTATGTGAAAAGAACACATATTACAATGACTCTGCTTGTTGTTACTAAAAAGAACACACATGCAATAACACTGGTGGATCCATAGGTGGATTGTGAAAAGAGTAGGCATGCAATGACTGTGGTGTATCAATATGTGGTATGTGAAAAGAAGACACATGCAGTGACTCCAGTTGTTGTTAGTGAAAAGAACATCAATGCAATGACATTGGTGGATCCATGTGTGGTCTCTGAAGAGAACACACATTTCAATGACACTGGTGGATCCATATGTGGTATGTGAAAAGAACACACATGCAATGACTCTGGTTGTTGTTACTAAAAAGAACACACATGCAATGACACTGGTGGATCCATATGTGGTATGTGAAAAGAACACACATTTCAATGACTCTGGTTGTTGTTACTAAAAACAACACACATGGAATGACACTGGTGGATCCATAGGTGGTATGTGCAAAGAACACACATTTCAATGACTCTGATTGTTGGTACTAAAAAGAACACACATGCAATGACACTGGTGGATCCATATGTGGTATGTGAAAAGAACACACATTTCAATGACTCTGGTTGTTGTTACTAAAAAGAACACATATGCAATGACACTGGTGGATCCATAGGTGGTATGTGAAAACAACACACATTTCAATGACTTTGATTGTTGTTACTAAAAAGAACACACATGCAATGACACTGGTGGATCCATAGGTGGTATGTGAAAAGAACACACATTTCAATGACTCTGATTGTTGTTACTAAAAAGAACACACATGCAATGACACTGGTGGATCCATAGGTGGTATGTGAAAACAACACACATTTCAATTACTCTGATTTTTGTTACTAAAAAGAACACACATGCAATGACACTGGTGGATCCATAGGTGGATTGTGAAAAGAGCACACATGCAATGACACTGGTGGATCCATATGTGGTATCTGAAAAGAACACACATGCAATGACTCTGGTTGTTGTTAGTAAAAAGAACACACATGCAATGACACTGGTGGATCCATGTGTGGTCTCTGAAGAGAACACACATTTCAATGACACTGCTGGATCCATATGTGGTATGTGAAAAGAACACACATGCAATGACTCTGGTTGTTGTTACTAAAAAAACACACATGCAATGACACTGGTGGATCCACAGGTGGATTGTGTAAAGTGCACACATGCAATGACACTGGTGGATCCATATGTTGTATGTGAAAAGAACACACATGCAATGACTCCAGTTGTTGTTAGTGAAAAGAACATACATGCAATGACACTGGTGGATCCATGTGTGGTCTCAGAAGAGAACACACATTTCAATGACACTGGTGGATCCATATGTGGTATGTGAAAAGAACACACACGCAATGACTCTGGTTGTTGTTACTAAAAAGAACACACATGAAATGACAATTGGTGGATCCATAGGTGGTATGTGAAAAGAACACATATTACAATGACTCTGGTTGTTGTTACTAAAAAGAACACACATGCAATAACACTGGTGGATCCATAGGTGGATTGTGAAAAGAGCAGGCATGCAATGACTGTGGTGGATCAATATGTGGTATGTGAAAAGAACACACATGCAGTGACTCCAGTTGTTGTTAGTGAAAATAACATCAATGCAATGACATTGGTGGATCCATGTGTGGTCTCTGAAGAGAACACACATTTCAATGACACTGGTGGATCCATATGTGGTATGTGAAAAGAACACACATGCAATGACTCTGGTTGTTGTTACTAAAAAGAACACACATGCAATGACACTGGTGGATCCATATGTGGTATGTGAAAAGAACACACATTTCAGACTCTGGTTGTTGTTACTAAAAACAACACACATGCAATGACACTGGTGGATCCATAGGTGGTATGTGCAAAGAACACACATTTCAATGACTCTGATTGTTGGTACTAAAAAGAACACACATGCAATGACACTGGTGGATCCATAGGTGGATTGTGAAAAGAGCACACATGCAATGACACTAGTGGATCCATATGTGGTATGTGAAAATAACACACATGCAATGACTCTGGTTGTTGTTAGTGAAAAGAACACACATGCAATGACACTGGTGGATCCATGTGTGGTCTCTGAAGAGAACACACATTTCAATGACACTGGTGGATCCATATGTGGTATGTGAAAAGTACACACATGCAATGACTCTGGTTGTTGTTACTAAAAAGAACACACATGCAATGACACTGGTGGATCCATAGGTGGTATGTGAAAAGAACACACATTTCAATGACTCTATTCGTTGTTACTAAAAAGAACACACATGCAATGACACCGGTGGATCCACAGGTGGATTGTGTAAAGAGCACACATGCAATGACACTGGTGGATCCATATGTTGTATGTGAAAAGAACACACATGCAATGACTCCAGTTGTTGTTAGTGAAAAGAACATACATGCAATGACACTGGTGGATCCATGTGTGGTCTCAGAAGAGAACACACATTTCAATGACACTGGTGGATCCATATGTGGTATGTGAAAAGAACACACACGCAATGACTCTGGTTGTTGTTACTAAAAAGAACACACATGAAATGACAATTGGTGGATCCATAGGTGGTATGTGAAAAGAACACATATTACAATGACTCCGGTTGTTGCTACTAAAAAGAACACACATGCAATAACACTGGTGGATCCATAGGTGGATTGTGAAAAGAGCAGGCATGCAATGACTGTGGTGTATCAATATGTGGTATGTGAAAAGAACACACATGCAGTGACTCCAGTTGTTGTTAGTGAAAAGAACATCAATGCAATGACATTGGTGGATCCATGTGTGGTCTCTGAAGAGAACACACATTTCAATGACACTGGTGGATCCATATGTGGTATGTGAAAAGAACACACATGCAATGACTCTGGTTGTTGTTACTAAAAAGAACACACATGCAATGATAGTGGTGGATCCATATGTGGTATGTGAAAAGAACACACATTTCAATGACTCTGGTTGTTGTTACTAAAAACAACACACATGCAATGACACTGGTGGATCCATAGGTGGTATGTGCAAAGAACACACATTTCAATGACTCTAATTGTTGGTACCAAATAGAACACACATGCAATGACACCGGTGGATCCATATGTGGTATGTGAAAAGAACACACATTTCAATGACTCTGGTTGTTGTTACTAAAAAGAACACACATGCAATGACACTGGTGGATCCATAGGTGGTATGTGAAAAGAACACATATTTCAATGACTCTGATTATTGTTACTAAAAAGAACACACATGCAATGACACTGGTGGATCCATAGGTGGTATGTGAAAAGAACACACATTTCAATGACTCTGATTGTTGTTACTAAAAACAACACACATGCAATGACACTGGTGGATCCATAGGTGGTATGTGAAAACAACACACATTTCAATGACTCTGATTATTGTTACTAAAAAGAACACTCATGCAATGACACTGGTGGATCCATAGGTGGATTGTGAAAAGAGCACACATGCAATGACACTGGTGGATCCATATGTGGTATCTGAAAAAAGAACACACATGCAATGACTCTGGTTGTTGTTAGTAAAAAGAACACACATGCAATGACACTGGTGGATCCAT
Organism: Avena sativa; assembly: GCA_916181665.1. Lineage (NCBI taxonomy): Eukaryota > Viridiplantae > Streptophyta > Magnoliopsida > Poales > Poaceae > Avena > Avena sativa. The sequence continues at coordinate 354,985,292 of OV702291.1, forward strand.
GTGTGGTATCTGAAGAGAACACACATTTCAATGACACTGCTGGATCCATATGTGGTATGTGAAAAGAACACACATGCAATGACTCTGGTTGTTGTTACTAAAAAGAACACACATGCAATGACACTGGTGGATCCACAGGTGGATTGTGTAAAGAGCACACATGCAATGACACTGGTGGATCCATATGTTGTATGTGAAAAGAACACACATGCAATGACTCCAGTTGTTGTTAGTGAAAAGAACATACATGCAATGACACTGGTGGATCCATGTGTGGTCTCAGAAGAGAACACACATTTCAATGACACTGGTGGATCCATATGTGGTATGTGAAAAGAACACACACGCAATGACTCTGGTTGTTGTTACTAAAAAGAACACACATGAAATGACAATTGGTGGATCCATAGGTGGTATGTGAAAAGAACACATATTACAATGACTCCGGTTGTTGCTACTAAAAAGAACACACATGCAATAACACTGGTGGATCCATAGGTGGATTGTGAAAAGAGCAGGCATGCAATGACTGTGGTGTATCAATATGTGGTATGTGAAAAGAACACACATGCAGTGACTCCAGTTGTTGTTAGTGAAAAGAACATCAATGCAATGACATTGGTGGATCCATGTGTGGTCTCTGAAGAGAACACACATTTCAATGACACTGGTGGATCCATATGTGGTATGTGAAAAGAACACACATGCAATGACTCTGGTTGTTGTTACTAAAAAGAACACACATGCAATGATACTGGTGGATCCATATGTGGTATGTGAAAAGAACACACATTTCAATGACTCTGGTTGTTGTTACTAAAAACAACACACATGCAATGACACTGGTGGATCCATAGGTGGTATGTGCAAAGAACACACATTTCAATGACTCTAATTGTTGGTACCAAATAGAACACACATGCAATGACACCGGTGGATCCATATGTGGTATGTGAAAAGAACACACATTTCAATGACTCTGGTTGTTGTTACTAAAAAGAACACACATGCAATGACACTGGTGGATCCATAGGTGGTATGTGAAAAGAACACATATTTCAATGACTCTGATTATTGTTACTAAAAAGAACACACATGCAATGACACTGGTGGATCCATAGGTGGTATGTGAAAAGAACACACATTTCAATGACTCTGATTGTTGTTACTAAAAACAACACACATGCAATGACACTGGTGGATCCATAGGTGGTATGTGAAAACAACACACATTTCAATGACTCTGATTATTGTTACTAAAAAGAACACTCATGCAATGACACTGGTGGATCCATAGGTGGATTGTGAAAAGAGCACACATGCAATGACACTGGTGGATCCATATGTGGTATCTGAAAAAAGAACACACATGCAATGACTCTGGTTGTTGTTAGTAAAAAGAACACACATGCAATGACACTGGTGGATCCATGTGTGGTATCTGAAGAGAACACACATTTCAATGACACTGCTGGATCCATATGTGGTATGTGAAAAGAACACACATGCAATGACTCTGGTTGTTGTTACTAAAAAGAACACACATGCAATGACACTGGTGGATCCACAGGTGGATTGTGTAAAGAGCACACATGCAATGACACTGGTGGATCCATATGTTGTATGTGAAAAGAACACACATGCAATGACTCCAGTTGTTGTTAGTGAAAAGAACATACATGCAATGACACTGGTGGATCCATGTGTGGTCTCAGAAGAGAACACACATTTCAATGACACTGGTGGATCCATATGTGGTATGTGAAAAGAACACACACGCAATGACTCTGGTTGTTGTTACTAAAAAGAACACACATGAAATGACAATTGGTGGATCCATAGGTGGTATGTGAAAAGAACACATATTACAATGACTCTGGTTGTTGTTACTAAAAAGAACACACATGCAATAACACTGGTGGATCCATAGGTGGATTGTGAAAAGAGCAGGCATGCAATGACTGTGGTGGATCAATATGTGGTATGTGAAAAGAACACACATGCAGTGACTCCAGTTGTTGTTAGTGAAAATAACATCAATGCAATGACATTGGTGGATCCATGTGTGGTCTCTGAAGAGAACACACATTTCAATGACACTGGTGGATCCATATGTGGTATGTGAAAAGAACACACATGCAATGACTCTGGTTGTTGTTACTAAAAAGAACACACATGCAATGACACTGGTGGATCCATATGTGGTATGTGAAAAGAACACACATTTCAATGACTCTGGTTGTTGTTACTAAAAACAACACACATGCAATGACACTGGTGGATCCATAGGTGGTATGTGCAAAGAACACACATTTCAATGACTCTGATTGTTGGTACTAAAAAGAACACACATGCAATGACACTGGTGGATCCATATGTGGTATGTGAAAAGAACACACATTTCAATGACTCTGGTTGTTGTTACTAAAAATAACACACATGCAATGACACTGGTGGATCCATAGGTGGTATGTGAAAACAACACACATTTCAATGACTCTGATTATTGTTACTAAAAAGAACACACATGCAATGACACTGGTGGATCCATAGGTGGTATGTGAAAAGAACACACATTTCAATGACTCTGATTGTTGTTACTAAAAAGAACACACATGCAATGACACTGGTGGATCCATAGGTGGTATGTGAAAACAACACACATTTCAATGACTCTGATTATTGTTACTAAAAAGAACACACATGCAATGACACTGGTGGATCCATAGGTGGATTGTGAAAAGAGCACACATGCAATGACACTTGTGGATCCATATGTGGTATCTGAAAAGAACACACATGCAATGACTCTGGTTGTTGTTAGTTAAAAGAACACACATACAATGACAATGGTTGATCCATGTGTGGTCTCTGAAGAGAACACACATTTCAATGACACTGCTGGATCCATATGTGGTATGTGAAAAGAACACACATGCAATGACTCTGGTTGTTGTTACTAAAAAGAACATACATGCAATGACATTGGTGGATTCATAGGTGGTATGTGAAAAAGAACACACATCTCAATGACTCTGGTTGTTGTTAGTAAAAAGAACACACATGCAATGATACTGGTGTATCCATAGGTGGATTGTGAAAAGAGCACACATGCAATGACACTGGTGGATCCATATGTGGTATGTGAAAAGAACACACATGCAATGACTCCAGTTGTTGTTAGTGAAAACAACATACATGCAATGACACTAGTGGATCCATGTGTGGTCTCTGAAGAGAACACACATTTCAATGACACTGGTGGATCCATATGTGGTATGTGAAAAGAACACACTTGCAATGACTCTGGTTGTTGTTACTAAAAAGAACACACATGCAATGACACTGGTGGATCCATATGTGTTATGTGAAAAGAACACACATTTCAATGACTCTGGTTGTTGTTACTAAAAAGAACACACATGCAATGACACTGGTGGATCCATATGTGTTATGTGAAAAGAACACACATTTCAATGACTCTGGTTGTTGTTACTAAAAAGAACACACATGCAATGACACTGGTGGATCCATAGGTGGTATGTGAAAAGATTAAGCATTTCAATGACTCTGGTTGTTGTTACTAAAAAGAACACACATGCAATGACACTGGTGGATCCATAGGTGGATTGTGAAAAGAGCACACATTCAATGACACTAGTGGATCCATATGTGGTATGTGAAAATAACACACATGCAATGACTCTGGTTGTTGTTAGTGAAAAGAACACACATGCAATGACACTGGTGGATCCATGTGTGGTCTCTGAAGAGAACACACATTTCAATGACACTGGTGGATCCATATGTGGTATGTGAAAAGTACACACATGCAATGACTCTGGTTGTTGTTACTAAAAAGAACACACATGCAATGACACTGGTGGATCCATAGGTGGTATGTGAAAAGAACACACATTTCAATGACTCTATTCGTTGTTACTAAAAAGAACACACATGCAATGACACTGGTGGATCCATATGTTGTATGTGAAAAGAACACACATGCAATGACTCCAGTTGTTGTTAGTGAAAAGAACATACATGCAATGACACTGGTGGATCCATGTGTGGTCTCAGAAGAGAACACACATTTCAATGACACTGGTGGATCCATATGTGGTATGTGAAAAGAACACACACGCAATGACTCTGGTTGTTGTTACTAAAAAGAACACACATGAAATGACAATTGGTGGATCCATAGGTGGTATGTGAAAAGAACACATATTACAATGACTCCGGTTGTTGCTACTAAAAAGAACACACATGCAATAACACTGGTGGATCCATAGGTGGATTGTGAAAAGAGCAGGCATGCAATGACTGTGGTGTATCAATATGTGGTATGTGAAAAGAACACACATGCAGTGACTCCAGTTGTTGTTAGTGAAAAGAACATCAATGCAATGACATTGGTGGATCCATGTGTGGTCTCTGAAGATAACACACATTTCAATGACACTGGTGGATCCATATGTGGTATGTGAAAAGAACACACATGCAATGACTCTGGTTGTTGTTACTAAAAAGAACACACATGCAATGATACTGGTGGATCCATATGTGGTATGTGAAAAGAACACACATTTCAATGACTCTGGTTGTTGTTACTAAAAACAACACACATGCAATGACACTGGTGGATCCATAGGTGGTATGTGCAAAGAACACACATTTCAATGACTCTGATTGTTGGTACCAAATAGAACACACATGCAATGACACTGGTGGATCCATATGTGGTATGTGAAAAGAACACACATTTCAATGACTCTGGTTGTTGTTACTAAAAAGAACACACATGCAATGACACTGGTGGATCCATAGGTGGTATGTGAAAAGAACACATATTTCAATGACTCTGATTATTGTTACTAAAAAGAACACACATGCAATGACACTGGTGGATCCATAGGTGGTATGTGAAAAGAACACACATTTCAATGACTCTGGTTGTTGTTACTAAAAAGAACACACATGCAATGACACTGGTGGATCCATAGGTGGTATGTGAAAACAACACACATTTCAATGACTCTGATTATTGTTACTAAAAAGAACACACATGCAATGACACTGGTGGATCCATAGGTGGTATGTGAAAAGAACACACATTTCAATGACTCTGATTGTTGTTACTAAAAAGAACACACATGCAATGACACTGGTGGATCCATAGGTGGTATGTGAAAACAACACACATTTCAATGACTCTGATTATTGTTACTAAAAAGAACACACATGCAATGACACTGGTGGATCCATAGGTGGATTGTGAAAAGAGCACACATGCAATGACACTTGTGGATCCATATGTGGTATCTGAAAAGAACACACATGCAATGACTCTGGTTGTTGTTAGTTAAAAGAACACACATACAATGACAATGGTTGATCCATGTGTGGTCTCTGAAGAGAACACACATTTGAATGACACTGCTGGATCCATATGTGGTATGTGAAAAGAACACACATGCAATGACTCTGGTTGTTGTTACTAAAAAGAACATACATGCAATGACATTGGTGGATTCATAGGTGGTATGTGAAAAAGAACACACATCTCAATGACTCTGGTTGTTGTTAGTAAAAAGAACACACATGCAATGATACTGGTGTATCCATAGGTGGATTGTGAAAAGAGCACACATGCAATGACACTGGTGGATCCATATGTGGTATGTGAAAAGAACACACATGCAATGACTCCAGTTGTTGTTAGTGAAAACAACATACATGCAATGACACTAGTGGATCCATGTGTGGTCTCTGAAGAGAACACACATTTCAATGACACTGGTGGATCCATATGTGGTATGTGAAAAGAACACACTTGCAATGACTCTGGTTGTTGTTACTAAAAAGAACACACATGCAATGACACTGGTGGATCCATATGTGTTATGTGAAAAGAACACACATTTCAATGACTCTGGTTGTTGTTACTAAAAAGAACACACATGCAATGACACTGGTGGATCCATATGTGTTATGTGAAAAGAACACACATTTCAATGACTCTGGTTGTTGTTACTAAAAAGAACACACATGCAATGACACTGGTGGATCCATAGGTGGTATGTGAAAAGATTAAGCATTTCAATGACTCTGGTTGTTGTTACTAAAAAGAACACACATGCAATGACACTGGTGGATCCATAGGTGGATTGTGAAAAGAGCACACATTCAATGACACTAGTGGATCCATATGTGGTATGTGAAAATAACACACATGCAATGACTCTGGTTGTTGTTAGTGAAAAGAACACACATGCAATGACACTGGTGGATCCATGTGTGGTCTCTGAAGAGAACACACATTTCAATGACACTGGTGGATCCATATGTGGTATGTGAAAAGTACACACATGCAATGACTCTGGTTGTTGTTACTAAAAAGAACACACATGCAATGACACTGGTGGATCCATAGGTGGTATGTGAAAAGAACACACATTTCAATGACTCTATTCGTTGTTACTAAAAAGAACACACATGCAATGACACTGGTGGATCCATATGTTGTATGTGAAAAGAACACACATGCAATGACTCCAGTTGTTGTTAGTGAAAAGAACATACATGCAATGACACTGGTGGATCCATGTGTGGTCTCAGAAGAGAACACACATTTCAATGACACTGGTGGATCCATATGTGGTATGTGAAAAGAACACACACGCAATGACTCTGGTTGTTGTTACTAAAAAGAACACACATGAAATGACAATTGGTGGATCCATAGGTGGTATGTGAAAAGAACACATATTACAATGACTCCGGTTGTTGCTACTAAAAAGAACACACATGCAATAACACTGGTGGATCCATAGGTGGATTGTGAAAAGAGCAGGCATGCAATGACTGTGGTGTATCAATATGTGGTATGTGAAAAGAACACACATGCAGTGACTCCAGTTGTTGTTAGTGAAAAGAACATCAATGCAATGACATTGGTGGATCCATGTGTGGTCTCTGAAGATAACACACATTTCAATGACACTGGTGGATCCATATGTGGTATGTGAAAAGAACACACATGCAATGACTCTGGTTGTTGTTACTAAAAAGAACACACATGCAATGATACTGGTGGATCCATATGTGGTATGTGAAAAGAACACACATTTCAATGACTCTGGTTGTTGTTACTAAAAACAACACACATGCAATGACACTGGTGGATCCATAGGTGGTATGTGCAAAGAACACACATTTCAATGACTCTGATTGTTGGTACCAAATAGAACACACATGCAATGACACTGGTGGATCCATATGTGGTATGTGAAAAGAACACACATTTCAATGACTCTGGTTGTTGTTACTAAAAAGAACACACATGCAATGACACTGGTGGATCCATAGGTGGTATGTGAAAAGAACACATATTTCAATGACTCTGATTATTGTTACTAAAAAGAACACACATGCAATGACACTGGTGGATCCATAGGTGGTATGTGAAAAGAACACACATTTCAATGACTCTGATTGTTGTTACTAAAAACAACACACATGCAATGACACTGGTGGATCCATAGGTGGTATGTGAAAACAACACACATTTCAATGACTCTGATTATTGTTACTAAAAAGAGCACTCATGCAATGACACTGGTGGATCCATAGGTGGATTGTGAAAAGAGCACACATGCAATGACACTGGTGGATCCATATGTGGTATCTCAAAAAAGAACACACATGCAATGACTCTGGTTGTTGTTAGTAAAAAGAACACACATGCAATGACACTGGTGGATCCATGTGTGGTATCTGAAGAGAACACACATTTCAATGACACTGCTGGATCCATATGTGGTATGTGAAAAGAACACACATGCAATGACTCTGGTTGTTGTTACTAAAAAAACACACATGCAATGACACTAGTGGATCCACAGGTGGATTCTGTAAAGAGCACACATGCAATGACACTGGTGGATCCATATGTTGTATGTGAAAAGAACACACATGCAATGACTCCAGTTGTTGTTAGTGAAAAGAACATACATGCAATGACACTGGTGGATCCATGTGTGGTCTCAGAAGAGAACACACATTTCAATGACACTGGTGGATCCATATGTGGTATGTGAAAAGAACACACACGCAATGACTCTGGTTGTTGTTAGTAAAAAGAACACACATTTCAATGACACTGCTGGATCCATATGTGGTATGTGAAAAGAACACACATGCAATGACTCTGGTTGTTGTTACTAAAAAGAACATACATGCAATTACATTGGTGGATCCATAGGTGGTATGTGAAAAGAACACACATCTCAATGACTTTGGTTGTTGTTAGTAAAAAGAACACACATGCAATTATACTGGTGTATCCATAGGTGGATTGTGAAAAGAGCACACATGCAATGACACTAGTGGATCCATATGTGGTATGTGAAAAGAACACACATGCAATGACTCCAGTTGTTGTTAGTGAAAACAACATACATGCAATGACACTAGTGGATCCATGTGTGGTCTCTGAAGAGAACACACATTTCAATGACATTGGTGGATCCATATGTGGTATGTGAAAAGAACACACTTGCAATGACTCTGGTTGTTGTTACTAAAAAGAACACACATGCAATGACACTGGTGGATCCATATGTGTTATGTGAAAAGAACACACATTTCAATGACTCTGGTTGTTGTTACTAAAAAGAACACACATGCAATGACACTGGTGGATCCATATGTGTTATGTGAAAAGAACACACATTTCAATGACTCTGGTTGTTGTTACTAAAAAGAACACACATGCAATGACACTGGTGGATCCATAGGTGGTATGTGAAAAGATTAAGCATTTCAATGATTCTGGTTGTTGTTACTAAAAAGAACACACATGCAATGACACTGGTGGATCCATAGGTGGATTGTGAAAAGAGCACACATGCAATGACACTAGTGGATCCATATGTGGTATGTGAAAATAACACACATGCAATGACTCTGGTTGTTGTTAGTGAAAAGAACACACATGCAATGACACTGGTGGATCCATGTGTGGTCTCTGAAGAGAACACACATTTCAATGACACTGGTGGATCCATATGTGGTATGTGAAAAGTACACACATGCAATGACTCTGGTTGTTGTTACTAAAAAGAACACACATGCAATGACACTGGTGGATCCATAGGTGGTATGTGAAAAGAACACACATTTCAATGACTCTGGTTGTTGTTACTAAAAAGAACACACATGCAATGACACTGGTGGATCCACAGGTGGATTGTGTAAAGAGCACACATGCAATGACACTGGTGGATCCATATGTTGTATGTGAAAAGAACACACATGCAATGACTCCAGTTGTTGTTAGTGAAAAGAACATACATGCAATGACACTGGTGGATCCATGTGTGGTCTCAGAAGAGAACACACATTTCAATGACACTGGTGGATCCATATGTGGTATGTGAAAAGAACACACACGCAATGACTCTGGTTGTTGTTACTAAAAAGAACACACATGAAATGACAATTGGTGGATCCATAGGTGGTATGTGAAAAGAACACATATTACAATGACTCTGCTTGTTGTTACTAAAAAGAACACACATGCAATAACACTGGTGGATCCATAGGTGGATTGTGAAAAGAGTAGGCATGCAATGACTGTGGTGTATCAATATGTGGTATGTGAAAAGAAGACACATGTAGTGACTCCAGTTGTTGTTAGTGAAAAGAACATACATGCAATGACACTGGTGGATCCATGTGTGGTCTCAGAAGAGAACACACATTTCAATGACACTGGTGGATCCATATGTGGTATGTGAAAAGAACACACACGCAATGACTCTGGTTGTTGTTACTAAAAAGAACACACATGAAATGACAATTGGTGGATCCATAGGTGGTATGTGAAAAGAACACATATTACAATGACTCCGGTTGTTGCTACTAAAAAGAACACACATGCAATAACACTGGTGGATCCATAGGTGGATTGTGAAAAGAGCAGGCATGCAATGACTGTGGTGTATCAATATGTGGTATGTGAAAAGAACACACATGCAGTGACTCCAGTTGTTGTTAGTGAAAAGAACATCAATGCAATGACATTGGTGGATCCATGTGTGGTCTCTGAAGAGAACACACATTTCAATGACACTGGTGGATCCATATGTGGTATGTGAAAAGAACACACATGCAATGACTCTGGTTGTTGTTACTAAAAAGAACACACATGCAATGATACTGGTGGATCCATATGTGGTATGTGAAAAGAACACACATTTCAATGACTCTGGTTGTTGTTACTAAAAACAACACACATGCAATGACACTGGTGGATCCATAGGTGGTATGTGCAAAGAACACACATTTCAATGACTCTAATTGTTGGTACCAAATAGAACACACATGCAATGACACCGGTGGATCCATATGTGGTATGTGAAAAGAACACACATTTCAATGACTCTGGTTGTTGTTACTAAAAAGAACACACATGCAATGACACTGGTGGATCCATAGGTGGTATGTGAAAAGAACACATATTTCAATGACTCTGATTATTGTTACTAAAAAGAACACACATGCAATGACACTGGTGGATCCATAGGTGGTATGTGAAAAGAACACACATTTCAATGACTCTGATTGTTGTTACTAAAAACAACACACATGCAATGACACTGGTGGATCCATAGGTGGTATGTGAAAACAACACACATTTCAATGACTCTGATTATTGTTACTAAAAAGAACACTCATGCAATGACACTGGTGGATCCATAGGTGGATTGTGAAAAGAGCACACATGCAATGACACTGGTGGATCCATATGTGGTATCTGAAAAAAGAACACACATGCAATGACTCTGGTTGTTGTTAGTAAAAAGAACACACATGCAATGACACTGGTGGATCCATGTGTGGTATCTGAAGAGAACACACATTTCAATGACACTGCTGGATCCATATGTGGTATGTGAAAAGAACACACATGCAATGACTCTGGTTGTTGTTACTAAAAAGAACACACATGCAATGACACTGGTGGATCCACAGGTGGATTGTGTAAAGAGCACACATGCAATGACACTGGTGGATCCATATGTTGTATGTGAAAAGAACACACATGCAATGACTCCAGTTGTTGTTAGTGAAAAGAACATACATGCAATGACACTGGTGGATCCATGTGTGGTCTCAGAAGAGAACACACATTTCAATGACACTGGTGGATCCATATGTGGTATGTGAAAAGAACACACACGCAATGACTCTGGTTGTTGTTACTAAAAAGAACACACATGAAATGACAATTGGTGGATCCATAGGTGGTATGTGAAAAGAACACATATTACAATGACTCTGGTTGTTGTTACTAAAAAGAACACACATGCAATAACACTGGTGGATCCATAGGTGGATTGTGAAAAGAGCAGGCATGCAATGACTGTGGTGGATCAATATGTGGTATGTGAAAAGAACACACATGCAGTGACTCCAGTTGTTGTTAGTGAAAATAACATCAATGCAATGACATTGGTGGATCCATGTGTGGTCTCTGAAGAGAACACACATTTCAATGACACTGGTGGATCCATATGTGGTATGTGAAAAGAACACACATGCAATGACTCTGGTTGTTGTTACTAAAAAGAACACACATGCAATGACACTGGTGGATCCATATGTGGTATGTGAAAAGAACACACATTTCAATGACTCTGGTTGTTGTTACTAAAAACAACACACATGCAATGACACTGGTGGATCCATAGGTGGTATGTGCAAAGAACACACATTTCAATGACTCTGATTGTTGGTACTAAAAAGAACACACATGCAATGACACTGGTGGATCCATATGTGGTATGTGAAAAGAACACACATTTCAATGACTCTGGTTGTTGTTACTAAAAATAACACACATGCAATGACACTGGTGGATCCATAGGTGGTATGTGAAAACAACACACATTTCAATGACTCTGATTATTGTTACTAAAAAGAACACACATGCAATGACACTGGTGGATCCATAGGTGGTATGTGAAAAGAACACACATTTCAATGACTCTGATTGTTGTTACTAAAAAGAACACACATGCAATGACACTGGTGGATCCATAGGTGGTATGTGAAAACAACACACATTTCAATGACTCTGATTATTGTTACTAAAAAGAACACACATGCAATGACACTGGTGGATCCATAGGTGGATTGTGAAAAGAGCACACATGCAATGACACTTGTGGATCCATATGTGGTATCTGAAAAGAACACACATGCAATGACTCTGGTTGTTGTTAGTTAAAAGAACACACATACAATGACAATGGTTGATCCATGTGTGGTCTCTGAAGAGAACACACATTTCAATGACACTGCTGGATCCATATGTGGTATGTGAAAAGAACACACATGCAATGACTCTGGTTGTTGTTACTAAAAAGAACATACATGCAATGACATTGGTGGATTCATAGGTGGTATGTGAAAAAGAACACACATCTCAATGACTCTGGTTGTTGTTAGTAAAAAGAACACACATGCAATGATACTGGTGTATCCATAGGTGGATTGTGAAAAGAGCACACATGCAATGACACTGGTGGATCCATATGTGGTATGTGAAAAGAACACACATGCAATGACTCCAGTTGTTGTTAGTGAAAACAACATACATGCAATGACACTAGTGGATCCATGTGTGGTCTCTGAAGAGAACACACATTTCAATGACACTGGTGGATCCATATGTGGTATGTGAAAAGAACACACTTGCAATGACTCTGGTTGTTGTTACTAAAAAGAACACACATGCAATGACACTGGTGGATCCATATGTGTTATGTGAAAAGAACACACATTTCAATGACTCTGGTTGTTGTTACTAAAAAGAACACACATGCAATGACACTGGTGGATCCATATGTGTTATGTGAAAAGAACACACATTTCAATGACTCTGGTTGTTGTTACTAAAAAGAACACACATGCAATGACACTGGTGGATCCATAGGTGGTATGTGAAAAGATTAAGCATTTCAATGACTCTGGTTGTTGTTACTAAAAAGAACACACATGCAATGACACTGGTGGATCCATAGGTGGATTGTGAAAAGAGCACACATTCAATGACACTAGTGGATCCATATGTGGTATGTGAAAATAACACACATGCAATGACTCTGGTTGTTGTTAGTGAAAAGAACACACATGCAATGACACTGGTGGATCCATGTGTGGTCTCTGAAGAGAACACACATTTCAATGACACTGGTGGATCCATATGTGGTATGTGAAAAGTACACACATGCAATGACTCTGGTTGTTGTTACTAAAAAGAACACACATGCAATGACACTGGTGGATCCATAGGTGGTATGTGAAAAGAACACACATTTCAATGACTCTATTCGTTGTTACTAAAAAGAACACACATGCAATGACACTGGTGGATCCATATGTTGTATGTGAAAAGAACACACATGCAATGACTCCAGTTGTTGTTAGTGAAAAGAACATACATGCAATGACACTGGTGGATCCATGTGTGGTCTCAGAAGAGAACACACATTTCAATGACACTGGTGGATCCATATGTGGTATGTGAAAAGAACACACACGCAATGACTCTGGTTGTTGTTACTAAAAAGAACACACATGAAATGACAATTGGTGGATCCATAGGTGGTATGTGAAAAGAACACATATTACAATGACTCCGGTTGTTGCTACTAAAAAGAACACACATGCAATAACACTGGTGGATCCATAGGTGGATTGTGAAAAGAGCAGGCATGCAATGACTGTGGTGTATCAATATGTGGTATGTGAAAAGAACACACATGCAGTGACTCCAGTTGTTGTTAGTGAAAAGAACATCAATGCAATGACATTGGTGGATCCATGTGTGGTCTCTGAAGATAACACACATTTCAATGACACTGGTGGATCCATATGTGGTATGTGAAAAGAACACACATGCAATGACTCTGGTTGTTGTTACTAAAAAGAACACACATGCAATGATACTGGTGGATCCATATGTGGTATGTGAAAAGAACACACATTTCAATGACTCTGGTTGTTGTTACTAAAAACAACACACATGCAATGACACTGATGGATCCATAGGTGGTATGTGCAAAGAACACACATTTCAATGACTCTGATTGTTGGTACCAAATAGAACACACATGCAATGACACTGGTGGATCCATATGTGGTATGTGAAAAGAACACACATTTCAATGACTCTGGTTGTTGTTACTAAAAAGAACACACATGCAATGACACTGGTGGATCCATAGGTGGTATGTGAAAAGAACACATATTTCAATGACTCTGATTATTGTTACTAAAAAGAACACACATGCAATGACACTGGTGGATCCATAGGTGGTATGTGAAAAGAACACACATTTCAATGACTCTGATTGTTGTTACTAAAAACAACACACATGCAATGACACTGGTGGATCCATAGGTGGTATGTGAAAACAACACACATTTCAATGACTCTGATTATTGTTACTAAAAAGAACACTCATGCAATGACACTGGTGGATCCATAGGTGGATTGTGAAAAGAGCACACATGCAATGACACTGGTGGATCCATATGTGGTATCTCAAAAAAGAACACACATGCAATGACTCTGGTTGTTGTTAGTAAAAAGAACACACATGCAATGACACTGGTGGATCCATGTGTGGTATCTGAAGAGAACACACATTTCAATGACACTGCTGGATCCATATGTGGTATGTGAAAAGAACACACATGCAATGACTCTGGTTGTTGTTACTAAAAAAACACACATGCAATGACACTAGTGGATCCACAGGTGGATTGTGTAAAGAGCACACATGCAATGACACTGGTGGATCCATATGTTGTATGTGAAAAGAACACACATGCAATGACTCCAGTTGTTGTTAGTGAAAAGAACATACATGCAATGACACTGGTGGATCCATGTGTGGTCTCAGAAGAGAACACACATTTCAATGACACTGGTGGATCCATATGTGGTATGTGAAAAGAACACACACGCAATGACTCTGGTTGTTGTTAGTAAAAAGAACACACATTTCAATGACACTGCTGGATCCATATGTGGTATGTGAAAAGAACACACATGCAATGACTCTGGTTGTTGTTACTAAAAAGAACATACATGCAATTACATTGGTGGATCCATAGGTGGTATGTGAAAAGAACACACATCTCAATGACTTTGGTTGTTGTTAGTAAAAAGAACACACATGCAATTATACTGGTGTATCCATAGGTGGATTGTGAAAAGAGCACACATGCAATGACACTGGTGGATCCATATGTGGTATGTGAAAAGAACACACATGCAATGACTCCAGTTGTTGTTAGTGAAAACAACATACATGCAATGACACTAGTGGATCCATGTGTGGTCTCTGAAGAGAACACACATTTCAATGACACTAGTGGATCCATATGTGGTATGTGAAAAGAACACACTTGCAATGACTCTGGTTGTTGTTACTAAAAAGAACACACATGCAATGACACTGGTGGATCCATATGTGTTATGTGAAAAGAACACACATTTCAATGACTCTGGTTGTTGTTACTAAAAAGAACACACATGCAATGACACTGGTGGATCCATATGTGTTATGTGAAAAGAACACACATTTCAATGACTCTGGTTGTTGTTACTAAAAAGAACACACATGCAATGACACTGGTGGATCCATAGGTGGTATGTGAAAAGATTAAGCATTTCAATGATTCTGGTTGTTGTTACTAAAAAGAACACACATGCAATGACACTGGTGGATCCATAGGTGGATTGTGAAAAGAGCACACATGCAATGACACTAGTGGATCCATATGTGGTATGTGAAAATAACACACATGCAATGACTCTGGTTGTTGTTAGTGAAAAGAACACACATGCAATGACACTGGTGGATCCATGTGTGGTCTCTGAAGAGAACACACATTTCAATGACACTGGTGGATCCATATGTGGTATGTGAAAAGTACACACATGCAATGACTCTGGTTGTTGTTACTAAAAAGAACACACATGCAATGACACTGGTGGATCCATAGGTGGTATGTGAAAAGAACACACATTTCAATGACTCTGGTTGTTGTTACTAAAAAGAACACACATGCAATGACACTGGTGGATCCACAGGTGGATTGTGTAAAGAGCACACATGCAATGACACTGGTGGATCCATATGTTGTATGTGAAAAGAACACACATGCAATGACTCCAGTTGTTGTTAGTGAAAAGAACATACATGCAATGACACTGGTGGATCCATGTGTGGTCTCAGAAGAGAACACACATTTCAATGACACTGGTGGATCCATATGTGGTATGTGAAAAGAACACACACGCAATGACTCTGGTTGTTGTTACTAAAAAGAACACACATGAAATGACAATTGGTGGATCCATAGGTGGTATGTGAAAAGAACACATATTACAATGACTCTGCTTGTTGTTACTAAAAAGAACACACATGCAATAACACTGGTGGATCCATAGGTGGATTGTGAAAAGAGTAGGCATGCAATGACTGTGGTGTATCAATATGTGGTATGTGAAAAGAAGACACATGCAATGACACTGGTTGTTGTTAGTAAAAAGAACACACATGCAATGACACTGGTGGATCCATGTGTGGTATCTGAAGAGAACACACATTTCAATGACACTGCTGGATCCATATGTGGTATGTGAAAAGAACACACATGCAATGACTCTGGTTGTTGTTACTAAAAAAACACACATGCAATGACACTAGTGGATCCACAGGTGGATTGTGTAAAGAGCACACATGCAATGACACTGGTGGATCCATATGTTGTATGTGAAAAGAACACACATGCAATGACTCCAGTTGTTGTTAGTGAAAAGAACATACATGCAATGACACTGGTGGATCCATGTGTGGTCTCAGAAGAGAACACACATTTCAATGACACTGGTGGATCCATATGTGGTATGTGAAAAGAACACACACGCAATGACTCTGGTTGTTGTTAGTAAAAAGAACACACATTTCAATGACACTGCTGGATCCATATGTGGTATGTGAAAAGAACACACATGCAATGACTCTGGTTGTTGTTACTAAAAAGAACATACATGCAATTACATTGGTGGATCCATAGGTGGTATGTGAAAAGAACACACATCTCAATGACTTTGGTTGTTGTTAGTAAAAAGAACACACATGCAATTATACTGGTGTATCCATAGGTGGATTGTGAAAAGAGCACACATGCAATGACACTGGTGGATCCATATGTGGTATGTGAAAAGAACACACATGCAATGACTCCAGTTGTTGTTAGTGAAAACAACATACATGCAATGACACTAGTGGATCCATGTGTGGTCTCTGAAGAGAACACACATTTCAATGACACTGGTGGATCCATATGTGGTATGTGAAAAGAACACACTTGCAATGACTCTGGTTGTTGTTACTAAAAAGAACACACATGCAATGACACTGGTGGATCCATATGTGTTATGTGAAAAGAACACACATTTCAATGACTCTGGTTGTTGTTACTAAAAAGAACACACATGCAATGACACTGGTGGATCCATATGTGTTATGTGAAAAGAACACACATTTCAATGACTCTGGTTGTTGTTACTAAAAAGAACACACATGCAATGACACTGGTGGATCCATAGGTGGTATGTGAAAAGATTAAGCATTTCAATGATTCTGGTTGTTGTTACTAAAAAGAACACACATGCAATGACACTGGTGGATCCATAGGTGGATTGTGAAAAGAGCACACATGCAATGACACTAGTGGATCCATATGTGGTATGTGAAAATAACACACATGCAATGACTCTGGTTGTTGTTAGTGAAAAGAACACACATGCAATGACACTGGTGGATCCATGTGTGGTCTCTGAAGAGAACACACATTTCAATGACACTGGTGGATCCATATGTGGTATGTGAAAAGTACACACATGCAATGACTCTGGTTGTTGTTACTAAAAAGAACACACATGCAATGACACTGGTGGATCCATAGGTGGTATGTGAAAAGAACACACATTTCAATGACTCTGGTTGTTGTTACTAAAAAGAACACACATGCAATGACACTGGTGGATCCACAGGTGGATTGTGTAAAGAGCACACATGCAATGACACTGGTGGATCCATATGTCGTATGTGAAAAGAACACACATGCAATGACTCCAGTTGTTGTTAGTGAAAAGAACATACATGCAATGACACTGGTGGATCCATGTGTGGTCTCAGAAGAGAACACACATTTCAATGACACTGGTGGATCCATATGTGGTATGTGAAAAGAACACACACGCAATGACTCTGGTTGTTGTTACTAAAAAGAACACACATGAAATGACAATTGGTGGATCCATAGGTGGTATGTGAAAAGAACACATATTACAATGACTCTGCTTGTTGTTACTAAAAAGAACACACATGCAATAACACTGGTGGATCCATAGGTGGATTGTGAAAAGAGTAGGCATGCAATGACTGTGGTGTATCAATATGTGGTATGTGAAAAGAAGACACACGTAGTGACTCCAGTTGTTGTTAGTGAAAAGAACATCAATGCAATGACATTGGTGGATCCATGTGTGGTCTCTGAAGAGAACACACATTTCAATGACACTGGTGGATCCATATGTGGTATGTGAAAAGAACACACATGCAATGACTCTGGTTGTTGTTACTAAAAAGAACACACATGCAATGACACTGGTGGATCCATATGTGGTATGTGAAAAGAACACACATTTCAATGACTCTGGTTGTTGTTACTAAAAACAACACACATGCAATGACACTGGTGGATCCATAGGTGGTATGTGCAAAGAACACACATTTCAATGACTCTGATTGTTGGTACTAAAAAGAACACACATGCAATGACACTGGTGGATCCATATGTGGTATGTGAAAAGAACACACATTTCAATGACTCTGGTTGTTGTTACTAAAAAGAACACATATGCAATGACACTGGTGGATCCATAGGTGGTATGTGAAAACAACACACATTTCCATGACTTTGATTATTGTTACTAAAAAGAACACACATGCAATGACACTGGTGGATCCATAGGTGGTATGTGAAAAGAACACACATTTCAATGACTCTGATTGTTGTTACTAAAAAGAACACACATGCAATGACACTGGTGGATCCATAGGTGGTATGTGAAAACAACACACATTTCAATTACTCTGATTTTTGTTACTAAAAAGAACACACATGCAATGACACTGGTGGATCCATAGGTGGATTGTGAAAATAGCACACATGCAATGACACTGGTGGATCCATATGTGGTATCTGAAAAGAACACACATGCAATGACTCTGGTTGTTGTTAGTAAAAAGAACACACATGCAATGACACTGGTGGATCCATGTGTGGTCTCTGAAGAGAACACACATTTCAATGACACTGCTGGATCCATATGTGGTATGTGAAAAGAACACACATGCAATGACTCTGGTTGTTGTTACTAAAAAAACACACATGCAATGACACTGGTGGATCCACAGGTGGATTGTGTAAAGAGCACACATGCAATGACACTGGTGGATCCATATGTTGTATGTGAAAAGAACACACATGCAATGACTCCAGTTGTTGTTAGTGAAAAGAACATACATGCAATGACACTGGTGGATCCATGTGTGGTCTCAGAAGAGAACACACATTTCAATGACACTGGTGGATCCATATGTGGTATGTGAAAAGAACACACACGCAATGACTCTGGTTGTTGTTACTAAAAAGAACACACATGAAATGACAATTGGTGGATCCATAGGTGGTATGTGAAAAGAACACATATTACAATGACTCTGGTTGTTGTTACTAAAAAGAACACACATGCAATAACACTGGTGGATCCATAGGTGGATTGTGAAAAGAGCAGGCATGCAATGACTGTGGTGGATCAATATGTGGTATGTGAAAAGAACACACATGCAGTGACTCCAGTTGTTGTTAGTGAAAATAACATCAATGCAATGACATTGGTGGATCCATGTGTGGTCTCTGAAGAGAACACACATTTCAATGACACTGGTGGATCCATATGTGGTATGTGAAAAGAACAGACATGCAATGACTCTGGTTGTTGTTACTAAAAAGAACACACATGCAATGACACTGGTGGATCCATATGTGGTATGTGAAAAGAACACACATTTCAGACTCTGGTTGTTGTTACTAAAAACAACACACATGCAATGACACTGGTGGATCCATAGGTGGTATGTGCAAAGAACACACATTTCAATGACTCTGATTGTTGGTACTAAAAAGAACACACATGCAATGACACTGGTGGATCCATATGTGGTATGTGAAAAGAACACACATTTCAATGACTCTGGTTGTTGTTACTAAAAAGAACACACATGCAATGACACTGGTGGATCCATAGGTGGTATGTGAAAACAACACACATTTCAATGACTCTGATTGTTGTTACTAAAAAGAACACACATGCAATGACACTGGTGGATCCATAGGTGGTATGTGAAAAGAACACACATTTCAATGACTCTGATTGTTGTTACTAAAAAGAACACACATGCAATGACACTGGTGGATCCATAGGTGGTATGTGAAAACAACACGCATTTCAATGACTCTGATTATTGTTACTAAAAAGAACACACATGCAATGACACTGGTGGATCCATAGGTGGATTGTGAAAAGAGCACACATGCAATGACACTGGTGGATCCATATGTGGTATCTGAAAAGAACACACATGCAATGACTTTGGTTGTTGTTAGTAAAAAGAACACACATGCAATGACACTGGTGGATCCATGTGTGGTCTCTGAAGAGAACACACATTTCAATGACACTGCTGGATCCATATGTGGTATGTGAAAAGAACACACATGCAATGACTCTGGTTGTTGTTACTAAAAAAACACACATGCAATGACACTGGTGGATCCACAGGTGGATTGTGTAAAGAGCACACATGCAATGACACTGGTGGATCCATATGTTGTATGTGAAAAGAACACACATGCAATGACTCCAGTTGTTGTTAGTGAAAAGAACATACATGCAATGACACTGGTGGATCCATGTGTGGTCTCAGAAGAGAACACACATTTCAATGACACTGGTGGATCCATATGTGGTATGTGAAAAGAACACACACGCAATGACTCTGGTTGTTGTTACTAAAAAGAACACACATGAAATGACAATTGGTGGATCCATAGGTGGTATGTGAAAAGAACACATATTACAATGACTCTGGTTGTTGTTACTAAAAAGAACACACATGCAATAACACTGGTGGATCCATAGGTGGATTGTGAAAAGAGCAGGCATGCAATGACACTGGTGGATCCATAGGTGGTATGTGAAAACAACACACATTTCAATGACTCTGATTATTGTTACTAAAAAGAATACACATGCAATGACACTGGTGGATCCATAGGTGGTATGTGAAAACAACACACATTTCAATGACTCTGATTATTGTTACTAAAAAGAACACACATGCAATGACACTGGTGGATCCATAGGTGGATTGTGAAAAGAGCACACATGAAATGACACTGGTGGATCCATATGTGGTATCTGAAAAGAACACACATGCAATGACTCTGGTTGTTGTTAGTAAAAAGAACACACATGCAATGACACTGGTGGATCCATGTGTGGTCTCTGAAGAGAACACACATTTCAATGACACTGCTGGATCCATATGTGGTATGTGAAAAGAACACACATGCAATGACTCTGGTTGTTGTTACTAAAAAGATAATATATATAATGACATTGGTGGATCCATAGGTGGTATGTGAAAAGAAGACACATCTCAATGACTCTGGTTGTTGTTAGTAAAAAGAACACACATGCAATGATATTGGTGTATCCATAGGTGGATTGTGAAAAGAGCACACATGCAATGACACTGGTGGATCCATATGTGGTATGTGAAAAGAACACACATGCAATGACTCCAGTTGTTGTTAGTGAAAACAACATACATGCAATGACACTAGTGTCTCCATGTGTGGTCTCTGAAGAGAACACACATTTCAATGACACTGGTGGATCCATATGTGGTATGTGAAAAGAACACACATGCAATGACTCTGGTCGTTGTTACTAAAAAGAACACACATGCAATGACACTGGTGGATCCATAGGTGGATTGTGAAAAGAGCACACATGCAATGACACTGGTGGATCCATAGGTGGTATGTGAAAACAACACACATTTCAATGACTCTGATTATTGTTACTAAAAAGAACACACATGCAATGACACTGGTGGATCCATAGGTGGATTGTGAAAAGAGCACACATGCAATGACACTGGTGGATCCATATGTGGTATCTGAAAATAACACACATGCAATGACTCTGGTTGTTGTTAGTAAAAAGAACACACATGCAATGACACTGGTGGATCCATGTGTGGTCTCTGAAGAGAACACACATTTCAATGACACTGCTGGATCCATATGTGGTATGTGAAAAGAACACACATGCAATGACTCTGGTTGTTGTTACTAAAAAGAACACACATGCAATGACACTGGTGGATCCACAGGTGGATTGTGTAAAGAGCACACATGCAATGACACTAGTGGATCCATATGTTGTATGTGAAAAGAACACACATGCAATGACTCCAGTTGTTGTTAGTGAAAAGAACATACATGCAATGACACTGGTGGATCCATGTGTGGTCTCAGAAGAGAACACACATTTCAATGACACTGGTGGATCCATATGTGGTATGTGAAAAGAACACACACGCAATGACTCTGGTTGTTGTTACTAAAGAGAACACACATGAAATAACAATTGGTGGATCCATAGGTGGTATGTGAAAAGAACACATATTACAATGACTCTGGTTGTTGTTACTAAAAAGAACACACATGCAATAACACTGGTGGATCCATAGGTGGATTGTGAAAAGAGCAGGCATGCAATGACTGTGGTGGATCAATATGTGGTATGTGAAAAGAACACACATGCAGTGACTCCAGTTGTTGTTAGTGAAAAGAACATCAATGCAATGACATTGGTGGATCCATGTGTGGTCTCTGAAGAGAACACACATTTTAATGACACTGGTGGATCCATATGTGGTATGTGAAAATAACACACATGCAATGACTCTGGTTGTTGTTACTAAAAAGAACATACATGCAATGACACTGGTGGATCCATAGGTGGTATGTGAAAACAACACACATTTCAATGACTCTGATTATTGTTACTAAAAAGAATACACATGCAATGACACTGGTGGATCCATAGGTGGTATGTGAAAACAACACACATTTCAATGACTCTGATTATTGTTACTAAAAAGAACACACATGCAATGATACTGGTTGTTGTTAGTAAAAAGAACACACATGCAATGACACTGGTGGATCCATGTGTGGTCTCTGAAGAGAACACACATTTCAATGACACTGCTGGATCCATATGTGGTATGTGAAAAGAACACACATGCAATGACTCTGGTTGTTGTTACTAAAAAGAACACACATGCAATGACACTGGTGGATCCACAGGTGGATTGTGTAAAGAGCACACATGCAATGACACTAGTGGATCCATATGTTGTATGTGAAAAGAACACACATGCAATGACTCCAGTTGTTGTTAGTGAAAAGAACATACATGCAATGACACTGGTGGATCCATGTGTGGTCTCAGAAGAGAACACACATTTCAATGACACTGGTGGATCCATATGTGGTATGTGAAAAGAACACACACGCAATGACTCTGGTTGTTGTTACTAAAGAGAACACACATGAAATAACAATTGGTGGATCCATAGGTGGTATGGGAAAAGAACACATATTACAATGACTCTGGTTGTTGTTACTAAAAAGAACACACATGCAATAACACTGGTGGATCCATAGGTGGATTGTGAAAAGAGCAGGCATGCAATGACTGTGGTGGATCAATATGTGGTATGTGAAAAGAACACACATGCAGTGACTCCAGTTGTTGTTAGTGAAAAGAACATCAATGCAATGACATTGGTGGATCCATGTGTGGTCTCTGAAGAGAACACACATTTTAATGACACTGGTGGATCCATATGTGGTATGTGAAAATAACACACATGCAATGACTCTGGTTGTTGTTACTAAAAAGAACATACATGCAATGACACTGGTGGATCCATAGGTGGTATGTGAAAACAACACACATTTCAATGACTCTGATTATTGTTACTAAAAAGAATACACATGCAATGACACTGGTGGATCCATAGGTGGTATGTGAAAACAACACACATTTCAATGACTCTGATTATTGTTACTAAAAAGAACACACATGCAATGACACTGGTGGATCCATAGGTGGATTGTGAAAAGAGCACACATGAAATGACACTGGTGGATCCATATGTGGTATCTGAAAAGAACACACATGCAATGACTCTGGTTGTTGTTAGTAAAAAGAACACACATGCAATGACACTGGTGGATCCATGTGTGGTCTCTGAAGAGAACACACATTTCAATGACACTGCTGGATCCATATGTGGTATGTGAAAAGAACACACATGCAATGACTCTGGTTGTTGTTACTAAAAAGATAATATATATAATGACATTGGTGGATCCATAGGTGGTATGTGAAAAGAAGACACATCTCAATGACTCTGGTTGTTGTTAGTAAAAAGAACACACATGCAATGATATTGGTGTATCCATAGGTGGATTGTGAAAAGAGCACACATGCAATGACACTGGTGGATCCATATGTGGTATGTGAAAAGAACACACATGCAATGACTCCAGTTGTTGTTAGTGAAAACAACATACATGCAATGACACTAGTGTCTCCATGTGTGGTCTCTGAAGAGAACACACATTTCAATGACACTGGTGGATCCATATGTGGTATGTGAAAAGAACACACATGCAATGACTCTGGTCGTTGTTACTAAAAAGAACACACATGCAATGACACTGGTGGATCCATAGGTGGATTGTGAAAAGAGCACACATGCAATGACACTGGTGGATCCATAGGTGGTATGTGAAAACAACACACATTTCAATGACTCTGATTATTGTTACTAAAAAGAACACACATGCAATGACACTGGTGGATCCATAGGTGGATTGTGAAAAGAGCACACATGCAATGACACTGGTGGATCCATATGTGGTATCTGAAAATAACACACATGCAATGACTCTGGTTGTTGTTAGTAAAAAGAACACACATGCAATGACACTGGTGGATCCATGTGTGGTCTCTGAAGAGAACACACATTTCAATGACACTGCTGGATCCATATGTGGTATGTGAAAAGAACACACATGCAATGACTCTGGTTGTTGTTACTAAAAAGAACACACATGCAATGACACTGGTGGATCCACAGGTGGATTGTGTAAAGAGCACACATGCAATGACACTAGTGGATCCATATGTTGTATGTGAAAAGAACACACATGCAATGACTCCAGTTGTTGTTAGTGAAAAGAACATACATGCAATGACACTGGTGGATCCATGTGTGGTCTCAGAAGAGAACACACATTTCAATGACACTGGTGGATCCATATGTGGTATGTGAAAAGAACACACACGCAATGACTCTGGTTGTTGTTACTAAAGAGAACACACATGAAATAACAATTGGTGGATCCATAGGTGGTATGTG
This sequence comes from Avena sativa, assembly GCA_916181665.1. Lineage (NCBI taxonomy): Eukaryota > Viridiplantae > Streptophyta > Magnoliopsida > Poales > Poaceae > Avena > Avena sativa. Next base: position 355,011,025 of record OV702291.1, read on the forward strand.
AAAAGAACACATATTACAATGACTCTGGTTGTTGTTACTAAAAAGAACACACATGCAATAACACTGGTGGATCCATAGGTGGATTGTGAAAAGAGCAGGCATGCAATGACTGTGGTGGATCAATATGTGGTATGTGAAAAGAACACACATGCAGTGACTCCAGTTGTTGTTAGTGAAAAGAACATCAATGCAATGACATTGGTGGATCCATGTGTGGTCTCTGAAGAGAACACACATTTTAATGACACTGGTGGATCCATATGTGGTATGTGAAAATAACACACATGCAATGACTCTGGTTGTTGTTACTAAAAAGAACACACATGCAATGACACTGGTGGATCCATATGTGGTATGTGAAAAAGAACACACATTTCAATGACTCTGGTTGTTGTTACTAAAAACAACACACATGCAATGACACTGGTGGATCCATAGGTGGTATGTGAAAACAACACACATTTCAATGACTCTGATTATTGTTACTAAAAAGAACACACATGCAATGACACTGGTGGATCCATAGGTGGTATGTGAAAACAACACACATTTCAATGACTCTGATTGTTGTTACTAAAAAGAATACACATGCAATGACACTGGTGGATCCATAGGTGGTATGTGAAAACAACACACATTTCAATGACTCTGATTATTGTTACTAAAAAGAACACACATGCAATGACACTGGTGGATCCATAGGTGGATTGTGAAAAGAGCACACATGCAATGACACTGGTGGATCCATATGTGGTATCTGAAAAGAACACACATGCAATGACTCTGGTTGTTGTTAGTAAAAAGAACACACATGCAATGACACTGGTGGATCCATGTGTGGTCTCTGAAGAGAACACACATTTCAATGACACTGCTGGATCCATATGTGGTATGTGAAAAGAACACACATGCAATGACTCTGGTTGTTGTTACTAAAAATAACATATATGCAATGACATTGGTGGATCCATAGGTGGTATGTGAAAAGAAGACACATCTCAATGACTCTGGTTGTTGTTAGTAAAAAGAACACACATGCAATGATATTGGTGTATCCATAGGTGGATTGTGAAAAGAGCACACATGCAATGACACTGGTGGATCCATATGTGGTATGTGAAAAGAACACACATGCAATGACTCCAGTTGTTGTTAGTGAAAACAACATACATGCAATGACACTAGTGTCTCCATGTGTGGTCTCTGAAGAGAACACACATTTCAATGACACTGGTGGATCCATATGTGGTATGTGAAAAGAACACACATGCAATGACTCTGGTCGTTGTTACTAAAAAGAACACACATGCAATGACACTGGTGGATCCATAGGTGGATTGTGAAAAGAGCACACATGCAATGACACTGGTGGATCCATAGGTGGTATGTGAAAACAACACACATTTCAATGACTCTGATTATTGTTACTAAAAAGAACACACATGCAATGACACTGGTGGATCCATAGGTGGATTGTGAAAAGAGCACACATGCAATGACACTGGTGGATCCATATGTGGTATCTGAAAATAACACACATGCAATGACTCTGGTTGTTGTTAGTAAAAAGAACACACATGCAATGACACTGGTGGATCCATGTGTGGTCTCTGAAGAGAACACACATTTCAATGACACTGCTGGATCCATATGTGGTATGTGAAAAGAACACACATGCAATGACTCTGGTTGTTGTTACTAAAAAGAACACACATGCAATGACACTGGTGGATCCACAGGTGGATTGTGTAAAGAGCACACATGCAATGACATTAGTGGATCCATATGTTGTATGTGAAAAGAACACACATGCAATGACTCCAGTTGTTGTTAGTGAAAAGAACATACATGCAATGACACTGGTGGATCCATGTGTGGTCTCAGAAGAGAACACACATTTCAATGACACTGGTGGATCCATATGTGGTATGTGAAAAGAACACACACGCAATGACTCTGGTTGTTGTTACTAAAGAGAACACACATGAAATAACAATTGGTGGATCCATAGGTGGTATGTGAAAAGAACACATATTACAATGACTCTGGTTGTTGTTACTAAAAAGAACACACATGCAATAACACTGGTGGATCCATAGGTGGATTGTGAAAAGAGCAGGCATGCAATGACTGTGGTGGATCAATATGTGGTATGTGAAAAGAACACACATGCAGTGACTCCAGTTGTTGTTAGTGAAAAGAACATCAATGCAATGACATTGGTGGATCCATGTGTGGTCTCTGAAGAGAACACACATTTTAATGACACTGGTGGATCCATATGTGGTATGTGAAAATAACACACATGCAATGACTCTGGTTGTTGTTACTAAAAAGAACACACATGCAATGACACTGGTGGATCCATATGTGGTATGTGAAAAAGAACACACATTTCAATGACTCTGGTTGTTGTTACTAAAAACAACACACATGCAATGACACTGGTGGATCCATAGGTGGTATGTGAAAACAACACACATTTCAATGACTCTGATTATTGTTACTAAAAAGAACACACATGCAATGACACTGGTGGATCCATAGGTGGTATGTGAAAACAACACACATTTCAATGACTCTGATTGTTGTTACTAAAAAGAATACACATGCAATGACACTGGTGGATCCATAGGTGGTATGTGAAAACAACACACATTTCAATGACTCTGATTATTGTTACTAAAAAGAACACACATGCAATGACACTGGTGGATCCATAGGTGGATTGTGAAAAGAGCACACATGCAATGACACTGGTGGATCCATATGTGGTATCTGAAAAGAACACACATGCAATGACTCTGGTTGTTGTTAGTAAAAAGAACACACATGCAATGACACTGGTGGATCCATGTGTGGTCTCTGAAGAGAACACACATTTCAATGACACTGCTGGATCCATATGTGGTATGTGAAAAGAACACACATGCAATGACTCTGGTTGTTGTTACTAAAAATAACATATATGCAATGACATTGGTGGATCCATAGGTGGTATGTGAAAAGAAGACACATCTCAATGACTCTGGTTGTTGTTAGTAAAAAGAACACACATGCAATGATATTGGTGTATCCATAGGTGGATTGTGAAAAGAGCACACATGCAATGACACTGGTGGATCCATATGTGGTATGTGAAAAGAACACACATGCAATGACTCCAGTTGTTGTTAGTGAAAACAACATACATGCAATGACACTAGTGGCTCCATGTGTGGTCTCTGAAGAGAACACACATTTCAATGACACTGGTGGATCCATATGTGGTATGTGAAAAGAACACACATGCAATGACTCTGGTCGTTGTTACTAAAAAGAACACACATGCAATGACACTGGTGGATCCATAGGTGGATTGTGAAAAGAGCACACATGCAATGACACTGGTGGATCCATAGGTGGTATGTGAAAACAACACACATTTCAATGACTCTGATTATTGTTACTAAAAAGAACACACATGCAATGACACTGGTGGATCCATAGGTGGATTGTGAAAAGAGCACACATGCAATGACAGTGGTGGATCCATATGTGGTATCTGAAAATAACACACATGCAATGACTCTGGTTGTTGTTAGTAAAAAGAACACACATGCAATGACACTGGTGGATCCATGTGTGGTCTCTGAAGAGAACACACATTTCAATGACACTGCTGGATCCATATGTGGTATGTGAAAAGAACACACATGCAATGACTCTGGTTGTTGTTACTAAAAAGAACACACATGCAATGACACTGGTGGATCCACAGGTGGATTGTGTAACACATGCAATGACACTAGTGGATCCATATGTTGTATGTGAAAAGAACACACATGCAATGACTCCAGTTGTTGTTAGTGAAAAGAACATACATGCAATGACACTGGTGGATCCATGTGTGGTCTCAGAAGAGAACACACATTTCAATGACACTGGTGGATCCATATGTGGTATGTGAAAAGAACACACACGCAATGACTCTGGTTGTTGTTACTAAAAAGAACACACATGAAATGACAATTGGTGGATCCATAGGTGGTATGTGAAAAGAACACATATTACAATGACTCTGGTTGTTGTTACTAAAAAGAACACACATGCAATAACACTGGTGGATCCATAGGTGGATTGTGAAAAGAGCAGGCATGCAATGACTGTGGTGGATCAATATGTGGTATGTGAAAAGAACACACATGCAGTGACTCCAGTTGTTGTTAGTGAAAAGAACATCACTGCAATGACATTGGTGGATCCATGTGTGGTCTCTGAAGAGAACACACATTTTAATGACACTGGTGGATCCATATGTGGTATGTGAAAATAACACACATGCAATGACTCTGGTTGTTGTTACTAAAAAGAACACACATGCAATGACACTGGTGGATCCATATGTGGTATGTGAAAAGAACACACATTTCAATGACTCTGGTTGTTGTTACTAAAAACAACACACATGCAATGACACTGGTGGATCCATAGGTGGTATGTGCAAAGAACACACATTTCAATGACTCTGATTGTTGGTACTAAAAAGAACACACATGCAATGACATTGGTCGATCCATATGTGGTATGTGAAAAGAACACACATTTCAATGACTCTGGTTGTTGTTACTAAAAAGAACACACATGCAATGACACTGGTGGATCCATAGGTGGTATGTGAAAACAACACACATTTCAATGACTCTGATTATTGTTACTAAAAAGAACATACATGCAATGACAGTGGTGGATCCATAGGTGGTATGTGAAAAGAACACACATTTCAATGACTCTGATTGTTGTTACTAAAAAGAACACACATGCAATGACACTGGTGGATCCATAGGTGGTATGTGAAAACAACACACATTTCAATGACTCTGATTATTGTTACTAAAAAGAACACACATGCAATGACACTGGTGGATCCATAGGTGGATTGTGAAAAGAGCACACATGCAATGACACTGGTGGATCCATATGTGGTATCTGAAAAGAACACACATGCAATGACTCTGGTTGTTGTTAGTAAAAAGAACACACATGCAATGACACTGGTGGATCCATGTGTGGTCTCTGAAGATAACACACATTTCAGTGACACTGCTGGATCCATATGTGGTATGTGAAAAGAACACACATGCAATGACTCTGGTTGTTGTTATTAAAAAGAACATATATACAATGACATTGGTGGATCCATAGGTGGTATGTGAAAAGAAGACACATCTCAATGACTCTGGTTGTTGTTAGTAAAAAGAACACACATGCAATGATATTGGTGTATCCATAGGTGGATTGTGAAAAGAGCACACATGCAATGACACTGGTGGATCCATATGTGGTATGTGAAAAGAACACACATGCAATGACTCCAGTTGTTGTTAGTGAAAACAACATACATGCAATGACACTAGTGGATCCATGTGTGGTCTCTGAAGAGAACACACATTTCAATGACACTGGTGGATCCATATGTGGTATGTGAAAAGAACACACATGCAATGACTCTGGTTGTTGTTACTAAAAAGAACACACATGCAATGACACTGGTGGATCCATAGGTGGATTGTGAAAAGAGCACACATGCAATGACACTGGTGGATCCATAGGTGGTATGTGAAAACAACACACATTTCAATGACTCTGATTATTGTTACTAAAAAGAACACACATGCAATGACACTGGTGGATCCATAGGTGGATTGTGAAAAGAGCACACATTCAATGACACTGGTGGATCCATATGTGGTATCTGAAAAGAACACACATGCAATGACTCTGGTTGTTGTTAGTAAAAAGAACACACATGCAATGACACTGGTGGATCCATGTGTGGTCTCTGAAGAGAACACACATTTCAATGACACTGCTGGATCCATATGTGGTATGTGAAAAGAACACACATGCAATGACTCTGGTTGTTGTTACTAAAAAGAACATATATGCAATGACATTGGTGGATCCATAGGTGGTATGTGAAAAGAAGACACATCTCAATGACTCTGGTTGTTGTTAGTAAAAAGAACACACATGCAATGATATTGGTGTATCCATAGGTGGATTGTGAAAAGAGCACACATGCAATGACACTGGTGGATCCACATGTGGTATGTGAAAAGAACACACATGCAATGACTCCAGTTGTTGTTAGTGAAAACAACATACATGCAATGACACTAGTGGATCCATGTGTGGTCTCTGAAGAGAACACACATTTCAATGACACTGGTGGATCCATATGTGGTATGTGAAAAGAACACACATGCAATGACTCTGGTTGTTGTTACTAAAAAGAACACACATGCAATGACACTGGTGGATCCATAGGTGGATTGTGAAAAGAGCACACATGCAATGACACTGGTGGATCCATAGGTGGTATGTGAAAACAACACACATTTCAATGACTCTGATTATTGTTACTAAAAAGAACACACATGCAATGACACTGGTGGATCCATAGGTGGATTGTGAAAAGAGCACACATGCAATGACACTGGTGGATCCATATGTGGTATCTGAAAAGAACACACATGCAATGACTCTGGTTGTTGTTAGTAAAAAGAACACACATGCAATGACACTGGTGGATCCATGTGTGGTCTCTGAAGAGAACACACATTTCAATGACACTGCTGGATCCATATGTGGTATGTGAAAAGAACACACATGCAATGACTCTGGTTGTTGTTACTAAAAAGAACACACATGCAATGACACTGGTGGATCCACAGGTGGATTGTGTAACACATGCAATGACACTAGTGGATCCATATGTTGTATGTGAAAAGAACACACATGCAATGACTCCAGTTGTTGTTAGTGAAAAGAACATACATGCAATGACACTGGTGGATCCATGTGTGGTCTCAGAAGAGAACACACATTTCAATGACACTGGTGGATCCATATGTGGTATGTGAAAAGAACACACACGCAATGACTCTGGTTGTTGTTACTAAAAAGAACACACATGAAATGACAATTGGTGGATCCATAGGTGGTATGTGAAAAGAACACATATTACAATGACTCTGGTTGTTGTTACTAAAAAGAACACACATGCAATAACACTGGTGGATCCATAGGTGGATTGTGAAAAGAGCAGGCATGCAATGACTGTGGTGGATCAATATGTGGTATGTGAAAAGAACACACATGCAGTGACTCCAGTTGTTGTTAGTGAAAAGAACATCACTGCAATGACATTGGTGGATCCATGTGTGGTCTCTAAAGAGAACACACATTTTAATGACACTGGTGGATCCATATGTGGTATGTGAAAATAACACACATGCAATGACTCTGGTTGTTGTTACTAAAAAGAACACACATGCAATGACACTGGTGGATCCATATGTGGTATGTGAAAAGAACACACATTTCAATGACTCTGGTTGTTGTTACTAAAAACAACACACATGCAATGACACTGGTGGATCCATAGGTGGTATGTGCAAAGAACACACATTTCAATGACTCTGATTGTTGGTACTAAAAAGAACACACATGCAATGACATTGGTCGATCCATATGTGGTATGTGAAAAGAACACACATTTCAATGACTCTGGTTGTTGTTACTAAAAAGAACACACATGCAATGACACTGGTGGATCCATAGGTGGTATGTGAAAACAACACACATTTCAATGACTCTGATTATTGTTACTAAAAAGAACATACATGCAATGACAGTGGTGGATCCATAGGTGGTATGTGAAAAGAACACACATTTCAATGACTCTGATTGTTGTTACTAAAAAGAACACACATGCAATGACACTGGTGGATCCATAGGTGGTATGTGAAAACAACACACATTTCAATGACTCTGATTATTGTTACTAAAAAGAACACACATGCAATGACACTGGTGGATCCATAGGTGGATTGTGAAAAGAGCACACATGCAATGACACTGGTGGATCCATATGTGGTATCTGAAAAGAACACACATGCAATGACTCTGGTTGTTGTTAGTAAAAAGAACACACATGCAATGACACTGGTGGATCCATGTGTGGTCTCTGAAGATAACACACATTTCAGTGACACTGCTGGATCCATATGTGGTATGTGAAAATAACACACATGCAATGACTCTGGTTGTTGTTATTAAAAAGAACATATATACAATGACATTGGTGGATCCATAGGTGGTATGTGAAAAGAAGACACATCTCAATGACTCTGGTTGTTGTTAGTAAAAAGAACACACATGCAATGATATTGGTGTATCCATAGGTGGATTGTGAAAAGAGCACACATGCAATGACACTGGTGGATCCATATGTGGTATGTGAAAAGAACACACATGCAATGACTCCAGTTGTTGTTAGTGAAAACAACATACATGCAATGACACTAGTGGATCCATGTGTGGTCTCTGAAGAGAACACACATTTCAATGACACTGGTGGATCCATATGTGGTATGTGAAAAGAACACACATGCAATGACTCTGGTTGTTGTTACTAAAAAGAACACACATGCAATGACACTGGTGGATCCATAGGTGGATTGTGAAAAGAGCACACATGCAATGACACTGGTGGATCCATAGGTGGTATGTGAAAACAACACACATTTCAATGACTCTGATTATTGTTACTAAAAAGAACACACATGCAATGACACTGGTGGATCCATAGGTGGATTGTGAAAAGAGCACACATTCAATGACACTGGTGGATCCATATGTGGTATCTGAAAAGAACACACATGCAATGACTCTGGTTGTTGTTAGTAAAAAGAACACACATGCAATGACACTGGTGGATCCATGTGTGGTCTCTGAAGAGAACACACATTTCAATGACACTGCTGGATCCATATGTGGTATGTGAAAAGAACACACATGCAATGACTCTGGTTGTTGTTACTAAAAAGAACATATATGCAATGACATTGGTGGATCCATAGGTGGTATGTGAAAAGAAGACACATCTCAATGACTCTGGTTGTTGTTAGTAAAAAGAACACACATGCAATGATATTGGTGTATCCATAGGTGGATTGTGAAAAGAGCACACATGCAATGACACTGGTGGATCCACATGTGGTATGTGAAAAGAACACACATGCAATGACTCCAGTTGTTGTTAGTGAAAACAACATACATGCAATGACACTAGTGGATCCATGTGTGGTCTCTGAAGAGAACACACATTTCAATGACACTGGTGGATCCATATGTGGTATGTGAAAAGAACACACATGCAATGACTCTGGTTGTTGTTACTAAAAAGAACACACATGCAATGACACTGGTGGATCCATAGGTGGATTGTGAAAAGAGCACACATGCAATGACACTGGTGGATCCATAGGTGGTATGTGAAAACAACACACATTTCAATGACTCTGATTATTGTTACTAAAAAGAACACACATGCAATGACACTGGTGGATCCATAGGTGGATTGTGAAAAGAGCACACATGCAATGACACTGGTGGATCCATATGTGGTATCTGAAAAGAACACACATGCAATGACTCTGGTTGTTGTTAGTAAAAAGAACACACATGCAATGACACTGGTGGATCCATGTGTGGTCTCTGAAGAGAACACACATTTCACTGACACTGCTGGATCCATATGTGGTATGTGAAAAGAACACACATGCAATGACTCTGGTTGTTGTTACTAAAAAGAATACACATGCAATGACACTGGTGGATCCACAGGTGGATTGTGTAAAGAGCACACATGCAATGACACTGGTGGATCCTTATGTTGTATGTGAAAAGAACACACATGCAATGACTCCAGTTGTTGTTAGTGAAAACAACATACATGCAATGACACTGGTGGATCCATGTGTGGTCTCAGAAGAGAACACACATTTCAATGACACTGGTGGATCCATATGTGGTATGTGAAAAGAACACACACGCAATGACTCTGGTTGTTGTTACTAAAAAGAACACACATGAAATGACAATTGGTGGATCCATAGGTGGTATGTGAAAATAACACATATTACAATGACTCTGGTTGTTGTTACTAAAAAGAACACACATGCAATAACACTGGTGGATCCATAGGTGGATTGTGAAAAGAGCAGGCATGCAATGACTGTGGTGGATCAATATGTGGTATGTGAAAAGAACACACATGTAGTGACTCCAGTTGTTGTTAGTGAAAAGAACATCAATGCAATGACATTGGTGGATCCATGTGTGGTCTCTGAAGAGAACACACATTTTAATGACACTGGTGGATCCATATGTGGTATGTGAAAATAACACACATGCAATGACTCTGGTTGTTGTTACTAAAAAGAACACACATGCAATGACACTGGTGGATCCATATGTGGTATGTGAAAAGAACACACATTTCAATGACTCTGGTTGTTGTTACTAAAAACAACACACATGCAATGACACTGGTGGATCCATAGGTGGTATGTGCAAAGAACACACATTTCAATGACTCTGATTGTTGGTACTAAAAAGAACACACATGCAATGACACTGGTGGATCCATATGTGGTATGTGAAAAGAACACACATTTCAATGACTCTGGTTGTTGTTACTAAAAAGAACACACATGCAATGACACTGGTGGATCCATAGGTGGTATGTGAAAACAACACACATTTCAATGACTCTGATTATTGTTACTAAAAAGAACACACATGCAATGACACTGGTGGATCCATAGGTGGTAAGTGAAAAGAACACACATTTCAATGACTCTGATTGTTGTTACTAAAAAGAACACACATGCAATGACACTGGTGGATCCATAGGTGGTATGTGAAAACAACACACATTTCAATGACTCTGATTATTGTTACTAAAAAGAACACACATGCAATGACACTGGTGGATCCATAGGTGGATTGTGAAAAGAGCACACATGCAATGACACTGGTGGATCCATATGTGGTATCTGAAAAGAACACACATGCAATGACTCTGGTTGTTGTTAGTAAAAAGAACACACATGCAATGACACTGGTGGATCCATGTGTGGTCTCTAAAGAGAACACACATTTCAATGACACTGCTGGATCCATATGTGGTATGTGAAAAGAACACACATGCAATGACTCTGGTTGTTGTTACTAAAAAGAACATATATGCAATGACATTGGTGGATCCATAGGTGGTATGTGAAAAGAAGACACATCTCAATGACTCTGGTTGTTGTTAGTAAAAAGAACACACATGCAATGATATTGGTGTATCCATAGGTGGATTGTGAAAAGAGCACACATGCAATGACACTGGTGGATCCATATGTGGTATGTGAAAAGAACACACATGCAATGACTCCAGTTGTTGTTAGTGAAAACAACATACATGCAATGACACTAGTGGATCCATGTGTGGTCTCTGAAGAGAACACACATTTCAATGACACTGGTGGATCCATATGTGGTATGTGAAAAGAACACACATGCAATGACTCTGGTTGTTGTTACTAAAAAGAACACACATGCAATGACACTGGTGGATCCATATGTGTTATGTGAAAAGAACACACATTTCAATGACTCTGGTTGTTGTCACTAAAAAGAACACACATGCAATGACACTAGTGGATCCATAGGTGGTATGTGAAAATATTACACATTTCAATGACTCTGGTTGTTGTTACTAAAAAGAACACACATGCAATGACACTGGTGGATCCATAGGTGGATTGTGAAAAGAGCACACATGCAATGACACTGGTGGATCCATATGTGGTATGTGAAAATAACACACATGCAATGACTCTGGTTGTTGTTAGTGAAAAGAACACACATGCAATGACACTGGTGGATCCATGTGTGGTCTCTGAAGAGAACACACATTTCAATGACACTGGTGGATCCATATGTGGTAGGTGAAAAGAACACACATGCAATGACTCTGGTTGTTGTTACTGAAAAGAACACACATGCAATGACACTGGTGGATCCATAGGTGGTATGTGAAAAGAACACACATTTCAATGACCCTGGTTGTTGTTACTAAAAAGAACACACATGCAATGACACTGGTGGATCCACAGGTGGATTGTGAAACGAGCACACGTGCAATGACACTGGTGGATCCATATGTTGTATGTGAAAAGAACACACATGCAATGACTCCAGTTGTTGTTAGTGAAAAGAACATACATGCAATGACACTGGTGGATCCATGTATGGTCTCAGAAGAGAACACACATTTCAATGACACTGGTGGATCCATATGTGGTATGTGAAAAGAACACACACGCAATGACTCTGGTTGTTGTTACTAAAAAGGACACACATGAAATGACACTAGTGGATCCATATGTGGTATGTGAAAAGAACACACATGCAATGACTCCAGTTGTTGTTATTGAAAAGAACACACATGCAATAACACTGGTGGATCCATGTGTGGTCTCTGAAAAGAACACACATGCAATGACACTGGTGGATCCATAGGAGGTATGTGAAAAGAACACACATTTCAATGACTCTGGTTGTTGTTAATAAAAAGAATAGACATGCAATGACACTGGTGGATCCATAGGTGGTATGTGAAAAGAACACACATTTTAATGACTCTGGTTGTTGTTATTAAAAAGAACACACATGCAATGACACTGGTGGATCCATAGGTGGATTGTGAAAATAGCACACATGCAATTCCACTGGTGGATCCATATTTGGTTTGTGGAAATAACACACATGCAATGACTCTGGTTGTTGTTAGTGAAAAGAACACACATGCAATGACAATGGTGGATCCATGTGTGGTCCCTAAAGAGAACACACATTTCAATGACACTGGTGGATCCATATGTGGTATGTGAAAAGTACACACATGCAATGACTCTGGTTGTTGTTACTAAAAAGAACACACATGCAATGACACTGGTGGATCCATAGGTGGTATGTGAAAAGAACACACATTTCAATGACTCTGGTTGTTGTTACTAAAAAGAACACACATGCAATGACACTGGTGGATCCATAGGTGGTATGTGAAAACAACACACATTTCAATGACTCTAATTATTGTTACTAAAAAGAAGACACATGCAATGACACTGGTGGATCCATAGGTGGTATGTGAAAACAACACACATTTCAATGACTCTGATTATTGTTACTAAAAAGAACACACATGCAATGACACTGGTGGATCCATAGGTGGATTGTGAAAAGAGCACACATGCAATGACACTGGTGGATCCATATGTGGTATCTGAAAAGAACACACATGCAATGACTCTGGTTGTTGTTAGTAAAAAGAACACACATGCAATGACACTGGTGGATCCATGTGTGGTCTCTGAAGAGAACATACATTTCAATGACACTGCTGGATCCATATGTGGTATGTGAAAAGAACACACATGCAATGACTCTGGTTGTTGTTACTAAAAAGAACATATATGCAATGACATTGGTGGATCCATAGGTGGTATGTGAAAAGAAGACACATCTCAATGACTCTGGTTGTTGTTAGTAAAAAGAACACACATGCAATGATATTGGTGTATCCATAGGTGGATTGTGAAAAGAGCACACATGCAATGACACTGGTGGATCCATATGTGGTATGTGAAAAGAACACACATGCAATGACTCCAGTTGTTGTTAGTGAAATAAAACATACATGCAATGACACTAGTGGATCCATGTGTGGTCTCTGAAGAGAACACACATTTCAATGACACTGGTGGATCCATATGTGGTATGTGAAAAGAACACACATGCAATGACTCTGGTTGCTGTTACTAAAAAGAACACACATGCAATGACACTGGTGGATCCATAGGTGGATTGTGAAAAGAGCACACATGCAATGACACTGGTGGATCCATAGGTGGTATGTGAAAACAACACACATTTCAATGACTCTGATTATTGTTACTAAAAAGAACACACATGCAATCACACTGGTGGATCCATAGGTGGATTGTGAAAAGAGCACACATGCAATGACACTGGTGGATCCATATGTGGTATCTGAAAAGATCACACATGCAATGACTCTGGTTGTTGTTAGTAAAAAGAACACACATGCAATGACACTAGTGGATCCATGTGTGGTCTCTGAAGAGAACACACATTTCAATGACACTGCTGGATCCATATGTGGTATGTGAAAAGAACACACATGCAATGACTCTGGTTGTTGTTACTAAAAAGAACACACATGAAATGACAATTGGTAGATCCATAGGTCGTATGTGAAAAGAACCCATATTACAATGACTCTGGTTGTTGTTACTAAAAAGAACACACATGAAATGACACTAGTGGATCCATATGTGGTATGTGAAAAGAACACACATGCAATGACTCCAGTTGTTGTTATTGAAAAGAACACACATGCAATAACACTGGTGGATCCATGTGTGGTCTCTGAAAAGAACACACATGCAATGACACTAGTGGATCCATAGGTGGTATGTGAAAAGAACACACATTTCAATGTCTCTGGTTGTTGTTACTAAAAAGAACACACATGCAATGACACTGGTGGATCCATAGGTGGGATGTGAAAAGAACACACATTTCAATGACTATGGTTATTGTTACTAAAAATAACACACATGCAATGACACTAGTGGATCCATAGGTGGATTGTGAAAAGAGCACACATGCAATGACAGTGGTGGATCCATATGTGGTATGTGAAAAGAACACACATGCCATGACTCCAGTTGTTGTTAGTGAAAAGAACATTAATGCAATGACATTGGTGGATCCATGTGTGGTCTCAGAAGAGAACACACATTTCAATGACACTGGTGGATCCATATGTGGTATGTGAAAAGAACACACTTGCAATGACTCTGGTTGTTGTTACTAAAAAGAACACACATGCAATGACACTGGTGGATCCATATGTGGTATGTGAAAAGAACACACATTTCAATGACTCAGGTTGTTGTTACTAAAAAGAACACACATGCAATGACACTGGTGGATCCACAGGTGGATTGTGAAAAGAGCACACATGCAATGACACTGGTGGATCCATATGTTGTATGTGAAAAGAACACACATGCAATGACTCCAGTTGTTGTTAGTGAAAAGAACATACATGCAATGACACTGGTGGATCCATGTGTGGTCTCAGAAGAGAACACACATTTCAATGACACTGGTGGATCCATATGTGGTATGTGAAAAGAACACACATGCAATGACTCTGGTTGTTGTTACTAAAAAGAACACACATGCAATGACACTGGTGGATCCATATGTGGTATGTGAAAAGAACACACATTTCAATGACTCTTGTTGTTGTTACTAAAAACAACACACATCCAATGACACTGGTGGATCCATAGGTGGTATGTGAAAAGAACACACATTTCAATGACTCTCGTTGTTGTTACTAAAAAGATCACACATGCAATGACACTGGTGGATCCATAGGTGGATTGTGAAAAGAACACACATGCAATGACACTGGTGGATCCATATGTGGTATGTGAAAAGAACACACATGCAATGACTCTGGTTGTTGTTACTAAAAAGAACATACATGCAATGTCATTGGTGGATCCATAGGTGGTATGTGAAAAGAACACACATTTCAATGACTCTGGTTGTTGTTAGTAAAAAGAACACACATGCAATGATACTGGTGGATCCATAGGTGGATTGTGAAAAGAGCACACATGCAATGACACTGGTGGATCCATATGTGGTATGTGAAAAGAACACACATGAAATGACTTTGGTTGTTGTTAGTGCAAAGAACACACATGCAATGACACTGGTGGATCCATGTGTGGTCTCTATAGAGAACACACATTTCAATGACACTGGTGGATCCATATGTGGTATGTGAAAAGAACACACATGCAATGACTCTGTTTGTTGTTACTAAAAAGAACACAGATGCAATGACACTGGTGGATCCATATGTGGTATGTGAAAAGGACACACATTTCAATGACTCTGGTTGTTGTTACTAAAAAGAACACACATGCAATGACACTGGTGGATCCATAGGTGGATTGTGAAAAGAGCACACATGCAATGACACTGGTGGATCCATATGTGGTATGGGAAAAGAACATACAAGCAATGACTCTGGTTGTTGTTAGTGAAAATAACACACATGCAATGACACTGGTGGATCCATGTGCGGTCTCTGAAGAGAACACACATTTCAATGACACTGGTGGATCCATATGTGGTATGTGAAAAGAACACACATGCAATGACTCTGGTTGTTGTTACTAAAAAGAATACACATGCAATGACACTCGTGGATCCATAGGTGGGATGTGAAAAGAACACACATTTCAATGACTCTGGTTGTTGTAACTAAAAAGAACACACATGCAATGACACTAGTGGATCCATAGGTGGATTGTGAAAACAGCACACATGCAATGACGCTGGTGGATCCATATGTTGTATGCGAAAAGAACACACATGCAATGACTTTGGTTGTTGTTAGTGAAAAGAACACACATGCAATGACACTGGTGGATCCATGTGTGGTCTCTGAAGAGAACACACATTTCAATGACACTGGTGGATCCATATGTGGTATGTGAAAAGAACACACATGCAATGACTCTGGTTGTTGTTACTAAAAAGAACATACATGCAATGACACTGGTGGATCCATAGGTGGTATGTGAAAAGAACACACATTTTAATGACTCTGGTTGTTGTTACTAAAAAGAACACACATGCAATGACACTGATGGATCCATAGGTGGATTGTGAAAAGAGCACACATGCAATGACAGTGGTGGATCCATATGTGGTATGTGAAAAGAACACACATGCAATGACTCCAGTTGTTGTTAGTGAAAAGAAAATCAATGCAATGACATTGGTGGATCCATGTGTGGTCTCTGAAGAGAACACACATTTCAATGACACTGGTGGATCCATATGTGGTATGTGAAAAGAACACACATGCAATGACTCTGGTTGTTGTTACTAAAAAGAACACACATGCAATGACACTGGTGGATCCATATGTGGGATGTGAAAAGAACACACATTTCAATGACTCTGGTTGTTGTTAGTAAAAAGAACACACATGCAATGATACTGGTGGATCCATAGGTGGATTGTGAAAAGAGCAACATGCAATGACACTGGTGGATCCATATGTGGTATGTGAAAAGAACACACATGCAATGACACTGGTGGATCCATATGTGGTATGTGAAAAGAACACACATGCAATGACACTAGTGGATCCATATGTGGTATCTGAAAAGAACACACATGCAATGACTCTGGTTGTTGTTATTAAAAAGAACATACATGCAATGACATTGGCGGATCCATAGGTGGTATGTGAAAAGAACACACATTTCAATGACTCTGGTTGTTGTTAGTAAAAAGAACACACATGCAATGATACTGGTGGATCCATAGGTGGATTGTGAAAAGAGCACACATGCAATGACACTGGTGGATCCATATGTGGTATGTGAAAAGAACACACATGCAATGACTCCAGTTGTTGTTAGTGAAAAGAACATACATGCAATGACACTGGTGGATCCATGTGTGGTCTCTGAAGAGAACACACGTTTCAATGACACTGGTGGATCCATATGTGGTATGTGAAAAGAACACACTTGCAATGACTCTGGTTGTTGTTACTAAAAAGAACACACATGCAATGACACTGGTGGATCCATATGTGGTATGTGAAAAGGACACACATTTCAATGACTCTGGTTGTTGTTACTAAAAAGAACACACATGCAATGACACAGGTGGATCCATAGGTGGATTGTGAAAAGAGCACACATGCAATGACATTGGTGGATCCATATGTGGTATGTGAAAAGAACACACATGCAATGACTCTGGTTGTTGTTACTAAAAAGAACACACATGCAGACACTGGTGGATCCATGTTTGGTCTCTAAAGAGAACACACATTTCAATGACACTGGTGGATCCATATGTGGTATTCGAAAAGAACACACATGCAATGTCTCTGGTTGTTGTTAATAAAAAGAACAGACATGCAATGACACTGGTGGATCCATAGGTGGTATGTGAAAAGAACACACATTTCAATGACTATGGTTATTGTTACTAAAAAGAACACACATGCAATGACACTGGTGGATCCATAGGTGGATTGTGAAAATAGCACACATGCAATTCCACTGGTGGATCCATATGTGGTATGTGAAAAGAACACACATGCAATGACTCCCGTTGTTGTTAGTGAAAAGAACACACATGCAATGACACTGGTGGATCCATGTGTGGTCTCTGAAGAGAACACACATTTCAATGACACTGGTGGATCCATATGTGGTATGTGAAAAGAACACACATGCAATGACTCTGGTTGTTGTTACTAAAAAGAACACACATGCAATGACACTGGTGGATCCATATGTGGTATGTGAAAAGAACACACATTTCAATGACTCTGGTTGTTGTTACTAAAAAGAACACACATGCAATGACACTGGTGGATCCACAGGTGGATTGTGAAAAGAGCACACATGCAATGACACTGGTGGATCGATATGTTGTATGTGAAAAGAACACACATGCAATGACTCCAGTTGTTATTAGTGAAAAGAACATACATGCAATGGCACTGGTGGATCCATGTGTGGTCTCAGAAGAGAACACACATTTCAATGACACTGGTGGATCCATATGTGGTATGTGAAAAGAACACACACGCAATGACTCTGGTTGTTGTTACTAAAAAGAACACACATGAAATGACAATTGGTGGATCCATAGGTGGTATGTGAAAAGAACACATATTACAATGACTCTGGTTGTTGTTACTAAAAAGAACACACATGCAATGACACTGGTGGATCCATAGGTGGATTGTGAAAAGAGCACACATGCAATGACAGTGGTGGATCCATATGTGGTATGTGAAAAGAACACACATGCAATGACTCCAGTTGTTGTTAGTGAAAAGAAAATCAATGCAATGACATTGGTGGATCCATGTGTGGTCTCTGAAGAGAACACACATTTCAATGACACTGGTGGATCCATATGTGGTATGTGAAAAGAACACACATGCAATGACTATGGTTGTTGTTACTAAAAAGAACACACATGCAATGACACTGGTGGATCCATATGTGGGATGTGAAAAGAACACACATTTCAAAAAACTCTGGTTGTTGTTAGTAAAAAGAACACACATGCAATGATACTGGTGGATCCATAGGTGGATTGTGAAAAGAGCACGCATGCAATGACACTGGTGGATCCATATGTGGTATGTGAAAAGAACACACATGCAATGACACTGGTGGATCCATATGTGGTATGTGAAAAGAACACACATGCAATGACACTGGTGGATCCATATGTGGTATCTGAAAAGAACACACATGCAATGACTCTGGTTGTTGTTATTAAAAAGAACATACATGCAATGACATTGGTGGATCCATAGGTGGTATGTGAAAAGAACACACATTTCAATGACTCTGGTTGTTGTTAGTAAAAAGAACACACATGCAATGATACTGGTGGATCCATAGGTGGATTGTGAAAAGAGCACACATGCAATGACACTGGTGGATCCATATGTGGTATGTGAAAAGAACACACATGCAATGACTCCAGTTGTTGTTAGTGAAAAGAACATACATGCAATGACACTGGTGGATCCATGTGTGGTCTCTGAAGAGAACACACATTTCAATGACACTGGTGGATCCATATGTGGTATGTGAAAAGAACACAATTGCAATGACTCTGGTTGTTGTTACTAAAAAGAACACACATGCAATGACACTTGTGGATCCATATGTGGTATGTGAAAAGGACACACATTTCAATGACTCTGGTTGTTGTTACTAAAAAGAACACACATGCAATGACACTGGTGGATCCATAGGTGGATTGTGAAAAGAGCACACATGCAATGACACTGGTGGATCCATATGTGGTATGTGAAAAGAACACACATGCAATGACTCTGGTTGTTGTTACTAAAAAGAACACACATGCAATGACACTGGTGGATCCATGTGTGGTCTCTGAAGAGAACACACATTTCAATGACACTGGTGGATCCACATGTGGTATGTGAAAAGAACACACATGCAATGACTCTGGTTGTTGTTAATAAAAAGAACAGACATACAATGACACTGGTGGATCCATAGGTGGTATGTGAAAAGAACACACATTTCAATGACTATGGTTGTTGTTACTAAAAAGAACACACATGCAATGACACTGGTGGATCCATAGGTGGATTGTGAAAATAGCACACATGCAATGACACTGGTGGATCCATATGTGGTATGTGAAAAGAACACACATGCAACGACTCCCGTTGTTGTTAGTGAAAAGAACACACATGCAATGACACTGGTGGATCCATGTGTGGTCTCTGAAGAGAACACACATTTCAATGACACTGGTGGATCCATATGTGGTATGTGAAAAGAACACACATGCAATGACTCTGGTTGTTGTTACTAAAAAGAACACACATGCAATGACACTGGTGGATCCATATGAGGTATGTGAAAAGAACACACATTTCAATGACTCTGGTTGTTGTTACTAAAAAGAACACACATGCAATGACACTAGTGGATCCACATGTGGGATGTGAAAAGAACACACATTTCAATGACTCTGGTTGTTGTTAGTAAAAAGAACACACATGCAATGATACTGGTGGATCCATAGGTGGATTGTGAAAAGAGCACACATGCAATGACACTGGTGGATCCATATGTGGTATGTGAAAAGAACACACATGCAATGACACTGGTGGATCCATATGTGGTATGTGAAAAGAACACACATGCAATGACACTGGTGGATCCATATGTGGTATCTGAAAAGAACACACATGCAATGACTCTGGTTGTTGTTATTAAAAAGAACATACATGCAATGACATTGGTGGATCCATAGGTGGTATGTGAAAAGAACACACATTTCAATGACTCTGGTTGTTGTTAGTAAAAAGAACACACATGCAATGATACTGGTGGATCCATAGGTGGATTGTGAAAAGAGCACACATGCAATGACACTGGTGGATCCATATGTGGTATGTGAAAAGAACACACATGCAATGACTCCAGTTGTTGTTAGTGAAAAGAACATACATGCAATGACACTGGTGGATCCATGTGTGGTCTCTGAAGAGAACACACATTTCAATGACACTGGTGGATCCATATGTGGTATGTGAAAAGAACACACTTGCAATGACTCTGGTTGTTGTTACTAAAAAGAACACACATGCAATGACACTTGTGGATCCATATGTGGTATGTGAAAAGGACACACATTTCAATGACTCTGGTTGTTGTTACTAAAAAACACACATATG
This sequence comes from Avena sativa, assembly GCA_916181665.1. Lineage (NCBI taxonomy): Eukaryota > Viridiplantae > Streptophyta > Magnoliopsida > Poales > Poaceae > Avena > Avena sativa. The sequence continues at coordinate 355,032,293 of OV702291.1, forward strand.
CAATGACACTGGTGGATCCATAGGTGGATTGTGAAAAGAGCACACATACAATGACACTGGTGGATCCATATGTGGTATGTGAAAAGAACACACATGCAATGACTCTGGTTGTTGTTACTAAAAAGAACACACATGCAATGACATTGGTGGATCCATGTGTGGTCTCTAAAGAGAACACACATTTCAATGACACAGGTGGATCCACATGTGGTATGTGAAAAGAACACACATGCAATGACTCTGGTTGTTGTTACTAAAAAGAACACACATGCAATGACACTGGTGGATCCATTGGTGGGATGTGAAAAGAACACACATTTCAATGACTATGGTTGTTGTTACTAAAAAGAACACACATGCAATGACACTAGTGGATCCATAGGTGGATTGTGAAAAGAGCACACATGCAATGACACTGGTGGATCCATATGTGGTATGTGAAAAGAACACACATGCAATGACACTGGTGGATCCATATGTGGTATGTGAAAAGAACACACATGCAATGACTCTGGTTGTTGTTACTAAAAAGAACATACATGCAATGTCATTGGTGGATCCATAGGTGGTATGTGAAAAGAACACACATTTCAATGACTCTGGCTGTTGTTAGTAAAAAGAACACACATGCAATGATACTGGTGGATCCATAGGTGGATTGTGAAAAGAGCACACATGCAATGACACTGGTGGATCCATATGTGGTATGTGAAAAGAACACACATGCAATGACTCTAGTTGTTGTTAGTGAAAAGAACATACATGCAATGACACTGGTGGATCCATGTGTGGTCTCTGAAGAGAACACACATTTCAATGACACTGGTGGATCCATATGTGGTATGTGAAAAGAACACACTTGCAATGACTCTGGTTGTTGTTACTAAAAAGAACACACATGCAATGACACTGGTGGATCCATATGTGGGATGTGAAAAGAACACACATTTCAATGACTCTAGTTGTTGTTAGTAAAAAGAACACACATGCAATGATACTGGTGGATCCATAGGTGGATTGTGAAAAGAGCACACATGCAATGACACTGGTGGATCCATATGTGGTATGTGAAAAGAACACACATGCAATGACACTGGTGGATCCATATGTGGTATGTGAAAAGAACACACATGCAATGACACTAGTGGATCCATATGTGGTATCTGAAAAGAACACACATGCAATGACTCTGGTTGTTGTTATTAAAAAGAACATACATGCAATGACATTGGTGGATCCATAGGTGGTATGTGAAAAGAACACACATTTCAATGACTCTGGTTGTTGTTAGTAAAAAGAACACACATGCAATGATATTGGTGGATCCATAGGTGGATTGTGAAAAGAGCACACATGCAATGACACTGGTGGATCCATATGTGGTATGTGAAAAGAACACACATGCAATGACTCCAGTTGTTGTTAGTGAAAAGAACATACATGCAATGACACTGGTGGATCCATGTGTGGTCTCTGAAGAGAACACACATTTCAATGACACTGGTGGATCCATATGTGGTATGTGAAAAGAACACACTTGCAATGACTCTGGTTGTTGTTACTAAAAAGAACACACATGCAATGACACTTGTGGATCCATATGTGGTATGTGAAAAGGACACACATTTCAATGACTCTGGTTGTTGTTACTAAAAAAAACACACATGCAATGACACTGGTGGATCCATAGGTGGATTGTGAAAAGAGCACACATGCAATGACACTGGTGGATCCATATGTGGTATGTGAAAAGAACACACATGCAATGACTCTGGTTGTTGTTACTAAAAAGAACACACATGCAATGACATTGGTGGATCCATGTGTGGTCTCTAAAGAGAACACACATTTCAATGACACAGGTGGATCCACATGTGGTATGTGAAAAGAACACACATGCAATGACTCTGGTTGTTGTTACTAAAAAGAACACACATGTAATGACACTGGTGGATCCATAGGTGGGATGTGAAAAGAAAAAACATTTCAATGACTATGGTTGTTGTTACTAAAAAGAACACACATGCAATGACACTAGTGGATCCATAGGTGGATTGTGAAAAGAGCACACATGCAATGACACTGGTGGATCCATATGTGGTATGTGAAAAGAACACACATGCAATGACACTGTTGGATCCATATGTGGTATGTGAAAAGAACACACATGCAATGACTCTGGTTGTTGTTACTAAAAAGAACATACATGCAATGTCATTGGTGGATCCATAGGTGGTATGTGAAAAGAACACACATTTCAATGACTCTGGTTGTTGTTAGTAAAAAGAACACACATGCAATGATACTGGTGGATCCATAGGTGGATTGTGAAAAGAGCACACATGCAATGACACTGGTGGATCCATATGTGGTATGTGAAAAGAACACACATGCAATGACTCTAGTTGTTTTTAGTGAAAAGAACATACATGCAATGACACTGGTGGATCCATGTGTGGTCTCTGAAGAGAACACACATTTCAATGACACTGGTGGATCCATATGTGGTATGTGAAAAGAACACACTTGCAATGACTCTGGTTGTTGTTACTAAAAAGAACACACATGCAATGACACTGGTGGATCCATATGTGGGATGTGAAAAGAACACACATTTCAATGACTCTAGTTGTTGTTAGTAAAAAGAACACACATGCAATGATACTGGTGGATCCATAGGTAGATTGTGAAAAGAGCACACATGCAATGACACTGGTGGATCCATATGTGGTATGTGAAAAGAACACACATGCAATGACACTGGTGGATCCATATGTGGTATGTGAAAAGAACACACATGCAATGACACTAGTGGATCCATATGTGGTATCTGAAAAGAACACACATGCAATGACTCTGGTTGTTGTTATTAAAAAGAACATAATGCAATGACATTGGTGGATCCATAGGTGGTATGTGAAAAGAACACACATTTCAATGACTCTGGTTGTTGTTAGTAAAAAGAACACACATGCAATGATACTGGTGGATCCATAGGTGGATTGTGAAAAGAGCACACATGCAATGACACTGGTGGATCCATATGTGGTATGTGAAAAGAACACACATGCAATGACTCCAGTTGTTGTTAGTGAAAAGAACATACATGCAATGACACTGGTGGATCCATGTGTGGTCTCTGAAGAGAACACACATTTCAATGACACTGGTGGATCCATATGTGGTATGTGAAAAGAACACACTTGCAATGACTCTGGTTGTTGTTACTAAAAAGAACACACATGCAATGACACTGGTGGATCCATATGTGGTATGTGAAAAGGGCACACATTTCAATGACTCTGGTTGTTGTTACTAAAAAGAACACACATGCAATGACACTGGTGGATCCATAGGTGGATTGTGAAAAGAGCACACATGCAATGACACTGGTGGATCCATATGTGGTATGTGAAAAGAACACACATGCAATGACTCTGGTTGTTGTTACTAAAAAGAACACACATGCAATGACACTCGTGGATCCATGTGTGGTCTCTAAAGAGAACACACATTTCAATGACACTGGTGGATCCACATGTGGTATGTGAAAAGAACACACATGCAATGACTCTGGTTGTTGTTACTAAAAAGAACACACATGCAATGACACTGGTGGATCCATAGGTGGGATGTGAAAAGAACACACATTTCAATGACTATGGTTGTTGTTACTAAAAAGAACACACATGCAATGACACTAGTGGATCCATAGGTGGATTGTGAAAAGAGCACACATGCAATGACACTGGTGGATCCATATGTGGTATGTGAAAAGAACACACATGCAATGACACTGGTGGATCCATATGTGGTATGTGAAAAGAACACACATGCAATGACTCTGTTTGTTGTTACTAAAAAGAACATACATGCAATGTCATTGGTGGATCCATAGGTGGTATGTGAAAAGAACACACATTTCAATGACTCTGGTTGTTGTTAGTAAAAAGAACACACATGCAATGATACTGGTGGATCCATAGGTGGATTGTGAAAACAGCACACATGCAATGACACTGGTGGATCCATATGTGGTATGTGAAAAGAACACACATGCAATGACTCTAGTTGTTGTTAGTGAAAATAACATACATGCAATGACACTGGTGGATCCATGTGTGGTCTCTGAAGAGAACACACATTTCAATGACACTGGTGGATCCATATGTGGTATGTGAAAAGAACACACTTGCAATGACTCTGGTTGTTGTTACTAAAAAGAACACACATGCAATGACAGTGGTGGATCCATATGTGGTATGTGAAAAGGACACACATTTCAATGACTCTGGTTGTTGTTACTAAAAAGAACACACATGCAATGACACTGGTGGATCCATAGGTGGATTGTGAAAAGAGCACACATGCAATGACACTGGTGGATCCATATGTGGTATGTGAAAAGAACACACATGCAATGACTCTGGTTGTTGTTAGTGAAAAGAACACACATGCAATGACACTGGTGGATCCATGTGTGGTCTCTGAAGAGAACACACATTTCAATGACACTAGTGGATCCATATGTGGTATGTGAAAAGAACACACATGCAATGACTCTGGTTGTTGTTACTAAAAAGAACACACATGCAATGACACTGGTGGATCCATAGGTGGGAAGTGAAAAGAACACACATTTCAATGACTCTGGTTGTTGTTACTAAAAAGAACACACATGCAATGACACTAGTGGATCCATAGGTGGATTGTGAAAAGAGCACACATGCAATGACACTGGTGGATCCATATGTGGTATGCGAAAAGAACACACATGCAATGACTTTGGTTGTTGTTAGTGAAAAGAACACACATGCAATGACACTGGTGGACCCATGTGTGGTCTCTGAAGAGAACACACATTTCAATGACACTCGTGGATCCATATGTGGTATGTGAAAAGAACACACATGTAATGACTCTGGTTGTTGTTACTAAAAAGAACATACATGCAATGACATTGGTGGATCCATAGGTGGTATGTGAAAACAACACACATTTCAATGACTGGTTGTTGTTACTAAAAAAACACACATGCAATGATACTGGTGGATCCATAGGTGGATTGTGAAAAGAGCACACATGCAATGACACTGGTGGATCCATATGTGGTATGTGAAAAGAATACACATGCAATGACTCTGGTTGTTGTTAGTTAAAAGAACATACATGCAATGACACTGGTGGATCCATATGTGGTATGTGAAAAGTACACACATGCAATGACTCTGGTTGTTGTTACTAAAAAGAACACACATGCAATCACACTGGTGGATCCATAGGTGGTATGTGAAAAGAACACACATTTTCATGACTCTGGTTGTTGTTACTAAAAATAACACACATGCAATGACACTGGTGGATCCATAGGTGGATTGTGAAAAGAGCACACATGCAATGACACTGGTGGATCCATATGTTGTATGTGAAAAGAACACACATGCAATGACTCCAGTTGTTGTTAGTGAAAAGAACTTACATGCAATGACACTGGTGGATCCATGTGTGGTCTCAGAAGAGAACACACATTTCAATGACGCTGGTGGATCCATATGTGGTATGTGAAAATAACACACACGCAATGACTCTGGTTGTTGTTACTAAAAAGAACACACATGCAATGACACTGGTGGATCGATAGGTGGTATGTGAAAAGAACACATATTTCAATAACTCTCGTTGTTGTTACTAAAAAGAACACACATGCAATGACACTGGTGGATCCATAGGTGGATTGTGAAAAGAGCACACATGCAATGACAGTGGTGGATCCATATGTGGTATGTGAAAAGAACACACATGCAATGACTCCAGTTGTTGTTAGTGAAAAGAACATGAATGCAATGACATTGGTGGATCCATGTGTGGTCTCTGAAGAGAACACACATTTCAATGACACTGGTGGATCCATATGTGGTATGTGAAAAGAACACACACACAATGACTCTGGTTGTTGTTACTAAAAAGAACACACATGCAATGACACTGGTGGATCCATAGGTGGTATGTGAAAAGAACACATATTTCAATGACTCTGGTTGTTGTTACTAAAAAGAACACACATGCAATGACACTGGTGGATCCATAGGTGGATTGTGAAAAGAGCACACATGCAATGACAGTGGTGGATCCATATGTGGTATGTGAAAAGAACACACATGCAATGACTCCAGTTGTTGTTAGTGAAAAGAAAATCAATGCAATGACATTGGTGGATCCATGTGTGGTCTCTGAAGAGAACACACATTTCAATGACACTGGTGGATCCATATGTGGTATGTGAAAAGAACACACATGCAAAGACTCTGGTTGTTGTTACTAAAAAGAACACACATGCAATGACACTGGTGGATCCATATGTGGGATGTGAAAAGAACACACATGCAATGATACTGGTGGATCCATAGGTGGATTGTGAAAAGAGCACACATGCAATGACACTGGTGGATCCATATGTGGTATGTGAAAAGAACACACATGCAATGACACTGGTGGATCCATATGTGGTATGTGAAAAGAACACACATGCAATGACACTGGTGGATCCATATGTGGTATCTGAAAAGAACACACATGCAATGACTCTGGTTATTGTTATTAAAAAGAACATACATGCAATGACATTGGTGGATCCATAGGTGGTATCTGAAAAGAACACACATTTCAGTGACTCTGGTTGTTGTTAGTAAAAAGAACACACATGCAATGATACTGGTGGATCCATAGGTGGATTGTGAAAAGAGCACACATGCAATGACACTGGTGGATCCATATGTGGTATGTGAAAAGAACACACATGCAATGACTCCAATTGTTGTTAGTGAAAAGAACATACATGCAATGACACTGGTGGATCCATGTGTGGTCTCACAAGAGAACACACATTTCAATGACACCGGTGGATCCATATGTGGTATGTTAAAAGAACACACACGCAATGACTCTGGTTGTTGTTACTAAAAAGAACACACATGCAATGACACTGGTGGATCCATAGGTGGTATATGAAAAGAACACATATTTCAATGACTCTGGTTGTTGTTACTAAAAAGAACACACATGCAATGACACTGGTGGATCCATAGGTGGATTGTGAAAAGAGCACACATGCAATGACAGTGGTGGATCCATATGTGGTATGTGAAAAGAACACACATGCAATGACTCCAGTTGTTGTTAGTGAAAAGAACATACATGCAATGACACTGGTGGATCCATGTGTGGTCTCTGAAGAGAACACACATTTCAATGACACTGGTGGATCCATATGTGGTATATGAAAAGAACACACATGCAATGACTCTGGTTGTTGTTACTAAAAAGAACATACATGCAATGACACTGGTGGATCCACAGGTGGTATGTGAAAAGAACACACATTTTAATGACTCTGGTTGTTGTTACTAAAAAGAACACACATACAATGACACTGGTGGATCCATAGGTGGATTGTGAAAAGAGCACACATGCAATGACACTGGTGGATCCATATGTTGTATGTGAAAAGAACACACATGCAATGAGTCCAATTGTTGTTAGTGAAAAGAACATACATGCAATGACACTGGTGGATCCATATGTGGTATGTGAAAAGAACATACATGCAATGACTCTGGTTGTTATTACTAAAAAGAACACACATGCAATGACACTGTTGGATCCATATGTGGTATGTGAAAAGGGCACACATTTCAATGACTCTGGTTGTTGTTACTAAAAAGAACACACATGCAATGACACTGGTGGATCCATAGGTGGATTGTGAAAAGAGCACACATGCAATGACACTGGTGGATCCATATGTGGTATGTGAAAAGAACACACATGCAATGACTCTGGTTGTTGTTACTAAAAAGAACACACATGCAATGACTCTGGTTGTTGTTAATAAAAAGAACACACATGCAATGACACTGGTGCATCCATGTGTGGTCTCTGAAGAGAACACACATTTCAATGACACTGGTGGATCCATATGTGGTATGTGAAAAGAACACACATGCAATGACTCTAGTTGTTGTTACTAAAAAGAACACACATGCAATGACACTTGTGGATCCATAGGTGGGATGTGAAAAGAACACACATTTCAATGACTATGGTTGTTGTTACTAAAAAGAACACACATGCAATGACACTAGTGGATCCATAGGTGGATTGTGAAGAGAGCACACATGCAATGACACTGGTGGATCCATATGTGGTATGTGAAAAGAACACACATGCAATGACACTGGTGGATCCATATGTGGTATGTGAAAAGAACACACATGCAATGACTCTGGTTGTTGTTACTAAAAAGAACATACATGCAATGTCATTGGTGGATCCATAGGTGGTATGTGAAAAGAACACACATTTCAATGACTCTGGTTGTTGTTAGTAAAAAGAACACACATGCAATGATACTGGTGGATCCATAGGTGGATTGTGAAAAGAGCACACATGCAATGACACTGGTGGATCCATATGTGGTATGTGAAAAGAACACACATGCAATGACTCTAGTTGTTGTTAGTGAAAAGAACATACATGCAATGACACTGGTGGATCCATGTGTGGTCTCTGAAGAGAACACACATTTCAATGACACTGGTGGATCCATATGTGGTATGTGAAAAGAACACACATGCAATGACTCTGGTTGTTGTTACTAAAAAGAACACACATGCCATGACACTGGTGGATCCATATGTGGTATGTGAAAAGGACACACATTTCAATGACTGGTTGTTGTTACTAAAAAAACACACATGCATTGATACTGGTGGATCCATAGGTGGATTGTGAAAAGAGCACACATGCAATGACATTGGTGGATCCATATGTGGTATGTGAAAAGAACACACATGCAATGACTCTGGTTGTTGTTAGTGAAAAGAACATACATGCAATGACACTGGTGGATCCATATGTGGTATGTGAAAAGTACACACATGCAATGACTCTGGTTGTTGTTACTAAAAAGAACACACATGTAATCACACTGGTGGATCCATAGGTGGTATGTGAAAAGAACACACATTTTCATGACTCTGGTTGTTGTTACTAAAAATAACACACATACAATGACACTGGTGGATCCATAGGTGGATTGTGAAAAGAGCACACATGCAATGACACTGGTGGATCCATATGTTGTATGTGAAAAGAACACACATGCAATGACTCCAGTTGTTGTTAGTGAAAAGAACTCACATGCAATGACACTGGTGGATCCATGTGTGGTCTCTGAAGAGAACACACATTTCAATGACACCGGTGGATCCATATGTGGTATGTGAAAATAACACACACGCAATGACTCTGGTTGTTGTTACTAAAAAGAACACACATGCAATGACACTGGTGGATCGATAGGTGGTATGTGAAAAGAACACATATTTCAATGACTCTCGTTGTTGTTACTAAAAAGAGCACACATGCAATGACACTGGTGGATCCATAGGTGGATCCATAGGTGGATTGTGAAAAGAACACACATATTTCAATGACTCTCGTTGTTGTTACTAAAAAGAACATACATGCAATGTCATTGGTGGATCCATAGGTGGTATGTGAAAAGAACACACATTTCAATGACTCTGGTTGTTGTTAGTAAAAAGAACACACATGCAATGATACTGGTGGATCCATAGGTGGATTGTGAAAAGAGCACACATGCAATGACAGTGGTGGATCCATATGTGGTATGTGAAAAGAACACACATGCAATGACTCCAGTTGTTGTTAGTGAAAAGAACATCAATGCAATGACATTGGTGGATCCATGTGTGGTCTCTGAAGAGAACACACATTTCAATGACACTGGTGGATCCATATGTGGTATGTGAAAAGAACACACACGCAATGACTCTGGTTGTTGTTACTAAAAAGAACACACATGCAATGACACTAGTGGATCCATAGGTGGTATGTGAAAAGAACACATATTTCAATGACTCTGGTTGTTGTTACTAAAAAGAACACACATGCAATGACACTGGTGGATCCATAGGTGGATTGTGAAAAGAGCACACATGCAATGATAGTGGTGGATCCATATGTGGTATGTGAAAAGAACACACATGCAATGACTCCAGTTGTTGTTAGTGAAAAGAAAATCAATGCAATGACATTGGTGGATCCATGTGTGGTCTCTGAAGAGAACACACATTTCAATGACACTGGTGGATCCATATGTGGTATGTGAAAAGAACACACATGCAATGACTCTGGTTGTCGTTACTAAAAAGAACACACATGCAATGACACTGGAGGATCCATATGTCGGATGTGAAAAGAACACACATTTCAATGACTCTGGTTGTTGTTAGTAAAAAGAACACACATGCAATGATACTGGTGGATCCATAGGTGGATTGTGAAAAGAGTACACATGCGATGACACTGGTGGATCCATATGTGGTATGTGAAAAGAACACACATGCAATGACACTGGTGGATCCATATGTGGTATGTGAAAAGAACACACATGCAATGACACTGGTGGATCCATATGTGGTATCTGAAAAGAACACACATGCAATGACTCTGGTTGTTGTTATTAAAAATAACATGCATGCAATGACATTGGTGGATCCATAGGTGGTATGTGAAAAGAACACACATTTCAATGACTCTGGTTGTTGTTAGTAAAAAGAACACACATGCAATGATACTGGTGGATCCATAGGTGGATTGTGAAAAGAGCACACATGGAATGACACTGGTGGATCCATATGTGGTATGTGAAAAGAACACACATGCAATGACTCCAGTTGTTGTTAGTGAAAAGAATATACATGCAATGACACTGGTGGATCCATGTGTGGTCTCAGAAGAGAACACACATTTCAATGACACTGGTGGATCCATATGTGGTATGTGAAAAGAACACACATGCAATGACTCTGGTTGTTGTTACTAAAAAGAACACACATGCCATGACACTGGTGGATCCATATGTGGTATGTGAAAAGGACACACATTTCAATGACTCTGGTTGTTGTTACTAAAAAAACACACATGCATTGATACTGGTGGATCCATAGGTGGATTGTGAAAAGAGCACACATGCAATGACATTGGTGGATCCATATGTGGTATGTGAAAAGAACACACATGCAATGACTCTGGTTGTTGTTAGTGAAAAGAACATACATGCAATGACACTGGTGGATCCATATGTGGTATGTGAAAAGTACACACATGCAATGACTCTGGTTGTTGTTACTAAAAAGAACACACATGTAATCACACTGGTGGATCCATAGGTGGTATGTGAAAAGAACACACATTTTCATGACTCTGGTTGTTGTTACTAAAAATAACACACATACAATGACACTGGTGGATCCATAGGTGGATTGTGAAAAGAGCACACATGCAATGACACTGGTGGATCCATATGTTGTATGTGAAAAGAACACACATGCAATGACTCCAGTTGTTGTTAGTGAAAAGAACTCACATGCAATGACACTGGTGGATCCATGTGTGGTCTCTGAAGAGAACACACATTTCAATGACACCGGTGGATCCATATGTGGTATGTGAAAATAACACACACGCAATGACTCTGGTTGTTGTTACTAAAAAGAACACACATGCAATGACACTGGTGGATCGATAGGTGGTATGTGAAAAGAACACATATTTCAATGACTCTCGTTGTTGTTACTAAAAAGAGCACACATGCAATGACACTGGTGGATCCATAGGTGGATCCATAGGTGGATTGTGAAAAGAACACACATATTTCAATGACTCTCGTTGTTGTTACTAAAAAGAACATACATGCAATGTCATTGGTGGATCCATAGGTGGTATGTGAAAAGAACACACATTTCAATGACTCTGGTTGTTGTTAGTAAAAAGAACACACATGCAATGATACTAGTGGATCCATAGGTGGATTGTGAAAAGAGCACACATGCAATGACAGTGGTGGATCCATATGTGGTATGTGAAAAGAACACACATGCAATGACTCCAGTTGTTGTTAGTGAAAAGAACATCAATGCAATGACATTGGTGGATCCATGTGTGGTCTCTGAAGAGAACACACATTTCAATGACACTGGTGGATCCATATGTGGTATGTGAAAAGAACACACACGCAATGACTCTGGTTGTTGTTACTAAAAAGAACACACATGCAATGACACTAGTGGATCCATAGGTGGTATGTGAAAAGAACACATATTTCAATGACTCTGGTTGTTGTTACTAAAAAGAACACACATGCAATGACACTGGTGGATCCATAGGTGGATTGTGAAAAGAGCACACATGCAATGATAGTGGTGGATCCATATGTGGTATGTGAAAAGAACACACATGCAATGACTCCAGTTGTTGTTAGTGAAAAGAAAATCAATGCAATGACATTGGTGGATCCATGTGTGGTCTCTGAAGAGAACACACATTTCAATGACACTGGTGGATCCATATGTGGTATGTGAAAAGAACACACATGCAATGACTCTGGTTGTCGTTACTAAAAAGAACACACATGCAATGACACTGGAGGATCCATATGTCGGATGTGAAAAGAACACACATTTCAATGACTCTGGTTGTTGTTAGTAAAAAGAACACACATGCAATGATACTGGTGGATCCATAGGTGGATTGTGAAAAGAGTACACATGCGATGACACTGGTGGATCCATATGTGGTATGTGAAAAGAACACACATGCAATGACACTGGTGGATCCATATGTGGTATGTGAAAAGAACACACATGCAATGACACTGGTGGATCCATATGTGGTATCTGAAAAGAACACACATGCAATGACTCTGGTTGTTGTTATTAAAAAGAACATGCATGCAATGACATTGGTGGATCCATAGGTGGTATGTGAAAAGAACACACATTTCAATGACTCTGGTTGTTGTTAGTAAAAAGAACACACATGCAATGATACTGGTGGATCCATAGGTGGATTGTGAAAAGAGCACACATGGAATGACACTGGTGGATCCATATGTGGTATGTGAAAAGAACACACATGCAATGACTCCAGTTGTTGTTAGTGAAAAGAATATACATGCAATGACACTGGTGGATCCATGTGTGGTCTCAGAAGAGAACACACATTTCAATGACACTGGTGGATCCATATGTGGTATCAGAAAAGATAACACACGCAGTGACTCTGGTTGTTGTTACTAAAAAGAACACACATGCAATGACACTGGTGGATCCATATGTGGTATGTGAAAAGGACACACATTTCAATGACTCTGGTTGTTGTTACTAAAAAGAACACACATGCAATGACACTGGTGGATCCATAGGTGGATTGTGAAAAGAGCACACATGCAATGACACTGGTGGATCCATATGTGGTATGTGAAAAGAACACACATGCAATGACTCTGGTTGTTGTTAGTGAAAAGAACACACATGCAATGACACTGGTGGATCCATGTGTGGTCTCTGAAGAGAACACACATTTCAATGACACCGGTGGATCCATATGTGGTACGTGAAAAGAACACACATCCAATGACTCTGGTTTTTGTTACTAAAAAGAACACACATGCAATGACACTGGTGGATCCATAGGTGGGATGTGATAAGAACACACATTTCAATGACTCTGGTTGTTGTTACTTAAAAGAACACACATGCAATGACACTAGTGGATCCATAGGTGGATTGTGAAAAGAGCACACATGCAATGACACTGGTGGATCCATATGTGGTATGCGAAAAGAACACACATGCAATGACTTTGGTTGTTGTTAGTGAAAAGAACACACATGCAATGACACTGGTGGATCCATGTGTGGTCTCTGAAGAGAACACACATTTCAATGACACTGGTGGATCCATATGTGGTATGTGAAAAGAACACACATGCAATGACTCTGGTTGTTGTTACTAAAAAGAACATACATGCAATGACATTGGTGGATCCATAGGTGGTATGTGAAAACAACACACATTTCAATGACTAGTTGTTGTTACTAAAAAAACACACATGCAATGATACTGGTGGATCCATAGGTGGATTGTGAAAAGAGCACACATGCAATGACACTGGTGGATCCATATGTGGTATGTGAAAAGAACACACATGCAATGACTCTGGTTGTTGTTAGTGAAAAGAACATACATGCAATGACACTGGTGGATCCATATGTGGTATGTGAAAAGTACACACATGCAATGACTCTGGTTGTTGTTACTAAAAAGAACACACATGTAATCACACTGGTGGATCCATAGGTGGTATGTGAAAAGAACACACATTTTCATGACTCTGGTTGTTGTTACTAAAAATAACACACATGCAATGACACTGGTGGATCCATAGGTGGATTGTGAAAAGAGCACACATGCAATGACACTGGTGGATCCATATGTTGTATGTGAAAAGAACACACATGCAATGACTCCAGTTGTTGTTAGTGAAAAGAACATACATGCAATGACACTGGTGGATCCATGTGTGGTCTCAGAAGAGAACACACATTTCAATGACACTGGTGGATCCATATGTGGTATGTGAAAAGAACACACACGCAATGACTCTGGTTGTTGTTACTAAAAAGAACACACATGCAATGACACTGGTGGATCAATAGGTGGTATGTGAAAAGAACACATATTTCAATGACTTTCGTTGTTGTTACTAAAAAGAACACACATGCAATGACACTGGTGGATCCATAGGTGGATTGTGAAAAGAGCACACATGCAATGACAGTGGTGGATCCATATGTGGTATGTGAAAAGAACACACATGCAATGACTCCAGTTGTTGTTAGTGAAAAGAACATCAATGCAATGACATTGGTGGATCCATGTGTGGTCTCTGAAGAGAACACACATTTCAATGACACTGGTGGATCCATATGTGGTATGTGAAAAGAACACACACGCAATGACTCTGGTTGTTGTTACTAAAAAGAACACACATGCAATGACACTAGTGGATCCATAGGTGGTATGTGAAAAGAACACATATTTCAATGACTCTGGTTGTTGTTACTAAAAAGAACACACATGCAATGACACTGGTGGATCCATAGGTGGATTGTGAAAAGAGCACACATGCAATGACAGTGGTGGATCCATATGTGGTATGTGAAAAGAACACACAGGCAATGACTCCAGTTGTTGTTAGTGAAAAGAAAATCAATGCAATGACATTGGTGGATCCATGTGTGGTCTCTGAAGAGAACACACATTTCAATGACACTGGTGGATCCATATGTGGTATGTGAAAAGAACACACATGCAATGACTCTGGTTGTCATTACTAAAAAGAACACACATGCAATGACACTGGTGGATCCATATGTCGGATGTGAAAAGAACACACATTTCAATGACTCTGGTTGTTGTTAGTAAAAAGAACACACATGCAATGATACTGGTGGATCCATAGGTGGATTGTGAAAAGAGCACACATGCAATGACACTGGTGGATCCATATGTGGTATGTGAAAAGAACACACATGCAATGACACTGGTGGATCCATATGTGGTATGTGAAAAGAACACACATGCAATGACACTGGTGGATCCATATGTGGTATCTGAAAAGAACACACATGCAATGACTCTGGTTGTTGTTATTAAAAAGAACATGCATGCAATGACATTGGTGGATCCATAGGTGGTATGTGAAAAGAACACACATTTCAATGACTCTGGTTGTTGTTAGTAAAAAGAACACACATGCAATGATACTGGTGGATCCATAGGTGGATTGTGAAAAGAGCACACATGCAATGACACTGGTGGATCCATATGTGGTATGTGAAAAGAACACACATGCAATGACTCCAGTTGTTGTTAGTGAAAAGAACATACATGCAATGACATTGGTGGATCCATGTGTGGTCTCAGAAGAGAACACACATTTCAATGACACTGGTGGATCCATATGTGGTATGTGAAAAGAACACACACGCAATGACTCTGGTTGTTGTTACTAAAAAGAACACACATGCAATGACACTGGTGGATCCATAGGTGGTATGTGAAAAGAACACATATTTCAATGACTCTGGTTGTTGTTACTAAAAAGAAGACACGTGCAATGACACTGGTGGATCCATAGGTGGATTTTGAAAAGAGCACACATGCAATGACAGTGGTGGATCCATATGTGGTATGTGAAAAGAACACACATGCAATGACTCCAGTTGTTGTTAGTGAAAAGAAAATCAATGCAATGACACTGGTGGATCCATGTGTGGTCTCTGAAGAGAACACACATTTCAATGACACTGGTGGATCCATATGTGGTATGTGAAAAGAACACACACGCAATGACTCTGGTTGTTGTTACTAAAAAGAACACACATGCAATGACACTGGTGGATCCATATGTGGGATGTGAAAAGAACACACATTTCAATGACTCTGGTTGTTGTTAGTAAAAAGAACACACATGCAATGATACTGGTGGATCCATAGGTGGATTGTGAAAAGAGCACACATGCAATGACACTGTTGGATCCATATGTGGTATGTGAAAAGAACACACATGCAATGACACTGGTGGATCCATATGTGGTATGTGAAAAGAACACACATGCAATGACTCTGGTTGTTGTTACTAAAAAGAACATACATGCAATGTCATTGGTGGATCCATAGGTGGTATGTGAAAAGAACACACATTTCAATGACTCTGGTTGTTGTTAGTAAAAAGAACACACATGCAATGATACTGGTGGATCCATAGGTGGATTGTGAAAAGAGCACACATGCAATGACACTGGTGGATCCATATGTGGTATGTGAAAAGAACACACATGCAATGACTCCAGTTGTTGTTAGTGAAAAGAACATACATGCAATGACACTGGTGGATCCATATGTGGTCTCAGAAGAGAACACACATTTCAATGATGCTGGTGGATCCATATGTGGTATGTGAAAAGAACACACTTGCAATGACTCTGGTTGTTGTTACTAAAAAGAACACACATGCAATGACACTGGTGGATCCATAGGTGGATTGTGAAAAGAGCACACATGCAATGACACTGGTGGATCCATATGTGGTATGTGAAAAGAACACACATGCAATGACTCTGGTTGTTGTTAGTGAAAAGAACACACATGCAATGACACTGGTGGATCCATGTGTGGTCTCTGAAGAGAACACACATTTCAATGACACTGGTGGATCCATATGTGGTATGTGAAAAGAACACACATGCAATGACTCTGGTTGTTGTTACTAAAAAGAACACACATGCAATGACACTGGTGGATCCATAGGTGGGATGTGAAAAGAACACACATTTCAATGACTCTGGTTGTTGTTACTAAAAAGAACACACATGCAATGACACTACTGGATCCATAGGTGGATTGTGAAAAGAGCACACATGCAATGATACTGGTGGATCCATATGTGGTATGCGAAAAGAACACACATGCAATGACTTTGTTTGTTGTTAGTGAAAAGAACACACATGCAATGACACTGGTGGATCCATGTGTGGTCTCTGAAGAGAACACACATTTCAATGACACTGGTGGATCCATATGTGGTATGTGAAAAGAACACACTTGCAATGACTCTGGTTGTCGTTACTAAAAAGAACATACATGCAATGACATTGGTGGATCCATAGGTGGTATGTGAAAACAACACACATTTCAATGACTGGTTGTTGTTACTAGAAAAACACACATGCAATGATACTGGTGGATCCATAGGTGGATTGTGAAAAGAGCACACATGCAATGACACTGGTGGATCCATATGTGGTATGTGAAAAGAACACACATGCAATGACTCTGGTTGTTGTTAGTGAAAAGAACATACATGCAATGACACTGGTGGATCCATATGTGGTATGTGAAAAGTACACACATGCAATGACTCTGGTTGTTGTTACTAAAAAGAACACACATGCAATCACACTGGTGGATCCATAGGTGGTATGTGAAAAGAACAAACATTTTCATGACTCTGGTTGTTGTTACTAAAAATAACACACATGCAATGACACTGGTGGATCCATAGGTGGATTGTGAAAAGAGCACACATGCAATGACACTGGTGGATCCATATGTTGTATGTGAAAAGAACACACATGCAATGACTCCAGTTGTTGTTAGTGAAAAGAACTTACATGCAATGACACTGGTGGATCCATGTGTGGTCTCAGAAGAGAACACACATTTCAATGACGCTGGTGGATCCATATGTGGTATGTGAAAATAACACACACGCAATGACTCTGGTTGTTGTTACTAAAAAGAACACACATGCAATGACACTGGTGGATCCATATGTGGTATGTGAAAAGAACACATATTTCAATGACTCTCGTTGTTGTTACTAAAAAGAACACACATGCAATGACCCTGGTGGATCCATAGGTGGATTGTGAAAAGAGCACACATGTAATGACAGTGGTGGATCCATATGTGGTATGTGAAAAGAACACACATGCAATGACTCCAGTTGTTGTTAGTGAAAAGAACATCAATGCAATGACATTGGTGGATCCATGTGTGGTCTCTGAAGAGAACACACATTTAAATGACACTGGTCGATCCATATGTGGTATGTGAAAAGAACACACACGCAATGACTCTGGTTGTTGTTACTAAAAAGAACACACATGCAATGACACTGGTGGATCCATAGGTGGTATGTGAAAAGAACACATATTTCAATGACTCTGGTTGTTGTTACTAAAAAGAACACACATGCAATGACACTGGTGGATCTATAGGTGGATTGTGAAAAGAGCACACATGCAATGACAGTGGTGGATCCATATGTGGTATGTGAAAAGAACACACATGCAATGACTCCAGTTGTTGTTAGTGAAAAGAAAATCAATGCAATGACATTGGTGGATCCATGTGTGGTCTCTGAAGAGAACACACATTTCAATGACACTGGTGGATCCATATGTGGTATGTGAAAAGAACACACATGCAATTACTCAGTTGTTGTTACTAAAAAGAACACACATGCAATGACACTGGTGGATCCATATGTGGGATGTGAAAAGAACACACATTTCAATGACTCTGGTTGTTGTTAGTAAAAAGAACACACATGCAATGATACTGGTGGATCCATAGGTGGATTGTGAAAAGAGCACACATGCAATGACACTGGTGGATCCATATGTGGTATGTGAAAAGAACACACATGCAATGACACTGGTGGATCCATATGTGGTATGTGAAAAGAACACACATGCAATGACACTGGTGGATCCATATGTGGTATGTGAAAAGAACACACATGTAATCACTCTAGTTGTTGTTAGTGAAAAGAACATACATGCAATGACACTGGTGGATCCATATGTGGGATGTGAAAAGAACACACATTTCAATGACTCTGGTTGTTGTTAGTAAAAAGAACACACATGCAATGATACTGGTGGATCCATAGGTGGATTGTGAAAAGAGCACACATGCAATGACACTGTTGGATCCATATGTGGTATGTGAAAAGAACACACATGCAATGACACTGGTGGATCCATATGTGGTATGTGAAAAGAACACACATGCAATGACTCTGGTTGTTGTTACTAAAAAGAACATACATGCAATGTCATTGGTGGATCCATAGGTGGTATGTGAAAAGAACACACATTTCAATGACTCTGGTTGTTGTTAGTAAAAAGAACACACATGCAATGATACTGGTGGATCCATAGGTGGATTGTGAAAAGAGCACACATGCAATGACACTGGTGGATCCATATGTGGTATGTGAAAAGAACACACATGCAATGACTCCAGTTGTTGTTAGTGAAAAGAACATACATGCAATGACACTGGTGGATCCATGTGTGGTCTCAGAAGAGAACACACATTTCAATGATGCTGGTGGATCCATATGTGGTATGTGAAAAGAACACACTTGCAATGACTCTGGTTGTTGTTACTAAAAAGAACACACATGCAATGACACTGGTGGATCCATAGGTGGATTGTGAAAAGAGCACACATGCAATGACACTGGTGGATCCATATGTGGTATGTGAAAAGAACACACATGCAATGACTCTGGTTGTTGTTAGTGAAAAGAACACACATGCAATGACACTGGTGGATCCATGTGTGGTCTCTGAAGAGAACACACATTTCAATGACACTGGTGGATCCAT
Source organism: Avena sativa (assembly GCA_916181665.1). NCBI lineage: Eukaryota > Viridiplantae > Streptophyta > Magnoliopsida > Poales > Poaceae > Avena > Avena sativa. The sequence goes on from OV702291.1 coordinate 355,052,406, forward strand.
ATGTGGTATGTGAAAAGAACACACATGCAATGACTCTGGTTGTTGTTACTAAAAAGAACACACATGCAATGACACTGGTGGATCCATAGGTGGGATGTGAAAAGAACACACATTTCAATGACTCTGGTTGTTGTTACTAAAAAGAACACACATGCAATGACACTGGTGGATCCATAGGTGGATTGTGAAAAGAGCACACATGCAATGACAGTGGTGGATCCATATGTGGTATGTGAAAAGAACACACATGCAATGACTCCAGTTGTTGTTAGTGAAAAGAACATACATGCAATGACACTGGTGGATCCATGTGTGGTCTCTGAAGAGAACACACATTTCAATGACACTGGTGGATCCATATGTGGTATGTGAAAAGAACACACTTGCAATGACTCTGGTTGTCGTTACTAAAAAGAACATACATGCAATGACATTGGTGGATCCATAGGTGGTATGTGAAAACAACACACATTTCAATGACTGGTTGTTGTTACTAGAAAAACACACATGCAATGATACTGGTGGATCCATAGGTGGATTGTGAAAAGAGCACACATGCAATGACACTGGTGGATCCATATGTGGTATGTGAAAAGAACACACATGCAATGACTCTGGTTGTTGTTAGTGAAAAGAACATACATGCAATGACACTGGTGGATCCATATGTGGTATGTGAAAAGTACACACATGCAATGACTCTGGTTGTTGTTACTAAAAAGAACACACATGCAATCACACTGGTGGATCCATAGGTGGTATGTGAAAAGAACAAACATTTTCATGACTCTGGTTGTTGTTACTAAAAATAACACACATGCAATGACACTGGTGGATCCATAGGTGGATTGTGAAAAGAGCACACATGCAATGACACTGGTGGATCCATATGTTGTATGTGAAAAGAACACACATGCAATGACTCCAGTTGTTGTTAGTGAAAAGAACTTACATGCAATGACACTGGTGGATCCATGTGTGGTCTCAGAAGAGAACACACATTTCAATGACGCTGGTGGATCCATATGTGGTATGTGAAAATAACACACACGCAATGACTCTGGTTGTTGTTACTAAAAAGAACACACATGCAATGACACTGGTGGATCCATATGTGGTATGTGAAAAGAACACATATTTCAATGACTCTCGTTGTTGTTACTAAAAAGAACACACATGCAATGACCCTGGTGGATCCATAGGTGGATTGTGAAAAGAGCACACATGTAATGACAGTGGTGGATCCATATGTGGTATGTGAAAAGAACACACATGCAATGACTCCAGTTGTTGTTAGTGAAAAGAACATCAATGCAATGACATTGGTGGATCCATGTGTGGTCTCTGAAGAGAACACACATTTAAATGACACTGGTCGATCCATATGTGGTATGTGAAAAGAACACACACGCAATGACTCTGGTTGTTGTTACTAAAAAGAACACACATGCAATGACACTGGTGGATCCATAGGTGGTATGTGAAAAGAACACATATTTCAATGACTCTGGTTGTTGTTACTAAAAAGAACACACATGCAATGACACTGGTGGATCTATAGGTGGATTGTGAAAAGAGCACACATGCAATGACAGTGGTGGATCCATATGTGGTATGTGAAAAGAACACACATGCAATGACTCCAGTTGTTGTTAGTGAAAAGAAAATCAATGCAATGACATTGGTGGATCCATGTGTGGTCTCTGAAGAGAACACACATTTCAATGACACTGGTGGATCCATATGTGGTATGTGAAAAGAACACACATGCAATTACTCAGTTGTTGTTACTAAAAAGAACACACATGCAATGACACTGGTGGATCCATATGTGGGATGTGAAAAGAACACACATTTCAATGACTCTGGTTGTTGTTAGTAAAAAGAACACACATGCAATGATACTGGTGGATCCATAGGTGGATTGTGAAAAGAGCACACATGCAATGACACTGGTGGATCCATATGTGGTATGTGAAAAGAACACACATGCAATGACACTGGTGGATCCATATGTGGTATGTGAAAAGAACACACATGCAATGACACTGGTGGATCCATATGTGGTATGTGAAAAGAACACACATGTAATCACTCTAGTTGTTGTTAGTGAAAAGAACATACATGCAATGACACTGGTGGATCCATATGTGGGATGTGAAAAGAACACACATTTCAATGACTCTGGTTGTTGTTAGTAAAAAGAACACACATGCAATGATACTGGTGGATCCATAGGTGGATTGTGAAAAGAGCACACATGCAATGACACTGTTGGATCCATATGTGGTATGTGAAAAGAACACACATGCAATGACACTGGTGGATCCATATGTGGTATGTGAAAAGAACACACATGCAATGACTCTGGTTGTTGTTACTAAAAAGAACATACATGCAATGTCATTGGTGGATCCATAGGTGGTATGTGAAAAGAACACACATTTCAATGACTCTGGTTGTTGTTAGTAAAAAGAACACACATGCAATGATACTGGTGGATCCATAGGTGGATTGTGAAAAGAGCACACATGCAATGACACTGGTGGATCCATATGTGGTATGTGAAAAGAACACACATGCAATGACTCCAGTTGTTGTTAGTGAAAAGAACATACATGCAATGACACTGGTGGATCCATGTGTGGTCTCAGAAGAGAACACACATTTCAATGATGCTGGTGGATCCATATGTGGTATGTGAAAAGAACACACTTGCAATGACTCTGGTTGTTGTTACTAAAAAGAACACACATGCAATGACACTGGTGGATCCATAGGTGGATTGTGAAAAGAGCACACATGCAATGACACTGGTGGATCCATATGTGGTATGTGAAAAGAACACACATGCAATGACTCTGGTTGTTGTTAGTGAAAAGAACACACATGCAATGACACTGGTGGATCCATGTGTGGTCTCTGAAGAGAACACACATTTCAATGACACTGGTGGATCCATATGTGGTATGTGAAAAGAACACACATGCAATGACTCTGGTTGTTGTTACTAAAAAGAACACACATGCAATGACACTGGTGGATCCATAGGTGGGATGTGAAAAGAACACACATTTCAATGACTCTGGTTGTTGTTACTAAAAAGAACACACATGCAATGACACTACTGGATCCATAGGTGGATTGTGAAAAGAGCACACATGCAATGATACTGGTGGATCCATATGTGGTATGCGAAAAGAACACACATGCAATGACTTTGTTTGTTGTTAGTGAAAAGAACACACATGCAATGACACTGGTGGATCCATGTGTGGTCTCTGAAGAGAACACACATTTCAATGACACTGGTGGATCCATATGTGGTATGTGAAAAGAACACACTTGCAATGACTCTGGTTGTCGTTACTAAAAAGAACATACATGCAATGACATTGGTGGATCCATAGGTGGTATGTGAAAACAACACACATTTCAATGACTGGTTGTTGTTACTAGAAAAACACACATGCAATGATACTGGTGGATCCATAGGTGGATTGTGAAAAGAGCACACATGCAATGACACTGGTGGATCCATATGTGGTATGTGAAAAGAACACACATGCAATGACTCTGGTTGTTGTTAGTGAAAAGAACATACATGCAATGACACTGGTGGATCCATATGTGGTATGTGAAAAGTACACACATGCAATGACTCTGGTTGTTGTTACTAAAAAGAACACACATGCAATCACACTGGTGGATCCATAGGTGGTATGTGAAAAGAACAAACATTTTCATGACTCTGGTTGTTGTTACTAAAAATAACACACATGCAATGACACTGGTGGATCCATAGGTGGATTGTGAAAAGAGCACACATGCAATGACACTGGTGGATCCATATGTTGTATGTGAAAAGAACACACATGCAATGACTCCAGTTGTTATTAGTGAAAAGAACTTACATGCAATGACACTGGTGGATCCATGTGTGGTCTCAGAAGAGAACACACATTTCAATGACGCTGGTGGATCCATATGTGGTATGTGAAAATAACACACACGCAATGACTCTGGTTGTTGTTACTAAAAAGAACACACATGCAATGACACTGGTGGATCCATATGTGGTATGTGAAAAGAACACATATTTCAATGACTCTCGTTGTTGTTACTAAAAAGAACACACATGCAATGACCCTGGTGGATCCATAGGTGGATTGTGAAAAGAGCACACATGTAATGACAGTGGTGGATCCATATGTGGTATGTGAAAAGAACACACATGCAATGACTCCAGTTGTTGTTAGTGAAAAGAACATCAATGCAATGACATTGGTGGATCCATGTGTGGTCTCTGAAGAGAACACACATTTAAATGACACTGGTCGATCCATATGTGGTATGTGAAAAGAACACACACGCAATGACTCTGGTTGTTGTTACTAAAAAGAACACACATGCAATGACACTGGTGGATCCATAGGTGGTATGTGAAAAGAACACATATTTCAATGACTCTGGTTGTTGTTACTAAAAAGAACACACATGCAATGACACTGGTGGATCTATAGGTGGATTGTGAAAAGAGCACACATGCAATGACAGTGGTGGATCCATATGTGGTATGTGAAAAGAACACACATGCAATGACTCCAGTTGTTGTTAGTGAAAAGAAAATCAATGCAATGACATTGGTGGATCCATGTGTGGTCTCTGAAGAGAACACACATTTCAATGACACTGGTGGATCCATATGTGGTATGTGAAAAGAACACACATGCAATTACTCTGGTTGTTGTTACTAAAAAGAACACACATGCAATGACACTGGTGGATCCATATGTGGGATGTGAAAAGAACACACATTTCAATGACTCTGGTTGTTGTTAGTAAAAAGAACACACATGCAATGATACTGGTGGATCCATAGGTGGATTGTGAAAAGAGCACACATGCAATGACACTGGTGGATCCATATGTGGTATGTGAAAAGAACACACATGCAATGACACTGGTGGATCCATATGTGGTATGTGAAAAGAACACACATGCAATGACACTGGTGGATCCATATGTGGTATGTGAAAAGAACACACATGTAATCACTCTAGTTGTTGTTAGTGAAAAGAACATACATGCAATGACACTGGTGGATCCATGTGTGGTCTCTGAAGAGAACACACATTTCAATGACACTGGTGGATCCATAGGTGGTATGTGAAAAGAACACACATTTCAATGACTCGGGTTGTTGTTAATAAAAGGAACAGACATGCAATGACACTGGTGGATCCATAGGTCGTATGTGAAAAGAACACACATTTCAATGACTCTGATTGTTGTTACTAAAAAGAACACAGATGCAATGACACTGGTGGATCCCTAGGTGGATTGTGAAAATAGCACACATGCAATTCCACTGGTGGATCCATATTTGGTTTGTGGAAATAACACACATGCAATGACTCTGGTTGTCGTTAGTGAAAAGAACACACATGCAATGACACTGGTGGATCCATGTGTGGTCTCTAAAGAGAACACACATTTCAATGACACTGGTGGATCCATATGTGGTATGTGAAAAGTACACACATGCAATGACTCTGGTTGTTGTTACTAAAAAGAACACACATGCAATGACACTGGTGGATCCATAGGTGGTATGTGAAAAGAACACACATTTCAGTGACTCTGGTTGTTGTTACTAAAAAGAACACACATGCAATGACACTGGTGGATCGACAGGTGGATTGTGAAAAGAGCACACATGCAATGACACTGGTGGATCCATATGTTGTATCTGAAAAGGACACACATGCAATGACTCCAGTTGTTGTTAGTGAAAAGAACATACATGCAATGACACTGGTGGATCCATGTGTGGTCTCAGAAGAGAACACACATTTCAATGAGAGTGGTGGATCCATATGTGGTATGTGAAAAGAACACACACGCAATGACTCTGGTTGTTGTTACTAAAAAGAACACACATGAAATGACAATTGGTGGATCCATAGGTGGTATGTGAAAAGAACACATATTACAATGACTCTGGTTGTTGTTACTAAAAAGAACACACATGCAATGACACTAGTGGATCCATAGGTGGATTGTGAAAAGAGCACACATGCAATAACAGTGGTGGATCCATATGTGGTATGTGAAAAGAACACACATGCAATGACTCCAGTTGTTGTTAGTGAAAAGAAAATCAATGCAATGACACTGGTGGATCCATGTGTGGTCTCTGAAGAGAACACACATTTCAATGACACTGGTGGATCCATATGTGGTATGTGAAAAGAACACACATGCAATGACTCTGGTTGTTGTTACTAAAAAGAACACACATGCAATGACACTGGTGGATCCATATGTGGGATGTGAAAAGAACACACATTTTAATGACTCTCGTTGTTGTTACTAAAAAGAACACACATGCAATGACACTGGTGGATCCATAGGTGGATTGTGAAAAGAGCACACATGCAATGACAGTGGTGGATCCATATGTGGTATGTGAAAAGAACACACATGCAATGACTCCAGTTGTTGTTAGTGAAAAGAACATCAATGCAATGACATTGGTGGATCCATGTGTGGTCTCTGAAGAGAACACACATTTCAATGACACTGGTGGATCCATATGTGGTATGTGAAAAGAACACACATGCAATGACTCTGGTTATTGTTACTAAAAAGAACACACATGCGATGAGACTGGTGGATCCATATGTGGGATGTGAAAAGAACACACATTTTAATGACTCTGGTTGTTGTTAGTAAAAAGAACACACATGCAATGATACTGGTGGATCCATAGGTGGATTGTGAAAAGAGCACACATGCAATGACACTGGTGGATCCATATGTGGTATGTGAAAAGAACACACATGCAATGACACTAGTGGATCCATATGTGGTATGTGAAAAGAACACACATGCAATGACACTCGTGGATCCATATGTGGTATCTGAAAAGAACACACATGCAATGACTCTGGTTGTTGTTACTAAAAAGAACATATATGCAATGACATTGGTGGATCCATAGGTGGTACATGAAAAGAACACACATTTCAATGACTCTGGTTGTTGTTAGTAAAAAGAACACACATGCAATGATACTGGTGGATCCATAGGTCGATTGTGAAAAGAGCACACATGCAATGACACTGGTGGATCCATATGTGGTATGTGAAAAGAACACACATGCAATCACTCTAGTTGTTGTTAGTGAAAAGAACATACATGCAATGACACTGGTGGATCCATGTGTGGTCTCTGAAGAGAACACACATTTCAATGACACTGGCGGATCCATAGGTGGTATGTGAAAAGAACACACATTTCAATGACTGGTTGTTGTTAATAAAAAGAACAGACATGCAATGACACTGGTGGATCCATAGGTCGTATGTGAAAAGAACACACATTTCAATGACTCTGGTTGTTGTTACTAAAAAGAACACACATGCAATGACACTGGTGGATCCATAGGTGGATTGTGAAAATAGCACACATGCAATTCCACTGGTGGATCCATATTTGGTTTGTGGAAATAACACACATGCAATGACTCTGGTTGTTGTTAGTGAAAAGAACACACATGCAATGACACTGGTGGATCCATGTGTGGTCTCTAAAGAGAACACACATTTCAATGACACTGGTGGATCCATATGTGGTATGTGAAAAGTACACACATGCAATGACTCTGGTTGTTGTTACTAAAAAGAACACATGCAATGACACTGGTGGATCCATAGGTGGTATGTGAAAAGAACACACATTTCAATGACTCTGGTTGTTGTTACTAAAAATAACACACATGCAATGACACTGGTGGATCGACAGGTGGATTGTGAAAAGAGCACACATGCAATGACACTGGTGGATCCATATGTTGTATCTGAAAAGGACACACATGCAATGACTCCAGTTGTTGTTAGTGAAAAGAACACACATGCAATGACACTGGTGGATCCATATGTGGATTGTGAAAAGAACACACATGCAATGACACTCGTGGATCCATATGTGGTATCTGAAAAGAACACACATGCAATGACTCTGGTTGTTGTTACTAAAAAGAACATACATGCAATGACATTGGTGGATCCATAGGTGGTATGTGAAAAGAACACACATTTCAATGACTCTGGTTGTTGTTAGTAAAAAGAACACACATGCAATGATACTGGTGGATCCATAGGTCGATTGTGAAAAGAGCACACATGCAATGACACTGGTGGATCCATATGTGGTATGTGAAAAGAACACACATGCAATCACTCTAGTTGTTGTTAGTGAAAAGAACATACATGCAATGACACTGGTGGATCCATGTGTGGTCTCTGAAGAGAACACACATTTCAATGACACTGGCGGATCCATAGGTGGTATGTGAAAAGAACACACATTTCAATGACTCTGGTTGTTGTTAATAAAAAGAACAGACATGCAATGACACTGGTGGATCCATAGGTCGTATGTGAAAAGAACACACATTTCAATGACTCTGGTTGTTGTTACTAAAAAGAACACACATGCAATGACACTAGTGGATCCATAGGTGGATTGTGAAAATAGCACACATGCAATTCCACTGGTGGATCCATATTTGGTTTGTGGAAATAACACACATGCAATGACTCTGGTTGTTGTTAGTGAAAAGAACATACATGCAATGACACTGCTGGATCCATGTGTGGTCTCTAAAGAGAACACACATTTCAATGACACTGGTGGATCCATATGTGGTATGTGAAAAGTACACACATGCAATGACTCTGGTTGTTGTTACTAAAAAGAACACATGCAATGACACTGGTGGATCCATAGGTGGTATGTGAAAAGAACACACATTTCAATGACTCTGGTTGTTGTTACTAAAAATAACACACATGCAATGACACTGGTGGATCGACAGGTGGATTGTGAAAAGAGCACACATGCAATGACACTGGTGGATCCATATGTTGTTTCTGAAAAGGACACACATGCAATGACTCCAGTTGTTGTTAGTGAAAAGAACATACATGCAATGACACTGGTGGATCCATGTGTGGTCTCAGAAGAGAACACACATTTCAATGAGACTGGTGGATCCATATGTGGTATGTGAAAAGAACACACACGCAATGACTCTGGTTGTTGTTACTAAAAAGAACACACATGAAATGACAATTGGTGGATCCATAGGTGGTATGTGAAAAGAACACATATTACAATGACTCTGGTTGTTGTTACTAAAAAGAACACACATGCAATGACACTGGTGGATCCGTAGGTGGATTGTGAAAAGAGCAGGCATGCAATGATAGTGGTGGATCCATATGTGGTATGTGAAAAGAACACACATGCAATCACTCCAGTTGTTGTTAGTGAAAAGAAAATCAATGCAATGACACTGGTGGATCCATGTGTGGTCTCTGAAGAGAACACACATTTCAATGACACTGGTGGATCCATATGTGGTATGTGAAAAGAACACACATGCAATGACTCTGGTTGTTGTTACTAAAAAGAACACACATGCAATGACACTGGTGGATCGATATGTGGGATGTGAAAAGAACACACATTTCAATGACTCTCGTTGTTGTTACTAAAAAGAACAGACATGCAATGACACTGGTGGATTCATAGGTGGTATGTGAAAAGAACACACATTTCAATGACTCTGGTTGTTGTTACTAAAAAGAACACACATGCAATTACACTAGTGGATCCATAGGTGGATTGTGAAAAGAGCACACATGCAATGACACTGGTGGATCCATATGTGGCATGTGAAAAGAACACACATGAAATGACTCTGGTTGTTGTTAGTGCAAAGAACACACATGCAATGACACTGGTGGATCCATGTGTGGTCTCTGAAGAGAACACACATTTCAATGACACTGGTGGATCCATATGTGGTATGTGAAAAGAAACCACATGCAATGACTCTGGTTGTTGTTACTAAAAAGAACACACATGCAATGACACTGGTGGATCCATATGTGGGATGTGAAAAGAACACACATTTCAATGACTCTGGTTGTTGTTAGTAAAAAGAACACACATGCAATGATACTGGTGGATCCATAGGTGGATTGTGAAAAGAGCACACATGCAATGACACTGGTGGATCCATATGTGGTATGTGAAAAGAACACACATGCAATGACACTCGTGGAACCATATGTGGTATGTGAAAAGAACACACATGCAATGACACTGGTGGATCCATATGTGGTATCTGAAAAGAACACACATGCAATGACTCTGGTTATTGTTATTAAAAAGAACATACATGCAATGACATTGGTGGATCCATAGGTGGTATGTGAAAAGAACACACATTTCAGTGACTCTGGTTGTTGTTAGTAAAAAGAACACACATGCAATGATACTGGTGGATCCATAGGTGGATTGTGAAAAGAGCACACATGCAATGACAATGGTGGATCCATATGTGGTATGTGAAAAGAACACACATTCAATGACTCCAGTTGTTGTTAGTGAAAAGAACATACATGCAATGACACTGGTGGATCCATGTGTGGTCTCAGAAGAGAACACACATTTCAATGACACCGGTGGATCCATATGTGGTATGTGAAAAGAACACACACGCAATGACTCTGGTTGTTGTTACTAAAATGAACACACATGCAATGACACTGGTGGATCCATAGGTGGTATATGAAAAGAACACATATTTCAATGACTCTGGTTGTTGTTACTAAAAAGAACACACATGCAATGACACTGGTGGATCCATAGGTGGATTGTGAAAAGAGCACACATGCAATGACAGTGGTGGATCCATATGTGGTATGCGAAAAGAACACACATGCAATGACTTTGGTTGTTGTTAGTGAAAAGAACACACATGCAATGACACTGGTGGATCCATGTGTGGTCTCTGAAGAGAACACACATTTCAATGACACTGGTGGATCCATATTTGGTATGTGAAAAGAACACACATGCAATGACTCTGGTTGTTGTTACTAAAAAGAACATACATGCAATGACACTGGTGGATCCATAGGTTGTATGTGAAAAGAACACACATTTTAATGACTCTGGTTGTTGTTACTAAAAAGAACACACATACAATGACACTGGTGGATCCATAGGTGGATTGTGAAAAGAGCACACATGCAATGACACTGATGGATCCATATGTTGTATGTGAAAAGAACACACATGCAATGACTCCAATTGTTGTTATTGAAAAGAGCATACATGCAATGACACTGGTGGATCCATATGTGGTATGTGAAAAGAACACACACGCAATGACTCTGGTTGTTATTACTAAAAAGAACACACATGCAATGACACTGGTGGATCGATAGGTGGTATGTGAAAAGAACACATATTTCAATGACTCTGGTTGTTGTTACTAAAAAGAACACACATGCAATGACACTGGTGGATCCATAGGTGGATTGTGAAAAGAGCACACATGCAATGACAGTGGTGGATCCATATGTGGTATGTGAAAAGAACACACATGCAATGACTCCAGTTGTTGTTAGTGAAAAGAACATCAATGCAATGACATTGGTGGATCCATGTGTGGTCTCTGAAGAGAACACACATTTCAATGACACTGGTGGATCCATATGTGGTATGTGAAAAGAACACACATGCAATGACTCTGGTTGTTGTTACTAAAAAGAACACACATGCGATGAGACTGGTGGATCCATATGTGGGATGTGAAAAGAACACACATTTCAATGACTCTGGTTGTTGTTAGTGAAAAGAACACACATGCAATAACACTGGTGGATCCATATGTGGTATGTGAAAAGGACACACATTTCAATGACTCTGGTTGTTGTTACTAAAAAGAACACACATGCAATGACACTGGTGGATCCATAGGTGGATTGTGAAAATAGCACACATAATGCCACTAGTGGATCCATATTTGGTTTGTGGAAATAACACACATGCAATGACTCTGGTTGTTGTTAGTGAAAAGAACACACATGCAATGACACTGGTGGATCCATGTGTGGTCTCTGAAGAGAACACACATTTCAATGACTCTGGTTGTTGTTAGTAAAAAGAACACACATGCAATGATACTGGTGGATCCATAGGTGGATTGTGAAAAGAGCACACATGCAATGACACTGGTGGATCCATATGTGGTATGTGAAAAGAACACACATGCAATGACTCTGGTTGTTGTTAGTGAAAAGAACATACATGCAATGACACTGGTGGATCCATATGTGGTATGTGAAAAGTACACACATGCAATGACTCTGGTTGTTGTTACTAAAAAGAACTCACATGCAATCACACTGGTGGATCCATAGGTGGTATGTGAAAAGAACACACATTTTCATGACTCTGGTTGTTGTTACTAAAAATAACACACATGCAATGACACTGGTGGATCCATAGGTGGATTGTGAAAAGAGCACACATGCAATGACACTGGTGGATCCATATGTTGTATGTGAAAAGAACACACATGCAATGACTTCAGTTGTTGTTAGTGAAAAGAACTTACATGCAATGACACTGGTGGATCCATGTGTGGTCTCAGAAGAGAACACACATTTCAATGACGCTGGTGGATCCATATGTGGTATGTGAAAATAACACACACGCAATGACTCTGGTTGTTGTTACTAAAAAGAACACACATGCAATGACACTAGTGGATCGATAGGTGGTATGTGAAAAGAACACATATTTCAATGAATCTCGTTGTTGTTACTAAAAAGAACACACATGCAATGACACTGGTGGATCCATAGGTGGATTGTGAAAAGAGCATACATGCAATGACAGTGGTGGATCCATATGTGGTATGTGAAAAGAACACACATGCAATGACTCTAGTTGTTGTTAGTGAAAAGAACATCAATGCAATGACATTGGTGGATCCATGTGTGGTCTCTGAAGAGAACACACATTTCAATGACACTGGTGGATCCATATGTGGCATGTGAAAAGAACACACATGCAATGACTCTGGTTGTTGTTACTAAAAAGAACACACATGCGATGAGACTGGTGGATCCATATGTGGGATGTGAAAAGAACACACATTTTAATGACTCTGGTTATTGTTAGTAAAAAGAACACACATGCAATGATACTGGTGGATCCATAGGTGGATTGTGAAAAGAGCACACATGCAATGACACTGGTGGATCCATATGTGGTATGTGAAAAGAACACACATGCAATGACACTGGTGGATCCATATGTGGTATGTGAAAAGAACACACATGCAATGACACTCATGGATCCATATGTGGTATCTGAAAAGAACACACATGCAATGACTCTGGTTGTTGTTACTAAAAAGAACATACATGCAATGATATTGGTGGATCCATAGGTGGTATGTGAAAAGAACACACATTTCAATGACTCTGGTTGTTGTTAGTAAAAAGAACACACATGCAAAGATACTGGTGGATCCATAGGTGGATTGTGAAAAGAACACACATGCAATCACTCTAGTTGTTGTTAGTGAAAAGAACATACATGCAATGACACTGGTGGATCCATGTGTGGTCTCTGAGGAGAACACACATTTCAATGACACTGGTGGATCCATAGGTGGTATGTGAAAAGAACACACATTTCAATGACTCTGGTTGTTGTTAATAAAAAGAACAGACATGCAATGACACTGGTGGATCCATAGGTCGTATGTGAAAAGAACACACATTTCAATGACTCTGGTTGTTGTTACTAAAAAGAACACACATGCAATGACACTGGTGGATCCATAGGTGGATTGTGAAAATAGCACACATGCAATTCCACTGGTGGATCCATATTTGGTTTGTGGAAATAACACACATGCAATGACTCTGGTTTTTGTTAGTGAAAAGAACACACATGCTATGACACTGGTGGATCCATGTGTGGTCTCTAAAGAGAACACACATTTCAATGACACTGGTGGATCCATATGTGGTATGTGAAAAGTGCACACATGCAATGACTCTGGTTGTTGTTACTAAAAAGAACACACATGCAATGACACTGGTGGATCCATAGGTCGTATGTGAAAAGAACACACATTTCAATGACTCTGGTTGTTGTTACTAAAAAGAACACACATGCAATGACACTGGTGGATCCATAGGTGGATTGTGAAAAGAGCACACATGCAATGACACTGGTGGATCCATATGTGGTATGTGAAAAGAACACACATGCAATGACACTGGTGGATCCATATGTGGTATGAGAAAAGAACACACATGCAATGACACTGGTGGATCCATATGTGGTATCTGAAAAGAACACACATGCAATGACTCTGGTTATTGTTATTAAAAAGAACATACATGCAATGACATTGGTGGATCCATAGGTGGTATGTGAAAAGAACACACATTTCAGTGACTCTGGTTGTTGTTAGTAAAAAGAACACACATGCAATGATACTGGTGGATCCATAGGTGGATTGTGAAAAGAGCACACATGCAATGACACTGGTGGATCCATATGTGGTATGTGAAAAGAACACACATGCAATGACTCCAGTTGTTGTTAGTGAAAAGAACATACATGCAATGACACTGGTGGATCCATGTGTGGTCTCAGAAGAGAACACACATTTCAATGACACCGGTGGATCCATATGTGGTATGTGAAAAGAACACACACGCAATGACTCTGGTTGTTGTTACTAAAAAGAACACACATGCAATGCCACTGGTGGATCCATAGGTGGTATATGAAAAGAACACATATTTCAATGACTCTGGTTGTTGTTACTAAAAAGAACACACATGCAATGACACTGGTGGATCCACATAGGTGGATTGTGAAAAGAGCACACATGCAATGACAGTGGTGGATCCATATGTGGTATGCGAAAAGAACACACATGCAATGACTTTGGTTGTTGTTAGTGAAAAGAACACACATGCAATGACACTGGTGGATCCATGTGTGGTCTCTAAAGAGAACACACATTTCAATGACACTGGTGGATCCATATGTGGTATGTGAAAAGAACACACATGCAATGACTCTAGTTGTTGTTACTAAAAAGAACATACATGCAATGGCACTGGTGGATCCATAGGTGGTATGTGAAAAGAACACACATTTTAATGACTCTGGTTGTTGTTACTAAAAAGAAAACACATACAATGACACTGGTGGATCCATAGGTGGATTGTGAAAGGAGCACACATGCAATGACACTGATGGATCCATATGTTGTATGTGAAAAGAACACACATGCAATGACTCCAATTGTTGTTAGTGAAAAGAACATACATGCAATGACACTGGTGGATCCATATGTGGTATGTGAAAAGAACACACACGCAATGACTCTGGTTGTTATTACTAAAAAGAACACACATGCAATGACACTGGTGGATCGATAGGTGGTATGTGAAAAGAACACATATTTCAATGACTCTGGTTGTTGTTACTAAAAAGAACACACATGCAATGACACTGGTGGATCCATAGGTGGATTGTGAAAAGAGCACACCTGCAATGACAGTGGTGGATCCATATGTGGTATGTGAAAAGAACACACATGCAATGACTCCAGTTGTTGTTAGTGAAAAGAACATCAATGCAATGACATTGGTGGATCCATGTGTGGTCTCTGAAGAGAACACACATTTCAGTGACACTGGTGGATCCATATGTGGTATGTGAAAAGAACACACATGCAATGACTCTGGTTGTTGTTACTAAAAAGAACACACATGCGATGAGACTATTGGATCCATATGTGGGATGTGAAAAGAACACACATTTCAATGACTCTGGTTGTTGTTAGTAAAAAGAACACACATGCAATGATACTGGAGGATCCATAGGTGGATTGTGAAAAGAGCACACATGCAATGACACTGGTGGATCCATATGTGGTATGTGAAAAGAACACACATGCAATGACTCTGGTTGTTGTTAGTGAAAAGAACACATGCAATAACACTGGTGGATCCATATGTGGTATGTGAAAAGGACACACATTTCAATGACTCTGGTTGTTGTTACTAAAAAGAACACACATGCAATGACACTGGTGGATCCATAGGTGGATTGTGAAAATAGCACACATAATGCCACTAGTGGATCCATATTTGGTTTGTGGAAATAACACACATGCAATGACTCCGGTTGTTGTTAGTGAAAAGAACACACATGCAATGCCACTGGTGGATCCATGTGTGGTCTCTGAAGAGAACACACATTTCAATGACTCTGGTTGTTGTTAGTAAAAAGAACACACATGCATTGATACTGGTGGATCCATAGGTGGATTGTGAAAAGAGCACACATGCAATGACACTGGTGGATCCATATGTGGTATGTGAAAAGAACACACATGCAATGACTCTGGTTGTTGTTTGTGAAAAGAACATACATGCAATGACACTGCTGGATCCATATGTGGTATGTGAAAAGTACACACATGCAATGACTATGGTTGTTGTTACTAAAAAGAACACACATGCAATCACACTGGTGGATCCATAGGTGGTATGTGAAAAGAACACACATTTTCATGACTCTAGTTGTTGTTACTAAAAATAACACACATGCAATGACACTGGTGGATCCATAGGTGGATTGTGAAAAGAGCACACATGCAATGCCACTGGTGGATCCATATGTTGTATGTGAAAAGAACACACATGCAATGACTTCAGTTGTTGTTAGTGAAAAGAACTTACATGCAATGACACTAGTGGATCCATGTGTGGTCTCAGAAGAGAACACACATTTCAATGACGCTGGTGGATCCATATGTGGTATGTGAAAATAACACACACGCAATGACTCTGGTTGTTGTTACTAAAAAGAACACACATGCAATGACACTGGTGGATCGATAGGTGGTATGTGAAAAGAACACATATTTCAATGAATCTCGTTGTTGTTACTAAAAAGAACACACATGCAATGACACTGGTGGATCCATAGGTGGATTGTGAAAAGAGCACACATGCAATGACAGTGGTGGATCCATATGTGGTATGTGAAAAGAACACACATGCAATGACTCCAGTTGTTGTTAGTGAAAAGAGCATCAATGCAATGACATTGGTGGATCCATGTGTGGTCTCTGAAGAGAACACAAATTTCAATGACACTGGTGGATCCATATGTGGTATGTGAAAAGAACACACATGCAATGACTCTGGTTGTTGTTACTAAAAAGAACACACATGCGATGAGACTGGTGGATCCATATGTGGGATGTGAAAAGAACACACATTTTAATGACTCTGGTTGTTGTTAGTAAAAAGAACACACAGGCAATGATACTGGTGGATCCATAAGTGGATTGTGAAAAGAGCACACATGCAATGACACTGGTGGATCCATATGTGGTATATGAAAAGAACACACATGCAATGACACTGGTGGATCCATATGTGGTATGTGAAAAGAACACACATGCAATGACACTCGTGGATCCATATGTGGTATCTGAAAAGAACACACATGCAATGACTCTGGTTGTTGTTACTAAAAAGAACACACATGCAATGACATTGGTGGATCAATAGGTGGTATGTGAAAAGAACACACATTTCAATGACTCTGGTTGTTGTTAGTAAAACGAACACACATGCAATGATACTGGTGGATCCATAGGTGGATTGTGAAAAGAGCACACATGCAATGACACTGGTGGATCCATATGTGGTATGTGAAAAGAACACACATGCAATCACTCTAGTTGTTGTTAGTGAAAAGAACATACATGCAATGACAATGGTGGATCCATGTGTGGTCTCTGAAGAGAACACACATTTCAATGACACTGGTGGATCCATAGGTGGTATGTGAAAAGAACACACATTTCAATGGCTCTGGTTGTTGTTAATAAAAAGAACGGACATGCAATGACACTGGTGGATCCATAGGTCGTATGTGAAAAGAACACACATTTCAATGACTCTGGTTGTTGTTACTAAAAGGAACACACATGCAATGACACTGGTGGATCCATAGGTGGATTGTGAAAATAGCACACATGCAATTCCACGGGTGGATCCATATTTGGTTTGTGGAAATAACACACATGCAATGAATCTGGTTGTTGTTAGTGAAAATAACACACATGCTATGACACTGGTGGATCCATTTGTGGTCTCTAAAGAGAACACACATTTCAATGACACTGGTGGATCCATATGTGGTATGTGAAAAGTACACACATGCAATGACTCTGGTTGTTGTTAGTAAAAAAAACACACATGCAATGACACTGGTGGATCCATAGGTCGTATGTGAAAAGAACACACATTTCAATGACTCTGGTTGTTGTTACTAAAAAGAACACACATGCAATGACACTGGTGGATCCACAGGTGGATTGTAAAAAGAGCACACATGCAATGACACTGGTGGATCCATATGTTGTATCTGAAAAGGACACACATGAAATGACTCCAGTTGTTGTTAGTGAAAAGAACATACATGCAATGACACTGGTGGATCCATGTGTGTACTCAGAAGAGAACACACATTTCAATGAGACTGGTGGATCCATATGTGGTATGTGAAAAGAACACACACGCAATGACTCTGGTTGTTGTTACTAAAAAGAACACACATGAAATGACAATTGGTGGATCCATAGGTGGTATGTGAAAAGAAAACATATTACAATGACTCTGGTTGTTGTTACTAAAAAGAACACACATGCAATAACACTGGTGGATCCATAGGTGGATTGTGAAAAGAGCAGGCATGCAATGACAGTGGTGGATCCATATGTGGCATGTGAAAAGAACACACATGCAATGACTCCAGTTGTTGTTAGTGAAAAGAACATCAATGCAATGACATTGGTGGATCCATGTGTGGTCTCTGAAGAGAACACACATTTCAATGACACTGGTGGATCCATATGTGGTATGTGAAAAGAACACACATGCAATGACTCCAGTTGTTGTTAGTGAAAAGAACATAAATGCAATGACACTAGTGGATCCATGTGTGGTCTCTGAAGAGAACACACATTTCAATGACTCTGGTTGTTGTTAGTAAAAAGAACACACATGCATTGATACTGGTGGATCCATAGGTGGATTGTGAAAAGAGCACACATGCAATGACACTGGTGGATCCATATGTGGTATGTGAAAAGAACACACATGCAATTACTTTGGTTGTTGTTAGTGAAAAGAACATACATGCAATGACACTGGTGGATCCATATGTGGTATGTGAAAAGTACACACATGCAATGACTATGGTTGTTGTTACTAAAAAGAACACACATGCAATCACACTGGTGGATCCATAGGTGGTATGTGAAAAGAACACACATTTTCATGACTCTGGTTGTTGTTACTAAAAATAACACACATGCAATGACACTGGTGGATCCATAGGTGGATTGTGAAAAGAGCACACATGCAATGACACTGGTGGATCCATATGTTGTATGTGAAAAGAACACACATGCAATGACTTCAGTTGTTGTTAGTGAAAAGAACTTACATGCAATGACACTGGTGGATCCATGTGTGGTCTCAGAAGAGAACACACATTTCAATGACGCTGGTGGATCCATATGTGGTATGTGAAAATAACACACACGCAATGACTCTGGTTGTTGTTACTAAAAAGAACACACATGCAATGACACTGGTGGATCGATAGGTGGTATGTGAAAAGAACACATATTTCAATGAATCTCGTTGTTGTTACTAAAAAGAACACACATGCAATGATACTGGTGGATCCATAGGTGGATTGTGAAAAGAGCACACATGCAATGACAGTGGTGGATCCATATGTGGTATGTGAAAAGAACACACATGCAATGACTCCAGTTGTTGTTAGTGAAAACAACATCAATGCAATGACATTGGTGGATCCATGTGTGGTCTCTGAAGAGAACACACATTTCAATGACACTGGTGGATCCATATGTGGTATGTGAAAAGAACACACATGCAATGACTCTGGTTGTTGTTACTAAAAAGAACACACATGCGATGAGACTGGTGGATCCATATGTGGGATGTGAAAAGAACACACATTTTAATGACTCTGGTTGTTGTTAGTAAAAAGAACACACATGCAATGATACTGGTGGATCCATAGGTGGATTGTGAAAAGAGCACACATGCAATGACACTGGTGGATCCATATGTGGTATGTGAAAAGCACACACATGCAATGACATTGGTGGATCCATATGTGGTATGTGAAAAGAACACACATGCAATGACACTCGTGGATCCATATGTGGTATCTGAAAAGAACACACATGCAATGACTCTGGTTGTTGTTACTAAAAAGAACACACATGCAATGACATTGGTGGATCAATAGGTGGTATGTGAAAAGAACACACATTTCAATGACTCTGGTTGTTGTTAGTAAAACGAACACACATGCAATGATACTGGTGGATCCATAGGTGGATTGTGAAAAGAGCACACATGCAATGACACTGGTGGATCCATATGTGGTATGTGAAAAGAACACACATGCAATCACTCTAGTTGTTGTTAGTGAAAAGAACATACATGCAATGACAATGGTGGATCCATGTGTGGTCTCTGAAGAGAACACACATTTCAATGACACTGGTGGATCCATAGGTGGTATGTGAAAAGAACACACGTTTCAATGACTCTGGTTGTTGTTAATAAAAACAACACACATGCAATGACACTTGTGGATCCATAGGTCGTATGTGAAAAGAACACACATTTCAATGACTCTGGTTGTTGTTACTAAAAGGAACACACATGCAATGACACTGGTGGATCCATAGGTGGATTGTGAAAATAGCACACATGCAATTCCACGGGTGGATCCATATTTGGTTTGTGGAAATAACACACATGCAATGAATCTGGTTGTTGTTAGTGAAAATAACACACATGCTATGACACTGGTGGATCCATTTGTGGTCTCTAAAGAGAACACACATTTCAATGACACTGGTGGATCCATATGTGGTATGTGAAAAGTACACACATGCAATGACTCTGGTTGTTGTTACTAAAAAGAACACACATGCAATGACACTGGTGGATCCATAGGTCGTATGTGAAAAGAACACACATTTCAATGACTCTGGTTGTTGTTACTAAAAAGAACACACATGCAATGACACTGGTGGATCCACAGGTGGATTGTAAAAAGAGCACACATGCAATGACACTGGTGGATCCATATGTTGTATCTGAAAAGGACACACATGCAATGACTCCAGTTGTTGTTAGTGAAAAGAACATACATGCAATGACACTGGTGGATCCATGTGTGTACTCAGAAGAGAACACACATTTCAATGAGACTGGTGGATCCATATGTGGTATGTGAAAAGAACACACAGGCAATGACTCTGGTTGTTGTTACTAAAAAGAACACACATGAAATGACAATTGGTGGATCCATAGGTGGTATGTGAAAAGAAAACATATTACAATGACTCTGGTTGTTGTTACTAAAAATAACACACATGCAATAACACTGGTGGATCCATAGGTGGATTGTGAAAAGAGCAGGCATGCAATGACAGTGGTGGATCCATATGTGGTATGTGAAAATAACACACATGCAATGACTCCAGTTGTTGTTAGTGAAAAGAACATCAATGCAATGACATTGGTGGATCCATGTGTGGTCTCTGAAGAGAACACACATTTCAATGACACTGGTGGATCCGTATGTGGTATGTGAAAAGAACACACATGCAATGACTCTGGTTGTTGTTACTAAAAAGAACACACATGCAATGACACTGGTGGATCCATATGTGGTATGTGAAAAGAACACACATTTCAATGACTCTGGTTGTTGTTACTAAAAACAACACACATGCAATGACACTTGTGGATCCATAGGTGGTATGTGAAAAGAACACACATTTCAATGACTCTGGTTGTTGTTACTAAAAAGAACACACATGCAATGACACTGGTGGATCCATAGGTGGATTGTGAAAAGAGCACACATGCAATGACACTGGTGGATCCATATGTGGCATGTGAAAAGAACACACATGAAATGACTCTGGTTGTCGTTAGTGCAAAGAACACACATGCAATGACACTGGTGGATCCATGTGTGGTCTCAGAATAGAACACACATTTCAATGACACTGGTGGATCCATATGTGGTATGTGAAAAGAACACACATGCAATGACTCTGGTTGTTGTTACTAAAAAGAACATACATGCAATGACATTGGTGGATCCATCGGTGGTATGTGAAAAGAACACACATTTCAATGACTCTGGTTGTTGTTACTAAAAATAACACACATGCAATGACACTGGTGGATCCATAGGTGGATTGTGAAAAGAGCACACATGCAATGACACTGGTGGATCCATATGTGGTATGTGAAAAGAACATACATGCAATGACACTGGTGGATCCATGTGTGGTCTCTGAAGAGAACACACATTTCAATGACACTGGTAGATCCATATGTGGTATGTGAAAACAACACACTTGCAATGACTCTGGTTGTTGTTACTAAAAAGAACACACATGCAATGACACTGGTGGATCCATATGTGGTATGTGAAAAGGACACACATTTCAATGACTCTGGTTGTTGTTACTAAAAAGAACACACATGCAATGACACTGGTGGATCGATAGGTGGTATGTGAAAAGAACACATATTTCAATGACTCTGGTTGTTGTTACTAAAAAGAACACACATGCAATGACACTGGTGGATCCATAGGTGGATTATGAAAAGAGCACACATGCAATGACACTGGTGGATCCATATGTGGTATGTGAAAACAACACACAAGCAATGACTCTGGTTGTTGTTAGTGAAAAGAACACACATGAAATGACGCTGGTGGATCCATGTGCGGTCTCTGAAGAGAACACACATTTCAATGACACTGGTGGATCCATATGTGGTATGTGAAAAGAACACACATGCAATGACTCTGGTTGTTGTTACTAAAAATAATACACATGCAATGACACTCGTGGATCCATAGATGGGATGTGAAAAGAACACACATTTCAATGACTCTGGTTGTTGTTACTAAAAAGAACACACATGCAATGACACTAGTGGATCCATAGGTGGATTGTGAAAAGAGCACACATGCAATGACACTGGTGGATCCATATTTGGTATGCGAAAAGAACACACATGCAATGACTTTGGTTGTTGTTAGTGAAAAGAACACACATGCAATAACACTGGTGGATCCATGTGTGGTCTCTGAAGAGAACACACATTTCAATGACACTGGTGGATCCATATGTGGTATGTGAAAAGAACACAGATTTCAATAACTCTGGTTGTTCTTAATAAAAAGAACAGACATGCAATGACACTGGTGGATCCATAGGTCGTATGTGAAAAGAACACACATTTCAATGACTCTGGTTGTTGTTACTAAAAGGAACACACATGCAATGACACTGGTGGAACCATAGGTGGATTGTGAAAATAGCACACATGCAATTCCACTGGTGGATCCATATTTGGTTTGTGGAAATAACACACATGCAATGACTCTGGTTGTTTTTAGTGAAAAGAACACACATGCTATGCCACTAGTGGATCCATTTGTGGTCTCTAAAGAGAACACACATTTCAATGACACTGGTGGATCCATATGTGGTATGTGAAAAGTACACACATGCAATGACTCTGGTTGTTGTTACTAAAAAGAACACACATGCAATGACACTGGTGGATCCATAGGTCGTATGTGAAAAGAACACACATTTCAATGACTCTGGTTGTTGTTACTAAAAAGAACACACATGCAATGACACTGGTGGATCCACAGGTGGATTGTAAAAAGAGCACACATGCAATGACACTGGTGGATCCATATGTTGTATCTGAAAAGGACACACATGCAATGACTCCAGTTGTTGTTAGTGAAAAGAACATACATGCAATGTCACTGGTGGATCCATGTGTGTACTCAGAAGAGAACACACATTTCAATGAGACTGGTGGATCCATATGTGGTATGTGAAAAGAACACACACGCAATGACTCTGGTTGTTGTTACTAAAAAGAACACACATGAAATGACAATTGGTGGATCCATAGGTGGTATGTGAAAAGAACACATATTACAATGACTCTGGTTGTTGTTACTAAAAAGAACACACATGCAATAACACTGGTGGATCCATAGGTGGATAGTGAAAAGAGCAGGCATGCAATGACAGTGGTGGATCCATATGTGGTATGTGAAAAGAACACACATGCAATGACTCCAGTTGTTGTTAGTGAAAAGAACATCAATGCAATGACATTGGTGGATCCATGTGTGGTCTCTGAAGAGAACACACATTTCAATGACACTGGTGGATCCATATGTGGTATGTGAAAAGAACACACATGCAATGACTCTGGTTGTTGTTAGTGAAAAGAACATACATGCAATGACAATGGTGGATCCATGTGTGGTCTCTGAAGAGAACACACATTTCAATGACACTGGTGGATCAATAGGTGGTATGTGAAAAGAACACACATTTCAATGACTCTGGTTGTTGTTAATAAAAACAACACACATGCAATGACACTTGTGGATCCATAGGTCGTATGTGAAAAGAACACACATTTCAATGACTCTGGTTGTTGTTACTAAAAGGAACACACATGCAATGACACTGGTGGATCCATAGGTGGATTGTGAAAATAGCACACATGCAATTCCACGGGTGGATCCATATTTGGTTTGTGGAAATAACACACATGCAATGAATCTGGTTGTTGTTAGTGAAAATAACACACATGCTATGACACTGGTGGATCCATTTGTGGTCTCTAAAGAGAACACACATTTCAATGACACTGGTGGATCCATATGTGGTATGTGAAAAGTACACACATGCAATGACTCTGGTTGTTGTTACTAAAAAGAACACACATGCAATGACACTGGTGGATCCATAGGTCGTATGTGAAAAGAACACACATTTCAATGACTCTGGTTGTTGTTACTAAAAAGAACACACATGCAATGACACTGGTGGATCCACAGGTGGATTGTAAAAAGAGCACACATGCAATGACACTGGTGGATCCATATGTTGTATCTGAAAAGGACACACATGCAATGACTCCAGTTGTTGTTAGTGAAAAGAACATACATGCAATGACACTGGTGGATCCATGTGTGTACTCAGAAGAGAACACACATTTCAATGAGACTGGTGGATCCATATGTGGTATGTGAAAAGAACACACAGGCAATGACTCTGGTTGTTGTTACTAAAAAGAACACACATGAAATGACAATTGGTGGATCCATAGGTGGTATGTGAAAAGAAAACATATTACAATGACTCTGGTTGTTGTTACTAAAAAGAACACACATGCAATAACACTGGTGGATCCATAGGTGGATTGTGAAAAGAGCAGGCATGCAATGACAGTGGTGGATCCATATGTGGTATGTGAAAATAACACACATGCAATGACTCCAGTTGTTGTTAGTGAAAAGAACATCAATGCAATGACATTGGTGGATCCATGTGTGGTCTCTGAAGAGAACACACATTTCAATGACACTGGTGGATCCGTATGTGGTATGTGAAAAGAACACACATGCAATGACTCTGGTTGTTGTTACTAAAAAGAACACACATGCAATGACACTGGTGGATCCATATGTGGTATGTGAAAAGAACACACATTTCAATGACTCTGGTTGTTGTTACTAAAAACAACACACATGCAATGACACTTGTGGATCCATAGGTGGTATGTGAAAAGAACACACATTTCAATGACTCTGGTTGTTGTTACTAAAAAGAACACACATGCAATGACACTGGTGGATCCATAGGTGGATTGTGAAAAGAGCACACATGCAATGACACTGGTGGATCCATATGTGGCATGTGAAAAGAACACACATGAAATGACTCTGGTTGTCGTTAGTGCAAAGAACACACATGCAATGACACTGGTGGATCCATGTGTGGTCTCAGAATAGAACACACATTTCAATGACACTGGTGGATCCATATGTGGTATGTGAAAAGAACACACATGCAATGACTCTGGTTGTTGTTACTAAAAAGAACATACATGCAATGACATTGGTGGATCCATCGGTGGTATGTGAAAAGAACACACATTTCAATGACTCTGGTTGTTGTTACTAAAAATAACACACATGCAATGACACTGGTGGATCCATAGGTGGATTGTGAAAAGAGCACACATGCAATGACACTGGTGGATCCATATGTGGTATGTGAAAAGAACATACATGCAATGACACTGGTGGATCCATGTGTGGTCTCTGAAGAGAACACACATTTCAATGACACTGGTAGATCCATATGTGGTATGTGAAAAGAACACACTTGCAATGACTCTGGTTGTTGTTACTAAAAAGAACACACATGCAATGACACTGGTGGATCCATATGTGGTATGTGAAAAGGACACACATTTCAATGACTCTGGTTGTTGTTACTAAAAAGAACACACATGCAATGACACTGGTGGATCCATAGGTGGATTATGAAAAGAGCACACATGCAATGACACTGGTGGATCCATATGTGGTATGTGAAAACAACACACAAGCAATGACTCTGGTTGTTGTTAGTGAAAAGAACACACATGAAATGACGCTGGTGGATCCATGTGCGGTCTCTGAAGAGAACACACATTTCAATGACACTGGTGGATCCATATGTGGTATGTGAAAAGAACACACATGCAATGACACTGGTTGTTGTTACTAAAAATAATACACATGCAATGACACTCGTGGATCCATAGATGGGATGTGAAAAGAACACACATTTCAATCACTCTGGTTGTTGTTACTAAAAAGAACACACATGCAATGACACTAGTGGATCCATAGGTGGATTGTGAAAAGAGCACACATGCAATGACACTGGTGGATCCATATTTGGTATGCGAAAAGAACACACATGCAATGACTTTGGTTGTTGTTAGTGAAAAGAACACACATGCAATAACACTGGTGGATCCATGTGTGGTCTCTGAAGAGAACACACATTTCAATGACACTGGTGGATCCATATGTGGTATGTGAAAAGAACACAGATTTCAATAACTCTGGTTGTTGTTAATAAAAAGAACAGACATGCAATGACACTGGTGGATCCATAGGTCGTATGTGAAAAGAACACACATTTCAATGACTCTGGTTGTTGTTACTAAAAGGAACACACATGCAATGACACTGGTGGATCCATAGGTGGATTGTGAAAATAGCACACATGCAATTCCACTGGTGGATCCATATTTGGTTTGTGGAAATAACACACATGCAATGACTCTGGTTGTTGTTAGTGAAAAGAACACACATGCTATGACACTGGTGGATCCATTTGTGGTCTCTAAAGAGAACACACATTTCAATGACACTGGTGGATCCATATGTGGTATGTGAAAAGTACACACATGCAATGACTCTGGTTGTTGTTACTAAAAAGAACACACATGCAATGACACTGGTGGATCCATAGGTCGTATGTGAAAAGAACACACATTTCAATGACTCTGGTTGTTGTTACTAAAAAGAACACACATGCAATGACACTGGTGGATCCACAGGTGGATTGTAAAAAGAGCACACATGCAATGACACTGGTGGATCCATATGTTGTATCTGAAAAGGACACACATGCAATGACTCCAGTTGTTGTTAGTGAAAAGAACATACATGCAATGTCACTGGTGGATCCATGTGTGTACTCAGAAGAGAACACACATTTCAATGAGACTGGTGGATCCATATGTGGTATGTGAAAAGAACACACACGCAATGACTCTGGTTGTTGTTACTAAAAAGAACACACATGAAATGACAATTGGTGGATCCATAGGTGGTATGTGAAAAGAACACATATTACAATGACTCTGGTTGTTGTTACTAAAAAGAACACACATGCAATAACACTGGTGGATCCATAGGTGGATAGTGAAAAGAGCAGGCATGCAATGACAGTGGTGGATCCATATGTGGTATGTGAAAAGAACACACATGCAATGACTCCAGTTGTTGTTAGTGAAAAGAACATCAATGCAATGACATTGGTGGATCCATGTGTGGTCTCTGAAGAGAACACACATTTCAATGACACTGGTGGATCCATATGTGGTATGTGAAAAGAACACACATGCAATGACTCTGGTTGTTGTTACTAAAAAGAACACCCATGCAATGACACTGGTGGATCCATATGTGGTATGTGAAAAGAACACACATTTCAATGACTCTGGTTGTTGTTACTAAAAACAACACACATGCAATGACACTTGTGGATCCATAGGTGGTATGTGAAAAGAACACACATTTCAATGACTCTAGTTGTTGTTACTAAAAAGAACACACATGCAATGACACTGGTGGATCCATAGGTGGATTGTGAAAAGAGCACACATGCAATGACACTGGTGGATCCATACGTGGCATGTGAAAAGAACACACATGAAATGACTCTGGTTGTTGTTAGTGCAAAGAACACACATGCAATGACTCTGGTTGTTGTTACTAAAAAGAACATACATGCAATGACATTGGTGGATCCATATGTGGTATGTGAAAAGTACACACATGCAATGACTCTGGTTGTTGTTACTAAAAAGAACACACATGCAATCACACTGGTGGATCCATAGGTGGTATGTGAAAAGAACACACATTTTCATGACTCTGGTTGTTGTTACTAAAAATAACACACATGCAATGACACTGGTGGATCCATATGTGGATTGTGAAAAGAGCACACATGCAATGACAGTGGTGGATCCATATGTGGTATGTGAAAAGAACACACATGCAATGACTCCAGTTGTTGTTAGTGAAAAGAACATCAATGCAATGACATTGGTGGATCCATGTGTGGTCTCTGAAGAGAACACACATTTCAATGACACTGGTGGATCCATATGTGGTATGGGAAAAGAAAACACATGCAATGACTCTGGTTGTTGTTACTAAAAAGAACACACATGCGATGAGACTGGTGGATCCATATGTGGGATGTGAAAAGAACACACATTTCAATGACTCTGGTTGTTGTTAGTAAAAAGAACACACATGCAATGATACTGGTGGATCCATAGGTGGATTGTGAAAAGAGCACACATGCAATGACACTGGTGGATCCATATGTGGTATGTGAAAAGAACACACATGCAATGACTCTGGTTGTTGTTAGTGAAAAGAACACACATGCAATAACACTGGTGGATCCATATGTGGTATGTGAAAAGGACACACATTTCAATGACTCTGGTTGTTGTTACTAAAAAGAACACACATGCAATGACACTGGTGGATCCATAGGTGGATTGTGAAAATAGCACACATAATGCCACTAGTGGATCATTATTTGGTTTGTGGAAATAACACACATGCAATGACTCTGGTTGTTGTTAGTGAAAAGAACACACATGCAATGACACTGGTGGATCCATGTGTGGTCTCTGAAGAGAACACACATTTCAATGACTCTGGTTGTTGTTAGTAAAAAGAACACACATGCAATGATACTGGTGGATCCATAGGTGGATTGTGAAAAGAGCACACATGCAATGACACTGGTGGATCCATATGTGGTATGTGAAAAGAACACACATGCAATGACTCTGGTTGTTGTTAGTGAGAAGAACATACATGCAATGACACTGGTGGATCCATATGTGGTATGTGAAAAGTACACACATGCAATGACTCTGGTTGTTGTTACTAAAAAGAACACACATGCAATCACACTGGTGGATCCATAGGTGGTATGTGAAAAGAACACACATTTTCATGACTCTGGTTGTTGTTACTAAAAATAACACACATGCAATGACACTGGTGGATCCATAGGTGGATTGTGAAAAGAGCACACATGCAATGACACTGGTGGATCCATATGTTGTATGTGAAAAGAACACACATGCAATGACTTCAGTTGTTGTTAGTGAAAAGAACTTACATGCAATGACACTGGTGGATCCATGTGTGGTCTTAGAAGAGAACACACATTTCAATGACGTTGGTGGATCCATATGTGGTATGTGAAAATAACACACACGCAATGACTCTGGTTGTTGTTACTAAAAAGAACACACATGCAATGACACTGGTGGATCGATAGGTGGTATGTGAAAAGAACACATATTTCAATGAATCTCGTTGTTGTTACTAAAAAGAACACACATGCAATGACACTGGTGGATCCATAGGTGGATTGTGAAAAGAGCACACATGCAATGACAGTGGTGGATCCATATGTGGTATGTGAAAAGAACACACATGCAATGACTCCAGTTGTTGTTAGTGAAAAGAACATCAATGCAATGACATTGGTGGATCCATGTGTGGTCTCTGAAGAGAACACACATTTCAATGACACTGGTGGATCCATATGTGGTATGTGAAAAGAACACACATGCAATGACTCTGGTTGTTGTTACTAAAAAGAACACACATGCGATGAGACTGGTGGATCCATATGTGGGATGTGAAAAGAACACACATTTTAATGACTCTGGTTGTTGTTAGTAAAAAGAACACACATGCAATGATACTGGTGGATCCATAGGTGGATTGTGAAAAGAGCACACATGCAATGACACTGGTGGATCCATATGTGGTATGTGAAAAGAACACACATGCAATGACACTGGTGGATCCATATGTGGTATGTGAAAAGAACACACATGCAATGACACTCGTGGATCTATATGTGGTATCTGAAAAGAACACACATGCAATGACTCTGGTTGTTGTTACTAAAAAGAACATACATGCAATGACATTGGTGGATACATAGGTGGTATGTGAAAAGAACACACATTTCAATGACTCTGGTTGTTGTTAGTAAAAAGAACACACATGCAATGATACTGGTGGATCCATAGGTGGATTGTGAAAAGAGCACACATGCAATGACACTGGTGGATCCATATGTGGTATGTGAACAGAACACACATGCAATCACTCTAGTTGTTGTTAGTGAAAAGAACATACATGCAATGACACTGGTGGATCCATGTGTGGTCTCCGAAGAGAACACACATTTCAATGACACTGGTGGATCCATAGGTGGTATGTGAAAAGAACACACATTTCAATGACTCTGGTTGTTGTTAATAAAAAGAACAGACATGCAATGACACTGGTGGATCCATAGGTCGTATGTGAAAAGAACACACATTTCAATGACTCTGGTTGTTGTTACTAAAAATAACACACATGCAATGACACTGGTGGATCCATAGGTGGATTGTGAAAATAGCACACATGCAATTCCACTGGTGGATCCATATTTGGTTTGTGGAAATAACACACATGCAATGACTCTGGTTGTTGATAGTGAAAAGAACACACATGCTATGACACTGGTGGATCCATGTGTGGTCTCTAAAGAGAACACACATTTCAATGACACTGGTGGATCCATATGTGGTATGTGAAAAGTACACACATGCAATGACTCTGGTTGTTGTTACTAAAAAGAACACACATGCAATGACACTGGTGGATCCATAGGTCGTATGTGAAAAGAACACACATTTCAATGACTCTGGTTGTTGTTACTAAAAAGAACACACATGCAATGACACTGGTGGATCCATAGGTGGATTGTAAAAAGAGCACACATGCAATGACACTAGTGGATCCATATGTTGTATCTGAAAAGGACACACATGCAATGACTCCAGTTGTTGTTAGTGAAAAGAACATACATGCAATGACACTGGTGGATCCATGTGTGTACTCAGAAGAGAACACCCATTTCAATGAGACTGGTGGATCCATATGTGGTATGTGAAAAGAACACACACGCAATGACTCTGGTTGTTGTTACTAAAAAGAACACACATGAAATGACAATTGGTGGATCCATAGGTGGTATGTGAAAAGAACACATATTACAATGACTCTGGTTGTTGTTACTAAAAAGAACACACATGCAATAACACTGGTGGATCCATAGGTGGATTGTGAAAAGAGCAGGCATGCAATGACAGTGGTGGATCCATATGTGGTATGTGAAAAGAACACACATGCAATGACTCCAGTTGTTGTTAGTGAAAAGAACATCAATGCAATGACATTGGTGGATCCTTGTGTGGTCTCTGAAGAGAACACACATTTCAATGACACTGGTGGATCCATATGTGGTATGTGAAAAGAACACACATGCAATGACTCTGGTTGTTGTTACTAAAAAGAACACACATGCAATGACACTGGTGGATCCATATGTGGTATGTGAAAAGAACACACATTTCAATGACTCTGGTTGTTGTTACTAAAAACAACACACATGCAATGACACTTGTGGATCCATAGGTGGTATGTGAAAAGAACACACATTTCAATGACTCTAGTTGTTGTTACTAAAAAGAACACACATGCAATGACACTGGTGGATCCATAGGTGGATTGTGAAAAGAGCACACATGCAATGACACTGGTGGATCCATATGTGGCATGTGAAAAGAACACACATGAAATGACTCTGGTTGTCGTTAGTGCAAAGAACACACATGCAATGACACTGGTGGATCCATGTGTGGTCTCTGAAGAGAACACACATTTCAATGACACTGGTGGATCCATATGTGGTATGTGAAAAGAACACACATGCAATGACTCTGGTTGTTGTTACTAAAAAGAACATACATGCAATGACATTGGTGGATCCATAGGTGGTATGTGAAAAGAACACACATTTCAATGACTCTGGTTGTTGTTAGTAAAAAGAACACACATGCAATGATACTGGTGGATCCATAGGTGGATTGTGAAAAGAGCACACATGCAATGACACTGGTGGATCCATATGTGGTATGTGAAAAGAACATACATGCAATGACACTGGTGGATCCATGTGTGGTCTCTGAAGAGAACACACATTTCAATGACACTGGTAGATCCATATGTGGTATGTGAAAAGAACACACTTGCAATGACTCTGGTTGTTGTTACTAAAAAGAACACACATGCAATGACACTGGTGGATCCATATGTGGTATGTGAAAAGAACACACATGCAATGACTCTGGTTGTTGTTACTAAAAAGAACACACATGCAATGACACTAGTGGATCCATTGGTGGATTGTGAAAAGAGCACACATGCAATGACACTGGTGGATCCATATTTGGTATGCGAAAAGAACACACATGCAATGACTTTGGTTGTTGTTAGTGAAAAGAACACACATGCAATGACACTGGTGGATCCATGTGTGGTCTCTGAAGAGAACACACATTTCAATGACACTGGTGGATCCATATGTGGTATGTGAAAAGAACACACATGCAATGACTCTGGTTGTTGTTACTAAAAAGAACATACATGTAATGACACTGGTGGATCCATAGGTGGTATGTGAAAAGAACACACATTTTAATGACTCTGGTTGTTGTTACTAAAAAGAACACACATTTCAATGACACTGGTGGATCCATAGGTGGATTGTGAAAAGAGCACACATGCAATGACACTGGTGGATCCATATGTTGTATGTGAAAAGAACACACATGCAATGACTCCAATTGTTGTTAGTGAAAAGAACATACATGCAATGACACTGGTGGATCCATATGTGGTATGTGAAAAGAACACACACGCAATGACTCTGGTTGTTATTACTAAAAAGAACACACATGCAATGACACTGGTGGATCGATAGGTGGTATGTGAAAAGAACACATATTTCAATGACTCTGGTTGTTGTTACTAAAAAGAACACACATGCAATGACACTGGTGGATCCATAGGTGGATTGTGAAAAGAGCACACATGCAATGACAGTGGTGGATCCATATGTGGTATGTGAAAAGAACACACATGCAATGACTCCAGTTGTTGTTAGTGAAAAGAACATCAATGCAATGACATTGGTGGATCCATGTGTGGTCTCTGAAGAGAACACACATTTCAATGACACTGGTGGATCCATATGTGGTATGTGAAAATAACACACATGTAATGACTCTGGTTGTTGTTACTAAAAAGAACACACATGCGATGAGACTGGTGGATCCATATGTGGGATGTGAAAAGAACACACATTTCAATGACTCTGGTTGTTGTTAGTAAAAAGAACACACATGCAATGATACTGGTGGATCCATAGGTGGATTGCGAAAAGAGCACACATGCAATGACACTGGTGGATCCATATGTGGTATGTGAAAATAACACACATGCAATGACTCTGGTTGTTGTTAGTGAAAAGAACACACATGCAATGACACTGGTGGATCCATGTGTGGTCTCTGAAGAGAACACACATTTCAATGACACTGGTGGATCCATAGGTGGTATGTGAAAAGAACACACATGCAATGACTCTGGTTGTTGTTACTAAAAATAACACACATGCAATGACACTGGTGGATCCATATGTGGTATGTGAAAAGAACACACATGCAATGACTCTGGTTGTTGTTAGTGAAAAGAACACACATGCAATGACACTGGTGGATCCATATGTGGTATGTGAAAAGGACACACATTTCAATGACTCTGGTTGTTGTTACTAAAAAGAACACACATGCAATGACACTGGTGGATCCATAGGTGCATTGTGAAAATAGCACACATAATGCCACTAGTGGATCCATATTTGGTTTGTGGAAATAACACACATGCAATGACTCTGGTTGTTGTTAGTGAAAAGAACACACATGCAATGAAACTGGTGGATCCATGTGTGGTCTCTGAAGAGAACACACATTTCAATGACTCTGGTTGTTGTTAGTAAAAAGAGCACACATGCAATGATACTGGTGGATCCATAGGTGGATTGTGAAAAGAGCACACATGCAATGACACTGGTGGATCCATATGTGGTATGTGAAAAGAACACACATGCAATGACTCCAGTTGTTGTTAGTGAAAAGAACACACATGCAATGACTCCATTTGTTGTTAGTGAAAAGAACATACATGCAATGACACTGGTGGATCCATGTGTGGTCTCTGAAGAGAACAGGCATTTCAATGACACTGGTGGATCCATATGTGGTATGCGAAAAGAACACACATGCAATGACTTTGGTTGTTGTTAGTGAAAAGAACACACATGCATTGACACTGGTGGATCCATGTGTGGTCTCTGAAGAGAACACACATTTCAATGACACTGGTGGATCCATATGTGGTATGTGAAAAGAACACACATGCAATGACTCTGGTTGTTGTTACTAAAAAGAACATACATGCAATGACACTGGTGTATCCATAGGTGGTATGTGAAAAGAACACACATTTTAATGACTCTGGTTGTTGTTACTAAAAAGAACACACATACAATGACACTGGTGGATCCATAGGTGGATTGTGAAAAGAGCACACATGCAATGACACTGGTGGATCCATATGTTGTATGTGAAAATAACACACATGCAATGACTCCAATTGTTGTTAGTGAAAAGAACATACATGCAATGACACTGGTGGATCCATATGTGGTATGTGAAAAGAACACACACGCAATGACTCTGGTTGTTGTTACTAAAAAGAACACACATGCAATGACACTGGTGGATCGATAGGTGGTATGTGAAAAGAACACATATTTCAATGACTCTGGTTGTTGTTACTAAAAAGAACACACATGCAATGACACTGGTGGATCCATAGGTGGATTGTGAAAAGAGCACACATGCAATGACAGTGGTGGATCCATATGTGGTATGTGAAAAGAACACACATGCAATGACTCCAGTTGTTGTTAGTGAAAAGAACATCAATGCAATGACATTGGTGGATCCATGTGTGGTCTCTGAAGAGAACACACATTTCAATGACACTGGTGGATCCATATGTGGTATGTGAAAAGAACACACATGCAATGACTCTGGTTGTTGTTAGTGAAAAGAACTTCAATGCAATGATATTGGTGGATCCATGTGTGTTCTCTGAAGAGAACACACATTTCAATGACACTGGTGGATCCATATGTGGTATGTGAAAAGAACACACATGCAATGACTCTGGTTGTTGTTACTAAAAAGAACACACATGCGATGAGACTGGTGGATCCATATGTGGGATGTGAAAAGAACACACATTTCAATGACTCTGGTTGTTGTTAGTAAAAAGAACACACATGCAATGATACTGGTGGATCCATAGGTGGATTGTGAAAAGAGCACACATGCAATGACACTGGTGGATCCATATGTGGTATGTGAAAAGAACACACATGCAATGACTCTGGTTGTTGTTAGTGAAAAGAACACACATGCAATGACACTGGTGGATCCATATGTGGTATGTGAAAAGGACACACATTTCAATGACTCTGGTTGTTGTTACTAAAAAGAACACACATGCAATGACACTGGTGGATCCATAGGTGGATTGTGAAAATAGCACACATAATGCCACTAGTGGATCCATATTTGGTTTGTGGAAATAACACACATGCAATGACTCTGGTTGTTGTTAGTGAAAAGAACACACATGCAATGACACTGGTGGATCCATGTGTGGTCTCTGAAGAGAACACACATTTCAATGACTCTGGTTGTTGTTAGTAAAAAGAACACATATGCAATGATACTGGTGGATCCATAGGTGGATTGTGAAAAGAGCACACATGCAATGACACTGGTGGATCCATATGTGGTATGTGAAAAGAACACACATGCAATGACTCCAGTTGTTGTTAGTGAAAAGAACACACATGCAATGACTCCAGTTGTTGTTAGTGAAAAGAACATACATGCAATGACACTGGTGAATCCATGTGTGGTCTCTGAAGAGAACACACATTTCAATGACACTGGTGGATCCATATGTGGTATGCGAAAAGAACACACATGCAATGACTTTGGTTGTTGTTAGTGAAAAGAACACACATGCATTGACACTGGTGGATCCATGTGTGGTCTCTGAAGAGAACACACATTTCAATGACACTGGTGGATCCATATGTGGTATGTGAAAAGAACACACATGCAATGACTCTGGTTGTTGTTACTAAAAAGAACATACATGCAATGACACTGGTGGATCCATAGGTGGTATGTGAAAAGAACACACATTTTAATGACTCTGGTTGTTGTTACTAAAAATAACACACATACAATGACACTGGTGGATCCATAGGTGGATTGTGAAAAGAGCACACATGCAATGACACTGGTGGATCCATATGTTGTATGTGAAAATAACACACATGCAATGACTCCAATTGTTGTTAGTGAAAAGAACATACATGCAATGACACTGGTGGATCCATATGTGGTATGTGAAAAGAACACACACGCAATGACTCTGGTTGTTGTTACTAAAAAGAACACACATGCAATGACACTGGTGGATCGATAGGTGGTATGTGAAAAGAACACATATTTCAATGACTCTGGTTGTTGTTACTAAAAAGAACACACATGCAATGACACTGGTGGATCCATAGGTGGATTGTGAAAAGAGCACACATGCAATGACAGTGGTGGATCCATATGTGGTATGTGAAAAGAACACACATGCAATGACTCCAGTTGTTGTTAGTGAAAAGAACATCAATGCAATGACATTGGTGGATCCATGTGTGGTCTCTGAAGAGAACACACATTTCAATGACACTGGTGGATCCATATGTGGTATGTGAAAAGAACACACATGCAATGACTCTGGTTGTTGTTAGTGAAAAGAACTTCAATGCAATGACATTGGTGGATCCATGTGTGTTCTCTGAAGAGAACACACATTTCAATGACACTGGTGGATCCATATGTGGTATGTGAAAAGAACACACATGCAATGACTCTGGTTGTTGTTACTAAAAAGAACACACATGCGATGAGACTGGTGGATCCATATGTGGGATGTGAAAAGAACACACATTTCAATGACTCTGGTTGTTGTTAGTAAAAAGAACACACATGCAATGATACTGGTGGATCCATAGGTGGATTGTGAAAAGAGCACACATGCAATGACACTGGTGGATCCATATGTGGTATGTGAAAAGAACACACATGCAATGACTCTAGTGGATCCATATGTGGTATGTGAAAAGAACACACATGCAATGACACTGGTGGATCCATATGTGGTATGTGAAAAGAACACACATGCAATGACTCTGGTTGTTGTTATTAAAAAGAACATACATGCAATGACATTGGTGGATCCATAGGTGGTATGTGAAATGAACACACATTTCAATGACTCTTGTTGTTGTTAGTAAAAAGAACACACATGCAATGATACTGGTGGATCCATAGGTGGATTGTGAAAAGAGCACACATGCAATGACACTGGTGGATCCATATGTGGTATGTGAAAACAACACACATGCAATGACTCCAGTTGTTGTTAGTGAAAAGAACATACATGCAATGACACTGGTGGATCCGTGTGTGGTCTCTGAAGAGAACACACATTTCAATGACACTGGTGGATCCATATGTGGTATGTGAAAAGAACACACTTGCAATGACTCTGGTTGTTGTTACTAAAAAGAACACACATGCAATAACACTGGTGGATCCATATGTGGTATGTGAAAAGGACACACATTTCAATGACTCTGGTTGTTGTTACTAAAAAGAACACACATGCAATGACACTGGTGGATCCATAGGTGGATTGTGAAAAGAGCACACATGCAATGACACTGGTGGATCCATATGTTGTATGTGAAAAGAACACACATGCAATGACTCCAATTGTTGTTAGTGAAAAGAACATGCATGCAATGACACTGGTGGATCCATATGTGGTATGTGAAAAGAACACACACGCAATGACTCTGGTTGTTATTACTAAAAAGAACACACATGCAATGACACTGGTGGATCGATAGGTGGTATGTGAAAAGAACACATATTTCAATGACTCTGGTTGTTGTTACTAAAAAGAACACACATGCAATGACACTGGTGGATCCATAGGTGGATTGTGAAAAGAGCACACATGCAATGACAGTGGTGGATCCATATGTGGTATGTGAAAAGAACACACATGCAATGACTCCAGTTGTTGTTAGTGAAAAGAACATCAATGCAATGACATTGGTGGATCCATGTGTGGTCTCTAAAGAGAACACACATTTCAATGACACTGGTGGATCCATATGTGGTATGTGAAAAGAACACACATGCAATGACTCTGGTTGTTGTTACTAAAAAGAACACACATGCGATGAGACTGGTAGATCCATATGTGGGATGTGAAAAGAACACACATTTCAATGACTCTGGTTGTTGTTAGTAAAAAGAACACACATGCAATGATACTGGTGGATACATAGGTGGATTGTGAAAAGAGCACACATGCAATGACACTGGTGGATCCATATGTGGTATGTGAAAAGAACACACATGCAATGACTCTGGTTGTTGTTAGTGAAAAGAACACACATGCAATGACACTGGTGGATCCATATGTGGTATGTGAAAAGGACACACATTTCAATGACTCTGGTTGTTGTTACTAAAAAGAACACACATGCAATGACACTGGTGGATCCATAGGTGGATTGTGAAAATAGCACACATAATGCCACTAGTGGATCCATATTTGGTTTGTGGAAATAACACACATGCAATGACTCTGGTTGTTGTTAGTGAAAAGAACACACATGCAATGACACTGGTGGATCCATGTGTGGTCTCTGAAGAGAACACACATTTCAATGACTCTGGTTGTTGTTAGTAAAAAGAACACACATGCAATGATACTGGTGGATCCATAGGTGGATTGTGAAAAGAGCACACATGCAATGACACTGGTGGATCCATATGTGGTATGTGAAAAGAAAACACATGCAATGACTCCCGTTGTTGTTAGTGAAAAGAACACACATGCAATGACTCCAGTTGTTGTTAGTGAAAAGAACATACATGCAATGACACTGGTGGATCCATGTGTGGTCTCTGAAGAGAACACGCATTTCAATGACACTGGTGGATCCATATGTGGTATGCGAAAAGAACACACATGCAATGACTTTGGTTGTTCTTAGTGAAAAGAACACACATGCAATGACACTGGTGGATCCATGTGTGGTCTCTGAAGAGAACACACATTTCAATGACACTGGTGGATCCATATGTGGTATATGAAAAGAACACACATGCAATGACTCTGGTTGTTGTTACTAAAAAGAACATACATGCAATGACACTGGTGGATCCATAGGTGGTATGTGAAAAGAACACACATTTTAATGACTCTGGTTGTTGTTACTAAAAAGAACACACATACAATGACACTGGTGGATCCATAGGTGGATTGTGAAAAGAGCACACATGCAATGACACTGGTGGATCCATATGTTGTATGTGAAAATAACACACATGCAATGACTCCAATTGTTGTTAGTGAAAAGAACATACATGCAATGACACTGGTGGATCCATATGTGGTATGTGAAAAGAACACACACGCAATGACTCTGGTTGTTGTTACTAAAAAGAACACACATGCAATGACACTAGTGGATCGATAGGTGGTATGTGAAAAGAACACATATTTCAATGACTCTGGTTGTTGTTACTAAAAAGAACACACATGCAATGACACTGGTGGATCCATAGGTGGATTGTGAAAAGAGCACACATGCAATGACAGTGGTGGATCCATATGTGGTATGTGAAAAGAACACACATGCAATGACTCCAGTTGTTGTTAGTGAAAAGAACATCAATGCAATGACATTGGTGGATCCATGTGTGGTCTCTGAAGAGAACACACATTTCAATGACACTGGTGGATCCATATGTGGTATGTGAAAAGAACACACATGCAATGACTCTGCTTGTTGTTAGTGAAAAGAACATCAATGCAATGACATTGGTGGATCCATGTGTGTTCTCTGAAGAGAACACACATTTCAATGACACTGGTGGATCCATATGTGGTATGTGAAAGGAACACACATGCAATGACTCTGGTTGTTGTTACTAAAAAGAACACACATGCGATGAGACTGGTGGATCCATATGTGGGATGTGAAAAGAACACACATTTCAATGACTCTGGTTGTTGTTAGTAAAAAGAACACACATGCAATGATACTGGTGGATCCATAGGTGGATTGTGAAAAGAGCACACATGCAATGACACTGGTGGATCCATATGTGGTATGTGAAAAGAACACACATGCAATGACACTAGTGGATCCATATGTCGTATGTGAAAAGAAGACACATGCAATGACTCTGGTTGTTGTTATTAAAAAGAACATACATGCAATGACATTGGTGGATCCATAGGTGGTATGTGAAATGAACACACATTTCAATGACTCTGGTTGTTGTTAGTAAAAAGAACACACATGCAATGATACTGGTGGATCCATAGGTGGATTGTGAAAAGAGCACACATGCAATGACACTGGTGGATCCATATGTGGTATGTGAAAACAACACACATGTAATGACTCCAGTTGTTGTTAGTGAAAAGAACATACATGCAATGACACTGGTGGATCCGTGTGTGGTCTCTGAAGAGAACACACATTTCAATGACACTGGTGGATCCATATGTGGTATGTGAAAAGAACACAATTGCAATGACTCTGGTTGTCGTTACTAAAAAGAACACACATGCAATGACACTGGTGGATCCATATGTGGTATGTGAAAAGGACACACATTTCAATAACTCTGGTTGTTGTTACTAAAAAGAACACACATGCAATGACACTGGTGGATCCATAGGTGGATTTTGAAAATATCACACATGCAATGCCACTGGTGGATCCATATTTGGTTTGTGGAAATAACACACATGCAATGACTCTGGTTGTTGTTAGTGAAAAGAACACACATGCAATGACACTTATGGATCCATGTGTGGTCTCTAAAGAGAACACACATTTCAATGACACTGGTGGATCCATATGTGGTATGTAAAAATTACACACATGCAATGACTCTGGTTGTTGTTACTAAAAAGAACACACATGCAATGACACTGGTGGATCCATAGGTGGTATGCGAAAATAACACACATTTCAATGACTCTGGTTGTTGTTACTAAAAAGAACACACATGCAATGACACTGGTGGATCCATAGGTGGATTGTGAAAAGAGCACACATGCAATGACACTGGTGGATCCATATGTTGTATGTGAAAAGAACACACATGCAATGACTCCAGTTGTTGTTAGTGAAAAGAACATACATGCAATGACACTGGGGGATCCATAGGTGGATTGTGAAAAGAGCACACATGCAATGACACTGGTGGATCCATATGTGGAATGTGAAAAGAACACACATGAAATGACTCTGGTTGTTGTTAGTGCAAAGAACACACATGCAATGACACTGGTGGATCCATGTGTGGTCTCTGAAGAGAACACACATTTCAATGACACTGGTGGATCCATATGTGGTATGTGAAAAGAACACACATGCAATGACTCTGGTTGTTGTTAATAAAAAGAACATACACGCAATGATACTGGTGGATCCATAGGTGGATTGTGAAAAGAGCACACATGCAATGACACTGGTGGATCCATATGTGGTATGTGAAAAGAACACACATGCAATGACTCTAGTTGTTGTTAGTGAAAAGAACACACATGCAATGACACTGGTGGATCCATATGTGGTATGTGAAAAGGACACATATTTCAATGACTCTGGTTGTTGTTACTAAAAAGAACACACATGCAATGACACTGGTGGATCCATAGGTGGATTGTGAAAATAGCACACATAATGCCACTAGTGGATCCATATTTGGTTTGTGGAAATAACACACATGTAATGACTCTGGTTGTTGTTAGTGAAAAGAACACACATGCAATGACACTGGTGGATCCATGTGTGGTCTCTGAAGAGAACAAACATTTCAATGACTCTGGTTGTTGTTAGTAAAAAGAACACACATGCAATGATACTGGTGGATCCATAGGTGGATTGTGAAAAGAGCACACATGCAATGACACTGGTGGATCCATATGTGGTATGTGAAAAGAACACACATGCAATGACTCTAGTTGTTTTTAGTGAAAAGAACATCAATGCAATGACATTGGTGGATCCATGTGTGGTCTCTGAAGAGAACACACATTTCAATGACACTAGTGGATCCATATGTGGTATGTGAAAAGAACACACATGCAATGACTCCAGTTGTTGTTAGTGAAAAGAACATACATGCAATGACACTGGTGGATCCATGTGTGGTCTCTGAAGAGAACACACATTTCAATGACACTAGTGGATCCATATGTGGTATGTGAAAAGAACACACTTGCAATAACTCTAGTTGTTGTTACTAAAAAGAACACACATGCAATGACACTGGTGGATCCATATGTGGTATGTGAAAAGGACACACATTTCAATGACTCTGGTTGTTGTTACTAAAAAGAACACACATGCAATGACACTGGTGGATCCATAGGTGGATTGTGAAAATAGCACACATGCAATGCCACGGGTAGATCCATATTTGGTTTGTGGAAAT
Organism: Avena sativa; assembly: GCA_916181665.1. NCBI lineage: Eukaryota > Viridiplantae > Streptophyta > Magnoliopsida > Poales > Poaceae > Avena > Avena sativa. Next base: position 355,095,776 of record OV702291.1, read on the forward strand.
AACACACATGCAATGAATCTGGTTGTTGTTAGTGAAAAGAACACACATGCAATGACACTGGTGGATCCATGTGTGGTCTCTGAAGAAAACACACATTTCAATGACACTGGTGGATCCATATGTGGTATGTGAAAAGTACACACATGCAATGACTCTGGTTGTTGTTACTAAAAAGAACACACATGCAATGACACTGGTGGATCCATATGTGGTATGTGAAAAGAACACACAAGCAATGACTCTGGTTGTTGTTAGTGAAAAGAACACACATGCAATGACACTGGTGGATCCATGTGTGGTCTCTGAAGAGAACACACATTTCAATGACACTGGTGTATCCATATGTGGTATGTGAAAAGAACACACATGCAATGACTCTGGTTGTTGTTACTAAAAAGAACACACATGAAATGACACTGGTGGATCCATAGGTGGGATGTGAAAAGAACACACATTTCAATGACTCTGGTTGTTGTTACTAAAAAGAACACACATGCAATGACACTAGTGGATCCATAGGTGGATTGTGAAAAGAGCACACATGCAATGACACTGGTGGATCCATATGTGGTATGCGAAAAGAACACACATGCACTGACTTTGGTTGTTGTTAGTGAAAAGAACACACATGCAATGACACTGGTGGATCCATGTGTAGTCTCTGAAGAGAACACATATTTCAATGACACTGGTGGATCCATATGTGGTATGTGAAAAGAACACACATGCACTGACTCTGGTTGTTGTTACTAAAAAGGACATACATGGAATGATATTGGTGGATCCATAGGTGGTATGTGAAAACAACACACATTTCAATGACTGGTTGTTGTTACTAAAAAGAACACACATGCAATGATACTGGTGGATCCATAGGTGGATTGTGAAAAGAGCACACATGCAATGACACTGGTGGATCCATATGTGGTGTGTGAAAAGGACACACATTTCAATGACTCTGGTTGTTGTTACTAAAAAGAACACACATGCAATGACACTGGTGGATCCATAGGTGGATTGTGAAAAGAGCACACATGCAATGACACTGGTGGATCCATATGTGGTATGTGAAAAGAACACACATGCAATGAGTCTGGTTGTTGTTAGTGAAAAGAACACACATGCAATGACACTGGTGGATCCATGTGTGGTCTCTGAAGAGAACACACATTTCAATGACACTGGTGGATCCATATGTGGTATGTGAAAAGAACACACATGCAATGACTCTGGTTGTTGTTACTAAAAAGAACACACATGCAATGACACTGGTGGATCCATAGGTGGGATGTGAAAAGAACACATATTTCAATGACTCTGGTTGTTGTTACTAAAAAGAACACACATGCAATGACACTGGTGGATCCATAGGTGGATTGTGAAAAGAGCACACATGCAATGACAGTGGTGGATCCATATGTGGTATGTGAAAAGAACACACATGCAATGACTCTAGTTGTTGTTAGTGAAAAGAACATCAATGCAATGACATTGGTGGATGCATGTGTGGTCTCTGAAGAGAACACACATTTCAATGACACTGGTGGATCCATATGTGGTATGTGAAAAGAACACACATGCAATGACTCCAGTTGTTGTTAGTGAAAAGAACATACATGCAATGACACTGGTGGATCCATGTGTGGTCTTTGAAGAGAACACACAGTTCAATGACACTGGTGGATCCATATGTGGTATGTGAAAAGAACACACTTGCAATAACTCTGGTTGTTGTTACTAAAAAGAACACACATGCAATGACACTGGTGGATCCATATGTGGTATGTGAAAAGGACACCCATTTCAATGACTCTGGTTGCTGTTACTAAAAAGAACACACATGCAATGACACTGGTGGATCCATAGGTGGATTGTGAAAATAGCACACATGCAAGCCACGGGTGGATCCATATTTGGTTTGTGGAAATAACACACATGCAATGACTCTGGTTGTTGTTAGTGAAAAGAACACACATGCAATGACACTGGTGGATCCATGTGTGGTCTCTGAAGAAAACACACATTTCAATGACACTGGTGGATCCATATGTGGTATGTGAAAAGTACACACATGCAATGACTCTGGTTGTTGTTACTAAAAAGAACACACATGCAATGAAACTGGTGGATCCATAGGTGGTATGTGAAAAGAACACACATTTCAATGACTCTGGTTGTTGTTACTAAAAAGAACACACATGCAATGACACTGGTGGATCCATAGGTGGATTGTAAAAAAGAGCACACATGCAATGACACTGGTGGATCCATATGTTGTATGTGAAAAGAACACACATGCAATGACTCCAGTTGTTGTTAGTGAAAAGAACATACATGCAATGACACTGGTGGATCCATGTGTGGTCTCAGAAGAGAACACACATTTAAATGACACTGGTGGATCCATATGTGGTATGTGAAAATAACACACACGCAATGACTCTGGTTGTTGTTACTAAAAAGAACACACATGCAATGACAATTGGTGGATCCATAGGTGGTATGTGAAAAGAACACATATTTCAATGACTATGGTTGTTGTTACTAAAAAGAACACACATGCAATAACACTGGTGGATCCATAGGTAGACTGTGAAAAGAGCAGGCATGCAATGACAGTGGTGGATCCATATGTGGTATGTGAAAAGAACACACATGCAATGACTCCGGTTGTTGTTAGTGAAAAGAACATCAATGCAATGACATTGGTGGATCCATGTGTGGTCTCTGAAGAGAACACACATTTCAATGACACTGGTGGATCCATATGTGGTATGTGAAAAGAACACACATGCAATGACTCTGGTTGTTGTTACTAAAAAGAACACACATGCAATGACACTGGTGGATCCATATGTGGTATGTGAAAAGAACATACATTTCAATGACTCTGGTTGTTGTTATTAAAAACAACACACATGCAATGACACTGGTGGATCCATATGTGGTATGTGAAAAGGACACACATTTCAATGACTCTGGTTGTTGTTACTAAAAAGAGCACACATGCAATGACACTGGTGGATCCATAGGTGGATTGTGAAAAGAGCACACATGCAATGACACTGGTGGATCCATATGTGGTATGTGAAAAGAACACACATGCAATGACTCTGGTTGTTGTTAGTGAAAAGAACACACATGCAATGACACTGGTGGATCCATGTGTGGTCTCTGAAGAGAACACACATTTCAATGACACTGGTGGATCCATATGTGGTATGTGAAAAGAACACACATGCAATGACTCTGGTTGTTGTTACTAAAAAGAACACACATACAATGACACTGGTGGATCCATAGGTGGGATGTGAAAAGAACACACATTTCAATGACTCTGGTTGTTGTTACTAAAAAGAACACACATGCAATGACACTAGTGGATCCATAGGTGGATTGTGAAAAGAGCACACATGCAATGACACTGGTGGATCCATATGTGGTATGTGAAAAGAACACACATGCAATGACTGTGGTTGTTGTTAGTGAAAAGAACACACATGCAATGACACTGGTGGATCCATGTGTGGTCTCTGAAGAGAACACACATTTCAATGACACTGGTGGATCCATATGTGGTATGTGAAAAGAACACACATGCAATGACTCTGGTTGTTGTAAGTAAAAAGAACACACATGCAATGACACTGGTGGATCCATATGTGGTATGTGAAAAGGACACACATTTCAATGACTCTGGTTGTTGTTACTAAAAAGAACACACATGCAATGACACTGGTGGATCCATAGGTGGATTGTGAAAAGAGCACACATGCAATGACACTGGTGGATCCATATGTGGTATGCGAAAAGAACACACATGCAATGACTTTGGTTGTTGTTAGTGAAAATATCACACATGCAATGACACTGGTGGATCCATGTGTGGTCTCTGAAGAGAACACACATTTCAATGACACTGGTGGATCCATATGTGGTATGTGAAAATAACACACTTGCAATGACTCTGGTTGTTGTAAGTAAAAAGAACACACATGCAATGACACTGGTGGATCCATATGTGGTATGTGAAAAGGACACACATTTCAATGACTCTGGTTGTTGTTACTAAAAAGAACACACATGCAATGACACTGGTGGATCCATAGGTGGATTGTGAAAAGAGCACACATGCAATGACACTGGTGGATCCATATGTGGTATGTGAAAAGAACACACATGCAATGACTCGAGTTGTTGTTAGTGAAAAGAACTCACATGCAATGACACTGGTGGATCCATGTGTGGTCTCAGAAGAGAACACACATTTCAATGACACTGGTGGATCCATATGTGGTATGTGAAAAGAACACACATGCAATGACTCTGGTTGTTGTTACTAAAAAGAACACACATGCAATGACACTGGTGGATCCATAGGTGGGATGTGAAAAGAACACACATTTCAATGACTAGTTGTTGTTACTAAAAAGAACACACATGCAATGACACCAGTGGATCCATAGGTGGATTGTGAAAAGAGCTCACATGCAATGACACTGGTGGATCCATATGTGGTATGCGAAAAGAACACACATGCAATGACTTTGGTTGTTGTTAGTGAAAAGAACACACATGCAATGACACTGGTGGATCCATGTGTGGTCTCTGAAGAGAACACACATTTCAATGACACTGGTGGATCCATATGTGGTATGTGAAAAGAACACACATGCAATGACACTGGTGGATCCATATGTGGTATGTGAAAAGGACACACATTTCAATGACTCTAGTTGTTGTTACTAAAAAGAGCACACATGCAATGACACTGGTGGATCCATAGGTGGATTGTGAAAAGAGCACACATGCAATGACACTGGTGGATCCATATGTGGTATGTGAAAAGAACACACATGCAATGACTCTGGTTGTTGTTAGTGAAAAGAACACACATGCAATGACACTGGTGGATCCATGTGTGGTCTCTGAAGAGAACACACATTTCAATGACACTGGTGGATCCATATGTGGTATGTGAAAAGAACACACATGCAATGACTCTGGTTGTTGTTACTAAAAAGAACACACATACAATGACACTGGTGGATCCATAGGTGGGATGTGAAAAGAACACACATTTCAATGACTCTGGTTGTTGTTACTAAAAAGAACACACATGCAATGACACTAGTGGATCCATAGGTGGATTGTGAAAAGAGCACACATGCAATGACACTGGTGGATCCATATGTGGTATGTGAAAAGAACACACATGCAATGACTCGAGTTGTTGTTAGTGAAAAGAACTTACATGCAATGACACTGGTGGATCCATGTGTGGTCTCTGAAGAGAACACACATTTCAATGACACTGGTGGATCCATGTGTGGTATGTGAAAAGAACACACATGCAATGACTCTGGTTGTTGTAAGTAAAAAGAACACACATGCAATGACACTGGTGGATCCATATGTGGTATGTGAAAAGGACACACATTTCAATGACTCTGGTTGTTGTTACTAAAAAGAACACACATGCAATGACACTGGTGGATCCATAGGTGGATTGTGAAAAGAGCACACATGCAATGACACTGGTGGATCCATATGTGGTATGCGAAAAGAACACACATGCAATGACTTTGGTTGTTGTTAGTGAAAATATCACACATGCAATGACACTGGTGGATCCATGTGTGGTCTCTGAAGAGAACACACATTTCAATGACACTGGTGGATCCATATGTGGTATGTGAAAATAACACACTTGCAATGACTCTGGTTGTTGTAAGTAAAAAGAACACACATGCAATGACACTGGTGGATCCATATGTGGTATGTGAAAAGGACACACATTTCAATGACTCTGGTTGTTGTTACTAAAAAGAACACACATGCAATGACACTGGTGGATCCATAGGTGGATTGTGAAAAGAGCACACATGCAATGACACTGGTGGATCCATATGTGGTATGTGAAAAGAACACACATGCAATGACTCGAGTTGTTGTTAGTGAAAAGAACTTACATGCAATGACACTGGTGGATCCATGTGTGGTCTCAGAAGAGAACACACATTTCAATGACACTGGTGGATCCATATGTGGTATGTGAAAAGAACACACATGCAATGACTCTGGTTGTTGTTACTAAAAAGAACACACATGCAATGACACTGGTGGATCCATAGGTGGGATGTGAAAAGAACACACATTTCAATGACTAGTTGTTGTTACTAAAAAGAACACACATGCAATGACACTAGTGGATCCATAGGTGGATTGTGAAAAGAGCTCACATGCAATGACACTGGTGGATCCATATGTGGTATGCGAAAAGAACACACATGCAATGACTTTGGTTGTTGTTAGTGAAAAGAACACACATGCAATGACACTGGTGGATCCATGTGTGGTCTCTGAAGAGAACACACATTTCAATGACACTGGTGGATCCATATGTGGTATGTGAAAAGAACACACATGCAATGACTCTGGTTGTTGTCACTAAAAAGAACATACATGCAATGATATTGGTGGATCCATAGGTGGTATGTGAAAACAACACACATTTCAATGACTGGTTGTTGTTACTAAAAAGAACACACATGCAATGACACTAGTGGATCCATAGGTGGATTGTGAAAAGAGCACACATGCAATGACACTGGTGGATCCATATGTGGTATGCGAAAACAACACACATGCAATGACTTTGGTTGTTGTTAGTGAAAAGAACACACATGCAATGACTCTGGTTGTTGTTAGTGAAAAGAACACACATGCAATGACACTGGTGGATCCATGTGTGGTCTCTAAAGAGAACACACATTTCAATAACACTGGTGGATCCATATGTGGTATGTGAAAAGAACACACATGCAATGACTCTGGTTGTTGTTACTAAAAAGAACACACATGCAATGACACTGGTGGATCCATAGGTGGCATGTGAAAAGAACACACATTTCAATGACTGGTTGTTGTTACTAAAAAGAACACACATGCAATGACACTAGTGGATCCATAGGTGGATTGTGAAAAGAGCACACATGCAATGACACTGGTGGATCCATATGTGGTATGCGAAAAGAACACACATGCAATGACTTTGGTTGTTGTTAGTGAAAAGAACACACATGCAATGACACTGGTGGATCCATGTGTGGTCTCTGAAGAGAACACACATTTCAATGACACTGGTGGATCCATATGTGGTATGTGAAAAGCACACACTTGCAATGACTCTGGTTGTTGTTACTAAAAAGAACACACATGCAATGACACTGGTGGATCCATATGTGGTATGTGAAAAGGAAACACATTTCAATGACTCTGGTTGTTGTTACTAAAAAGAACACACATGCAATGACACTGGTGGATCCATGTGTGGTCTCTGAAGAGAACACACATTTCAATGACACTGGTGGATCCATATGTGGTATGTGAAAAGAACACACATGCAATGACTCCAGTTGTTGTTAGTGAAAAGAACATACATGCAATGACATTGGTGGATCCATGTGTGGTCTCTGAAGAGAACACACATTTCAATGACACTAGTGGATCCATATGTGGTATGTGAAAAGAACACACTTGCAATAACTCTAGTTGTTGTTACTAAAAAGAACACACATGCAATGACACTGGTGGATCCATATGTGGTATGTGAAAAGGACACACATTTCAATGACTCTGGTTGTTGTTACTAAAAAGAACACACATGCAATGACACTGGTGGATCCATAGGTGGATTGTGAAAATAGCACACATGCAATGCCACGGGTAGATCCATATTTGGTTTGTGGAAATAACACACATGCAATGAATCTGGTTGTTGTTAGTGAAAAGAACACACATGCAATGACACTGGTGGATCCATGTGTGGTCTCTGAAGAAAACACACATTTCAATGACACTGGTGGATCCATATGTGGTATGTGAAAAGTACACACATGCAATGACTCTGGTTGTTGTTACTAAAAAGAACACACATGCAATGACACTGGTGGATCCATATGTGGTATGTGAAAAGAACACACAAGCAATGACTCTGGTTGTTGTTAGTGAAAAGAACACACATGCAATGACACTGGTGGATCCATGTGTGGTCTCTGAAGAGAACACACATTTCAATGACACTGGTGTATCCATATGTGGTATGTGAAAAGAACACACATGCAATGACTCTGGTTGTTGTTACTAAAAAGAACACACATGCAATGACACTGGTGGATCCATAGGTGGGATGTGAAAAGAACACACATTTCAATGACTCTGGTTGTTGTTACTAAAAAGAACACACATGCAATGACACTAGTGGATCCATAGGTGGATTGTGAAAAGAGCACACATGCAATGACACTGGTGGATCCATATGTGGTATGCGAAAAGAACACATTTGCACTGACTTTGGTTGTTGTTAGTGAAAAGAACACACATGCAATGACACTGGTGGATCCATGTGTAGTCTCTGAAGAGAACACACATTTCAATGACACTGGTGGATCCATATGTGGTATGTGAAAAGAACACACATGCACTGACTCTGGTTGTTGTTACTAAAAAGAACATACATGGAATGATATTGGTGGATCCATAGGTGGTATGTGAAAACAACACACATTTCAATGACTGGTTGTTGTTACTAAAAAGAACACACATGCAATGATACTGGTGGATCCATAGGTGGATTGTGAAAAGAGCACACATGCAATGACACTGGTGGATCCATATGTGGTGTGTGAAAAGGACACACATTTCAATGACTCTGGTTGTTGTTACTAAAAAGAACACACATGCAATGACACTGGTGGATCCATAGGTGGATTGTGAAAAGAGCACACATGCAATGACACTGGTGGATCCATATGTGGTATGTGAAAAGAACACACATGCAATGAGTCTGGTTGTTGTTAGTGAAAAGAACACACATGCAATGACACTGGTGGATCCATGTGTGGTCTCTGAAGAGAACACACATTTCAATGACACTGGTGGATCCATATGTGGTATGTGAAAAGAACACACATGCAATGACTCTGGTTGTTGTTACTAAAAAGAACACACATGCAATGACACTGGTGGATCCATAGGTGGGATGTGAAAAGAACACATATTTCAATGACTCTGGTTGTTGTTACTAAAAAGAACACACATGCAATGACACTGGTGGATCCATAGGTGGATTGTGAAAAGAGCACACATGCAATGACAGTGGTGGATCCATATGTGGTATGTGAAAAGAACACACATGCAATGACTCTAGTTGTTGTTAGTGAAAAGAACATCAATGCAATGACATTGGTGGATGCATGTGTGGTCTCTGAAGAGAACACACATTTCAATGACACTGGTGGATCCATATGTGGTATGTGAAAAGAACACACATGCAATGACTCCAGTTGTTGTTAGTGAAAAGAACATACATGCAATGACACTGGTGGATCCATGTGTGGTCTTTGAAGAGAACACACAGTTCAATGACACTGGTGGATCCATATGTGGTATGTGAAAAGAACACACTTGCAATAACTCTGGTTGTTGTTACTAAAAATAACACACATGCAATGACACTGGTGGATCCATATGTGGTATGTGAAAAGGACACACATTTCAATGACTTTGGTTGCTGTTACTAAAAAGAACACACATGCAATGACACTGGTGGATCCATAGGTGGATTGTGAAAATAGCACACATGCAAGCCACGGGTGGATCCATATTTGGTTTGTGGAAATAACACACATGCAATGACTCTGGTTGTTGTTAGTGAAAAGAACACACATGCAATGACACTGGTGGATCCATGTGTGGTCTCTGAAGAAAACACACATTTCAATGACACTGGTGGATCCATATGTGGTATGTGAAAAGTACACACATGCAATGACTCTGGTTGTTGTTACTAAAAAGAACACACATGCAATGACACTGGTGGATCCATAGGTGGTATGTGAAAAGAACACACATTTCAATGACTCTGGTTGTTGTTACTAAAAAGAACACACATGCAATGACACTGGTGGATCCATAGGTGGATTGTAAAAAAGAGCACACATGCAATGACACTGGTGGATCCATATGTTGTATGTGAAAAGAACACACATGCAATGACTCCAGTTGTTGTTAGTGAAAAGAACACACATGCAATGACACTGGTGGATCCATGTGTGGTCTCAGAAGAGAACACACATTTAAATGACACTGGTGGATCCATATGTGGTATGTGAAAAGAACACACACGCAATGACTCTGGTTGTTGTTACTAAAAAGAACACACATGCAATGACAATTGGTGGATCCATAGGTGGTATGTGAAAAGAACACATATTTCAATGACTATGGTTGTTGTTACTAAAAAGAACACACATGCAATAACACTGGTGGATCCATAGGTAGACTGTGAAAAGAGCAGGCATGCAATGACAGTGGTGGATCCATATGTGGTATGTGAAAAGAACACACATGCAATGACTCCGGTTGTTGTTAGTGAAAAGAACATCAATGCAATGACATTGGTGGATCCATGTGTGGTCTCTGAAGAGAACACACATTTCAATGACACTGGTGGATCCATATGTGGTATGTGAAAAGAACACACATGCAATGACTCTGGTTGTTTTTACTAAAAAGAACACACATGCAATGACACTGGTGGATCCATATGTGGTATGTGAAAAGAACATACATTTCAATGACTCTGGTTGTTGTTATTAAAAACAACACACATGCAATGACACTGGTGGATCCATAGGTGGTATGTGAAAAGAATACACATTTCAATGACTCTGGTTGTTGTTGCTAAAAAGAACATACATGCAATGACACTGGTGGATCCATAGGTGGATTGTGAAAAGAGCACACATGCAATGACACTGATGGATCCATATGTCGTATGTGAAAAGAACACACATGAAATGACTCTGGTTATTGTTAGTGCAAAGAACACACATGCAATGACACTGGTGGGTCCATGTGTGGTCTCTGAAGAGAACACACATTTCAATGACACTGGTGGATCCATATGTGGTATGTGAAAAGAACACACATGCAATGACTCTGGTTGTTGTTACTAAAAAGAACATACATGCAATGACATTGGTGGATCCATAGGTGGTATGTGAAAAGAACACACATTTCAATGACTCTGCTTGTTGTTAGTAAAAAGAACACACATGAAATGATACTGGTGGATCCATAGGTGGATTGTGAAAAGAGCACACATGCAATGACACTGGTGGATCCATATGTGGTATGTGAAAATAACACACATGCAATGACTCCAGTTGTTGTTAGTGAAAAGAACATACATGCAATGACACTGGTGGATCCATGTGTGGTCTCTGAAGAGAACGCACATTTCAATGACACTGGTGGATCCATATGTGGTATGTGAAAAGCACACACTTGCAATGACTCTGGTTGTTGTTACTAAAAAGAACACACATGCAATGACACTGGTGGATCCATATGTGGTATGTGAAAAGGACACATATTTCAATGACTCTAGTTGTTGTTACTAAAAAGAGCACACATGCAATGACACTGGTGGATCCATAGGTGGATTGTGAAAAGAGCACACATGCAATGACACTGGTGGATCCATATGTGGTATGTGAAAAGAACACACATGCAATGACTCTGGTTGTTGTTAGTGAAAAGAACACACATGCAATGACACTGGTGGATCCATGTGTGGTCTCTGAAGAGAACACACATTTCAATGACACTGGTGGATCCATATGTGGTATGTGAAAAGAACACACATGCAATGACTCTGGTTGTTGTTACTAAAAAGAACACACATACAATGACACTGGTGGATCCATAGGTGGGATGTGAAAAGAACACACATTTCAATGACTCTGGTTGTTGTTACTAAAAAGAACACACATGCAATGACACTAGTGGATCCATAGGTGGATTGTGAAAAGAGCACACATGCAATGACACTGGTGGATCCATATGTGGTATGTGAAAAGAACACACATGCAATGACTGTGGTTGTTGTTAGTGAAAAGAACACACATGCAATGACACTGGTGGATCCATCTGTGGTCTCTGAAGAGAACACACATTTCAATGACACTGGTGGATCCATATGTGGTATGTGAAAAGAACACACATGCAATGACTCTGGTTGTTCTAAGTAAAAAGAACACACATGCAATGACACTGGTGGATCCATATGTGGTATGTGAAAAGGACACACATTTCAATGACTCTGGTTGTTGTTACTAAAAAGAACAAACATGCAATGACACTGGTGGATCCATAGGTGGATTGTGAAAAGAGCACACATGCAATGACACTGGTGGATCCATATGTGGTATGCGAAAAGAACACACATGCAATGACTTTGGTTGTTGTTAGTGAAAATATCACACATGCAATGACACTGGTGGATCCATGTGTGGTCTCTGAAGAGAACACACATTTCAATGACACTAGTGGATCCATATGTGGTATGTGAAAATAACACACTTGCAATGACTCTGGTTGTTGTAAGTAAAAAGAACACACATGCAATGACACTGGTGGATCCATATGTGGTATGTGAAAAGGACACACTTTTCAATGACTCTGGTTGTTGTTACTAAAAAGAACACACATGCAATGACACTGGTGGATCCATAGGTGGATTGTGAAAAGAGCACACATGCAATGACACTGGTGGATCCATATGTGGTATGTGAAAAGAACACACATGCAATGACTCGAGTTGTTGTTAGTGAAAAGAACTTACATGCAATGACACTGGTGGATCCATGTGTGGTCTCAGAAGAGAACACACATTTCAATGACACTGGTGGATCCATATGTGGTATGTGAAAAGAACACACATGCAATGACTCTGGTTGTTGTTACTAAAAAGAACACACATGCAATGACACTGGTGGATCCATAGGTGGGATGTGAAAAGAACACACATTTCAATGACTAGTTGTTGTTACTAAAAAGAACACACATGCAATGACACTAGTGGATCCATAGGTGGATTGTGAAAAGAGCTCACATGCAATGACACTGGTGGATCCATATGTGGTATGTGAAAAGAACACACATGCAATGACTCCAGTTGTTGTTAGTGAAAAGAACATACATGCAATGACACTGGTGGATCCATGTGTGGTCTCAGAAGAGAACACACATTTAAATGACACTGGTGGATCCATATGTGGTATGTGAAAAGAACACACACGCAATGACTCTGGTTGTTGTTACTAAAAAGAACACACATGCAATGACAATTGGTGGATCCATAGGTGGTATGTGAAAAGAACACATATTTCAATGACTATGGTTGTTGTTACTAAAAAGAACACACATGCAATAACACTGGTGGATCCATAGGTAGACTGTGAAAAGAGCAGGCATGCAATGACAGTGGTGGATCCATATGTGGTATGTGAAAAGAACACACATGCAATGACTCCGGTTGTTGTTAGTGAAAAGAACATCAATGCAATGACATTGGTGGATCCATGTGTGGTCTCTGAAGAGAACACACATTTCAATGACACTGGTGGATCCATATGTGGTATGTGAAAAGAACACACATGCAATGACTCTGGTTGTTTTTACTAAAAAGAACACACATGCAATGACACTGGTGGATCCATATGTGGTATGTGAAAAGAACATACATTTCAATGACTCTGGTTGTTGTTATTAAAAACAACACACATGCAATGACACTGGTGGATCCATAGGTGGTATGTGAAAAGAATACACATTTCAATGACTCTGGTTGTTGTTGCTAAAAAGAACATACATGCAATGACACTGGTGGATCCATAGGTGGATTGTGAAAAGAGCACACATGCAATGACACTGATGGATCCATATGTCGTATGTGAAAAGAACACACATGAAATGACTCTGGTTATTGTTAGTGCAAAGAACACACATGCAATGACACTGGTGGGTCCATGTGTGGTCTCTGAAGAGAACACACATTTCAATGACACTGGTGGATCCATATGTGGTATGTGAAAAGAACACACATGCAATGACTCTGGTTGTTGTTACTAAAAAGAACATACATGCAATGACATTGGTGGATCCATAGGTGGTATGTGAAAAGAACACACATTTCAATGACTCTGCTTGTTGTTAGTAAAAAGAACACACATGAAATGATACTGGTGGATCCATAGGTGGATTGTGAAAAGAGCACACATGCAATGACACTGGTGGATCCATATGTGGTATGTGAAAATAACACACATGCAATGACTCCAGTTGTTGTTAGTGAAAAGAACATACATGCAATGACACTGGTGGATCCATGTGTGGTCTCTGAAGAGAACGCACATTTCAATGACACTGGTGGATCCATATGTGGTATGTGAAAAGCACACACTTGCAATGACTCTGGTTGTTGTTACTAAAAAGAACACACATGCAATGACACTGGTGGATCCATATGTGGTATGTGAAAAGGACACACATTTCAATGACTCTAGTTGTTGTTACTAAAAAGAGCACACATGCAATGACACTGGTGGATCCATAGGTGGATTGTGAAAAGAGCACACATGCAATGACACTGGTGGATCCATATGTGGTATGTGAAAAGAACACACATGCAATGACTCTGGTTGTTGTTAGTGAAAAGAACACACATGCAATGACACTGGTGGATCCATGTGTGGTCTCTGAAGAGAACACACATTTCAATGACACTGGTGGATCCATATGTGGTATGTGAAAAGAACACACATGCAATGACTCTGGTTGTTGTTACTAAAAAGAACACACATACAATGACACTGGTGGATCCATAGGTGGGATGTGAAAAGAACACACATTTCAATGACTCTGGTTGTTGTTACTAAAAAGAACACACATGCAATGACACTAGTGGATCCATAGGTGGATTGTGAAAAGAGCACACATGCAATGACACTGGTGGATCCATATGTGGTATGTGAAAAGAACACACATGCAATGACTGTGGTTGTTGTTAGTGAAAAGAACACACATGCAATGACACTGGTGGATCCATGTGTGGTCTCTGAAGAGAACACACATTTCAATGACACTGGTGGATCCATATGTGGTATGTGAAAAGAACACACATGCAATGACTCTGGTTGTTCTAAGTAAAAAGAACACACATGCAATGACACTGGTGGATCCATATGTGGTATGTGAAAAGGACACACATTTCAATGACTCTGGTTGTTGTTACTAAAAAGAACACACATGCAATGACACTGGTGGATCCATAGGTGGATTGTGAAAAGAGCACACATGCAATGACACTGGTGGATCCATATGTGGTATGCGAAAAGAACACACATGCAATGACTTTGGTTGTTGTTAGTGAAAATATCACACATGCAATGACACTGGTGGATCCATGTGTGGTCTCTGAAGAGAACACACATTTCAATGACACTAGTGGATCCATATGTGGTATGTGAAAATAACACACTTGCAATGACTCTGGTTGTTGTAAGTAAAAAGAACACACATGCAATGACACTGGTGGATCCATATGTGGTATGTGAAAAGGACACACTTTTCAATGACTCTGGTTGTTGTTACTAAAAAGAACACACATGCAATGACACTGGTGGATCCATAGGTGGATTGTGAAAAGAGCACACATGCAATGACACTGGTGGATCCATATGTGGTATGTGAAAAGAACACACATGCAATGACTCGAGTTGTTGTTAGTGAAAAGAACTTACATGCAATGACACTGGTGGATCCATGTGTGGTCTCAGAAGAGAACACACATTTCAATGACACTGGTGGATCCATATGTGGTATGTGAAAAGAACACACATGCAATGACTCTGGTTGTTGTTACTAAAAAGAACACACATGCAATGACACTGGTGGATCCATAGGTGGGATGTGAAAAGAACACACATTTCAATGACTAGTTGTTGTTACTAAAAAGAACACACATGCAATGACACTAGTGGATCCATAGGTGGATTGTGAAAAGAGCTCACATGCAATGACACTGGTGGATCCATATGTGGTATGCGAAAAGAACACACATGCAATGACTTTGGTTGTTGTTAGTGAAAAGAACACACATGCAATGACACTGGTGGATCCATGTGTGGTCTCTGAAGAGAACACACATTTCAATGACAGTGGTGGATCCATATGTGGTATGTGAAAAGAACACACATGCAATGACTCTGGTTGTTGTCACTAAAAAGAACATACATGCAATGATATTGGTGGATCCATAGGTGGTATGTGAAAACAACACACATTTCAATGACTGGTTGTTGTTACTAAAAAGAACACACATGCAATGACACTAGTGGATCCATAGGTGGATTGTGAAAAGAGCACACATGCAATGACACTGGTGGATCCATATGTGGTATGCGAAAACAACACACATGCAATGACTTTGGTTGTTGTTAGTGAAAAGAACACACATGCAATGACTCTGGTTGTTGTTAGTGAAAAGAACACACATGCAATGACACTGGTGGATCCATGTGTGGTCTCTAAAGAGAACACACATTTCAATGACACTGGTGGATCCATATGTGGTATGTGAAAAGAACACACATGCAATGACTCTGGTTGTTGTTACTAAAAAGAACACACATGCAATGACACTGGTGGATCCATAGGTGGCATGTGAAAAGAACACACATTTCAATGACTGGTTGTTGTTACTAAAAAGAACTTACATGCAATGACACTAGTGGATCCATAGGTGGATTGTGAAAAGAGCACACATGTAATGACACTGGTGGATCCATATGTGGTATGCGAAAAGAACACACATGCAATGACTTTGGTTGTTGTTAGTGAAAAGAACACACATGCAATGACACTGGTGGATCCATGTGTGGTCTCTGAAGAGAACACACATTTCAATGACACTGGTGGATCCATATGTGGTATGTGAAAAGCACACACTTGCAATGACTCTGGTTGTTGTTACTAAAAAGAACACACATGCAATGACACTGGTGGATCCATATGTGGTATGTGAAAAGGACACACATTTCAATGACTCTGGTTGTTGTTACTAAAAAGAGCACACATGCAATGACACCGGTGGATCCATAGGTGGATTGTGAAAAGAGCACACATGCAATGACACTGGTGGATCCATATGTGGTATGTGAAAAGAACACACATGCAATGACTGTGGTTGTTGTTAGTGAAAAGAACACACATGCAATGACACTGGTGGATCCATGTGTGGTCTCTGAAGAGAACACACATTTCAATGACACTGGTGGATCCATATGTGGTATGTGAAAAGAACACACATGCAATGACTCTGGTTGTTGTTACTAAAAAGAACACACATGCAATGACACTGGTGGATCCATAGGTGGGATGTGAAAAAACACACATTTCAATGACTCTGGTTGTTGTTACTAAAAAGAACACACATGCAATGACACTAGTGGATCCATAGGTGGATTGTGAAAAGAGCACACATGCAATGACACTGGTGGATCCATATGTGGTATGCGAAAAGAACACACATGCAATGACTTTGGTTGTTGTTAGTGAAAATATCACACATGCAATGACACTGGTGGATCCATGTGTGGTCTCTGAAGAGAACACACATTTCAATGACACTGGTGGATCCATATGTGGTATGTGAAAATAACACACTTGCAATGACTCTGGTTGTTGTAAGTAAAAAAGAACACACATGCAATGACACTGGTGGATCCATATGTGGTATGTGAAAAGGACACACATTTCATTGACTCTGGTTGTTGTTACTAAAAAGAACACACATGCAATGACACTGGTGGATCCATAGGTGGATTGTGAAAAGAGCACACATGCAATGACACTGGTGGATCCATATGTGGTATGTGAAAAGAACACACATGCAATGACTCGAGTTGTTGTTAGTGAAAAGAACTTACATGCAATGACACTGGTGGATCCATGTGTGGTCTCAGAAGAGAACACACATTTCAATGACACTGGTGGATCCATATGTGGTATGTGAAAAGAACACACATGCAATGACTCTGGTTGTTGTTACTAAAAAGAACACACATGCAATGACACTGGTGGATCCATAGGTGGGATGTGAAAAGAACACACATTTCAATGACTAGTTGTTGTTACTAAAAAGAACACACATGCAATGACACTAGTGGATCCATAGGTGGATTGTGAAAAGAGCTCACATGCAATGACACTGGTGGATCCATATGTGGTATGCGAAAAGAACACACATGCAATGACTTTGGTTGTTGTTAGTGAAAAGAACACACATGCAATGACACTGGTGGATCCATGTGTGGTCTCTGAAGAGAACACACATTTCAATGACACTGGTGGATCCATATGTGGTATGTGAAAAGAACACACATGCAATGACTCTGGTTGTTGTTACTAAAAAGAACATACATGCAATGATATTGGTGGATCCATAGGTGGTATGTGAAAACAACACACATTTCAATGACTGGTTTTTGTTACTAAAAAGAACACACATGCAATGACACTAGTGGATCCATAGGTGGATTGTGAAAAGAGCACACATGCAATGACACTGGTGGATCCATATGTGGTATGCGAAAAGAACACACATGCAATGACTTTGGTTGTTGTTAGTGAAAAGAACACACATGCAATGGCACTGGTGGATCCATGTGTGGTCTCTGAAGAGAACACACATTTCAATGACACTTTTGGATCCATATGTGGTATGTGAAAAGAACACACATGCAATGACTCTGGTTGTTGTTACTAAAAAGAACACACATGCAATGACACTGGTGGATCCATATGTGGTATGTGAAAAGAACACACTTGCAATAACTCTGGTTGTTGTTACTAAAAATAACACACATGCAATGACACTGGTGGATCCATATGTGGTATGTGAAAAGGACACACATTTCAATGACTCTGGTTGCTGTTACTAAAAAGAAAACACATGCAATGACACTGGTGGATCCATAGGTGGATTGTGAAAATAGCACACATGCAAGCCACGGGTGGATCCATATTTGGTTTGTGGAAATAACACACATGCAATGACTCTGGTTGTTGTTAGTGAAAAGAACACACATGCAATGACACTGGTGGATCCATGTGTGGTCTCTGAAGAAAACACACATTTCAATGACACTGGTGGATCCATATGTGGTATGTGAAAAGTACACACATGCAATGACTCTGGTTGTTGTTACTAAAAAGAACACACATGCAATGACACTGGTGGATCCATAGGTGGTATGTGAAAAGAACACACATTTCAATGACTCTGGTTGTTGTTACTAAAAAGAACACACATGCAATGACACTGGTGGATCCATAGGTGGATTGTAAAAAAGAGCACACATGCAATGACACTGGTGGATCCATATGTTGTATGTGAAAAGAACACACATGCAATGACTCCAGTTGTTGTTAGTGAAAAGAACATACATGCAATGACACTGGTGGATCCATGTGTGGTCTCAGAAGAGAACACACATTTAAATGACACTGGTGGATCCATATGTGGTATGTGAAAAGAACACACACGCAATGACTCTGGTTGTTGTTACTAAAAAGAACACACATGCAATGACAATTGGTGGATCCATAGGTGGTATGTGAAAAGAACACATATTTCAATGACTATGGTTGTTGTTACTAAAAAGAACACACATGCAATAACACTGGTGGATCCATAGGTAGACTGTGAAAAGAGCAGGCATGCAATGACAGTGGTGGATCCATATGTGGTATGTGAAAAGAACACACATGCAATGACTCCGGTTGTTGTTAGTGAAAAGAACATCAATGCAATGACATTGGTGGATCCATGTGTGGTCTCTGAAGAGAACACACATTTCAATGACACTGGTGGATCCATATGTGGTATGTGAAAAGAACACACATGCAATGACTCTGGTTGTTTTTACTAAAAAGAACACACATGCAATGACACTGGTGGATCCATATGTGGTATGTGAAAAGAACATACATTTCAATGACTCTGGTTGTTGTTATTAAAAACAACACACATGCAATGACACTGGTGGATCCATAGGTGGTATGTGAAAAGAATACACATTTCAATGACTCTGGTTGTTGTTGCTAAAAAGAACATACATGCAATGACACTGGTGGATCCATAGGTGGATTTTGAAAAGAGCACACATGCAATGACACTGATGGATCCATATGTCGTATGTGAAAAGAACACACATGAAATGACTCTGGTTATTGTTAGTGCAAAGAACACACATGCAATGACACTGGTGGGTCCATGTGTGGTCTCTGAAGAGAACACACATTTCAATGACACTGGTGGATCCATATGTGGTATGTGAAAAGAACACACATGCAATGACTCTGGTTGTTGTTACTAAAAAGAACATACATGCAATGACATTGGTGGATCCATAGGTGGTATGTGAAAAGAACACACATTTCAATGACTCTGCTTGTTGTTAGTAAAAAGAACACACATGAAATGATACTGGTGGATCCATAGGTGGATTGTGAAAAGAGCACACATGCAATGACACTGGTGGATCCATATGTGGTATGTGAAAATAACACACATGCAATGACTCCAGTTGTTGTTTGTGAAAAGAACATACATGCAATGACACTGGTGGATCCATGTGTGGTCTCTGAAGAGAACGCACATTTCAATGACACTGGTGGATCCATATGTGGTATGTGAAAAGCACACACTTGCAATGACTCTGGTTGTTGTTACTAAAAAGAACACACATGCAATGACACTGGTGGATCCATATGTGGTATGTGAAAAGGACACACATTTCAATGACTCTAGTTGTTGTTACTAAAAAGAGCACACATGCAATGACACTGGTGGATCCATAGGTGGATTGTGAAAAGAGCACACATGCAATGACACTGGTGGATCCATATGTGGTATGTGAAAAGAACACACATGCAATGACTCTGGTTGTTGTTAGTGAAAAGAACACACATGCAATGACACTGGTGGATCCATGTGTGGTCTCTGAAGAGAACACACATTTCAATGACACTGGTGGATCCATATGTGGTATGTGAAAAGAACACACATGCAATGACTCTGGTTGTTGTTACTAAAAAGAACACACATACAATGACACTGGTGGATCCATAGGTGGGATGTGAAAAGAACACACATTTCAATGACTCTGGTTGTTGTTACTAAAAAGAACACACATGCAACGACACTAGTGGATCCATAGGTGGATTGTGAAAAGAGCACACATGCAATGACACTGGTGGATCCATATGTGGTATGTGAAAAGAACACACATGCAATGACTGTGGTTGTTGTTAGTGAAAAGAACACACATGCAATGACACTGGTGGATCCATGTGTGGTCTCTGAAGAGAACACACATTTCAATGACACTGGTGGATCCATATGTGGTATGTGAAAAGAACACACATGCAATGACTCTGGTTGTTCTAAGTAAAAAGAACACACATGCAATGACACTGGTGGATCCATATGTGGTATGTGAAAAGGACACACATTTCAATGACTCTGGTTGTTGTTACTAAAAAGAACACACATGCAATGACACTGGTGGATCCATAGGTGGATTGTGAAAAGAGCACACATGCAATGACACTGGTGGATCCATATGTGGTATGCGAAAAGAACACACATGCAATGACTTTGGTTGTTGTTAGTGAAAATATCACACATGCAATGACACTGGTGGATCCATGTGTGGTCTCTGAAGAGAACACACATTTCAATGACACTAGTGGATCCATATGTGGTATGTGAAAATAACACACTTGCAATGACTCTGGTTGTTGTAAGTAAAAAGAACACACATGCAATGACACTGGTGGATCCATAGGTGGTATGTGAAAAGGACACACATTTCATTGACTCTGGTTGTTGTTACTAAAAAGAACACACATGCAATGACACTGGTGGATCCATAGGTGGATTGTGAAAAGAGCACACATGCAATGACACTGGTGGATCCATATGTGGTATGTGAAAAGAACACACATGCAATGACTCGAGTTGTTGTTAGTGAAAAGAACTTACATGCAATGACACTGGTGGATCCATGTGTGGTCTCAGAAGAGAACACACATTTCAATGACACTGGTGGATCCATATGTGGTATGTGAAAAGAACACACATGCAATGACTCTGGTTGTTGTTACTAAAAAGAACACACATGCAATGACACTGGTGGATCCATAGGTGGGATGTGAAAAGAACACACATTTCAATGACTAGTTGTTGTTACTAAAAAGAACACACATGCAATGACACTAGTGGATCCATAGGTGGATTGTGAAAAGAGCTCACATGCAATGACACTGGTGGATCCATATGTGGTATGCGAAAAGAACACACATGCAATGACTTTGGTTGTTGTTAGTGAAAAGAACACACATGCAATGACACTGGTGGATCCATGTGTGGTCTCTGAAGAGAACACACATTTCAATGACACTGGTGGATCCATATGTGGTATGTGAAAAGAACACACATGCAATGACTCTGGTTGTTGTCACTAAAAAGAACATACATGCAATGATATTGGTGGATCCATAGGTGGTATGTGAAAACAACACACATTTCAATGACTGGTTGTTGTTACTAAAAAGAACACACATGCAATGACACTAGTGGATCCATAGGTGGATTGTGAAAAGAGCACACATGCAATGACACTGGTGGATCCATATGTGGTATGCGAAAACAACACACATGCAATGACTTTGGTTGTTGTTAGTGAAAAGAACACACATGCAATGACTCTGGTTGTTGTTAGTGAAAAGAACACACATGCAATGACACTGGTGGATCCATGTGTGGTCTCTAAAGAGAACACACATTTCAATGACACTGGTGGATCCATATGTGGTATGTGAAAAGAACACACATGCAATGACTCTGGTTGTTGTTACTAAAAAGAACACACATGCAATGACACTGGTGGATCCATAGGTGGCATGTGAAAAGAACACACATTTCAATGACTGGTTGTTGTTACTAAAAAGAACTTACATGCAATGACACTAGTGGATCCATAGGTGGATTGTGAAAAGAGCACACATGTAATGACACTGGTGGATCCATATGTGGTATGCGAAAAGAACACACATGCAATGACTTTGGTTGTTGTTAGTGAAAAGAACACACATGCAATGACACTGGTGGATCCATGTGTGGTCTCTGAAGAGAACACACATTTCAATGACACTGGTGGATCCATATGTGGTATGTGAAAAGCACACACTTGCAATGACTCTGGTTGTTGTTACTAAAAAGAACACACATGCAATGACACTGGTGGATCCATATGTGGTATGTGAAAAGGACACACATTTCAATGACTCTGGTTGTTGTTACTAAAAAGAGCACACATGCAATGACACCGGTGGATCCATAGGTGGATTGTGAAAAGAGCACACATGCAATGACACTGGTGGATCCATATGTGGTATGTGAAAAGAACACACATGCAATGACTGTGGTTGTTGTTAGTGAAAAGAACACACATGCAATGACACTGGTGGATCCATGTGTGGTCTCTGAAGAGAACACACATTTCAATGACACTGGTGGATCCATATGTGGTATGTGAAAAGAACACACATGCAATGACTCTGGTTGTTGTTACTAAAAAGAACACACATGCAATGACACTGGTGGATCCATAGGTGGGATGTGAAAAAACACACATTTCAATGACTCTGGTTGTTGTTACTAAAAAGAACACACATGCAATGACACTAGTGGATCCATAGGTGGATTGTGAAAAGAGCACACATGCAATGACACTGGTGGATCCATATGTGGTATGCGAAAAGAACACACATGCAATGACTTTGGTTGTTGTTAGTGAAAATATCACACATGCAATGACACTGGTGGATCCATGTGTGGTCTCTGAAGAGAACACACATTTCAATGACACTGGTGGATCCATATGTGGTATGTGAAAATAACACACTTGCAATGACTCTGGTTGTTGTAAGTAAAAAAGAACACACATGCAATGACACTGGTGGATCCATATGTGGTATGTGAAAAGGACACACATTTCATTGACTCTGGTTGTTGTTACTAAAAAGAACACACATGCAATGACACTGGTGGATCCATAGGTGGATTGTGAAAAGAGCACACATGCAATGACACTGGTGGATCCATATGTGGTATGTGAAAAGAACACACATGCAATGACTCGAGTTGTTGTTAGTGAAAAGAACTTACATGCAATGACACTGGTGGATCCATGTGTGGTCTCAGAAGAGAACACACATTTCAATGACACTGGTGGATCCATATGTGGTATGTGAAAAGAACACACATGCAATGACTCTGGTTGTTGTTACTAAAAAGAACACACATGCAATGACACTGGTGGATCCATAGGTGGGATGTGAAAAGAACACACATTTCAATGACTAGTTGTTGTTACTAAAAAGAACACACATGCAATGACACTAGTGGATCCATAGGTGGATTGTGAAAAGAGCTCACATGCAATGACACTGGTGGATCCATATGTGGTATGCGAAAAGAACACACATGCAATGACTTTGGTTGTTGTTAGTGAAAAGAACACACATGCAATGACACTGGTGGATCCATGTGTGGTCTCTGAAGAGAACACACATTTCAATGACACTGGTGGATCCATATGTGGTATGTGAAAAGAACACACATGCAATGACTCTGGTTGTTGTTACTAAAAAGAACATACATGCAATGATATTGGTGGATCCATAGGTGGTATGTGAAAACAACACACATTTCAATGACTGGTTTTTGTTACTAAAAAGAACACACATGCAATGACACTAGTGGATCCATAGGTGGATTGTGAAAAGAGCACACATGCAATGACACTGGTGGATCCATATGTGGTATGCGAAAAGAACACACATGCAATGACTTTGGTTGTTGTTAGTGAAAAGAACACACATGCAATGTCACTGGTGGATCCATGTGTGGTCTCTGAAGAGAACACACATTTCAATGACACTTTTGGATCCATATGTGGTATGTGAAAAGAACACACATGCAATGACTCTGGTTGTTGTTACTAAAAAGAACACACATGCAATGACACTGGTGGATCTATAGTGGTATGTGAAAAGAACACACATTTTCATGACTCTGGTTGTTGTTACTAAAAAGAACACACATGCAATGACACTGGTGGATCCATAGGTGGATTGTGAAAAGAACACACATGCAATGACACTGGTGGATCCATATGTTGTATGTGAAAAGAACACACATGCAATGACTCGAGTTGTTGTTAGTGAAAAGAACATACATGCAATGACACTGGTGGATCCATGTGTGGTCTCAGAAGAGAACACACATTTCAATGACACTGGTGGATCCATATGTGGTATGTGAAAAGAACACACACGCAATGACTCTGGTTGTTGTTACTAAAAAGAACACACATGCAATGACACTGGTGGATCAATAGGTGGTATGTGAAAAGAACACATATTTCAATGACTCTGGTTGTTGTTACTAAAAAGAACACACATGCAATGACACTAGTGGATCCATAGGTGGATTGTGAAAAGAGCACACATGCAATGACACTGGTGGATCCATATGTGGTATGTGAAAAGAACACACATGCAATGACTCTAGTTGTTGTTACTAAAAAGAACACACATGCAATGACACTAGTGGATCCATGTGTGGTATGTGAAAAGAACACACATGCAATGACTCTAGTTGTTGTTACTAAAAAGAACACACATTTCAATGACACTGGTGGATCCATATGTGGTATGTGAAAAGAACACACATGCAATGACTTTGGTTGTTGTTAGTGAAAAGAACACACATGCAATGGCACTGATGGATCCATGTGTGGTCTCAGAAGAGAACACACATTTCAATGACACTGGTGGATCCATATGTGGTATGTGAAAAGAACACACACGCAATGACTCTGGTTGTTGTTACTAAAAAGAACACACATGCAATGACACTGGTGGATCAATAGGTGGTATGTGAAAAGAACACATATTTCAATGACTCTGGTTGTTGTTACTAAAAAGAACACACATGCAATGACACTGGTGGATCCATAGGTGGATTGTGAAAACAGCACACATGCAATGACAGTGGTGGATCCATATGTTGTATGTGAAAAGAACACACATGCAATGACTCGAGTTGTTGTTAGTGAAAAGAACATCAATGCAATGACATTGGTGGATCCATGTGTGGTCTCTGAAGAGAACACACATTTCAATGACACTGGTGGATCCATATGTGGTATGTGAAAAGAACACACATGCAATGACTCTGGTTGTTGTTACTAAAAAGAACACACATGCAATTACACTGGTGGATCCATATGTGGGATGTGAAAAGAACACACATTTCAATGACTTTGGTTATTGTTACTAAAACGAACACACATGCAATGACACTAGTGGATCCATAGGTGGATTGTGAAAAGAGCACACATGCAATGACACTGGTGGATCATTGTGTGGTCTATGAAGAGAACACACATTTCAATGACACTGGTGGATCCATATGTGGTATTGGAAAAGAACACACATGCAATGACTCTTGTTGTTGTTACTAAAAAGAACACACATGCAATGACACTGGTGGATCCATAGGTGGTATGTGAAAAGAACACACATTTCAATGACTCTGGTTGTTGTTACTAAAAAGAACACACATGCAATGACACTAGTGGATCCATCGGTGGATTGTGAAAAGAGCACACATGCAATGACACTGGTGGATCCATATGTGGTATGCGAAAAGAACACACATGCAATGACTTTGGTTGTTGTTAGTGAAAAGAACACACATGCAATGACACTGGTGGATCCATGTGTGGTCTCTGAAGAGAACACACATTTCAATGACACTTGTGGATCCATATGTGGTATGTGAAAAGAACACACATGCAATGACTCTGGTTGTTGTTACTAAAAATAACACACATGCAATGACACTGGTGGATCTATAGTGGTATGTGAAAAGAACACACATTTTCATGACTCTGGTTGTTGTTACTAAAAAGAACACACATGCAATGACACTGGTGGATCCATAGGTGGATTGTGAAAAGAACACACATGCAATGACACTGGTGGATCCATATGTTGTATGTGAAAAGAACACACATGCAATGACTCGAGTTGTTGTTAGTGAAAAGAACATACATGCAATGACACTGGTGGATCCATGTGTGGTCTCAGAAGAGAACACACATTTCAATGACACTGGTGGATCCATATGTGGTATGTGAAAAGAACACACACGCAATGACTCTGGTTGTTGTTACTAAAAAGAACACACATGCAATGACACTGGTGGATCAATAGGTGGTATGTGAAAAGAACACATATTTCAATGACTCTGGTTGTTGTTACTAAAAAGAACACACATGCAATGACACTAGTGGATCCATAGGTGGATTGTGAAAAGAGCACACATGCAATGACACTGGTGGATCCATATGTGGTATGTGAAAAGAACACACATGCAATGACTCTAGTTGTTGTTACTAAAAAGAACACACATGCAATGACACTAGTGGATCCATGTGTGGTATGTGAAAAGAACACACATGCAATGACTCTAGTTGTTGTTACTAAAAAGAACACACATTTCAATGACACTGGTGGATCCATATGTGGTATGTGAAAAGAACACACATGCAATGACTTTGGTTGTTGTTAGTGAAAAGAACACACATGCAATGGCACTGATGGATCCATGTGTGGTCTCAGAAGAGAACACACATTTCAATGACACTGGTGGATCCATATGTGGTATGTGAAAAGAACACACACGCAATGACTCTGGTTGTTGTTACTAAAAAGAACACACATGCAATGACACTGGCGGATCAATAGGTGGTATGTGAAAAGAACACATATTTCAATGACTCTGGTTGTTGTTACTAAAAAGAACACACATGCAATGACACTGGTGGATCCATAGGTGGATTGTGAAAAGAGCACACATGCAATGACAGTGGTGGATCCATATGTGGTATGTGAAAAGAACACACATGCAATGACTCCAGTTGTTGTTAGTGAAAAGAACATCAATGCAATGACATTGGTGGATCCATGTGTGGTCTCTGAAGAGAACACACATTTCAATGACACTGGTGGATCCATATGTGGTATGTGAAAAGAACACACATGCAATGACTCTGGTTGTTGTTACTAAAAAGAACACACATGCAATTACACTGGTGGATCCATATGTGGGATGTGAAAAGAACACACATTTCAATGACTTTGGTTATTGTTACTAAAAAGAACACACATGCAATGACACTAGTGGATCCATAGGTGGATTGTGAAAAGAGCACACATGCAATGACACTGGTGGATCCATATGTGGTATGTGAAAAGAACACACATGCAATGACTCTAGTTGTTGTTACTAAAAAGAACACACATGCAATGACACTGGTGGATCCATAGGTGGTATGTGAAAAGAACACACATTTCGATGACTCTGGTTGTTGTTACTAAAAAGAACACACATGCAATGACACTAGTGGATCCATAGGTGGATTGTGAAAAGAGCACACATGTAATGACACTGGTGGATCCATATGTGGTATGCGAAAAGAACACACATGCAATGACTCTGGTTGTTGTAAGTAAAAAGAACACACATGCAATGACACTGGTGGATCCATATGTGGTATGTGAAAAGGACACACATTTCAATGACTCTGGTTGTTGTTACTAAAAAGAACACACATGCAATGACACTGGTGGATCCATAGGTGGATTGTGAAAAGAGCACACATGCAATAACACTGGTGGATCCATATGTGGTATGTGAAAAGAACACACATGCAATGACTCCAGTTGTTGTTAGTGAAAAGAACTTACATGCAACGACACTGGTGGATCCATGTGTGGTCTCAGAAGAGATCACACATTTCAATGACACTGGTGGATCCATATGTGGTATGTGAAAAGAACACACACGCAATGACTCTGGTTGTTACTAAAAAGAACACACATGCAATGACACTTCTGGATCCATAGGTGGTATGTGAAAAGAACACATATTTCAATGACTCTGGTTGTTGTTACTAAAAGGAACACACATGCAATGACACTGGTGGGTCCATAGGTGGATTGTGAAAAGAGCACACATGCAATGCCCGTGGTGGATCCATATGTGGTATGTGAAAAGAACACACATGTAGTGACTCCAGTTGTTGTTAGTGAAAAGAACATCAATGCAATGACATTGGTGGATCCATGTGTGGTCTCTGAAGAGAACACACATTTCAATGACACTGGTGGATCCATATGTGGTATGTGAAAAGAACACACTTGCAATGACTCTGGTTGTTGTTACTAAAAAGAACACACATGCAATGTCACTGGTGGATCCATAGGTGGGATGTGAAAAGAACACACATTTCAATGACTCTGGTTGTTGTTACTAAAAAGAACACACATGCAATGACACTAGTGGATCCATAGGTGGATTGTGAAAAGAGCACACATGCAATGACACTGGTGGATCCATATGTGGTATGTGAAAAGAACACACATGCAATGACTCTAGTTGTTGTTAGTGAAAAGAACACACATCCAATGACACTGGTGGATCCATGTGTGGTCTCTGAAGAGAACACACATTTCAATGACACTGGTGGATCCATATGTGGTATGTGAAAAGAACACACATGCAATGACTCTGGTTGTTGTTACTAAAAAGAACACACATGCACTGACAGTAGTGGATCCATAGGTGGATTGTGAGAACAGCACACATGCAATGACACTGGTGGATCCATATGTGGTATGCGAAAAGAACACACATGCAATGACTTTGGTTGTTGTTAGTGAAAAGAACACACATGCAATGACACTGGTGGATCCATGTGTGGTCTCTGAAGAGAACACACATTTCAATGACACTGGTGGATCCATATGTGGTATGTGAAAAGAACACACATGCAATGACTCTGGTTGTTGTTACTAAAAAGAACATACATGCAATGACATTGGTGGATCCATAGGTGGTATGTGAAAACAACACACATTTCAATGACTCTAGTTGTTGTTACTAAAAAGAACACACATGCAATGATACTGGTGGATCCATAGGTGGATTGTGAAAAGAGCACACATGCAATGACACTGGTGGATCCATATATGGTATGTGAAAAGAACACACATGCAATGACTCTGGTTGTTGTTAGTGAAAAGAACATACATGCAATGACACTGGTGGATCCATATGTGGTATGTGAAAAGTACACACATGCAATGACTCTGGTTGTTGTTACTAAAAAGAACACACATGCAATGACACTGGTGGATCCATAGGTGGTATGTGAAAAGAGCACACATGCAATGACACTGGTGGATCCATATGTTGTATGTGAAAAGAAGACACATGCAATGACTCGAGTTGTTGTTAGTGAAAAGAACTTACATGCAATGACACTGGTGGATCCATGTGTGGTCTCAGAAGAGAACACACATTTCAATGAAACTGGTGGATCCATATGTGGTATGTGAAAAGAACACACATGCAATGACTCTGGTTGTTGTTACTAAAAAGAACACACATGCAATGACACTGGTGGATCCATATGTGGGATGTGAAAAGAACACACATTTCAATGACTCTGGTTGTTGTTACTAAAAAGAACACACATGCAATGACACTAGTGGATCCATAGGTGGATTGTGAAAAGAGCACACATGCAATGACACTGGTGGATCCATATGTGGTATGTGAAAAGAACACACATGCAATGACTCTAGTTGTTGTTACTAAAAAGAACACACATGCAATGACACTAGTGGATCCATGTGTGGTCTCTGAAGAGAACACACATTTCAATGACACTGGTGGATCCATATGTGGTATGTGAAAAGAACACACATGCAATGACTCTAGTTGTTGTTACTAAAAAGAACATACATGCAATGACATTGGTGGATCCATAGGTGGTATGTGAAAACAACACACATTTCAATGACTCTGGTTGTTGTTACTAAAAAGAACACACATGCAATGATACTGGTGGATCCATAGGTGGATTGTGAAAAGAGCACACATGCAATGACACTGGTGGATCCATATGTGGTATGTGAAAATAACACACATGCAATGACTCCAGTTGTTGTTAGTGAAAAGAACATACATGCAATGGCACTGGTGGATCATTGTGTGGTCTATGAAGAGAACACACATTTCAATGACACTGGTGGATCCATATGTGGTATTGGAAAAGAACACACATGCAATGACTCTGGTTGTTGTTACTAAAAAGAACACACATGCAATGACTCTGGTTGTTGTTACTAAAAAGAACACACATGCAATGACACTGGTGGATCCATAGGTGGTATGTGAAAAGAACACACATTTCAATGACTCTGGTTGTTGTTACTAAAAAGAACACACATGCAATGACACTAGTGGATCCATAGGTGGATTGTGAAAAGAGCACACATGCAATGACACTGGTGGATCCATATGTGGTATGCGAAAAGAACACACATGCAATGACTCTGGTTGTTGTAAGTAAAAAGAACACACATGCAATGACACTGGTGGATCCTTATGTGGTATGTGAAAAGGACACACATTTCAATGACTCTGGTTGTTGTTACTAAAAAGAACACACATGCAATGACACTGGTGGATCCATAGGTGGATTGTGAAAAGAGCACACATGCAATGACACTGGTGGATCCATATGTGGTATGTGAAAAGAACACACATGCAATGACTCCAGTTGTTCTTAGTGAAAAGAACTTACATGCAACGACACTGGTGGATCCATGTGTGGTCTCAGAAGAGATCACACATTTCAATGACACTGGTGGATCCATATGTGGTATGTGAAAAGAACACACACGCAATGACTCTGGTTGTTGTTACTAAAAACAACACACATGCAAAGACACTTGTGGATCCATAGGTGGTATGTGAAAAGAACACATATTTCAATGACTCTGGTTGTTGTTACTAAAAGGAACACACATGCAATGACACTGGTGGGTCCATAGGTGGATTGTGAAAAGAGCACACATGCAATGACAGTGGTGGATCCATATGTGGTATGTGAAAAGAACACACATGTAGTGAATCCAGTTGTTGTTAGTGAAAAGAACATCAATGCAATGACATTGGTGGATCCATGTGTGGTCTCTGAAGAGAACACAAATTTCAATCACACTGGTGGATCCATATGTGGTATGTGAAAAGAACACACTTGCAATGACTCTGGTTGTTGTTACTAAAAAGAACACACATGCAATGTCACTGGTGGATCCATAGGTGGGATGTGAAAAGAACACACATTTCAATGACTCTGGTTGTTGTTACTAAAAAGAACACACATGCAATGACACTAGAGGATCCATAGGTGGATTGTGAAAAGAGCACACATGCAATGACACTGGTGGATCCATATGTGGTATGTGAAAAGAACACACATGCAATGACTCTAGTTATTGTTAGTGAAAAGAACACACATGCAATGACACTGGTGGATCCATGTGTGGTCTCTGAAGAGAACACACATTTCAATGACACTGGTGGATCCATATGTGGTATGTGAAAAGAACACACATGCAATGACTGTGGTTGTTGTTAGTGAAAAGAACACACATGCAATGACACTGGTGGATCCATGTGTGGTCTCTGAAGAGAACACACATTTCAATGACACTGGTGGATCCATATGTGGTATGTGAAAAGAACACACATGCAATGACTCTGGTTGTTGTTACTAAAAAGAACACACATGCAATGACACTGGTGGATCCATAGGTGGGATGTGAAAAGAACACACATTTCAATGACTGGTTGTTGTTACTAAAAAGAACACACATGCAATGACACTAGTGGATCCATAGGTGGATTGTGAAAAGAGCACACATGCAATGACACTGGTGGATCCATATGTGGTATGCGAAAAGAACACACATGCAATGACTTTGGTTGTTGTTAGTGAAAAGAACACACATGCAATGACATTGGTGGATCCATGTGTGGTCTCTGAAGAGAACACACATTTCAATGACACAGGTGGATCCATATGTGGTATGTGAAAAGAACACACATGCAATGACTCTGGTTGTTGTTACTAAAAAGAACATACATGCAATGATATTGGTGGATCCATAGGTGGTATGTGAAAACAACACACATTTCAATGACTGGTTGTTGTTACTAAAAAGAACACACATGCAATGATACTGGTGGATCCATAGGTGGATTGTGAAAAGAGCACACATGCAATGACACTGGTGGATCCATATGTGGTATGTGAAAAGAACACACATGCATTGACTCTGGTTATTGTTTGTGAAAAGAACATACATGCAATGACACTGGTGGATCCATATGTGGTATGTGAAAAGTACACACATGCAATGACTCTGGTTGTTGTTACTAAAAAGAACACACATGCAATGACACTGGTGGATCCATATGTGGTATGTGAAAAGAACACACATGCATTGACTCTGGTTATTGTTAGTGAAAAGAACATACATGCAATGACACTGGTGGATCCATATGTGGTATGTGAAAAGTACACACATGCAATGACTCTGGTTGTTGTTACTAAAAAGAATACACATGCAATGACACTGGTGGATCCATAGGTTGATTGTGAAAAGAGCACACATGCAATGATACTGG
Organism: Avena sativa; assembly: GCA_916181665.1. NCBI lineage: Eukaryota > Viridiplantae > Streptophyta > Magnoliopsida > Poales > Poaceae > Avena > Avena sativa. The sequence goes on from OV702291.1 coordinate 355,129,371, forward strand.
TGGATCCATATGTTGTATGTCAAAAGAACACACATGCAATGACTCGAGTTGTTGTTAGTGAAAAGAACTTACATGCAATGACACCGGTGGATCCATGTGTGGTCTCAGAAGAGAACACACATTTCAATGACACTGGTGGATCCATATGTGGTATGTGAAAAGAACACACACCCAATGACTCTGGTTGTTGTTACTAAAAAGAACACACATGCAATGACACTGGTGGATCCATAGGTGGTATGTGAAAAGAACACATATTTCAATGACTCTGGCTGTTGTTACTAAAAAGAACACACATGCAATGACACTGGTGGATCCATAGGTGGATTGTGAAAAGAGCACACATGCAATGACAGTGGTGGATCCATATGTGGTATGTGAAAAGAACACACATGCAATGACTCCAGTTGTTGTTAGTGAAAAGAACATCAATGCAATGACATTGGTGGATCCATGTGTGGTCTCTGAAGAGAACACACATTTCAATGACACTGGTGGATCCATATGTGGTATGTGAAAAGAACACACATGCAATGACTCTGGTTGTTGTTACTAAAAAGAACACACATGCAATGACCCTGGTGGATCCATAGGTGGATTGTGAAAAGAGCACACATGCAATGACAGTGGTGGATCCATATGTGGTATGTGAAAAGAACACACATGTAGTGAATCCAGTTGTTGTTAGTGAAAAGAACATCAATGCAATGACATTGGTGGATCCATGTGTGGTCTCTGAAGAGAACACACATTTCAATGACACTGGTGGATCCATATGTGGTATGTGAAAAGAACACACTTGCAATGACTCTGGTTGTTGTTACTAAAAAGAACACACATGCAATGTCACTGGTGGATCCATAGGTGGGATGTGAAAAGAACACACATTTCAATGACTCTGGTTGTTGTTACTAAAAAGAACACACATGTAATGGCACTGGTGGATCCATAGGTGGATTGTGAAAAGAGCACACATGCAATGACAGTGGTGGATCCATATGTGGTATGTGAAAAGAACACACATGCAATGACTCTAGTTGTTGTTAGTGAAAAGAACACACATGCAATGACACTGGTGGATCCATGTGTGGTCTCTGAAGAGAACACACATTTCAATGACACTGGTGGATCCATATGTGGTATGTGAAAAGAACACACATGCAATGACTCTGGTTGTTGTTAGTGAAAAGAACACACATGCAATGACACTGGTGGATCCATGTGTGGTCTCTAAAGAGAACACACATTTCAATGACACTGGTGGATCCATATGTGGTATGTGAAAAGAACACACATGCAATGACTCTGGTTGTTGTTACTAAAAAGAACACACATGCAATGACACTGGTGGATCCATAGGTGGGATGTGAAAAGAACACACATTTCAATGACTGGTTGTTGTTACTAAAAAGAACACACATGCAATGACACTAGTGGATCCATAGGTGGATTGTGAAAAGAGCACACATGCAATGACACTGGTGGATCCATATGTGGTATGCGAAAAGAACACACATGCAATGACTTTGGTTGTTGTTAGTGAAAAGAACACACATGCAATGACACTGGTGGATCCATGTGTGGTCTCTGAAGAGAACACACATTTCAATGACACTGGTGGATCCATATGTGGTATGTGAAAAGAACACACATGCAATGACTCTGGTTGTTGTTACTAAAAAGAACATACATGCAATGATATTGGTGGATCCATAGGTGGTATGTGAAAACAACACACATTTCAATGACTGGTTGTTGTTACTAAAAAGAACACACATGCAATGATACTGGTGGATCCATAGGTGGATTGTGAAAAGAGCACACATGCAATGACACTGGTGGATCCATATGTGGTATGTGAAAAGAACACACATGCATTGACTCTGGTTATTGTTAGTGAAAAGAACATACATGCAATGACACTGGTGGATCCATATGTGGTATTTGAAAAGTACACACATGCAATGACTCTGGTTGTTGTTACTAAAAAGAACACACATGCAATGACACTGGTGGATCCATAGTGGTATGTGAAAAGAACACACATTTTCATGACTCTGGTTGTTGTTACTAAAAAGAATACACATGCAATGACACTGGTGGATCCATAGGTTGATTGTGAAAAGAGCACACATGCAATGACACTGGTGGATCCATATGTTGTATGTGAAAAGAACACACATGCAATGACTCGAGTTGTTGTTAGTGAAAAGAACTTACATGCAATGACACCGGTGGATCCATGTGTGGTCTCAGAAGAGAACACACATTTCAATGACACTGGTGGATCCATATGTGGTATGTGAAAAGAACACACACCCAATGACTCTGGTTGTTGTTACTAAAAAGAACACACATGCAATGACACTGGTGGATCCATAGGTGGTATGTGAAAAGAACACATATTTCAATGACTCTGGTTGTTGTTACTAAAAAGAACACACATGCAATGACACTGGTGGATCCATAGGTGGATTGTGAAAAGAGCACACATGCAATGCCAGTGGTGGATCCATATGTGGTATGTGAAAAGAACACACATGCAATGACTCCAGTTGTTGTTAGTGAAAAGAACATCAATGCAATGACATTGGTGGATCCATGTGTGGTCTCTGAAGAGAACACACATTTCAATGACACTGGTGGATCCATATGTGGTATGTGAAAAGAACACACATGCAATGACTCTGGTGTTTGTTACTAAAAAGAACACACATGCAATGACACTGGTGGATCCATAGGTGGATTGTGAAAAGAGCACACATGCAATGACAGTGGTGGATCCATATGTGGTATGTGAAAAGAACACACATGCAATGACTCCAGTTGTTGTTAGTGAAAAGAACATCAATGCAATGACATTGGTGGATCCATGTGTGGTCTCTGAAGAGAACACACATTTCAATGACACTGGTGGATCCATATGTGGTATGTGAAAAGAACACACATGCAATGACTCTGGTTGTTGTTACTAAAAAGAACACACATGCAATGACACTGGTGGGTCCATAGGTGGATTGTGAAAAGAGCACACATGCAATGACAGTGGTGGATCCATATGTGGTATGTGAAAAGAACACACATGTAGTGAATCCAGTTGTTGTTAGTGAAAAGAACATCAATGCAATGACATTGGTGGATCCATGTGTGGTCTCTGAAGAGAACACACATTTCAATGACACTGGTGGATCCATATGTGGTATGTGAAAAGAACACACTTGCAATGACTCTGGTTGTTGTTACTAAAAAGAACACACATGCAATGTCACTGGTGGATCCATAGGTGGGATGTGAAAAGAACACACATTTCAATGACTCTGGTTGTTGTTACTAAAAAGAACACACATGTAATGGCACTGGTGGATCCATAGGTGGATTGTGAAAAGAGCACACATGCAATGACAGTGGTGGATCCATATGTGGTATGTGAAAAGAACACACATGCAATGACTCTAGTTGTTGTTAGTGAAAAGAACATACATGCAATGATATTGGTGGATCCATAGGTGGTATGTGAAAACAACACACATTTCAATGACTGGTTGTTGTTACTAAAAAGAACACACATGCAATGATACTGGTGGATCCATAGGTGGATTGTGAAAATAGCACACATGCAATGACACTGGTGGATCCATATGTGGTATGTGAAAAGAACACACATGCATTGACTCTGGTTATTGTTAGTGAAAAGAACATACATGCAATGACACTGGTGGATCCATATGTGGTATGTGAAAAGTACACACATGCAATGACTCTGGTTGTTGTTACTAAAAAGAACACACATGCAATGACACTGGTGGATCCATATGTGGTATGTGAAAAGAACACACATGCATTGACTCTGGTTATTGTTAGTGAAAAGAACATACATGCAATGACACTGGTGGATCCATATGTGGTATGTGAAAAGTACACACATGCAATGACTCTGGTTGTTGTTACTAAAAAGAATACACATGCAATGACACTGGTGGATCCATAGGTTGATTGTGAAAAGAGCACACATGCAATGATACTGGTGGATCCATATGTTGTATGTCAAAAGAACACACATGCAATGACTCGAGTTGTTGTTAGTGAAAAGAACTTACATGCAATGACACCGGTGGATCCATGTGTGGTCTCAGAAGAGAACACACATTTCAATGACACTGGTGGATCCATATGTGGTATGTGAAAAGAACACACACCCAATGACTCTGGTTGTTGTTACTAAAAAGAACACACATGCAATGACACTGGTGGATCCATAGGTGGTATGTGAAAAGAACACATATTTCAATGACTCTGGCTGTTGTTACTAAAAAGAACACACATGCAATGACACTGGTGGATCCATAGGTGGATTGTGAAAAGAGCACACATGCAATGACAGTGGTGGATCCATATGTGGTATGTGAAAAGAACACACATGCAATGACTCCAGTTGTTGTTAGTGAAAAGAACATCAATGCAATGACATTGGTGGATCCATGTGTGGTCTCTGAAGAGAACACACATTTCAATGACACTGGTGGATCCATATGTGGTATGTGAAAAGAACACACATGCAATGACTCTGGTTGTTGTTACTAAAAAGAACACACATGCAATGACCCTGGTGGATCCATAGGTGGATTGTGAAAAGAGCACACATGCAATGACAGTGGTGGATCCATATGTGGTATGTGAAAAGAACACACATGTAGTGAATCCAGTTGTTGTTAGTGAAAAGAACATCAATGCAATGACATTGGTGGATCCATGTGTGGTCTCTGAAGAGAACACACATTTCAATGACACTGGTGGATCCATATGTGGTATGTGAAAAGAACACACTTGCAATGACTCTGGTTGTTGTTACTAAAAAGAACACACATGCAATGTCACTGGTGGATCCATAGGTGGGATGTGAAAAGAACACACATTTCAATGACTCTGGTTGTTGTTACTAAAAAGAACACACATGTAATGGCACTGGTGGATCCATAGGTGGATTGTGAAAAGAGCACACATGCAATGACAGTGGTGGATCCATATGTGGTATGTGAAAAGAACACACATGCAATGACTCTAGTTGTTGTTAGTGAAAAGAACACACATGCAATGACACTGGTGGATCCATGTGTGGTCTCTGAAGAGAACACACATTTCAATGACACTGGTGGATCCATATGTGGTGTGTGAAAAGAACACACATGCAATGACTCTGGTTGTTGTTAGTGAAAAGAACACACATGCAATGACACTGGTGGATCCATGTGTGGTCTCTAAAGAGAACACACATTTCAATGACACTGGTGGATCCATATGTGGTATGTGAAAAGAACACACATGCAATGACTCTGGTTGTTGTTACTAAAAAGAACACACATGCAATGACACTGGTGGATCCATAGGTGGGATGTGAAAAGAACACACATTTCAATGACTGGTTGTTGTTACTAAAAAGAACACACATGCAATGACACTAGTGGATCCATAGGTGGATTGTGAAAAGAGCACACATGCAATGACACTGGTGGATCCATATGTGGTATGCGAAAAGAACACACATGCAATGACTTTGGTTGTTGTTAGTGAAAAGAACACACATGCAATGACACTGGTGGATCCATGTGTGGTCTCTGAAGAGAACACACATTTCAATGACACTGGTGGATCCATATGTGGTATGTGAAAAGAACACACATGCAATGACTCTGGTTGTTGTTACTAAAAAGAACATACATGCAATGATATTGGTGGATCCATAGGTGGTATGTGAAAACAACACACATTTCAATGACTGGTTGTTGTTACTAAAAAGAACACACATGCAATGATACTGGTGGATCCATAGGTGGATTGTGAAAAGAGCACACATGCAATGACACTGGTGGATCCATATGTGGTATGTGAAAAGAACATACATGCAATGACACTGGTGGATCCATATGTGGTATTTGAAAAGTACACACATGCAATGACTCTGGTTGTTGTTACTAAAAAGAACACACATGCAATGACACTGGTGGATCCATAGTGGTATGTGAAAAGAACACACATTTTCATGACTCTGGTTGTTGTTACTAAAAAGAATACACATGCAATGACACTGGTGGATCCATAGGTTGATTGTGAAAAGAGCACACATGCAATGACACTGGTGGATCCATATGTTGTATGTGAAAAGAACACACATGCAATGACTCGAGTTGTTGTTAGTGAAAAGAACTTACATGCAATGACACCGGTGGATCCATGTGTGGTCTCAGAAGAGAACACACATTTCAATGACACTGGTGGATCCATATGTGGTATGTGAAAAGAACACACACCCAATGACTCTGGTTGTTGTTACTAAAAATAACACACATGCAATGACACTGGTGGATCCATAGGTGGTATGTGAAAAGAACACATATTTCAATGACTCTGGTTGTTGTTACTAAAAAGAACACACATGCAATGACACTGGTGGATCCATAGGTGGATTGTGAAAAGAGCACACATGCAATGCCAGTGGTGTATCCATATGTGGTATGTGAAAAGAACACACATGCAATGACTCCAGTTGTTGTTAGTGAAAAGAACATCAATGCAATGACATTGGTGGATCCATGTGTGGTCTCTGAAGAGAACACACATTTCAATGACACTGGTGGATCCATATGTGGTATGTGAAAAGAACACACATGCAATGACTCTGGTGTTTGTTACTAAAAAGAACACACATGCAATGACACTGGTGGATCCATAGGTGGATTGTGAAAAGAGCACACATGCAATGACAGTGGTGGATCCATATGTGGTATGTGAAAAGAACACACATGCAATGACTCCAGTTGTTGTTAGTGAAAAGAACATCAATGCAATGTCATTGGTGGATCCATGTGTGGTCTCTGAAGAGAACACACATTTCAATGACACTGGTGGATCCATATGTGGTATGTGAAACGAACACACATGCAATGACTCTGGTTGTTGTTACTAAAAAGAACACACATGCAATAACACTGGTGGATCCATATGTGGGATGTGAAAAGAACACACATTTCAATGACTTTGGTTATTGTTACTAAAAAGAACACACATGCAATGACACTAGTGGATCCATAGGTGGATTGTGAAAAGAGCACACATGCAATGACACTGGTGGATCCATATGTGGTATGTGAAAAGAGCACACATGCAATGACTCTGGTTGTTGTTACTAAAAAGAACACACATGCAATGACACTAGTGGATCCATAGGTGGATTGTGAAAAGAGCACACATGCGATGACACTGGTGGATCCATATGTGGTATGTGAAAAGAACACACATGCAACGACTCTAGTTGTTGTTACTAAAAAGAACACACATGCAATGACACTAGTGGATCCATGTGTGGTCTCTGAAGAGAACACACATTTCAATGACACTGGTGGATCCATATGTGGTATGTGAAAAGAACACACATGCAATGACTCTAGTTGTTGTTACTAAAAAGAACATACATGCAATGACACTGGTGGATCCATATGTGGTATGTGAAAAGTACACACATGCAGTGACTCTGGTTGTTGTTACTAAAAAGAACACACATGCAATGACACTGGTGGATCCATAGTGGTATGTGAAAAGAACACACATTTTCATGACTCTCGTTATTGTTACTAAAAAGAACATACATGCAATGACATTGGTGGATCCATAGGTGGTATGTGAAAACAACACACATTTCAATGACTCTAGTTGTTGTTACTAAAAAGAACACACATGCAATGATACTGGTGGATCCATAGGTGGATTGTGAAAAGAGCACACATGCAATGACACTGGTGGATCCATATGTGGTATTTGAAAAGAACACACATGCAATGACTCCAGTTGTTGTTAGTGAAAAGAACATACATGCAATGGCACTGGTGGATCATTGTGTGGTCTATGAAGAGAACACACATTTCAATGACACTGGTGGATCCATATGTGGTATTGGAAAAGAACACAGATGCAATGACTCTGGTTGTTGTTACTAAAAAGAACACACATGCAATGACACTGGTGGATCCATAGGTGGTATGTGAAAAGAACACACATTTCAATGACTCTGGTTGTTGTTACTAAAAAGAACACACATGCAATGACACTAGTGGATCCATAGGTGGATTGTGAAAAGAGCACACATGCAATGACACTGGTGGATCCATATGTGGTATGCGAAAAGAACACACATGCAATGACTCTAGTTGTTGTAAGTAAAAAGAACACACATGCAATGACACTGGTGGATCCATATGTGGTATGTGAAAAGGACACACATTTCAATGACTCTGGTTGTTGTTACTAAAAATAACACACACGCAATGACACTGGTGGATCCATAGGTGGATTGTGAAAAGAGCACACATGCAATGACACTGGTGGATCCATAAGTGGTATGTGAAAAGAACACACATGCAATGACTCCAGTTGTTGTTAGTGAAAAGAACTTACATGCAACGACACTGGTGGATCCATGTGTGGTCTCAGAAGAGATCACACATTTCAATGACACTGGTGGATCCATATGTGGTATGTGAAAAGAACACACACGCAATGACTCTGGTTGTTGTTACTAAAAAGAACACACATGCAATGACACTTGTGGATCCATAGGTGGTATGTGAAAAGAACACATATTTCAATGACTCTGGTTGTTGTTACTAAAAGGAACACACATGCAATGACACTGGTGGGTCCATAAGTGGATTGTGAAAAGAGCACACATGCAATGACAGTGGTAGATCCATATGTGGTATGTGAAAAGAACACACATGCAGTGACTCCAGTTGTTGTTAGTGAAAAGAACATCAATGCAATGACATTGGTGGATCCATGTGTGGTCTCTGAAGAGAACACATATTTCAATGACACTGGTGGATCCATATGTGGTATGTGAAAAGAACACACTTGCAATGACTCTGGTTGTTGTTACTAAAAAGAACACACATGCAATGACACTGGTGGATCCATAGGTGGGATGTGAAAAGAACACACATTTCAATGACTCTGGTTGTTGTTACTAAAAAGAACACACATGCAATGACACTAGTGGATCCATAGGTGGATTGTGAAAAGAGCACACATGCAATGACACTGGTGGATCCATATGTGGTATGTGAAAAGAACACACATGCAATGACTCTAGTTGTTGTTAGTGAAAAGAACACACATGCAAGGACACTGGTGGATCCATGTGTGGTCTCTGAAGAGAACACACATTTCAATGACACTGGTGGATCCATATGTGGTATGTGAAAAGAACACACATGCAATGACTCTGGTTGTTGTTAGTGAAAAGAACACACATGCAATGACACTGGTGGATCCATGTGTGGTCTCTAAAGAGAACACACATTTCAATGACACTGGTGGATCCATATGTGGTATGTGAAAAGAACACACATGCAATGACTCTGGTTGTTGTTACTAAAAAGAACACACATGCAATGACACTGGTGGATCCATAGGTGGGATGTGAAAAGAACACACATTTCAACGACTGGTTGTTGTTACTAAAAAGAACACACATGCAATGACACTAGTGGATCCATAGGTGGATTGTGAAAAGAGCACACATGCAATGACACTGGTGGATCCATATGTGGTATGCGAAAAGAACACACATGCAATGACTTTGGTTGTTGTTAGTGAAAAGAACACACATGCAAAGACACTGGTGGATCCATGTGTGGTCTCTGAAGAGAACACACATTTCAATGACACTGGTGGATCCATATGTGGTATGTGAAAAGAACACACATGCAATGACTCTGGTTGTTGTTACTAAAAAGAACATACATGGAATGATATTGGTGGATCCATAGGTGGTATGTGAAAACAACACACATTTCAATGACTGGTTGTTGTTACTAAAAAGAACACACATGCAATGATACTGGTGGATCCATAGGTGGATTGTGAAAAGAGCACACATGCAATGACACTGGTGGATCCATATGTGGTATGTGAAAAGAACACACATGCATTGACTCTGGTTGTTGTTAGTGAAAAGAACATACATACAATGACACTGGTGGATCCATATGTGGTATGTGAAAAGTACACACATGCAATGACTCTGGTTGTTGTTACTAAAAAGAACACACATGCAATGACACTGGTGGATCCATAGTGGTATGTGAAAAGAACACACATGCAATGACACTGGTGGATCCATAGTGGTATGTGAAAAGAACACACATTTTCATGACTCTGGTTGTTGTTACTAAAAAGAACACACATGCAATGACACTGGTGGATCCATAGGTGGATTGTGAAAAGAGCACACATGCAATGACACTGGTGGATCCATATGTTGTATGTGAAAAGAACACACATGCAATGACTCGAGTTGTTGTTAGTGAAAAGAACTTACATGCAATGACACTGGTGGATCCATGTGTGGTCTCAGAAGAGAACACACATTTCAATGATACTGGTGGATCCATATGTGGTATGTGAAAAGAACACACACGCAATGACTCTGGTTGTTGTTACTAAAAACAACATACATGGAATGACATTGGTGGATCCATAGGTGGTATGTGAAAACAACACACATTTCAATGACTCTGGTTGTTGTTACTAAAAAGAACACACATGCAATGATACTGGTGGATCCAAAGGTGGATTGTGAAAAGAGCACACTTGCAATGACACTGGTGGATCCATATGTGGTATGTGAAAAGAACACACATGCAATGACTGCAGTTGTTGTTAGTGAAAAGAACATACATGCAATGGCACTGGTGGATCATTGTGTGGTCTATGAAGAGAACACACATTTCAATGACACTGGTGGATCCATATGTGGTATTGGAAAAGAACACACATGCAATGACTCTGGTTGTTGTTACTAAAAAGAACACACATGCAATGACACTGGTGGATCCATAGGTGGTATGTGAAAAGAACACACATTTCAATGACTCTGGTTGTTGTTACTAAAAAGAACACACATGCAATGACACTAGTGGATACATAGGTGGATTGTGAAAAGAGCACACATGCAATGACACTGGTGGATCCATATGTGGTATGCGAAAAGAACACACATGCAATGACTTTGGTTGTTGTTAGTGAAAAGAACACACATGCAATGACACTGGTGGATCCATGTATGGTCTCTGAAGAGAACACACATTTCAATGACACTGGTGGATCCATATGTGGTATGTGAAAAGAACACACATGCAATGACTCTAGTTGTTGTTACTAAAAAGAACATACATGGAATGACATTGGTGGATCCATAGGTGGTATGTGAAAACAACACACATTTCAATGACTCTGGTTGTTGTTACAAAAAAGAACACACATGCAATGATACTGGTGGATCCAAAGGTGGATTGTGAAAAGAGCACACATGCAATGACACTGGTGGATCCATATGTGGTATGTGAAAAGAACACACATGCAATGACTCCAGTTGTTGTTAGTGAAAAGAACATACATGCAATGGCACTGGTGGATCATTGTGTGGTCTATGAAGAGAACACAGATTTCAATGACACTGGTGGATCCATATGTGGTATTGGAAAAGAACACACATGCAATGACTCTGGTTGTTGTTACTAAAAAGAACACACATGCAATGACACTTGTGGATCCATAGGTGGTATGTGAAAAGAACACACATTTCAATGACTCTGGTTGTTGTTACTAAAAAGAACACACATGCAATGACACTAGTGGATCCATAGGTGGATTGTGAAAAGAGCACACATGCAATGACACTGGTGGATCCATATGTGGTATGCGAAAAGAACACACATGCAATGACTTTGGTTGTTGTTAGTGAAAAGAACACACATGCAATGACTCTAGTTGTTGTTACTAAAAAGAACACACATGCAATGACACTGGTGGATCCATAGGTGGTATGTGAAAAGAACACACATTTCAATGACTCTGGTTGTTGTTACTAAAAACAACACACATGAAATGACACTAGTGGATCCATAGGTGGATTGTGAAAAGAGCACACATGCAATGACACTGGTGGATCCATATGTGGTATGCGAAAAGAACACACATGCAATGACTTTGGTTGTTGTTAGTGAAAAGAACACACATGCAATGACACTGGTGGATCCATGTGTGGTCTCTGAAGAGAACACACATTTCAATGACACTTGTGGATCCATATGTGGTATGTGAAAAGAACACACATGCAATGACTCTGGTTGTTGTTACTAAAAGGAACATACATGCAATGACATTGGTGGATCCATAGGTGGTATGTGAAAACAACACACATTTCAATGACTCTGGTTGTTGTTACTAAAAAGAACACACATGCAATGATACTGGTTGATCCATAGGTGGATTGTGAAAAGAGCACACATGCAATGACACTGGTGGATCCATATGTGGTATGTGAAAACAACACACATGCCATGACTCCAGTTGTTGTTAGTGAAAAGAACTTACATGCAACGACACTGGTGGATCCATGTGTGGTCTCAGAAGAGATCACACATTTCAATGACACTGGTGGATCCATATGTGGTATGTGAAAAGAACACACATGCAATGACTCTGGTTGTTGTTACTAAAAAGAACACACATGCAATAAAACTGGTGGATCCATAGGTGGTATGTGAAAAGAACACATATTTCAATGACTCTGGTTGTTGTTACTAAAAAGAACACACATGCAATGACACTGGTGGGTCCATAGGTGGATTGTGAAAAGAGCACACATGCAATGACACTGGTGGATCCATATGTGGTATGTGAAAAGAACACACATGCAGTGACTCCAGTTGTTGTTAGTGAAAAGAACATCAATGCAATGACATTGGTGGATCCCTGTGTGGTCTCTGAAGAGAACACACATTTCAATGAAACTGGTGGATCCATATGTGGTATGTGAAAAGAACACACATGCAATGACTCTGGTTGTTGTTACTAAAAAGAACACACATGCAATGACACTAGTGGATCCATAGGTGGATTGTGAAAAGAGCACACATGCAATGACACTGGTGGATCCATATGTGGTATGCGAAAAGAACACACATGCAATGACTTTGGTTGTTGTTAGTGAAAAGAACACACATGCAATGACACTGGTGGATCCATGTGTGGTCTCTGAAGAGAACACACATTTCAATGACACTGGTGGATCCATATGTGGTATGTGAAAAGAACACACATGCAATGACTCTGGTTGTTGTTACTAAAAAGAACATACATGCAATGACATTGGTGGATCCATAGGTGGTATGTGAAAACAACACACATTTCAATGACTCTAGTTGTTGTTACTAAAAAGAACACACATGCAATGATACTGGTGGATCCATAGGTGGATTGTGAAAAGAGAACACATGCAATGACACTGGTGGATCCATATATGGTATGTGAAAAGAACACACATGCAATGACTCTGGTTGTTGTTAGTTAAAAGAACATACATGCAATGACACTGGTGGATCCATATGTGGTATGTGAAAAGTACACACATGCAATGACTCTGGTTGTTGTTACTAAAAAGAACACACATGCAATGACACTGGTGGATCCATAGGTGGTATGTGAAAAGAACACACATTTTCATGACTCTGGTTGTTGTTACTAAAAAGAACACACATGCAATGACACTGGTGGATCCATAGGTGGATTGTGAAAAGAGCACACATGCAATGACACTGGTGGATCCATATGTTGTATGTGAAAAGAAGACACATGCAATGACTCGAGTTGTTGTTAGTGAAAAGAACTTACATGCAATGACACTGGTGGGTCCATGTGTGGTCTCAGAAGAGAACACACATTTCAATGACACTGGTGGGTCCATATGTGGTATGTGAAAAGAACACACATGCAATGACTCTGGTTGTTGTTACTAAAAAGAACACACATGCAATGACACTGGTGGATCCATATGTGGGATGTGAAAAGAACACACATTTCAATGACTCTGGTTGTTGTTACAAAAAAGAACACACATGCAATGACACTCGTGGATCCATATGTGGTATGTGAAAAGAACACACATGCAATGACTCTAGTTGTTGTTACTAAAAAGAACACACATGCAATGACACTAGTGGATCCATGTGTGGTCTCTGAAGAGAACACACATTTCAATGACACTGGTGGATCCATATGTGGTATGTGAAAAGAACACACATGCAATGACTCTAGTTGTTGTTACTAAAAAGAACATACATGCAATGACATTGGTGGATCCATAGGTGGTATGTGAAAACAACACACATTTCAATGACTCTGGTTGTTGTTACTAAAAAGAACACACATGCAATGATACTGGTGGATCCATAGGTGGATTGTGAAAAGAGCACACATGCAATGACACTGGTGGATCCATAGGTGGTATGTGAAAAGAACACACATTTTCATGACTCTGGTTGTTGTTACTAAAAAGAACACACATGCAATGACACTGGTGGATCCATAGGTGGATTGTGAAAAGAGCACACATGCAATGACACTGGTGGATCCATATGTTGTATTTGAAAAGAAGACACATGCAATGACTCGAGTTGTTGTTAGTGAAAAGAACTTACATGCAATGACACTGGTGGATCCATAGGTGGTATGTGAAAAGAACACACATTTCAATGACTCTGGTTGTTGTTACTAAAAAGAACACACATGCAATCACACTAGTGGATCCATAGGTGGATTGTGAAAAGAGCACACATGCAATGACACTGGTGGATCCATATGTGGTATGCGAAAAGAACACACATGCAATGACTTTGGTTGTTGCTAGTGAAAAGAACACACATGCAATGACACTGGTGGATCCATGTGTGGTCTCTAAAGAGAACACACATTTCAATGACACTTGTGAATCCATATGTGGTATGTGAAAAGAACACACACGCAATGACTCTGGTTGTTGTTACTAAAAAGAACACACATGCAATGAAACTGGTGGATCCATAGGTGGTATGTGAAAAGAACACATATTTCAATGACTCTGGTTGTTGTTACTAAAAAGAACACACATGCAATGACACTGGTGGGTCCATAGGTGGATTGTGAAAAGAGCACACATGCAATGACAGTGGTGGATCCATATGTGGTATGTGAAAAGAACACACATGCAGTGACTCCAGTTGTTGTTAGTGAAAAGAACATCAATGCAATGACATTGGTGGATCCATGTGTGGTCTCTGAAGAGAACACACATTTCAATGACACTGGTGGATCCATATGTGGTATGTGAAAGGAACACACATGCAATGACTCCAGTTGTTGTTAGTGAAAAGAACATACATGCAATGACACTGGTGGATCCATGTGTGGTCTCTGAAGAGAACACACATTTCAATGACACTGGTGGATCCATATGTGGTATTTGAAAAGAACACACATGCCATGACTCCAGTTGTTGTTAGTGAAAAGAACTTACATGCAACGACACTGGTGGATCCATGTGTGGTCTCAGAAGAGATCACACATTTCAATGACACTGGTGGATCCATATGTGGTATGTGAAAAGAAAACACATGCAATGACTCTGGTTGTTGTTACTAAAAAGAACACACATGCAATGAAACTGGTGGATCCATAGGTGGTATGTGAAAAGAACACATATTTCAATGACTCTGGTTGTTGTTACTAAAAAGAACACACATGCAATGACACTGGTGGGTCCATAGGTGGATTTTGAAAAGAGCACACATGCAATGACAGTGGTGGATCCATATGTGGTATGTGAAAAGAACACACATGCAGTGACTCCAGTTGTTGTTAGTGAAAAGAACATCAATGCAATGACATTGGTGGATCCATGTGTAGTCTCTGAAGAGAACACACATTTCAATGACACTTGTGGATCCATATGTGGTATGTGAAAAGAACACACATGCAATGACTCTAGTTGTTGTTAGTGAAAAGAACATACATGCAATGACACTAGTGGATCCATGTGTGGTCTCTGAAGAGAACACACATTTCAATGACATTGGTGGATCCATATGTGGTATGAGAAAAGAACACACTTGCAATGACTCTGGTTGTTGTTACTAAAAAGAACACACATGCAATGATATTGGTGGATCCATAGGTGGATTGTGAAAAGAGCACACATGCAATGACACTGGTGGATCCATAGGTGGTATGTGAAAAGAACACACATTTTCATGACTCTGGTTGTTGTTACTAAAAAGAACACACATGCAATGACACTGGTGGATCCATAGGTGGATTGTGAAAAGAGCACACATGCAATGACACTGGTGGATCCATATGTTGTATGTGAAAAGAAGACACATGCAATGACTCGAGTTGTTGTTAGTGAAAAGAACTTACATGCAATGACACTGGTGGATCCATAGGTGGTATGTGAAAAGAACACACATTTCAATTACTCTGGTTGTTGTTACTAAAAAGAACACACATGCAATCACACTAGTGGATCCATAGGTGGATTGTGAAAAGAGCACACATGCAATGACACTGGTGGATCCATATGTGGTATGCGAAAAGAACACACATGCAATGACTTTGGTTGTTGCTAGTGAAAAGAACACACATGCAATGGCACTGGTGGATCCATGTGTGGTCTCTAAAGAGAACACACATTTCAATGACACTTGTGAATCCATATGTGGTATGTGAAAAGAACACACACGCAATGACTCTGGTTGTTGTTACTAAAAAGAACACACATGCAATGAAACTGGTGGATCCATAGGTGGTATGTGAAAGGAACACATATTTCAATGACTCTGGTTGTTGTTACTAAAAAGAACACACATGCAATGACACTGGTGGGTCCATAGGTGGATTGTGAAAAGAGCACACATGCAATGACAGTGGTGGATCCATATGTGGTATGTGAAAAGAACACACATGCAGTGACTCCAGTTGTTGTTAGTGAAAAGAACATCAATGCAATGACATTGGTGGATCCATGTGTGGTCTCTGAAGAGAACACACATTTCAATGACACTGGTGGATCCATATGTGGTATGTGAAAGGAACACACATGCAATGACTCCAGTTGTTGTTAGTGAAAAGAACATACATGCAATGACACTGGTGGATCCATGTGTGGTCTCTGAAGAGAACACACATTTCAATGACACTGGTGGATCCATATGTGGTATTTGAAAAGAACACACATGCCATGACTCCAGTTGTTGTTAGTGAAAAGAACTTACATGCAACGACACTGGTGGATCCATGTGTGGTCTCAGAAGAGATCACACATTTCAATGACACTGGTGGATCCATATGTGGTATGTGAAAAGAAAACACATGCAATGACTCTGGTTGTTGTTACTAAAAAGAACACACATGCAATGAAACTGGTGGATCCATAGGTGGTATGTGAAAAGAACACATATTTCAATGACTCTGGTTGTTGTTACTAAAAAGAACACACATGCAATGACACTGGTGGGTCCATAGGTGGATTTTGAAAAGAGCACACATGCAATGACAGTGGTGGATCCATATGTGGTATGTGAAAAGAACACACATGCAGTGACTCCAGTTGTTGTTAGTGAAAAGAACATCAATGCAATGACATTGGTGGATCCATGTGTAGTCTCTGAAGAGAACACACATTTCAATGACACTTGTGGATCCATATGTGGTATGTGAAAAGAACACACATGCAATGACTCTAGTTGTTGTTAGTGAAAAGAACATACATGCAATGACACTAGTGGATCCATGTGTGGTCTCTGAAGAGAACACACATTTCAATTACATTGGTGGATCCATATGTGGTATGTGAAAAGAACACACTTGCAATGACTCTGGTTGTTGTTACTAAAAAGAACACACATGCAATGATACTGGTGGATCCATAGGTGGATTGTGAAAAGAGCACACATGCAATGACACTGGTGGATCCATAGGTGGTATGTGAAAAGAACACACATTTTCATGACTCTGGTTGTTGTTACTAAAAAGAACACACATGCAATGACACTGGTGGATCCATAGGTGGATTGTGAAAAGAGCACACATGCAATGACACTGGTGGATCCATATGTTGTATGTGAAAAGAAGACACATGCAATGACTCGAGTTGTTGTTAGTGAAAAGAACTTACATGCAATGACACTGGTGGATCCATAGGTGGTATGTGAAAAGAACACACATTTCAATGACTCTGGTTGTTGTTACTAAATAGAACACACATGCAATGACACTAGTGGATCCATAGGTGGATTGTGAAAAGAGCACACATGCAATGACACTGGTGGATCCATATGTGGTATGCGAAAAGAACACACATGCAATGACTTTGGTTGTTGTTAGTGAAAAGAACACACATGCAATGACACTGGTGGATCCATGTGTGGTCTCTAAAGAGAACACACATTTCAATGACACTTGTGGATCCATATGTGGTATGTGAAAAGAACACACACGCAATGACTCTGGTTGTTGTTACTAAAAAGAACACACATGCAATGAAACTGGTGGATCCATAGGTGGTATGTGAAAAGAACACATATTTCAATGACTCTGGTTGTTGTTACTAAAAAGAACACACATGCAATGACACTGGTGGGTCCATAGGTGGATTGTGAAAAGAGCACACATGCAATGACAGTGGTGGATCCATATGTGGTATGTGAAAAGAACACACATGCAGTGACTCCAGTTGTTGTTAGTGCAAAGAACATCAATGCAATGACATTGGTGGATCCATGTGTGGTCTCTGAAGAGAACACACATTTCAATGACACTGGTGGATCCATATGTGGTATGTGAAAAGAACACACATGCAATGACTCCAGTTGTTGTTAGTGAAAAGAACATAAATGCAATGACACTAGTGGATCCATGTGTGGTCTCTGAAGAGAACACACATTTCAATGACACTGGTGGATCCATATGTGGTATGTGAAAAGAACACACTTGCAATGACTCTGGTTGTTGTTACTAAAAAGAACACACATGCAATGACACTGGTGGATTCATATGTGGTATGTGAAAAGGACACACATTTCAATGACTCTGGTTGTTGTTACTAAAAAGAACACACATGCAATGACACTGGTGGATCCATAGGTGGATTGTGAAAAGAGCACACATGGAATGACACTGGTGGATCCATATGTGGTATGTGAAAATAACACACATGCAATGACTCTGGTTGTTGTTAGTGAAAAGAACACACATGCAATGACACTGGTGGATCCATGTGTGGTCTCAGAAGAGAACACACATTTCAATGACACTGGTGGATCCATATGTGGTATGTGAAAAGAACACACATGCAATGACTCTGGTTGTTGTTACTAAAAAGAACATACATGCAATGACATTGGTGGATCCATAGGTGGTATGTGAAAACAACACACATTTCAATGACTCTAGTTGTTGTTACTAAAAAGAACACACATGCAATGATACTGGTGGATCCATAGGTGGATTGTGAAAAGAGCACACATGCAATGACACTGGTGGATCCATATATGGTATGTGAAAAGAACACACATGCAATGACTCTGGTTGTTGTTAGTGAAATGAACATACATGCAATGACACTGGTGGATCCATATGTGGTATGTGAAAAGTACACACATGCAATGACTCTGGTTGTTGTTACTAAAAAGAACACACATGCAATGACACTGGTGGATCCATAGGTGGTATGTGAAAAGAACACACATTTTCATGACTCTGGTTGTTGTTACTAAAAAGAACACACATGCAATGACACTGGTGGATCCATAGGTGGATTGTGAAAAGAGCACACATGCAATGACACTGGTGGATCCATATGTTGTATGTGAAAAGAAGACACATGCAATGACTCGAGTTGTTGTTAGTGAAAATAACTTACATGCAATGACACTGGTGGATCCATGTGTGGTCTCAGAAGAGAACACACATTTCAATGACACTGGTGGATCCATATGTGGTATGTGAAAAGAACACACATGCAATGACTCTAGTTGTTGTTACTAAAAAGAACACACATGCAATGACACTGGTGGATCCATATGTGGGATGTGAAAAGAACACACATTTCAATGATTCTGGTTGTTGTTACTAAAAAGAACACACATGCAATGACACTAGTGGATCCATAGGTGGATTGTGAAAAGAGCACACATGCAATGACACTGGTAGATCCATATGTGGTATGTGAAAAGAACACACATGCAATGACTCTAGTTGTTGCTACTAAAAAGAACACACATGCAATGACACTAGTGGATCCATGTGTGGTCTCTGAAGAGAACACACATTTCAATGACACTGGTGGATCCATATGTGGTATGTGAAAAGAACACACATGCAATGACTCTAGTTGTTGTTACTAAAAAGAACATACATGCAATGACATTGGTGGATCCATAGGTGGTATGTGAAAACAACACACATTTCAATGACTCTGGTTGTTGTTACTGAAAAGAACACACATGCAATGATACTGGTGGATCCATAGGTGGATTGTGAAAAGAGCACACATGCAATGACACTGGTGGATCCATCTATGGTATGTGAAAAGAACACACATGCAATGACTCTGGTTGTTGTTAGTGAAATGAACATACATGCAATGACACTGGTGGATCCATATGTGGTATGTGAAAAGTACACACATGCAATGACTCTGGTTGTTGTTACTAAAAAGAACACACATGCAATGACACTGGTGGATCCATAGGTGGTATGTGAAAAGAACACACATTTTCATGACTCTGGTTGTTGTTACTAAAAAGAACACACATGCAATGACACTGGTGGATCCATAGGTGGATTGTGAAAAGAGCACACATGGAATGACACTGGTGGATCCATATGTTGTATGTGAAAATAAGACACATGCAATGACTCGAGTTGTTGTTAGTGAAAAGAACTTACATGCAATGACACTGGTGGATCCATGTGTGGTCTCAGAAGAGAACACACATTTCAATGACACTGGTGGATCCATATGTGGTATGTGAAAAGAACACACATGCAATGACTCTGGTTGTTGTTACTAAAAAGAACACACATGCAATGACACTGGTGGATCCATATGTGGGATGTGAAAAGAACACACATTTCAATGACTCTGGTTGTTGTTACTAAAAATAACACACATGCAATGACACTAGTGGATCCATAGGTGGATTGTGAAAAGAGCACACATGCAATGACACTGGTAGATCCATATGTGGTATGTGAAAAGAACACACATGCAATGACTCTAGTTGTTGTTACTAAAAAGAACACACATGCAATGACACTAGTGGATCCATGTGTGGTCTCTGAAGAGAACACACATTTCAATGACACTGGTGGATCCATATGTGGTATGTGAAAAGAACACACATGCAATGACTCTAGTTGTTGTTACTAAAAAGAACATACATGCAATGACATTGGTGGATCCATAGGTGGTATGTGAAAACAACACACATTTCAATGACTCTGGTTGTTGTTACTGAAAAGAACACACATGCAATGATACTGGTGGAACCATAGGTGGATTGTGAAAAGAGCACACATGCAATGACACTGGTGGATCCATAGGTGGTATGTGAAAAGAACACACATTTTCGTGATTCTGGTTGTTGTTACTAAAAAGAACACACATGCAATGACACTGGTGGATCCATAGGTGGATTGTGAAAAGAGCACACATGCAATGACACTGGTGGATCCATATGTTGTATGTGAAAAGAAGACACATGCAATGACTCTAGTTGTTGTTAGTGAAAAGAACTTACATGCAATGACACTGGTGGATCCATAGGTGGTATGTGAAAAGAACACACATTTCAATGACTCTGGTTGTTGTTACTAAAAAGAACACACATGCAATCACACTAGTGGATCCATAGGTGGATTGTGAAAAGAGCACACATGCAATGACACTGGTGGATCCATATGTGGTATGCGAAAAGAACACACATGCAATGACTTTGGTTGTTGTTAGTGAAAAGAACACACATGCAATGACACTGGTGGATCCATGTGTGGTCTCTAAAGAGAACACACATTTCAATGACACTTGTGGATCCATATGTGGTATGTGAAAAGAACACACACGCAATGACTCTGGTTGTTGTTACTAAAAAGAACACACATGCAATGAAACTGGTGGATCCATAGGTGGTATGTGAAAAGAACACATATTTCAATGACTCTGGTTGTTGTTACTAAAAAGAACACACATGCAATGACACTGGTGGGTCCATAGGTGGATTGTGAAAAGAGCACACATGCAATGACAGTGGTGGATCCATATGTGGTATGTGAAAAGAACACACATGCAGTGACTCCAGTTGTTGTTAGTGAAAAGAACATCAATGCAATGACACTGGTGGATCCATGTGTGGTCTCAGAAGAGAACACACATTTCAATGACACTGGTGGATCCATATGTGGTATGTGAAAAGAACACACATGCAATGACTCTGGTTATTCTTACTAAAAAGAACATACATGCAATGACATTGGTGGATCCATAGGTGGTATGTGAAAACAACACACATTTCAATGACTCTAGTTGTTGTTACTAAAAAGAACACACATGCAATGATACTGGTGGATCCATAGGTGGATTGTGAAAAGAGAACACATGCAATGACACTGGTGGATCCATATATGGTATGTGAAAAGAACACACATGCAATGACTCTGGTTGTTGTTAGTGAAATGAACATACATGCAATGACACTGGTGGATCCATATGTGGTATGTGAAAAGTACACACATGCAATGACTCTGGTTGTTGTTACTAAAAAGAACACACATGCAATGACACTGGTGGATCCATAGGTGGTATGTGAAAAGAACACACATTTTCATGACTCTGGTTGTTGTTACTAAAAAAACACACATGCAATGACACTGGTGGATCCATAGGTGGATTGTGAAAAGAGCACACATGCAATGACACTGGTGGATCCATATGTTGTATGTGAAAAGAAGACACATGCAATGACTCGAGTTGTTGTTAGTGAAAAGAACTTACATGCAATGACACTGGTGGATCCATGTGTGGTCTCAGAAGAGAACACACATTTCAATGACACTGGTGGATCCATATGTGGTATGTGAAAAGAACACACATGCAATGACTCTGGTTGTTGTTACTAAAAAGAACACACATGCAATGACACTGGTGGATCCATATGTGGGATGTGAAAAGAACACACATTTCAATGACTCTGGTTGTTGTTACTAAAAAGAACACACATGCAATGACACTAGTGGATCCATAGGTGGATTGTGAAAAGAGCACACATGCAATGACACTGGTAGATCCATATGTGGTATGTGAAAAGAACACACATGCAATGACTCTAGTTGTTGTTACTAAAAAGAACACACATGCAATGACACTAGTGGATCCATGTGTGGTCTCTGAAGAGAACACACAATTCAATGACACTGGTGGATCCATATGTGGTATGTGAAAAGAACACACACGCAATGACTCTGGTTGTTGTTACTAAAAAGAACACACATGCAATGAAACTGGTGGATCCATAGGTGGTATGTGAAAAGAACACATATTTCAATGACTCTGGTTGTTGTTACTAAAAAGAACACACATGCAATGACACTGGTGGGTCCATAGGTGGATTGTGAAAAGAGCACACATGCAATGACAGTGGTGGATCCATATGTGGTATGTGAAAAGAACACACATGCAGTGACTCCAGTTGTTGTTAGTGAAAAGAACATCAATGCAATGACATTGGTGGATCCATGTGTGGTCTCTGAAGAGAACACACATTTCAATGACACTGGTGGATCCATATGTGGTATGTGAAAAGAACACACATGCAATGACTCTAGTTGTTGTTAGTGAAAAGAACATAAATGCAATGACACTAGTGGATCCATGTGTGGTCTCTGAAGAGAACACACATTTCAATGACACTGGTGGATCCATATGTGGTATGTGAAAAGAACACACTTGCAATGACTCTGGTTGTTGTTACTAAAAAGAACACACATGCAATGACACTGGTGGATTCATATGTGGTATGTGAAAAGGACACACATTTCAATGACTCTGGTTGTTGTTACTAAAAAGAACACACATGCAATGACACTGGTGGATCCATAGGTGGATTGTGAAAAGAGCACACATGGAATGACACTGGTGGATCCATATGTGGTATGTGAAAATAACACACATGCAATGACTCTGGTTGTTGTTACTGAAAAGAACACACATGCAATGACACTGGTGGATCCATGTGTGGTCTCAGAAGAGAACACACATTTCAATGACACTGGTGGATCCATATGTGGTATGTGAAAAGAACACACATGCAATGACTCTAGTTGTTGTTACTAAAAAGAACATACATGCAATGACATTGGTGGATCCATAGGTGGTATGTGAAAACAACACACATTTCAATGACTCTAGTTGTTGTTACTAAAAAGAACACACATGCAATGATACTGGTGGATCCATAGGTGGATTGTGAAAAGAGCACACATGCAATGACACTGGTGGATCCATATATGGTATGTGAAAAGAACACACATGCAATGACTCTGGTTGTTGTTAGTGAAATGAACATACATGCAATGACACTGGTGGATCCATATGTGGTATGTGAAAAGTACACACATGCAATGACTCTGGTTGTTGTTACTAAAAAGAACACACATGCAATGACACTGGTGGATCCATAGGTGGTATGTGAAAAGAACACACATTTTCATGACTCTGGTTGTTGTTACTAAAAAGAACACACATGCAATGACACTGGTGGATCCATAGGTGGATTGTGAAAAGAGCACACATGCAATGACACTGGTGGATCCATATGTTGTATGTGAAAAGAAGACACATGCAATGACTCGAGTTGTTGTTAGTGAAAATAACTTACATGCAATGACACTGGTGGATCCATGTGTGGTCTCAGAAGAGAACACACATTTCAATGACACTGGTGGATCCATATGTGGTATGTGAAAAGAACACACATGCAATGACTCTGGTTGTTGTTACTAAAAAGAACACACATGCAATGACACTGGTGGATCCATATGTGGGATGTGAAAAGAACACACATTTCAATGATTCTGGTTGTTGTTACTAAAAAGAACACACATGCAATGACACTAGTGGATCCATAGGTGGATTGTGAAAAGAGCACACATGCAATGACACTGGTAGATCCATATGTGGTATGTGAAAAGAACACACATGCAATGACTCTAGTTGTTGTTACTAAAAAGAACACACATGCAATGACACTAGTGGATCCATGTGTGGTCTCTGAAGAGAACACACATTTCAATGACACTGGTGGATCCATATGTGGTATGTGAAAAGAACACACATGCAATGACTCTAGTTGTTGTTACTAAAAAGAACATACATGCAATGACATTGGTGGATCCATAGGTGGTATGTGAAAACAACACACATTTCAATGACTCTGGTTGTTGTTACTGAAAAGAACACACATGCAATGATACTGGTGGATCCATAGGTGGATTGTGAAAAGAGCACACATGCAATGACACTGGTGGATCCATAGGTGGTATGTGAAAAGAACACACATTTTCATGACTCTCGTTGTTGTTACTAAAAAGAACACACATGCAATGACACTGGTGGATCCATAGGTGGATTGTGAAAAGAGCACACATGCAATGACACTGGTGGATCCATATGTTGTATGTGAAAAGAAGACATATGCAATGACTCGAGTTGTTGTTAGTGAAAAGAACTTACATGCAATGACACTGGTGGATCCATAGGTGGTATGTGAAAAGAACACACATTTCAATGACTCTGGTTGTTGTTACTAAAAGGAACACACATGCAATCACACTAGTGGATCCATAGGTGGATTGTGAAAAGAGCACACATGCAATGACACTGGTGGATCCATATGTGGTATGTGAAAAGAACACACATGCAATGACTTTGGTTGTTGTTAGTGAAAAGAACACACATGCAATGACACTGGTGGATCCATGTGTGGTCTCTAAAGAGAACACACATTTCAATGACACTTGTGGATCCATATGTGGTATGTGAAAAGAACACACACGCAATGACTCTGGTTGTTGTTACTAAAAAGAACACACATGCAATGAAACTGGTGGATCCATAGGTGGTATGTGAAAAGAACACATATTTCAATGACTCTGGTTGTTGTTACTAAAAATAACACACATGCAATGACACTGGTGGGTCCATAGGTGGATTGTGAAAAGAGCACACATGCAATGACAGTGGTGGATCCATATGTGGTATGTGAAAAGAACACACATGCAGTGACTCCAGTTGTTGTTAGTGAAAAGAACATCAATGCAATGACATTGGTGGATCCATGTGTGGTCTCTGAAGAGAACACACATTTCAATGACACTGGTGGATCCATATGTGGTATGTGAAAGGAACACACATGCAATGGCTCCAGTTGTTGTTAGTGAAAAGAACATACATGCAATGACACTGGTGGATCCATGTGTGGTCTCTGAAGAGAACACACATTTCAATGACACTCGTGGATCCATATGTGGTATGTGAAAAGAACACACTTGCAATGACTCTAGTTGTTGTTACTAAAAAGAACACACATGCAATGACACTGGTGGATCCATATGTGGTATGTGAAAAGGACACACATTTCAATGACTCTGGTTGTTGTTACTAAAAAGAACACACATGCAATGACACTGGTGGATCCATAGGTGGATTGTGAAAAGAGCACACATGCAATGACACTGGTGGATCCATATGTGGTATGTGAAAAGAACACACATGCAATGACTCTAGTTGTTGTTAGTGAAAAGAACACACATGCAATGACACTGGTGGATCCATGTGTGGTCTCTGAAGAGAACACACATTTCAATGACACTGGTGGATCCATATGTGGTATGTGAAAAGAACACACATGCAATGACTCTGGTTGTTGTTACTAAAAAGAACACACATGCAATGACAATAGTGGATCCATAGGTGGATTTTGAAAAGATCACACATGCAATGACACTGGTGGGTCCATATGTGGTATGCGAAAAGAACACACATGCAATGACTTTGGTTGTTGTTAGTGAAAAGAACACACACGCAATGACACTGGTGGATCCATGTGTGGTCTCTGAAGAGAACACACATTTCAATGACAATAGTGGATCCATATGTGGTATGTGAAAAGAACACACATGCAATGACTCTGGTTGTTGTTACTAAAAAGAACATACATGCAATGACATTGGTGGATCCATAGGTGGTATGTGAAAACAACACACATTTCAATGACTCTGGTTGTTGTTACTAAAAAGAACACAGATGCAATGATACTGGTGGATCCATAGGTGGATTGTGAAAAGAGCACACATGCAATGACACTGGTGGATCCATATATGGTATGTGAAAAGAACACACATGCAATGACTCTGGTTGTTGTTAGTGAAAAGAACATACATGCAATGACACTGGTGGATCCATATGTGGTATGTGAAAAGTACACACATGCAATGACTCTGGTTGTTGTTACTAAAAAGAACACACATGCAATGACACTGGTGGATCCATAGGTGGTATGTGAAAAGAACACACATTTTCATGACTCTAGTTGTTGTTACTAAAAAGAACACACATGCAATGACACTGGTGGATCCATAGGTGGATTGTGAAAAGAGCACACATGCAATGACACTGGTGGATCCATATGTTGTATGTGAAAAGAAGACACATGCAATGACTCGAGTTGTTGTTAGTGAAAAGAACTTACATGCAATGACACTGGTGGATCCATAGGTGGTATGTGAAAAGAACACACATTTCAATGACTCTGGTTGTTGTTACTAAATAGAACACACATGCAATGACACTAGTGGATCCATAGGTGGATTGTGAAAAGAGCACACATGCAATGACACTGGTGGATCCATATGTGGTATGCGAAAAGAACACACATGCAATGACTTTGGTTGTTGTTAGTGAAAAGAACACACATGCAATGACACTGGTGGATCCATGTGTGGTCTCTAAAGAGAACACACATTTCAATGACACTTGTGGATCCATATGTGGTATGTGAAAAGAACACACACGCAATGACTCTGGTTGTTGTTACTAAAAAGAACACACATGCAATGAAACTGGTGGATCCATAGGTGGTATGTGAAAAGAACACATATTTCAATGACTCTGGTTGTTGTTACTAAAAAGAACACACATGCAATGACACTGGTGGGTCCATAGGTGGATTGTGAAAAGAGCACACATGCAATGACAGTGGTGGATCCATATGTGGTATGTGAAAAGAACACACATGCAGTGACTCCAGTTGTTGTTAGTGCAAAGAACATCAATGCAATGACATTGGTGGATCCATGTGTGGTCTCTGAAGAGAACACACATTTCAATGACACTGGTGGATCCATATGTGGTATGTGAAAAGAACACACATGCAATGACTCCAGTTGTTGTTAGTGAAAAGAACATAAATGCAATGACACTAGTGGATCCATGTGTGGTCTCTGAAGAGAACACACATTTCAATGACACTGGTGGATCCATATGTGGTATGTGAAAAGAACACACTTGCAATGACTCTGGTTGTTGTTACTAAAAAGAACACACATGCAATGACACTGGTGGATTCATATGTGGTATGTGAAAAGGACACACATTTCAATGACTCTGGTTGTTGTTACTAAAAAGAACACACATGCAATGACACTGGTGGATCCATAGGTGGATTGTGAAAAGAGCACACATGGAATGACACTGGTGGATCCATATGTGGTATGTGAAAATAACACACATGCAATGACTCTGGTTGTTGTTAGTGAAAAGAACACACATGCAATGACACTGGTGGATCCATGTGTGGTCTCAGAAGAGAACACACATTTCAATGACACTGGTGGATCCATATATGGTATGTGAAAAGAACACACATGCAATGACTCTGGTTGTTGTTACTAAAAAGAACATACATGCAATGACATTGGTGGATCCATAGGTGGTATGTGAAAACAACACACATTTCAATGACTCTGGTTGTTGTTACTGAAAAGAACACACATGCAATGATACTGGTGGATCCATAGGTGGATTGTGAAAAGAGCACACATGCAATGACACTGGTGGATCCATCTATGGTATGTGAAAAGAACACACATGCAATGACTCTGGTTGTTGTTAGTGAAATGAACATACATGCAATGACACTGGTGGATCCATATGTGGTATGTGAAAAGTACACACATGCAATGACTCTGGTTGTTGTTACTAAAAAGAACACACATGCAATGACACTGGTGGATCCATAGGTGGTATGTGAAAAGAACACACATTTTCATGACTCTGGTTGTTGTTACTAAAAAGAACACACATGCAATGACACTGGTGGATCCATAGGTGGATTGTGAAAAGAGCACACATGGAATGACACTGGTGGATCCATATGTTGTATGTGAAAAGAAGACACATGCAATGACTCGAGTTGTTGTTAGTGAAAAGAACTTACATGCAATGACACTGGTGGATCCATGTGTGGTCTCAGAAGAGAACACACATTTCAATGACACTGGTGGATCCATATGTGGTATGTGAAAAGAACACACATGCAATGACTCTGGTTGTTGTTACTAAAAAGAACACACATGCAATGACACTGGTGGATCCATATGTGGGATGTGAAAAGAACACACATTTCAATGATTCTGGTTGTTGTTACTAAAAAGAACACACATGCAATGACACTAGTGGATCCATAGGTGGATTGTGAAAAGAGCACACATGCAATGACACTGGTAGATCCATATGTGGTATGTGAAAAGAACACACATGCAATGACTCTAGTTGTTGCTACTAAAAAGAACACACATGCAATGACACTAGTGGATCCATGTGTGGTCTCTGAAGAGAACACACATTTCAATGACACTGGTGGATCCATATGTGGTATGTGAAAAGAACACACATGCAATGACTCTAGTTGTTGTTACTAAAAAGAACATACATGCAATGACATTGGTGGATCCATAGGTGGTATGTGAAAACAACACACATTTCAATGACTCTGGTTGTTGTTACTGAAAAGAACACACATGCAATGATACTGGTGGATCCATAGGTGGATTGTGAAAAGAGCACACATGCAATGACACTGGTGGATCCATCTATGGTATGTGAAAAGAACACACATGCAATGACTCTGGTTGTTGTTAGTGAAATGAACATACATGCAATGACACTGGTGGATCCATATGTGGTATGTGAAAAGTACACACATGCAATGACTCTGGTTGTTGTTACTAAAAAGAACACACATGCAATGACACTGGTGGATCCATAGGTGGTATGTGAAAAGAACACACATTTTCATGACTCTGGTTGTTGTTACTAAAAAGAACACACATGCAATGACACTGGTGGATCCATAGGTGGATTGTGAAAAGAGCACACATGGAATGACACTGGTGGATCCATATGTTGTATGTGAAAAGAAGACACATGCAATGACTCGAGTTGTTGTTAGTGAAAAGAACTTACATGCAATGACACTGGTGGATCCATGTGTGGTCTCAGAAGAGAACACACATTTCAATGACACTGGTGGATCCATATGTGGTATGTGAAAAGAACACACATGCAATGACTCTGGTTGTTGTTACTAAAAAGAACACACATGCAATGACACTGGTGGATCCATATGTGGGATGTGAAAAGAACACACATTTCAATGACTCTGGTTGTTGTTACTAAAAATAACACACATGCAATGACACTAGTGGATCCATAGGTGGATTGTGAAAAGAGCACACATGCAATGACACTGGTAGATCCATATGTGGTATGTGAAAAGAACACACATGCAATGACTCTAGTTGTTGTTACTAAAAAGAACACACATGCAATGACACTAGTGGATCCATGTGTGGTCTCTGAAGAGAACACACATTTCAATGACACTGGTGGATCCATATGTGGTATGTGAAAAGAACACACATGCAATGACTCTAGTTGTTGTTACTAAAAAGAACATACATGCAATGACATTGGTGGATCCATAGGTGGTATGTGAAAACAACACACATTTCAATGACTCTGGTTGTTGTTACTGAAAAGAACACACATGCAATGATACTGGTGGAACCATAGGTGGATTGTGAAAAGAGCACACATGCAATGACACTGGTGGATCCATAGGTGGTATGTGAAAAGAACACACATTTTCATG
Organism: Avena sativa; assembly: GCA_916181665.1. NCBI lineage: Eukaryota > Viridiplantae > Streptophyta > Magnoliopsida > Poales > Poaceae > Avena > Avena sativa. Next base: position 355,160,507 of record OV702291.1, read on the forward strand.
ACTCTGGTTGTTGTTACTAAAAAGAACACACATGCAATGACACTGGTGGATCCATAGGTGGATTGTGAAAAGAGCACACATGCAATGACACTGGTGGATCCATATGTTGTATGTGAAAAGAAGACACATGCAATGACTCGAGTTGTTGTTAGTGAAAAGAACTTACATGCAATGACACTGGTGGATCCATAGGTGGTATGTGAAAAGAACACACATTTCAATGACTCTGGTTGTTGTTACTAAAAAGAACACACATGCAATCACACTAGTGGATCCATAGGTGGATTGTGAAAAGAGCACACATGCAATGACACTGGTGGATCCATATGTGGTATGCGAAAAGAACACACATGCAATGACTTTGGTTGTTGTTAGTGAAAAGAACACACATGCAATGACACTGGTGGATCCATGTGTGGTCTCTAAAGAGAACACACATTTCAATGACACTTGTGGATCCATATGTGGTATGTGAAAAGAACACACACGCAATGACTCTGGTTGTTGTTACTAAAAAGAACACACATGCAATGAAACTGGTGGATCCATAGGTGGTATGTGAAAAGAACACATATTTCAATGACTCTGGTTGTTGTTACTAAAAAGAACACACATGCAATGACACTGGTGGGTCCATAGGTGGATTGTGAAAAGAGCACACATGCAATGACAGTGGTGGATCCATATGTGGTATGTGAAAAGAACACACATGCAGTGACTCCAGTTGTTGTTAGTGAAAAGAACATCAATGCAATGACACTGGTGGATCCATGTGTGGTCTCAGAAGAGAACACACATTTCAATGACACTGGTGGATCCATATGTGGTATGTGAAAAGAACACACATGCAATGACTCTGGTTATTCTTACTAAAAAGAACATACATGCAATGACATTGGTGGATCCATAGGTGGTATGTGAAAACAACACACATTTCAATGACTCTAGTTGTTGTTACTAAAAAGAACACACATGCAATGATACTGGTGGATCCATAGGTGGATTGTGAAAAGAGAACACATGCAATGACACTGGTGGATCCATATATGGTATGTGAAAAGAACACACATGCAATGACTCTGGTTGTTGTTAGTGAAATGAACATACATGCAATGACACTGGTGGATCCATATGTGGTATGTGAAAAGTACACACATGCAATGACTCTGGTTGTTGTTACTAAAAAGAACACACATGCAATGACACTGGTGGATCCATAGGTGGTATGTGAAAAGAACACACATTTTCATGACTCTGGTTGTTGTTACTAAAAAAACACACATGCAATGACACTGGTGGATCCATAGGTGGATTGTGAAAAGAGCACACATGCAATGACACTGGTGGATCCATATGTTGTATGTGAAAAGAAGACACATGCAATGACTCGAGTTGTTGTTAGTGAAAAGAACTTACATGCAATGACACTGGTGGATCCATGTGTGGTCTCAGAAGAGAACACACATTTCAATGACACTGGTGGATCCATATGTGGTATGTGAAAAGAACACACATGCAATGACTCTGGTTGTTGTTACTAAAAAGAACACACATGCAATGACACTGGTGGATCCATATGTGGGATGTGAAAAGAACACACATTTCAATGACTCTGGTTGTTGTTACTAAAAAGAACACACATGCAATGACACTAGTGGATCCATAGGTGGATTGTGAAAAGAGCACACATGCAATGACACTGGTAGATCCATATGTGGTATGTGAAAAGAACACACATGCAATGACTCTAGTTGTTGTTACTAAAAAGAACACACATGCAATGACACTAGTGGATCCATGTGTGGTCTCTGAAGAGAACACACAATTCAATGACACTGGTGGATCCATATGTGGTATGTGAAAAGAACACACACGCAATGACTCTGGTTGTTGTTACTAAAAAGAACACACATGCAATGAAACTGGTGGATCCATAGGTGGTATGTGAAAAGAACACATATTTCAATGACTCTGGTTGTTGTTACTAAAAAGAACACACATGCAATGACACTGGTGGGTCCATAGGTGGATTGTGAAAAGAGCACACATGCAATGACAGTGGTGGATCCATATGTGGTATGTGAAAAGAACACACATGCAGTGACTCCAGTTGTTGTTAGTGAAAAGAACATCAATGCAATGACATTGGTGGATCCATGTGTGGTCTCTGAAGAGAACACGCATTTCAATGACACTGGTGGATCCATATGTGGTATGTGAAAAGAACACACATGCAATGACTCTAGTTGTTGTTAGTGAAAAGAACATAAATGCAATGACACTAGTGGATCCATGTGTGGTCTCTGAAGAGAACACACATTTCAATGACACTGGTGGATCCATATGTGGTATGTGAAAAGAACACACTTGCAATGACTCTGGTTGTTGTTACTAAAAAGAACACACATGCAATGACACTGGTGGATTCATATGTGGTATGTGAAAAGGACACACATTTCAATGACTCTGGTTGTTGTTACTAAAAAGAACACACATGCAATGACACTGGTGGATCCATAGGTGGATTGTGAAAAGAGCACACATGGAATGACACTGGTGGATCCATATGTGGTATGTGAAAATAACACACATGCAATGACTCTGGTTGTTGTTACTGAAAAGAACACACATGCAATGACACTGGTGGATCCATGTGTGGTCTCAGAAGAGAACACACATTTCAATGACACTGGTGGATCCATATGTGGTATGTGAAAAGAACACACATGCAATGACTCTAGTTGTTGTTACTAAAAAGAACATACATGCAATGACATTGGTGGATCCATAGGTGGTATGTGAAAACAACACACATTTCAATGACTCTAGTTGTTGTTACTAAAAAGAACACACATGCAATGATACTGGTGGATCCATAGGTGGATTGTGAAAAGAGCACACATGCAATGACACTGGTGGATCCATATATGGTATGTGAAAAGAACACACATGCAATGACTCTGGTTGTTGTTAGTGAAATGAACATACATGCAATGACACTGGTGGATCCATATGTGGTATGTGAAAAGTACACACATGCAATGACTCTGGTTGTTGTTACTAAAAAGAACACACATGCAATGACACTGGTGGATCCATAGGTGGTATGTGAAAAGAACACACATTTTCATGACTCTGGTTGTTGTTACTAAAAAGAACACACATGCAATGACACTGGTGGATCCATAGGTGGATTGTGAAAAGAGCACACATGCAATGACACTGGTGGATCCATATGTTGTATGTGAAAAGAAGACACATGCAATGACTCGAGTTGTTGTTAGTGAAAATAACTTACATGCAATGACACTGGTGGATCCATGTGTGGTCTCAGAAGAGAACACACATTTCAATGACACTGGTGGATCCATATGTGGTATGTGAAAAGAACACACATGCAATGACTCTGGTTGTTGTTACTAAAAAGAACACACATGCAATGACACTGGTGGATCCATATGTGGGATGTGAAAAGAACACACATTTCAATGATTCTGGTTGTTGTTACTAAAAAGAACACACATGCAATGACACTAGTGGATCCATAGGTGGATTGTGAAAAGAGCACACATGCAATGACACTGGTAGATCCATATGTGGTATGTGAAAAGAACACACATGCAATGACTCTAGTTGTTGTTACTAAAAAGAACACACATGCAATGACACTAGTGGATCCATGTGTGGTCTCTGAAGAGAACACACATTTCAATGACACTGGTGGATCCATATGTGGTATGTGAAAAGAACACACATGCAATGACTCTAGTTGTTGTTACTAAAAAGAACATACATGCAATGACATTGGTGGATCCATAGGTGGTATGTGAAAACAACACACATTTCAATGACTCTGGTTGTTGTTACTGAAAAGAACACACATGCAATGATACTGGTGGATCCATAGGTGGATTGTGAAAAGAGCACACATGCAATGACACTGGTGGATCCATAGGTGGTATGTGAAAAGAACACACATTTTCATGACTCTGGTTGTTGTTACTAAAAAGAACACACATGCAATGACACTGGTGGATCCATAGGTGGATTGTGAAAAGAGCACACATGCAATGACACTGGTGGATCCATATGTTGTATGTGAAAAGAAGACATATGCAATGACTCGAGTTGTTGTTAGTGAAAAGAACTTACATGCAATGACACTGGTGGATCCATAGGTGGTATGTGAAAAGAACACACATTTCAATGACTCTGGTTGTTGTTACTAAAAGGAACACACATGCAATCACACTAGTGGATCCATAGGTGGATTGTGAAAAGAGCACACATGCAATGACACTGGTGGATCCATATGTGGTATGTGAAAAGAACACACATGCAATGACTTTGGTTGTTGTTAGTGAAAAGAACACACATGCAATGACACTGGTGGATCCATGTGTGGTCTCTAAAGAGAACACACATTTCAATGACACTTGTGGATCCATATGTGGTATGTGAAAAGAACACACACGCAATGACTCTGGTTGTTGTTACTAAAAAGAACACACATGCAATGAAACTGGTGGATCCATAGGTGGTATGTGAAAAGAACACATATTTCAATGACTCTGGTTGTTGTTACTAAAAATAACACACATGCAATGACACTGGTGGGTCCATAGGTGGATTGTGAAAAGAGCACACATGCAATGACAGTGGTGGATCCATATGTGGTATGTGAAAAGAACACACATGCAGTGACTCCAGTTGTTGTTAGTGAAAAGAACATCAATGCAATGACATTGGTGGATCCATGTGTGGTCTCTGAAGAGAACACACATTTCAATGACACTGGTGGATCCATATGTGGTATGTGAAAGGAACACACATGCAATGGCTCCAGTTGTTGTTAGTGAAAAGAACATACATGCAATGACACTGGTGGATCCATGTGTGGTCTCTGAAGAGAACACACATTTCAATGACACTCGTGGATCCATATGTGGTATGTGAAAAGAACACACTTGCAATGACTCTAGTTGTTGTTACTAAAAAGAACACACATGCAATGACACTGGTGGATCCATATGTGGTATGTGAAAAGGACACACATTTCAATGACTCTGGTTGTTGTTACTAAAAAGAACACACATGCAATGACACTGGTGGATCCATAGGTGGATTGTGAAAAGAGCACACATGCAATGACACTGGTGGATCCATATGTGGTATGTGAAAAGAACACACATGCAATGACTCTAGTTGTTGTTAGTGAAAAGAACACACATGCAATGACACTGGTGGATCCATGTGTGGTCTCTGAAGAGAACACACATTTCAATGACACTGGTGGATCCATATGTGGTATGTGAAAAGAACACACATGCAATGACTCTGGTTGTTGTTACTAAAAAGAACACACATGCAATGACACTAGTGGATCCATAGGTGGATTTTGAAAAGATCACACATGCAATGACACTGGTGGGTCCATATGTGGTATGCGAAAAGAACACACATGCAATGACTTTGGTTGTTGTTAGTGAAAAGAACACACACGCAATGACACTGGTGGATCCATGTGTGGTCTCTGAAGAGAACACACATTTCAATGACAATAGTGGATCCATATGTGGTATGTGAAAAGAACACACATGCAATGACTCTGGTTGTTGTTACTAAAAAGAACATACATGCAATGACATTGGTGGATCCATAGGTGGTATGTGAAAACAACACACATTTCAATGACTCTGGTTGTTGTTACTAAAAAGAACACAGATGCAATGATACTGGTGGATCCATAGGTGGATTGTGAAAAGAGCACACATGCAATGACACTGGTGGATCCATATATGGTATGTGAAAAGAACACACATGCAATGACTCTGGTTGTTGTTAGTGAAAAGAACATACATTAAATGACACTGGTGGATCCATATGTGGTATGTGAAAAGTACACACATGCAATGACTCTGGTTGTTGTTACTAAAAAGAACACACATGCAATGACACTGGTGGATCCATAGGTGGTATGTGAAAAGAACACACATTTTCATGACTCTAGTTGTTGTTACTAAAAAGAACACACATGCAATGACACTGGTGGATCCATAGGTGGATTGTGAAAAGAGCACACATGCAATGACACTGGTGGATCCATATGTTGTATGTGAAAAGAAGACACATGCAATGACTCGAGTTGTTGTTAGTGAAAAGAACTTACATGCAATGACACTGGTGGATCCATAGGTGGTATGTGAAAAGAACACACATTTCAATGACTCTGGTTGTTGTTACTAAAAAGAACACACATGCAATGACACTAGTGGATCCATAGGTGGATTGTGAAAAGAGCACACATGCAATGACAATGGTGGATCCATATGTGGTATGCGAAAAGAACACACATGCAATGAGTTTGGTTGTTGTTAGTGAAAAGAACACACATGCAATGACACTGGTGGATCCATGTGTGGTCTCTAAAGAGAACACACATTTCAATGACACTTGTGGATCCATATGTGGTATGTGAAAAGAACACACATGCAATGACTCTGGTTGTTGTTACTAAAAGGAACATACATGCAATGACATTGGTGGATCCGTAGGTGGTATGTGAAAACAACACACATTTCAATGACTCTGGTTGTTGTTACTAAAAAGAACACACATGCAATGATACTGGTGGATCCATAGGTGGATTGTGAAAAGAGCACACATGCAATGACACTGGTGGATCCATATGTGGTATGTGAAAAGAACACACATGCCATGACTCCAGTTGTTGTTAGTGAAAAGAACTTACATGCAACGACATTGGTGGATCCATGTGTGGTCTCAGAAGAGATCACACATTTCAATGACGCTGGTGGATCCATATGTGGTATGTGAAAAGAACACACACACAATGACTCTGGTTGTTGTTACTAAAAAGAACACACATGCAACGAAACTGGTGGATCCATAGGTGGTATGTGAAAAGAACACATATTTCAATGACTCTGGTTGTTGTTACTAAAAAGAACACACATGCAATGACACTGGTGGGTCCATAGGTGGATTGTGAAAAGAGCACACATGCAATGACAGTGGTGGATCCATATGTGGTATGTGAAAAGAACACACATGCAGTGACTCCAGTTGTTGTTAGTGAAAAAACATCAATGCAATGACATTGGTGGATCCATGTGTGGTCTCTGAAGAGAACACACAGTTCAATGACACTGGTGGATCCATATGTGGTATGTGAAAAGAACACACATGCAATGACTCCAGTTGTTGTTAGTGAAAAGAACATACATGCAATGACACTAGTGGATCCATGTGTGGTCTCTGAAGAGAACACACATTTCAATGATTAGGCCGATGAGTTGATGCGAGTGTCGACCCGATCTTCGGATGAACCTTCGGCAATGTTTTCAGGCGAGCATCTCCCCCTTTCTACCTATCTTACTTTTATAGTATTTATTCCCTCCTGTTGATCTATTGCTATCTGTGTTGCGATGCTCTAGTTTTCGTGCCCGTGATATCCCTTGCAGCCTTATATTGCCTTGGACACATCCTATTACCTGTTGTTTGGTAGATAGTTGGACTTGCACGTCGTAGTCGCTTGCTCAAGTGCTGTTTCGTGTCATCAAGTACCACAGTTGTTGGAGTAATGCCGCATGTTTAATGTTGGAGATGATCAAGACTTTAATTATTGTTTAATAACTAAAATTGAAAGTAGGTAAATGCAGAGGCACCGGTGGGTAATAGACAATATTTGGTTTTTAACCGCTCACTGGTGTCCCGTAGGACCCCGAGTTCTTGACACCTGTTCCGAGATCGAGCGCGCTAACCACAGGTGGGGTGTGTGGGCACCCCCATCGATTTAGTACCTGATTTCAAAGTATTGTACCGGGGGCCACAAAGTAGTTTGGGGCTTTATTACTATCCTGTACTTATGCCATGCTTTACTGCTTTATTTAAGATTGTGCGTGGAGCACCTGTACTGTTTAGGACCGTGACACGTTTTCGCTGTATCGACAAGCCCAGTCACACTTTCGGGTTCCCAGTCGTTTACAGCCGTCGACACAAACCCTGGGTCTGTCTCGGAGACCGGCCGACTTCGTTACGGGTAGCTTAGTGGGGTGGCCCCCCGTGCTTGCTTTGGGTCTGGGAAACTGTCACATCCCAAGATTTTCCAAATCTTGTAATGTGAAAAATAAATAAACAAAATAAATTTTTGTTGAAAATCAGGGTGAAAAGAAACTTTTGTTTCTAAAAGGAAACTTAAAATCCCATCTTGAACAAACTTTGGCTAAAGTTTGAATTCAACAAATCCAAATCAAGGGAAATGCATTCCTCAATGAATGTATCTGGAAATTTGAACACTTGGAAAATAAATCCAAAACCCTAAACCCTAGTGGAAGAAAATCATTTCCCAAGTTATCTCCAAATCCATGGATTTGATCCATACAAAAGTTTGATCAACAAATATTCACAAAGGATCAAGAAAGACCATAGATGTTGGTTTCACTCAAATTGGAACCATAAACAAAATCTTAAGAGTATAATAAGATAAGGAAATTGAATTTCCAAAGCCAATAAAGCCCATACCAATTGGTGATCAAATAAAATCCTAAAGGGATTTATAAAGATAAACAATTATCAAAGGAAAATAAATTGTTTTGGAAACACTAATTTAGATCTTTTAATAAAAGACTTTGTTTTCAAATGAAAAAGTGAGCCAAATTAATTTTGGCCAAGCTTTTGTAATAAAATATTTTGTTTTGATAAAATGAGTAAAGGTTTATTTAAATAAAATAATAAGGATTTAAATATCCAATTTTATTTAAGTAAAAGGCTTTTCCCATTTTAAATGAACACCAAGTATTTTATTACTACTTTGAAAATCTTTTATTAAAAGGTTTTGCTTTGATTAAAATGAGTAAAGGATTATTTAAATAAAATAATAAGGATTTAAATATCCAATTTTATTTAAGTAAAGGCTTTCCCATTTTAATTAAACACCAAAACTTATTTATTTATTTAATAAGTTTCCAAGTAATCTTTTATTTTTCAAATAAAACCTTCTGGTTTGGTTTTGAAAATAATTGGATTTCAAATGGAAATTTTATTAAATAAATCAAAAACCCTATTTTATTAACTAAAGATCCATTTTATTTAATTATTAAATGGATCCTAAAATAATTAAAAATATTATATTATTTGAGATTTGGATTATGTTGATAAACAGAACCAAATTCAAAGTACAAATTTGAGTGATTGTTTGAATTGCTTGAATGGTTTGAGTGTTTGAAATATTGATTGAAATTCAAAACAGAAAAGAATTAGAAAAGGAAAAATAAAGCAGACAAAAAAATAGTGCAAAGACCCAACCTAATTTGGCCCAACAGCAGCCCAATCCAGCCCAACCTTTCACTGCCCGAAGAAAGCGATTCGTACCAAATAACAGACCCACTGAGCCAATGACAACCAGGACCCTCTTTCCCTCCCTCACTCCACTGACCAACCGACCCCACCCAGCCAGTTGTCTCCCCGAAGGAAACGATTCACACGCGGTTTTAAACCCACAGTGACACTGACCAGTGGACCTCCCCCTCCTTTCTATTCCCACTGACCACTGGACCCCCTTTCCACTGTTCTCCTTCCCCACCCCGCGACCAGTTCTTCCTCCTCTCGTCGCCGTTGCAGGCTTTGATTTCTCCGGCTTAATTCGTCATAACGCCGAGACTTTACCTTGCCTTGATCACGCGGATTGAAACGCTTGTGTCTCCTCTATAATTCCCCTCTGACACCCCGCGCTGGCACGCCTTAGACCGCCCCCAATTTCTCCCCGAGCCGCTCTGTCTCCGACGAACTCCCTCCACGATTCCGGCAGCCCCTCGCCGCCCCTTGCCTCCTCGACCATGCTCTCATGATCCCCACCTCCTGGCGATCATCCCCGTAGGGCCAGCTTGCCCCCGAGCGACCCAGAGCGTCGACAACCACCTCGACCGAGCGCCACCGCAGTCTGCTTCAACTCCGGCGAGCAGTAGCCGACAAACCAGCGCGCCCCTTTCCTTCTGGTAAGATCTTTCAAAACCTAGGCAACCTTGCGCACCTTCCTGACAAGTTTACTTGATCAAATGCGACACAGACGCTCGCCTTCGACCACGACCGTGCGTACCCGTGCTAGAGAGCAACTCCGGCGAGAGATTGCCAACCCGTCCGTGCGCCCCCTGCCTCCCCATCAGCACGTTGAGCTTCCCCGAGCGTCTGCGAACTTGGTGAGCCTCCCCTTTTCCTCTCTCGCTTCCTGTATCGCCGGCACCGTCATATACCGATCGCTCCGCCGCCAACCACCGCCGCCAGCGCCGCCACTTTGTGGTTGTATAGATCAGGACCGTTCGATTTAGATCAGACGCGTAGAAACAGTTGACTTAAGTGAAGGGGTACGCATTGATCTGAGCCGCACCTACCCCTTTAAATCCAGCGGTCTGTATCACTCGATCCGGCCGAACCGGTACCGTCCAATAGAATACTGCCGTGTGTCCCCTGTTCTGTTTAAAACAGAATTTGAAAACAGAAACTTTTGCAAACTTCAAACCCTTGTATCTTTGGATCCACACGTCCAAATTTTACAAATTTGATGTCGTTGGATTCAGCAAGACAAGCCCTAGCCAACCCTGCCCTTAGTTTAGCAAATAGTATCGGTTAGCTTGTTTGATTTTGCAGATTCTTTTGTGTGCTTGCTAACATTAGAAAAATCATTTAAAAATGATTTCAAGGTTAAAACCTTTGCAAATTGGTTTGTTGTGACCTTACTGACCCTAGGAACCAACCCCTGTTTTGGAAAATGATTTTTGAAAAGTTTAGAATGGATTAATTAGTTTAGTCCATTTCTAGCTAATCAAAATCTATTGTTTTGGTTATGAAAATGTTTTTGAGTGAAAAACTTTGGGAAAATAGTTTAGACCAAACCTACTGACCCAAACACCAAGCTTTGCAATAGCAACTCATTTGGTGAAACAAAATAAGGAATCTTTGATTTAAAAACCATTTCTAGTCAAATAGAAATGTGGTTTTTATGAAAATTGATTTTGGAAGAAAACCTTTGGAAAATGATTTGTTTTAAACCCACTAACCCAAAACCCAAGTTTGTGATTGAAAACATACAAACTTAGGTTAATGCCTTAGTGAAACCTTTTGCAAATGACTTTGCCATTTTGGTAAATGACCAATTTGGAACTTACAAAGTTTAGAAGCCTAGTGAAGACCATCCTTACAATAGAACCAATCTTTGCATGCTTATGCATGACTTAGATGTACCCAAATGTCTATGACCCACTAGGAACCACTTTTTCAAACAAAGCAAAGCTTGGCATGCTTGCATGCATTTCTTTGACCATGTTGTCTTGTGTGTTGTTTTGCTTGAATGGTAGATTGAGTTTGTGCCTTGCTTGATTGATTTGTAGTGACTTGAAGAGTGTGATTGTTGCAAGGACAAAGAGTGAACCTATACCCTCTACCAAAAAGGCAAGTGATGCTTCATATCTTTTGTCCCATTATTTTCACTATGCATTAGTGTTTTTGCTAAGTAAAACTTGCATGGTTTTTATTTAGCTAAGTATAGACCTTGCTATAGTAGCACCTAGTAGATGAAACCTTAGTGGAAATCTCCCTAAGTTAAGAATCCCATTACTATCAAGCTTAGACTAGCTAATAGAAAACATGGGTGGAATATATATTCATGCTATGAAAAATTACTAAGTCTATGGACTTATGTTTTGTTTAATAAAACAACTAAGATAATGAATCACCTGGGTGGAATGGAAGGAATGGTTTGTGTTGAGTGGTTCACAAGGCCATACTTGGCTTGTGTATCTCACTTGTGGATGGCCACCCAGGAAGAAAGAGATTTGAGATGTCAAATGTTGAGAAGCTTCAAGTGCAACCACTTGGCAATATGGGCTCTGCCATGATCATATAGGTTGCAAGAACTTAGCCATATGGATAGTGGGTGGTAGTGTTTGATAGGTTGGAGCGCGTCCATGATGGTCTAAGGGAAAGCTTCTGAAAGATCTTGTCTTGGGAAGTCTTGTGGGAAAAGTGCACCACCTCTGCAGAGTGTAAAACCTAAGTACTTAGCCATGTCCCTGGTAAAGGACAATTTGAGCATCAAGACATGGAAGCAATCAAGAATCTCATCATTCCAATTTCTAAATAAAACTTGTGGGTGAACAAGGGTTGTGTGAAATCTTAAATCTTTGATTGGTAGATGCCTTGGAAAGTTTTTGCCAAACAAAACTTAGTGTTTTCAAAAATGATAGGAAAAATCTATTTTGAGCAATGCAAGCCTCAACTCCACTTAGCCAAATGCATATAGATGATAGAATCCACTATACTACCAAAGTATCACTTGCCAATACAATTCAAATGTATTGACCCTTGTGGCTGTAATTTGTAATGTTGCAGGTTTGATTGTTTTAGTGAAGATTGATTGATTAGGATTACAAAGTCTACAACCAACATCTGCCTGTGGCACTTTGAAGATGAAGGACCCATGACTATAGTTATTCCGCTGCAATGTAATGTAATAGCCTAATGAGCTATGTATTGATGTAATAAAATTATGTTATTCCTGGTTATAAAGTTGTATATGACCTTTGTTTCTGGATATTACATCTGAACTGTGGATGCTAGCTATTGATCCAGGGACTAGCATTGCAATCACAGGGATCTTTTTCTTTACAAAGGAGGGATCTTACAGAAACGTCGTGTCCGAAACCCCGTCGACATACCGTTGGGTGTATGTTTTGTGATCTTGTACCTACCTGATCTGACAACAAGGGTGTAGGTGCGTGTGGGAACTTTGGTGCACCCCTGCAGGGTTAAATCTTTTCGAGAAGCCGTGTTCGCGGTTATGGACGACTTGGAGCACAGTTCTCGATCATAGACAACCATAACTAAATTTTACTGTTATAATTTGACTTGTATCCGATATGACTAGTAATCAGCTTCACTACAACGGAATGGCTAAATAAAAGTACCAACAACTGCTGGGTTTGGAATATCTCATGCTAATTGTATCTGACTAGTAAGTGTTGCAACTACAACGAAGTGGTTAACTCAAAGTGCCCACTGCTTATTATATCAGGATGACTATCTATACCTGACTAGTAATGGCTGCAACGATAACTGAATAAATAAAACTGCCAACTGTGTGAGTTCCTCGGTTGACTTCCTCGTTTGGTCTCGAGGGGGAAATACCAGGATGGGTATGCTTGGTGATAGTATTAGGTTGGTTCCGAATAGGTCTTTCTTATCCCTCTCTGATAGCCGACAGTTATATCGAGTCTCTATAGGTTGTTTAGTGCATGCTGCGTTGTCGTTCAGTCCACCATACCTATGTAGGCGAGGACCGCCGAATTCTAGTCTCGCCGTGTACTGGCCTCAGTACTGACCACTCTCTTTTTCCTTTGCCCTTTGTCGGCACCCCTTTTGTTTAAGCAGGTTTGAGATCGACGTCGTTAGCAGGGTTACCCTTCCGGCTTGGCCTGGGCAGGGTTATGGACGCCATTGGTTATTCTTCAGGGCTCTTAGCTCGATTTGCTTCTTGTCCGTAGTCGGATGATGTATCGTTTTCAAGGTGATTTGGATCTTTGTATTGTATATCTGTATTCTTGACTCTTGGAGTCGTTGTTGTATATATCTGTTTTGCGAGTTCCATCGTGGACTATTGTGTAATGATATTACTTCGTTTTCCACCCGCACGAAAGTGCCTGGTGGGCACCTTTGAATCGTTTCTATGCGGGTTTGGCGGGATTCGCTAAAACTTGCATAGGGCCGATTCCGAGGGTGTTACACATATGTGGTATGTGAAAAGAACACACATGCAATGACTCTAGTTGTTGTTACTAAAAAGAACATACATGCAATGACATTGGTGGATCCATAGGTGGTATGTGAAAACAACACACATTTCAATGACTCTGGTTGTTGTTACTAAAAAGAACACACATGCAATGATACTGGTGGATCCATAGGTGGATTGTGAAAAGAGCACACATGCAATGACACTGGTGGATCCATATGTGGTATGTGAAAAGAACACACATGCAATGACTCCAGTTGTTGTTAGTGAAAAGAACATACATGCAATGGCACTGGTGGATCATTGTGTGGTCTATGAAGAGAACACACATTTCAATGACACTGGTGGATCCATATGTGGTATTGGAAAAGAACACACATGCAATGACTCTGGTTGTTGTTACTAAAAAGAACACACATGCAATGACACTGGTGGATCCATAGGTGGTATGTGAAAAGAACACACATTTCAATGACTATGGTTGTTGTTACTAAAAATAACACACATGTAATGACACTGGTGGATCCATAGGTGGATTGTGAAAAGAGCACACATGCAATGACACTGGTCGATCCATATGTGGTATGTGAGAAGAACACACATGCAATGACTCCTGTTGTTGTTAGTGAAAAGAACATACATGCAATGACACTGGTGGATCCATGTGTGGTCTCAGAAGAGAACACACATTTCAATGACACTGGTGGATCCATATGTGGTATTGGAAAAGAACACACATGCAATGACTCTGGTTGTTGTTACTAAAAAGAACACACATGCAATGACACTGGTGGATCCATAGGTGGTATGTGAAAAGAACACACATTTCAATGACTCTGGTTGTTGTTACTAAAAAGAAGACACATGCAATGACACTGGTGGATCCATGTGTGGTCTCTGAAGAGAACACCGATTTCAATGACACTGGTGGATCCATATGTGGTATGTGAGAAGAACAATCATGAAATGACTCCAGTTGTTGTTAGTAAAAAGAACACACATGCAATGACACTGGTGCATCCATAGGTGGATTGTGAAAAGAGGACACATGCAATGACACTGGTGGATCCATATGTGGTATGTGAAAAGAACACACATGCAATGACTCCAGTTGTTGTTAGTGAAAAGAACATCAATGCAATGACTTTGGTGGATCCATTTGTGGTCTCTGAAGAGAACACACATTTCAATGACACTGGTGGATCCATATGTGGTATGTGAAAAGAACACACATGCAATGACTCTGGTTGTTGTTACTAAAAAGAACACACATGCAATGACACTGGTGGATCCATATGTGGTATGTGAAAAGAACACACATTTCAATGACTCTGGTTGTTGTTACTAAAAACAACACACATGTAATGACACTGGTGGATCCATGTGTGGTCTCTGAAGAGAACACACATTTCAATGACACTGGTGGATCCATATGTGGTATGTGAAAAGAACACACATGCAATGACTCTGTTTGTTGTTACTAAAAAGAACATACATGCAATGACATTGGTGGATCCATAGGTGGTATGTGAAAACAACACACATTTCAATGACTCTGGTTGTTGTTACTAAAAAGAACACACATGCAATGATACTGGTGGATCCATAGGTGGATTGTGAAAAGAGCACAGATGCAATGACACTGGTGGATCCATATGTGGTATGTGAAAAGAACACACATGCAATGACTCTGGTTGTTGTTAGTGAAAAGAACATACATGCAATGACACTAGTGGATCCATATGTGGTATGTGAGAAGTACACACATGCAATGACTCTGGTTGTTGTTACTAAAAAGAACACACATGCAATGACACTGGTGGATCCAATGGTGGTATGTGAAAAGAACACACATTTTAATGACTCTGGTTGTTGTTACTAAAAAGAACACACATGCAATGACACTGGTGGATCCATACGTGGATTGTGAAAAGAGCACACATGCAATGACACTGGTGGATCCATATGTTGTATGTGAAAAGAAGACACATGCAATGACTCGAGTTGTTGTTAGTGAAAAGAACTTACATGCAATGACACTGGTGGATCCATGTGTGGTCTCTGAAGAGAACACACATTTCAATGACACTGGTGGATCCATATGTGGTATGTGAAAAGAACACACACGCAATGACTCTGGTTGTTGTTACTAAAAAGAACACACATGCAATGACACTGGTGGATCCATAGGTGGTATGTGAAAAGAACACATATTTCAATGACTCTGGTTGTTGTTACTAAAAAGAACACACATGCAATGACACTGGTGGATCCATAGGTGGATTGTGAAAAGAGCACACATGCAATGACAGTGGTGGATCCATATGTGGTATGTAAAAAGAACACACATGCAATGACTCTGTTTGTTGTTACTAAAAAGAACATACATGCAATGACATTGGTGGATCCATAGGTGGTATCTGAAAACAACACACATTTCAATGACTCTTGTTGTTGTTACTAAAAAGAACACACATGCAATGATACTGGTGGATCCATAGGTGGATTGTGAAAAGAGCACAGATGCAATGACACTGGTGGATCCATATTGGTATGTGAAAAGAACACACATGCAATGACTCTGGTTGTTGTTAGTGAAAAGAACATACATGCAATGACACTGGTGGATCCATATGTGGTATGTGAGAAGTACACACATGCAATGACTCTGGTTGTTGTTACTAAAAAGAACACAGATGCAATGACACTGGTGGATCCATAGGTGGTATGTGAAAAGAACACACATTTTAATGACTCTGGTTGTTGTTACTAAAAAGAACACACATGCAATGACACTGGTGGATCCATAGGTGGATTGTGAAAAGAGAACACATGCAATGACACTGGTGGATCCATATGTTGTATGTGAAAAGAAGACACATGCAATGACTCGAGTTGTTGTTAGTGAAAAGAACTTACATGCAATGACACTGGTGGATCCATGTGTGGTCTCAGAAGAGAACACACATTTCAATGACACTGGTGGATCCATATGTGGTATGTGAAAAGAACACACACGCAATGACTCTGGTTGTTGTTACTAAAAAGAACACACATGCAATGACACTGGTGGATCCATAGGTGGTATGTGAAAAGAACACATATTTCAATGACTCTGGTTGTTGTTACTAAAAAGAACACACATGCAATGACACTGGTGGATCCATAGGTGGATTGTGAACAGAGCACACATGCAATGACACTGGTGGATCCATATGTTGTATGTGAAAAGAACACTCATGCAATGACTCAAGTTGTTGTTAGTGAAAAGAACATACATGCAATGACACTGGTGGATCCATATGTGGTATGTGAAAAGAACACACACGCAATGACTCTGGTTGTTGTTACTAAAAAGAACACACATGTAATGGCACTGGTGGATCCATAGGTGGTATGTGAAAAGAACACATATTTCAATGACTCTGGTTGTTGTTACTAAAAAGAACACACATGCAATGACACTAGTGGATCCATAGGTGGATTGTGAAAAGAGCACACATGCAATGACACTAGTGGATCCATATGTGGTATGCGAAAAGAACACACATGCAATGACTTTGGTTGTTGTTAGTGAAAAGAACACACATGTAATGACACTAGTGGATCCATGTGTGGTCTCTGAAGAGAACACACATTTCAATGACACTGGTGGATCCATATGTGGTATGTGAAAAGAACACACATGCAATGACTCTAGTTGTTGTTACTAAAAAGAACATACATGCAATGACATTGGTGGATCCATAGGTGGTATGTGAAAACAACACACATTTCAATGACTCTGGTTGTTGTTACTAAAAAGAACATACATGCAATGATACTGGTGGATCCATAGGTGGATTGTGAAAAGAGCACACATGCAATGACACTGGTGGATCCATATGTGGTATGTGAAAAGAACACACATGCAATGACTCCAGTTGTTGTTAGTGAAAAGAACATACATGCAATGGCACTGGTGGATCATTGTGTGGTCTATGAAGAGAACACACATTTCAATGACTGGTGGATCCATATGTGGTATTGGAAAAGAACACACATGCAATGACTCTGGTTGTTGTTACTAAAAAGAACACACATGCAATGACACTGGTGGATCCATAGGTGGTATGTGAAAAGAACACACATTTCAATGACTGTGGTTGTTGTTACTAAAAATAACACACATGTAATGACACTGGTGGATCCATAGGTGGATTGTGAAAATAGCACACATGCAATGACACTGGTGGATCCATATATGGTATGTGAAAAGAACACACATGCAATGACTCTGGTTGTTGTTAGTGAAAAGAACATACATGCAATGACACTGGTGGATCCATGTGTGGTCTCATAAGAGAACACACATTTCAATGACACTGGTGGATCCATATGTGGTATTGGAAAAGAACACACATGCAATGACTCTGGTTGTTGTTACTAAAAAGAACACACATGCAATGACACTGGTGGATCCATAGGTGGTATGTGAAAAGAACACACATTTCAATGACTCTGGTTGTTGTTACTAAAAAGAAGACACATGCAATGACACTGGTGGATCCATAGGTGGATTGTGAAAAGAGCACACATGCAATGACACTGGTGGATCCATATGTGGTATGTGAAAAGAACACACATGCAATGACTCCAGTTGTTGTTAGTGAAAAGAACATCAATGCAATGACTTTGGTGGATCCATTTGTGGTCTCTGAAGAACACACATGCAATGACACTGGTGGATCCATATGTGGTATGTGAAAAGAACGCACATTTCAATGACTCTAGTTGTTGTTACTAAAAACAACACACATGTAATGACACTGGTGGATCCATGTGTGGTCTCTGAAGATAACACACATTTCAATGACACTGGTGGATCCATATGTGGTATGTGAAAAGAACACACATGCAATGACTCTGGTTGTTGTTACTAAAAAGAACATACATGCAATGACACTGGTGGATCCATATGTGGTATGTGAAAAGAACACACATTTCAATGACTCTAGTTGTTGTTACTAAAAACAACACACATGTAATGACACTGGTGGATCCATGTGTGGTCTCTGAAGAGAACACACATTTCAATGACACTGGTGGATCCATATGTGGTATGTGAAAAGAACACACATGCAATGACTCTGGTTGTTGTTACTAAAAAGAACATACATGTAATGACATTGGTGGATCCATAGGTGGTATGTGAAAACAACACACATTTCAATGACTCTGGTTATTGTTACTAAAAAGAACACACATGCAATGATACTGGTGGATCCATAGGTGGATTGTGAAAAGAGCACAGATGCAATGACACTCGTGGATCCATATGTGGTATGTGAAAAGAACACACATGCAATGACTCTGGTTGTTGTTAGTGAAAAGAACATACATGCAATGACACTGGTGGATCCATATGTGGTATGTGAGAAGTACACACATGCAATGACTCTGGTTGTTGTTACTAAAAAGAACACACATGCAATGACACTAGTGGATCCATAGGTGGTATGTGAAAAGAACACACATTTTAATGACTCTGGTTGTTGTTACTAAAAAGAACACACATGCAATGACACTGGTGGATCCATAGGTGGATTCTGAAAAGAGAACACATGTAATGACACTGGTGGATCCATATGTTGTATGTGAAAAGAACACACATGCAATGACTCAAGTTGTTGTTAGTGAAAAGAACATACATGCAATGACACTGGTGGATCCATGTGTGGTCTCAGAAGAGAACACACATTTCAATGACACTGGTGGATCCATATGTGGTATGTGAAAAGAACACACACGCAATGACTCTGGTTGTTGTTACTAAAAAGAACACACATGTAATGGCACTGGTGGATCCATAGGTGTCATGTGAAAAGAACACATATTTCAATGACTCTGGTTGTTGTTACTAAAAAGAACACACATGCAATGGCACTGGTGGATCCATAGGTGGTATGTTAAAAGAACACACATTTTAATGACTCTGGTTGTTGTTACTAAAAAGAACACACATGCAATGACACTGGTGGATCCAAAGGTGGATTGTGAAAAGAGCACACATGTAATCACACTGGTGGATCCATATGTTGTATGTGAAAAGAACACACATGCAATGACTCAAGTTGTTGTTAGTGAAAAGAACATACATCCAATGACACTGCTGGATCCATGTGTGGTCTCAGAAGAGAACACACATTTCAATGACACTGGTTGATCCATATGTGGTATGTGAAAAGAACACACACACAATGACTCTGGTTGTTGTTACTAAAAAGAACACACATGTAATGGCACTGGTGGATCCATAGGTGGTATGTGAAAATAACACATATTTCAATGACTCTGGTTGTTGTTACTACAAAGAATACACATGCAATGACACTGGTGGATCCATAGGTGGATTGTGAAAAGAGCACACATGCAATGACAGTGGTGGATCCATATGTGGTATGTGAAAAGAACACACATGCAATGACTCCAGTTGTTGTTAGTGAAAAGAACATCAATGCAATGACATTGGTGGATCCATGTGTGGTCTCTGAAGAAAACACACATTTCAATGACACTGGTGGATCCATATGTGGTATGTGAAAAGAACACACTTGCAATGACTCTGGTTGTTGTTACTAAAAAGAACACACATGCAATGACACTGGTGGATCAAAATGTGGTATGTGAAAAGGACACACATTTCAATGACTCTGGTTGTTGTTACTAAAAAGAAGACACATGCAATGACACTGGTGGATCCATAGGTGGATTGTGAAAAGAGCACACATGCAATGACAGTGGTGGATCCATATGTGGTATGTGAAAAGAAAACACATGCAATGACTCCAGTTGTTGTTAGTGAAAAGAACATCAATGCAATGACTTTGGTGGATCCATTTGTGGTCTCTGAAGAAAACACACATTTCAATGACACTGGTGGATCCATATGTGGTATGTGAAAAGAACACACATGCAATGACTCTGGTTGTTGTTACTAAAAAGAACACACATTTCAATGACACTGGTGGATCCATATGTGGTATGTGAAAAGAACACACATGCAATGACTCTGGTTGTTGTTACTAAAAAGAACATACATGCAATGACATTGGTGGATCCATAGGTGGTATGTGAAAACAACAAACATTTCAATGACTCTGGTTGTTGTTACTAAAAAGAACACACATGCAATGATACTGGTGGATCCATAGGTGGATTGTGAAAAGAGCACACATGCAATGACACTGGTGGATCCATATGTGGTATGTGAAAAGAACACACATGCAATGACTCTGGTTGTTGTTAGTGAAAAGAACATACATGCAATGACACTGGTGGGTCCATATGTGGTATGTGAGAAGTACACACATGCAATGACTCTGGTTGTTGTTACTAAAAAGAACACACATGCAATGACACTGGTGGATCCATATGTGGTATGTGAAAAGGACACACATTTCAATGACTCTGGTTGTTACTAAAAAGAAGACACATGAAATGACACTGGTGGATCCATAGGTGGATTGTGAAAAGAGCACACATGCAATGACACTGGTGGATCCATATGTGGTATGTGAAAAGAACACACATGCAATGACTCCAGTTGTTTTTAGTGAAAAGAACATCAATGCAATGACTTTGGTGGATCCATTTGTGGTCTCTGAAGAGAACACACATTTCAATGACATTGGTGGATCCATATGTGGTATGTGAAAAGAACACACATGCAATGACTCTGGTTATTTTTACTAAAAAAACACACATGCAATGACACTGGTGGATCCATATGTGGTATGTGAAAAGAACACACATTTCAATGACTCTGGTTGTTGTTACTAAAAACAACACACATGTAATGACACTGGTGGATCCATGTGTGGTATCTGAAGAGAACACACATTTCAATGACACTGGTGGATCCATATGTGGTATGTGAAAAGAACACACATGCAATGACTCTGGTTGTTGTTATTAAAAAGAACATACATGCAATGACATTGGTGGATCCATAGGTGGTATGTGAAAACAACACACATTTCAATGACTCTGGTTGTTGTTACTAAAAAGAACACACATGCAATGATACTGGTGGATCCATAGGTGGATTGTGAAAAGAGCATAGATGCAATGACACTGGTGGATCCATATGTGGTATGTGAAAAGAACACACATGCAATGACTCTGGTTGTTGTTAGTGAAAAGAACATCCATGCAATGAAACTGGTGGATCCATATGTGGTATGTGAGAAGTACACACATGCAATGACTCTGGTTGTTGTTACTAAAAAGAACACACATGCAATGACACTGGTTGATCCATAGGTGGTATGTGAAAAGAACACACATTTTAATGACTCTGGTTGTTGTTACTAAAAAGAACACACATGCAATGACACTGGTGGATCCATAGGTGGTATGTGAAAAGAACACACATTTTAATGACTCTGGTTGTTGTTACTAAAAAGAACACACATCCAATGACACTGGTGGATCCATAGGTGGATTGTGAAAAGAGCACACATGTAATGACACTGGTGGATCCATATGTTGTATGTGAAAAGAACACACATGCAATGACTCAAGTTGTTGCTAGTGAAAAGAACATACATGCAATGACACTGGTGGATCCATGTGTGGTCTCAGAAGAGAACACACATTTCAATGACACTGGTGGATCCATATGTGGTATGTGAAAAGAACACACACGCAATGACTCTGGTTGTTGTTACAAAAAAGAACACACATGTAATGGCACTGGTGGATCCATAGGTGGTATGTGAAAAGAACACATATTTCAATGACTCTGGTTGTTGTGACTAAAAAGAACACACATGCAATGACACTGGTGGATCCATAGGTGGATTGTGAAAAGAGCACACATGCAATGACAGTGGTGGATCCATATGTGGTATGTGAAAAGAACACACATGTAATGACTCCAGTTGTTGTTAGTGAAAAGAACATCAATGCAATGACATTGGTGCATCCATGTGTGGTCTCTGAAGAAAACACACATTTCAATGACACTGGTGGATCCATATGTGGTATGTGAAAAGAACACACTTGCAATGACTCTGGTTGTTGTTACTAAAAAGAACACACATGCAATGACACTGGTGGATCCATATGTGGTATGTGAAAAGGACACACATTTCAATGACTCTGGTTGTTGTTACTAAAAAGAAGACACATGCAATGACACTGGTGGATCCATAGGTGGATTGTGAAAAGAGCACACATGCAATGACAGTGGTGGATCCATATGTTGTATGTGAAAAGAACACACATGCAATGACTCAAGTTGTTGTTAGTGAAAAGAACATACATGCAATGACACTGGTGGATCCATGTGTGGTCTCAGAAGAGAACACACATTTCAATGACACTGGTGGATCCATATGTGGTATGTGAAAAGAACACACACGCAATGACTCTGGTTGTTGTTACTAAAAAGAACACACATGTAATGGCACTGGTGGATCCATAGGTGGTATGTCAAAAGAACACATATTTCAATGACTCTGGTTGTTGTTACTAAAAAGAACACACATGCAATGACACTGGTGGATCCATAGGTGGTATGTGAAAAGAACACACATTTTAATGACTCTGGTTGTTGTTACTAAAAAGAACACACATGCAATGACACTGGTGGATCCATAGGTGGATTGTGAAAAGAGCACACATGCAATGACATTGGTGGATCCATATGTTGTATGTGAAAAGAACACACATGCAATGACTCAAGTTGTTGTTAGTGAAAAGAACATACATGCAATGACACTGGTGGATCCATGTGTGGTCTCAGAAGAGAACACACATTTCAATGACACTGGTGGATCCATATGTGGTATGTGAAAAGAACACACACGCAATGACTCTGGTTGTTGTTACAAAAAAGAACACACATGTAATGGCATTGGTGGATCCATAGGTGGTATGTGAAAAGAACACATATTTCAATGACTATGGTTGTTGTTACTAAAAAGAACACACATGCAATGACACTAGTGGATCCATAGGTGGATTGTGAAAAGAGCACACATGCAATGAAAGTGGTGGATCCATATGTGGTATGTGAAAAGAACACACATGCAATGACTCCAGTTGTTGTTAGTGAAAAGAACATCAATGCAATGACATTGGTGCATCCATGTGTGGTCTCTGAAGAAAACACACATTTCAATGACACTGGTGGATCCATATGTGGTATGTGAAAAGAACACACTTGCAATGACTCTGGTTGTTGTTACTAAAAAGAACACACATGCAATGACACTGGTGGATCCATATGTGGTATGTGAAAAGGACACACATTTCAACGACTCTCGTTGTTGTTACTAAAAAGAAGACACATGCAATGACACTGGTGGATCCATAGGTGGATTGTGAAAAGAGCACACATGCAATGACAGTGGTGGATCCATATGTGGTATGTGAAAAGAACAAACATGCAATGACTCCAGTTGTTGTTAGTGAAAAGAACATCAATGCAATGACTTTGGTGGATCCATTTGTGGTCTCTGAAGAAAACACACATTTCAATGACACTGGTGGATCCATATGTGGTATGTGAAAAGAACACACATGCAATGACTCTGGTTGTTGTTACTAAAAAGAACACACATTTCAATGACACTGGTGGATCCATATGTGGTATGTGAAAAGAACACACATGCAATGACTCTGGTTGTTGTTACTAAAAAGAACATACATGCAATGACATTGGTGGATCCATAGGTGGTATGTGAAAACAACAAACATTTCAATGACTCTGGTTGTTGTTACTAAAAAGAACACACATGCAATGATACTGGGGGATCCATAGGTGGATTGTGAAAAGAGCACACATGCAATGACACTGGTGGATCCATATGTGGTATGTGAAAAGAACACACATGCAATGACTCTGGTTGTTGTTAGTGAAAAGAACATACATGCAATGACACTGGTGGATCCATATGTGGTCTGTGAGAAGTACACACATGCAATGACTCTGGTTGTTGTTACTAAAAAGAACACACATGCAATGACACTGGTGGATCCATAGGTGGTATGTGAAAAGAACACACATTTTAATGACTCTAGTTGTTGTTACTAAAAAGAACACACATGCAATGACACTGGTGGATCCATAGGTGGATTGTGAAAAGTGCACACATGCAATGACATTGGTGGATCCATATGTTGTATGTGAAAAGAACACACATGCAATGACTCAAGTTGTTGTTAGTGAAAAGAACATACATGCAATGACACTGGTGGATCCATGTGTGGTCTCAGAAGAGAACACACATTTCAATGACACTGGTGGATCCATATGTGGTATGTGAAAAGAACACACACGCAATGACTCTGGTTGTTGTTACTAAAAAGAACACACATGTAATGGCACTGGTGGATCCATAGGTGGTATGTGAAAAGAACACATATTTCAATGACTCTGGTTGTTGTTACTAAAAAGAACACACATGCAATGACACTGGTGGATCCATAGGTGGATTGTGAAAAGAGCACACATGCAATGACAGTGGTGGATCCATATGTGGTATGTGAAAAGAACACACATGCAATGACTCCAGTTGTTGTTAGTGAAAAGAACATCAATGCAATGACATTGGTGGATCCATGTGTGGTCTCTGAAGAGAACACACATTTCAATGACACTGGTGGATCCATATGTGGTATGTGAAAAGAACACACTTGCAATGACTCTGGTTGTTGTTACTAAAAAGAACACACATGCAATGACACTGGTGGATCCATATGTGGTATGTGAAAAGGACACACATTTCAATGACTTTGGTTGTTGTTACTAAAAAGAAGACACATGCAATGACACTGGTGGATCCATAGGTGGATTGTGAAAAGAGCACACATGCAATGACACTGGTGGATCCATATGTGGTATGTGAAAAGAACACACAAGCAATGACTCCAGTTGTTGTTAGTGAAAAGAACATCAATGCAATGACTTTGGTGGATCCATTTGTGGTCTCTGAAGAGAACACACATTTCAATGACACTGGTGGATCCATATGTGGTATGTGAAAAGAACACACATGCAATGACTCTGGTTATTGTTACTAAAAAGAACACACATGCAATGACACTGGTGGATCCATAAGTGGTATGTGAAAAGAACACACATTTCAATGACTCTGGTTGTTGTTACTAAAAACAACACACATGTAATGACACTGGTGGATCCATGTGTGGTCTCTAAAGAGAACACACATTTCAATGACACTGGTGGATCCATATGTGGTATGTGAAAAGAACACACATGCAATGACTCTGGTTGTTTTTACTAAAAAGAACATACATGCAATGACATTGGTGGATCCATAGGTGGTATGTGAAAACAACACACATTTCAATGACTCTGGTTGTTGTTACTAAAAAGAACACACATGCAATGATACTGGTGGATCCATAGGTGGATTGTGAAAAGAGCATAGATGCAATGACACTGGTGGATCCATATGTGGTATGTGAAAAGAACACACATGCAATGACTCTGGTTGTTGTTAGTGAAAAGAAGATACATGCAATGACACTGGTGGATCCATATGTGGTATGTGAGAAGTACACACATGTAATGACTCTGGTTGTTGTTACAAAAAAGAACACACATGCAATGACACTGGTGGATCCATAGGTGGTATGTGAAAAGAACACACATTTTAATGACTCTGGTTGTTGTTACTAAAAAGAACACACATGCAATGACACTGGTGGATCCATAGGTGGATTGTGAAAAGAGCACACATGTAATGACACTGGTGGATCCATATGTTGTATGTGAAAAGAACACACATGCAATGACTCAAGTTGTTGTTAGTGAAAAGAACATACATGCAATGACACTGGTGGATCCATGTGTGGTCTCAGAAGAGAACACACATTTCAATGACACTGGTGGATCCATATGTGGTATGTGAAAAGAACACACACGCAATGACTCTGGTTGTTGTTACTAAAAAGAACACACATGAAATGACACTGGTGGATCCATATGTGGTATGTGAAAAGAACACATATTTCAATGACTCTGGTTGTTGTTACTAAAAAGAACACACATGCAATGACACTGGTGGATCCATAGGTGGTATGTGAAAAGAACACACATTTTAATGACTCTGGTTGTTGTTACTAAAAAGAACACACATCCAATGACACTGGTGGATCCATAGGTGGATTGTGAAAAGAGCACACATGTAATGACACTGGTGGATCCATATGTTGTATGTGAAAAGAACACACATGCAATGACTCAAGTTGTTGTTAGTGAAAAGAACATACATGCAATGACACTGGTGGATCCATGTGTGGTCTCAGAAGAGAACACACATTTCAATGACACTGGTGGATCCATATGTGGTATGTGAAAAGAACACACACGCAATGACTCTGGTTGTTGTTACTAAAAAGAACACACATGTAATGGCACTGGTGGATCCATAGGTGGTATGTGAAAAGAACACATATTTCAATGACTCTGGTTGTTGTTACTAAAAAGAACACACATGCAATGACACTGGTGGATCCATAGGTGGATTGTGAAAAGAGCACACATGCAATGATAGTGGTGGATCCATATGTGGTATGTGAAAAGAACACACATGCAATGACTCCAGTTGTTGTTAGTGAAAAGAACATCAATGCAATGACATTGGTGCATCCATGTGTGGTCTCTGAAGAAAACACACATTTCAATGACACTGGTGGATCCATATGTGGTATGTGAAAAGAACACACTTGAAATGACTCTGGTTGTTGTTACTAAAAAGAACACACATGCAATGACACTGGTGGATCCATATGTGGTATGTGAAAAGGACACACATTTCAATGACTCTGGTTGTTGTTACTAAAAAGAAGACACATGCAATGACACTGGTGGATCCATAGGTGGATTGTGAAAAGAGCACACATGCAATGACAGTGGTGGATCCATATGTGGTATGTGAAAAGAACACACATGCAATGACTCCAGTTGTTGTTAGTGAAAAGAACATCAATGCAATGACTTTGGTGGATCCATTTGTGGTCTCTGAAGAAAACACACATTTCAATGACACTGGTGGATCCATATGTGGTATGTGAAAAGAACACACATGCAATGACTCTGGTTGTTGTTACTAAAAAGAACACACATTTCAATGACACTGGTGGATCCATATGTGGTATGTGAAAAGAACACACATGCAATGACTCTGGTTGTTGTTACTAAAAAGAACATACATGCAATGACATTGGTGGATCCATAGGTGGCATGTGAAAACAACAAACATTTCAATGACTCTGGTTGTTGTTACTAAAAAGAACACACATGCAATGATACTGGTGGATCCATAGGTGGATTGTGAAAAGAGCACACATGCAATGACACTGGTGGATCCATATGTGGTATGTGAAAAGAACACACATGCAATGACTCTGGTTGTTGTTAGTGAAAAGAACATACATGCAATGACACTGGTGGATCCATATGTGGTATGTGAGAAGTACACACATGCAATGACTCTGGTTGTTGTTACTAAAAAGAACACACATGCAATGACACTGGTGGATCCATAGGTGGTATGTGAAAAGAACACACATTTTAATGACTCTAGTTGTTGTTACTAAAAAGAACACACATGCAATGACACTGGTGGATCCATAGGTTGTAGCATCCCCAACCTTTAATAAGATTGAGTCCCCTGTGTTTACAATGCTAGTCCCTGGATCAAAAGCTAGCATCCACAGTTCAGATGTAATATCGAGAAACAAAGGTCATAATACAACTTTATAACCAGGAATAACATAATTTTATTACATCAAAACATAGCTCATTGGCTATTTACATTACATTGCAGCGGAATAACTATAGTCATGGGTCCTTCATCTTCAAAGTGCCACAGGCAGATGTTGGTTGTAGACTTTGTAATCCTAATCAATCAATCTTCACTAAAACAATCAAACCTGCAACATAATAAGTTACAGCCACAAGGGTCAATACATTTGAATTGTATTGGCAAGTGATACTTTGGTAGTATAGTGGAGTCTATCATCTATATGCATTTGGCTAAGTGGAGTTTGAGGCTTGCATTGCTCAAAATAGATTTTTCCCTAACACTTTGAAAGTAGTAAGTTTTATTTTGACAAAAACCACCAAGGCATCTATCAACAAGACTGAAGATCCTCTCAAGGCATCTTCCAATCAAGATTGAAGATTTTCTTGGTAAAAACAAATTTCCCAATCTAAGATTTTGAGATCCTTGTACCAAGCCATCTCTCCATCAAAGATTGAAGAATTTCACACAACCCTTGTTGAACCCACAAGTTTTAATTTAGAAATTGGAGTGATGAGATTCTTGATTGCTTCCATGTCTTGATGCTCAAATTGTCCTTTACCAGGGACATGGCTAAGTACTTAGGTTTTACACTCTGCAGAGGTGGTGCACTTTACCCACAAGACTTGGTTTCCCAAGCCAAAATCTTTCAGAAGCTTTCCCTTAGACCAACATGGACGCGCTCCAACCTATCAAACACTACCACCCACTGTCCATGTGGCTAAGTTCTTGCAACCTATATGATCATGGCAGAGCCCATATTGCCAAGTGGTTGCACTTGAAGCTTCTCAACATTTGACATCTCAAATCTCTTTGTTTCCTGGGTGGCCATCCACAAGTGAGATACACAAGCCAAGTCCATGGCCTTGTGAACCACTCAACATAAGCCATTCCTTCCATTCCACCCAGGTGATTCATTAACTTTTAGTTGTTTTATTAAACAAAACATAAGTCCTTAGACTTAGAACATTTTTCCATAGTGTGAATATATTCCACCCATGTTTTATATTAGCTAGGCTAAGCTTGGTAGTAATAGGATTCTTGACTTAGGAAAATCCTACTAAGGATTCTTTCTACTAGTTTTCCTATAGCAAGGTCTATACTTAGCAAAATAAAAACCATGCAAGTTTTACTTGGCAAAAACACTAATGCATAGTGAAAATAATGGGATAATGATATGAAGCATCACTTGCCTTTTTGGTAGAGGGTATAAATTCACTCCTTGTCCTTGCAACACTCACACTCTTCAAGTCACTACAATCAATCAAGCAAGGCACAAACTCAATCTACCAATCAAGCAAAACAACACACACAAACAAAAATAACAAAGTCAAAGAATTGCATGCAAGCATGCCAAGCTTTGCTTTGTTTGCAAAAGTGGTTCCTAGTGGGTCATAGACTTTTGGGTACACCTAATGGTCATTTTTGTAAAGTGGTAAAGTCATGCATAGGCATGCAAAGGTTGGTTCTATTGTAGGGATGGTCTTCACTAGGCTTCTAAACTTTGTAAGTTCCAATTTGGTCATTTACTAGAATGGCAAAGTCATTTGCAAAAGGGTTTCTAATAGATTCCTAAACTTTGTAAGATCCAAATTGGTCATTTACCAAAGTGGCAAAGTTGTTAGCAAAAGGTTTCACCTCGAAACCATTTCCATGACAAAGTGTCATTTTATGTGGTGTAGAAATATGTCTACTAGGGCTTTAGTCTATAGGGTTCACCAAATGAGTTGCTATTGCAAAACTTGGTGTTTTGGGTCAGTAGGTTTGGTTCAAAACATTTTCTCCAAATGTTTTCTTTATGAAAGCATTTTCATAAACAAAACAAATAGTTTTTAGTTAGCTAGAAATGGACTAAACTAATTAATCCATCCTATTCTTTTCCAAAATCACTTTCCAAACTATGGGTTGGTTCCTATGGTCAGTAAGGTCTCAACAAACTAGTTTGCAAAGGTTTTAACCTAAAAATCATTTTTAAATGATTTTCCTAAGCTAAACTAGCAATCAAATGTTTCTGCATAAACAACCAATCTAACCAATACTATTTGCTAAACTAAGGGTAGGGTTGGTTAGAGCTTGTCTTGCTGATTCCAACTACATCAAATTTGTAAAATTTGGACGTGTGGATCAAAAGATACATGGGTTTGAAAATGGCAAAAGTTTCTGTTTTCAAATCTCTTTTAAACAGATCTAGTGCCACGCGTCTTAATATTATTCGCCCGTACCGGTTCGGTGTGGATCGGCAACGTGGAGCGTTAGATTAAGTCAGATCGTGCGGCTTAGGTAGCATACCTCTTCGGCGTTAAGTGAACTAATCGTGTCCGATGGATCTAGATCGAACGGCTGCGGCAGGCTCGACCTAAAGCTAGCGGCGCTGCGGTGGCTACCGGCGGCGGAGTCGTCGGTCGACGACGGTGCCGGCGATGCAGGAAGCGAGAGAGAAATAGGGCATGCTCACCGTGCTCAGGGGATCACGGCGAAGCTCGACGTACTGCTGGTTTGACAAGGGGCGCTCGGGCACGGCTGCGATTGCTCGTCGGAGTTGCTGCGGGCGGTGGTGCTCTCGGGTTGTCGTCGTTGGCGTCGCTTGGGACCGCGCTAAGGAAAAGGAGAGGCACGGTTAGGTGCGTACGAGGGTCGCGAGTAAGGGAGCATCAAAAAGGGGCGAGGGGTAGTCTGTGCTCACCGGGGAAACTTGCCGGAGTCGAGGCCAACGGCGGTGGCGAGTTGAGCTTGTCCTTGCCGACGCTGTGAGGCTCGCGCGAGTGAACTGGATGCACTAGCAGGTGCGCCTAGAGGTGGAGAAGCTGCTGGGGTGCTTAGGGATGCAAGGGGCGGCGAGTCTTGGCCGGAATTGCTCGGAGACGGTGGTCGGAGCTACGGCGGTACAGAGAGAAATGGAGGCAGCCTAGGGGCAGAGGGGAGGCGATGTCTGTGGGAAATGACAGAGGAGAGGGAGGTGGTTAAATAGGCGTTGTCGCTGGACTGAATAAACGCGGCAGTAACTCGAATTGATGCGAGCTTTCAACGGGCAAAAACGGCCGGCGAAGTCTGGGGGAGACGGGGTCGCGGGGAGGACGATGAACAGGGCTAGTGGGGTCCTCTGTTCAGTGGGAAAAGAAAGGAGGGAGGGGTCCACTTGCCATTCTCTGCGCGGGTTTCTTTCGCGGTACAGAAAAACGATTCGGGGGGAATAAGAGGTGGTGGGGTCGTCTCGTCAGCGAGTGAGAGAGAGAGGGAGAAGTGGGTCCACGCTGTCATTGACTCAGCGGGTCAGTTTCTGAGTAAGAGAAGGTTTCTTCGGGGGGGAGAAGTCTGGGCTGGACTGGGCCTAGTGGGCTGGGCCTGTTGCACTATTTTTTTCTGTCTGCTCTCTTTTTCTTTTCTAATTCTTTTTCTGTTTTGAATTTCAAACAATTATTCACACATTCAAACAATTTCAAATCAATTCAAACAATCACTCAACTTCACTTTGAATTTGGTTCTGTTTGGCAACATAATCCAAATCTCAAAATGAAATAATATTTTTATTTATTTTAAGATCCATTTAATAATTAAATAAAATGGATCTTTAGTTATTAGGGTTTGATTTATTTAAATAAATTTTCCATTTGAAATCCAATTATTTTCAAAACCAAACCAGAAGGTTAAATTTTGAAACATAAAAGAATACTTGGAAACTTATTTAAATAAATAAATAAGTTTTGGTGTTTAATTAAAATGGGAAAGCCTTTACTTAAATAAAATTGGATATTTAAATCCTTATTATTTTATTTAAATAAACTTTTACTCATTTTAATCAAAACAAAACCTTTTAATAAAAGATTTCAAAGTAGTAATAAAATACTTGGTGTTCATTTAAAATGGGAAAAGCTTTTACTTAAATAAAACTGGATATTTAAATCCTTTATTTTATTTAAATAAACCTTTACTCATTTTCTCAAAACAAAATATTTTATTACAAAAGCTTGGCCAAAATTAATTTGGCTCACCTTTTCATTTGAAACCAAAGTCTTTTATTAAAAGATCTAAAACAGTGTTTCCAAAACAATTTATTTTCCCTTTAATAAATGTTTATCTTTATAAATCCCTTTAGGATTACTTGATCACCAATTGGTATGTCTTTTGGTAAGGGCTTTATTGGCTTTGGAAATTCAATTTCCTTATCTTTTTATACTCCTAAGATTTTGCTTATGGTTCCAAACTAAGTGAAACCAACTTCTAAGGTCTTTCTTGATCTTTTGAGAAAGTTTGTTGATCAACTTTGGTATGGATCAAATCCATAGATTTGGATACTTTGGAAAATGATTTCCTTCCATTAGGGTTTAGGGATTTGGATTTACTTTCCTAATGTTCAAATTTCCAGATACATTCATTGAGGAATGCATTTTCCTTGATTTGGATTTTTTTTGAATTCAAACTTTTACCAAAGTTTGTTCAAGATGGGATTTCAAGTCCCCTTTTAGAAACAAAAGTTTCTTTTCACTCTGATTTTCAACAAAAATTTATTTTGTTTATTTATTTTTCACATTACAAGATTTGGAAAATCTTGGGATGTGACATAGGTGGATTGTGAAAAGAGCACACATGCAATGACACTGGTGGATCCATATGTTTTATGTGAAAAGAACACACATGCAATGACTCAAGTTGTTGTTAGTGAAAAGAACATACATGCAATGACACTGGTGGATCCATGTGTGGTCTCAGAAGAGAACACCCATTTCAATGACACTGGTGGATCCATATGTGGTATGTGAAAAGAACACACACGCAATGACTCTGGTTGTTGTTACTAAAAAGAACACACATGTAATGGCACTGGTGGATCCATAGGTGGTATGTGAAAAGAACACATATTTCAATGACTCTGGTTGTTGTTACTAAAAAGAACACACATGCAATGACACTGGTGGATCCATAGGTGGATTGTGAAAAGAGCACACATGCAATGACAGTGGTGGATCCATATGTGGTATGTGAAAAGAACACACATGCAATGACTCCAGTTGTTGTTAGTGAAAAGAACATCAATGCTATGACATTGGTGGATCCATGTGTGGTCTCTGAAGAGAACACACATTTCAATGACACTGGTGGATCCATATGTGGTATGTGAAAAGAACACACTTGCAATGACTCTGGTTGTTGTTACTAAAAAGAACACACATGCAATGACACTGGTGGATCCGTATGTGGTATGTGAAAAGGACACACATTTCAATGACTCTGGTTGTTGTTACTAAAAAGAAGACACATGCAATGACACTGGTGGATCCATAGGTGGATTGTGAAAAGAGCACAGATGCAATGACACTGGTGGATCCATATGTGGTATGTGAAAAGAACACACATGCAATGACTCCAGTTGTTGTTAGTGAAAAGAACATCAATGCAATGACTTTGGTGGATCCATTTGTGGTCTCTGAAGAGAACACACATTTCAATGACACTGGTGGATCCATATGTGGTATGTGAAAAGAACACACATGCAATGACTCTGGTTATTGTTACTAAAAAGAACACACATGCAATGACACTGGTGGATCCATATGTGGTATGTGAAAAGAACACACATTTCAATGACTCTGGTTGTTGTTACTAAAAACAACACACATGTAATGACACTGGTGGATCCATGTGTGGTCTATGAAGAGAATACACATTTCAATGACACTGGTGGATCCATATGTGGTATGTGAAAAGAACACACATGCAATGACTCTGGTTGTTGTTACTAAAAAGAACATACATGCAATGACATTGGTGGATCCATAGGTGGTATGTGAAAACAACACACATTTCAATGACTCTGGTTGTTGTTACTAAAAAGAACACACATGCAATGATACTGGTGGATCCATAGGTGGATTGTGAAAAGAGCACAGATGCAATGACACTGGTGGATCCATATGTGGTATGTGAAAAGAACACACATGCAATGACTCTGGTTGTTGTTAGTGAAAAGAACATACATGCAATGACACTGGTGGATCCATATGTGGTATGTGAGAAGTACACACATGCAATGACTCTGGTTGTTGTTACTAAAAAGAACACACATGCAATGACACTGGTGGATCCATAGGTGGTATGTGAAAAGAACACACATTTTAATGACTCTGGTTGTTGTTACTAAAAAGAACACACATGCAATGACACTGGTGGATCCATAGGTGGATTGTGAAAAGAGCACACATGTAATGACACTGGTGGATCCATATGTTGTATGTGAAAAGAACACACATGCAATGACTCAAGTTGTTGTTAGTGAAAAGAACATACATGTAATGACACTGGTGGATCCATGTGTGGTCTCAGAAGAGAACACACATTTCAATGACACTGGTGGATCCATATGTGGTATGTGAAAAGAACACACACGCAATGACTCTGGTTGTTGTTACTAAAAAGAACACACATGTAATGGCACTGGTGGATCCATAGGTGGTATGTGAAAAGAACACATATTTCAATGACTCTGGTTGTTGTTACTAAAAAGTACACACATGCAATGACACTGGTGGATCCATAGGTGGTATGTGGAAAGAACACACATTTTAATGACTCTGGTTGTTGTTACTAAAAAGAACACACATCCAATGACACTGGTGGATCCATAGGTGGATTGTGAAAAGAGCACACATGTAATGACACTGGTGGATCCATATGTTGTATGTGAAAAGAACACACATGCAATGACTCAAGTTGTTGTTAGTGAAAAGAACATACATGCAATGACACTGGTGGATCCATCTGTGGTCTCAGAAGAGAACACACATTTCAATGACACTGGTGGATCCATATGTTGTATGTGAAAAGAACACACACGCAATGACTCTGGTTGTTGTTACTAAAAAGAACACACATGTAATGGCACTGGTGGATCCATAGGTGGTATGTGAAAAGAACACATATTTCAATGACTCTGGTTGTTGTTACTAAAAAGAACACACATGCAATGACACTGGTGGATCCATATGTGGTATGTGAAAAGGACACACATTTCAATGACTCTGGTTGTTGTTACTAAAAAGCAGACACATGCAATGACACTGGTGGATCCATAGGTGGATTGTGAAAAGAGCACACATGCAATGACAGTGGTGGATCCATATGTGGTATGTGAAAAGAACACACATGCAATGACTCCAGTTGTTGTTAGTGAAAAGAATATCAATGCTATGACTTTGGTGGATCCATTTGTGGTCTCTGAAGAAAACACACATTTCAATGACACTGGTGGATCCATATGTGGTATGCGAAAAGAACACACATGCAATGACTCTGGTTGTTGTTACTAAAAAGAACACACATGCAATGACACTGGTGGATCCATATGTGGTATGTGAAAAGAACACACATTTCAATGACTCTGGTTGTTGTTACTAAAAACAACACACATGTAATGACACTAGTGGATCCATGTGTGGTCTCTAAAGAGAACACACATTTCAATGACACTGGTGGATCCATATGTGGTATGTGAAAAGAACACACATGCAATGACTCTGGTTGTTGTTACTAAAAAGAACATACATGCAATGACATTGGTGGATCCATAGGTGGTATGTGAAAACAACACACATTTCAATGACTCTGGTTGTTGTTACTAAAAAGAACACACATGCAATGATACTGGTGGATCCATAGGTGGATTGTGAAAAGAGCACAGATGCAATGACACTGGTGGATCCATATGTGGTATGTGAAAAGAACACACATGCAATGACTCTGGTTGTTGTTAGTGAAAAGAACATACATGCAATGACACTGGTGGATCCATATGTGGTATGTGAGAAGTACACACATGCAATGACTCTGGTTGTTGTTACTAAAAAGAACACATGCAATGACACTGGTGGATCCATAGGTGGTATGTGAAAAGAACACACATTTTAATGACTCTGGTTGTTGTTACTAAAAAGAACACACATGCAATGACACTGGTGGTTCCATAGGTGGATTATGAAAAGAGCACACATGTAATGACACTGGTGGATCCATATGTTGTATGTGAAAAGAACACACATGCAATGACTCAAGTTGTTGTTAGTGAAAAGAACATACATGCAATGACACTGGTGGATCCATGTGTGGTCTCAGAAGAGAACACACATTTCAATGACACTGGTGGATCCATATGTGGTATGTGAAAAGAACACACACGCAATGACTCTGGTTGTTGTTACTAAAAAGAACACACATGTAATGGCACTGGTGGATCCATAGGTGGTATGTGAAAAGAACACATATTTCAATGACTCTGGTTGTTGTTACTAAAAAGAACACACATGCAATGACACTGGTGGATCCATAGGTGGTATGTGAAAAGAACACACATTTTAATGACTCTGGTTGTTGTTACTAAAAAGAACACACATGCAATGACACTGGTGGATCCATAGGTGGATTGTGAAAAGAGCACACATGTAATGACACTGGTGGATCCATATGTTGTCTGTGAAAATAACACACATGCAATGACTCAAGTTGTTGTTAGTGAAAAGAACATACATGCAATGACACTGGTGGATCCATGTGTGGTCTCAAAAGAGAACACAGATTTCAATGACACTGGTGGATCCATATGTGCTATGTGAAAAGAACACACACGCAATGACTCTGGTTGTTGTTACTAAAAAGAACACACATGTAATGGCACTGGTGGATCCATAGGTGGTATGTGAAAAGAACACATATTTCAATGACTCTGGTTGTTGTTACTAAAAAGAACACACATGCAATGACACTGGTGGATCCATAGGTGGATTGTGAAAAGAGCACACATGCAATGACAGTGGTGGATCCATATGTGGTATGTGAAAAGAACACACATGCAATGACTCCAGTTGTTGTTAGTGAAAAGAACATCAATGCAATGACATTGGTGGATCCATGTGTGGTCTCTGAAGAAAACACACATTTCAATGACACTGGTGGATCCATATGTGGTATGTGAAAAGAACACACTTGCAATGACTCTGGTTGTTGTTACTAAAAAGGACACACATGTAATGACACTGGTGGATCCATATGTGGTATGTGAAAAGGACACACATTTCAATGACTCTGGTTGTTGTTACTAAAAAGAAGACACATGCAATGACACTGGTGGATCCAAAGGTGGATTGTGAAAAGAGCACACATGTAATGACACCGGTGGATCCATATGTTGTATGTGAAAAGAACACACATGCAATGACTCAAGTTGTTGTTAGTGAAAAGAACATACATGCAATGACACTGGTGGATCCATGTGTGGTCTCAGAAGAGAACACACATTTCAATGACACTGGTGGATCCATATGTGGTATGTGAAAAGAACACACACGCAATGACTCTGGTTGTTGTTACTAAAAAGAACACACATGTAATGGCACTGGTGGATCCATAGGTGGTATGTGAAAAGAACACATATTTCAATGACTCTGGTTGTTGTTACTAAAAAGAACACACATGCAATGACACTGGTGGATCCATAGGTGGTATGTGAAAAGAACACACATTTTAATGACTCTGGTTGTTACTAAAAAGAACACACATGCAATGACACTGGTGGATCCATAGGTGGATTGTGAAAAGAGCACACATGTAATGACACTGGTGGATCCATATGTTGTATGTGAAAATAACACACA
The DNA here is from genome assembly GCA_916181665.1 of Avena sativa. NCBI lineage: Eukaryota > Viridiplantae > Streptophyta > Magnoliopsida > Poales > Poaceae > Avena > Avena sativa. The sequence continues at coordinate 355,198,771 of OV702291.1, forward strand.
TGAAATGACTCAAGTTGTTGTTAGTGAAAAGAACATACATGCAATGACACTGGTGGATCCATGTGTGGTCTCAGAAGAGAACACACATTTCAATGACACTGGTGGATCCATATGTGGTATGTGAAAAGAACACACACGCAATGACTCTGGTTGTTGTTACTAAAAAGAACACGCATGTAATGGCACTGGTGGATCCATAGGTGGTATGTGAAAAGAACACATATTTCAATGACTCTGGTTGTTGTTACTAAAAATAACACACATGCAATGACACTGGTGGATCCATAGGTGGATTGTGAAAAGAGCACACATGCAATGACAGTGGTGGATCCATATGTGTATGTGAAAAGAACACACATGCAATGACTCCAGTTGTTGTTAGTGAAAAGAACATCAATGCAATGACATTGGTGGATCCATGTGTGGTCTCTGAAGAAAACACACATTTCAATGACACTGGTGGATCCATATGTGGTATGTGAAAAGAACACACTTGCAATGACTCTGGTTGTTGTTACTAAAAAGAACACACATGCAATGACACTGGTGGATCCATATGTGGTATGTGAAAAGGACACACATTTCAATGACTCTGGTTGTTGTTACTAAAAAGAAGGCACATGCAATGACACTGGTGGATCCATAGGTGGATTGTGAAAAGAGCACACATGCAATGACAGTGGTGGATCCATATGTGGTATGTGAAAAGAACACACATGCAGTGACTCCAGTTGTTGTTAGTGAAAAGAACATCAATGCAATGACTTTGGTGGATCCATTTGTGGTCTCTGAAGAAAACACACATTTCAATGACACTGGTGGATCCATATGTGGTATGTGAAAAGAACACACATGCAATGACTCTGGTTGTTGTTACTAAAAAGAACACACATTTCAATGACACTGGTGGATCCATATGTGGTATGTGAAAAGAACACACATGCAATGACTCTGGTTGTTGTTACTAAAAAGAACATACATGCAATGACATTGGTGGATCCATAGGTGGTATGTGAAAACAACACACATTTCAATGACTTTGGTTGTTGTTACTAAAAAGAACACACATGCAATGATACTGGTGGATCCATAGGTGGATTGTGAAAAGAGCACACATGCAATGACACTAGTGGATCCATATGTGGTATGTGAAAAGAACACACATGCAATGACTCTGGTTGTTGTTAGTGAAAAGAACATACATGTAATGACACTGGTGGATCCATATGTGGTATGTGAGAAGTACACACATGCAATGACTCTGGTTGTTGTTACTAAAAAGAACACACATGCAATGACACTAGTGGATCCTTTGGTGGTATGTGAAAAGAACACACATTTTAATGACTCTAGTTGTTGTTACTAAAAAGAACACACATGCAATGACACTGGTGGATCCATAGGTGGATTGTGAAAAGAGCAGACATGCAATGACACTGGTGGATCCATATGTTGTATGTGAAAAGAACACACATGCAATGACTCAAGTTGTTGTTAGTGAAAAGAACATACATGCAATGACACTGGTGGATCCATGTGTGGTCTCAGAAGAGAACACACATTTCAATGACACTGGTGGATCCATATGTGGTATGTGAAAAGAACACACACGCATTGACTCTGGTTGTTGTTACTAAAAAGAACACACATGTAATGGCACAGGTGGATCCATAGGTGGTATGTGAAAAGAACACATATTTCAATGACTCTAGTTGTTGTTACTAAAAAGAACACACATGCGATGAGACTGGTGGATCCATATGTGGGATGTGAAAAGAACACATGCAATGACACTGGTGGATCCATAGGTGGTATGTGAAAAGAACACACATTTTAATGACTCTGGTTGTTGTTACTAAAAAGAACACACATGCAATGACACTGGTGGATCCATAGGTGGATTGTGAAAAGAGCACACATGTAATGACACTGGTGGATCCATATGTTGTATGTGAAAAGAACACACATGCAATGACTCAAGTTGTTGTTAGTGAAAAGAACATACATGCAATGACACTGGTGGATCCATGTGTGGTCTCAGAAGAGAACACACATTTCAATGACACTGGTGGATCCATATGTGGTATGTGAAAAGAACACACACGCAATGACTCTGGTTGTTGTTACTAAAAAGAACACACATGTAATGGCACTGGTGGATCCATAGGTGGTATGTGAAAAGAACACATATTTCAATGACTCTGGTTGTTGTTACTAAAAAGAACACACATGCAATGACACTGGTGGATCCATAGGTGGTATGTGAAAAGAACACACATTTTAATGACTCTGGTTGTTGTTACTAAAAAGAACACACATGCAATGACACTGGTGGATCCATAGGTGGATTGTGAAAAGAGCACACATGTAATGACACTGGTGGATCCATATGTTGTCTGTGAAAATAACACACATGCAATGACTCAAGTTGTTGTTAGTGAAAAGAACATACATGCAATGACACTGGTGGATCCATGTGTGGTCTCAAAAGAGAACACAGATTTCAATGACACTGGTGGATCCATATGTGGTATCTGAAAAGAACACACACGCAATGACTCTGGTTGTTGTTACTAAAAAGAACACACATGTAATGGCACTGGTGGATCCATAGGTGGTATGTGAAAAGAACACATATTTCAATGACTCTGGTTGTTGTTACTAAAAAGAACACACATGCAATGACACTGGTGGATCCATAGGTGGATTGTGAAAAGAGCACACATGCAATGACAGTGGTGGATCCATATGTGGTATGTGAAAAGAACACACATGCAATGACTCCAGTTGTTGTTAGTGAAAAGAACATCAATGCAATGACATTGGTGGATCCATGTGTGGTCTCTGAAGAAAACACACATTTCAATGACACTGGTGGATCCATATGTGGTATGTGAAAAGAACACACTTGCAATGACTCTGGTTGTTGTTACTAAAAAGGACACACATGTAATGACACTGGTGGATCCATATGTGGTATGTGAAAAGGACACACGTTTCAATGACTCTGGTTGTTGTTACTAAAAAGAAGACACATGCAATGACACTGGTGGATCCAAAGGTGGATTGTGAAAAGAGCACACATGTAATGACACTGGTGGATCCATATGTTGTATGTGAAAAGAACACACATGCAATGACTCAAGTTGTTGTTAGTGAAAAGAACATACATGCAATGACACTAGTGGATCCATGTGTGGTCTCAGAAGAGAACACACATTTCAATGACACTGGTGGATCCATATGTGGTATGTGAAAAGAACACACACGCAATGACTCTGGTTGTTGTTACTAAAAAGAACACACATGTAATGGCACTGGTGGATCCATAGGTGGTATGTGAAAAGAACACATATTTCAATGACTCTGGTTGTTGTTACTAAAAAGAACACACATGCAATGACACTGGTGGATCCATAGGTGGTATGTGAAAAGAACACACATTTTAATGACTCTGGTTGTTACTAAAAAGAACACACATGCAATGACACTGGTGGATCCATAGGTGGATTGTGAAAAGAGCACACATGTAATGACACTGGTGGATCCATATGTTGTATGTGAAAAGAACACACATGCAATGACTCAAGTTGTTGTTAGTGAAAAGAACATACATGTAATGACACTGGTGGATCCATGTGTGGTCTCAGAAGAGAACACACATTTCAATGACACTGGTGGATCCATATGTTGTATGTGAAAATAACACACATGAAATGACTCAAGTTGTTGTTAGTGAAAAGAACATACATGCAATGACACTGGTGGATCCATGTGTGGTCTCAGAAGAGAACACACATTTCAATGACACTGGTGGATCCATATGTGGTATGTGAAAAGAACACACACGCAATGACTCTGGTTGTTGTTACTAAAAAGAACACGCATGTAATGGCACTGGTGGATCCATAGGTGGTATGTGAAAAGAACACATATTTCAATGACTCTGGTTGTTGTTACTAAAAACAACACACATGCAATGACACTGGTGGATCCATAGGTGGATTGTGAAAAGAGCACACATGCAATGACAGTGGTGGATCCATATGTGGTATGTGAAAAGAACACACATGCAATGACTCCAGTTGTTGTTAGTGAAAAGAACATCAATGCAATGACATTGGTGGATCCATGTGTGGTCTCTGAAGAAAACACACATTTCAATGACACTGGTGGATCCATATGTGGTATGTGAAAAGAACACACTTGCAATGACTCTGGTTGTTGTTACTAAAAAGAACACACATGCAATGACACTGGTGGATCCATATGTGGTATGTGGAAAGGACACACATTTCAATGACTCTGGTTGTTGTTACTAAAAAGAAGGCACATGCAATGACACTGGTGGATCCATAGGTGGATTGTGAAAAGAGCACACATGCAATCACAGTGGTGGATCCATATGTGGTATGTGAAAAGAACACACATGCAGTGACTCCAGTTGTTGTTAGTGAAAAGAACATCAATGCAATGACTTTGGTGGATCCATTTGTGGTCTCTGAAGAAAACACACATTTCAATGACACTGGTGGATCCATATGTGGTATGTGAAAAGAACACACATGCAATGACTCTGGTTGTTGTTACTAAAAAGAACACACATTTCAATGACACTGGTGGATCCATATGTGGTATGTGAAAAGAACACACATGCAATGACTCTGGTTGTTGTTACTAAAAAGAACATACATGCAATGACATTGGTGGATCCATAGGTGGTATGTGAAAACAACACACATTTCAATGACTTTGGTTGTTGTTACTAAAAAGAACACACATGCAATGATACTGGTGGATCCATAGGTGGATTGTGAAAAGAGCACACATGCAATGACACTAGTGGATCCATATGTGGTATGTGAAAAGAACACACATGCAATGACTCTGGTTGTTGTTAGTGAAAAGAACATACATGTAATGACACTGGTGGATCCATATGTGGTATGTGAGAAGTACACACATGCAATGACTCTGGTTGTTGTTACTAAAAAGAACACACATGCAATGACACTAGTGGATCCTTTGGTGGTATGTGAAAAGAACACACATTTTAATGACTCTAGTTGTTGTTACTAAAAAGAACACACATGCAATGACACTGGTGGATCCATAGGTGGATTGTGAAAAGAGCAGACATGCAATGACACTGGTGGATCCATATGTTGTATGTGAAAAGAACACACATGCAATGACTCAAGTTGTTGTTAGTGAAAAGAACATACATGCAATGACACTGGTGGATCCATGTGTGGTCTCAGAAGAGAACACACATTTCAATGACACTGGTGGATCCATATGTGGTATGTGAAAAGAACACACACGCATTGACTCTGGTTGTTGTTACTAAAAAGAACACACATGTAATGGCACAGGTGGATCCATAGGTGGTATGTGAAAAGAACACATATTTCAATGACTGTGGTTGTTGTTAGTAAAAAGAACACACATGCAATGACACTGGTGGTTCCATGGGTGGATTGTGAAAAGAGCACACATGCAATGACAGTGGTGGATCCATATGTGGTATGTGAAAAGAACACACATGCAATGACTCCAGTTGTTGTTAGTGAAAAGAACATCAATGAAATGACATTGGTGGATCCATGTGTGGTCTCTGAAGAGAACACACATTTCAATGACACTGGTGGATCCATATGTGGTATGTGAAAAGAACACACTTGCAATGACTCTGGTTGTTGTTACTAAAAAGAACACACATGCAATGACACTGGTGGATCCATATGTGGTATGTGAAAAGGACACACATTTCAATGACTGGTTGTTGTTACTAAAAAGAAGACACATGCAATGACACTGGTGGATCCATAGGTGGATTGTGAAAAGAGCACACATGCAATGACAGTGGTGGATCCATATGTGGTATGTGAAAAGAACACACATGCAATGACTCCAGTTGTTGTTAGTGAAAAGAACATCAATGCAATGACTTTGGTGGATCCATTTGTGGTCTCTGAAGAAAACACACATTTCAATGACACTGGTGGATCCATATGTGGTATGTGAAAAGAACACACATGCAATGACTCTGGTTATTGTTACTGAAAAGAACACACATGCAATGACACTGGTGGATCCATATGTGGTATGTGAAAAGAACACACATTTCAATGACTCTGGTTGTTGTCTCTAAAAACAACACACATGTAATGACACTGGTGGATCCATAGGTGGTACGTGAAAAGAACACACATTTCAATGACTCTGGTTGTTGTTAATAAAAAGAACACACATGCAATGACACTGGTGGATCCATAGGTGGATTGTGAAAAGAGCACACATGCAATGCCACTGGTGGAACCATATTTGGTTTGTGGAAATAACACACATGCAATGACTCTGGTTGTTGTTAGTGAAAAGAACACACATGTAATGACACTGGTGGATCCATGTGTGGTCTCTGAAGAGAACACACATTTCAATGACACTGGTGGATCCATAGGTGGATTGTGAAAAGAGCAGACATGCAATGACACTGGTGGATCCATATGTTGTATGTGAAAAGAACACACATGCAATGACTCCAGTTGTTGTTAGTGAAAAGAACATACATGCAATGACACTGGTGGATCCATGTGTGGTCTCAGAAGAGAACACAACTTTCAGTGACACTGGTGGATCCATATGTGGTATGTGAAAAGAACACACACGCATGACTTTGGTTGTTACTAATAATAACACACATGCAATGACACTGGTGGATCCATAGGTGGTATGTGAAAAGAACACACATTTCAATGACTCTGGTTGTTGTTACTAAAAAGAACACACATGCAATGACACTAGTGGATCCATAGGTGGATTGTGAAAAGAGCACACATGCAATGACACTGGTGGATCCATATGTGGTATGTGAAAAGAACACACATGCAATGACTTTGGTTGTTTTTAGTGAAAACAACACACATGCAATGACACTGGTTGATCCATGTGTGGTCTCTGAAGAGAACACACATTTCAATGACACTGGTGGATCCATATGTGGTATGTGAAAAGAACACACATGCAATGACTCTGGTTGTTGTTACTAAAAAGAAGACACATGCAATGGCACTTGTGGATCCATATGTGGTATGTGAAAAGAACACACATTTCAATAACTCTGGTTGTTGTTACTAAAAACAACACACATGCAATGACACTGGTGGATCCATAGGTGGTATGTGAAAAGAACACACATTTCAATGACTCTGGTTGTTGTTACTAAAAAGAACACACATGCAATGACACTGGTGGATCCATAGGTGGATTGTGAAAAGAGCACACATGCAATGACACTGGTGGATCCATATGTGGTATGTGAAAAGAACACACATGCAATGACTTTGGTTGTTGTTAGTGAAAAGAACACACATGCAATGACACTGGTGGATCCATGTGTGGTCTCTGAAGAGAACACACATTTCAATGACACTAGTGGATCCATATGTGGTATGTGAAAAGAACACACATGCAATGACTCTGGTTGTTGTTACTAAAAAGAACATACATGCAATGGCATTGGTGGATTCAAAGGTGGTATGTGAAAACAACACATATTTCAATGACTCTGGTTGTTGTTACTAAAAAAACACACATGCAATGATACTGGTGGATCCATAGGTGGATTGTGAAAAGAGCACACATGCAATGACACTGGTGGATCCATATGTGCTTTGTGAAAAGAACACACATGCAATGACTCAAGTTGTTGTTAGTGAAAACAACACACATGTAATGACACTGGTGGATCCATGTGTGGTCTCTGAAGAGAACACACATTTCAATGACACTGGTGGATCCATATGTGGTATGTGAAAAGAACACACATGCAATGACTCTGGTTGTTGTTACTAAAAAGAACATACATGCAATGACATTGGTGGATCCATAGGTGGTATGTGAAAACAACACACATTTCAATGACTCTGGTTGTTGTTACTAAAAAGAACACACATGCAATGATACTGGTGGATCCATAGGTGGATTGTGAAAAGAGCACAGATGCAATGACACTGGTGGATCCATATGTGGTATGTGAAAAGAACACACATGCAATGACTCTGGTTGTTGTTAGTGAAAAGAACATACATGCAATGACACTGGTGGATCCATATGTGAGAAGTACACACATGCAATGACTCTGGTTGTTGTTACTAAAAAGAACACACATGCAATGACACTGGTGGATCCATATGTGGTATGTGAAAAGAACACACATGCAATGACTCTGGTTGTTGTTAGTGAAAAGAACATACATGCAATGACACTGGTGGATCCATATGTGGTATGTGAGAAGTACACACATGCAATGACTCTGGTTGTTGTTACTAAAAAGAACACACATGTAATGGCACTTGTGGATCCATAGGTGGTATGTGAAAAGAACACATATTTCAATGACTCTGGTTGTTGTTACTAAAAAGAACACACATGCAATGACACTGGTGGATCCATAGGTGGATTGTGAAAAGAGCACACATGCAATGACAGTGGTGGATCCATATGTGTTATGTGAAAATAACACACATGCAATGACTCCAGTTGTTGTTAGTGAAAAGAACATCAATGCAATGACATTGGTGGATCCATGTGTGGTCTCTGAAGAGAAAACACATTTCAATGACACTGGTGGATCCATATGTGGTATGTGAAAAGAACACACTTGCAATGACTCTGGTTGTTGTTACTAAAAAGAACACACATTTCAATGACACTGGTGGATCCATATGTGGTATGTGAAAAGAACACACACGCAGTGACTCTGGTTGTTGTTACTAAAAAGAACACACATGTAATGGCACTGGTGGATCCATAGGTGGTATGTGAAAAGGACACACATTTCAATGACTTTGGTTGTTGTTACTAAAAAGAAGACACATGCAATGACACTGGTGGATCCATAGGTGGATTGTGAAAAGAGCACACATGCAATGACAGTGGTGGATCCATATGTGGTATGTGAAAAGAACACACATGCAATGACTCTAGTTGTTGTTAGTGAAAAGAACATCAATGCAATGACTTTGGTGGATCCATTTGTGGTCTCTGAAGAAAACACACATTTCAATGACACTGGTGGATCCATATGTGGTATGTGAAAAGAACACACATGCAATGACTCTGGTTGTTGTTATTAAAAGTAACACACATGCAATGACACTGGTGGATCCATAGGTGGTATGTGAAAAGAACACACATTTCAATGACTCTGGTTGTTGTTACTAAAAAGAACACACATGCAATGACACTGGTGGATCCATGTGTGGTCTCTGAAGAGAACACACATTTCAATGACACTAGTGGATCCATATGTGGTATGTGAAAAGAACACACATGCAATGACTCTAGTTGTTGTTACTAAAAAGAACATACATGCAACGGCATTGGTGGATCCATAGGTGGTATGTGAAAACAACACACATTTCAATGACTCTGGTTTGTTGTTACTAAAAAGAACACACATGCAATGATACTGGTGGATCCATAGGTGGATTGTGAAAAGAGCACAGATGCAATGACACTGGTGGATCCATATGTGGTATGTGAAAAGAACACACATGCAATGACTCTGGTTGTTGTTAGTGAAAAGAACATACATGCAATGACACTGGTGGATCCATATGTGAGAAGTACACACATGCAATGACTCTGGTTGTTGTTACTAAAAAGAACACACATGCAATGACACTGGTGGATCCATATGTGGTATGTGAAAAGAACACACATGCAATGACTCTGGTTGTTGTTAGTGAAAAGAACATACATGCAATGACACTGGTGGATCCATATGTGGTATGTGAGAAGTACACACATGCAATGACTCTGGTTGTTGTTACTAAAAAGAACACACATGTAATGGCACTTGTGGATCCATAGGTGGTATGTGAAAAGAACACATATTTCAATGACTCTGGTTGTTGTTACTAAAAAGAACACACATGCAATGACACTGGTGGATCCATAGGTGGATTGTGAAAAGAGCACACATGCAATGACAGTGGTGGATCCATATGTGTTATGTGAAAAGAACACACATGCAATGACTCCAGTTGTTGTTAGTGAAAAGAACATCAATGCAATGACATTGGTGGATCCATGTGTGGTCTCTGAAGAGAAAACACATTTCAATGACACTGGTGGATCCATATGTGGTATGTGAAAAGAACACACTTGCAATGACTCTGGTTGTTGTTACTAAAAAGAACACACATTTCAATGACACTGGTGGATCCATATGTGGTATGTGAAAAGAACACACACGCAGTGACTCTGGTTGTTGTTACTAAAAAGAACACACATGTAATGGCACTGGTGGATCCATAGGTGGTATGTGAAAAGGACACACATTTCAATGACTTTGGTTGTTGTTACTAAAAAGAAGACACATGCAATGACACTGGTGGATCCATAGGTGGATTGTGAAAAGAGCACACATGCAATGACAGTGGTGGATCCATATGTGGTATGTGAAAAGAACACACATGCAATGACTCTAGTTGTTGTTAGTGAAAAGAACATCAATGCAATGACTTTGGTGGATCCATTTGTGGTCTCTGAAGAAAACACACATTTCAATGACACTGGTGGATCCATATGTGGTATGTGAAAAGAACACACATGCAATGACTCTGGTTGTTGTTATTAAAAGTAACACACATGCAATGACACTGGTGGATCCATAGGTGGTATGTGAAAAGAACACACATTTCAATGACTCTGGTTGTTGTTACTAAAAAGAACACACATGCAATGACACTGGTGGATCCATGTGTGGTCTCTGAAGAGAACACACATTTCAATGACACTAGTGGATCCATATGTGGTATGTGAAAAGAACACACATGCAATGACTCTGGTTGTTGTTACTAAAAAGAACATACATGCAACGGCATTGGTGGATTCATAGGTGGTATGTGAAAACAACACACATTTCAATGACTCTGGTTTGTTGTTACTAAAAAGAACACACATGCAATGATACTGGTGGATCCATAGGTGGATTGTGAAAAGAGCACACATGCAATGACACTGGTGGATCCATATGTGTTTTGTGAAAAGAACACACATGCAATGACTCCAGTTGTTGTTAGTGAAAAGAACATACATGCAATGACACTGGTGGATCCTTGTGTGGTCTATGAAGAGAACCCATATTTCAATGACACTGGTGGATCCATATGTGGTATGTGAACAGAACACACATGCAATGACTCTGGTTGTTGTTACTAAAAAGAACACACATGCAATGACACTGGTGGATCCATAGGTGGTATGTGAAAAGAACACACATTTCAATGACTCCGGTTGTTGTTACTAAAAATAACACACATGTAATGACACTGGTGGATCCATAGGTGGATTGTGAAAAGAGCACACATGCAATGACACTGGTGGATCCATATGTGGTATGTGAAAAGAACACACATGCAATGACTCCAGTTGTTGTTAGTGAAAAGAACATACATGCAATGACACTGGTGGATCCATGTGTGGTCTAAGAAGAGAACACACATTTCAATGACAATGGTGGATCCATATGTGGTATGTGCAAAGAACACACATGCAATGACTCTGGTTGTTTTTAATAAAAAGAACACACATGCAATGACACTGGTGGATCCATAGGTGGTATGTGAAAAGACCACACATTCCAATGACTCTGGTTGTTGTTACTAAAAAGAACACACATGCAATGACACTGGTGGATCCATAGGTGGATTGTGAAAAGAGCACACATGCAATGACAGTGGTGGATCCATATGTGGTATGTGAAAAGAACACACATGCAATGAATCAAGTTGTTGTTAGTGAAAAGAACATTAATGCAATGACTTTGGTGGATCCATGTGTGGTCTCTGAAGAGAACACACATTTCAATGACACTGGTGGATCCATATGTGGTATGTGAAAAGTACACACATGCAATGACTCTGGTTGTTGTTACTAAAAAGAACACACATGCAATGACACTGGTGGATCCATATGTGGTATGTGAAAAGAACACACATTTCAATGACTCTGGTTGTTGTTACTAAAAACAACACACATGCAATGACACTGGTGGATCCATAGGTGGTATGTGAAAAGAACACACATTTCAATGACTCTGGTTGTTGTTACTAAAAAGAACACACATGCAATGACACTTGTGGATCCATAGGTGGATTGTGAAAAGAGCAGACATGCAATGACACTGGTGGATCCATATGTTGTATGGGAAAAGAACACGCATGCAATGACTCCAGTTGTTGTTAGTGAAAAGAACATACATGGAATGACACTGGCGGATCCATGTGTGGTCTCAGAAGAGAACACACCTTTCAGTGACACTGGTGGATCCATATGTGGTATGTGAAAAGAACACACACGCAATGACTTTGGTTGTTGTTACTAAAAATAACACACATGCAATGACACTGGTGGATCCATAGGTGGTATGTGAAAAGAACACACATTTCAATGACTCTGGTTGTTGTTACTAAAAAGAACACACATGCAATGACACTGGTGGATCCATGTGTGGTCTCTGAAGAGAACACACATTTCAATGACACTAGTGGATCCGTATGTGGTATGAAAAGAACACACATGCAATGACTCTGGTTGTTGTTACTAAAAAGAACATACATGCAATGGCATTGGTGGATTCATAGGTGGTATGTGAAAACAACACACATTTCAATGACTCTGTTTTGTTGTTACTAAAAAGAACACACATGCAATGATACTGGTGGATCCATAGGTGGATTGTTAAAAGAGCACACATGCAATGACACTGGTGGATCCATATGTGCTTTGTGAAAAGAACACACATGCAATGACTCCAGTTGTTATTAGTGAAAAGAAAATACATGCAATGACACTGGTGGATCCTTGTGTGGTCTATGAAGAGAACCCACATTTCAATGACACTGGTGGATCCATATGTGGTATGTGAACAGAACACACATGTAATGACTCTGGTTGTTGTTACTAAAAAGAACACACATGCAATGACACTGGTGGATCCATAGGTGGTATGTGAAAAGAACACACATTTCAATGACTCTGGTTGTTGTTACTGAAAATAACACACATGTAATGACACTGGTGGATCCATAGGTGGATTGTGAAAAGAGCACACATGCAATGACACTGGTGGATCCATATGTGGTATGTGAAAAGAACACACATGCAATGTCTCCAGTTGTTGTTAGTGAAAAGAACATACATGCAATGACACTGGTGGATCCATGTGTGGTCTAAGAAGAGAACACACATTTCAATGACACTGGTGGATCCATATGTGGTATGTGCAAAGAACACACATGCAATGACTCTGGTTGTTGTTAATAAAAAGAACACACATGCAATGACACTGGTGGATCCATAGGTGGTATGTGAAAATACCACACATTTCAATGACTCTGGTTGTTGTTACTAAAAAGAACACACATGCAATGACACTGGTGGATCCATAGGTGGATTGTGAAAAGAGCACACATGCAATGACAGTGGTGGATCCATATGTGGTATGTGAAAAGAACACACATGCAATGACTCAAGTTGTTGTTAGTGAAAAGAACATTAATGCAATGACTTTGGTGGATCCATGTGTGGTCTCTGAAGAGAACACACATTTCAATGACACTGGTGGATCCATATGTGGTATGTGAAAAGAACACACATGTAATCACTCTGGTTGTTGTTACTAAAAAGAACACACATGCAATGACACTGGTGGATCCATATGTGGTATGTGAAAAGAACACACATTTCAATGACTCTGGTTGTTGTTACTAAAAACAACACACATGTAATGACACTGGTGGATCCATAGGTGGTATGTGAAAAGAACACACATTTCGATGACTCTGGTTGTTGTTACTAAAAAGAACACACATGCAATGACACTGGTGGATCCATAGGTGGATTGTGAAAAGAGCACACATGCAATGACACTGGTGGATCCATATGTGGTATGTGAAAAGAACACACATGCAATGACTTTGGTTGTTGTTAGTGAAAAGAACATCTATGCAATGACATTGGTGGATCCATGTGTGGTCTCTAAAGATAACACACGTTTTAATGACAGTGGTGGATCCATATATGGTATGTGAAAAGAACACACATGCAATGACTCTGGTTGTTGTTACTAAAAAGAACACACATGCAATGACACTGGTGGATCCATAGGTGGTATGTGAAAAGAACACACATTTCAATGACTCTGGGTGTTGTTACTAAAAAGAACACACATGCAATGACACTGGTGGATCCATAGGTGGTATGGGAAAAGGACACACATTTCAATGAATCTGGTTGTTGTTTCTTAAAAGAACACACATGCAATGACACTGGTGGATCCATAGGTGGATTGTGAAAAGAGCACACATGCAATGACACTGGTGGATCCATATGTGGTATGTGAAAAGAACACACATGCAATGACTCTAGTTGTTGTCAGTGAAAAGAACACACATGGAATGACACTGGTGGATCCATGTGTGGTCTGTGAAGAGAACACACATTTCAATGACACTGGTGGATCCATATGTGGTATGTGAAAATAACACAGATGCAATGACCCTGGTTGTTGTTACTAAAAAGAAAATACATGCAATGACATTGGTGGATCCATATTTGGTATGTGAAAAGAACACACATTTCAATGACGCTGGTTGTTGTTACTAAAAAGAACACACGTGCAATGATACTGGTGGATCCATAGGTGGATTGTGAAAAGAGCACACATGCAAGGACACTGGTGGATCCATCTGTGGTATGTGAAAAGAATACACATGCAATGACTCCAGTTGTTGTTAGTGAAAAGAACATACATGCAATGACACTGGTGGATCCATGTGTGGTCTAAGAAGAGAACACACATTTCAGTGACAATGGTGGATCCATATGTGGTATGTGCAAAGAACACACATGCAATGACTCTGGTTGTTTTTAATAAAAAGAACACACATGCAATGACACTGGTGGATCCATAGGTGGTATGTGAAAAGACCACACATTTCAATGACTCTGGTTGTTGTTACTAAAAAGAACACACATGCAATGACACTGGTGGATCCATAGGTGGATTGTGAAAAGAGCACACATGCAATGACAGTGGTGGATCCATATGTGGTATGTGAAAAGAACACACATGCAATGACTCAAGTTGTTGTTAGTGAAAAGAACATTAATGCAATGACTTTGGTGGATCCATGTGTGGTCTCTGAAGAGAACACACATTTCAATGACACTGGTGGATCCATAGGTGGATTGTGAAAAGAGCAGACATGCAATGACACTGGTGGATCCATATGTTGTATGGGAAAAGAACACGCATGCAATGACTCCAGTTGTTGTTAGTGAAAAGAACATACATGGAATGACACTGGCGGATCCATGTGTGGTCTCAGAAGAGAACACACCTTTCAGTGACACTGGTGGATCCATATGTGGTATGTGAAAAGAACACACACGCAATGACTTTGGTTGTTGTTACTAAAAATAACACACATGCAATGACACTGGTGGATCCATAGGTGGTATGTGAAAAGAACACACATTTCAATGACTCTGGTTGTTGTTACTAAAAAGAACACACATGCAATGACACTGGTGGATCCATGTGTGGTCTCTGAAGAGAACACACATTTCAATGACACTAGTGGATCCGTATGTGGTATGAAAAGAACACACATGCAATGACTCTGGTTGTTGTTACTAAAAAGAACATACATGCAATGGCATTGGTGGATTCATAGGTGGTATGTGAAAACAACACACATTTCAATGACTCTGTTTTGTTGTTACTAAAAAGAACACACATGCAATGATACTGGTGGATCCATAGGTGGATTGTTAAAAGAGCACACATGCAATGACACTGGTGGATCCATATGTGCTTTGTGAAAAGAACACACATGCAATGACTCCAGTTGTTATTAGTGAAAAGAACATACATGCAATGACACTGGTGGATCCTTGTGTGGTCTATGAAGAGAACCCACATTTCAATGACACTGGTGGATCCATATGTGGTATGTGAACAGAACACACATGTAATGACTCTGGTTGTTGTTACTAAAAAGAACACACATGCAATGACACTGGTGGATCCATAGGTGGTATGTGAAAAGAACACACATTTCAATGACTCTGGTTGTTGTTACTGAAAATAACACACATGTAATGACACTGGTGGATCCATAGGTGGATTGTGAAAAGAGCACACATGCAATGACACTGGTGGATCCATATGTGGTATGTGAAAAGAACACACATGCAATGTCTCCAGTTGTTGTTAGTGAAAAGAACATACATGCAATGACACTGGTGGATCCATGTGTGGTCTAAGAAGAGAACACACATTTCAATGACACTGGTGGATCCATATGTGGTATGTGCAAAGAACACACATGCAATGACTCTGGTTGTTTTTAATAAAAAGAACACACATGCAATGACACTGGTGGATCCATAGGTGGTATGTGAAAATACCACACATTTCAATGACTCTGGTTGTTGTTACTAAAAAGAACACACATGCAATGACACTGGTGGATCCATAGGTGGATTGTGAAAAGAGCACACATGCAATGACAGTGGTGGATCCATATGTGGTATGTGAAAAGAACACACATGCAATGACTCAAGTTGTTGTTAGTGAAAAGAACATTAATGCAATGACTTTGGTGGATCCATGTGTGGTCTCTGAAGAGAACACACATTTCAATGACACTGGTGGATCCATAGGTGGATTGTGAAAAGAGCAGACATGCAATGACACTGGTGGATCCATATGTTGTATGGGAAAAGAACACGCATGCAATGACTCCAGTTGTTGTTAGTGAAAAGAACATACATGGAATGACACTGGCGGATCCATGTGTGGTCTCAGAAGAGAACACACCTTTCAGTGACACTGGTGGATCCATATGTGGTATGTGAAAAGAACACACACGCAATGACTTTGGTTGTTGTTACTAAAAATAACACACATGCAATGACACTGGTGGATCCATAGGTGGTATGTGAAAAGAACACACATTTCAATGACTCTGGTTGTTGTTACTAAAAAGAACACACATGCAATGACACTGGTGGATCCATGTGTGGTCTCTGAAGAGAACACACATTTCAATGACACTAGTGGATCCGTATGTGGTATGAAAAGAACACACATGCAATGACTCTGGTTGTTGTTACTAAAAAGAACATACATGCAATGGCATTGGTGGATTCATAGGTGGTATGTGAAAACAACACACATTTCAATGACTCTGTTTTGTTGTTACTAAAAAGAACACACATGCAATGATACTGGTGGATCCATAGGTGGATTGTTAAAAGAGCACACATGCAATGACACTGGTGGATCCATATGTGCTTTGTGAAAAGAACACACATGCAATGACTCCAGTTGTTATTAGTGAAAAGAACATACATGCAATGACACTGGTGGATCCTTGTGTGGTCTATGAAGAGAACCCACATTTCAATGACACTGGTGGATCCATATGTGGTATGTGAACAGAACACACATGTAATGACTCTGGTTGTTGTTACTAAAAAGAACACACATGCAATGACACTGGTGGATCCATAGGTGGTATGTGAAAAGAACACACATTTCAATGACTCTGGTTGTTGTTACTGAAAATAACACACATGTAATGACACTGGTGGATCCATAGGTGGATTGTGAAAAGAGCACACATGCAATGACACTGGTGGATCCATATGTGGTATGTGAAAAGAACACACATGCAATGTCTCCAGTTGTTGTTAGTGAAAAGAACATACATGCAATGACACTGGTGGATCCATGTGTGGTCTAAGAAGAGAACACACATTTCAATGACACTGGTGGATCCATATGTGGTATGTGCAAAGAACACACATGCAATGACTCTGGTTGTTTTTAATAAAAAGAACACACATGCAATGACACTGGTGGATCCATAGGTGGTATGTGAAAATACCACACATTTCAATGACTCTGGTTGTTGTTACTAAAAAGAACACACATGCAATGACACTGGTGGATCCATAGGTGGATTGTGAAAAGAGCACACATGCAATGACAGTGGTGGATCCATATGTGGTATGTGAAAAGAACACACATGCAATGACTCAAGTTGTTGTTAGTGAAAAGAACATTAATGCAATGACTTTGGTGGATCCATGTGTGGTCTCTGAAGAGAACACACATTTCAATGACACTGGTGGATCCATAGGTGGATTGTGAAAAGAGCAGACATGCAATGACACTGGTGGATCCATATGTTGTATGGGAAAAGAACACGCATGCAATGACTCCAGTTGTTGTTAGTGAAAAGAACATACATGGAATGACACTGGCGGATCCATGTGTGGTCTCAGAAGAGAACACACCTTTCAGTGACACTGGTGGATCCATATGTGGTATGTGAAAAGAACACACACGCAATGACTTTGGTTGTTGTTACTAAAAATAACACACATGCAATGACACTGGTGGATCCATAGGTGGTATGTGAAAAGAACACACATTTCAATGACTCTGGTTGTTGTTACTAAAAAGAACACACATGCAATGACACTGGTGGATCCATGTGTGGTCTCTGAAGAGAACACACATTTCAATGACACTAGTGGATCCGTATGTGGTATGAAAAGAACACACATGCAATGACTCTGGTTGTTGTTACTAAAAAGAACATACATGCAATGGCATTGGTGGATTCATAGGTGGTATGTGAAAACAACACACATTTCAATGACTCTGTTTTGTTGTTACTAAAAAGAACACACATGCAATGATACTGGTGGATCCATAGGTGGATTGTTAAAAGAGCACACATGCAATGACACTGGTGGATCCATATGTGCTTTGTGAAAAGAACACACATGCAATGACTCCAGTTGTTATTAGTGAAAAGAACATACATGCAATGACACTGGTGGATCCTTGTGTGGTCTATGAAGAGAACCCACATTTCAATGACACTGGTGGATCCATATGTGGTATGTGAACAGAACACACATGTAATGACTCTGGTTGTTGTTACTAAAAAGAACACACATGCAATGACACTGGTGGATCCATAGGTGGTATGTGAAAAGAACACACATTTCAATGACTCTGGTTGTTGTTACTGAAAATAACACACATGTAATGACACTGGTGGATCCATAGGTGGATTGTGAAAAGAGCACACATGCAATGACACTGGTGGATCCATATGTGGTATGTGAAAAGAACACACATGCAATGTCTCCAGTTGTTGTTAGTGAAAAGAACATACATGCAATGACACTGGTGGATCCATGTGTGGTCTAAGAAGAGAACACACATTTCAATGACACTGGTGGATCCATATGTGGTATGTGCAAAGAACACACATGCAATGACTCTGGTTGTTTTTAATAAAAAGAACACACATGCAATGACACTGGTGGATCCATAGGTGGTATGTGAAAATACCACACATTTCAATGACTCTGGTTGTTGTTACTAAAAAGAACACACATGCAATGACACTGGTGGATCCATAGGTGGATTGTGAAAAGAGCACACATGCAATGACAGTGGTGGATCCATATGTGGTATGTGAAAAGAACACACATGCAATGACTCAAGTTGTTGTTAGTGAAAAGAACATTAATGCAATGACTTTGGTGGATCCATGTGTGGTCTCTGAAGAGAACACACATTTCAATGACACTGGTGGATCCATATGTGGTATGTGAAAAGAACACACATGTAATCACTCTGGTTGTTGTTACTAAAAAGAACACACATGCAATGACACTGGTGGATCCATATGTGGTATGTGAAAAGAACACACATTTCAATGACTCTGGTTGTTGTTACTAAAAACAACACACATGTAATGACACTGGTGGATCCATAGGTGGTATGTGAAAAGAACACACATTTCGATGACTCTGGTTGTTGTTACTAAAAAGAACACACATGCAATGACACTGGTGGATCCATAGGTGGATTGTGAAAAGAGCACACATGCAATGACACTGGTGGATCCATATGTGGTATGTGAAAAGAACACACATGCAATGACTTTGGTTGTTGTTAGTGAAAAGAACATCTATGCAATGACATTGGTGGATCCATGTGTGGTCTCTAAAGATAACACACGTTTTAATGACAGTGGTGGATCCATATATGGTATGTGAAAAGAACACACATGCAATGACTCTGGTTGTTGTTACTAAAAAGAACACACATGCAATGACACTGGTGGATCCATAGGTGGTATGTGAAAAGAACACACATTTCAATGACTCTGGGTGTTGTTACTAAAAAGAACACACATGCAATGACACTGGTGGATCCATAGGTGGTATGGGAAAAGGACACACATTTCAATGAATCTGGTTGTTGTTTCTTAAAAGAACACACATGCAATGACACTGGTGGATCCATAGGTGGATTGTGAAAAGAGCACACATGCAATCACACTGGTGGATCCATATGTGGTATGTGAAAAGAACACACATGCAATGACTCTAGTTGTTGTTAGTGAAAAGAACACACATGGAATGACACTGGTGGATCCATGTGTGGTCTGTGAAGAGAACACACATTTCAATGACACTGGTGGATCCATATGTGGTATGTGAAAATAACACAGATGCAATGACCCTGGTTGTTGTTACTAAAAAGAAAATACATGCAATGACATTGGTGGATCCATATTTGGTATGTGAAAAGAACACACATTTCAATGACGCTGGTTGTTGTTACTAAAAAGAACACACGTGCAATGATACTGGTGGATCCATAGGTGGATTGTGAAAAGAGCACACATGCAAGGACACTGGTGGATCCATCTGTGGTATGTGAAAAGAATACACATGCAATGACTCCAGTTGTTGTTAGTGAAAAGAACATACATGCAATGACACTGGTGGATCCATGTGTGGTCTAAGAAGAGAACACACATTTCAGTGACAATGGTGGATCCATATGTGGTATGTGCAAAGAACACACATGCAATGACTCTGGTTGTTTTTAATAAAAAGAACACACATGCAATGACACTGGTGGATCCATAGGTGGTATGTGAAAAGACCACACATTTCAATGACTCTGGTTGTTGTTACTAAAAAGAACACACATGCAATGACACTGGTGGATCCATAGGTGGATTGTGAAAAGAGCACACATGCAATGACAGTGGTGGATCCATATGTGGTATGTGAAAAGAACACACATGCAATGACTCAAGTTGTTGTTAGTGAAAAGAACATTAATGCAATGACTTTGGTGGATCCATGTGTGGTCTCTGAAGAGAACACACATTTCAATGACACTGGTGGATCCATATGTGGTATGTGAAAAGTACACACATGCAATGACTCTGGTTGTTGTTACTAAAAAGAACACACATGCAATGACACTGGTGGATCCATATGTGGTATGTGAAAAGAACACACATTTCAATGACTCTGGTTGTTGTTACTAAAAACAACACACATGCAATGACACTGGTGGATCCATAGGTGGTATGTGAAAAGAACACACATTTCAATGACTCTGGTTGTTGTTACTAAAAAGAACACACATGCAATGACACTTGTGGATCCATAGGTGGATTGTGAAAAGAGCAGACATGCAATGACACTGGTGGATCCATATGTTGTATGGGAAAAGAACACGCATGCAATGACTCCAGTTGTTGTTAGTGAAAAGAACATACATGGAATGACACTGGTGGATCCATGTGTGGTCTCAGAAGAGAACACACCTTTCAGTGACACTGGTGGATCCATATGTGGTATGTGAAAAGAACACACACGCAATGACTTTGGTTGTTGTTACTAAAAATAACACACATGCAATGACACTGGTGGATCCATAGGTGGTATGTGAAAAGAACACACATTTCAATGACTCTGGTTGTTGTTACTAAAAAGAACACACATGCAATGACACTGGTGGATCCATGTGTGGTCTCTGAAGAGAACACATTTTTCAATGACACTAGTGGATCCGTATGTGGTATGAAAAGAACACACATGCAATGACTCTGGTTGTTGTAACTAAAAAGAACATACATGCAATGGCATTGGTGGATTCATAGGTGGTATGTGAAAACAACACACATTTCAATGACTCTGTTTTGTTGTTACTAAAAAGAACACACATGCAATGATACTGGTGGATCCATAGGTGGATTGTTAAAAGAGCACACATGCAATGACACTGGTGGATCCATATGTGCTTTGTGAAAAGAACACACATGCAATGACTCCAGTTGTTGTTAGTGAAAAGAACATACATGCAATGACGCTGGTGGATCCTTGTGTGGTCTATGAAGAGAACCCACATTTCAATGACACTGGTGGATCCATATGTGGTATGTGAACAGAACACACATGTAATGACTCTGGTTGTTGTTACTAAAAAGAACACACATGCAATGACACTGGTGGATCCATAGGTGGTATGTGAAAAGAACACACATTTCAATGACTCCGGTTGTTGTTACTAAAAATAACACACATGTAATGACACTGGTGGATCCATAGGTGGATTGTGAAAAGAGCACACATGCAATGACACTGGTGGATCCATATGTGGTATGTGAAAAGAACACACATGCAATGACTCAAGTTGTTGTTAGTGAAAAGAACATACATGCAATGACACTGGTGGATCCATGTGTGGTCTAAGAAGAGAACACACATTTCAATGACACTGGTGGATCCATATGTGGTATGTGCAAAGAACACACATGCAATGACTCTGGTTGTTGTTAATAAAAAGAACACACATGCAATGACACTGGTGGATCCATAGGTGGTATGTGAAAATACCACACATTTCAATGACTCTGGTTGTTGTTACTAAAAAGAACACACATGCAATGACACTGGGGGATCCATAGGTGGATTGTGAAAAGAGCACACATGCAATGACAGTGGTGGATCCATATGTGGTATGTGAAAAGAACACACATGCAATGACTCAAGTTGTTGTTAGTGAAAAGAACATTAATGCAATGACTTTGGTGGATCCATGTGTGGTCTCTGAAGAGAACACACATTTCAATGACACTGGTGGATCCATATGTGGTATGTGAAAAGAACACACATGTAATCACTCTGGTTGTTGTTACTAAAAAGAACACACATGCAATGACACTGGTGGATCCATATGTGGTATGTGAAAAGAACACACATTTCAATGACTCTGGTTGTTGTTACTAAAAACAACACACATGTAATGACACTGGTGGATCCATAGGTGGTATGTGAAAAGAACACACATTTCGATGACTCTGGTTGTTGTTACTAAAAAGAACACACATGCAATGACACTGGTGGATCCATAGGTGGATTGTGAAAAGAGCACACATGCAATGACACTGGTGGATCCATATGTGGTATGTGAAAAGAACACACATGCAATGACTTTGGTTGTTGTTAGTGAAAAGAACATCTATGCAATGACATTGGTGGATCCATGTGTGGTCTCTAAAGATAACGCATGTTTTAATGACAGTGGTGGATCCATATATGGTATGTGAAAAGAACACACATGCAATGACTCTGTTTGTTGTTACTAAAAAGAACACACATGCAATGACACTGGTGGATCCATAGGTGGTATGTGAAAAGAACACACATTTCAATGACTCTGGGTGTTGTTACTAAAAAGAACACACATGCAATGACACTGGTGGATCCATAGGTGGTATGGGAAAAGGACACACATTTCAATGAATCTGGTTGTTGTTTCTTAAATGAACACACATGCAATGACACTGGTGGATCCATAGGTGGATTGTGAAAAGAGCACACATGCAATGACACTGGTGGATCCATATGTGGTATGTGAAAAGAACACACATGCAATGACTCTAGTTGTTGTTAGTGAAAAGAACACACATGGAATGACACTGGTGGATCCATGTGTGGTCTGTGAAGAGAACACACATTTCAATGACACTGGTGGATCCATATGTGGTATGTGAAAATAACACAGATGCAATGACCCTGGTTGTTGTTACTAAAAAGAAAATACATGCAATGACATTGGTGGATCCATATTTGGTATGTGAAAAGAACACACATTTCAATGACGCTGGTTGTTGTTACTAAAAAGAACACACGTGCAATGATACTGGTGGATCCATAGGTGGATTGTGAAAAGAGCACACATGCAAGGACACTGGTGGATCCATCTGTGGTATGTGAAAAGAACACACATGCAACGACTCCAGTTGTTGTTAGTGAAAAGAACATACATGCAATGACACTGGTGGATCCATAGGTGGTATGTGAAAAGAACACACATTTCAATGACTCCGGTTGTTGTTACTAAAAATAACACACATGTAATGACACTGGTGGATCCATAGGTGGATTGTGAAAAGAGCACACATGCAATGACACTGGTGGATCCATATGTGGTATGTGAAAAGAACACACATGCAATGACTCAAGTTGTTGTTAGTGAAAAGAACATACATGCAATGACACTGGTGGATCCATGTGTGGTCTAAGAAGAGAACACACATTTCAATGACACTGGTGGATCCATATGTGGTATGTGCAAAGAACACACATGCAATGACTCTGGTTGTTGTTAATAAAAAGAACACACATGCAATGACACTGGTGGATCCATAGGTGGTATGTGAAAATACCACACATTTCAATGACTCTGGTTGTTGTTACTAAAAAGAACACACATGCAATGACACTGGGGGATCCATAGGTGGATTGTGAAAAGAGCACACATGCAATGACAGTGGTGGATCCATATGTGGTACGTGAAAAGAACACACATGCAATGACTCAAGTTGTTGTTAGTGAAAAGAACATTAATGCAATGACTTTGGTGGATCCATGTGTGGTCTCTGAAGAGAACACACATTTCAATGACACTGGTGGATCCATATGTGGTATGTGAAAAGAACACACATGTAATCACTCTGGTTGTTGTTACTAAAAAGAACACACATGCAATGACACTGGTGGATCCATATGTGGTATGTGAAAAGAACACACATTTCAATGACTCTGGTTGTTGTTACTAAAAACAACACACATGTAATGACACTGGTGGATCCATAGGTGGTATGTGAAAAGAACACACATTTCGATGACTCTGGTTGTTGTTACTAAAAAGAACACACATGCAATGACACTGGTGGATCCATAGGTGGATTGTGAAAAGAGCACACATGCAATGACACTGGTGGATCCATATGTGGTATGTGAAAAGAACACACATGCAATGACTTTGGTTGTTGTTAGTGAAAAGAACATCTATGCAATGACATTGGTGGATCCATGTGTGGTCTCTAAAGATAACGCATGTTTTAATGACAGTGGTGGATCCATATATGGTATGTGAAAAGAACACACATGCAATGACTCTGGTTGTTGTTACTAAAAAGAACACACATGCAATGACACTGGTGGATCCATAGGTGGTATGTGAAAAGAACACACATTTCAATGACTCTGGGTGTTGTTACTAAAAAGAACACACATGCAATGACACTGGTGGATCCATAGGTGGTATGGGAAAAGGACACACATTTCAATGAATCTGGTTGTTGTTTCTTAAAAGAACACACATGCAATGACACTGGTGGATCCATAGGTGGATTGTGAAAAGAGCACACATGCAATGACACTGGTGGATCCATATGTGGTATGTGAAAAGAACACACATGCAATGACTCTAGTTGTTGTTAGTGAAAAGAACACACATGGAATGACACTGGTGGATCCATGTGTGGTCTGTGAAGAGAACACACATTTCAATGACACTGGTGGATCCATATGTGGTATGTGAAAATAACACAGATGCAATGACCCTGGTTGTTGTTACTAAAAAGAAAATACATGCAATGACATTGGTGGATCCATATTTGGTATGTGAAAAGAACACACATTTCAATGACGCTGGTTGTTGTTACTAAAAAGAACACACGTGCAATGATACTGGTGGATCCATAGGTGGATTGTGAAAAGAGCACACATGCAAGGACACTGGTGGATCCATCTGTGGTATGTGAAAAGAACACACATGCAACGACTCCAGTTGTTGTTAGTGAAAAGAACATACATGCAATGACACTCGTGGATCCATGTGTGGTCTCTGAAGAGAACACACATTTCAATGACACTGGTGGATCCATACGTGGTATGTGAAAAGAACACACATGCAATGAGTCTAGTTGTTGTTACTAAAAGTAACACACATGCAATGACACTGGTGGATCCATATGTGGTATGTGAAAAGAACACACATTTCAATGACTCTGGTTGTTGCTAAAAATAACACACATGCAATGACACTAGTGGATCCATAGGTGGATTTTGAAAAGAGCACACATGCAATGACACTGGTGGATCCATATGTGGTATGTGAAAAGAACACACATGCAATGACTCCAGTTGTTGTTAGTGAAAAGATTATCAATGCAATGACATTGGTGGATCCATGTGTGGTCTCTGAAGAGAACACACATTTCAATGACACTCGTGGATCCATAAGTGGTATATGAAAAGAACACACATGCAATGACTCTGGTTGTTGTTACTAAAAAGAACACACATGCAATGACACTGGTGGATCCATATGTGTTATGTGAAAAGAACACACATGCAATGACACTGGTGGATCCATATGTGGTATGTGAAAAGAACACACATGCAATGACACTGGTGGATCCATAGGTGGTATGTGAAAAGAACACACATTTCAATGACTCTGGTTGTTATTACTAAAAATAACACATATGTAATGACACTGGTGGATCCATAGGTGGATTGTGAAAAGAGCACACATGCAATGACACTGGTGGATCCATATGTGGTATGTGAAAAGAACACACATGCAATGACTTTGGTTGTTGTTAGTGAAAATAACACACATGCAATGACACTGGTGGATCCATGTGTGGTCTCTGAAGAGAACACACATTTCAATGACACTAGTGGATCCATATGTGGTATGTGAAAAGAACACACATGCAATGACTCTGGTTGTTGTTACTAAAAAGAACATACATGCAATGGCATTGGTGGATTCATAGGTGGTATGTGAAAACAACACACATTTTAATGACTCTGGTTTGTTGTTACTAAAAAGAACACACATGCAATGATACTGGTGGATCCATAGGTGGATTGTGAAAAGAGCACACATGCAATGACACTGGTGGATCCATATGTGCTTTGTGAAAAGAACACACATGCAATGACTCCATTTGTTGTTAGTGAAAAGAACATACATGCAATGGCACTGGTGGATCCTTGTGTGGTCTATGAAGAGAACCCACATTTCAATAACACTGGTGGATCCATATGTGGTATGTGAAAAGAACACACATGCAATGACTCTGGTTGTTGTTACTAAAAAGAACACACATGCAATGACACTGGTGGATCCATAGGTGGTATGTGAAAAGAACACACATTTCAATGACTCTGGTTGTTGTTACTAAAAATAACACACATGTAATGACACTGGTGGATCCATAGGTGGATTGTGAAAAGAGCACACATGCAATGACACTGGTGGATCCATATGTGGTATGTGAAAAGAACACACATGCAATGACTCTGGTCGTTGTTAGTGAAAAGAACACACATGCAATGACACTGGTGGATCCATGTGTGGTCTCTGAAGAGAACACACATTTCAATGACACTGGTGGATCCATATGTGGTATGTGAAAAGAACACACATGCAACGACTCCAGTTGTTGTTAGTGAAAAGAACATACATGCAATGACACTGGTGGATCCATAGGTGGTATGTGAAAAGAACACACATTTCAATGACTCCGGTTGTTGTTACTAAAAATAACACACATGTAATGACACTGGTGGATCCATAGGTGGATTGTGAAAAGAGCACACATGCAATGACACTGGTGGATCCATATGTGGTATGTGAAAAGAACACACATGCAATGACTCAAGTTGTTGT
Organism: Avena sativa; assembly: GCA_916181665.1. NCBI lineage: Eukaryota > Viridiplantae > Streptophyta > Magnoliopsida > Poales > Poaceae > Avena > Avena sativa. The sequence goes on from OV702291.1 coordinate 355,226,726, forward strand.
TAGTGAAAAGAACATACATGCAATGACACTGGTGGATCCATGTGTGGTCTAAGAAGAGAACACACATTTCAATGACACTGGTGGATCCATATGTGGTATGTGCAAAGAACACACATGCAATGACTCTGGTTGTTGTTAATAAAAAGAACACACATGCAATGACACTGGTGGATCCATAGGTGGTATGTGAAAATACCACACATTTCAATGACTCTGGTTGTTGTTACTAAAAAGAACACACATGCAATGACACTGGGGGATCCATAGGTGGATTGTGAAAAGAGCACACATGCAATGACAGTGGTGGATCCATATGTGGTATGTGAAAAGAACACACATGCAATGACTCAAGTTGTTGTTAGTGAAAAGAACATTAATGCAATGACTTTGGTGGATCCATGTGTGGTCTCTGAAGAGAACACACATTTCAATGACACTGGTGGATCCATATGTGGTATGTGAAAAGAACACACATGTAATCACTCTGGTTGTTGTTACTAAAAAGAACACACATGCAATGACACTGGTGGATCCATATGTGGTATGTGAAAAGAACACACATTTCAATGACTCTGGTTGTTGTTACTAAAAACAACACACATGTAATGACACTGGTGGATCCATAGGTGGTATGTGAAAAGAACACACATTTCGATGACTCTGGTTGTTGTTACTAAAAAGAACACACATGCAATGACACTGGTGGATCCATAGGTGGATTGTGAAAAGAGCACACATGCAATGACACTGGTGGATCCATATGTGGTATGTGAAAAGAACACACATGCAATGACTTTGGTTGTTGTTAGTGAAAAGAACATCTATGCAATGACATTGGTGGATCCATGTGTGGTCTCTAAAGATAACGCATGTTTTAATGACAGTGGTGGATCCATATATGGTATGTGAAAAGAACACACATGCAATGACTCTGGTTGTTGTTACTAAAAAGAACACACATGCAATGACACTGGTGGATCCATAGGTGGTATGTGAAAAGAACACACATTTCAATGACTCTGGGTGTTGTTACTAAAAAGAACACACATGCAATGACACTGGTGGATCCATAGGTGGTATGGGAAAAGGACACACATTTCAATGAATCTGGTTGTTGTTTCTTAAAAGAACACACATGCAATGACACTGGTGGATCCATAGGTGGATTGTGAAAAGAGCACACATGCAATGACACTGGTGGATCCATATGTGGTATGTGAAAAGAACACACATGCAATGACTCTAGTTGTTGTTAGTGAAAAGAACACACATGGAATGACACTGGTGGATCCATGTGTGGTCTGTGAAGAGAACACACATTTCAATGACACTGGTGGATCCATATGTGGTATGTGAAAATAACACAGATGCAATGACCCTGGTTGTTGTTACTAAAAAGAAAATACATGCAATGACATTGGTGGATCCATATTTGGTATGTGAAAAGAACACACATTTCAATGACGCTGGTTGTTGTTACTAAAAAGAACACACGTGCAATGATACTGGTGGATCCATAGGTGGATTGTGAAAAGAGCACACATGCAAGGACACTGGTGGATCCATCTGTGGTATGTGAAAAGAACACACATGCAACGACTCCAGTTGTTGTTAGTGAAAAGAACATACATGCAATGACACTCGTGGATCCATGTGTGGTCTCTGAAGAGAACACACATTTCAATGACACTGGTGGATCCATACGTGGTATGTGAAAAGAACACACATGCAATGAGTCTAGTTGTTGTTACTAAAAGTAACACACATGCAATGACACTGGTGGATCCATATGTGGTATGTGAAAAGAACACACATTTCAATGACTCTGGTTGTTGCTAAAAATAACACACATGCAATGACACTAGTGGATCCATAGGTGGATTGTGAAAAGAGCACACATGCAATGACACTGGTGGATCCATATGTGGTATGTGAAAAGAACACACATGCAATGACTCCAGTTGTTGTTAGTGAAAAGATTATCAATGCAATGACATTGGTGGATCCATGTGTGGTCTCTGAAGAGAACACACATTTCAATGACACTGGTGGATCCATAAGTGGTATATGAAAAGAACACACATGCAATGACTCTGGTTGTTGTTACTAAAAAGAACACACATGCAATGACACTGGTGGATCCATATGTGTTATGTGAAAAGAACACACATGCAATGACACTGGTGGATCCATATGTGGTATGTGAAAAGAACACACATGCAATGACACTGGTGGATCCATAGGTGGTATGTGAAAAGAACACACATTTCAATGACTCTGGTTGTTATTACTAAAAATAACACATATGTAATGACACTGGTGGATCCATAGGTGGATTGTGAAAAGAGCACACATGCAATGACACTGGTGGATCCATATGTGGTATGTGAAAAGAACACACATGCAATGACTTTGGTTGTTGTTAGTGAAAATAACACACATGCAATGACACTGGTGGATCCATGTGTGGTCTCTGAAGAGAACACACATTTCAATGACACTAGTGGATCCATATGTGGTATGTGAAAAGAACACACATGCAATGACTCTGGTTGTTGTTACTAAAAAGAACATACATGCAATGGCATTGGTGGATTCATAGGTGGTATGTGAAAACAACACACATTTTAATGACTCTGGTTTGTTGTTACTAAAAAGAACACACATGCAATGATACTGGTGGATCCATAGGTGGATTGTGAAAAGAGCACACATGCAATGACACTGGTGGATCCATATGTGCTTTGTGAAAAGAACACACATGCAATGACTCCATTTGTTGTTAGTGAAAAGAACATACATGCAATGGCACTGGTGGATCCTTGTGTGGTCTATGAAGAGAACCCACATTTCAATAACACTGGTGGATCCATATGTGGTATGTGAAAAGAACACACATGCAATGACTCTGGTTGTTGTTACTAAAAAGAACACACATGCAATGACACTGGTGGATCCATAGGTGGTATGTGAAAAGAACACACATTTCAATGACTCTGGTTGTTGTTACTAAAAATAACACACATGTAATGACACTGGTGGATCCATAGGTGGATTGTGAAAAGAGCACACATGCAATGACACTGGTGGATCCATATGTGGTATGTGAAAAGAACACACATGCAATGACTCTAGTTGTTGTTAGTGAAAAGAACATACATGCAATGACACTGGTGGATCCATGTGTGGTTTAAGAAGAGAACACACATTTCAATGACACTGGTGGATCCATATGTGGTATGTGAAAAGAACACACATGCAATGACTCTGGTTGTTGTTAATAAAAAGAACACACATGCAATGACACTGGTGGATCCATAGGTGGTATGTGAAAAGAACACACATTTCAATGACTCTGGTTGTTGTTACTAAAAAGAACACACATGCAATGACACTGGTGGATCCATAGGTGGATTGTGAAAAGAGCACACATGCAATGACAGTGGTGGATCCATATGTGGTATGTGAAAAGAACACACATGCAATGACTCAAGTTGTTGTTAGTGAAAAGAACATTAATGCAATGACTTTGGTGGATCCATGTGTGGTCTCTGAAGAGAACACATATTTCAATGACACTGGTGGATCCATATGTGTTATGTGAAAAGAACACACATGTAATGACTCTGGTTGTTGTTACTAAAAAGAACACACATGCAATGACACTGGTGGATCCATATGTGGTATGTGAAAAGAACACACATTTCAATGACTCTGGTTGTTGTTACTAAAAACAACACACATGCAATGACACTGGTGGATCCATAGGTGGTATGTGAAAAGAACACACATTTCAATGACTCTGGTTGTTGTTACTAAAAAGAACACACATGCAATGACACTGGTGGATCCATAGGTGGATTGTGAAAAGAGCACATGCAATGACACTGGTGGATCCATATGTGGTATGTGAAAAGAACACACATGCAATGACTTTGGTTGTTGTTAGTGAAAAGAACATCTATGCAATGACATTGGTGGATCCATGTGTGGTCTCTAAAGAGAACACACATTTTAATATCAATGGTGGATCCATATATGGTATGTGAAAAGAACACACATGCAATGACCCTGGTTGTTGTTACTAAAAAGAACACACATGCAATGACACTGGTAGATCCAGATGTGGTATGTGAGAAGAACACACATTTCAATGACTCTGGGTGTTGTTACTAAAAAGAACACACATGCAATGACACTGGTGGATCCATAGGTGGTATGTGAAAAGGACACACATGTCAATGAATCTGGTTGTTGTTTCTAAAAAGAACACACATGCAATGACACTGGTGGATCCATAGGTGGATTGTGAAAAGAGCACACATGCAATGACACTGGTGGATCCATATGTGGTATGTGAAAAGAACACACATGCAATGACTCTGGTTGTTGTTAGTGAAAAGAACACACATGGAATGACACTGGTGGATCCATGTGTGGTCTGTGAAGAGAACACACATTTCAATGACACTGGTGGATCCATATGTCGTATGTGAAAAGAACACACATGCAATGACCCTGGTTGTTGTTACTAAAAAAACATACATGCAATGACATTGGTGGATCCATATGTGGTATGTGAAAAGAACACACATTTTAATGACGCTGGTTGTTGTTACTAAAAAGAACACACGTGCAATGATACTGGTAGATCCATAGGTGGATTGTGAAAAGAGCACACATGCAACGACACTAGTGGATCCATCTGTGGTATGTGAAAAGAACACACATGCAATGACTCCAGTTGTTGTTAGTGAAAAGAACATACATGCAATGGCACTCGTGGATCCATGTGTGGTCTCTGAAGAGAACACACATTTCAATGACACTGGTGGATCCATACGTGGTATGTGAAAAGAACACACATGCAATGAGTCTAGTTGTTGTTACTAAAAAGAACACACATGCAATGACACTGGTGGATCCATATGTGGTATGTGAAAAGAACACACATTTCAATGACTCTGGTTGTTGTTGCTAAAAATAACACACATGCAATGACACTAGTGGATCCATAGGTGGATTGTGAAAAGAGCACACATGCAATGACACTGGTGGATCCATATGTGGTATGTGAAAAGAACACACATGCAATGACTCCAGTTGTTGTTAGTGAAAAGATTATCAATGCAATGACATTGGTGGATCCATGTGTGGTCTCTGAAGAGAACACACATTTCAATGACACTGGTGGATCCATAAGTGGTATATGAAAAGAACACACATGCAATGACTCTGGTTGTTGTTACTAAAAAGAACACACATGCAATGACACTGGTGGATCCATATGTGGTATGTGAAAAGAGCACACATGCAATGACACTGGTGGATCCATATGTGGTATGTGAAAAGAACACACATGCAATGACTTTGGTTGTTTTTAGTGAAAAGAACACACATGCAATGACAGTGGTGGATCCATGTGTGGTCTCTGAAGAGAACACACATTTCAATGACACTGGTGGATCCATATGTGGTATGTGAAATGAACACACATGCAATGACTCTGGTTGTTGTTACTAAAAAGAAGACACATGCAATGGCACTTGTGGATCCATATGTGGTATGTGAAAAGAACACACATTTCAATAACTCTGGTTGTTACTAAAAACAACACATATGCAATGACACTGGTGGATCCATAGGTTATATGTGAAAAGAACACACATTTCAATGCTCTGGTTGTTGTTACTAAAAATAACACATATGTAATGACACTGGTGGATCCATAGGTGGATTGTGAAAAGAGCACACATGCAATGACACAGGTGGATCCATATGTGGTATGTGAAAAGAACACACATGCAATGACTTTGGTTGTTGTTAGTGAAAAGAACACACATGCAATGACACTGGTGGATCCATGTGTGGTCTCTGAAGAGAACACGCATTTCAATGACACTAGTGGATCCATATGTGGTATGTGAAAAGAACACACATGCAATGACTCTGGTTGTGTTACTAAAAAGAACATACATGCAATGGCATTGGTGGATTCATAGGTGGTATGTGAAAACAACACACATTTTAATGACTCTGGTTTGTTGTTACTAAAAAGAACACACATGCAATGATACTGGTGGATCCATAGGTGGATTGTGAAAAGAGCACACATGCAATGACACTGGTGGATCCATATGTGCTTTGTGAAAAGAACACACATGCAATGACTCCATTTGTTGTTAGTGAAAAGAACATACATGCAATGACACTGGTGGATCCTTGTGTGGTCTATGAAGAGAACCCACATTTCAATGACACTGGTGGATCCATATGTGGTATGTGAAAAGAACACACATGCAATGACTCTGGTTGTTGTTACTAAAAAGAACACATGCAATGACACTGGTGGATCCATAGGTGGTATGTGAAAAGAACACACATTTCAATGACTCTGGTTGTTGTTACTAAAAATAACACACATGTAATGACACTGGTGGATCCATAGGTGGATTGTGAAAAGAGCACACATGCAATGACATTGGTGGATCCATATGTGGTATGTGAAAAGAACACACATGCAATGACTCCAGTTGTTGTTAGTGAAAAGAACATACATGCAATGACACTGGTGGATCCATGTGTGGTCTAAGAAGAGAACACACATTTCAATGACACTGGTGGATCCATATGTGGTATGTGAAAAGAACACACATGCAATGACTCTGGTTGTTGTTAATAAAAAGAACACACATGCAATGACACTGGTGGATCCATAGGTGGTATGTGAAAAGAACACACATTTCAATGACTCTGATTGTTGTTACTAAAAAGAACACACATGAAATGACACTGGTGGATCCATAGGTGGATTGTGAAAAGAGCACACATGCAATGACAGTGGTGGATCCATATGTGGTATGTGAAAAGAACACACATGCAATGACTCAAGTTGTTGTTAGTGAAAAGAACATTAATGCAATGACTTTGGTGGATCCATGTGTGGTCTCTGAAGAGAACACACATTTCAATGACACTGGTGGATCCATATGTGTTATGTGAAAAGAACACACTTGTAATGACTCTGGTTGTTGTTACTAAAAAGAACGCACATGCAATGACACTGGTGGATCCATATGTGGTATGTGAAAAGAACACACATTTCAATGACTCTGGTTGTTGTTACTAAAAACAACACACATACAATGACACTGGTGGATCCATAGGTGGTATGTGAAAAGAACACACATTTCAATGGCTCTGGTTGTTGTTACTAAAAAGAAGACACATGCAATGACACTGGTGGATCCATAGGTGGATTGTGAAAAGAGCACACATGCAATGACAGTGGTGGATCCATATGTGGTATGTGAAAAGTACACACATGCAATGACTCCAGTTGTTGTTAGTGAAAAGAACATCAATGCAATGACTTTGGTGGATCCATTTGTGGTCTCTAAAGAAAACACACATTTCAATGACACTGGTGGATCCATATGTGGTATGTGAAAAGAACACACATGCAATGACTCTGGTTGTTGTTACTAAAAAGAACACACATGCAATGACACTGGTGGATCCATATGTGGTATGTGAAAAGAACACACATTTCAATGACTCTGGTTGTTGTTACTAAAAACAACACACATGTAATGACACTGGTGGATCCATAGGTGGTACGTGAAAAGAACACACATTTCAATGACTCTGGTTGTTGTTAATAAAAAGAACACACATGCAATGACACTGGTGGATCCATAGGTGGATTGTGAAAAGAGCACACATGCAATGCCACTGGTGGAACCATATTTGTTTTGTGGAAATAACACACATGCAATGACTCTGGTTGTTGTTAGTGAAAAGAACACACAAGTAATGACACTGGTGGATCCATGTGTGGTCTCTGAAGAGAACACACATTTCAATGACACTGGTGGATCCATAGGTGGATTGTGAAAAGAGCAGACATGCAATGACACTGGTGGATCCATATGTTGTATGTGAAAAGAACACACATGCAATGACTCCAGTTGTTGTTAGTGAAAAGAACATACATGCAATGACACTGGTGGATCCATAGGTGGATTGCAAAAAGAGCACACATGCAATGACACTGGTGGATCCATATGTGGTATGTGAAAAGAACACACATGCAATGACTCCAGTTGTTGTTAGTGAAAAGATTATCAATGCAATGACATTGGTGGATCCATGTGTGGTCTCTGAAGAGAACACACATTTCAATGACACTGGTGGATCTATAAGTGGTATATGAAAATAACACACATGCAATGACTCTGGTTGTTGTTACTAAAAAGAACACACATGCAATGACACTGGTGGATCCATATGTGGTATGTGAAAAGAACACACATGCAATGACACTGGTGGATCCATATGTGGTATGTGAAAAGAACACACATGCAATGACACTGGTGGATCCATAGGTGGTATGTGAAAAGAACACACATTTCAATGACTCTGGTTGTTGTTACTAAAAATAACACATATGTAATGACACTGGTGGATCCATAGGTGGATTGTGAAAAGAGCACACATGCAATGACACAGGTGGATCCATATGTGGTATGTGAAAAGAACACACATGCAATGACTTTGGTTGTTGTTAGTGAAAAGAACACACATGCAATGACACTGGTGGATCCATGTGTGGTCTCTGAAGAGAACACGCATTTCAATGACACTAGTGGATCCATATGTGGTATGTGAAAAGAACACACATGCAATGACTCTGGTTGTGTTACTAAAAAGAACATACATGCAATGGCATTGGTGGATTCATAGGTGGTATGTGAAAACAACACACATTTTAATGACTCTGGTTTGTTGTTACTAAAAAGAACACACATGCAATGATACTGGTGGATCCATAGGTGGATTGTGAAAAGAGCACACATGCAATGACACTGGTGGATCCATATGTGCTTTGTGAAAAGAACACACATGCAATGACTCCATTTGTTGTTAGTGAAAAGAACATACATGCAATGACACTGGTGGATCCTTGTGTGGTCTATGAAGAGAACCCACATTTCAATGACACTGTGGATCCATATGTGGTATGTGAAAAGAACACACATGCAATGACTCTGGTTGTTGTTACTAAAAAGAACACATGCAATGACACTGGTGGATCCATAGGTGGTATGTGAAAAGAACACACATTTCAATGACTCTGGTTGTTGTTACTAAAAATAACACACATGTAATGACACTGGTGGATCCATAGGTGGATTGTGAAAAGAGCACACATGCAATGACACTGGTGGATCCATATGTGGTATGTGAAAAGAACACACATGCAATGACTCCAGTTGTTGTTAGTGAAAAGAACATACATGCAATGACACTGGTGGATCCATGTGTGGTCTAAGAAGAGAACACACATTTCAATGACACTGGTGGATCCATATGTGGTATGTGAAAAGAACACACATGCAATGACTCTGGTTGTTGTTAATAAAAAGAACACACATGCAATGACACTGGTGGATCCATAGGTGGTATGTGAAAAGAACACACATTTCAATGACTCTGATTGTTGTTACTAAAAAGAACACACATGCAATGACACTGGTGGATCCATAGGTGGATTGTGAAAAGAGCACACATGCAATGACAGTGGTGGATCCATATGTGGTATGTGAAAAGAACACACATGCAATGACTCAAGTTGTTGTTAGTGAAAAGAACATTAATGCAATGACTTTGGTGGATCCATGTGTGGTCTCTGAAGAGAACACACATTTCAATGACACTGGTGGATCCATATGTGTTATGTGAAAAGAACACACTTGTAATGACTCTGGTTGTTGTTACTAAAAAGAACACACATGCAATGACACTGGTGGATCCATATGTGGTATGTGAAAAGAACACACATTTCAATGACTCTGGTTGTTGTTACTAAAAACAACACACATACAATGACACTGGTGGATCCATAGGTGGTATGTGAAAAGAACACACATTTCAATGACTCTGGGTGTTGTTACTAAAAAGAACACACATGCAATGACACTGGTGGATCCATAGGTGGTATGTGAAAAGGACACACATTTCAATGAATCTGGTTGTTGTTTCTAAAAAGAACACACATGCAATGACACTGGTGGATCCATAGGTGGATTGTGAAAAGAGCACACATGCAATGACACTTGTGGATCCATATGTGGTATGTGAAAAGAACACACATGCAATGACTCTGGTTGTTGTTAGTGAAAAGAACACACATGGAATGACACTGGTGGATCCATGTGTGGTCTGTGAAGAGAACACACATTTCAATGACACTGGTGGATCCATATGTGGTATGTGAAAAGAACACACATGCAATGACCCTGGTTGTTGTTACTAAAAAGAACATACATGCAATGACATTGGTGGATCCATATGTGGTATGTGAAAAGAACACACATTTCAATGACGCTGGTTGTTGTTACTAAAAAGAACACACGTGCAATGATACTGGTGGATCCATAGGTGGATTGTGAAAAGAGCACACATGCAACGACACTGGTGGATCCATCTGTGGTATGTGAAAAGAACACACATGCAATGACTCCAGTTGTTGTTAGTGAAAAGAACATACATGCAATGACACTCGTGGATCCATGTGTGGTCTCTGAAGAGAACACACATTTCAATGACACTGGTGGATCCATACGTGGTATGTGAAAAGAACACACATGCAATGAGTCTAGTTGTTGTTACTAAAAAGAACACACATGCAATGACACTGGTGGATCCATATGTGGTATGTGAAAAGAACACACATTTCAATGACTCTGGTTGTTCTTGCTAAAAATAACACACATGCAATGACACTAGTGGATCCATAGGTGTATTGTGAAAAGAGCACACATGCAATGACACTGGTGGATCCATATGTGGTATGTGAAAAGAACACACATGCAATGACTCCAGTTGTTGTTAGTGAAAAGATTATCAATGCAATGACATTGGTGGATCCATGTGTGGTCTCTGAAGAGAACACACATTTCAATGACACTGGTGGATCCATAAGTGGTATATGAAAAGAACACACATGCAATGACTCTGGTTGTTGTTACTAAAAAGAACACACATGCAATGACACTGGTGGATCGATATGTGGTATGTGAAAAGAGCACACATGCAATGACACTGGTGGATCCATATGTGGTATGTGAAAAGAACACACATGCAATGACTTTGGTTGTTTTTAGTGAAAAGAACACACATGCAATGACACTGGTGGATCCATGTGTGGTCTCTGAAGAGAACACACATTTCAATGACACTGGTGGATCCATATGTGGTATGTGAAAAGAACACACATGCAATGACTCTGGTTGTTGTTACTAAAAAAAGACACATGCAATGGCACTTGTGGATCCATATGTGGTATGTGAAAAGAACACACATTTCAATAACTCTGGTTGTTGTTACTAAAAACAACACACATGCAATGACACTGGTGGATCCATAGGTGGTATGTGAAAAGAACACACATTTCAATGCTCTGGTTGTTGTTACTAAAAAGAACACACATGCAATGACACTGGTGGATCCATAGGTGGATTGTGAAAAGAGCACACATGCAATGACACTGGTGGATCCATATGTGGTATGTGAAAAGAACACACATGCAATGACTTTGGTTGTTGTTAGTGAAAAGAACACACATGCAATGACACTGGTGGATCCATGTGTGGTCTCTGAAGAGAACACACATTTCAATGACACTAGTGGATCCATATGTGGTATGTGAAAAGAACACACATGCAATGACTCTGGTTGTTGTTACTAAAAAGAACATACATGCAATGGCATTGGTGGATTCAAAGGTGGTATGTGAAAACAACACACATTTCAATGACTCTGGTTGTTGTTACTAAAAAAACACACATGCAATGATACTGGTGGATCCATAGGTGGATTGTGAAAAGAGCACACATGCAATGACACTGGTGGATTCATATGTGCTTTGTGAAAAGAACACACATGCAATGACTCAAGTTGTTGTTAGTGAAAACAACACACATGTAATGGCACTGGTGGATTGTAGCATCCCAATTGTCTAACAATTGTAATGCTACTTGGTCTAGTAATATAATGGCTACTTCAAATATATAATTGTTGCATCATCATCATAGCATGCTCATGTCATCATGCCACCTTGCATTTGAGCATCATATAAAACCCTTTTCATTTGGTTCTTATATCATATGCATTATTAATTGTATTTGCCTCTTGATATTGTATTTGGTTCTTGATATATTGTTTAAATGCCCAAGTTGAGTTGGGGGCATATCTTTTATTAACTCCACCACCTTTTCTTTCACCACCTTATAATTCCACCATCCAACTAAATATGAGCTTGGCACTTATTGGATTTACCTCTAGCTCATGTGGGTTGGGATGGATCCAATTCTTTTCCACATGCTCTCATCTTAGCATCATGTTGTTTTCACAATATTGAAACATGAGAGCCACATGGCCACCTTTGCAGGCCTTGTGAGTGGAACCTTTTCCTAGCTTCCTTATGTGTTGTTCTGGGGTTATCATCATGTTGGGATATTTTTGTGGGCTTATTAAATACCTAGTGGCATATACACACTAGCAAGTCCCAAATATAATCCAATGTGATCATCTCCACATACTCCACTTGGAAGTCTTTCTAAATTCTTTTGCTTGGGCCTTACTCCAATTTTGGGAATGCATAATAATAAGGCCATGTATTAATATTGTTTTCACAAGAATCAACATGGCATTAAATATTTTGCATGGGCCATGCAAGTACCCTTTTAGTTTGTCATTTGATTTTTATTTGAATCTTGAGTGGACCATCATGTCTCTCTATCTCTATCCTTTCTTTTGGCTTGATCTAAGTTAGTCTAGCTTAAACCCTATCATCCATCCCTCCCTTTTTCCTTATCTTGTTTTTGTTTGATCTTGGTTGATCTTGGCTTGACCTTGTCCATAGCAAACCCTAGCTACAAATCTCTCTATCTATCTCTAAACCCACACCCCCATCTACACCAAAACCCTAAGCCACCACACCCTCTCTCTTGATCTACCCCCTCTCTAGACCAAGCCCTAACCCGAGACCACCTCTCCCTAAACCTAGCTCTACCCTAACCCGAGCCCATCTACCCTAGAGCCACCCCTACCCCTCTCGGCTCCTCTCTATCTCTCTTGGCTTTCCCCTCTCCCCTACCAGGCCAGCCCCACCTTGCAGCCTCTGCCCTCCCCACCTCTTTCTTTGGCTACAAGACAAAGAGAGGAGAAAGAAGCCCTACCCGATCACCCTCCTCCCCACCTTTTGCAAAAGCCACCACCACCCCATGTGCCTCTCCCCTCTCTTCCTTATCCTCTCAACCACCCCAGGCATCCCAGATCGAGATCCCATGCGCCATCTCCCCCTTCTTCTTCCTCCTCCCCCACCATGATCATCTTCCATGGCCACCCAAACCCTAGACCTAGCTACCTCCTGACCTCGTCGGTTTGAAGCTTCCCAAGACGATCCAGGGGCACCAGACGCCCCCTCTACTTCCTCTTCGACGCCCAGGACGCGAAGTAGCACCAGGACCACGCCGGAGCAGCCCAACGCCGCCGTGCACCGCCTCAGGCCGAAGCTCCATGTCGCGAGCCCGCCGCCCGATCCACTCCACCTCAGCGTCGACGACCACGCCGGCGAGCTCCTGGTGAGCCTCTTAACCTCCCAGGCATGGCCCCCTCCTCGTTCGTGCACCGTAGCGTCGCCGCCCGTCGTCGAGCACCTCGCGCGCACGCACGGCCGCTCGCCGCGCGCAGACAGACAGCAGCAGCAGCCGCAGCAGCCCCGTCCTGCCTCTGTTCCGCTTCGAAGTCCGCGTGCCGCAGCCCATCCCAGTAGATGCCACCTGAACAAAACTTGTAGCCGGTAGCGCCCTCTTCATCTTTGGTTTTTGCGGCGTGGCCAGAAGCGCCGTGGTTCGCTCGCCATCGTCGTTCAAAGCTCCGGCCAGATCCACCGCCGCAGCACCGCGTCCGACAGCAGACAGCAGCAGCCGCTGCCGTTTTGCGCTTAGGCCCCTCCCCTTTTTCCCGCCTAAACCAGCGGTCCCCGCGACCCCACCTGTCAGCCTCGTTGCGTTTTTGCGCGAGAACCCCTGGAAGATCCAGCCCATCACAGACCAGCCCCTCCCAGCGCGCCGGGATCGCCCACGTGTCTGGCACACGTTGGTCGCGCCCGCGTGTGGCCCTGCGATCGCCTGGCCCCGCCTGTCAGTCACTACGGCTAGGAGGACCCGCGGTGTAAATAGAATTGCCGCGCGCTGAGTTGCCCAATCAGCGTTCGACCCCACCTGTCACTGACTGCGGCTAGAACTGTCTGTGTGAGAAAAGTATTTCTGCAAATCTGATTTAAATTCAAATCTTTTTCTAATTATATCAAATTCAAATTTATTTCTGTTTTTAAATAACTTTTGAAATATAAATCCAAATAATACAAATAATATATGTTTTCAAATCAGGAAAATATGAGGAATTCAAATATGCCATCTAAAATATATTTTGAACACTTTATTCTCCAAGTTTAATAAAATTACAACAAAAATGCCCTTCCACTTTAATTAATTAATATCTTTTGATTCATAAGTCCAAATTTAATAAATGATATGTCTAAAATGATTAGCTCGACGAGACCTTTCTGTTTATGCATTCCATGGGTTGTTTTGAAGCATGCATCATATAAATATAAAGAGTACAACAACTAAAATGAGAATAAAATGGACCCAAAACTCAATAACATGCTTTATTATTGTTTTCCACACCTCACCCATGCCATGCTATGTTATTGCCATGCAAATTATGCATCATTCATCATGGCATGATTGTTTGCTTGATGCATTTATTTATATGCTTGTGTACTTTATTTATGTTGGCCCTTGTTTGTTTGGTTCTTCTTCGAATAGACGCTGAGCAGGGGATATATCAAGAGAACCAGGAGCACTACCCAGAACCTTCTCTTGCTTCAACTGAGCTGCCAGGCAAGCACTACCACATGCTTGCATACATATAGTACCTATTGCCTCTATCTTTTTCTTGCACCATTGAGTCGCGAGTGCATTAACCTGAATCCCAAGTATTGCATAGCCTTTACTTTTAAACCCCACCGAAGCTTGTTCCTCCATCCCATGAGCCATTACTACAGGAGTTGTTTGAGCCATGCGAGTCGTAGAACAGCATGTGTAGGGTATGTGAGTGTCTGATGGATAACGAGGTACCTAAACAACTTAACCTGAGTAGTAATGGGATAACTAATGAAAGTGGCATCGGTGAGCCATATTCGCTATTTGGTTTTTCAGGCTCACTTGTGTCCCGTAAGACCCCGAGTAGTTGATTCCTGTTCCAAGAATATTCGCGCTATCCACATCCGGGAGGCCTTATGGACCCCCCCTGAGCCAGAGCTTGATTCATTCTTATTTCTTGGGGCCACAAACTAGTTTGAGGTTTTATTTACTATCCTGTACTTATGCCATGCTTTACTGCTTTATTTAAGATTGTGCGAGGAGCACACTGTACTGTTTAGGAAAGCGGAGTGTTTTCGCGGTGTCGACAAGCCCAGTCACATTTTCGGGTTCCCAGTCGTTCACAGCCATTGACGCAAACCTTGAGTCCGTCTCGGAGTCAGCTAACTCCGTTGCGGGTAGCTTAATGGGGTGGCCCCCTGAAATATTTCTGAATCCTGTAATTGCTTTGTCGTGACTGCCTCGTTGGGTTTTGATTTGGTTTTTCCGAGGCATATCGAGTGTGTGTTGCTATTTGTGCACCCCTGCATGGTAAAACTTTCTGAAAGCCGTGTCCGCGGTTATGGACGACTTGGAGCACAGTTTCTCGATCATAGACAAGCATAACTAAAGTACCGTTTTAATTTGACTAGACTAGGTACCTGACTAGTAAATAGTGCAACACTCATGGAATGGATAATAAAACTGCCAACGGATGGGGGGGTTGTTCGTCCGCTTCCTCGTCGGTAAGCGAGGAGGAGGATGGATCTGTTAATATTACCTTTATAACTGTTGTTATTAATTCACGGACATCCGTCTATCTCTGGTTAGGCGGATGGCTAGCGAGTATCTATAGAATTGCTAGGGTTTATCTTTTGCTGCAATTGCGTCACCCCAGGTTGTGTCCCCTTTAGAGGCATAAAGACTTGCTGAGTACCCCTAGGGTCTCACACGATAAATTATTGGTTCAGATGAACAGGTACCCTCACAAGATGGATACTGGGTGGAAGAGACGGACGATGTGGGCAACGATCATTCGGTGTAGAGATTCCGGGAACGGGGATCCGTGAGATCTGTGGGCGGGATCTGCTTATTTATGGGGCATCTTATGCCGATTTGCTTCTTATCCGTACTCGGATTTTGTCTTCCGCTTCCGCTTGCTACTCTGTTGATTGATGTATGAGGAGATATCCTAAACTATTATATCTATCTAGGACATTTGGATCTTGCCGTATGGCGTTGCTATATTTCCTTTCTTTTTAGATGGGATGACTCTGATGTACTGTTGTATGGTGGCTTGCATACATACTCATTTGTGTATGTAGTTAATCCCTTCGCCTGCCGATTACGCCGCCCGTTCTTGTCCCGATGTGTGGAAATGGTTGGGACGGCCGAAAGGTCTACCTGTGAGTCGCATTTGGGCCCCACCGTACTATTTCAACCATTTCTGCTCATCCAGGCTTGTAACTAGGAGCGTAATTCACCGAGGTAGTTACATGGATCCATGTGTGGTCTCTGAAGAGAACACACATTTCAATGACACTGGTGGATCCATATGTGGTTTGTGAAAAGAACACACATGCAATGACTCTGGTTGTTGTTACTAAAAAGAACATACATGCAATGACATTGGTGGATCCATAGGTGGTATGTGAAAACAACACACATTTCAATGACTCTGGTTGTTGTAACTAAAAAGAACACACATGCAATGATACTGGTGGATCCATAGGTGGATTGTGAAAAGAGCACAGATGCAATGACACTGGTGGATCCATATGTGGTATGTGAAAAGAACACACATGCAATGACTCTGGTTGTTGTTAGTGAAAAGAACATACATGCAATGACATTGGTGGATCCATATGTGGTATGTGAGAAGTACACACATCAATGACTCTGGTTGTTGTTACTAAAAAGAACACACATGCAATGACACTGGTGGATCCATAGGTGGTATGTGAAAAGAACACACATTTTAATGACTCTGGTTGTTGTTACTAAAAAGAACACACATGCAATGACACTGGTGGATCCATAGGTGGATTGTGAAAAGAGCACACATGTAATGACACTGGTGGATCCATATGTTGTATGTGAAAAGAACACACATGCAATGACTCAAGTTGTTGTTAGTGAAAAGAACATACATGCAATGACACTGGTGGATCCATGTGTGGTCTCAGAAGAGAACACACATTTCAATGACACTGGTGGATCCATATGTGGTATGTGAAAAGAACACACACGCAATGACTCTGGTTGTTGTTACTAAAAAGAACACACAGGTAATGGCACTGGTGGATCCATAGGTGGTATGTGAAAAGAACACATATTTCAACGACTCTGGTTGTTGTTAGTAAAAAGAACACACATGCAATGACACTGGTGGATCCATAGGTGGGTTGTGAAAAGATCACACATGCAATGACAGTGGTGGATCCATATGTGGTATGTGAAAAGAACACACATGAAATGACTCCAGTTGTTGTTAGTGAAAAGAACATCAATGCAATGACATTGGTGGATCCATGTGTGGTCTCTGAAGAAAACACACATTTCAATGACACTGGTGGATCCATATGTGGTATGTGAAAAGAACACACTTGCAATGACTCTGGTTGTTGTTACTAAAAAGAACACACATGCAATGACACTGGTGGATCCATATGTGGTATGTGAAAAGGACACACATTTCAATGAAGCTGGTTGTTGTTACTAAAAAGAAGACACATGCAATGACACTGGTGGATCCATAGGTGGATTGTGAAAAGAGCACACATGCAATGACAGTGGTGGATCCATATGTGGTATGTGACAAGAACACACATGCAATGACTCCAGTTGTTGTTAGTGAAAAGAACATCAATGCAATGACTTTGGTGGATCCATTTGTGGTCTCTGAAGAAAACACACATTTCAATGACACTGGTGGATCCATATGTGGTATGTGAAAAGAACACACATGCAATGACTCTGGTTGTTGTTACTAAAAAGAACACACGTTTCAATGACACTGGTGGATCCATATGTGGTATGTGAAAAGAACACACATGCAATGACTCTGGTTGTTGTTACTAAAAATAACATACATGCAATGACATTGGTGGATCCATAGGTGGTATGTGAAAACAACACACATTTCAATGACTCTGGTTGTTGTTACTAAAAAGAACACACATGCAATGATATTGGTGGATCCATAGGTGGATTGTGAAAAGAGCACACATGCAATGACACTGGTGGATCCATATGTGGTATGTGAAAAGAACACACATGCAATGACTCTGGTTGTTGTTAGTGAAAAGAACATACATGCAATGACACTGGTGGATCCATATGTGGTATGTGAGAAGTACACACATGCAATGACTCTGGTTGTTGTTACTAAAAAGAACACACATGCAATGACACTGGTGGATCCATAGGTGGTATGTGAAAAGAACACACATTTTAATGACTCTCGTTGTTGTTACTAAAAAGAACACACATGCAATGACACTGGTGGATCCATAGGTGGATTGTGAAAAGAGCACACATGCAATGACACTGGTGTATCCATATGTTGTATGTGAAAAGAACACACATGCAATGACTCAAGTTGTTGTTAGTGAAAAGAACATACATGCAATGACACTGGTGGATCCATGTGTGGTCTTAGAAGAGAACACACATTTCAATGACACTGGTGGATCCATATGTGGTATGTGAAAAGAACACACACGCAATGACTCTGGTTGTTGTTACTAAAAAGAACACACATGTAATGGCACTGGTGGATCCATAGGTGGTATGTGAAAAGAACACATATTTCCATGACTCTGGTTGTTGTTACTAAAAAGAACACACATGCAATGACACTGGTGGATCCATAGGTGGATTGTGAAAAGAGCACACTTGCAATGACAGTGGTGGATCCATATGTGGTATGTGAAAAGAACACACATGCAATGACTCCAGTTGTTGTTAGTGAAAAGAACATCAATGCAATGACATTGGTGGATCCATGTGTGGTCTCTGAAGAGAACACACATTTCAATGACACTGGTGGATCCATATGTGGTATGTGAAAAGAACACACTTGCAATGACTCTGGTTGTTGTTACTAAAAAGAACACACATGAAATGACACTGGTGGGTCCATATGTGGTATGTGAAAAGGACACACATTTCAATGACTCTGGTTGTTGTTACTAAAAAGAAGACACATGCAATGACACTGGTGGATCCATAGGTGGATTGTGAAAAGAGCACACATGCAATGACAGTGGTGGATCCATATGTGGTATGTGAAAAGAACACACATGCAATGACTCCAGTTGTTGTTAGTGAAAAGAACATCAATGCAATGACTTTGGTGGATCCATTTGTGGTCTGTGAAGAAAACACACATTTCAATGACACTGGTGGATCCATATGTGGTATGTGAAAAGAACACACATGCAATGACTCTAGTTGTTGTTACTAAAAAGAACACACATGCAATGACACTGGTGGATACATATGTGGTATGTGAAAATAACACACATTTCAATGACTCTGGTTGTTGTTACTAAAAACAACACACATGTAATGACACTGGTGGATCCATAGGTGGTACGTGAAAAGAACACACATTTCAATGACTCTGGTTGTTGTTAATAAAAAGAACACACATGCAATGACACTGGTGGATCCATAGATGGATTGTGAAAAGAGCACACATGCAATGCCACTGGTGGAACCATATTTGGTTTGTGGAAATAACACACATGCAATGACTCTGGTTGTTGTTAGTGAAAAGAACACACATGTAATGACACTGATGGATCCATGTGTGGTCTCTGAAGAGAACACACATTTCAATGACACTGGTGGATCCATAGGTGGATTGTGAAAAGAGCAGAGATGCAATGACACTGGTGGATCCATATGTTGTATGTGAAAAGAACACACATGCAACGACTCCAGTTGTTGTTAGTGAAAAGAACATACATGCAATGACACTGGTGGATCCATGTGTGGTCTCAGAAGAGAACACACCTTTTAGTGACACTGGTGGATCCATATGTGGTATGTGAAAAGAACACACACGCAATGACTCTGGTTGTTGTTAATAAAAAGAACACACATGTAATGGCACTGGTGGATCCATAGGTGGTATGTGAAAAGAACACATATTTCAATGACTCTGGTTGTTGTTACTAAAAAGAACACACATGCAATGACACTGGTGGATCCATAGGTGGATTGTGAAAAGAGCACACTTGCAATGACAGTGGTGGATCCATATGTGGTATGTGAAAAGAACACACATGCCATGACTCCAGTTGTTGTTAGTGAAAAGAACATCAATGCAATGACATTGGTGGATCCATGTGTGGTCTCTGAAGAGAACACACATTTCAATGACACTGGTGGATCCATATGTGGTATGTGAAAAGAACACACTTGCAATGACTCTGGTTGTTGTTACTAAAAAGAACACACATGAAATGACACTGGTGGATCCATATGTGGTATGTGAAAAGGACACACATTTCAATGACTCTGGTTGTTGTTACTAAAAAGAAGACACATGCAATGACACTGGTGGATCCATAGGTGGATTGTGAAAAGAGCACACATGCAATGACAGTGGTGGATCCATATGTGGTATGTGAAAACAACACACATGCAATGACTCCATATGTTGTTAGTGAAAAGAACATCAATGCAATGACTTTGGTGGATCCATTTGTGGTCTCTGAAGAAAACACACATTTCAATGACACTGGTGGATCCATATGTGGTATGTGAAAAGAACACACATGCAATGACTCTGGTTATTGTTACTAAAAAGAACACACATGCAATGACACTGGTGGATCCATATGTGGTATGTGAAAAGAACACACATTTCAATGACTCTGGTTGTTGTTACTAAAAACAACACACATGTAATGACACTAGTGGATCCATAGGTGGTACGTGAAAAGAACACACATTTCAATGACTCTGGTTGTTAATAAAAAGAACACACATGCAATGACACTGGTGGATCCATAGATGGATTGTGAAAAGAGCACACATGCAATGCCACTGGTGGAACCATATTTGGTTTGTGGAAATAACACACATGCAATGACTCTGGTTGTTGTTAGTGAAAAGAACACACATGTAATGACACTGATGGATCCATGTGTGGTCTCTGAAGAGAACACACATTTCAATGACACTGGTGGATCCATAGGTGGATTGTGAAAAGAGCAGAGATGCAATGACACTGGTGGATCCATATGTTGTATGTGAAAAGAACACACATGCAATGACTCCAGTTGTTGTTAGTGAAAAGAACATACATGCAATGACACTGGTGGATCCATGTGTGGTCTCAGAAGAGAACACACCTTTCAGTGACACTGGTGGATCCATATGTGGTATGTGAAAAGAACACACACGCAATGACTCTGGTTGTTGTTCATAAAAAGAACACACATGCAATGACACTGGTGGATCCATAGGTGGTATGTGAAAAGAACACACATTTCAATGACTCTGGTTGTTGTTACTAAAAAGAACACACATGTAATGACACTGGTGGATCCATAGGTGGATTGTGAAAAGAGCACACATGCAATGACACTGGTGGATCCATATGTGGTATGTGAAAAGGACACACATGCAATGACTTTGGTTGTTTTTAGTGAAAAGAACACACATCCAATGACACTGGTGGATCCATGTGTGGTCTCTGAAGAGAACACACATTTCAATGACACTGGTGGACCCATATGTGGTATGTGAAAAGAACACACATGCAATGACTCTAGTTGTTGTTACTAAAAAGAAGACACATGCAATGGCACTGGTGGATCCATATGTGGTATGTGAAAAGAACACACATTTCAATAACTCTGGTTGTTGTTACTAAAAAGAGCACACATGCAATGACACTGGTGGATCCATAGGTGGTATGTGAAAAGAACACACATTTCAATGACTCTGGTTGTTGTTACTAAAAAGAACACACATGCAATGACACTGGTGGATCCATTGGTGGATTGTGAAAAGAGCACACATGCAATGACACTGGTCGATCCATATGTGGTATGTGAAAAGAACACACATCAAATGACTTTGGTTGTTGTTAGTGAAAAGAACATCAATGCAATGACATTGGTGGATCCATGTGTGGTCTCTAAAGAGAACACACATTTTAATGACAGTGGTGGATCCATATGTGGTATGTGAAAAGAACACACATGCAATGACTCTAGTTGTTGTTACTAAAAAGAACACACATGCAATGACACTGGTGGATCCATATGTGGTATGTGAAAAGAACACACATTTCAATGACTCAGGGTGTGGTTACTAAAAAGAACACACATGCAATGACACTGGTGGATCCATAGGTGGTATGTGAAAAGGACACACATTTCAATGACTTTGGTTGTTGTTAGTGAAAAAAACACACATGCAATGACACTGGTGGATCCATGTGTGGTCTCTGAAGAGAACACACATTTCAATGACACTAGTGGATCCATATGTGGTATGTGAAAAGAACACACATGCAATGACTCTGGTTGTTGTTACTAAAAAGAACATACATGCAATGGCACTGGTGGATTCAAAGGTGGTATGTGAAAACAACACACATTTCAATGACTCTGGTTGTTGTTACTAAAAAAACACACATGCAATGATACTGGTGGATCCATAGGTGGATTGTGAAAAGAGCACACATGCAATGACACTGGTGGATCCATATGTGCTTTGTGAAAAGAACACACATGCAATGACTCAAGTTGTTGTTAGTGAAAAGAACATACATGCAATGACACTGTGGATCCTTTTGTGGTCTATGAAGAGAACACACATTTCAATGACACCGGTGGATCCATAGGTGGTATGTGAAAATAACACACATGCAATGACTCTGGTTGTTGTTACTAAAAAGAACACACATGCAATGAAACTGGTGGATCCATAGGTGGTATGTGAAAAGAACACACATTTCAATGACTCTGGTTGTTGTTACTAAAAAGAACACACATGCAATGACACTGGTGGATCCATAGGTGGATTGTGAAAAGAGCACACATGCAATGACAGTGATGGATCCATATGTGGTATGTGAAAAGAACACACATGCAATGACTCAAGTTGTTGTTAGTGACAAGAACATTAATACAATGACTTTGGTGGATCCACGTGTGGTCTCTGAAGAGAACACACATTTCAATGACACTGGTGGATCCATATGTGGTATGTGAAAAGAACACACATGTAATGACTTTGGTTGTTGTTACTAAAAAGAACACACATGCAATGACACTGGTGGATCCATATGTGGTATGTGAAAAGAACACACATTTCAATGACTCTGGTTGTTGTTACTAAAAAGAACACACATGCAATGACACTGGTGGATCCATAGGTGGATTGTGAAAAGAGCACACATGCAATGACACTGGTCGATCCATATGTGGTATGTGAAAAGAACACACATGCAATGACTTTGGTTGTTGTTAGTGAAAAGAACATCAATGCAATGACATTGGTGGATCCATGTGTGGTCTCTAAAGAGAACACACATTTTAATGACAGTGGTGGATCCATATGTGGTATGTGAAAAGAACACACATGCAATGACTCTAGTTGTTGTTACTAAAAAGAACACACATGCAATGACACTGGTGGATCCATATGTGGTATGTGAAAAGAACACACATTTCAATGACTCAGGGTGTGGTTACTAAAAAGAACACACATGCAATGACACTGGTGGATCCATAGGTGGTATGTGAAAAGGACACACATTTCAATGAATCTGGTTGTTGTTTCTAAAAAGAACACACATGCCATGACACTGGTGGATCCATAGGTGGATTGTAAAAAGAGCACACATGCAATGACACTGGTTGTTGTTAGTGAAAAGAACACACATGTAATGACACTGGTGGATCCATGTGTGGTCTGTGAAGAGACCACACATTTCAATGACACTGGTGGATCCATATGTGGTATGTGAAAAGAACACACATGCAATGACCCTGGTTGTTGTTACTAAAAAGAACATACATGCAATGACATTGGTGGATCCATATGTGGTATGTGAAAAGAACACACATTTCAATGACGCTGGTTGTTGTTACTAAAAAGAACACACGTGCAATGATACTGGTGGATCCATAGGTGGATTGTGAAAAGAGCACACATGCAACGACACTGGTGGATCCATCTGTGGTATGTGAAAAGAACACACATGCAATGACTCTAGTTGTTGTTAGTGAAAAGAACATACATGCAATGACACTCTGGATCCATGTGTGGTCTCTGAAGAGAACACACATTTCAATGACACTAGTGGATCCATATGTGGTATGTGAAAAGAACACACATGCAATGAGTCTAGTTGTTGTTACTAAAAAGAACACACATGCAATGACACTGGTGGATCCATATGTGGTATGTGAAAAGAACACACATTTCAATGACTCTGGTTGTTGTTGCTAAAAAGAACACACATGCAATGACACCGGTGGATCCATAGGTGGATTGTGAAAAGAGCACACATGCAATGACACTGGTGGATCCATGTGTGGTCTCTGAAGAGAACACACATTTCAATGACACTAGTGGATCCATATGTGGTATGTGAAAAGAACACACATGCAATGACTCTGGTTTTTGTTACTAAAAAGAACATACATGCAATGGCATTGGTGGATTCATAGGTGGTATGTGAAAACAACACACATTTCAATGACTCTGGTTCGTTGTTACTAAAAAGAACACACATGCAATGATACTGGTGGATCCATAGGTGGATTGTGAAAAGAGCACACATGCAATGACACTGGTGGATCCATATGTGGTATGTGAAAAGAACACACATGCAATGACTCCAGTTGTTGTTAGTGAAAAGAACATACATGCAATGACACTGATGGATCCATGTGTGGTCTAAGAAGAGAACACACATTTCAATGACACTGGTGGATCCATATGTGGTATGTGAATAGAACACACATGCAATAACTCTGGTTGTTGTTAATAAAAAGAACACACATGCAATGACATTGGTGGATCCATAGGTGGTATGTGAAAAGAACACACATTTCAATGACTCTGGTTGTTGTTACTAAAAAGAACACACATGCAATGACACTGGTGGATCCATAGGTGGATTGTGAAAAGAGCACACATGCAATGACAGTGGTGGCTCCATATGTGGTATGTGAAAAGAACACACATGCAATGACTCAAGTTGTTGTTAGTGAAAAGAACATTAATGCAATGACTTTGGTGGATCCACGTGTGGTCTCTGAAGAGAACACACATTTCAATGACACTGGTGGATCCATATGTGGTATGTGAAAAGAACACACATGTAATGACTTTGGTTGTTGTTACTAAAAAGAACACACATGCAATGACACTGGTGGATCCATATGTGGTATGTGAAAAGAACACACATGCAATGACTCTGGTTGTTGTTAATAAAAAGAACACACATGCAATGACACTGGTGGATCCATAGGTGGTATGTGAAAAGACCACACATTTCAATGACTCTGGTTGTTGTTACTAAAAAGAACACACATGCAATGACACTGGTGGATCCATAGGTGGTATGTGAAAAGAACACACATTTCAATGACTCTGGTTGTTGTTACTAAAAATAACACACATGTAATGACATTGGTGGATCCATAGGTGGATTGTGAAAAGAGCACACATGCAATGACACTAGTGGATCCATATGTGGTATGTGAAAATAACACACATGCAATGACTCCAGTTGTTGTTAGTGAAAAGAACATACATGCAATGACACTGGTGGATCCATGTGTGGTCTAAGAAGAGAACACACATTTCAATGACACAGGTGGATCCATATGTGGTATGTGAATAGAACACACATGCAATGACTCTGGTTGTTGTTAATAAAAAGAACACACATGCAATGACACTGGTCGATCCATAGGTGGATTGTGAAAAGAGCACACATGCAATGACACTGGTGGATCCATATGTGGTATGTGAAAAGAACACACATTTCAATGACTCTGGTTGTTGTTACTAAAAAGAACACACATGCAATGACACTGGTGGATCCATAGGTGGATTGTGAAAAGAGCACACATGCAATGATAGTGATGGATCCATATGTGGTATGTGAAAAGAACACACATGCAATGACTCAAGTTGTTGTTAGTGACAAGAACATTAATACAATGACTTTGGTGGATCCACGTGTGGTCTCTGAAGAGAACACACATTTCAATGACACTGGTGGATCCATATGTGGTATGTGAAAAGAACACACATGTAATGACTTTGGTTGTTGTTACTAAAAAGAACACACATGCAATGACACTGGTGGATCCATATGTGGTATGTGAAAAGAACACACATTTCAATGACTCTGGTTGTTGTTACTAAAAAGAACACACATGCAATGACACTGGTGGATCCATAGGTGGATTGTGAAAAGAGCACACATGCAATGACACTGGTCGATCCATATGTGGTATGTGAAAAGAACACACATGCAATGACTTTGGTTGTTGTTAGTGAAAAGAACATCAATGCAATGACATTGGTGGATCCATGTGTGGTCTCTAAAGAGAACACACATTTTAATGACAGTGGTGGATCCATATGTGGTATGTGAAAAGAACACACATGCAATGACTCTAGTTGTTGTTACTAAAAAGAACACACATGCAATGACACTGGTGGATCCATAGGTGGTATGTGAAAAGGACACACATTTCAATGAATCTGGTTGTTGTTTCTAAAAATAACACACATGCCATGACACTGGTGGATCCATAGGTGGATTGTAAAAAGAGCACACATGCAATGACACTGGTTGTTGTTAGTGAAAAGAACACACATGTAATGACACTGGTGGATCCATGTGTGGTCTGTGAAGGGACCACACATTTCAATGACACTGGTGGATCCATATGTGGTATGTGAAAAGAACACACATGCAATGACCCTGGTTGTTGTTACTAAAAAGAACATACATGCAATGACATTGGTGGATCCATATGTGGTATGTGAAAAGAACACACATTTCAATGACGCTGGTTGTTGTTACTAAAAAGAACACACGTGCAATGATACTGGTGGATCCATAGGTGGATTGTGAAAAGAGCACACATGCAACGACACTGGTGGATCCATCTGTGGTATGTGAAAAGAACACACATGCAATGACTCTAGTTGTTGTTAGTGAAAAGAACATACATGCAATGACACTCTGGATCCATGTGTGGTCTCTGAAGAGAACACACATTTCAATGACACTGGTGGATCCATATGTGGTATGTGAAAAGAACACACATGCAATGAGTCTAGTTGTTGTTACTAAAAAGAACACACATGCAATGACACTGGTGGATCCATATGTGGTATGTGAAAAGAACACACATTTCAATGACTCTGGTTGTTGTTGCTAAAAAGAACACACATGCAATGACACCGGTGGATCCATAGGTGGATTGTGAAAAGAGCACACATGCAATGACACTGGTGGATCCATGTGTGGTCTCTGAAGAGAACACACATTTCAATGACACTAGTGGATCCATATGTGGTATGTGAAAAGAACACACATGCAATGACTCTGGTTTTTGTTACTAAAAAGAACATACATGCAATGGCATTGGTGGATTCATAGGTGGTATGTGAAAACAACACACATTTCAATGACTCTGGTTCGTTGTTACTAAAAAGAACACACATGCAATGATACTGGTGGATCCATAGGTGGATTGTGAAAAGAGCACACATGCAATGACACTGGTGGATCCATATGTGGTATGTGAAAAGAACACACATGCAATGACTCCAGTTGTTGTTAGTGAAAAGAACATACATGCAATGACACTGATGGATCCATGTGTGGTCTAAGAAGAGAACACACATTTCAATGACACTGGTGGATCCATATGTGGTATGTGAATAGAACACACATGCAATAACTCTGGTTGTTGTTAATAAAAAGAACACACATGCAATGACATTGGTGGATCCATAGGTGGTATGTGAAAAGAACACACATTTCAATGACTCTGGTTGTTGTTACTAAAAAGAACACACATGCAATGACACTGGTGGATCCATAGGTGGATTGTGAAAAGAGCACACATGCAATGACAGTGGTGGCTCCATATGTGGTATGTGAAAAGAACACACATGCAATGACTCAAGTTGTTGTTAGTGAAAAGAACATTAATGCAATGACTTTGGTGGATCCACGTGTGGTCTCTGAAGAGAACACACATTTCAATGACACTGGTGGATCCATATGTGGTATGTGAAAAGAACACACATGTAATGACTTTGGTTGTTGTTACTAAAAAGAACACACATGCAATGACACTGGTGGATCCATATGTGGTATGTGAAAAGAACACACATGCAATGACTCTGGTTGTTGTTAATAAAAAGAACACACATGCAATGACACTGGTGGATCCATAGGTGGTATGTGAAAAGACCACACATTTCAATGACTCTGGTTGTTGTTACTAAAAAGAACACACATGCAATGACACTGGTGGATCCATAGGTGGTATGTGAAAAGAACACACATTTCAATGACTCTGGTTGTTGTTACTAAAAATAACACACATGTAATGACACTGGTGGATCCATAGGTGGATTGTGAAAAGAGCACACATGCAATGACACTAGTGGATCCATATGTGGTATGTGAAAATAACACACATGCAATGACTCCAGTTGTTGTTAGTGAAAAGAACATACATGCAATGACACTGGTGGATCCATGTGTGGTCTAAGAAGAGAACACACATTTCAATGACACAGGTGGATCCATATGTGGTATGTGAATAGAACACACATGCAATGACTCTGGTTGTTGTTAATAAAAAGAACACACATGCAATGACACTGGTGGATCCATAGGTGGATTGTGAAAAGAGCACACATGCAATGACACTGGTGGATCCATATGTGGTATGTGAAAAGAACACACATTTCAATGACTCTGGTTGTTGTTACTAAAAAGAACACACATGCAATGACACTGGTGGATCCATAGGTGGATTGTGAAAAGAGCACACATGCAATGATAGTGATGGATCCATATGTGGTATGTGAAAAGAACACACATGCAATGACTCAAGTTGTTGTTAGTGACAAGAACATTAATACAATGACTTTGGTGGATCCACGTGTGGTCTCTGAAGAGAACACACATTTCAATGACACTGGTGGATCCATATGTGGTATGTGAAAAGAACACACATGTAATGACTTTGGTTGTTGTTACTAAAAAGAACACACATGCAATGACACTGGTGGATCCATATGTGGTATGTGAAAAGAACACACATTTCAATGACTCTGGTTGTTGTTACTAAAAAGAACACACATGCAATGACACTGGTGGATCCATAGGTGGATTGTGAAAAGAGCACACATGCAATGACACTGGTCGATCCATATGTGGTATGTGAAAAGAACACACATGCAATGACTTTGGTTGTTGTTAGTGAAAAGAACATCAATGCAATGACATTGGTGGATCCATGTGTGGTCTCTAAAGAGAACACACATTTTAATGACAGTGGTGGATCCATATGTGGTATGTGAAAAGAACACACATGCAATGACTCTAGTTGTTGTTACTAAAAAGAACACACATGCAATGACACTGGTGGATCCATATGTGGTATGTGAAAAGAACACACATTTCAATGACTCTGGGTGTGGTTACTAAAAAGAACACACATGCAATGACACTGGTGGATCCATAGGTGGTATGTGAAAAGGACACACATTTCAATGAATCTGGTTGTTGTTTCTAAAAATAACACACATGCCATGACACTGGTGGATCCATAGGTGGATTGTAAAAAGAGCACACATGCAATGACACTGGTTGTTGTTAGTGAAAAGAACACACATGTAATGACACTGGTGGATCCATGTGTGGTCTGTGAAGAGACCACACATTTCAATGACACTGGTGGATCCATATGTGGTATGTGAAAAGAACACACATGCAATGACCCTGGTTGTTGTTACTAAAAAGAACATACATGCAATGACATTGGTGGATCCATATGTGGTATGTGAAAAGAACACACATTTCAATGACGCTGGTTGTTGTTACTAAAAAGAACACACGTGCAATGATACTGGTGGATCCATAGGTGGATTGTGAAAAGAGCACACATGCAACGACACTGGTGGATCCATCTGTGGTATGTGAAAAGAACACACATGCAATGAATCTAGTTGTTGTTAGTGAAAAGAACATACATGCAATGACACTCTGGATCCATGTGTGGTCTCTGAAGAGAACACACATTTCAATGACACTGGTGGATCCATATGTGGTATGTGAAAAGAACACACATGCAATGAGTCTAGTTGTTGTTACTAAAAAGAACACACATGCAATGACACTGGTGGATCCATATGTGGTATGTGAAAAGAACACACATTTCAATGACTCTGGTTGTTGTTGCTAAAAAGAACACACATGCAATGACACCGGTGGATCCATAGGTGGATTGTGAAAAGAGCACACATGCAATGACACTGGTGGATCCATGTGTGGTCTCTGAAGAGAACACACATTTCAATGACACTAGTGGATCCATATGTGGTATGTGAATAGAACACACATGCAATGACTCTGGTTTTTGTTACTAAAAAGAACATACATGCAATGGCATTGGTGGATTCATAGGTGGTATGTGAAAACAACACACATTTCAATGACTCTGGTTCGTTGTTACTAAAAAGAACACACATGCAATGATACTGGTGGATCCATAGGTGGATTGTGAAAAGAGCACACATGCAATGACACTGGTGGATCCATATGTGGTATGTGAAAAGAACACACATGCAATGACTCCAGTTGTTGTTAGTGAAAAGAACATACATGCAATGACACTGATGGATCCATGTGTGGTCTAAGAAGAGAACACACATTTCAATGACACTGGTGGATCCATATGTGGTATGTGAATAGAACACACATGCAATAACTCTGGTTGTTGTTAATAAAAAGAACACACATGCAATGACATTGGTGGATCCATAGGTGGTATGTGAAAAGAACACACATTTCAATGACTCTGGTTGTTGTTACTAAAAAGAACACACATGCAATGACACTGGTGGATCCATAGGTGGATTGTGAAAAGAGCACACATGCAATGACAGTGGTGGCTCCATATGTGGTATGTGAAAAGAACACACATGCAATGACTCAAGTTGTTGTTAGTGAAAAGAACATTAATGCAATGACTTTGGTGGATCCACGTGTGGTCTCTGAAGAGAACACACATTTCAATGACACTGGTGGATCCATATGTGGTATGTGAAAAGAACACACATGTAATGACTTTGGTTGTTGTTACTAAAAAGAACACACATGCCATGACACTGGTGGATCCATATGTGGTATGTGAAAAGAACACACATGCAATGACTCTGGTTGTTGTTAATAAAAAGAACACACATGCAATGACACTGGTGGATCCATAGGTGGTATGTGAAAAGACCACACATTTCAATGACTCTGGTTGTTGTTACTAAAAAGAACACACATGCAATGACACTGGTGGATCCATAGGTGGTATGTGAAAAGAACACACATTTCAATGACTCTGGTTGTTGTTACTAAAAATAACACACATGTAATGACACTGGTGGATCCATAGGTGGATTGTGAAAAGAGCACACATGCAATGACACTGGTGGATCCATATGTGGTATGTGAAAATAACACACATGCAATGACTCCAGTTGTTGTTAGTGAAAAGAACATACATGCAATGACACTGGTGGATCCATGTGTGGTCTAAGAAGAGAACACACATTTCAATGACACAGGTGGATCCATATGTGGTATGTGAATAGAACACACATGCAATGACTCTGGTTGTTGTCAATAAAAAGAACACACATGCAATGACACTGGTGGATCCATAGGTGGTATGTGAAAAGAACACACATTTCAATGACTCTGGTTGTTGTTACTAAAAAGAACACACATGCAATGACACTGGTGGATCCATAGGTGGATTGTGAAAAGAGCACACATGCAATGACAATGGTGGCTCCATATGTGGTATGTGAAAAGAACACACATGCAATGACTCAAGTTGTTGTTAGTGAAAAGAACATTAATGCAATGACTTTGGTGGATCCACGTGTGGTCTCTGAAGAGAACACACATTTCAATGACACTGGTGGATCCATATGTGGTATGTGAAAAGAACACACATGTAATGACTTTGGTTGTTGTTACTAAAAAGAACACACATGCAATGACACTGGTGGATCCATATGTGGTATGTGAAAAGAACACACATGCAATGACTCTGGTTGTTGTTAATAAAAACAACACACATGCAATGACACTGGTGGATCCATAGGTGGTATGTGAAAAGACCACACATTTTAATGACTCTGGTTGTTGTTACTAAAAAGAACACACATGCAATGACACTGGTGGATCCATAGGTGGTATGTGAAAAGAACACACATTTCAATGACTCTGGTTGTTGTTACTAAAAATAACACACATGTAATGACACCGGTGGATCCATAGGTGGATTGTGAAAAGAGCACACATGCAATGACACTGGTGGATCCATATGTGGTATGTGAAAATAACACACATGCAATGACTCCAGTTGTTGTTAGTGAAAAAAACATACATGCAATGACACTGGTGGATCCATGTGTGGTCTAAGAAGAGAACACACATTTCAATGACACTGGTGGATCCATATGTGGTATGTGAATAGAACACACATGCAATGACTCTGGTTGTTGTTAATAAAAAGAACACACATGCAATGACACTGGTGGATCCATAGGTGGTATGTGAAAAGACCACACATTTCACTGACTCTGGTTGTTGTTACTAAAAAGAACACACATGCCATGACACTGGTGGATCCATAGGTGGTATGTGAAAAGAACACACATTTCAATGACTCTGGTTGTTGTTACTAAAAATAACACACATGTAATGACACTGGTGGATCCATAGGTGGATTGTGAAAAGAGCACACATGCAATGACACTGGTGGATCCATATGTGGTATGTGAAAAGAACACACATGCAATGACTCCAGTTGTTGTTAGTGAAAAGAACATACATGCAATGACACGGGTGGATCCATGTGTGGTCTAAGAAGAGAACACACATTTCAATGACACTGGTGGATCTATATGTGGTATGTGAAAAGAACACACATGCAATGACTCTGGTTGTTGTTACTAAAAAGAACACACATGCAATGAAACTGGTGGATCCATAGGTGGTATGTGAAAAGAACACACATTTCAATGACCCTGGTTGTTGTTACTAAAAAGAACACACATGCAATGACACTGGTGGATCCATTGGTGGATTGTGAAAAGAGCACACATGCAATGACAGTGGTGGATCCATATGTGGTATGTGAAAAGAACACACATGCAATGACTCAAGTTGTTGTTAGTGAAAAGAACATTAATGCAATGACTTTGGTGGATCCACGTGTGGTCTCTGAAGAGAACACACATTTCAATGACACTGGTGGATCCATATGTGGTATGTGAAAAGAACACACATGTAATGACTTTGGTTGTTGTTACTAAAAAGAACAAACATGCAATGACACTGGTGGATCCATATGTGGTATGTGAAAAGAACACACATTTCAATGACTCTGGTTGTTGTTACTAAAAACAACACACATGCAATGACACTGGTGGATCCATAGGTGGTATGTGAAAAGAACACACATTTCAATGACTCTGGTTGTTGTTACTAAAAAGAACACACATGTAATGACACTGGTGGATCCATAGGTGGATTGTGAAAAGAGCACACATGCAATGACACTGGTGGATCCATATGTGGTATGTGAAAATAACACACATGCAATGACTCCAGTTGTTGTTAGTGAAAAGAACATACATGCAATGACACTGGTGGATCCATGTGTGGTCTAAGAAGAGAACACACATTTCAATGACACTGGTGGATCCATATGTGGTATGTGAAAATAACACACATGCAATGACTCCAGTTGTTGTTAGTGAAAAGAACATACATGCAATGACACTGGTGGATCCATGTGTGGTCTAAGAAGAGAACACACATTTCAATGACACTGGTGGATCCATATGTGGTATGTGAATAGAACACACATGCAATGACTCTGGTTGTTGTTAATAAAAAGAACACACATGCAATGACACTGGTGGATCCATAGGTGGTATGTGAAAAGACCACACATTTCAATGACTCTGGTTGTTGTTACTAAAAAGAACACACATGCCATGACACTGGTGGATCCATAGGTGGTATGTGAAAAGAACACACATTTCAATGACTCTGGTTGTTGTTACTAAAAATAACACACATGTAATGACACTGGTGGATCCATAGGTGGATTGTGAAAAGAGCACACATGCAATGACAATGGTGGATCCATATGTGGTATGTGAAAAGAACACACATGCAATGACTCCAGCTGTTGTTAGTGAAAAGAACATACATGCAATGACACTGGTGGATCCATGTGTGGTCTAAGAAGAGAACACACATTTCAATGACACTGGTGGATCCATATGTGGTATGTGAATAGAACACACATGGAATGACTCTGTTTGTTGTTAATAAAAAGAACACACATGCAATGACACTGGTGGATCCATAGGTGGTTTGTGAAAAGAACACACATTTCAATGACTCTGGTTGTTGTTACTAAAAAGAACACACATGCAATGACACTGGTGGATCCATAGGTGGATTGTGAAAAGAGCACACATGCAATGATAGTGGTGGCTCCATATGTGGTATGTGAAAAGAACACACATGCAATGACTCAAGTTGTTGTTAGTGAAAAGAACATTAATGCAATGACTTTGGTGGATCCACGTGTGGTCTCTGAAGAGAACACACATTTCAATGACACTGGTGGATCCATATGTGGTCTGTGAAAAGAACACACATGTAATGACTTTGGTTGTTGTTACTAAAAAGAACACACATGCAATGACACTGGTGGATCCATATGTGGTATGTGAAAAGAACACACATGCAATGACTCTGGTTGTTGTTAATAAAAAGAACACACATGCAATGCCACTGGTGGATCCATAGGTGGTATGTGAAAAGACCACACATTTCAATGACTCTGGTTGTTGTTACTAAAAAGAACACACATGAAATGACACTGGTGGATCCATAGGTGGTATGTGAAAAGAACACACATTTCAATGACTCTGGTTGTTGTTACTAAAAATAACACACATGTAATGACACTGGTGGATCCATAGGTGGATTGTGAAAAGAGCACACATGCAATGACACTGGTGGATCCATATGTGGTATGTGAAAAGAACACACATGCAATGACTCCAGTTGTTGTTAGTGAACAGAACATACATGCAATGACACGGGTGGATCCATGTGTGGTCTAAGAAGAGAACACACATTTCAATGACACTGGTGGATCTATATGTGGTATGTGAAAAGAACACACATGCAATGACTCTGGTTGTTGTTACTAAAAAGAACACACATGTAATGACACTGGTGGATCCATAGGTGGATTGTGAAAAGAGCACACATGCAATGACACTGGTGGATCCATATGTGGTATGTGAAAAGAACACACATGCAATGACTCCAGTTGTTGTTAGTGAAAAGAACATACATGCAATGACACGGGTGGATCCATGTGTGGTCTAAGAAGAGAACACACATTTCAATGACACTGGTGGATCTATATGTGGTATGTGAAAAGAACACACATGCAATGACTCTGGTTGTTGTTACTAAAAAGAACACACATGCAATGAAACTGGTGGATCCATAGGTGGTATGTGAAAAGAACACACATTTCAATGACCCTGGTTGTTGTTACTAAAAAGAACACACATGCAATGACACTGGTGGATCCATAGGTGGATTGTGAAAAGAGCACACATGCAATGACAGTGGTGGATCCATATGTGGTATGTGAAAAGAACACACATGCAATGACTCAAGTTGTTGTTAGTGAAAAGAACATTAATGCAATGACTTTGGTGGATCCACGTGTGGTCTCTGAAGAGAACACACATTTCAATGACACTGGTGGATCCATATGTGGTATGTGAAAAGAACACACATGTAATGACTTTGGTTGTTGTTACTAAAAAGAACAAACATGCAATGACACTGGTGGATCCATATGTGGTATGTGAAAAGAACACACATTTCAATGACTCTGGTTGTTGTTACTAAAAACAACACACATGCAATGACACTGGTGGATCCATAGGTGGTATGTGAAAAGAACACACATTTCAATGACTCTGGTTGTTGTTACTAAAAAGAACACACATGTAATGACACTGGTGGATCCATAGGTGGATTGTGAAAAGAGCACACATGCAATGACACTGGTGGATCCATATGTGGTATGTGAAAATAACACACATGCAATGACTCCAGTTGTTGTTAGTGAAAAGAACATACATGCAATGACACTGGTGGATCCATGTGTGGTCTAAGAAGAGAACACACATTTCAATGACACTGGTGGATCCATATGTGGTATGTGAAAATAACACACATGCAATGACTCCAGTTGTTGTTAGTGAAAAGAACATACATGCAATGACACTGGTGGATCCATGTGTGGTCTAAGAAGAGAACACACATTTCAATGACACTGGTGGATCCATATGTGGTATGTGAATAGAACACACATGCAATGACTCTGGTTGTTGTTAATAAAAAGAACACACATGCAATGACACTGGTGGATCCATAGGTGGTATGTGAAAAGACCACACATTTCAATGACTCTGGTTGTTGTTACTAAAAAGAACACACATGCCATGACACTGGTGGATCCATAGGTGGTATGTGAAAAGAACACACATTTCAATGACTCTGGTTGTTGTTACTAAAAATAACACACATGTAATAACACTGGTGGATCCATAGGTGGATTGTGAAAAGAGCACACATGCAATGACAATGGTGGATCCATATGTGGTATGTGAAAAGAACACACATGCAATGACTCCAGTTGTTGTTAGTGAAAAGAACATACATGCAATGACACTGGTGGATCCATGTGTGGTCTAAGAAGAGAACACACATTTCAATGACACTGGTGGATCCATATGTGGTATGTGAATAGAACACACATGGAATGACTCTGTTTGTTGTTAATAAAAAGAACACACATGCAATGACACTGGTGGATCCATAGGTGGTTTGTGAAAAGAACACACATTTCAATGACTCTGGTTGTTGTTACTAAAAAGAACACACATGCAATGACACTGGTGGATCCATAGGTGGATTGTGAAAAGAGCACACATGCAATGATAGTGGTGGCTCCATATGTGGTATGTGAAAAGAACACACATGCAATGACTCAAGTTGTTGTTAGTGAAAAGAACATTAATGCAATGACTTTGGTGGATCCACGTGTGGTCTCTGAAGAGAACACACATTTCAATGACACTGGTGGATCCATATGTGGTCTGTGAAAAGAACACACATGTAATGACTTTGGTTGTTGTTACTAAAAAGAACACACATGCAATGACACTGGTGGATCCATATGTGGTATGTGAAAAGAACACACATGCAATGACTCTGGTTGTTGTTAATAAAAAGAACACACATGCAATGCCACTGGTGGATCCATAGGTGGTATGTGAAAAGACCACACATTTCAATGACTCTGGTTGTTGTTACTAAAAAGAACACACATGAAATGACACTGGTGGATCCATAGGTGGTATGTGAAAAGAACACACATTTCAATGACTTTGGTTGTTGTTACTAAAAATAACACACATGTAATGACACTGGTGGATCCATAGGTGGATTGTGAAAAGAGCACACATGCAATGACACTGGTGGATCCATATGTTGTATGTGAAAAGAACACACATGCAATGACTCCAGTTGTTGTTAGTGAACAGAACATACATGCAATGACACGGGTGGATCCATGTGTGGTCTAAGAAGAGAACACACATTTCAATGACACTGGTGGATCTATATGTGGTATGTGAAAAGAACACACATGCAATGACTCTGGTTGTTGTTACTAAAAAGAACACACATGCAATGAAACTGGTGGATCCATAGGTGGTATGTGAAAAGAACACACATTTCAATGACTCTGGTTGTTGTTACTAAAAAGAACACACATGCAATGACACTGGTGGATCCATAGGTGGATTGTGAAAAGAGCACACATGCAATGACAGTGGTGGATCCATATGTGGTATGTAAAAAGAACACACATGCAATGACTCAAGTTGTTGTTAGTGAAAAGAACATTAATGCAATGACTTTGGTGGATCCACGTGTGGTCTCTGAAGAGAACACACATTTCAATGACACTGGTGGATCCATATGTGGTATGTGAAAAGAACACACATGTAATGACTTTGGTTGTTGTTACTAAAAAGAACACACATGCAATGACACTGGTGGATCCATATGTGGTATGTGAAAAGAACACACATTTCAATGACTCTGGTTGTTGTTACTAAAAACAACACACATGCAATCACACTGGTGGATCCATAGGTGGTATGTGAAAAGAACACACATTTCAATGACTCTGGTTGTTGTTACTAAAAAGAACACACATGTAATGACACTGGTGGATCCATAGGTGCATTGTGAAAAGAGCACACATGCAATGACACTGGTGGATCCATATGTGGTATGTGAAAATAATACACATGCAATGACTCCAGTTGTTGTTAGTGAAAAGAACATACATGCAATGACACTGGTGGATCCATGTGTGGTCTAAGAAGAGAACACACATTTCAATGACACTGGTGGATCCATATGTGGTATGTGAAAAGAACACACATGCAATGACTCTGGTTGTTGTTAATAAAAAGAACACACATGCAATGACATTGGTGGATCCATAGGTGGTATGTGAAACGACCACACATTTCAATGACTCTGGTTGTTGTTACTAAAAAGAACACACATGCAATGACACTGGTGGATCCATAGGTGGATTATGAAAAGAGCACACATGCAATGACAGTGGTGGATCCATATGTGGTATGTGAAAAGAACACACATGCAATGACTCAAGTTGTTTTTAGTGAAAAGAACATTAATGCAATGACTGGTGGATCCACGTGTGGTCTCTAAAGAGAACACACATTTCAATGACACTGGTGGATCCATATGTGGTATGTGAAAAGAACACACATGTAATGACTTTGGTTGTTGTTATTAAAAAGAACACACTTGCAATGACACTGGTGGATCCATATGTGGTATGTGAAAAGAACACACATGCAATGACTCCAGTTGTTGTTAGTGAAAAGAACATACATGCAATGACACTGGTGGATCCATGTGTGGTCTAAGAAGAGAACACACATTTCAATGACACTGGTGGATCTATATGTGGTATGTGAAAAGAACACACATGCAATGACTCTGGTTGTTCTTACTAAAAAGAACACACATGCAATGAAACTGGTGGATCCATAGGTGGTATGTGAAAAGAACACACATTTCAATGACTCTGGTTGTTGTTACTAAAAAGAACACACATGCAATGACACTGGTGGATCCATAGGTGGATTGTGAAAAGAGCACACATGCAATGACAGTGGTGGATCCATATGTGGTATGTGAAAAGAACACACATGCAATGACTCAAGTTGTTGTTAGTGAAAAGAACATTAATGCAATGACTTTGGTGGATCCACGTGTGGTCTCTGAAGAGAACACACATTTCAATGACACTGGTGGATCCATATGTGGTATGTGAAAAGAACACACATGTAATGACTT
Organism: Avena sativa; assembly: GCA_916181665.1. Lineage (NCBI taxonomy): Eukaryota > Viridiplantae > Streptophyta > Magnoliopsida > Poales > Poaceae > Avena > Avena sativa. Next base: position 355,266,773 of record OV702291.1, read on the forward strand.
TGGTTGTTGTTACTAAAAAGAACACACATGCAATGACACTGGTGGATCGATATGTGGTATGTGAAAAGAGCACACATGCAATGACACTGGTGGATCCATATGTGGTATGTGAAAAGAACACACATGCAATGACTCTGGTTGTTGTTACTAAAAAGAACACACATGCAATGACACTGGCGGATCCATAGGTGGATTGTGAAAAGAGCACACATGCAATGACACTGGTGGATCCATATGTGGTATGTGAAAAGAACACACATGCAATGACTTTGGTTGTTGTTAGTGAAAAGAACATCAATGCAATGACATTGGTGGATCCATGTGTGGTCTCTGAAGAGAACACACATTTTAATGACAGTGGTGGATCCATATGTGGTATGTGAAAAGAACACACATGCAATGACTGTGGTTGTTGTTACTAAAAAGAACACACATGCAATGACACTGGTGGATCCATATGTGGTATGTGAAAAGAACACACATTTCAATGACTCTGGGTGTGGTTACTAAAAAGAACACACATGCAATGACACTGGTGGATCCACAGGTGGTATGTGAAAAGGACACACATTTCAATGAATCTGGTTGTTGTTTTAAAAAGAACACACATGCAATGACACTGGTGGATCCATAGGTGGATTGTAAAAAGAGCACACATGCAATGACACTGGTGGATCCATATGTGGTATGTGAAAAGAACACATATGCAATGACTCTGGTTGTTGTTAGTGAAAAGAACACACATGCAATGACACTGGTGGATCCATGTGTGGTCTGTGAAGAGAACACACATTTCAATGACACTAGTGGATCCATATGTGGTATGTGAAAAGAACACACATGCAATGACCCTGGTTGTTGTTACTAAAAAGAACATACATGCAATGACATTGGTGGATCCATATGTGGTATGTGAAAAGAACACACATTTCAATGACGCTGGTTGTTGATACTAAAAAGAACACACGTGCAATGATACTGGTGGATCCATAGGTGGATTGTGAAAAGAGCACACATGCAACGACACTGGTGGATCCATCTATGGTATGTTAAAAGAACACACATGCAATGACTCTAGTTGTTGTTAGTGAAAAGAACATACATGCAATGACACTCGTGGATCCATGTGTGGTCTCTGAAGAGAACACACATTTCAATGACACTGGTGGATCCATATGTGGTATGTGAAAAGAACACACATGCAATGAGTCTAGTTGTTGTCACTAAAAAGAACACACATGCAATGACACTGGTGGATCCATATGTGGTATGTGAAAAGAACACACATTTCAATGACTTTGGTTGTTGTTGCTAAAAAGAACACACATGCAATGACACCGGTGGATCCATAGGTGGATTGTGAAAAGAGCACACATGCAATGACACTGGTGGATCCATGTGTGGTCTCTGAAGAGAACACACATTTCAATGACACTAGTGGATCCATATGTGGTATGTGAAAAGAACACACATGCAATGACTCTGGTTGTTGTTACTAAAAAGAACATACATGCAATGGCATTGGTGGATTCATAGGTGGTATGTGAAAACAACACACATTTCAATGACTCTGGTTTGTTGTTACTAAAAAGAACACACATGCAATGATACTGGTGGATCCATAGGTGGATTGTGAAAAGAGCACACATGCAATGACACTGGTGGATCCATATGTGCTTTGTGAAAAGAACACACATGCAATGACTCCAGTTGTTGTTAGTGAAAAGAACATACATGCAATGACACTGGTGGATCCTTGTGTGGTCTATGAAGAGAACCCACATTTCAATGACACTGGTGGATCCATATGTGGTATGTGAAAAGAACACACATGCAATGACTCTGGTTGTTGTTACTAAAAAGAACACACATGCAATGACACTGGTGGATCCATAGGTGGTATGTGAAAAGAACACACATTTCAATGACTCTGGTTGTTGTTACTAAAAATAACACACATGTAATGACACTGGTGGATCCATAGGTGGATTGTGAAAAGAGCACACATGCAATGACACTGGTGGATCCATATGTGGTATGTGAAAAGAACACACATGCAATGACTCCAGTTGTTGTTAGTGAAAAGAACATACATGCAATGACACTGGTGGATCCATGTGTGGTCTAAGAAGAGAACACACATTTCAATGACACTGGTGGATCCATATGTGGTATGTGCAAAGAACACACATGCAATGACTCTGGTTGTTGTTAATAAAAAGAACACACATGCAATGACACTGGTGGATCCATAGGTGGTATGTCAAAAGACCACACATTTCAATGACTCTGGTTGTTGTTACTAAAAAGAACACACATGCAATGACACTAGTGGATCCATAGGTGGATTGTGAAAAGAGCACACATGCAATGACAGTGGTGGATCCATATGTGGTATGTGAAAAGAACACACATGCAATGACTCATGTTGTTGTTAGTGAAAAGAACATTAATGCAATGACTTTGGTGGATCCACGTGTGGTCTCTGAAGAGAACACACATTTCAATGACACTGGTGGATCCATATGTGGTATGTGAAAAGAACACACATGTAATGACTTTGGTTGTTGTTACTAAAAAGAACACACATGCAATGACACTGGTGGATCCATATGTTGTATGTGAAAAGAACACACATTTCAATGACTCTGGTTGTTGTTACTAAAAACAACACACATGCAATGACACTGGTGGATCCATAGGTGGTATGTGAAAAGAACACACATTTCAATGACTCTGGTAGTTGTTACTAAAAAGAACACACATGCAATGACACTGGTGGATCCATAGGTGGATTGTGAAAAGAGCACACATGCAATGACACTGGTGGATCCATATGTGGTATGTGAAAAGAACACACATGCAATGACTTTGGTTGTTGTTAGTGAAAAGAACATCAATGCAATGACATTGGTGGATCCATGTGTGGTCTCTGAAGAGAACACACATTTTAATGACAGTGGTGGATCCATATGTGGTATGTGAAAAGAACACACATGCAATGACACTGGTGGATCCATATGTGGTATGTGAAAAGAACACACATTTCAATGACTCTGGGTGTGGTTACTAAAAAGAACACACATGCAATGACACTGGTGGATCCATAGGTGGTATGTGAAAAGGACACACATTTCAATGAATCTGGTTGTTGTTTCTAAAAAGAACACACATGCAATGACACTGGTGGATCCATAGGTGGATTGTAAAAAGAGCACACATGCAATGACACTGGTGGATCCATATGTGGTATGTGAAAAGAACACACATGCAATGACTCTGGTTGTTGTTAGTGAAAAGAACACACAGGCAATGACACTGGTGGATCCATGTGTGGTCTGTGAAGAGAACACACATTTCAATGACACTGGTGGATCCATATGTGGTATGTGAAAAGAACACACATGCAATGGCCCTGGTTGTTGTTACTAAAAAGAACATACATGCAATGACATTGGTGGATCCATTTGTGGTATGTGAAAAGAACACACATGCAATGGCCCTGGTTGTTGTTACTAAAAAGAGCATACATGCAATGGCATTGGTGGATTCATAGGTGGTATGTGAAAACAACACACATTTCAATGACTCTGGTTTGTTGTTACTAAAAAGAACACACATGCAATGATACTGGTGGATCCATAGGTGGATTGTGAAAAGAGCACACATGCAATGACACTGGTGGATCCATATGTGCTTTGTGAAAAGAACACACATGCAATGACTCCAGTTGTTGTTAGTGAAAAGAACATACATGCAATGACACTGGTGGATCCTTGTGTGGTCTATGAAGAGAACCCACATTTCAATGACACTGGTGGATCCATATGTGGTATGTGAAAAGAACACACATGCAATGACTCTGGTTGTTGTTACTAAAAAGAACACACATGCAATGACACTGGTGGATCCATAGGTGGTATGTGAAAAGAACACACATTTCAATGACTCTGGTTGTTGTTACTAAAAATAACACACATGTAATGACACTGGTGGATCCATAGGTGGATTGTGAAAAGAGCACACATGCAATGACACTGGTGGATCCATATGTGGTATGTGAAAAGAACACACATGCAATGACTCCAGTTGTTGTTAGTGAAAAGAACATACATGCAATGACACTGGTGGATCCATGTGTGGTCTAAGAAGAGAACACACATTTCAATGACACTGGTGGATCCATATGTGGTATGTGCAAAGAACACACATGCAATGACTCTGGTTGTTGTTAATAAAAAGAACACACATGCAATGAAACTGGTGGATCCATAGGTGGTATGTGAAAAGAACACACATTTCAATGACTCTGGTTGTTGTTACTAAAAAGAACACACATGCAATGACACTGGTGGATCCATAGGTGGATTGTGAAAAGAGCACACATGCAATGACAGTGGTGGATCCATATGTGGTATGTAAAAAGAACACACATGCAATGACTCAAGTTGTTGTTAGTGAAAAGAACATTAATGCAATGACTTTGGTGGATCCACGTGTGGTCTCTGAAGAGAACACACATTTCAATGACACTGGTGGATCCATATGTGGTATGTGAAAAGAACACACATGTAATGACTTTGGTTGTTGTTACTAAAAAGAACACACATGCAATGACACTGGTGGATCCATATGTGGTATGTGAAAAGAACACACATTTCAATGACTCTGGTTGTTGTTACTAAAAACAACACACATGCAATCACACTGGTGGATCCATAGGTGGTATGTGAAAAGAACACACATTTCAATGACTCTGGTTGTTGTTACTAAAAAGAACACACATGTAATGACACTGGTGGATCCATAGGTGCATTGTGAAAAGAGCACACATGCAATGACACTGGTGGATCCATATGTGGTATGTGAAAATAACACACATGCAATGACTCCAGTTGTTGTTAGTGAAAAGAACATACATGCAATGACACTGGTGGATCCATGTGTGGTCTAAGAAGAGAACACACATTTCAATGACACTGGTGGATCCATATGTGGTATGTGAAAAGAACACACATGCAATGACTCTGGTTGTTGTTAATAAAAAGAACACACATGCAATGACATTGGTGGATCCATAGGTGGTATGTGAAACGACCACACATTTCAATGACTCTGGTTGTTGTTACTAAAAAGAACACACATGCAATGACACTGGTGGATCCATAGGTGGATTATGAAAAGAGCACACATGCAATGACAGTGGTGGATCCATATGTGGTATGTGAAAAGAACACACATGCAATGACTCAAGTTGTTTTTAGTGAAAAGAACATTAATGCAATGACTGGTGGATCCACGTGTGGTCTCTAAAGAGAACACACATTTCAATGACACTGGTGGATCCATATGTGGTATGTGAAAAGAACACACATGTAATGACTTTGGTTGTTGTTATTAAAAAGAACACACTTGCAATGACACTGGTGGATCCATATGTGGTATGTGAAAAGAACACACATGCAATGACTCCAGTTGTTGTTAGTGAAAAGAACATACATGCAATGACACTGGTGGATCCATGTGTGGTCTAAGAAGAGAACACACATTTCAATGACACTGGTGGATCTATATGTGGTATGTGAAAAGAACACACATGCAATGACTCTGGTTGTTCTTACTAAAAAGAACACACATGCAATGAAACTGGTGGATCCATAGGTGGTATGTGAAAAGAACACACATTTCAATGACTCTGGTTGTTGTTACTAAAAAGAACACACATGCAATGACACTGGTGGATCCATAGGTGGATTGTGAAAAGAGCACACATGCAATGACAGTGGTGGATCCATATGTGGTATGTGAAAAGAACACACATGCAATGACTCAAGTTGTTGTTAGTGAAAAGAACATTAATGCAATGACTTTGGTGGATCCACGTGTGGTCTCTGAAGAGAACACACATTTCAATGACACTGGTGGATCCATATGTGGTATGTGAAAAGAACACACATGTAATGACTTTGGTTGTTGTTACTAAAAAGAACACACATGCAATGACACTGGTGGATCGATATGTGGTATGTGAAAAGAGCACACATGCAATGACACTGGTGGATCCATATGTGGTATGTGAAAAGAACACACATGCAATGACTCTGGTTGTTGTTACTAAAAAGAACACACATGCAATGACACTGGCGGATCCATAGGTGGATTGTGAAAAGAGCACACATGCAATGACACTGGTGGATCCATATGTGGTATGTGAAAAGAACACACATGCAATGACTTTGGTTGTTGTTAGTGAAAAGAACATCAATGCAATGACATTGGTGGATCCATGTGTGGTCTCTGAAGAGAACACACATTTTAATGACAGTGGTGGATCCATATGTGGTATGTGAAAAGAACACACATGCAATGACTGTGGTTGTTGTTACTAAAAAGAACACACATGCAATGACACTGGTGGATCCATATGTGGTATGTGAAAAGAACACACATTTCAATGACTCTGGGTGTGGTTACTAAAAAGAACACACATGCAATGACACTGGTGGATCCACAGGTGGTATGTGAAAAGGACACACATTTCAATGAATCTGGTTGTTGTTTTAAAAAGAACACACATGCAATGACACTGGTGGATCCATAGGTGGATTGTAAAAAGAGCACACATGCAATGACACTGGTGGATCCATATGTGGTATGTGAAAAGAACACATATGCAATGACTCTGGTTGTTGTTAGTGAAAAGAACACACATGCAATGACACTGGTGGATCCATGTGTGGTCTGTGAAGAGAACACACATTTCAATGACACTAGTGGATCCATATGTGGTATGTGAAAAGAACACACATGCAATGACCCTGGTTGTTGTTACTAAAAAGAACATACATGCAATGACATTGGTGGATCCATATGTGGTATGTGAAAAGAACACACATTTCAATGACGCTGGTTGTTGATACTAAAAAGAACACACGTGCAATGATACTGGTGGATCCATAGGTGGATTGTGAAAAGAGCACACATGCAACGACACTGGTGGATCCATCTATGGTATGTTAAAAGAACACACATGCAATGACTCTAGTTGTTGTTAGTGAAAAGAACATACATGCAATGACACTCGTGGATCCATGTGTGGTCTCTGAAGAGAACACACATTTCAATGACACTGGTGGATCCATATGTGGTATGTGAAAAGAACACACATGCAATGAGTCTAGTTGTTGTCACTAAAAAGAACACACATGCAATGACACTGGTGGATCCATATGTGGTATGTGAAAAGAACACACATTTCAATGACTTTGGTTGTTGTTGCTAAAAAGAACACACATGCAATGACACCGGTGGATCCATAGGTGGATTGTGAAAAGAGCACACATGCAATGACACTGGTGGATCCATGTGTGGTCTCTGAAGAGAACACACATTTCAATGACACTAGTGGATCCATATGTGGTATGTGAAAAGAACACACATGCAATGACTCTGGTTGTTGTTACTAAAAAGAACATACATGCAATGGCATTGGTGGATTCATAGGTGGTATGTGAAAACAACACACATTTCAATGACTCTGGTTTGTTGTTACTAAAAAGAACACACATGCAATGATACTGGTGGATCCATAGGTGTATTGTGAAAAGAGCACACATGCAATGACACTGGTGGATCCATATGTGCTTTGTGAAAAGAACACACATGCAATGACTCCAGTTGTTGTTAGTGAAAAGAACATACATGCAATGACACTGGTGGATCCTTGTGTGGTCTATGAAGAGAACCCACATTTCAATGACACTGGTGGATCCATATGTGGTATGTGAAAAGAACACACATGCAATGACTCTGGTTGTTGTTACTAAAAAGAACACACATGCAATGACACTGGTGGATCCATAGGTGGTATGTGAAAAGAACACACATTTCAATGACTCTGGTTGTTGTTACTAAAAATAACACACATGTAATGACACTGGTGGATCCATAGGTGGATTGTGAAAAGAGCACACATGCAATGACACTGGTGGATCCATATGTGGTATGTGAAAAGAACACACATGCAATGACTCCAGTTGTTGTTAGTGAAAAGAACATACATGCAATGACACTGGTGGATCCATGTGTGGTCTAAGAAGAGAACACACATTTCAATGACACTGGTGGATCCATATGTGGTATGTGCAAAGAACACACATGCAATGACTCTGGTTGTTGTTAATAAAAAGAACACACATGCAATGACACTGGTGGATCCATAGGTGGTATGTCAAAAGACCACACATTTCAATGACTCTGGTTGTTGTTACTAAAAAGAACACACATGCAATGACACTAGTGGATCCATAGGTGGATTGTGAAAAGAGCACACATGCAATGACAGTGGTGGATCCATATGTGGTATGTGAAAAGAACACACATGCAATGACTCATGTTGTTGTTAGTGAAAAGAACATTAATGCAATGACTTTGGTGGATCCACGTGTGGTCTCTGAAGAGAACACACATTTCAATGACACTGGTGGATCCATATGTGGTATGTGAAAAGAACACACATGTAATGACTTTGGTTGTTGTTACTAAAAAGAACACACATGCAATGACACTGGTGGATCCATATGTGGTATGTGAAAAGAACACACATTTCAATGACTCTGGTTGTTGTTACTAAAAACAACACACATGCAATGACACTGGTGGATCCATAGGTGGTATGTGAAAAGAACACACATTTCAATGACTCTGGTAGTTGTTACTAAAAAGAACACACATGCAATGACACTGGTGGATCCATAGGTGGATTGTGAAAAGAGCACACATGCAATGACACTGGTGGATCCATATGTGGTATGTGAAAAGAACACACATGCAATGACTTTGGTTGTTGTTAGTGAAAAGAACATCAATGCAATGACATTGGTGGATCCATGTGTGGTCTCTGAAGAGAACACACATTTTAATGACAGTGGTGGATCCATATGTGGTATGTGAAAAGAACACACATGCAATGACACTGGTGGATCCATATGTGGTATGTGAAAAGAACACACATTTCAATGACTCTGGGTGTGGTTACTAAAAAGAACACACATGCAATGACACTGGTGGATCCATAGGTGGTATGTGAAAAGGACACACATTTCAATGAATCTGGTTGTTGTTTCTAAAAAGAACACACATGCAATGACACTGGTGGATCCATAGGTGGATTGTAAAAAGAGCACACATGCAATGACACTGGTGGATCCATATGTGGTATGTGAAAAGAACACACATGCAATGACTCTGGTTGTTGTTAGTGAAAAGAACACACAGGCAATGACACTGGTGGATCCATGTGTGGTCTGTGAAGAGAACACACATTTCAATGACACTGGTGGATCCATATGTGGTATGTGAAAAGAACACACATGCAATGGCCCTGGTTGTTGTTACTAAAAAGAACATACATGCAATGACATTGGTGGATCCATTTGTGGTATGTGAAAAGAACACACATTTCAATGACGCTGGTTGTTGTTACTAAAAAGAACACACGTGCAATGATACTGGTGGATCCATAGGTGGATTGTGAAAAGAGCACACATGCAACGGCACTGTTGGATCCATCTGTGGTATGTGAAAAGAACACACATGCAATGACTCTAGTTGTTGTTAGTGAAAAGAACATACATGCAATGACACTCGTGGATCCATGTGTGGTCTCTGAAGAGAACACACATTTCAATGACACTGGTGGATCCATATGTGGTATGTGAAAAGAACACACATTTCAATGACTCTGGTTGTTGTTGCTAAAAAGAACACACATGCAATGACACCGGTGGATCCACAGGTGGATTGTGAAAAGAGCACACATGCAATGACACTGGTGGATCCATGTGTGGTCTCTGAAGAGAACAAACATTTCAATGACACTAGTGGATCCATATGTGGTATGTGAAAAGAACACACATGCAATGACTCTGGTTGTTGTTACTAAAAAGAACATACATGCAATGGCATTTGTGGATTCATAGGTGGTATGTGAAAACAACACACATTTCAATGACTCTGGTTTGTTGTTACTAAAAAGAACACACATGCAATGATACTGGTGGATCCATAGGTGGATTGTGAAAAGAGCACACATGCAATGACACTGGTGGATCCATATGTACTTTGTGAAAAGAACACACATGCAATGACTCCAGTTGTTGTTAGTGAAAAGAACATACATGCAATGACACTGGTGGATCCTTGTGTGGTCTATGAAGAGAACCCACATTTCAATGACACTGGTGGATCCATATGTGGTACGTGAAAAGAACACACATGCAATGACTCTGGTTATTGTTACTAAAAAGAACACACATGCAATGACACTAGTGGATCCATAGGTGGTATGTGAAAAGAACACACATTTCAATGACTCTGGTTGTTGTTACTAAAAATAACACACATGTAATGACACTGGTGGATCCATAGGTGGATTGTGAAAAGAGCACACATGCAATGACACTGGTGGATCCATATGTGGTATGTGAAAAGAACACACATGCAATGACACTGGTGGATCCATAGGTGGTATGTGAAAAGGACACACATTTCAATGAATCTGGTTGTTGTTTCTAAAAAGAACACACATGCAATGACACTGGTGGATCCATAGGTGGATTGTGAAAAGAGCACACATGCAATGACACTGGTGGATCCATATGTGGTATGTGAAAAGAACACACATGCAATGACTCTGGTTGTTGTTAATAAAAAGAACACACATGCAATGCCACTGGTGGATCCATAGGTGGTATGTGAAAAGACCACACATTTCAATGACTCTGGTTGTTGTTACTAAAAAGAACACACATGAAATGACACTGGTGGATCCATAGGTGGTATGTGAAAAGAACACACATTTCAATGACTCTGGTTGTTGTTACTAAAAATAACACCCATGTAATGACACTGGTGGATCCATAGGTGGATTGTGAAAAGAGCACACATGCAATGACACTGGTGGATCCATATGTGGTATGTGAAAAGAACACACATGCAATGACTCCAGTTGTTGTTAGTGAACAGAACATACATGCAATGACACGGGTGGATCCATGTGTGGTCTAAGAAGAGAACACACATTTCAATGACACTGGTGGATCTATATGTGGTATGTGAAAAGAACACACATGCAATGACTCTGGTTGTTGTTACTAAAAAGAACACACATGCAATGAAACTGGTGGATCCATAGGTGGTATGTGAAAAGAACACACATTTCAATGACTCTGGTTGTTGTTACTAAAAAGAACACACATGCAATGACACTGGTGGATCCATAGGTGGATTGTGAAAAGAGCACACATGCAATGACAGTGGTGGATCCATATGTGGTATGTAAAAAGAACACACATGCAATGACTCAAGTTGTTGTTAGTGAAAAGAACATTAATGCAATGACTTTGGTGGATCCACGTGTGGTCTCTGAAGAGAACACACATTTCAGTGACACTGGTGGATCCATATGTGGTATGTGAAAAGAACACACATGTAATGACTTTGGTTGTTGTTACTAAAAAGAACACACATGCAATGACACTGGTGGATCCATATGTGGTATGTGAAAAGAACACACATTTCAATGACTCTGGTTGTTGTTACTAAAAACAACACACATGCAATGACACTGGTGGATCCATAGGTGGTATGTGAAAAGAACACACATTTCAATGACTCTGGTTGTTGTTACTAAAAAGAACACACATGTAATGACACTGGTGGATCCATAGGTGGATTGTGAAAAGAGCACACATGCAATGACACTGGTGGATCCATATGTGGTATGTGAAAATAACACACATGCAATGACTCCAGTTGTTGTTAGTGAAAAGAACATACATGCAATGACACTGGTGGATCCATGTGTGGTCTAAGAAGAGAACACACATTTCAATGACACTGGTGGATCCATATGTGGTATGTGAAAAGAACACACATGCAATGACTCTGGTTGTTGTTAATAAATAGAACACACATGCAATGACATTGGTGGATCCATAGGTGGTATGTGAAAAGACCACACATTTCAATGACTCTGGTTGTTGTTACTAAAAAGAACACACATGCAATGACACTGGTGGATCCATAGGTGGATTATGAAAAGAGCACACATGCAATGACAGTGGTGGATCCATATGTGGTATGTGAAAAGAACACACATGCAATGACTCAAGTTGTTTTTAGTGAAAAGAACATTAATGCAATGACTGGTGGATCCACGTGTGGTCTCTAAAGAGAACACACATTTCAATGACACTGGTGGATCCATATGTGGTATGTGAAAAGAACACACATGTAATGACTTTGGTTGTTGTTATTAAAAAGAACACACATGCAATGACACTGGTGGATCCATATGTGGTATGTGAAAAGAACACACATGCAATGACTCCAGTTGTTGTTAGTGAAAAGAACATACATGCAATGACACTGGTGGATCCATGTGTGGTCTAAGAAGAGAACACACATTTCAATGACACTGGTGGATCTATATGTGGTATGTGAAAAGAACACACATGCAATGACTCTGGTTGTTGTTACTAAAAAGAACACACATGCAATGAAACTGGTGGATCCATAGGTGGTATGTGAAAAGAACACACATTTCAATGACTCTGGTTGTTGTTACTAAAAAGAACACACATGCAATCACACTGGTGGATCCATAGGTGGATTGTGAAAAGAGCACACATGCAATGACAGTGGTGGATCCATATGTGGTATGTGAAAAGAACACACATGCAATGACTCAAGTTGTTGTTAGTGAAAAGAACATTAATGCAATGACTTTGGTGGATCCACGTGTGGTCTCTGAAGAGAACACACATTTCAATGACACTGGTGGATCCATATGTGGTATGTGAAAAGAACACACATGTAATGACTTTGGTTGTTGTTACTAAAAAGAACACACATGCAATGACACTGGTGGATCCATATGTGGTATGTGAAAAGAACACACATTTCAATGACTCTGGTTGTTGTTACTAAAAACAACACACATGCAATGAAACTGGTGGATCCATAGGTGGTATGTGAAAAGAACACACATTTCAATGACTCTGGTTGTTGTTACTAAAAAGAACACCCATGCAATGACACTGGCGGATCCATAGGTGGATTGTGAAAAGAGCACACATGCAATGACACTGGTGGATCCATATGTGGTATGTGAAAAGAACACACATGCAATGACTTTGGTTGTTGTTAGTGAAAAGAACATCAATGCAATGACATTGGTGGATCCATGTGTGGTCTCTGAAGAGAACACACATTTTAATGACAGTGGTGGATCGATATGTGGTATGTGAAAAGAACACACATGCAATGACTGTGGTTGTTGTTACTAAAAAGAACACACATGCAATGACACTGGTGGACCCATATGTGGTATGTGAAAAGAACACACATTTCAATGACTCTGGGTGTGGTTACTAAAAAGAACACACATGCAATGACACTGGTGGATCCACAGGTGGTATGTGAAAAGGACACACATTTCAATGAATCTGGTTGTTGTTTTAAAAAGAACACACATGCAATGACACTGGTGGATCCATAGGTGGATTGTAAAAAGAGCACACATGCAATGACACTGGTGGATCCATATGTGGTATGTGAAAAGAACACATATGCAATGACTCTGGTTGTTGTTAGTGAAAAGAACACACATGCAATGACACTGGTGGATCCATGTGTGGTCTGTGAAGAGAACACACATTTCAATGACACTGGTGGATCCATATGTGGTATGTGAAAAGAACACACATGCAATGACCCTGGTTGTTGTTACTAAAAAGAACATACATGCAATGACATTGGTGGATCCATATGTGGTATGTGAAAAGAACACACATTTCAATGACGCTGGTTGTTGATACTAAAAAGAACACACGTGCAATGATACTGGTGGATCCATAGGTGGATTGTGAAAAGAGCACACATGCAACGACACTGGTGGATCCATCTGTGGTATGTTAAAAGAACACACATGCAATGACTCTAGTTGTTGTTAGTGAAAAGAACATACATGCAATGACACTCGTGGATCCATGTGTGGTCTCTGAAGAGAACACACATTTCAATGACACTGGTGGATCCATATGTGGTATGTGAAAAGAACACACATGCAATGAGTCTAGTTGTTGTCACTAAAAAGAACACACATGCAATGACACTGGTGGATCCATATGTGGTATGTGAAAAGAACACACATTTCAATGACTTTGGTTGTTGTTAGTGAAAAGAACATCAATGCAATGACATTGGTGGATCCATGTGTGGTCTCTGAAGAGAACACACATTTTAATGACAGTGGTGGATCCATATGTGGTATGTGAAAAGAACACACATGCAATGACACTGGTGGATCCATATGTGGTATGTGAAAAGAACACACATTTCAATGACTCTGGGTGTGGTTACTAAAAAGAACACACATGCAATGACACTGGTGGATCCATAGGTGGTATGTGAAAAGGACACACATTTCAATGAATCTGGTTGTTGTTTCTAAAAAGAACACACATGCAATGACACTGGTGGATCCATAGGTGGATTGTAAAAAGAGCACACATGCAATGACACTGGTGGATCCATATGTGGTATGTGAAAAGAACACACATGCAATGACTCTGGTTGTTGTTAGTGAAAAGAACACACAGGCAATGACACTGGTGGATCCATGTGTGGTCTGTGAAGAGAACACACATTTCAATGACACTGGTGGATCCATATGTGGTATGTGAAAAGAACACACATGCAATGGCCCTGGTTGTTGTTACTAAAAAGAACATACATGCAATGACATTGGTGGATCCATTTGTGGTATGTGAAAAGAACACACATTTCAATGACGCTGGTTGTTGTTACTAAAAAGAACACACGTGCAATGATACTGGTGGATCCATAGGTGGATTGTGAAAAGAGCACACATGCAACGGCACTGTTGGATCCATCTGTGGTATGTGAAAAGAACACACATGCAATGACTCTAGTTGTTGTTAGTGAAAAGAACATACATGCAATGACACTCGTGGATCCATGTGTGGTCTCTGAAGAGAACACACATTTCAATGACACTGGTGGATCCATATGTGGTATGTGAAAAGAACACACATTTCAATGACTCTGGTTGTTGTTGCTAAAAAGAACACACATGCAATGACACCGGTGGATCCACAGGTGGATTGTGAAAAGAGCACACATGCAATGACACTGGTGGATCCATGTGTGGTCTCTGAAGAGAACAAACATTTCAATGACACTAGTGGATCCATATGTGGTATGTGAAAAGAACACACATGCAATGACTCTGGTTGTTGTTACTAAAAAGAACATACATGCAATGGCATTTGTGGATTCATAGGTGGTATGTGAAAACAACACACATTTCAATGACTCTGGTTTGTTGTTACTAAAAAGAACACACATGCAATGATACTGGTGGATCCATAGGTGGATTGTGAAAAGAGCACACATGCAATGACACTGGTGGATCCATATGTACTTTGTGAAAAGAACACACATGCAATGACTCCAGTTGTTGTTAGTGAAAAGAACATACATGCAATGACACTGGTGGATCCTTGTGTGGTCTATGAAGAGAACCCACATTTCAATGACACTGGTGGATCCATATGTGGTACGTGAAAAGAACACACATGCAATGACTCTGGTTATTGTTACTAAAAAGAACACACATGCAATGACACTAGTGGATCCATAGGTGGTATGTGAAAAGAACACACATTTCAATGACTCTGGTTGTTGTTACTAAAAATAACACACATGTAATGACACTGGTGGATCCATACGTGGATTGTGAAAAGAGCACACATGCAATGACACTGGTGGATCCATATGTGGTATGTGAAAAGAACACACATGCAATGACACTGGTGGATCCATAGGTGGTATGTGAAAAGGACACACATTTCAATGAATCTGGTTGTTGTTTCTAAAAAGAACACACATGCAATGACACTGGTGGATCCATAGGTGGATTGTGAAAAGAGCACACATGCAATGACACTGGTGGATCCATATGTGGTATGTGAAAAGAACACACATGCAATGACTCTGGTTGTTGTTAATAAAAAGAACACACATGCAATGCCACTAGTGGATCCATAGGTGGTATGTGAAAAGACCACACATTTCAATGACTCTGGTTGTTGTTACTAAAAAGAACACACATGAAATGACACTGGTGGATCCATAGGTGGTATGTGAAAAGAACACACATTTCAATGACTCTGGTTGTTGTTACTAAAAATAACACCCATGTAATGACACTGGTGGATCCATAGGTGGATTGTGAAAAGAGCACACATGCAATGACACTGGTGGATCCATATGTGGTATGTGAAAAGAACACACATGCAATGACTCTAGTTGTTGTTAGTGAACAGAACATACATGCAATGACACGGGTGGATCCATGTGTGGTCTAAGAAGAGAACACACATTTCAATGACACTGGTGGATCTATATGTGGTATGTGAAAAGAACACACATGCAATGACTCTGGTTGTTGTTACTAAAAAGAACACACATGCAATGAAACTGGTGGATCCATAGGTGGTATGTGAAAAGAACACACATTTCAATGACTCTGGTTGTTGTTACTAAAAAGAACACACATGCAATGACACTGGTGGATCCATAGGTGGATTGTGAAAAGAGCACACATGCAATGACAGTGGTGGATCCATATGTGGTATGTAAAAAGAACACACATGCAATGACTCAAGTTGTTGTTAGTGAAAAGAACATTAATGCAATGACTTTGGTGGATCCACGTGTGGTCTCTGAAGAGAACACACATTTCAATGACACTGGTGGATCCATATGTGGTATGTGAAAAGAACACACATGTAATGACTTTGGTTGTTGTTACTAAAAAGAACACACATGCAATGACACTGGTGGATCCATATGTGGTATGTGAAAAGAACACACATTTCAATGACTCTGGTTGTTGTTACTAAAAACAACACACATGCAATGACACTGGTGGATCCATAGGTGGTATGTGAAAAGAACACACATTTCAATGACTCTGGTTGTTGTTACTAAAAAGAACACACATGTAATGACACTGGTGGATCCATAGGTGGATTGTGAAAAGAGCACACATGCAATGACACTGGTGGATCCATATGTGGTATGTGAAAATAACACACATGCAATGACTCCAGTTGTTGTTAGTGAAAAGAACATACATGCAATGACACTGGTGGATCCATGTGTGGTCTAAGAAGAGAACACACATTTCAATGACACTGGTGGATCCATATGTGGTATGTGAAAAGAACACACATGCAATGACTCTGGTTGTTGTTAATAAAAAGAACACACATGCAATGACATTGGTGGATCCATAGGTGGTATGTGAAAAGACCACACATTTCAATGACTCTGGTTGTTGTTACTAAAAAGAACACACATGCAATGACACTGGTGGATCCATAGGTGGATTATGAAAAGAGCACACATGCAATGACAGTGGTGGATCCATATGTGGTATGTGAAAAGAACACACATGCAATGACTCAAGTTGTTTTTAGTGAAAAGAACATTAATGCAATGACTGGTGGATCCACGTGTGGTCTCTAAAGAGAACACACATTTCAATGACACTGGTGGATCCATATGTGGTATGTGAAAAGAACACACATGTAATGACTTTGGTTGTTGTTATTAAAAAGAACACACATGCAATGACACTGGTGGATCCATATGTGGTATGTGAAAAGAACACACATGCAATGACTCCAGTTGTTGTTAGTGAAAAGAACATACATGCAATGACACTGGTGGATCCATGTGTGGTCTAAGAAGAGAACACACATTTCAATGACACTGGTGGATCTATATGTGGTATGTGAAAAGAACACACATGCAATGACTCTGGTTGTTGTTACTAAAAAGAACACACATGCAATGAAACTGGTGGATCCATAGGTGGTATGTGAAAAGAACACACATTTCAATGACTCTGGTTGTTGTTACTAAAAAGAACACACATGCAATCACACTGGTGGATCCATAGGTGGATTGTGAAAAGAGCACACATGCAATGACAGTGGTGGATCCATATGTGGTATGTGAAAAGAACACACATGCAATGACTCAAGTTGTTGTTAGTGAAAAGAACATTAATGCAATGACTTTGGTGGATCCACGTGTGGTCTCTGAAGAGAACACACATTTCAATGACACTGGTGGATCCATATGTGGTATGTGAAAAGAACACACATGTAATGACTTTGGTTGTTGTTACTAAAAAGAACACACATGCAATGACACTGGTGGATCCATATGTGGTATGTGAAAAGAACACACATTTCAATGACTCTGGTTGTTGTTACTAAAAACAACACACATGCAATGACACTGGTGGATCCATAGGTGGTATGTGAAAAGAACACACATTTCAATGACTCTGGTTGTTGTTACTAAAAAGAACACCCATGCAATGACACTGGCGGATCCATAGGTGGATTGTGAAAAGAGCACACATGCAATGACACTGGTGGATCCATATGTGGTATGTGAAAAGAACACACATGCAATGACTTTGGTTGTTGTTAGTGAAAAGAACATCAATGCAATGACATTGGTGGATCCATGTGTGGTCTCTGAAGAGAACACACATTTTAATGACAGTGGTGGATCGATATGTGGTATGTGAAAAGAACACACATGCAATGACTGTGGTTGTTGTTACTAAAAAGAACACACATGCAATGACACTGGTGGACCCATATGTGGTATGTGAAAAGAACACACATTTCAATGACTCTGGGTGTGGTTACTAAAAAGAACACACATGCAATGACACTGGTGGATCCACAGGTGGTATGTGAAAAGGACACACATTTCAATGAATCTGGTTGTTGTTTTAAAAAGAACACACATGCAATGACACTGGTGGATCCATAGGTGGATTGTAAAAAGAGCACACATGCAATGACACTGGTGGATCCATATGTGGTATGTGAAAAGAACACATATGCAATGACTCTGGTTGTTGTTAGTGAAAAGAACACACATGCAATGACACTGGTGGATCCATGTGTGGTCTGTGAAGAGAACACACATTTCAATGACACTGGTGGATCCATATGTGGTATGTGAAAAGAACACACATGCAATGACCCTGGTTGTTGTTACTAAAAAGAACATACATGCAATGACATTGGTGGATCCATATGTGGTATGTGAAAAGAACACACATTTCAATGACGCTGGTTGTTGATACTAAAAAGAACACACGTGCAATGATACTGGTGGATCCATAGGTGGATTGTGAAAAGAGCACACATGCAACGACACTGGTGGATCCATCTGTGGTATGTTAAAAGAACACACATGCAATGACTCTAGTTGTTGTTAGTGAAAAGAACATACATGCAATGACACTCGTGGATCCATGTGTGGTCTCTGAAGAGAACACACATTTCAATGACACTGGTGGATCCATATGTGGTATGTGAAAAGAACACACATGCAATGAGTCTAGTTGTTGTCACTAAAAAGAACACACATGCAATGACACTGGTGGATCCATATGTGGTATGTGAAAAGAACACACATTTCAATGACTTTGGTTGTTGTTAGTGAAAAGAACATCAATGCAATGACATTGGTGGATCCATGTGTGGTCTCTGAAGAGAACACACATTTTAATGACAGTGGTGGATCCATATGTGGTATGTGAAAAGAACACACATGCAATGACACTGGTGGATCCATATGTGGTATGTGAAAAGAACACACATTTCAATGACTCTGGGTGTGGTTACTAAAAAGAACACACATGCAATGACACTGGTGGATCCATAGGTGGTATGTGAAAAGGACACACATTTCAATGAATCTGGTTGTTGTTTCTAAAAAGAACACACATGCAATGACATTGGTGGATCCATAGGTGGATTGTAAAAAGAGCACACATGCAATGACACTGGTGGATCCATATGTGGTATGTGAAAAGAACACACATGCAATGACTCTGGTTGTTGTTAGTGAAAAGAACACACAGGCAATGACACTGGTGGATCCATGTGTGGTCTGTGAAGAGAACACACATTTCAATGACACTGGTGGATCCATATGTGGTATGTGAAAAGAACACACATGCAATGGCCCTGGTTGTTGTTACTAAAAAGAACATACATGCAATGACATTGGTGGATCCATTTGTGGTATGTGAAAAGAACACACATTTCAATGACGCTGGTTGTTGTTACTAAAAAGAACACACGTGCAATGATACTGGTGGATCCATAGGTGGATTGTGAAAAGAGCACACATGCAACGGCACTGTTGGATCCATCTGTGGTATGTGAAAAGAACACACATGCAATGACTCTAGTTGTTGTTAGTGAAAAGAACATACATGCAATGACACTCGTGGATCCATGTGTGGTCTCTGAAGAGAACACACATTTCAATGACACTGGTGGATCCATATGTGGTATGTGAAAAGAACACACATTTCAATGACTCTGGTTGTTGTTGCTAAAAATAACACACATGCAATGACACCGGTGGATCCACAGGTGGATTGTGAAAAGAGCACACATGCAATGACACTGGTGGATCCATGTGTGGTCTCTGAAGAGAACAAACATTTCAATGACACTAGTGGATCCATATGTGGTATGTGAAAAGAACACACATGCAATGACTCTGGTTGTTGTTACTAAAAAGAACATACATGCAATGGCATTTGTGGATTCATAGGTGGTATGTGAAAACAACACACATTTCAATGACTCTGGTTTGTTGTTACTAAAAAGAACACACATGCAATGATACTGGTGGATCCATAGGTGGATTGTGAAAAGAGCACACATGCAATGACACTGGTGGATCCATATGTACTTTGTGAAAAGAACACACATGCAATGACTCCAGTTGTTGTTAGTGAAAAGAACATACATGCAATGACACTGGTGGATCCTTGTGTGGTCTATGAAGAGAACCCACATTTCAATGACACTGGTGGATCCATATGTGGTACGTGAAAAGAACACACATGCAATGACTCTGGTTGTTGTTAATAAAAAGAACACACATGCAATGCCACTGGTGGATCCATAGGTGGTATGTGAAAAGACCACACATTTCAATGACTCTGGTTGTTGTTACTAAAAAGAACACACATGAAATGACACTGGTGGATCCATAGGTGGTATGTGAAAAGAACACACATTTCAATGACTCTGGTTGTTGTTACTAAAAATAACACACATGTAATGACACTGGTGGATCCATAGGTGGATTGTGAAAAGAGCACACATGCAATGACACTGGTGGATCCATATGTGGTATGTGAAAAGAACACACATGCAATGACTCCAGTTGTTGTTAGTGAACAGAACATACATGCAATGACACGGGTGGATCCATGTGTGGTCTAAGAAGAGAACACACATTTCAATGACACTGGTGGATCTATATGTGGTATGTGAAAAGAACACACATGCAATGACTCTGGTTGTTGTTACTAAAAAGAACACACATGCAATGAAACTTGTGGATCCATAGGTGGTATGTGAAAAGAACACACATTTCAATGACTCTGGTTGTTGTTACTAAAAAGAACACACATGCAATGACACTGGTGGATCCATAGGTGGATTGTGAAAAGAGCACACATGCAATGACAGTGGTGGATCCATATGTGGTATGTAAAAAGAACACACATGCAATGACTCAAGTTGTTGTTAGTGAAAAGAACATTAATGCAATGACTTTGGTGGATCCACGTGTGGTCTCTGAAGAGAACACACATTTCAATGACACTGGTGGATCCATATGTGGTATGTGAAAAGAACACACATGTAATGACTTTGGTTGTTGTTACTAAAAAGAACACACATGCAATGACACTGGTGGATCCATATGTGGTATGTGAAAAGAACACACATTTCAATGACTCTGGTTGTTGTTACTAAAAACAACACACATGCAATGACACTGGTGGATCCATAGGTGGTATGTGAAAAGAACACACATTTCAATGACTCTGGTTGTTGTTACTAAAAAGAACACACATGTAATGACACTGGTGGATCCATAGGTGCATTGTGAAAAGAGCACACATGCAATGACACTGGTGGATCCATATGTGGTATGTGAAAATAACACAGATGCAATGACTCCAGTTGTTGTTAGTGAAAAGAACATACATGCAATGACACTGGTGGATCCATGTGTGGTCTAAGAAGAGAACACACATTTCAATGACACTGGTGGATCCATATGTGGTATGTGAAAAGAACACACATGCAATGACTCTGGTTGTTGTTAATAAAAAGAACACACATGCAATGACATTGGTGGATCCATAGGTGGTATGTGAAAAGACCACACATTTCAATGACTCTGGTTGTTGTTACTAAAAAGAACACACATGCAATGACACTGGTGGATCCATAGGTGGATTATGAAAAGAGCACACATGCAATGACAGTGGTGGATCCATATGTGGTATGTGAAAAGAACACACATGCAATGACTCAAGTTGTTTTTAGTGAAAAGAACATTAATGCAATGACTGGTGGATCCACGTGTGGTCTCTAAAGAGAACACACATTTCAATGACACTGGTGGATCCATATGTGGTATGTGAAAAGAACACACATGTAATGACTTTGGTTGTTGTTATTAAAAAGAACACACATGCAATGACACTGGTGGATCCATATGTGGTATGTGAAAAGAACACACATGCAATGACTCCAGTTGTTGTTAGTGAAAAGAACATACATGCAATGACACTGGTGGATCCATGTGTGGTCTAAGAAGAGAACACACATTTCAATGACACTGGTGGATCTATATGTGGTATGTGAAAAGAACACACATGCAATGACTCTGGTTGTTGTTACTAAAAAGAACACACATGCAATGAAACTGGTGGATCCATAGGTGGTATGTGAAAAGAACACACATTTCAATGACTCTGGTTGTTGTTACTAAAAAGAACACACATGCAATGACACTGGTGGATCCATAGGTGGATTGTGAAAAGAGCACACATGCAATGACAGTGGTGGATCCATATGTGGTATGTGAAAAGAACACACATGCAATGACTCAAGTTGTTGTTAGTGAAAAGAACATTAATGCAATGACTTTGGTGGATCCACGTGTGGTCTCTGAAGAGAACACACATTTCAATGACACTGGTGGATCCATATGTGGTATGTGAAAAGAACACACATGTAATGACTTTGGTTGTTGTTACTAAAAAGAACACACATGCAATGACACTGGTGGATCCATATGTGGTATGTGAAAAGAACACACATTTCAATGACTCTGGTTGTTACTAAAAACAACACACATGCAATGACACTGGTGGATCCATAGGTGGTATGTGAAAAGAACACACATTTCAATGACTCTGGTTGTTGTTACTAAAAAGAACACACATGCAATGACACTGGCGGATCCATAGGTGGATTGTGAAAAGAGCACACATGCAATGACACTGGTGGATCCATATGTGGTATGTGAAAAGAACACACATGCAATGACTTTGGTTGTTGTTAGTGAAAAGAACATCAATGCAATGACATTGGTGGATCCATGTGTGGTCTCTGAAGAGAACACACATTTTAATGACAGTGGTGGATCCATATGTGGTATGTGAAAAGAACACACATGCAATGACTGTGGTTGTTGTTACTAAAAAGAACACACATGCAATGACACTGGTGGATCCATATGTGGTATGTGAAAAGAACACACATTTCAATGACTCTGGGTGTGGTTACTAAAAAGAACACACATGCAATGACACTGGTGGATCCACAGGTGGTATGTGAAAAGGACACACATTTCAATGAATCTGGTTGTTGTTTTAAAAAGAACACACATGCAATGACACTGGTGGATCCATAGGTGGATTGTAAAAAGAGCACAGATGCAATGACACTGGTGGATCCATATGTGGTATGTGAAAAGAACACATATGCAATGACTCTGGTTGTTGTTAGTGAAAAGAACACACATGCAATGACACTGGTGGATCCATGTGTGGTCTGTGAAGAGAACACACATTTCAATGACACTGGTGGATCCATATGTGGTATGTGAAAAGAACACACATGCAATGACCCTGGTTGTTGTTACTAAAAAGAACATACATGCAATGACATTGGTGGATCCATATGTGGTATGTGAAAAGAACACACATTTCAATGACGCTGGTTGTTGATACTAAAAAGAACACACGTGCAATGATACTGGTGGATCCATAGGTGGATTGTGAAAAGATCACACATGCAACGACACTGGTGGATCCATCTGTGGTATGTTAAAAGAACACACATGCAATGACTCTAGTTGTTGTTAGTGAAAAGAACATACATGCAATGACACTCGTGGATCCATGTGTGGTCTCTGAAGAGAACACACATTTCAATGACACTGGTGGTTCCATATGTGGTATGTGAAAAGAACACACATGCAATGAGTCTAGTTGTTGTCACTAAAAAGAACACACATGCAATGACACTGGTGGATCCATATGTGGTATGTGAAAAGAACACACATTTCAATGACTTTGGTTGTTGTTAGTGAAAAGAACATCAATGCAATGACATTGGTGGATCCATGTGTGGTCTCTGAAGAGAACGCACATTTTAATGACAGTGGTGGATCCATATGTGGTATGTGAAAAGAACACACATGCAATGACACTGGTGGATCCATATGTGGTATGTGAAAAGAACACACATTTCAATGACTCTGGGTGTGGTTACTAAAAAGAACACACATGCAATGACACTGGTGGATCCATAGGTGGTATGTGAAAAGGACACACATTTCAATGAATCTGGTTGTTGTTTCTAAAAAGAACACACATGCAATGACACTGGTGGATCCTTGTGTGGTCTATGAAGAGAACCCACATTTCAATGACATTGGTGGATCCATATGTGGTATGTGAAAAGAACACACATTTCAATGACGCTGGTTGTTGATACTAAAAAGAACACACGTGCAATGATACTGGTGGATCCATAGGTGGATTGTGAAAAGAGCACACATGCAACAACACTGGTGGATCCATCTGTGGTATGTTAAAAGAACACACATGCAATGACTCTAGTTGTTGTTAGTGAAAAGAACATACATGCAATGACACTCGTGGATCCATGTGTGGTCTCTGAAGAGAACACACATTTCAATGACACTGGTGGATCCATATGTGGTATGTGAAAAGAACACACATGCAATGAGTCTAGTTGTTGTCACTAAAAAGAACACACATGCAATGACACTGGTGGATCCATATGTGGTATGTGAAAAGAACACACATTTCAATGACTTTGGTTGTTGTTGCTAAAAAGAACACACATGCAATGACACCGGTGGATCCATAGGTGGATTGTGAAAAGAGCACACATGCAATGACACTGGTGGATCCATGTGTGGTCTCTGAAGAGAACACACATTTCAATGACACTAGTGGATCCATATGTGGTATGTGAAAAGAACACACATGCAATGACTCTGGTTGTTGTTACTAAAAAGAACATACATGCAATGGCATTGGTGGATTCATAGGTGGTATGTGAAAACAACACACATTTCAATGACTCTGGTTTGTTGTTACTAAAAAGAACACACATGCAATGATACTGGTGGATCCATAGGTGGATTGTGAAAAGAGCACACATGCAATGACACTGGTGGATCCATATGTGCTTTGTGAAAAGAACACACATGCAATGACTCCAGTTGTTGTTAGTGAAAAGAACATACATGCAATGACACTGGTGGATCCTTGTGTGGTCTATGAAGAGAACCCACATTTCAATGACACTGGTGGATCCATATGTGGTATGTGAAAAGAACACACATGCAATGACTCTGGTTGTTGTTACTAAAAAGAACACACATGCAATGACACTGGTGGATCCATAGGTGGTATGTGAAAAGAACACACATTTCAATGACTCTGGTTGTTGTTACTAAAAATAACACACATGTAATGACACTGGTGGATCCATAGGTGGATTGTGAAAAGAGCACACATGCAATGACACTGGTGGATCCATATGTGGTATGTGAAAAGAACACACATGCAATGACTCCAGTTGTTGTTAGTGAAAAGAACATACATGCAATGACACTGGTGGATCCATGTGTGGTCTAAGAAGAGAACACACATTTCAATGACACTGGTGGATCCATATGTGGTATGTGCAAAGAACACACATGCAATGACTCTGGTTGTTGTTAATAAAAAGAACACACATGCAATGACACTGGTGGATCCATAGGTGGTATGTGAAAAGAACACACATTTCAATGACTCTGGTTGTTGTTACTAAAAAGAACACACATGCAATGACACTGGCGGATCCATAGGTGGATTGTGAAAAGAGCACACATGCAATGACACTGGTGGATCCATATGTGGTATGTGAAAAGAACACACATGCAATGACTTTGGTTGTTGTTAGTGAAAAGAACATCAATGCAATGACATTGGTGGATCCATGTGTGGTCTCTGAAGAGAACACACATTTTAATGACAGTGGTGGATCCATATGTGGTATGTGAAAAGAACACACATGCAATGACTGTGGTTGTTGTTACTAAAAAGAACACACATGCAATGACACTGGTGGATCCATATGTGGTATGTGAAAAGAACACACATTTCAATGACTCTGGGTGTGGTTACTAAAAAGAACACACATGCAATGACACTGGTGGATCCACAGGTGGTATGTGAAAAGGACACACATTTCAATGAATCTGGTTGTTGTTTTAAAAAGAACACACATGCAATGACACTGGTGGATCCATAGGTGGATTGTAAAAAGAGCACAGATGCAATGACACTGGTGGATCCATATGTGGTATGTGAAAAGAACACATATGCAATGACTCTGGTTGTTGTTAGTGAAAAGAACACACATGCAATGACACTGGTGGATCCATGTGTGGTCTGTGAAGAGAACACACATTTCAATGACACTGGTGGATCCATATGTGGTATGTGAAAAGAACACACATGCAATGACCCTGGTTGTTGTTACTAAAAAGAACATACATGCAATGACATTGGTGGATCCATATGTGGTATGTGAAAAGAACACACATTTCAATGACGCTGGTTGTTGATACTAAAAAGAACACACGTGCAATGATACTGGTGGATCCATAGGTGGATTGTGAAAAGATCACACATGCAACGACACTGGTGGATCCATCTGTGGTATGTTAAAAGAACACACATGCAATGACTCTAGTTGTTGTTAGTGAAAAGAACATACATGCAATGACACTCGTGGATCCATGTGTGGTCTCTGAAGAGAACACACATTTCAATGACACTGGTGGATCCATATGTGGTATGTGAAAAGAACACACATGCAATGAGTCTAGTTGTTGTCACTAAAAAGAACACACATGCAATGACACTGGTGGATCCATATGTGGTATGTGAAAAGAACACACATTTCAATGACTTTGGTTGTTGTTAGTGAAAAGAACATCAATGCAATGACATTGGTGGATCCATGTGTGGTCTCTGAAGAGAACACACATTTTAATGACAGTGGTGGATCCATATGTGGTATGTGAAAAGAACACACATGCAATGACACTGGTGGATCCATATGTGGTATGTGAAAAGAACACACATTTCAATGACTCTGGGTGTGGTTACTAAAAAGAACACACATGCAATGACACTGGTGGATCCATAGGTGGTATGTGAAAAGGACACACATTTCAATGAATCTGGTTGTTGTTTCTAAAAAGAACACACATGCAATGACACTGGTGGATCCTTGTGTGGTCTATGAAGAGAACCCACATTTCAATGACATTGGTGGATCCATATGTGGTATGTGAAAAGAACACACATTTCAATGACGCTGGTTGTTGATACTAAAAAGAACACACGTGCAATGATACTGGTGGATCCATAGGTGGATTGTGAAAAGAGCACACATGCAACGACACTGGTGGATCCATCTGTGGTATGTTAAAAGAACACACATGCAATGACTCTAGTTGTTGTTAGTGAAAAGAACATACATGCAATGACACTCGTGGATCCATGTGTGGTCTCTGAAGAGAACACACATTTCAATGACACTGGTGGATCCATATGTGGTATGTGAAAAGAACACACATGCAATGAGTCTAGTTGTTGTCACTAAAAAGAACACACATGCAATGACACTGGTGGATCCATATGTGGTATGTGAAAAGAACACACATTTCAATGACTTTGGTTGTTGTTGCTAAAAAGAACACACATGCAATGACACCGGTGGATCCATAGGTGGATTGTGAAAAGAGCACACATGCAATGACACTGGTGGATCCATGTGTGGTCTCTGAAGAGAACACACATTTCAATGACACTAGTGGATCCATATGTGGTATGTGAAAAGAACACACATGCAATGACTCTGGTTGTTGTTACTAAAAAGAACATACATGCAATGGCATTGGTGGATTCATAGGTGGTATGTGAAAACAACACACATTTCAATGACTCTGGTTTGTTGTTACTAAAAAGAACACACATGCAATGATACTGGTGGATCCATAGGTGGATTGTGAAAAGAGCACACATGCAATGACACTGGTGGATCCATATGTGCTTTGTGAAAAGAACACACATGCAATGACTCCAGTTGTTGTTAGTGAAAAGAACATACATGCAATGACACTGGTGGATCCTTGTGTGGTCTATGAAGAGAACCCACATTTCAATGACACTGGTGGATCCATATGTGGTATGTGAAAAGAACACACATGCAATGACTCTGGTTGTTGTTACTAAAAAGAACACACATGCAATGACACTGGTGGATCCATAGGTGGTATGTGAAAAGAACACACATTTCAATGACTCTGGTTGTTGTTACTAAAAATAACACACATGTAATGACACTGGTGGATCCATAGGTGGATTGTGAAAAGAGCACACATGCAATGACACTGGTGGATCCATATGTGGTATGTGAAAAGAACACACATGCAATGACTCCAGTTGTTGTTAGTGAAAAGAACATACATGCAATGACACTGGTGGATCCATGTGTGGTCTAAGAAGAGAACACACATTTCAATGACACTGGTGGATCCATATGTGGTATCTGCAAAGAACACACATGCAATGACTCTGGTTGTTGTTAATAAAAAGAACACACATGCAATGACACTGGTGGATCCATAGGTGGTATGTCAAAAGACCACACATTTCAATGACTCTGGTTGTTGTTACTAAAAACAACACACATGCAATGACACTAGTGGATCCATAGGTGGATTGTGAAAAGAGCACACATGCAATGACAGTGGTGGATCCATATGTGGTATGTGAAAAGAACACACATGCAATGACTCATGTTGTTGTTAGTGAAAAGAACATTAATGCAATGACTTTGGTGGATCCACGTGTGGTCTCTGAAGAGAACACACATTTCAATGACACTGGTGGATCCATATGTGGTATGTGAAAAGAACACACATGTAATGACTTTGGTTGTTGTTACTAAAAAGAACACACATGCAATGACACTGGTGGATCCATATGTGGTATGTGAAAAGAACACACATTTCAATGACTCTGGTTGTTGTTACTAAAAACAACACACATGCAATGACACTGGTGGATCCATAGGTGGTATGTGAAAAGAACACACATTTCAATGACTCTGGTAGTTGTTACTAAAAAGAACACACATGCAATGACACTGGTGGATCCATAGGTGGATTGTGAAAAGAGCACACATGCAATGACACTGGTGGATCCATATGTGGTATGTGAAAAGAACACACATGCAATGACTTTGGTTGTTGTTAGTGAAAAGAACATCAATGCAATGACATTGGTGGATCCATGTGTGGTCTTTGAAGAGAACACACATTTTAATGACAGTGGTGGATCCATATGTGGTATGTGAAAAGAACACACATGCAATGACTCTGGTTGTTGTTACTAAAAAGAACACACATGCAATGACACTGGTGGATCCATATGTGGTATGTGAAAAGAACACACATTTTAATGACTCTGGGTGTGGTTACTTAAAAGAACACACATGCAATGACACTGGTGGATCCATAGGTGGTATGTGAAAAGGACACACATTTCAATGAATCTGGTTGTTGTTTCTAAAAAGAACACACATGCAATGACATTGGTGGATCCATAGGTGGATTGTAAAAAGAGCACACATGCAATGACACTGGTGGATCCATATGTGGTATGTGAAAAGAACACACATGCAATGACTCTGGTTGTTGTTAGTGAAAAGAACACACAGGCAATGACACTGGTGGATCCATGTGTGGTCTGTGAAGAGAACACACATTTCAATGACACTGGTGGATCCATATGTGGTATGTGAAAAGAGCACACATGCAATGGCCCTGGTTGTTGTTACTAAAAATAACATACATGCAATGACATTGGTGGATCCATTTGTGGTATGTGAAAAGAACACACATTTCAATGACGCTGGTTGTTGTTACTAAAAAGAACACACGTGCAATGATACTCGTGGATCCATAGGTGGATTGTGAAAAGAGCACACATGCAACGGCACTGTTGGATCCATCTGTGGTATGTGAAAAGAACACACATGCAATGACTCTAGTTGTTGTTAGTGAAAAGAACATACATGCAATGACACTCGTGGATCCATGTGTGGTCTCTGAAGAGAACACACATTTCAATGACACTGGTGGATCCATATGTGGTATGTGAAAAGAACACACATTTCAATGACTCTGGTTGTTGTTGCTAAAAAGAACACACATGCAATGACACCGGTGGATCCACAGGTGGATTGTGAAAAGAGCACACATGCAATGACACTGGTGGATCCATGTGTGGTCTCTGAAGAGAACAAACATTTCAATGACACTAGTGGATCCATATGTGGTATGTGAAAAGAACACACATGCAATGACTCTGGTTGTTGTTACTAAAAAGAACATACATGCAATGGCATTTGTGGATTCATAGGTGGTATGTGAAAACAACACACATTTCAATGACTCTGGTTTGTTGTTACTAAAAAGAACACACATGCAATGATACTGCTGGATCCATAGGTGGATTGTGAAAAGAGCACACATGCAATGACACTGGTGGATCCATATGTGCTTTGTGAAAAGAACACACATGCAATGACTCCAGTTGTTGTTAGTGAAAAGAACATACATGCAATGACACTGGTGGATCCTTGTGTGGTCTATGAAGAGAACCCACATTTCAATGACACTGGTGGATCCATATGTGGTACGTGAAAAGAACACACATGCAATGACTCTGGTTATTGTTACTAAAAAGAACACACATGCAATGACACTAGTGGATCCATAGGTGGTATGTGAAAAGAACACACATTTCAATGACTCTGGTTGTTGTTACTAAAAATAACACACATGTAATGACACTGGTGGATCCATAGGTGGATTGTGAAAAGAGCACACATGCAATGACACTGGTGGATCCATATGTGGTATGTGAAAAGAACACACATGCAATGACACTGGTGGATCCATAGGTGGTATGTGAAAAGGACACACATTTCAATGAATCTGGTTGTTGTTTCTAAAAAGAACACACATGCAATGACACTGGTGGATCCATAGGTGGATTGTGAAAAGAGCACACATGCAATGACACTGGTGGATCCATATGTGGTATGTGAAAAGAACACACATGCAATGACTCTGGTTGTTGTTAGCTAAAAGAACACACATGGAATGACACTGGTGGATCCATGTGCGGTCTGTGAAGAGAACACACATTTCAATGACACTGGTGGATCCATATGTGGTATGTGAAAAGAACACAGATGCAATGACCCTGGTTGTTGTTACTAAAAAGAACATACATGCAATGACATTGGTGGATCCATATGTCGTATGTGAAAAGAACACACATTTCAATGACGCTGGTTGTTGTTACTAAAAATAACACACGTGCAATGATACTGGTGGATCCATAGGTGGATTGTGAAAAGAGCACACATGCAAGGACACTGGTGGATCCATCTGTGGTATGTGAAAAGAACACACATGCAATGACTCTGGTTGTTGTTACTAAAAAGAACACACATGCAATGACACTGGTGGATCCATATGTGGTATATGAAAAGAACACACATGCAATGACACTGGTGGATCCATATGTGGTATGTGAAAAGAACACACATGCAATCACACTGGTGGATCCATAGGTGGTATGTGAAAAGAACACACATTTCAATGACTCTGGTTGTTGTTACTAAAAATAACACACATGTAATGACACTGGTGGATCCATAGGTGGATTGTGAAAAGAGCACACATGCAATGACACTGGTGGATCCATATGTGGTATGTGAAAAGAACACACATGCAATGACTTTGGTTGTTGTTAGTGAAAAGAACACACATGCAATGACACTGGTGGATCCATGTGTGGTCTCTGAAGAGAACACACATTTCAATGACACTAGTGGATCCATATGTGGTATGTGAAAACAACAAACATGCAATGACTCTAGTTGTTGTTACTAAAAAGAACATACATGCAATGGCATTGGTGGATTCATAGGTGGTATGTGAAAACAACACACATTTCAATGACTCTGGTTTGTTGTTACTAAAAAGAACACACATGCAATGATACTGGTGGATCCATAGGTGGATTGTGAAAAGAGCACACATGCAATGACACTGGTGGATCCATATGTGCTTTGTGAAAAGAACACACATGCAATGACTCCATTTGTTGTTAGTGAAAAGAACATACATGCAATGACACTGGTGGATCCTTGTGTGGTCTATGAAGAGAACCCACATTTCAATGACACTGGTGGATCCATATGTGGTATGTGAAAAGAACACACATGCAATGACTCTGGTTGTTGTTACTAAAAAGAACACACATGCAATGACACTAGTGGATCCATAGGTGGTATGTGAAAAGAACACACATTTCAATGACTCTGGTTGTTGTTACTAAAAATAACACACATGTAATGACACTGGTGGATCCATAGGTGGATTGTGAAAAGAGCACACATGCAATGACACTGGTGGATCCATATGTGGTATGTGAAAAGAACACACATGCAATGACTCCAGTTGTTGTTAGTGAAAAGAACATACATGCAATGACACTGGTGGATCCATGTGTGGTCTAAGAAGAGAACACACATTTCAATGACCCTGGTGGATCCATATGTGGTATGTGAAAAGAACACACATGCAATGACTCTGGTTGTTGTTAATAAAAAGAACACACATGCAATGACACTGGTGGATCCATAGGTGGTATGTGAAAAGAACACACATTTCAATGACTCTGGTTGTTGTTACTAAAAAGAACACACATGCAATGACACTGGTGGATCCATAGGTGGATTGTGAAAAGAGCACACATGCAATGACAGTGGTGGATCCATATGTGATATGTGAAAAGAACACACATGCAATGACTCAAGTTGTTGTTAGTTAAAATAACATTAATGCAATGACTTTGGTGGATCTATGTGTGGTCTCTGAAGAGAACAAACATTTCAATGACACTGGTGGATCCATATGTGTTATGTGAAAAGAACACACATGTAATGACTCTGGTTGTTGTTACTAAAAAGAACACACATGCAATGACACTGGTGGATCCATATGTGTTATGTGAAAAGAACACACATTTCAATGACTCTGGTTGTTGTTACTAAAAACAACACACATGCAATGACACTGGTGGATCCATAGGTGGTATGTGAAAAGAACACACATTTCAATGACTCTGGTTGTTGTTACTAAAAAGAACACACATGCATGACACTGGTAGATCCATAGGTGGATTGTGAAAAGAGCACACATGCAATGACACTGGTGGATCCATATGTGGTATGTGAAAAGAACACACATGCAATGACTTTGGTTGTTGTTAGTGAAAAGAACATCTATGCAATGACATTGGTGGATCCATGTGTGGTCTCTAAAGAGAACACACATTTTAATGACAGTGGTGGATCCATACATGGTATGTGAAAAGAACACACATGCAATGACACTGGTGGATCCATATGTGGTATGTGAAAAGAACACACATTTCAATGACTCTGGGTGTGGTTACAAAAAAGAACACACATGCAATGACACTGGTGGATCCATAGGTGGTATGTGAAAAGGACACACATTTCAATGAATCTGGTTGTTGTTTCTAAAAAGAACACACATGCAATGACACTGGTGAATCCATAGGTGGATTGTAAAAAGAGCACACATGCAATGACACTGGTGGATCCATATGTGGTATGTGAAAAGAACACACATGCAATGACTCTGGTTGTTGTTAGTGAAAAGAACACACAGGCAATGACACTGGTGGATCCATGTGTGGTCTGTGAAGAGAACACACATTTCAATGACACTGGTGGATCCATGTGTGGTATGTGAAAAGAACACACATGCAATGACCCTGGTTGTTGTTACTAAAAAGAACATACATGCAATGACATTGGTGGATCCATATGTGGTATGTGAAAAGAACACACATTTCAATGACGCTGGTTGTTGTTACTAAAAAGAACACACGTGCAATGATACTGGTGGATCCATAGGTGGATTGTGAAAAGAGCACACATGCAACGACACTGTTGGATCCATCTGTGGTATGTGAAAAGAACACACATGCAATGACTCTAGTTGTTGTTAGTGAAAAGAACATACATGCAATGACACTCGTGGATCCATGTGTGGTCTCTGAAGAGAACACACATTTCAATGACACTGGTGGATCCATATGTGGTATGTGAAAAGAACACACATTTCAATGACTCTGGTTGTTGTTGCTAAAAAGAACACACATGCAATGACACCGGTGGATCCACAGGTGGATTGTGAAAAGAGCACACATGCAATGACACTGGTGGATCCATGTGTGGTCTCTGAAGAGAACACACATTTCAATGACACTAGTGGATCCATATGTGGTATGTGAAACGAACACACATGCAATGACTCTGGTTGTTGTTACTAAAAAGAACATACATGCAATGGCATTGGTGGATTCATAGGTGGTATGTGAAAACAACACACATTTCAATGACTCTGGTTTGTTGTTACTAAAAAGAACACACATGCAATGATACTGGTGGATCCATAGGTGGATTGTGAAAATAGCACACATGCAATGACACTGGTGGATCCATATGTGCTTTGTGAAAAGAACACACATGCAATGACTCCAGTTGTTGTTAGTGAAAATAACATACATGCAATGACACTGGTGGATCCTTGTGTGGTCTATGAAGAGAACCCACATTTCAATGACACTGGTGGATCCATATGTGGTATGTGAAAAGAACACACATGCAATGACTCTGGTTGTTGTTACTAAAAAGAACACACATGCAATGACACTAGTGGATCCATAGGTGGTATGTGAAAAGAACACACATTTCAATGACTCTGGTTGTTGTTACTAAAAATAACACACATGTAATGACACTGGTGGATCCATAGGTGGATTGTGAAAAGAGCACACATGCAATGACATTGGTGGATCCATATGTGGTATGTGAAAAGAACACACATGCAATGACACTGGTGGATCCATAGGTGGTATGTGAAAAGGACACACATTTCAATGAATTTGGTTGTTGTTTCTAACAAGAACACACATGCAATGACACTGGTGGATCCATAGGTGGATTGTGAAAAGAGCACACATGCAATGACACTGCTGGATCCATATGTGGTATGTGAAAATAACACACATGCAATGACTCTGGTTGTTGTTAGTGGAAAGAACACACATGGAATGACACTGGTGGATCCATGTGTGGTCTGTGAAGAGAACACACATTTCAATGACACTGGTGGATCCATATGTGGTATGTGTAAAGAACACAGATGCAATGACCCTGGTTGTTGTTACTAAAAAGAACATACATGCAATGAAATTGGTGGATCCATATGTCGTATGTGAAAAGAACACACATTTCAATGACGCTGGTTGTTGTTACTAAAAAGAACACACGTGCAATGATACTGGTGGATCCATAGGTGGATTGTGAAAAGAGCACACATGCAAGGACACTGGTGGATCCATCTGTGGTATGTGAAAAGAACCCACATGCAATGACTCCAGTTGTTGTTAGTGAAAAGAACATACATGCAATGACACTCGTGGATCCATGTGTGGTCTCTGAAGAGAACACACATTTCAATGACACTGGTGGATCCATACGTGGTATGTGAAAAGAACACACATGCAATGAGTCTAGTTGTTGTTACTAAAAGTAACACATGTGCAATGACACTGGTGGATCCATATGTGGTATGTGAAAAGAACACACATTTCAATGACTCTGGTTGTTGTTGCTAAAAATAACACACATGCAATGACACTAGTGGATCCATAGGTGGATTGTGAAAATAGCACACATGCAATGACACTGGTGGATCCATATGTGGTATGTGAAAAGAACACACATGCAATGACTCCAGTTGTTGTTAGTGAAAAGATTATCAATGCAATGACATTGGTGGATCCATGTGTGGTCTCTTAAGAGAACACACATTTCAATGACACTGGTGGATCCATAAGTGGTATATGAAAAGAACACACATGCAATGACTCTGGTTGTTTTTACTAAAAAGAACACACATGCAATGACACTGGTGGATCCATATGTGGTATGTGAAAAGAACACACATGCAATGACACTGGTGGATCCATATGTGGTATGTGAAAAGAACACACATGCAATGACACTGGTGGATCCATAGGTGGTATGTGAAAAGAACACACATTTCAATGACTCTGGTTGTTGTTACTAAAAATAAAACACATGTAATGACACTGGTGGATCCATAGGTGGATTGTGAAAAGAGCACACATGCAATGACACTGGTGGATCCATATGTGGTATGTGAAAAGAACACACATGCAATGACTCCAGTTGTTGTTAGTGAAAAGAACACACATGCAATGACACTGGTGGATCCATGTGTGGTCTCTGAAGAGAACACACATTTCAATGACACTAGTGGATCCATATGTGGTATGTGAAAAGAACACACATGCAATGACTCTGGTTGTTGTTACTAAAAAGAACATACATGCAATGGCATTGGTCGATTCATAGGTGGTATGTGAAAACAACACACATTTCAATGACTCTGGTTTGTTGTTACTAAAAAGAACACACATGCAATGATACTGGTGGATCCATAGGTGGATTGTGAAAAGAGCACACATGCAATGACACTGGTGGATCGATATGTGCTTTGTGAAAAGAACACACATGCAATGACTCCAGTTGTTGTTAGTGAAAAGAACATACATGCAATGACACTGGTGGATCCTTGTGTGGTCTATGAAGAGAACCCACATTTCAATGACACTGGTGGATCCATATGTGGTATGTGAAAAGAACACACATGCAATGACTCTGGTTGTTGTTACTAAAAAGAACACACATGCAATGACACTGGTGGATCCATAGGTGGTATGTGAAAAGAACACACATTTCAATGACTCTGGTTGTTGTTACTAAAAATAACACACATGTAATGACACTGGTGGATCCATAGGTGGATTGTGAAAAGAGCACACATGCAATGACACTGGTGGATCCATATGTGGTATGTGAAAAGAACACACATGCAATGACTTTGGTTGTTGTTAGTGAAAAGAACACACATGCAATGACACTGGTGGATCCATGTGTGGTCTCTGAAGAGAATACACATTTCAATGACACTAGTGGATCCATATGTGGTATGTGAAAAGAACACACATTTCAATGACTCTGGTTGTTGTTGCTAAAAATAACACACATGCAATGACACTAGTGGATCCATAGGTGGATTGTGAAAATAGCACACATGCAATGACACTGGTGGATCCATATGTGGTATGTGAAAAGAACACACATGCAATGACTCCAGTTGTTGTTAGTGAAAAGATTATCAATGCAATGACATTGGTGGATCCATGTGTGGTCTCTTAAGAGAACACACATTTCAATGACACTGGTGGATCCATAAGTGGTATATGAAAAGAACACACATGCAATGACTCTGGTTGTTTTTACTAAAAAGAACACACATGCAATGACACTGGTGGATCCATATGTGGTATGTGAAAAGAACACACATGCAATGACACTGGTGGATCCATATGTGGTATGTGAAAAGAACACACATGCAATGACACTGGTGGATCCATAGGTGGTATGTGAAAAGAACACACATTTCAATGACTCTGGTTGTTGTTACTAAAAATAAAACACATGTAATGACACTGGTGGATCCATAGGTGGATTGTGAAAAGAGCACACATGCAATGACACTGGTGGATCCATATGTGGTATGTGAAAAGAACACACATGCAATGACTCCAGTTGTTGTTAGTGAAAAGAACACACATGCAATGACACTGGTGGATCCATGTGTGGTCTCTGAAGAGAACACACATTTCAATGACACTAGCGGATCCATATGTGGTATGTGAAAAGAACACACATGCAATGACTCTGGTTGTTGTTACTAAAAAGAACATACATGCAATGGCACTGGTCGATTCATAGGTGGTATGTGAAAACAACACACATTTCAATGACTCTGGTTTGTTGTTACTAAAAAGAACACACATGCAATGATACTGGTGGATCCATAGGTGGATTGTGAAAAGAGCACACATGCAATGACACTGGTGGATCCATATGTGCTTTGTGAAAAGAACACACATGCAATGACTCCAGTTGTTGTTAGTGAAAAGAACATACATGCAATGACACTGGTGGATCCTTGTGTGGTCTATGAAGAGAACCCACATTTCAATGACACTGGTGGATCCATATGTGGTATGTGAAAAGAACACACATGCAATGACTCTGGTTGTTGTTACTTAAAAGAACACACATGCAATGACACTGGTGGATCCATAGGTGGTATGTGAAAAGAACACACATTTCAATGACTCTGGTTGTTGTTACTAAAAATAACACACATGTAATGACACTGGTGGATCCATAGGTGGATTGTGAAAAGAGCACACATGCAATGACACTGGTGGATCCATATGTGGTATGTGAAAAGAACACACATGCAATGACTTTGGTTGTTGTTAGTGAAAAGAACACACATGCAATGACACTGGTGGATCCATGTGTGGTCTCTGAAGAGAATACACATTTCAATGACACTAGTGGATCCATATGTGGTATGTGAAAAGAACAGACATGCAATGACTCTGGTTGTTGTTACTAAAAAGAACATACATGCAATGGCATTGGTGGATTCATAGGTGGTATGTGAAAACAACACACATTTCAATGACTCTGGTTTGTTGTTACTAAAAAGAACACACATGCAATGATACTGGTGGATCCATAGGTGGATTGTGAAAAGAGCACACATGCAATGACACTGGTGGATCCATATGTGCTTTGTGAAAAGAACACACATGCAATGACTCCAGTTGTTGTTAGTGAAAAGAACATACATGCAATGACACTGGTGGATCCTTGTGTGGTCTATGAAGAGAACCCACATTTCAATGACACTGGTGGATCCATATGTGGTATGTGAAAAGAACACACATGCAATGACTCTGGTTGTTGTTACTAAAAAGAACACACATGCAATGACACTAGTGGATCCATAGGTGGTATGTGAAAAGAACACACATTTCAATGACTCTGGTTGTTGTTACTAAAAATAACACACATGTAATGACACTGGTGGATCCATAGGTGGATTGTGAAAAGAGCACACATGCAATGACACTGGTGGATCCATATGTGGTATGAGAAAAGAACACACATGCAATGACACTGGTGGATCCATAGGTGGTATGTGAAAAGGACACACATTTCAATGAATCTGGTTGTGGTTTCTAAAAAGAACACACATGCAATGACACTGGTGGATCCATAGGTGGATTGTGAAAAGAGCACACATGCAATGACACTGGTGGATCCATATGTGGTATGTGAAAAGAACACACATGCAATGACTCTGGATGTTGTTAGTGAAAAGAACACACATGGAATGACACTGGTGGATCCATGTGTGGTCTGTGAAGAGAACACACATTTCAATGACACTGGTGTATCCATATGTGGTATGTGAAACGAACACAGATGCAATGACCCTGGTTGTTGTTACTAAAAAGAACATACATGCAATGACATTGGTGGATCCATATGTCGTATGTGAAAAGAACACACATTTCAATGACGCTGGTTGTTGTTACTAAAAAGAACACACGTGCAATGATACTGGTGGATCCATAGGTGGATTGTGAAAAGAGCACACATGCAAGGACACTGGTGGATCCATCTGTGGTATGTGAAAAGAACACACATGCAATGA
This sequence comes from Avena sativa, assembly GCA_916181665.1. NCBI lineage: Eukaryota > Viridiplantae > Streptophyta > Magnoliopsida > Poales > Poaceae > Avena > Avena sativa. The sequence goes on from OV702291.1 coordinate 355,307,177, forward strand.
CTCCAGTTGTTGTTAGTGAAAAGAACATACATGCAATGACACTCGTGGATCCATGTGTGGTCTCTGAAGAGAACACACATTTCAATGACACTAGTGGATCCATACGTGGTATGTGAAAAAACACACATGCAATGAGTCTAGTTGTTGTTACTAAAAGTAACACACATGCAATGACACTGGTGGATCCATATGTGGTATGTGAAAAGAAAACACATTTCAATGACTCTGGTTGTTGTTGCTAAAAATAACACACATGCAATGACACTAGTGGATCCATAGGTGGATTGTGAAAAGAGCACACATGCAATGACACTGGTGGATCCATATGTGGTATGTGAAAAGAACACACATGCAATGACTCCAGTTGTTGTTAGTGAAAAGATTATCAATGCAATGACATTGGTGGATCCATGTGTGGTCTCTGAAGAGAACACACATTTCAATGACACTGGTGGATCCATAAGTGGTATATGAAATGAACACACATGCAATGACTCTGGTTGTTGTTACTAAAAAGAACACACATGCAATGACACTGGTGGATCCATATGTGGTATGTGAAAAGAACACACATGCAATGACACTGGTGGATCCATATGTGGTATGTGAAAAGAACACACATGCAATGACACTGGTGGATCCATAGGTGGTATGTGAAAAGAACACACATTTCAATGACTCTGGTTGTTGTTACTAAAAATAACACACATGTAATGACACTGGTGGATCCATAGGTGGATTGTGAAAAGAGCACACATGCAATGACACTGGTGGATCCATATGTGGTATGTGAAAAGAACACACATGCAATGACTCCAGTTGTTGTTAGTGAAAAGAACACACATGTAATGACACTGGTGGATCCATGTGTGGTCTCTGAAGAGAACACACATTTCAATGACACTAGTGGATCCATATGTGGTATGTGAAAAGAACACACATGCAATGACTCTGGTTGTTGTTACTAAAAAGAACACACATGCAATGACACTAGTGGATCCATAGGTGGTATGTGAAAAGAACACACATTTCATAGACTCTGGTTGTTGTTACTAAAAATAACACACATGTAATGACACTGGTGGATCCATAGGTGGATTGTGAAAAGAGCACACATGCAATGACACTGGTGGATCCATATGTGGTATGTGAAAAGAACACACATGCAATGACACTGGTGGATCCATAGGTGGTATGTGAAAAGGACACACATTTCAATGAATCTGGTTGTGGTTTCTAAAAAGAACACACATGCAATGACACTGGTGGATCCATAGGTGGATTGTGAAAAGAGCACACATGCAATGACACTGGTGGATCCATATGTGGTATGTGAAAAGAACACACATGCAATGACTCTGGTTGTTGTTAGTGAAAAGAACACACATTTCAATGACACTGGTGGATCCATATGTGGTATGTGAAAAGAACACAGATGCAATGACCCTGGTTGTTGTTACTAAAAAGAACATACATGCAATGACATTGGTGGATCCATATGTCGTATGTGAAAAGAACACACATTTCAATGACGCTGGTTGTTGTTACTAAAAAGAACACACGTGCAATGATACTGGTGGATCCATAGGTGGATTGTGAAAAGAGCACACATGCAAGGACACTGGTGGATCCGTCTGTGGTATGTGAAAAGAACACACATGCAATGACTCCAGTTGTTGTTAGTGAAAAGAACATACATGCAATGACACTCGTGGATCCATGTGTGGTCTCTGAAGAGAACACACATTTCAATGACACTGGTGGATCCATACGTGGTATGTGAAAAGAACACACATGCAATGAGTCTAGTTGTTGTTACTAAAAGTAACACACATGCAATGACACTGGTGGATCCATATGTGGTATGTGAAAAGAAAACACATTTCAATGACTCTGGTTGTTGTTGCTAAAAATAACACACATGCAATGACACTAGTGGATCCATAGGTGGATTGTGAAAAGAGCACACATGCAATGACACTGGTGGATCCATATGTGGTATGTGAAAAGAACACACATGCAATGACTCCAGTTGTTGTTAGTGAAAATATTATCAATGCAATGACATTGGTGGATCCATGTGTGGTCTCTGAAGAGAACACACATTTCAATGACACTGGTGGATCCATAAGTGATATATGAAAAGAACACACACGCAATGACTCTGGTTGTTGTTACTAAAAAGAACACACATGCAATGACACTGGTGGATCCATATGTGGTATGTGAAAAGAACACACATGCAATGACACTGGTGGATCCATATGTGGTATGTGAAAAGAACACACATGCAATGACACTGGTGGATCCATAGGTGGTATGTGAAAAGAACACACATTTCACTGACTCTGGTTGTTGTTACTAAAAATAACACACATGTAATGACACTGGTGGATCCATAGGTGGATTGTGAAAAGAGCACACATGCAATGACACTGGTGGATCCATATGTGGTATGTGAAAATAACACACATGCAATGACTCCAGTTGTTGTTAGTGAAAAGAACACACAAGCAATGACACTGGTGGATCCATGTGTGGTCTCTGAAGAGAACACACATTTCAATGACACTAGTGGATCCATATGTGGTATGTGAAAAGAACACACATGCAATGACTCTGGTTGTTGTTACTAAAAAGAACATACATGCAATGGCATTGGTGGATTCATAGGTGGTATGTGAAAACAACACACATTTCAATGACTCTGGTTTGTTGTTACTAAAAAGAACACACATGCAATGATACTGGTGGATCCATAGGTGGATTGTGAAAAGAGCACACATGCAATGACACTGGTGGATCCATATGTGCTTTGTGAAAAGAACACACATGCAATGACTCCAGTTGTTGTTAGTGAAAAGAACATACATGCAATGACACTGGTGGATCCTTGTGTGGTCTATGAAGAGAACCCACATTTCAATGACACTGGTGGATCCATATGTGGTATGTGAAAAGAACACACATGCAATGACTCTGGTTGTTGTTACTAAAAAGAACACACATGCAATGACACTAGTGGATCCATAGGTGGTATGTGAAAAGAACACACATTTCAATGACTCTGGTTGTTGTTACTAAAAATAACACACATGTAATGACACTGGTGGATCCATAGGTGGATTGTGAAAAGAGCACACATGCAATGACACTGGTGGATCCATATGTGGTATGTGAAAAGAACACACATGCAATGACACTGGTGGATCCATATGTGGTATGTGAAAAGGACACACATTTCAATGAATCTGGTTGTGGTTTCTAAAAAGAACACACATGCAATGACACTGGTGGATCCATAGGTGGATTGTGAAAAGAGCACACATGCAATGACACTGGTGGATCCATATGTGGTATGTGAAAAGAACACACATGCAATGACTCTGGTTGTTGTTAGTGAAAAGAACACACATGGAATGACACTGGTGGATCCATGTGTGGTCTGTGAAGAGAACACACATTTCAATGACACTGGTGGATCCGTATGTGGTATGTGAAAAGAACACAGATGCAATGACCCTGGTTGTTGTTACTAAAAAGAACATACATGCAATGACATTGGTGGATCCATATGTCGTATGTGAAAAGAACACACATTTCAATGACGCTGGTTGTTGTTACTAAAAAGAACACACGTGCAATGATACTGGTGGATCCATAGGTGGATTGTGAAAAGAGCACACATGCAAGGACACGGGTGGATCCATCTGTGGTATGTGAAAAGAACACACATGCAATGACTCCAGTTGTTGTTAGTGAAAAGAACATACATGCAATGACACTCGTGGATCCATGTGTGGTCTCTGAAGAGAACACACATTTCAATGACACTGGTGGATCCATACGTGGTATGTGAAAAGAACACACATGCAATGAGTCTAGTTGTTGTTACTAAAAGTAACACACATGCAATGACACTGGTGGATCCATATGTGGTATGTGAAAAGAAAACACATTTCAATGACTCTGGTTGTTGTTGCTAAAAATAACACACATGCAATGACACTAGTGGATCCATAGGTGGATTGTGAAAAGAGCACACATGCAATGACACTGGTGGATCCATATGTGGTATGTGAAAAGAACACACATGCAATGACTCCAGTTGTTGTTAGTGAAAAGATTATCAATGAAATGACATTGGTGGATCCATGTGTGGTCTCTAAAGAGAACACACATTTCAATGACACTGGTGGATCCATAAGTGGTATATGAAAAGAACACACATGCAATGACTCTGGTTGTTGTTACTAAAAAGAACACACATGCAATGACACTGGTGGATCCATATGTGGTATGTGAAAAGAACACACATGCAATGACACTGGTGGATCCATATGTGGTATGTGAAAAGAACACACATGCAATGACACTGGTGGATCCATCGGTGGTATGTGAAAAGAACACACATTTCAATGACTCTGGTTGTTGTTACTAAAAATAACACACATGTAATGACACTGGTGGATCCATAGGTGGATTGTGAAAAGAGCACACATGCAATGACACTGGTGGATCCATATGTGGTATGTGAAAAGAACACACATGCAATGACTTTGGTTGTTGTTAGTGAAAAGAACACACATGCAATGACACTGGTGGATCCATGTGTGGTCTCTGAAGAGAACACACATTTCAATGACACTAGTGGATCCATATGTGGTATGTGAAAAGAAAACACATGCAATGACTCTGGTTGTTGTTACTAAAAAGAACATACATGCAATGGCATTGGTGGATTCATAGGTGGTATGTGAAAACAACACACATTTCAATGACTCTGGTTTGTTGTTACTAAAGGAACACACATGCAATGATACTGGTGGATCCATAGGTGGATTGTGAAAAGAGCACACATGCAATGACATTGGTGGATCTATATGTGCTTTGTGAAAAGAACACACATGCAATGACTCCAGTTGTTGTTAGTGAAAAGAACATACATGTAATGACACTGGTGGATCCTTGTGTGGTCTATGAAGAGAACCCACATTTCAATGACACTGGTGGATCCATATGTGGTATGTGAAAAGAACACACATGCAATGACTCTGGTTGTTGTTACTAAAAAGAACACACATGCAATGACACTAGTGGATCCATAGGTGGTATGTGAAAAGAACACACATTTCAATGACTCTGGTTGTTGTTACTAAAAATAACACACATGTAATGACACTGGTGGATCCATAGGTGGATTGTGAAAATAGCACACATGCAATGACACTGGTGGATCCATATGTGGTATGTGAAAAGAACATACATACAATGACACTGGTGGATCCATAGGTGGTATGTGAAAAGGACACACATTTCAATGACTCTGGTTTGTTGTTACTAAAAAGAACACACATGCAATGATACTGGTGGATCCATAGGTGGATTGTGAAAAGAGCACACATGCAATGACACTGGTGGATCCATATGTGCTTTGTGAAAAGAACACACATGCAATGACTCCATTTGTTGTTAGTGAAAATAACATACATGCAACGACACTGGTGGATCCTTGTGTGGTCTATGAAGAGAACCCACATTTCAATGACACTGGTGGATCCATATGTGGTATTTGAAAAGAACACACATGCAATGACTCTGGTTGTTGTTACTAAAAAGAACACACATGCAATGCCACTGGTGGATCCATAGGTGGTATGTGAAAAGAACACACATTTCAATGACTCTGGTTGTTGTTACTAAAAATAACACACATGTAATGACACTGGTGGATCCATAGGTGGATTGTGAAAAGAGCACACATGCGATGACACTGGTGGATCCATATGTGGTATGTGAAAAGAACACACATGCAAAGACTCCAGTTGTTGTTAGTGAAAAGAACATACATGCAATGACACTGGTGGATCCATGTGTGGTCTAAGAAGAGAACACACATTTCAATGACACTGGTGGATCCATATGTGGTATGTGAAAAGAACACACATGCAATGACTCTGGTTGTTCTTAATAAAAAGAACACACATGCAATGACACTGGTGGATCCATAGGTGGTATGTGAAAAGAACACACATTTCAATGACTCTGGTTGTTGTTACTAAAAAGAACACACATGCGATGACACTGGTGGATCCATAGGTGGATTGTGAAAAGAGCACACATGCAATGACAGTGGTGGATCCATATGTGGTATGTGAAAAGAACACACATGCAATGACTCAAGTTGTTGTTAGTGAAAAGAACATTAATGCAATGACTTTCGTGGATCCATGTGTGGTCTCTGAAGAGAACACACATTTCAATGACACTGGTGGATCCATATGTGTTATGTGAAAAGAACACACATGTAATGACTCTGGTTGTTATTACTAAAAAGAACACACATGCAATGACACTGGTGGATCCATATGTGGTATGTGAAAAGAACACACATTTCAATGACTCTGGTTGTTGTTACTAAAAACAACACACATGCAATGACACTGGTGGATCCATAGGTGGTATGTGAAAAGAACACACATTTCAATGACTCTGGTTGTTGTTACTAAAAACAAGACACGTGCATGACACTGGTGGATCCATAGGTGGATTGTGAAAAGAGCACACATGCAATGACACTGGTGGATCCATATGTGGTATGTGAAAAGAACACACATGCAATGACTTTGGTTGTTGTTAGTGAAAAGAACATCTATGCAATGACATTGGTGGATCCATGTGTGGTCTCTAAAGAGAACACACATTTTAATGACAGTGGTGGATCCATATATGGTATGTGAAAAGAACACACATGCAATGACCCTGGTTGTTGTTACTAAAAAGAACACACATGCAATGACACTGGTAGATCCATATGTGGTATGTGAGAAGAACACACATTTCAATGACTCTGGGTGTTGTTACTAAAAAGAACACACATGCAATGACACTGGTGGATCCATAGGTGGTATGTGAAAAGGACACACCTTTCAATGAATCTGGTTGTTGTTTCTAAAAAGAACACACATGCAATGACATTGGTGGATCCATAGGTGGATTGTGAAAAGAGCACACATGCAATGACACTGGTGGATCCATATGTGGTATGTGAAAAGAACACACATGCAATGACTCTGGTTGTTGTTAGTGAAAAGAACACACATGGAATGACACTAGTGGATCCATGTGTGGTCTGTGAAGAGAACACACATTTCAATGACACTGGTGGATCCATATGTGGTATGTGAAAAGAACACACATGCAATGACCCTGGTTGTTGTTACTAAAAAGAACATACATGCAATGACATTGGTGGATCCATATGTGGTATGTGAAAAGAACACACATTTCAATGACGCTGGTTGTTGTTACTAAAAAGAACACACGTGCAATGATACTGGTGGATCCATAGGTGGATTGTGAAAAGAGCACACATGCAACGACACTGGTGGATCCATCTGTGGTATGTGAAAAGAACACACATGCAATGACTCAAGTTGTTGTTAGTGAAAAGAACATACATGCAATGACACTCGTGGATCCATGTGTGGTCTCTGAAGAGAACACACATTTCAATGACACTGGTGGATCCATACGTGGTATGTGAAAAGAACACACATGCAATGATTCTAGTTGTTGTTACTAAAAAGAACACACATGCAATGACACTGGTGGATCCATATGTGGTATGTGAAAAGAACACACATTTCAATGACTCTGGTTGTTGTTGCTAAAAATAACACACATGCAATGACACTAGTGGATCCATAGGTGGATTGTGAAAAGAGCACACATGCAATGACACTGGTGGATCCATATGTGGTATGTGAAAAGAACACACATGCAATGACTCCAGTTGTTGTTAGTGAAAAGATTATCAATGCAATGACATTGGTGGATCCATGTGTGGTCTCTAAAGAGAACACACATTTCAATGACACTGGTGGATCCATAAGTGGTATATGAAAACAACACACATGCAATGACTCTGGTTGTTGTTACTAAAAAGAACACACATGCAATGACACTGGTGGATCCATATGTGGTATGTGAAAAGAACACACATGCAATGACACTGGTGGATCCATATGTGGTATGTGAAAAGAACACACATGCAATGACACTAGTGGATCCATAGGTGGTATGTGAAAAGAACACACATTTCAATGACTCTGGTTGTTGTTACTAAAAATAACACACATGTAATGACACTGGTGGATCCATAGGTGGATTGTGAAAAGAGCACACATGCAATGACACTGGTGGATCCATATGTGGTATGTGAAAAGAACACACATGCAATGACTCCAGTTGTTGTTAGTGAAAAGAACATACATGCAATGACACTGGTGGATCCATGTGTGGTCTAAGAAGAGAACACACATTTCAATGACACTGGTGGATCCATATGTGGTATGTGAAAAGAACACACATGCAATGACTCTGGTTGTTGTTACTAAAAAGAACACACATGCAATGACACTGGTGGATCCATATGTGGTATGTGAAAAGAACACACATGCAATGACACTGGTGGATCCATAGGTGGTATGTGAAAAGAACACACATTTCAATGACTCTGGTTGTTGTTACTAAAAAGAACACACATGCAATGACACTGGTGGATCCATAGGTGGATTGTGAAAAGAGCACACATGCAATGACAGTGGTGGATCCATATGTGGTATGTGAAAAGAACACACATGCAATGACTCAAGTTGTTGTTAGTGAAAAGAACATTAATGCAATGACTTTGGTGGATCCATGTGTGGTCTCTGAAGAGAACACACATTTCAATGACACTGGTGGATCCATATGTGTTATGTGAAAAGAACACACATGTAATGACTCTGGTTGTTATTACTCAAAAGAACACACATGCAATGACACTGGTGGATCCATATGTGGTATGTGAAAAGAACACACATTTCAATGACTCTGGTTGTTACTAAAAACAACACACATGCAATGACACTGGTGGATCCATAGGTGGTATGTGAAAAGAACACACATTTCAATGACTCTGGTTGTTGTTACTAAAAAGAACACACATGCATGACACTGGTGGATCCATAGGTGGATTGTGAAAAGAGCACACATGCAATGACACTGGTGGATCCATATGTGGTATGTGAAAAGAACACACATGCAATGACTTTGGTTGTTGTTAGTGAAAAGAACATCTATGCAATGACATTGGTGGATCCATGTGTGGTCTCTAAAGAGAACACACATTTTAATGACAGTGGTGGATCCATATATGGTATGTGAAAAGAACACACATGCAATGACCCTGGTTGTTGTTACTAAAAAGAACACACATGCAATGACACTGGTAGATCCATATGTGGTATGTGAGAAGAACACACATTTCAATGACTCTGGGTGTTGTTACTAAAAAGAACACACATGCAATGACACTGGTGGATCCATAGGTGGTATGTGAAAAGGACACACATTTCAATGAATCTGGTTGTTGTTTCTAAAAAGAACACACATGCAATGACACTGGTGGATCCATAGGTGGATTGTGAAAAGAGCACACATGCAATGACACTGGTGGATCCATATGTGGTATGTGAAAAGAACACACATGCAATGACTCTGGTTGTTGTTAGTGAAAAGAACACACATGGAATGACACTAGTGGATCCATGTGTGGTCTGTGAAGAGAACACACATTTCAATGACACTGGTGGATCCATATGTGGTATGTGAAAAGAACACACATGCAATGACCCTGGTTGTTGTTACTAAAAAGAACATACATGCAATGACATTGGTGGATCCATATGTGGTATGTGAAAAGAACACACATTTCAATGACGCTGGTTGTTGTTACTAAAAAGAACACACGTGCAATGATACTGGTGGATCCATAGGTGGATTGTGAAAAGAGCACACATGCAACGACACTGGTGGATCCATCTGTGGTATGTGAAAAGAACACACATGCAATGACTCAAGTTGTTGTTAGTGAAAAGAACATACATGCAATGACACTCGTGGATCCATGTGTGGTCTCTGAAGAGAACACACATTTCAATGACACTGGTGGATCCATACGTGGTATGTGAAAAGAACACACATGCAATGAGTCTAGTTGTTGTTACTAAAAAGAACACACATGCAATGACACTGGTGGATCCATATGTGGTATGTGAAAAGAACACACATTTCAATGACTCTGGTTGTTGTTGCTAAAAATAACACACATGCAATGACACTAGTGGATCCATAGGTGGATTGTGAAAAGAGCACACATGCAATGACACTGGTGGATCCATATGTGGTATGTGAAAAGAACACACATGCAATGACTCCAGTTGTTGTTAGTGAAAAGATTATCAATGCAATGACATTGGTGGATCCATGTGTGGTCTCTGAAGAGAACACACATTTCAATGACACTGGTGGATCCATAAGTGGTATATGAAAAGAACACACATGCAATGACTCTGGTTGTTGTTACTAAAAAGAACACACATGCAATGACACTGGTGGATCCATATGTGGTATGTGAAAAGAACACACATGTAATGACACTGGTGGATCCATATGTGGTATGTGAAAAGAACACACATGCAATGACACTGGTGGATCCATAGGTGGTATGTGAAAACAACACACATTTCAATGACTCTGGTTGTTGTTACTAAAAATAACACACATGTAATGACACTGGTGGATCCATAGGTGGATTGTGAAAAGAGCACACATGCAATGACACTGGTGGATCCATATGTGGTATGTGAAAAGAACACACATGCAACGACTCCAGTTGTTGTTAGTGAAAAGAACATACATGCAATGACACTGGTGGATCCATGTGTGGTCTAAGAAGAGAACACACATTTCAATGACACTGGTGGATCCATATGTGGTATGTGAAAAGAACACACATGCAATGACTCTGGTTGTTGTTAATAAAAAGAACACACATGCAATGACACTGGTGGATCCATAGGTGGTATGTGAAAAGAACACACATTTCAATGACTCTGGTTGTTGTTACTAAAAAGAACACACATGCAATGACACTGGTGGATCCATAGGTGGATTGTGAAAAGAGCACACATGCAATGACAGTGGTGGCTCCATATGTGGTATGTGAAAAGAACACACATGCAATGACTCAAGTTGTTGTTAGTGAAAAGAACATTAATGCAATGACTTTGGTGGATCCATGTGTGGTCTCTGAAGAGAACACACATTTCAATGACACTGGTGGATCCATATGTGGTATGTGAAAAGAACACACATGTAATGACTCTGGTTGTTGTTACTAAAAAGAACACACATGCAATGACACTGGTGGATCCATATGTGGTATGTGAAAAGAACACACATTTCAATGACTCTGGTTGTTGTTACTAAAAACAACACACATGCAATGACACTGGTGGATCCATAGGTGGTATGTGAAAAGAACACACATTTCAATGTGTAGCGTCCCCAACCTTTAATAAGATTGAGTCCCCTGTGTTTACAATGCTAGTCCCTGGATCAATAGCTAGCATCCACAGTTCAGATGTAATATCAAGAAACAACGGTCATAATACAACTTTATAACCAGGAATAAAATAATTTTATTACATCAAACATAGCTCATTGGCTAATTAAATTACATTGCAGCGGAATAACTATAGTCATGGGTCCTTCATCTTCAAAGTGCCATAGGCAGCTGTTGGTTGTAGACTTTGTAATCCTAATCAATCAATCCTCACTAAAACAATCAAACCTGCAACATTACAAGTTACTGCCACAAGGGTCAATACATTTGAATTGTATTGGCAAGTGATACTTTGGTAGTATAGTGGAGTCTAACATCTATATGCATTTTGGTTAGGTGGAGTTGAGGCTTTGCATTGCTCAAAATAGATTTTTCCCTAACATTTGAAAATAAGTTTTGTTTGGCAAAAACAATTCCAAGGCATCTACCAATCAAAGACTGAAGATCCACTCAGGGCATCTACCAATCAGAGACTGAAGATTTACTTGGCAAAAACAAATTCTCAACCAATGATTGAAGATCCTCTCAAGGCATCTACCAATCAAAGATTTAAGATTTCACACAACCCTTGTTCACCCACAAATTTTATTTAGAAATTGGAATGATGAGATTCTTGATTGCTTCCATGTCTTGATGCTCAAATTGTCCTTTACCAGGGACATGGCTAAGTACTTAGGTTTTACACTCTGCAGAGGTGGTGCACTTTACCCACAAGACTTGGTTTCCCAAGACAAAATCTTTCAGAAGCCTTCCCTTAGACCAACATGGACGCGTTCCAACCTAACAAACACTACCACCCACTGTCCATGTGGCTAAGTTCTTGCAACCTATATGATCATGGCAAAGCCCATATTGCCAAGTGGTTGCACTTTAAGCTTCTCAACATTTGACATCTCAAATCTCTTTGTTTCCTGGGTGGCCATCCACAAGTGAGATACACAAAGGTAAACCATAAACATGGGCCTTGTGAACCACTGAACCAAAAACCACCAAGCAAGTCCCATTCCACCCAGGAGATTCATTAACTTAGTTGTTTTGTTAAATAAAACACAAGTCCTCAGACTTAGAATATTCTTCCATAGTGAATATATACCACCCAAGTTTTCTATTAGCTAGGCTAAGCTTGATAGTAATAGGATTCTTAACTAAGGAAAATCCTTCTAAGGATTTATCTACTAGGTTTTCCTATAGCAAGGTCTATACTTAGCAAAAACAAAAAAAACAAAAAAAAACCATGCAAGTTTTACTTAGCAAAAACACTAATGCATAGTGAAAATAATGGGATATAAGATATGAAGCATCACTTGCCTTTTTGGTAGAGGGTATAGGTTCACTTCTTGTCCTTGCAACACTCACACTCTTCAAGTCACTACAATCAATCAAGCAAGGCACAAACTCAATCTACCAATCAAGCAAAACAACACACACAAACAAAAATAACAAAGTCAAAGAAATGCATGCAAGCATGCCAAGCTTTGTTTTGTTTGCAAAAGTGGTTCCTAGTGGGTCATAGACATTTGGGTACATCTAAGTTATGCATAAGCATGCAAAGGTTGGTTCTATTGTAGGGATGGTCTTCACTAGGCTTCTAAACTTTGTAAGTTCCAAATTGGTCATTTACCCAAAATGGCAAAGTCATTTGCAAAAGGGTTTCTAATAGATTCCTAAACTTTGTAAGATCCAAATTGGTCATTTACCAAAGTGGCAAAGTTGTTAGCAAAAGGTTTCACCTCAAAACCATTTGCAGAACCAAGTGTTATTCTATGTGGTGTAGAAATATTTTTCCTAAGGCCTTAACCTATAGGGTTCACCAAGTGTGTTTTCAATCACAAAACTTGGGGTTTGGGGTTAGTGGGTTTAAACAAAGGCATTAACCAAAGGTTTTCCTTTAAATCCTTTTTGATAAAAACCACATTTCTATTTGACTAGAAATGGTCTTTGAATCAAAGATTCCTTATATTGTTTCTCCAAATGAGTTGCTATTGCAAAACTTGGTGTTTTTGGGTCAGTAGGTTTAGTTCAAAATATTTTCTCCAAATGTTTTCTTTATGAAAGCATTTTCATAAACAAAACAAATAGTTTTAGTTAGCTAGAAATGGACTAAACTAATTAATCCATCCTATTCTTTTCCAAAATCACTTTCCAAACTATGGGTTGGTTCCTAGGGTCAGTAAGGTCACAACAAACTAATTGGCAAAGGTTTTAATCTTAAAATCATATTTAAATGATTTTTCTAATGTTAGCAAGCACTCAAATGTTTCTGCATAATCAAACAAGCTAACAGTTACTATTTGCCAAACTAAGGGCAGGGTTTGTTAGAGCTTGTCTTGCTGATTCCAACGACATCAAATTTGTAAAATTTGGACGTGTGGATCAAAAGATACAAAGGTTTGAAAATGGCAAAAGTTTCTGTTTTCAAATTCTGTTTTAAACAGAATAGGGACACGCGGCGTGTTCTTACTGGTCGATACCGGTTCGGCCGGATCGTCTTTGTGACGCGTTGGATCTATTTAGATCACACGGTCCTGATGCGTTCATACCGGTTCACTCAAGTCATTCTATCTATGCCATAGGATGGAGATCTAACGGTCCTAGTCTAACGACCTAGAACTGGCGGCGCTAGACTCTGTCGCGCGGCGGCGATGGTCGGTCAGTGGCGGCGCTGGCGAAGCAGGACGCAAGAGGAGTAGGGAGTAGGCTCACCGTGATCGCCGAGGCACGGGGATGCTCAACCTGCTCGCGGTTGACGAAGGGGCGCACAGGGTTGCAGACAATTGCTCGTCGGAGTCCTTGCTGCCGTCGGGTGTCCTCTGTTGAAGATGGTGGCGAGGCTACGGTGCACGCCAGAGGAAATTAGAGGTGGCGTTAGGTGCGGGCGTGTGCACTGAACACAGGAGTATCATCAGAAGGACAAGGGGTGGTCTGGTTCACCTGGAAGACGTCGCCGGAGAAGAAGCAGACGGCGGCGCTTGCTCGGTGTCGTCGTTGGCGTCGCTTAGGGGCGCCCGCGGACGAGCTGGTGTTAAGGGGATGATCGCCAGGAGATGGGGATCACGAGAGCACGGTCGAGGAGGCAAGGGGCAGTGAGGGGCTGCCGGAATCGGCTTCGGAGCGTCGTCGGACAGTGGTGGCTCGGGGAGGAATTGGAGCGGCATGGGGGCGAGCTTGGGGGAGGCGTCTGGGGGAAAAGGGAGAGGGGATGCTGGTGCTTAAATGGGCGTCGTCACGGCGAGGTTTAATGCACGGCTTTACTGCGAATTGATCGCGGGGATTTAAGACAGCAACGGCAGCGTCGTCTGGGGGAGAAGAGGTCGCGGGGAAGAAGAAGCCTGCGTGGCAGTGGGGTCCTCTGGTCAGTGGGAAAAACAAAGAAGGAGAAGGTCCACCGGTCAGTTGCTGTGTGGGTTTCTTTCGCGGTACAGAAAAACGGTTCGGGGAGGAAATAAGTGGAGGTGGGGTCTGTTGTCAGCGAGTGAGTGAGAGGAGGAGTGGGTCCGGGTTGTCATTGGCTTAGTGGGTCTGTTTCTGGGTGTAAAATGTTTTCCTTCGGGGAGGGAGTACTGGGCTGGACTGGGCCTAGTGGGCTGAGTCTGTTTTCCTATTTTTTTTTATGTCTGCTCTATTTTTCTTTTCTAATTCTTTTTCTGTTTTCAATTTCAAACAATTATTCAAACAATCAAACAACACTCAAATCAATTCAAACAATCACTCAACTTCACTTTGAATTTGGTTCTGTTTGGCAACATAATCCAAATCTCAAAATGAAATATTATTTTTATTTATTTTAAGATCCATTTAATAATTAAATAAAATGGATCTTTAGTTGTTTAATAGTGTTTGATTTATTTAAGTAAAATTTCCATTTGAAATCCAATTATTTTCAAACCAAACCAGAAGGTTTAATTTGAAAAAAATAAAGAATACATGGAAACTTATTTAAATAAATAATAAGTTTTGGTGTTTAATTAAAATGGGAAAGCCTTTACTTAAATAAAATTGGATATTTAAATCCTTTATTATTTTATTTAAATAATCCTTTACTCATTTTAATCAAAGCAAAACCTTTTAATAAAAGATTTCAAAGTAGTAATAAAATACTTGGTATTTAATTAAAATGGGAAAGCCTTCACTTAAATAAAATTGGATATTTAAATCCTTTATTTTATTTAAATAAACCTTTACTCATTTTATCAAAACAAAATATTTTATTACAAAAGCTTGGCCAAAATTAATTTGGCTTACCTTTTCATTTGAAACCAAAGTCTTTTATTAAAAGATCTAAACTAGTGTTTCAAAAACAATTTATTTTCCTTTATCAAAGGTTTATCTTTTTAATCCCTTTAGGATTATTTGCTCACCAATTGGTATGGGGTTTAGATGAGGGCTTTAAAGGCTTTGGAAATTCAATTTCCTTATCTTAATATACTCCTAAGATTTTGCTTATGGTTCCAAACTAAGTGAAACCAACTTCTAAGGTCTTTCTTGATCTTTTGAGAAAGTTTGTTGATCAACTTTGGTATGGATCAAATCCATAGATTCGGGGTAACTTTGGAAAATGATTTCCTTCCATTAGGGTTTAGGGTTTTGGATTACTTTCCAAATGTTCAAATTTCCAGATACATTCATTGAGGAATGCATTTCTCTTGATTTGGATTTTGTTGGATTCAAACTTTAGAATCCCATCTTTAACAAACTTTGGCTAAAGTCTTCCTTTTAGAAACAAAAGTTTCTTTTCACCCTGATTTTCAACAAAATTTTATTTTGTTTATTTTACTTTTCACATTACAAGATTTGGAAAATCTTGGGATGTGACAGGCTACCACCCTTAAAATAAATCTCGTCCCGAGATATGGGGAGGCTAGGGTTACAAATAGGTTCAAAACAACTAGGGTACTACCACCCTTAAAAAATTTCCAACTAAACTAGATGTTGGCTTGCTTGGAATCTTGATGAAACTTCTTCTTGGATAACTTCTGCTTAGTGTCCTTTGTTGCCATGCTTAACTCATGGGCTAAGGTTGAGATCCTTTGTAGGCTTGTTCATCTTGTTCTTCATCTTTTCTGGGCAGTTGCTTGCATAGTGTCCTGGTTCTTTGCAATTGAAACAATGGATATCTTGGAGTTCTTTACGTTGCTCTTGTGGACAAACTGCTACATAATGGCCTGGTTCTTTGCAGTTGTTGCACACTACTTGGCTGATCTCTTTATTCTTCGGGTTCTCTGGGCATCCACTGGGGTAGTGTCCCATTTCCTTACATTTACGACATTGCACATGGCTCATGTCTTGCTTTGGTTTCTTGGATTTCTTTGATCCTTTGAATTGGGTTGTCTTGTTTGGAGGTATGAGTGGTCCTTTTCCTTTGTCATCAACATTCTTGGCATACTTGGATCCTTCTTGTTTCCTTTGTTCAACAATGGCATAGATGGGGCATTGGATAGGGACATGGTCGTTTCCTTCACATAGGTAACAAGTAACTTGAGATGTGGGGCATTGGCCAACTGGATGTTCCTCTTCACAATTGGGGCATTGATCTTCATGCTCTTTGGAAGTATGATCCTTGTCTCCACAAATATTGCAAGCTGGTGCTCCATCTAGCATAATGTTCTTGTCATCCTTGTTGTCATACACTCTTTTTGGATAGTTTTCTTCTATGCTGATCATTTGATTAGTCACCTTAAGCATCAGTTGGGATTGTTCTTCCAAAACCTTTTGCAAGGTAGGGTCTTTATCACTATTGTTGGCTATGAACTGAGCTGTCAGTTGGCTCAATTGGTGTTGGGTTTCTAGGAGTTCTCTCATGTTGACCTCTTGGTTGTTGTTGATGTCATCATCCTTGATGCTGGAGTCTCTTGGAGAAGTCATCTGTTTGGGGTTGGAGGGGATTATAATAGGCAAAAGACTTCTAAGGAGATATTTCTATTCACACACATCACAATTCACACAAGCAATGTGCATGCAATCACAAACCAAACACTCCACTCAAACAACAGGTTTCAAGCACAAACTTAGGCAACAAAATATTTTTGTTACACCACATAAGTTGGTGGGTTTGACTTAAACTAATATGGTGGTCCATCTATATGGTTCACTTGAAATCTTTCCATCCTTCTTGGTTGATTCTTCTTGAAATGAGATCTTTGTATCCTTGGATAATTCTTGTGTCTTGGTCACAAATCTTCAAAGGTGATGATGGCTTCTTCTAAGTTGTTTTTCCTTAGTCTTCAAGTCTTGGGCAAAATTTCTTGTATCACTTGTAGTCTCTAATGATATCCAAGTTGGAAGTCCTTAGTGAAAATGCTGAAGATGTTGAAGTCATTTGGAGTTGAAGAAGTTGAAGTCATTAGAGTTGAAAGTGTTGAAGAAGTCCTTTGCTCATGATGAAGTCTTTGGTCATGGGGTAGGCTTTTCCATCAAGTTTGAAATAGAAGAGAAGTAGAGTTGAAATCAAAATGGTTGAGGAAAGAGTTTACAAGATTGTTTTTTTTTGTAAATAAGTTTTGGAACAAAATACAACTCTTATTTTTCTAAGGGTTTTTGTTCAATCCTAGGGTTACAAATCCTACAGGCAACACAATGCTCTGATACCATTCTGTAGCGTCCCCAACCTTTAATAAGATTGAGTCCCCTGTGTTTACAATGCTAGTCCCTGGATCAATAGCTAGCATCCACAGTTCAGATGTAATATCAAGAAACAACGGTCATAATACAACTTTATAACCAGGAATAAAATAATTTTATTACATCAAACATAGCTCATTGGCTAATTAAATTACATTGCAGCGGAATAACTATAGTCATGGGTCCTTCATCTTCAAAGTGCCACAGGCAGCTGTTGGTTGTAGACTTTGTAATCCTAATCAATCAATCCTGACTAAAACAATCAAACCTGCAACATTACAAGTTACAACCACACGGGTCAATACATTTGAATTGTATTGGCAAGTGATACTTTGGTAGTATAGTGGAGTCTAACATCTATATGCATTTTGGTTAGGTGGAGTTGAGGCTTTGCATTGCTCAAAATAGATTTTTCCCTAACATTTGAAAATAAGTTTTGTTTGGCAAAAACAATTCCAAGGCATCTACCAATCAAAGACTGAAGATCCACTCAGGGCATCTACCAATCAGAGACTGAAGATTTACTTGGCAAAAACAAATTCTCAACCAATGATTGAAGATCCTCTCAAGGCATCTACCAATCAAAGATTTAAGATTTCACACAACCCTTGTTCACCCACAAATTTTATTTAGAAATTGGAATGATGAGATTCTTGATTGCTTCCATGTCTTGATGCTCAAATTGTCCTTTACCAGGGACATGGCTAAGTACTTAGGTTTTACACTCTGCAGAGGTGGTGCACTTTACCCACAAGACTTGGTTTCCCAAGACAAAATCTTTCAGAAGCCTTCCCTTAGACCAACATGGACGCGTTCCAACCTAACAAACACTACCACCCACTGTCCATGTGGCTAAGTGCTTGCAACCTATATGATCATGGCAGAGCCCATATTGCCAAGTGGTTGCACTTTAAGCTTCTCAACATTTGACATCTCAAATCTCTTTGTTTCCTGGGTGGCCATCCACAAGTGAGATACACAAAGGTAAACCATAAACATGGGCCTTGTGAACCACTCAACCAAAAACCACCAAGCAAGTCCCATTCCACCCAGGAGATTCATTAACTTAGTTGTTTTGTTAAATAAAACACAAGTCCTCAGACTTAGAATATTCTTCCATAGTGAATATATACCACCCAAGTTTTCTATTAGCTAGGCTAAGCTTGATAGTAATAGGATTCTTAACTAAGGAAAATCCTTCTAAGGATTTATCTACTAGGTTTTCCTATAGCAAGGTCTATACTTAGCAAAAACAAAAAAAAACAAAAAAAAAACCATGCAAGTTTTACTTAGCAAAAACACTAATGCATAGTGAAAATAATGGGATATAAGATATGAAGCATCACTTGCCTTTTTGGTAGAGGGTATAGGTTCACTTCTTGTCCTTGCAACACTCACACTCTTCAAGTCACTACAATCAATCAAGCAAGGCACAAACTCAATCTACCAATCAAGCAAAACAACACACACAAACAAAAATAACAAAGTCAAAGAAATGCATGCAAGCATGCCAAGCTTTGTTTTGTTTGCAAAAGTGGTTCCTAGTGGGTCATAGACATTTGGGTACATCTAAGTTATGCATAAGCATGCAAAGGTTGGTTCTATTGTAGGGATGGTCTTCACTAGGCTTCTAAACTTTGTAAGTTCCAAATTGGTCATTTACCCAAAATGGCAAAGTCATTTGCAAAAGGGTTTCTAATAGATTCCTAAACTTTGTAAGATCCAAATTGGTCATTTACCAAAGTGGCAAAGTTGTTAGCAAAAGGTTTCACCTCAAAACCATTTGCAGAACCAAGTGTTATTCTATGTGGTGTAGAAATATTTTTCCTAAGGCCTTAACCTATAGGGTTCACCAAGTGTGTTTTCAATCACAAAACTTGGGGTTTGGGGTTAGTGGGTTTAAAACAAGGCATTAACCAAAGGTTTTCCTCTAAATCCTTTTTGATAAAAACCACATTTCTATTTGACTAGAAATGGTCTTTGAATCAAAGATTCCTTATATTGTTTCTCCAAATGAGTTGCTATTGCAAAACTTGGTGTTTTTGGGTCAGTAGGTTTGGTTCAAAATATTTTCTCCAAATGTTTTCTTTATGAAAGCATTTTCATAAACAAAACAAATAGTTTTAGTTAGCTAGAAATGGACTAAACTAATTAATCCATCCTATTCTTTTCCAAAATCACTTTCCAAACTATGGGTTGGTTCCTAGGGTCAGTAAGGTCACAACAAACTAATTGGCAAAGGTTTTAATCTTAAAATCATTTTTAAATGATTTTTCTAATGTTAGCAAGCACTCAAATGTTTCTGCATAATCAAACAAGCTAACAGTTACTATTTGCCAAACTAAGGGCAGGGTTTGTTAGAGCTTGTCTTGCTGATTCCAACGACATCAAATTTGTAAAATTTGGACGTGTGGATCAAAAGATACAAAGGTTTGAAAATGGCAAAAGTTTCTGTTTTCAAATTCTGTTTTAAACAGAATAGGGACACGCGGCGTGTTCTTACTGGTCGATACCGGTTCGGCCGGATCGTCTTTGTGACGCGTTGGATCTATTTAGATCGCACGGTCCTGATGCGTTCATACCGGTTCACTCAAGTCATTCTATCTATGCCATAGGATGGAGATCTAACGGTCCTAGTCTAACGACCTAGAACTGGCGGCGCTAGACTCTGTCGCGCGGCGGCGATGGTCGGTCAGTGGCGGCGCTGGCGAAGCAGGACGCAAGAGGAGTAGGGAGTAGGCTCACCGTGATCGCCGAGGCACGGGGATGCTCAACCTGCTCGCGGTTGACGAAGGGGCGCACAGGGTTGCAGACAATTGCTCGTCGGAGTCCTTGCTGCCGTCGGGTGTCCTCTGTTGAAGATGGTGGCGAGGCTACGGTGCACGCCAGAGGAAATTAGAGGTGGCGTTAGGTGCGGGCGTGTGCACTGAACACAGGAGTATCATCAGAAGGACAAGGGGTGGTCTGGTTCACCTGGAAGACGTCGCCGGAGAAGAAGCAGACGGCGGCGCTTGCTCGGTGTCGTCGTTGGCGTCGCTTAGGGGCGCCCGCGGACGAGCTGGTGTTACGGGGATGATCGCCAGGAGATGGGGATCACGAGAGCACGGTCGAGGAGGCAAGGGGCAGTGAGGGGCTGCCGGAATCGGCTTCGGAGCATCGTCGGACAGTGGTGGCTCGGGGAGGAATTGGAGCGGCCTGGGGGCGAGCTTGGGGGAGGCGTCTGGGGGAAAAGGGAGAGGGGATGCTGGTGCTTAAATGGGCGTCGTCACGGCGAGGTTTAATGCACGGCTTTACTGCGAATTGATCGCCGGGATTTAAGACAGCAACGGCAGCGTCGTCTGGGGGAGAAGAGGTCGCGGGGAAGAAGAAGCCTGCGTGGCAGTGGGGTCCTCTGGTCAGTGGGAAAAACAAAGAAGGAGAAGGTCCACCGGTCAGTTGCTGTGTGGGTTTCTTTCGCGGTACAGAAAAACGGTTCGGGGAGGAAATAAGTGGAGGTGGGGTCTGTTGTCAGCGAGTGAGTGAGAGGAGGAGTGGGTACGGGTTGTCATTGGCTCAGTGGGTCTGTTTCTGGGTGTAAAATGTTTTCCTTCGGGGAGGGAGTACTGGGCTGGACTGGGCCTAGTGGGCTGAGTCTGTTTTCCTATTTTTTTTTCTGTCTGCTCTCTTTTTCTTTTCTAATTCTTTTTCTGTTTTCAATTTCAAACACTTATTCAAACAATCAAACAACACTCAAATCAATTCAAACAATCACTCAACTTCACTTTGAATTTGGTTCTGTTTGGCAACATAATCCAAATCTCAAAATGAAATATTATTTTTATTTATTTTAAGATCCATTTAATAATTAAATAAAATGGATCTTTAGTTGTTTAATAGTGTTTGATTTATTTAAATAAAATTTCCATTTGAAATCCAATTATTTTCAAACCAAACCAGAAGGTTTAATTTGAAAAAAATAAAGAATACATGGAAACTTATTTAAATAAATAATAAGTTTTGGTGTATAATTAAAATGGGAAAGCCTTTACTTAAATAAAATTGGATATTTTATTTTATTTAAATAATCCTTTACTCATTTTAATCAAAGCAAAACCTTTTAATAAAAGATTTCAAAGTAGTAATAAAATACTTGGTATTTAATTAAAATGGGAAAGCCTTTACTTAAATAAAATTGGATATTTAAATCCTTTATTTTATTTAAATAAACCTTTACTCATTTTATCAAAACAAAATATTTTATTACAAAAGCTTGGCCAAAATTAATTTGGCTTACCTTTTCATTTGAAACCAAAGTCTTTTATTAAAAGATCTAAACTAGTGTTTCCAAAACAATTTATTTTCCTTTATAAAAGGTTTATCTTTTTAATCCCTTTAGGATTATTTGCTCACCAATTGGTATGGGGTTTAGATGAGGGCTTTAAAGGCTTTGGAAATTCAATTTCCTTATCTTAATATACTCCTAAGATTTTGCTTATGGTTCCAAACTAAGTGAAACCAACTTCTAAGGTCTTTCTTGATCTTTTGAGAAAGTTTGTTGATCAACTTTGGTATGGATCAAATCCATAGATTCGGGGTAACTTTGGAAAATGATTTCCTTCCATTAGGGTTTAGGGTTTTGGATTACTTTCCAAATGTTCAAATTTCCAGATACATTCATTGAGGAATGCATTTCTCTTGATTTGGATTTTGTTGGATTCAAACTTTAGAATCCCATCTTTAACAAACTTTGGCTAAAGTCTTCCTTTTAGAAACAAAAGTTTCTTTTCACCCTGATTTTCAACAAAATTTTATTTTGTTTATTTTACTTTTCACATTACAAGATTTGGAAAATCTTGGGATGTGACACAATGACTCTGGTTGTTGTTACTAAAAAGAACACACATGCAATGACACTGGTGGATCCATAGGTGGATTGTGAAAAGAGCACACATGCAATGACACTGGTGGATCCATATGTGGTATGTGAAAAGAACACACATGCAATGACTTTGGTTGTTGTTAGTGAAAAGAACATCTATGCAATGACATTGGTGGATCCATGTGTGGTCTCTAAAGATAACACACATTTTAATGACAGTGGTGGATCCATATATGGTATGTGAAAAGAACACACATGCAATGACTCTGGTTGTTGTTACTAAAAAGAACACACATGCAATGACACTGGTAGATCCATATGTGGTATGTGAAAAGAACACACATTTCAATGACTCTGGTGTTACTAAAAAGAACAGAGATGCAATGACACTGGTGGATCCATAGGTGGTATGTGAAAAGGACACACATTTCAATGAATCTGGTTGTTGTTTCTAAAAAGAACACACATGCAATGACACTGGTGGATCCATATGTGGTATGTGAAAAGAACACACATGCAATGACTCCAGTTGTTGTTAGTGAAAAGATTATCAATGCAATGACATTGGTGGATCCATGTGTGGTCTCTGAAGAGAACACACATTTCAATGACACTGGTGGATCCATAAGTGGTATATGAATAGAACACACATGCAATGACTCTGGTTGTTGTTACTAAAAAGAACACACATGCAATGACACTGGTGGATCCATATGTGGTATGTGAAAAGAACACACATGGAATGACACTGGTGGATCCATATGTGGTATGTGAAAAGAACACACATGCAATGACACTGGTGGATCCATAGGTGGTATGTGAAAAGAACACACATTTCAATGACTCTGGTTGTTGTTACTAAAAATAACACACATGTAATGACACTGGTGGATACATAGGTGGATTGTGAAAAGAGCACACATGCAATGACACTGGTGGATCCATATGTGGTATGTGAAAAGAACACACTTGCAATGACTTTGGTTGTTGTTAGTGAAAAGAACACACCTGCAATGACACTGGTGGATCCATGTGTGGTCTCTAAAAGAGAACACACATTTCAATGACACTAGTGGATCCATATGTGGTATGTGAAAAGAACACACATGCAATGACTCTGGTTGTTGTTACTAAAAAGAACATACATGCAATGGCATTGGTGGATTCATAGGAGGTATGTGAAAACAACACACATTTCAATGACTCTGGTTTGTTGTTACTAAAAAGAACACACATGCAATGATACTGGTGGATCCATAGGTGGATTGTGAAAAGAGCACACATGCAATGACACTGGTGGATCCATATGTGCTTTGTGAAAAGAACACACATGCAATGACTCCATTTGTTGTTAGTGAAAAGAACATACATGCAATGACACTGGGGGATCCTTGTGTGGTCTATGAAGAGAACCCACATTTCAATGACACTGGTGGATCCATATGTGGTATGTGAAAAGAACACACATGAAATGACTCTGGTTGTTGTTACTAAAAAGAACACACATGCAATGACACTTGTGGATCCATAGGTGGTATGTGAAAGAACACACATTTCAATGACTCTGGTTGTTGTTACTAAAAAGAACACACATGCAATGACACTAGTGGATCCATAGGTGGATTGTGAAAAGAGCACACATGCAATGACACTGGTGGATCCATATGTGGTATGCGAAAAGAACACACATGCAATGACTTTGGTTGTTGTTAGTGAAAAGAACACACATGCAATGACACTGGTGGATCCATGTGTGGTCTAAGAAGAGAACACACATTTCAATGACACTGGTGGATCCATATGTGGTATGTGAAAAGAACACACATGCAATGACTCTGGTTGTTGTTACTAAAAAGAACATACATGCAATGACATTGGTGGATCCATAGGTGGTATGTGAAAACAACACACATTTCAATGACTAGTTGTTGTTACTAAAAAAACACACATGCAATGATACTGGTGGATCCATAGGTGGATTGTGAAAAGAGCACACATGCAATGACACTGGTGGATCCATATGTGGTATGTGAAAAGAACACACATGCAATGACTTTGGTTGTTGTTAGTGAAAAGAACACACGTGCAATGACACTGGTGGATCCATGTGTGGTCTCTGAAGAGAACACACATTTTAATGACAGTGGTGGATCCATATATGGTATGTGAAAAGAACACACATGCAATGACTCTGGTTGTTGTTACTAAAAAGAACATACATGCAATGGCATTGGTGGATTCATAGGAGGTATGTGAAAACAACACACATTTCAATGACTCTGGTTTGTTGTTACTAAAAAGAACACACATGCAATGATACTGGTGGATCCATAGGTGGATTGTGAAAAGAGCACACATGCAATGACACTGGTGGATCCATATGTGCTTTGTGAAAAGAACACACATGCAATGACTCCATTTGTTGTTAGTGAAAAGAACATACATGCAATGACACTGGGGGATCCTTGTGTGGTCTATGAAGAGAACCCACATTTCAATGACACTGGTGGATCCATATGTGGTATGTGAAAAGAACACACATGCAATGACTCTGGTTGTTGTTACTAAAAAGAACACACATGCAATGACACTGGTGGATCCATAGGTGGTATGTGAAAAGAACACACATTTCAATGACTCTGGTTGTTGTTACTAAAAATAACACACATGTAATGACACTGGTGGATCCATAGGTGGATTGTGAAAAGAGCACACATGCAATGACACTGGTGGATCCATATGTGGTATGTGAAAAGAACACACATGCAATGACTCCAGTTGTTGTTAGTGAAAAGAACATACATGCAATGACACTAGTGGATCCATGTGTGGTCTAAGAAGTGAACACACATTTCAATGACACTGGTGGATCCATATGTGGTATGTGAAAAGAACACACATGCAATGACTCTGGTTGTTGTTCATAAAAAGAACACACATGCAATGACACTGGTGGATCCATAGGTGGTATGTGAAAAGAACACACATTTCAATGACTCTGGTTGTTGTTACTAAAAAGAATACACATGCAATGACACTGGTGGATCCATAGGTGGATTGTGAAAAGAGCACACATGCAATGACAGTGGTGGATCCATATGTGGTATGTGAAAAGAACACACATGCAATGACTCAAGTTGTTGTTAGTGAAAAGAACATTAATGCAATGACTTTGGTGGATCCATGTGTGGTCTCTGAAGAGAACACACATTTCAATGACACTGGTGGATCCATATGTGTTATGTGAAAATAACACACATGTAATGAATCTGGTTGTTGTTACTAAAAAGAACACACATGCAATGACACTGGTGGATCCATATGTGGTATGTGAAAACAACACACATTTCAATGACTCTGGTTGTTGTTACTAAAAACAACACACATGCAATGACACTGGTGGATCCATAGGTGGTATGTGAAAAGAACACACATTTCAATGACTCTGGTTGTTGTTACTAAAAATAACACACATGTAATGACACTGGTGGATCCATAGGTGGATTGTGAAAAGAGCACACATGCAATGACACTGGTGGATCCATATGTGGTATGTGAAAAGAACAGACATGCAATGAATTTGGTTGTTGTTAGTGAAAAGAACAAACATGCAATGACACTGGTGGATCCATGTGTGGTCTCTGAAGAGAACACACATTTCAATGACACTAGTGGATCCATATGTGGTATGTGAAAAGAACACACATGCAATGACTCTGGTTGTTGTTACTAAAAAGAACATACATGCAATGACATTGGTGGATTCATAGGAGGTATGTGAAAACAACACACATTTCAATGACTCTAGTTTGTTGTTACTAAAAAGAACACACATGCAATGATACTGGTGGATCCATAGGTGGATTGTGAAAAGAGCACACATGCAATGACACTGGTGGATCCATATGTGCTTTGTGAAAAGAACACACATGCAATGACTCCATTTGTTGTTTGTGAAAAGAACATACATGCAATGACACTGGGGGATCCTTGTGTGGTCCATGAAGAGAACCCACATTTCAATGACACTGGTGGATCCATATGTGGTATGTGAAAAGAACACACATGCAATGACTCTGGTTGTTGTTACTAAAAAGAACACACATGCAATGACACTGGTGGATCCATAGGTGGTATGTGAAAAGAACACACATTTCAATGACTCTGGTTGTTGTTACTAAAAATAACACACATGTAATGACACTGGTGGATCCATAGGTGGATTGTGAAAAGAGCACACATGCAATGACACTGGTGGATCCATATGTGGTATGTGAAAAGAACACACATGCAATGACTCCAGTTGTTGTTAGTGAAAAGAACATACATGCAATGACACTGGTGGATCCATGTGTGGTCTAAGAAGAGAACACACATTTCAATGACACTGGTGGATCCATATGTGGTATGTGAAAAGAACACACATGCAATGACTCTGGTTGTTGTTAATAAAAAGAACACACATGCAATGACACTGGTGGATCCATAGGTGGTATGTGAAAAGAACACACATTTCAATGACTCTGGTTGTTGTTACTAAAAAGAATACACATGCAATGACACTGGTGGATCCATAGGTGGATTGTGAAAAGAGCACACATGCAATGAAAGTGGTGGATCCATATGTGGTATGTGAAAACAACACACATGCAATGACTCAAGTTGTTGTTAGTGAAAAGAACAATAATGCAATGACTTTGGTGGATCCATGTGTGGTCTCTGAAGAGAACACACATTTCAATGACACTGGTGGATCCATATGTGTTATGTGAAAAGAACACACATGTAATGACTCTGGTTGTTGTTACTAAAAAGAACACACATGCAATGACACTGGTGGATCCATATGTGGTATGTGAAAAGAACACACATTTCAATGACTCTGGTTGTTGTTACTAAAAACAACACACATGCAATGACATTGGTGGATCCATATGTGGTATGTGAAAAGAACACACATTTCAATGACTCTGGTTGTTGTTACTAAAAAGAACACACATGCAATGACACTGGTGGATCCATAGGTGGATTTTGAAAAGAGCACACATGCAATGACACTGGTGGATCCATATGTGGTATGTGAAAAGAACACACATGCAATGACTTTGGTTGTTGTTAGTGAAAAGAACATCTATGCAATGACATTGGTGGATCCATGTGTGGTCTCTAAAGAGAACACACATTTTAATGACAGTGGTGGATTCATATATGGTATGTGAAAAGAACACACATGCAATGACCCTGGTTGTTGTTACTAAAAAGAACACACATGCAATGACACTGGTAGATCCATATGTGGTATGTGAGAAGAACACACATTTCAATGACTGGGTGTTGTTACTAAAAAGAACACACATGCAATGACACTGGTGGATCCATAGGTGGTATGTGAAAAGGACACACATTTCAATGAATCTGGTTGTATCTTCTAAAAAGAACACACATGCAATGACACTGGTGGATCCATAGGTGGATTGTGAAAAGAGCACACATGCAATGACACTGGTGGATCCGTATGTGGTATGTGAAAAGAACACACATGCAATGACTCTGGTTGTTGTTAGTGAAAAGAACAATCATGGAATGACACTGGTGGATCCATGTGTGGTCTGTGAAGAGAACACACATTTCAATAACACTGGTGGATCCATATGTGGTATGTGAAAAGAACACACATGCAATGACCCTGGTTGTTGTTACTAAAAAGAACATACATGCAATGACATTGGTGGATCCATATGTGGTATGTGAAAAGAACACACATTTCAATGATGCTGGTTGTTGTTACTAAAAAGAACACACGTGCAATGATATCGGTGGATCCATAGGTGGATTGTGAAAAGAGCACACATGCAACGACACTGGTGGATCCATCTGTGGTATGTGAAAAGAACACACATGCAATGACTCCAGTTGTTGTTAGTGAAAAGAATATACATGCAATGACACTCGTGGATCCATGTGTGGTCTCTGAAGAGAACACACATTTCAATGACACTGGTGGATCCATACGTGGTATGTGAAAAGAACACACATGCAATGAGTCTAGTTGTTGTTACTAAAAATAACACACATGCAATGACACTGGTGGATCCATATGTGGTATGTGAAAAGAACACACATTTCAATGACTCTGGTTGTTGTTGCTAAAAATAACACACATGCAATGACACTAGTGGATCCATAGGTGGATTGTGAAAAGAGCACACATGCAATGACACTGGTGGATCCATATGTGGTATGTGAAAAGAACACACATGCAATGACTCCAGTTGTTGTTAGTGAAAAGATTATCAATGCAATGACATTGGTGGATCCATGTGTGGTCTCTGAAGAGAACACACATTTCAATGACACTGGTGGATCCATAAGTGGTATATGAAAAGAACACACATGCAATGACTCTGGTTGTTGTTACTAAAAAGAACACACATGCAATGACACTGGTGGATCCATATGTGGTATGTGAAAAGAACACACATGCAATGACTCCAGTTGTTGTTAGTGAAAAGATTATCAATGCAATGACATTGGTGGATCCATGTGTGGTCTCTGAAGAGAACACACATTTCAATGACACTGGTGGATCCATAAGTGGTATATGAAAAGAACACACATGCAATGACTCTGGTTGTTGTTACTAAAAAGAACACAGATGCAATGACACTGGTGGATCCATATGTGGTATGTGAAAAGAACACACATGCAATGACACTGGTGGATACAAATGTGGTATGTGAAAAGAACACACATGCAATGACACTGGTGGATCCATAGGTGGTATGTGAAAAGAACACTCATTTCAATGACTCTGGTTGTTGTTACTAAAAATAACACACATGTAATGACACTGGTGGATCCATAGGTGGATCGTGAAAAGAGCACACATGCAATGACACTGGTGGATCCATATGTGGTATGTGAAAAGAACACACATGCAATGACTCCAGTTGTTGTTAGTGAAAAGAACATACATGCAATGACACTGGTGGATCCATGTGTGGTCTAAGAAGAGAACACACATTTCAATGACACTGGTGGATCCATATGTGGTATGTGAATAGAACACACATGCAATGACTCTGGTTGTTGTTAATAAAAAGAACACACATGCAATGACACTGGTGGATCCATAGGTGGTATGTGAAAAGAACACACATTTCAATGACTCTGGTTGTTGTTACTAAAAAGAACACACATGCAATGACACTGGTGGATCCATAGGTGGATTGTGAAAAGAGCACACATGCAATGACAGTGGTGGCTCCATATGTGGTATGTGAAAAGAACACACATGCAATGACTCAAGTTGTTGTTAGTGAAAAGAACATTAATGCAATGACTTTGGTGGATCCATGTGTGGTCTCTGAAGAGAACACACATTTCAATGACACTGGTGGATCCATATGTGGTATGTGAAAAGAACACACATGTAATGACTCTGGTTATTGTTACTAAAAAGAACACACATGCAATGACACTGGTGGATCCATATGTGGTATGTGAAAAGAACACACATTTCAATGACTCTGGTTGTTGTTACTAAAAACAACACACATGCAATGACACTGGTGGATCCATAGGTGGTATGTGAAAAGGACACACATTTCAATGACTCTGGTTGTTACTCAAAAGAACACACATGCAATGACACTGGTGGATCCATAGGTGGATTGTGAAAAGAGCACACATGCAATGACACTGGTGGATCCATATGTGGTATGTGAAAAGAACACACATGCAATGACTTTGGTTGTTGTTAGTGAAAAGAACATCTATGCAATGACATTGGTGGATCCATGTGTGGTCTCTAAAGAGAACACACATTTTAATGACAGTGGTGGATCCATATATGGTATGTGAAAAGAACACACATGCAATGATTCTGGTTGTTGTTACTAAAAAGAACACACATGCAATGACACTGGTAGATCCATATGTGGTATGTGAGAAGAACACACATTTCAATGACTCTGGGTGTTGTTACTAAAAAGAACACACATGCAATGACACTGGTGGATCCATAGGTGGAATGTGAAAAGGACACACATTTCAATGAATCTGGTTGTTGTTTCTAAAAAGAACACACATGCAATGACACTGGTGGATCCATAGGTGGATTGTGAAAAGAGCACAGATGCAATGACACTGGTGGATCCATATGTGGTATGTGAAAAGAACACACATGCAATGACTCTGGTTGTTGTTAGTGAAAAGAACACACATGGAATGTCACTGGTGGATCCATGTGTGGTCTGTGAAGAGAACACACATTTCAATGACACTAGTGGATCCATATGTGGTATGTGAAAAGAACACACATGCAATGACCCTGGTTGTTGTTACTAAAAAGAACATACATGCAATGACATTGGTGGATCCATATGTGGTATGTGAAAAGAACACACATTTCAATGACGCTGGTTGTTGTTACTAAAAAGAACACACGTGCAATGATACTGGTGGATCCATAGGTGGATTGTGAAAAGAGCACACATGCAACGACACTGGTGGATCCATCTGTGGTATGTGAAAAGAACACACATGCAATGACTCCAGTTGTTGTTAGTGAAAAGAACATACATGCAATGACACTCGTGGATCCATGTGTGGTCTCTGAAGAGAATACACATTTCAATGACACTGGTGGATCCATACGTGGTATGTGAAAAGAACACACATGCAATGACACTGGTGGATCCATAGGTGGTATGTGAAAAGAACACACGTTTCAATGACTCTGGTTGTTGTTGCTAAAAATAACACACATGCAATGACACTAGTGGATCCATATGTGGTATGTGAAAAGAACACACATTTCAATGACTCTGGTTGTTGTTGCTAAAAATAACACACATGCAATGACACTGGTGGATCCATATGTGGTATGTGAAAAGAACACACATTTCAATGACTCTGGTTGTTGTTGCTAAAAATAACACACATGCAATGACACTAGTGGATCCATAGGTGGATTGTGAAAAGAGCACACATGCAATGACACTGGTGGATCCATATATGGTATGTGAAAAGAACACACGTGCAATGACCCCAGTTGTTGTTAGTGAAAAGATTATCAATGCAATGACATTTGTGGATCCATGTGTGGTCTCTGAAGAGAACACACATTTCAACGACACTGGTGGATCCATAAGTGGTATATAAAAAGAACACACATGCAATGACTCTGGTTGTTGTTACTAAAAAGAACACACATGCAATGACACTGGTGGATCCATATGTGGTATGTGAAAAGAACACACATGCAATGACACTGGTGGATCCATATGTGGTATGTGAAAAGAACACACATGCAATAACACTGGTGGATCCATAGGTGGTATGTGAAAAGAACACACGTTTCAATGACTCTGGTTGTTGTTACTAAAAATAACACACATGTAATGACACTGGTGGATCCATAGGTGGATTGTGAAAAGAGCACACATGCAATGACACTGGTGGATCCATATGTGGTATGTGAAAAGAACACACATGCAATGACTCCAATTGTTGTTAGTGAAAAGAACATACATGCAATGACACTGGTGGATCCATGTGTGGTCTAAGAAGAGAACACACATTTCAATGACACTGGTGGATCCATATGTGGTATGTGAATAGAAAACACATGCAATGACTCTGGTTGTTGTTAATAAAAAGAACACACATGCAATGACACTGGTGGATCCATAGGTGGTATGTGAAAATAACACACATTTCAATGATTCTGGTTGTTGTTACTAAAAAGAACATACATGCAATGACACTGGTGGATCCATAGGTGGATTATGAAAAGAGCACACATGCAATGACTGTGGTGGCTCCATATGTGGTATGTGAAAAGAACACACATGCAATGACTCCAGTTGTTGTTAGTGAAAAGAACATACATGCAATGACACTGGTGGATCCATATGTGGTATGTGAAAATAACACACATGCAATGACTCAAGTTGTTGTTAGTGAAAAGAACATTAATGCAATGACTTTGGTGCATCCATGTGTGGTCTCTCAAGAAAACACACATTTCAATGACACCGGTGGATCCATATGTGGTATGTGAAAAGAACACACATGTAATGACTCTGGTTGTTGTTACTAAAAAGAACACACATGCAATGGCACTGGTGGATCCATATGTGGTATGTGAAAAGAACACACATTTCAATGACTCTGGTTGTTGTTACTAAAAACAACACACATGCAATGACACTGGTGGATCCATAGGTGGTATGTGAAAAGAACACACATTTCAATGACTCTGGTTGTTGTTACTAAAAAGAACACACATGCAATGACACTGGTGGATCCATAGGTGGATTGTGAAAAGAGCACACATGCAATGACACTGGTGGATCCATATGTGGTATGTGAAAAGAACACACATGCAATGACTTTGGTTGTTGTTAGTGAAAAGAACATCCATGCAATGACATTGGTGGATCCATGTGTGGTCTCTAAAGAGAACACACATTTTAATGACAGTGGTGGATCCATATATGGTATGTGAAAAGAACACACATGCAATGACTCTGGGTATTGTTACTAAAAAGAACACACATTTTAATGACAGTGGTGGATCTATATATGGTATGTGAAAAGAACACACATGCAATGACCCTGGTTGTTGTTACTAAAAAGAACACACATGCAATGACACTGGTGGATCCATATGTGGTATGTGAAAAGATCACACATTTCAATGACTCTGGGTGTTGTTACTAAAAAGAACACACATGCAATGACACTGGTGGATCCATAGGTGCTATGTGAAAAGGACACACATTTCAATGAATCTAGTTGTTGTTTCTAAAAAGAACACACATGCAATGACACTGGTGGATCCATAGGTGGATTGTGAAATTGTGAAAAGAGCACACATGGAATGACACTGGTGGATCCATATGTGGTATGTGAAAAGAACACGCATGCAATGACTCTGGTTGTTGTTAGTGAAAAGAACACACATGGAATGACACTGGTGGATCCATGTGTGGTCTGTGAAGAGAACACACATTTCAATGACACTGGTGGATCCATATGTGGTATGTGAAAAGAACACACATGCAATGACCCTGGTTGTTGTTACTAAAAAGAACATACATGCAATGACATTGGTGGATCCATATGTGGTATGTGAAAAGAACACACATTTCAATGACCTTGGTTGTTGTTACTAAAACGAACAGACGTGCAATGATACTGGTGGATCCATAGGTGGATTGTGAAAAGAGCACACATGCAACGACACTGGTGGATCCATATGTGGTATGTGAAAAGAACACACATGCAATGACTCCAGTTGTTGTTAGTGAAAAGAACATACATGCAATGACACTCGTGGATCCATGTGTGGTCTCTGAAGAGAACACACATTTCAATGACACTGGTGGATCCATACGTGGTATGTGAAAATAACACACATGCAATGAGTCTAGTTGTTGTTACTAAAAATAACACACATGCAATGACACTGTTGGATCCATATGTGGTATGTGAAAAGAACACACATTTCAATGACTCTGGTTGTTGTTGCTAAAAATAACACACATGCAATGACACTAGTGGATCCATAGGTGGATTGTGAAAAGAACACACATGCAATGACACTGGTGGATCCATATGTAGTATGTGAAAAGAACACACGTGCAATGACTCCAGTTGTTGTTAGTGAAAAGATTATCAATGCAATGACATTGGTGGATCCATGTGTGGTCTCTGAAGAGAACACACATTTCAATGACACTGGTGGATCCATATGTGGTATGTGAAAAGAACACACATGCAATGACACTGGTGGATCCATAGGTGGTATGTGAAAAGAACACACGTTTCAATGACTCTAGTTGTTGTTACTAAAAATAACACACATGTAATGACACTGGTGGATCCATAGGTGGATTGTGAAAAGAGCACACATGCAATGACACTGGTGGATCCATATGTGGTATGTGAAAAGAACACACATGCAATGACTCCAGTTGTTGTTAGTGAAAAGAACATACATGCAATGACACTGGTGGATCCATGTGTGGTCTAAGAAGAGAACACACATTTCAATGACACTGGTGGATCCATATGTGGTATGTGAATAGAACACACATGCAATGACTCTGGTTGTTGTTAATAAAAAGAACACACATGCAATGACACTGGTGGATCCATAGGTGGTATGTGAAAAGAACACACATTTCAATGATTCTGGTTGTTGTTACTAAAAAGAACACACATGCAATGACACTGGTGGATCCATAGGTGGATTGTGAAAAGAGCACACATGTAATGACAGTGGTGGCTCCATATGTGGTATGTGAAAAGAACACACATGCAATGACTCAAGTTGTTGTTAGTGAAAAGAACATTAATGCAATGACTTTGGTGGATCCATGTGTGGTCTCTCAAGAGAACACACATTTCAATGACACTGGTGGATCCATATGTGTTATGTGAAAAGAACACACATGTAATGACTCTGGTTGTTGTTACTAAAAAGAACACACATGCAATGGCACTGGTGGATCCATATGTGGTATGTGAAAAGAACACACATTTCAATGACTCTGGTTGTTGTTACTAAAAACAACACACATGCAATGACACTGGTGGATCCATAGGTGGTATGTGAAAAGAACACACATTTCAATGACTCTGGTTGTTGTTACTAAAAAGAACACACATGCAATGACACTGGTGGATCCATAGGTGGATTGTGAAAAGAGCACACATGCAATGACACTGGTGGATCCATATGTGGTATGTGAAAAGAACACACATGCAATGACTTTGGTTGTTGTTAGTGAAAAGAACATCTATGCAATGACATTGGTGGATCCATGTGTGGTCTCTAAAGAGAACACACATTTTAATGACAGTGGTGGATCCATATATGGTATGTGAAAAGAACACACATGCAATGACTCTGGGTATTGTTACTAAAAAGAACACACATTTTAATGACAGTGGTGGATCTATATATGGTATGTGAAAAGAACACACATGCAATGACCCTGGTTGTTGTTACTAAAAAGAACACACATGCAATGACACTGGTGGATCCATATGTGGTATGTGAAAAGAACACACATTTCAATGACGCTGGTTGTTGTTACTAAAACGAACACATGTGCAATGATACTGGTGGATCCATAGGTGGATTGTGAAAAGAGCACACATGCAACGACACTGGTGGATCCATATGTGGTATGTGAAAATAACACACATGCAATGACTCCAGTTGTTGTTAGTGAAAAGAACATACATGCAATGACACTCGTGGATCCATGTGTGGTCTCTGAAGAGAACACACATTTCAATGACACTGGTGGATCCATACGTGGTATGTGAAAATAACACACATGCAATGAGTCTAGTTGTTGTTACTAAAAATAACACACATGCAATGACACTGGTGGATCCATATGTGGTATGTGAAAAGAACACACATTTCAATGACTCTGGTTGTTGTTGCTAAAAATAACACACATGCAATGACACTAGTGGATCCATAGGTGGATTGTGAAAAGAGCACACATGCAATGACACTGGTGGATCCATATGTGGTATGTGAAAAGAACACACGTGCAATGACTCCAGTTGTTGTTAGTGAAAAGATTATCAATGCAATGACATTGGTGGATCCATGTGTGGTCTCTGAAGAGAACACACATTTCAATGACACTGGTGGATCCATAAGTGGTATATAAAAAGAACACACATGCAATGACTCTGGTTGTTGTTACTAAAAAGAACACACATGCAATGACACTGGTGGATCCATATGTGGTATATGAAAAGAACACACATGCAATGACACTGGTGGATCCATATGTGGTATGTGAAAAGAACACACATGCAATGACACTGGTGGATCCATAGGTGGTATGTGAAAAGAACACACGTTTCAATGACTCTGGTTGTTGTTACTAAAAATAACACACATGTAATGACACTGGTGGATCCATAGGTGGATTGTGAAAAGAGCACACATGCAATGACACTGGTGGATCCATATGTGGTATGTGAAAAGAACACACATGCAATGACCCCAGTTGTTGTTAGTGAAAAGAACATACATGCAATGACACTGGTGGATCCATGTGTGGTCTAAGAAGAGAACACACATTTCAATGACACTGGTGGATCCATATGTGGTATGTGAATAGAACACACATGCAATGACTCTGGTTGTTGTTAATAAAAAGAACACACATGCAATGACACTGGTGGATCCATAGGTGGTATGTGAAAAGAACAAACATTTCAATGACTCTGGTTGTTGTTACTAAAAAGAACACACATGCAATGACACTGGTGGATCCATAGGTGGATTGTGAAAAGAGCACACATGCAATGACAGTGGTGGCTCCATATGTGGTATGTGAAAAGAACACACATGCAATGACTCAAGTTGTTGTTAGTGAAAAGAACATTAATGCAATGACTTTGGTGGATCCATGTGTGGTCTCTCAAGAGAACACACATTTCAATGACACTGGTGGATCCATATGTGGTATGTGAAAAGAACACACATGTAATGACTCTGGTTGTTGTTACTAAAAAGAACACACATGCAATGACACGGGTGGATCCATATGTGGTATGTGAAAAGAACACACATTTCAATGACTCTGGTTGTTGTTACTAAAAACAACACACATGCAATGACACTGGTGGATCCATAGGTGGTATGTGAAAAGAACACACATTTCAATGACTCTGGTTGTTGTTACTAAAAAGAACACACATGCAATGACATTGGTGGATCCATAGGTGGATTGTGAAAAGAGCACACATGCAATGACACTGGAGGATCCATATGTGGTATGTGAAAAGAACACACATGCAATGACTTTGGTTGTTGTTAGTGAAAAGAACATCTATGCAATGACATTGGTGGATCCATGTGTGGTCTCTAAAGAGAACACACATTTTAATGACAGTGGTGGATCGATATATGGTATGTGAAAAGAACACACATGCAATGACTCTGGTTGTTGTTACTAAAAAGAACACACATGCAATGACACTGGTGGATCCATATGTGGTATGTGAAAAGAACACACATTTCAATGACTATGGTTGTTGTTACTAAAAAGAACACACATGCAATGACTCTGGTGGATCCATAGGTGGTATGTGAAAAGGACACACATTTCAATGAATCTGGTTGTTGTTTCTAAAAAGAACACACATGCAATGACACTGGTGGATCCATAGGTGGATTGTGAAAAGAGCACACATGCAATGACACTAGTGGATCCATATGTGGTATGTGAAAAGAACACACATGCAATGACTCTGGTTGTTGTTAGTGAAAAGAACACACATGGAATGACACTGGTGGATCCATGTGTGGTCTGTGAAGAGAACACACATTTCAATGACACTGGTGGATCCATATGTGGTATGTGAAAAGACCACACATGCAATGACCCTGGTTATTGTTACTAAAAAGAACATACATGAAATGACATTGGTGGATCCATATGTGGTATGTGAAAAGAACACACATTTCAATGACTCTGGTTGTTGTTACTAAAAACAACACACATGCAATGACACTGGTGGATCCATAGGTGGTATGTGAAAAGAACACACATTTCAATGACTCTGGTTGTTGTTACTAAAAAGAACACACATGCAATGACACTGGTGGATCCATAGGTGGATTGTGAAAAGAGCACACATGCAATGACACTGGTGGATCCATATGTGGTATGTGAAAAGAACACACATGCAATGACTTTGGTTGTTGTTAGTGAAAAGAACATCTATGCAATGACATTGGTGGATCCATGTGTGGTCTCTAAAGAGAACACACATTTTAATGACAGTGGTGGATCCATATATGGTATGTGAAAAGAACACACATGCAATGACTCTGGGTATTGTTACTAAAAAGAACACACATTTTAATGAAAGTGGTGGATCTATATATGGTATGTGAAAAGAACACACATGCAATGACCCTGGTTGTTGTTACTAAAAAGAACACACATGCAATGACACTGGTGGATCCATATGTGGTATGTGAAAAGAACACACATTTCAATGACTCTGGGTGTTGTTACTAAAAAGAACACACATGCAATGACACTGGTGGATCCATAGGTGCTATGTGAAAAGGACACACATTTCAATGAATCTGGTTGTTGTTTCTAAAAAGAACACACATGCAATGACACTGGTGGATCCATAGGTGGATTGTGAAATTGTGAAAAGAGCACACATGGAATGACACTGGTGGATCCATATGTGGTATGTGAAAAGAACACGCATGCAATGATTCTGGTTGTTGTTAGTGAAAAGAACACACATGGAATGACACTGGTGGATCCATGTGTGGTCTGTGAAGAGAACACACATTTCAATGACACTGGTGGATCCATATGTGGTATGTGAAAAGAACACACATGCAATGACCCTGGTTGTTGTTACTAAAAAGAACATACATGCAATGACATTGGTGGATCCATATGTGGTATGTGAAAAGAACACACATTTCAATGACGCTGGTTGTTGTTACTAAAACGAACACACGTGCAATGATACTGGCGGATCCATAGGTGGATTGTGAAAAGAGCACACATGCAACGACACTGGTGGATCCATATGTGGTATGTGAAAAGAACACACATGCAATGACTCCAGTTGTTGTTAGTGAAAAGAACATACATGCAATGACACTCGTGGATCCATGTGTGGTCTCTGAAGAGAACACACATTTCAATGACACTGGTGGATCCATACGTGGTATGTGAAAATAACACACATGCAATGAGTCTAGTTGTTGTTACTAAAAATAACACACATGCAATGACACTGGTGGATCCATATGTAGTATGTGAAAAGAACACACATTTCAATGACTCTGGTTGTTGTTGATAAAAATAACACACATGCAATGACACTAGTGGATCCATAGGTGGATTGTGAAAAGAGCACACATGCAATGACACTGGTGGATCCATATGTGGTATGTGAAAAGAACACACGTGCAATGACTCCAGTTGTTGTTAGTGAAAAGATTATCAATGCAATGACATTGGTGGATCCATGTGTGGTCTCTGAAGAGAACACACATTTCAACGACACTGGTGGATCCATAAGTGGTATATAAAAAAAACACACATGCAATGACTCTGGTTGTTGTTACTAAAAAGAACACACATGCAATGACACTGGTGGATCCATATGTGGTATATGAAAAGAACACACATGCAATGACACTGGTGGATCCATATGTGGTATGTGAAAATAACACACATGCAATGACACTGGTGGATCCATAGGTGGTATGTGAAAAGAACACACGTTTCAATGACTCTGGTTGTTGTTACTAAAAATAACACACATGTAATGACACTGGTGGATCCATAGGTGGATTGTGAAAAGAGCACACATGCAATGACACTGGTGGATCCATATGTGGTATGTGAAAAGAACACACATGCAATGACCCCAGTTGTTATTAGTGAAAAGAACATACATGCAATGACACTGGTGGATCCATGTGTGGTCTAAGAAGAGAACACACATTTCAATGACACTGGTGGATCC
Source organism: Avena sativa (assembly GCA_916181665.1). Taxonomy (NCBI): domain Eukaryota; kingdom Viridiplantae; phylum Streptophyta; class Magnoliopsida; order Poales; family Poaceae; genus Avena; species Avena sativa. Next base: position 355,347,667 of record OV702291.1, read on the forward strand.
ATATGTGGTATGTGAATAGAACACACATGCAATGACTCTGGTTGTTGTTAATAAAAAGAACACACATGCAATGACACAGGTGGATCCATAGGTGGTATGTGAAAAGAACAAACATTTCAATGACTCTGGTTGTTGTTACTAAAAAGAACACACATGCAATGACACTGGTGGATCCATAGGTGGATTGTGAAAAGAGCACACATGCAATGACAGTGGTGGCTCCATATGTGGTATGTGAAAAGAACACACATGCAATGACTCAAGTTGTTGTTAGTGAAAAGAACATTAATGCAATGACTTTGGTGGATCCATGTGTGGTCTCTCAAGAGAACACACATTTCAATGACACTGGTGGATCCATATGTGGTATGTGAAAAGAACACACATGTAATGACTCTGGTTGTTGTTACTAAAAAGAACACACATGCAATGACACGGGTGGATCCATATGTGGTATGTGAAAAGAACACACATTTCAATGACTCTGGTTGTTGTTACTAAAAACAACACACATGCAATGACACTGGTGGATCCATAGGTGGTATGTGAAAAGAACACACATTTCAATGACTCTTGTTGTTGTTACTAAAAAGAACACACATGCAATGACATTGGTGGATCCATAGGTGGATTGTGAAAAGAGCACACATGCAATGACACTGGTGGATCCATATGTGGTATGTGAAAAGAACACACATGCAATGACTTTGGTTGTTGTTAGTGAAAAGAACATCTATGCAATGACATTGGTGGATCCATGTGTGGTCTCTAAAGAGAACACACATTTTAATGATAGTGGTGGATCGATATATGGTATGTGAAAAGAACACACATGCAATGACTCTAGTTGTTGTTACTAAAAAGAACACACATGCAATGACACTGGTGGATCCATATGTGGTATGTGAAAAGAACACACATTTCAATGACTCTGGTTGTTGTTACTAAAAAGAACACACATGCAATGACTCTGGTTGTTGTCACTAAAAATAACACACATGCAATGACACTGGTGGATCCATAGGTGGTATGTGAAAAGGACACACATTTCAATGAATCTGGTTGTTGTTTCTAAAAAGAACACACATGCAATGACACTGGTGGATCCATAGGTGGATTGTGAAAAGAGCACACATGCAATGACACTGGTGGATCCATATGTGGTATGTGAAAAGAACACACATGCTATGACTCTGGTTGTTGTTAGTGAAAAGAACACACATGGAATGACACTGGTGGATCCATGTGTGGTCTGTGAAGAGAACACACATTTCAATGACACTGGTGGATCCATATGTGGTATGTGAAAAGACCACACATGCAATGACCCTGGTTATTGTTACTAAAAAGAACGTACATGCAATGACATTGGTGGATCCATATGTGGTATGTGAAAAGAACACACATTTCAATGACGCTGGTTGTTGTTACTAAAAAGAACACATGTGCAATGATACTGGTGGATCCATAGGTGGATTGTGAAAAGAGCACACATGCAACGACACTGGTGGATCCATCTGTGGTATGTGAAAAGAAAACACATGCAATGACTCCAGTTGTTGTTAGTGAAAAGAACATACATTTCAATGACACTGGTGGATCCATAGGTGGATTGTGAAAAGATCACACATGCAATGACACTGGTGGATCCATATGTGGTATGTGAAAAGAACACACATGCAATGACTTTGGTTGTTGTTAGTGAAAAGAACATCTATGCAATGACATTGGTGGATCCATGTGTGGTCTCTAAAGAGAACACACATTTTAATGACAGTGGTGGATCCATATATGGTATGTGAAAAGAACATACATGCAATGACCCTGGTTGTTGTTACTAAAAAGAACACACATGCAATGACACTGGTAGATCCATATGTGGTATGCGAGAAGAACACACATTTCAATGACTCTGGGTGTTGTTACTAAAAAGAACACACATGCAATGACACTGGTGGATCCATAGGTGGTATGTGAAAAGGACACACATTTCAATGAATTTGGTTGTTGTTTCTAAAAAGAACACACATGCAATGACACTGGTGGATCCATAGGTGGATTGTGAAAAGAGCACACATGCAATGACACTGGTGGATCCATATGTGGTATGTGAAAAGAACACACATGCAATGACTCTGGTTGTTGTTAGTGAAAAGAACACACATGGAATGACACTGGTGGATCCATGTGTGGTCTGTGAAGAGAACACACATTTCAATGACACTGGTGGATCCATATGTGGTATGTGAAAAGAACACACATGCAATGACCCTGGTTGTTGTTACTAAAAAGAATATAGATGCAATGACATTGGTGGATCCATATGTGGTATGTGAAAAGAACACACATTTCAATGACGCTGGTTGTTGTTACTAAAAAGAACACACGTGCAATGATACTGGTGGATCCATAGGTGGATTGTGAAAAGAGCACACATGCAACGACACTGGTGGATCCATCTGTGGTATGTGAAAAGAACACACATGCAATGACTCCAGTTGTTGTTAGTGAAAAGAACATACATGCAATGACACTCGTGGATCCATGTGTGGTCTCTGAAGAGAACACACATTTCAATGACACTGGTGGATCCATACGTGGTATGTGAAAAGAACACACATTCAATGAGTCTAGTTGTTGTCACTAAAAATAACACACATGCAATGACACTGGTGGATCCATATGTGGTATGCGAAAAGAACACACATTTCAATGACTCTGGTTGTTGTTGCTAAAAATAACACACATGCAATGACACTAGTGGATCCATAGGTGGATTGTGAAAAGAGCACACATGCAATGACACTGGTGGATCCATATGTGGTATGTGAAAAGAACACACATGCAATGACTCCAGTGTTGTTAGTGAAAAGATTATCAATGCAATGACATTGGTGGATCCATGTGTGGTCTCTGAAGAGAACACACATTTCAATGACACTGGTGGATCCATAAGTGGTATATGAAAAGAACACACATGCAATGACTCTGGTTGTTGTTACTAAAAAGAACACACATGCAATGACACTGGTGGATCCATATGTGGTATGTGAAAAGAACACACATGCAATGACACTGGTGGATCCATATGTGGTATGTGAAAAGAACACACATGCAATGACACTGGTGGATCCATAGGTGGTATGTGAAAAGAACACACATTTCAATGACTCTGGTTGTTGTTACTAAAAATAACACACATGTAATGACACTGGTGGATCCATAGGTGGATTGTGAAAAGAGCACACATGCAATGACACTGGTGGATCCATATGTGGTATGTGAAAAGAACACATATGCAATGACTCCAGTTGTTGTTAGTGAAATGAACATACATGCAATGACACTGGTGGATCCATGTGTGGTCTAAGAAGAGAACACACATTTCAATGACACTGGTGGATCCATATGTGGTATGTGAATAGAACACACATGCAATGACTCTGGTTGTTGTTAATAAAAAGAACACACATGCAATGACACTGGTGGATCCATAGGTGGTATGTGAAAAGAACACACATTTCAATGACTCTGGTTGTTGTTACTAAAAAGAACACACATGCAATGACACTGGTGGATCCATAGGTGGGTTGTGAAAAGAGCACACATGCAATGACAGTGGTGGCTCCATATGTGGTATGTGAAAAGAACACACATGCAATGACTCAAGTTGTTGTTAGTGAAAAGAACATTAATGCAATGACTTTGGTGGATCCATGTGTGGTCTCTCAAGAGAACACACATTTCAATGACACTGGTGGATCCATATGTGGTATGTGAAAAGAACACACATGTAATGACTCTGGTTGTTGTTACTAAAAAGAACACACATGCAATGACACGGGTGGATCCATATGTGGTATGTGAAAATAACACACATTTCAATGACTCTGGTTGTTGTTACTAAAAACAACACACATGCAATGACACTGGTGGATCCATAGGTGGTATGTGAAAAGAACACACATTTCAATGACTCTGGTTGTTGTTACTAAAAAGAACACACGTGCAATGACACTGGTGGATCCATAGGTGGATTGTGAAAAGAGCACACATGCAATGACACTGGTGGATCCATATGTGGTATGTGAAAAGAACACACATGCAATGACTTTGGTTGTTGTTAGTGAAAAGAACATGTATGCAATGACATTGGTGGATCCATGTGTGGTCTCTAAAGAGAACACACATTTTAATGACAGTGGTGGATCCATATATGGTATGTGAAAAGAACACACATGCAATGACTCTGGTTGTTGTTACTAAAAAGAACACACATGCAATGACATTGGTGGATCCATATGTGGTATGTGAAAAGAACACACATTTCAATGACTCTGGTTGTTGTTACTAAAAAGAACACACATGCAATGACACTGGTGGATCCATAGGTGGTATGTGAAAAGAACACACATTTCAATGACTCTTGTTGTTGTCACTAAAAAGAACACACATGCAATGACACTGGTGGATCCATAGGTGGTATGTGAAAAGGACACACATTTCAATGAATCTGGTTGTTGTTTCTAAAAAGAACACACATGCAATGACACTGGTGGATCCATAGGTGGATTGTGAAAAGAGCACACATGCAATGACACTGGTGGATCCATATGTGGTATGTGAAAAGAACACACATGCAATGACTCTGGTTGTTGTTAGTGAAAAGAACACACATGGAATGACACTGGTGGATCCATGTGTGGTCTGTGAAGAAAACACACATTTCAATGACACTGGTGGATCCATATGTGGTATGTGAAAAGAACACACATGCAATGACCCTGGTTGTTGTTACTAAAAAGAACATACGTGCAATGACATCGGTGGATCCATATGTGGTATGTGAAAAGAACACACATTTCAATGACGCTGGTTGTTGTTACTAAAAAGAACACACGTGCAATGATACTGGTGGATCCATAGGTGGATTGTGAAAAGAGCACACATGCAACGACACTGGTGGATCCATCTGTGGTATGTGAAAAGAACACAAATGCAATGACTCCAGTTGTTGTTAGTGAAAAGAACATACATGCAATGACACTCGTGGATCCATGTGTGGTCTCTGAAGAGAACACACATTTCAATGACACTGGTGGATCCATACGTGGTATGTGAAAAGAACACACATGCAATGAGTCTAGTTGTTGTTACTAAAAATAACACACATGCAATGACACTGGTGGATCCATATGTGGTATGTGAAATGAACACACATTTCAATGACTCTGGTTGTTGTTGCTAAAAATAACACACATGCAATGACACTAGTGGATCCATAGGTGGATTGTGAAAAGAGCACACATGCAATGACACTGGTGGATCCATATGTGGTGTGTGAAAAGAACACACATGCAATGACTCCAGTTGTTGTTAGTGAAAAGATTATCAATGCAATGACATTGGTGGATCCATGTGTGGTCTCTGAAGAGAACACACATTTCAATGACACTGGTGGATCCATAAGTGGTATATGAAAAGAACACACATGCAATGAGTCTGGTTGTTGTTACTAAAAAGAACACACATGCAATGACACTGGTGGATCCATATGTGGTATGTGAAAAGAACACACATGCAATGACACTAGTGGATCCATAGGTGGTATGTGAAAAGAACACACATTTCAATGACTCTGGTTATTATTACTAAAAATAACACACATGTAATGACACTGGTGGATCCATAGGTGGATTGTGAAAAGAGCACACATGCAATGACACTGGTGGATCCATATGTGGTATGTGAAAAGAACACACATGCAATGACTCCAGTTGTTGTTAGTGAAAAGAACATACATGCAATGACACTGGTGGATCCATGTGTGGTCTAAGAAGAGAACACACATTTCAATGACACTGGTGGATCCATATGTGGTATGTGAATAGAACACACATGCAATGACTCTGGTTGTTGTTAATAAAAAGAACACACATGCAATGACACTGGTGGATCCATAGGTGGTATGTGAAAAGAACACACATTTCAATGACTCTGGTTGTTGTTACTAAAAAGAACACACATGCAATGACACTGGTGGATCCATAGGTGGATTGTGAAAAGAGCACACATGCAATGACAGTGGTGGCTCCATATGTGGTATGTGAAAAGAACACACATGCAATGACTCAAGTTGTTGTTAGTGAAAAGAACATTAATGCAATGACTTTGGTGGATCCATGTGTGGTCTCTCAAGATAACACACATTTCAATGACACTGGTGGATCCATATGTGGTATGTGAAAAGAACACACATGTAATGACTCTGGTTGTTGTTACTAAAAAGAACACACACGCAATGACACGGGTGTATCCATATGTGGTATGTGAAAAGAACACACATGTCAATGACTCTGGTTGTTGTTACTAAAAACAACACACATGCAATGACACTGGTGGATCTATAGGTGGTATGTGAAAAGAACACACATTTCAATGACTCTGGTTGTTGTTACTAAAAAGAACACACATGCAATGACACTGGTGGATCCATAGGTGGATTGTGAAAAGAGCACACATGCAATGACATTGGTGGATCCATATGTGGTATGTGAAAAGAACACACATGCAATGACTTTGGTTGTTGTTAGTGAAAAGAACATCTATGCAGTGACATTGGTGGATCCATGTGTGGTCTCTAAAGAGAACACACATTTTAATGACAGTGGTGGATCCATATATGGTATGTGAAAAGAACACACATGCAATGACTCTGGTTGTTGTTACTAAAAAGAACACACATGCAATGACACTGGTGGATCCATATGTGGTATGTGAAAAGAACACACATTTCAATGACTCTGGTTGTTGTTACTAAAAAGAACACACATGCAATGACACTGGTGGATCCATAGGTCGTATGTGAAAAGAACACACATTTCAATGACTCTGGTTGTTGTCACTAAAAAGAACACACATGCAATGACACTGGTGGATCCATAAGTGGTATGTGAAAAGGACACACATTTCAATGAATCTGGTTGTTGTTTCTAAAAAGAACACACATGCAATGACACTGGTGGATCCATAGGTGGATTGTGAAAAGAGCACACATGCAATGACACTGGTGGATCCATATGTGGTATGTGAAAAGAACACACATGCAATGACTCTGGTTGTTGTTAGTGAAAAGAACACACATGGAATGACACTAGTGGATCCATGTGTGGTCTGTGAAGAGAACACACATTTCAATGACACTGGTGGATCCATATGTGGTATGTGAAAAGAACACACATGCAATGACCCTGGTTATTGTTACTAAAAAGAACATACATGCAATGACATTGGTGGATCCATATGTGGTATGTGAAAAGAACACACATTTCAATGACGCTAGTTGTTGTTACTAAAAAGAACACATGTGCAATGATACTGGTGGATCCATAGGTGGATTGTGAAAAGAGCAGACATGCAACAACACTGGTGGATCCATCTGTTGTATGTGAAAAGAACACACATGCAATGACTCCAGTTGTTGTTAGTGAAAAGAACATACATGCAATGACACTCGTGGATCCATGTGTGGTCTCTGAAGAGAACACACATTTCAATAACACTGGTGGATCCATACGTGGTATGTGAAAAGAACACACATGCAATGAGTCTAGTTGTTGTTACTAAAAAGAACACACATGCAATGACACTGGTGGATCCATATGTGGTATTTGAAAAGAACACACATTTCAATGACTCTGGTTTTTGTTGCTAAAAATAACACACATGCAATGACACTAGTGGATCCATAGGTGGATTGTGAAAAGAGCACACATGCAATGACACTGGTGGATCCATATGTGGTATGTGAAAAGAACACACATGCAATGACTCCAGTTGTTGTTAGTGAAAAGATTATCAATGCAATGACATTGGTGGATCCATGTGTGGTCTCTAAAGAGAACACACATTTCAATGACATTGGTGGATCCATAAGTCGTATATGAAAAGAACACACATGCAATGACTCTGGTTGTTGTTACTAAAAAGAACACACATGCAATGACACTGGTGGATCCATATGTGGTATGTGAAAAGAACACACATGCAATGACACTGGTGGATCCATATGTGGTATGTGAAAAGAACACACATGCAATGACACTATTGGACCCATATGTGGTATGTGAAAAGAACACACATTTTAATGGCTCTGGTTGTTGTTACTAAAAATAACACACATGCAATAACACTGGTGGATCCATAAGTGGATTGTGAAAAGAGCACACATGCAATGACACTGGTGGATCCATATGTGGTATGTGAAAAGAACACACATGCAATGACTCCAATTGTTGTTAGTGAAAAGAACATACATTCAATGACAGTGGTGGATCCTTGTGTGGTCTCTCAAGAGAACACACATTTCAATGACACTGGTGGATCCATATGTGGTATGTGAAAAGAACACACATGCAATGACTCTGGTTGTCGTTTCTAAAAAGAACACACATGCAATGACACTGGTGGATCCATAGGTGGTATCTGAAAAGAACACACATTTCAATGACTCTGGTTGTTGTTACTAAAAATAACACACATGCAATGACACTGGTGGATCCATAGGTGGTATCTGAAAAGAACACACATTTCAATGACTCTGGTTGTTACTAAAAATAACACACATGTAATGACACTGGTGGATCTATAGGTGGATTGTGAAAAGAGCGCACATGCAATGACACTGGTGGATGCATATGTGGTATGTGAAAATAACACACATGCAATGACTCAAGTTGTTGTTAGTGAAAAGAACATACATGCAATGACACTGGTGGATCCATGTGTGGTCTCTGAAAAGAACACACATGCAATGACACTGGTGGATCCATAGGTGGTATCTGAAAAGAACACACATTTCAATGACTCTGGTTGTTGTTACTAAAAAGAACACACATGCAATGACACTGGTGGATCCATAGGTGGTATGTGAGAAGAACACACATTTCAATGACTATGGTTGTTGTTAGTAGAAAGAACACACATGCAATGACACTGGTGGATCCATAGGTGGATTGTGAAAAGAGCACACATGCAATGCCACTGGTGGATCCATATTTGGTTTGTGGAAATAACACACATGCAATGACTCTGGTTGTTCTTAGTGAAAAGAACACACATGCCATGATACTGGTGGATCCATGTGTGGTCTCTGAAGAGAACACACATTTCAATGACACTTGTGGATCCATATGTGGTATGTGAAAAGTACACACATGCAATGATTCTGGTTGTTGTTACTAAAAAGAACACACATGCAATGAAACTGGTGGATCCATAGGTGGTATGTGAAAAAACACACATTTCAATGACTCTGGTTGTTGTTACTAAAAAGAACACACATGCAATGAGACTGGTGGATCCATAGGTGGATTGTGAAAAGAGCACACATGCAATGACACTGGTGGATCCATATGTGGTATGTGAAAAGAACACACATGCAATGACTCCAGTTGTTGTTAGTGAAAAGAACATACATGCAATGACACTGGTGGATCCATGTGTGGTCTCTGAAGAGAACACACATTTCAATCACACTGGTGGATCCATATGTGGTATGTGAAAAGAACACACATGCAATGACTCTGGTTGTTGTTACTAAAAAGAACACACATGCAATGACACTGGTGGATCCATATGTGGTATTTGAAAAGAGCACACATTTCAATGACTCTGGTTGTTGTTACTAAAAAGAACACACATGCAATGACACTGGTGGATCCATAGGTGGTATGTGAAAAGGACACACATTGCAATGTCTCTGGTTGTTGTTACTAAAAAGAACACACATGCAATGACACTGGTGGATCCATAGGTGGATTGTGAAAAGAGCACACATGCAATGACACTGGTGGATCCAGATGTGGTATGTGAAAAGAACACACATGCAATGACTCTGGTTGTTGTTAGTGAAAAGAACACACATGCAATGACACTAGTGGATCCATGTGTGGTCTCTGAAGAGAACACATATTTCAATGACACTAGTGGATCCATATGTGGTATGTGAAAAGAACACACATGCAATGACCCTTGTTGTTGTTACTAAAAAGAACATGCATGCAATGACATTGGTGGATCCATAGGTGGTATGTGAAAAGAACACACATTTCAATGACTCTAGTTGTTGTTACTAAAAAGAACACACCTGCAATGATACTGGTGGATCCATAGGTGGATTGTGAAAAGAGCACACATGCAATGACACTGGTGGATCCATATGTGGTATGTGAAAAGAACACACATGCAATGACTGCAGTTGTTGTTAGTGAAAAGAACATACATTTCAATGACACTGGTGGATCCATAGGTGGATTGTGAAAAGATCACACATGCAATGACACTGGTGGATCCATAGGTGGTATCTGAAAAGAACACACATTTCAATGACTCTGGTTGTTGTTACTAAAAGGAACACACATGCAATGACCCTGGTGGATCCATAGGTGGTATGTGAAAAGAACACACAATTCAATGACTATGGTTGTTGTTACTAGAAAGAACACACATGCAATGACACTGGTGGATCCATAGGTGGATTGTGAAAAGAGCACACATGCAATGCCACTGGTGGATCCATATTTGGTTTGTGGAAATAACACACATGCAATGACTCTGGTTGTTGTTAGTGAAAAGAACACACATGCAAGGACACTGGTGGATCCATGTGTGGTCTCTCAAGAGAACACACATTTCAATGACACTTGTGGGTCCATATGTGGTATGTGAAAAGTACACACATGCAATGACTCTGGTTGTTGTTACTAAAAAGAACACACATGCAATGAAACTGGTGGATCCATAGGTGGTATGTGAAAAGAGCACACATTTCAATGACTCTGGTTGTTGTTACTAAAAATAACACACATGCAATGACACTGGTGGATCCATAGGTGGTATGTGAAAAGGACACACATTGCAATGTCTCTGGTTGTTGTTACTAAAAAGAACACACATGCAATTACACCGGTGGATCCATAGGTGGATTGTGAAAAGAGCACACATGCAATGACACTGGTGGATCCAGATGTGGTATGTGAAAAGAACACACATGCAATGACTCTGGTTGTTGTTAGTGAAAAGAACACACATGCAATGACACTAGTGGATCCATGTGTGGTCTCTGAAGAGAACACATATTTAAATGACACTAGTGGATCCATATGTGGTATGTGAAAAGAACACACATGCAATGACTCTTGTTGTTGTTACTAAAAAGAACATACATGCAATAACATTGGTGGATCCATAGGTGGTATGTGAAAAGAACACACATTTCAATGACTCTAGTTGATGTTACTAAAAAGAACACACATGCAATGATACTGGTGGATCCATATGTAGATTGTGAAAAGAGCACACATGCAATGACACTGGTGGATCCATATGTGGTATGTGAAAAGAACACACATTTCAATGGCTCTGGTTGTTGTTACTAAAAATAACACACATGCAATGACACTGGTGGATCCATAGGTGGATTGTGAAAAGATCACACATGCAATGACACTAGTGGATCCATAGGTGGTATCTGAAAAGAACACACATTTCAATGACTTTGGTTGTTGTTACTAAAAAGAACACACATGCAATGACCCTGGTGGATCCATAGGTGGTATGTGAAAAGAACACACATTTCAATGACTATGGTTGTTGTTACTAGAAAGAACACACATGCAATGACACTGGTGGATCCATAGGTGGATTGTGAAAAGAGCACACATACAATGCCACTGGTGAATCCATATTTGGTTTGTGGAAATAACACACATGCAATGACTCTGGTTGTTGTTAGTGAAAAGAACACACATGCAATGACACTGGTGGATCCATGTGTGGTCTCTGAAGAGAACACACATTTCAATGACACTTGTGGATCCATATGTGGTATGTGAAAAGTACACACATGCAATGACTCTGGTTGTTGTTACTAAAAAGAACACACATGCAATGAAACTAGTGGATCCATAGGTGGTATGTGAAAAGAACACACATTTCAATGACTCTGGTTGTTGTTACTAAAAAGAACACACATGCAATGACACTGGTGGATCCATAGGTGGATTGTGAAAAGAGCACACATGCAATGACACTGGTGGATCCATATGTGGTATGTGAAAAGAACACACATGCAATGACTCCAGTTGTTGTTAGTGAAAAGAACACACATGCAATGACGCTGGTGGATCCATGTGTGGTCTCTGAAGAGAACACACATTTCAATGACACTGGTGGATCCATATGTGGTATGTGAAAAGAACACACATGCAATGACTCTGGTTGTTGTTACTAAAAAGAACACACATGCAATGACACTGGTGGATCCATATGTGGTATTTGAAAAGAACACACATTTCAATGACTCTGGTTGTTGTTACTAAAAAGAACACACATGCAATGACACTGGTGGATCCATAGGTGGTATGTGAAAAGGACACACATTGCAATGTCTCTGGTTGTTGTTACTAAAAAGAACACACATGCAAATACACTGGTGGATCCATAGGTGGATTGTGAAAAGAGCACACATGCAATGACACTGGTGGATACATATGTGGTATGTGAAAAGAACACACATGCAAAGACTCTGGTTGTTGTTAGTGAAAAGAACACACATGCAATGACACTAGTGGATCCATGTGTGGTCTCTGAAGAGAACACATATTTCAATGACACAGTGGATACATATGTGGTATGTGAAAAGAACACACATGCAATGACTCTGGTTGTTGTTACTAAAAATAACATACATGCAATGACATTGGTGGATCCATAGGTGGTATGTGAAAAGAACACACATTTCAATGACTCTGGTTGTTGTTACTAAAAAGAACACACATGCAATGATACTGGTGTATCCATAGGTGGATTGTGAAAAGAGCACACATGCAATGACACTGGTGGATCCATATGTGGTATGTGAAAAGAACACACATGCAATGACTCAAGTTGTTGTTAGTGAAAAGAACATTAATGCAATGACTTTGGTGGATCCATGTGTGGTCTCTCAAGAGAACACACATTTCAATGACACTGGTGGATCCATATGTGGTATGTGAAAAGAACACACATGTAATGACTCTGGTTGTTGTTACTAAAAAGAACACACATGCAATGACACGGGTGGATCCATATGTGGTATGTGAAAAGAACACACATTTCAATGACTCTGGTTGTTGTTACTAAAAACAACACACATGCAATGACACTGGTGGATCCATAGGTGGTATGTGAAAAGAACACACATTTCAATGACACTGGTGGATCCATATGTGGTTTGTGAAAAGAACACACATGCAATGACTCCAGTTGTTGTTAGTGAAAAGAACATACATGCAATGACGCTAGTGTATCCATGTGTGGTCTCTGAAGAGAACACACATTTCAATGACACTGGTGGATCCATATGTGGTATGTGAAAAGAACACACATGCAATGACTCTGGTTGTTATTACTAAAAAGAACACACATGCAATGACACTGGTGGATCCATATGTGGTATTTGAAAAGAACACACATTTCAATGACTCTGGTTGTTGTTACTAAAAAGAACACACATGCAATGACACTGGTGGATCCATAGGTGGTATGTGAAAAGGACACACATTGCAATGTCTCTAGTTGTTGTTACTAAAAAGAACACACATGCAATGACACTGGTGGATCCATATGTGGATTGTGAAAAGAGCACACATGCAATGACACTGGTGGATCCATATGTGGTATGTGAAAAGAACACACATGCAATGACTCTGGTTGTTGTTAGTGAAAAGAACACACATGCAATGACACTAGTGGATCCATGTGTGGTCTCTGAAGAGAACACATATTTCAATGACACTAGTGGATCCATATGTGGTATGTGAAAAGAACACACATGCAATGACTCTGGTTGTTGTTACTAAAAAGAACATACATGCAATGACATTGGTGGATCCATAGGTGGTATGTGAAAAGAACACACATTTCAATGATTCTAGTTGTTGTTACTAAAAAGAACACACATGCAATGATACTGGTGGATCCATAGGTGGATTGTGAAAAGAGCACACATGCAATGACACTGGTGGATCCTTATGTGGTATGTGAAAAGAACACACATGCAATGACTCCAGTTGTTGTTAGTGAAAAGAACATACATGTAATGACACTCGTGGATCCATGTGTGGTCTCTGAAGAGAACACACATTTCAATGACGCTGGTGGATCCATATGTGGTATGTGAAAAGAACACACATGCAATGACTCTGGTTGTTGTTAGTGAAAAGAACATACATGCAATGATATTGGTGGATCCATAGGTGGTATGTGAAAACAACACACATTTCAATGACTCTGGTTGTTGTTACTAAAAAGAACACACATGCAATGACACTGGTGGATCCATAGGTGGTATGTGAAAAGAACACACATGCAATGACTCCAGTTGTTGTTAGTGAAAAGAACACACATGCAATGACGCTGGTGGATCCAAGTGTGGTCTCTGAAGAGAACACACATTTCAATGACACTTGTGGATCCATATGTGGTATGTGAAAAGTACACACATGCAATGACTCTGGTTGTTGTTACTAAAAAGAACACACATGCAATGAAACTGGTGGATCCATAGGTGGTATGTGAAAAGAACACACATTTCAATGACTCTGGTTATTGTTACTAAAAAGAACACACATGCAATGACACTGGTGGATCCATAGGTGGATTATGAAAAGATCACACATGCAATGACACTGGTGGATCCATATGTGGTATGTGAAAAGAACACACATGCAATGACTCCAGTTGTTGTTAGTGAAAAGAACATACATGCAATAACGCTAGTGTATCCATGTGTGGTCTCTGAAGAGAACACACATTTCAATGACACTGGTGGATCCATAGGTGGTATGTGAAAAGAAAACACATTTCAATGACTATGGTTGTTGTTACTAGAAAGAACACACATGCAATGACACTGGTGGATCCATAGGTGGATTGTGAAAAGAGCACACATGCAATGCCACTGGTGGATCCATATTTGGTTTGTGGAAATAACACACATGCAATGACTCTGGTTGTTGTTAGTGAAAAGAACACACATGAAATGACACTGGTGGATCCATGTCTGGTCTCTGAAGAGAACACACATTTCAATGACACTTGTGGATCCATATGTGGTATGTGAAAAGTACACACATGCAATGACTCTGGTTGTTGTTACTAAAAATAACACACATGCAATGAAACTGGTGGATCCATAGGTGGTATGTGAAAAGAACACACATTTCAATGACTCTGGTTGTTGTTACTAAAAAGAACACACATGCAATGACACTGGTGGATCCATAGGTGGATTGTGAAAAGAGCACACATGCAATGACACTGGTGGATCCATATGTGGTATGTGAAAAGAACACACATGCAATGAGTCCAGTTGTTGTTAGTGAAAAGAACACACATACAATGACGCTGGTGGATCCATGTGTGGTCTCTGAAGAGAACACACATTTCAATGACACTGGTGGATCCATATGTGGTATGTGAAAAGAACACACATGCAATGACTCTGGTTGTTGTTAATAGAAAGAACACACATGCAATGACACTGGTGGATCCATAGGTGGATTGTGAAAAGAGCACACATGCAATGCCACTGGTGGATCCATATTTGGTTTGTGGAAATAACACACATGCAATGACTCTAGTTGTTGTTAGTGAAAAGAACACACATGCAATGACACTGGTGGATCCATGTGTGGTCTCTGAAGAGAACACATATTTCAATGACACTTGTGGATCCATATGTGGTATGTGAAAAGTACACAGATGCAATGACTCTGGTTGTTGTTACTAAAAAGAACATACATGCAATGAAACTGGTGGATCCATAGGTGGTATGTGAAAAGAACACACATTTCAATGATTCTAGTTGTTGTTACTAAAAAGAACACACATGCAATGATACTGGTGGATCCATAGGTGGATTGTGAAAAGATCACACATGCAATGACACTGGTGGATCCATATGTGGTATGTGAAAAGAACACACATGCAATGACTCCAGTTGTTGTTAGTGAAAAGAACATACATGCAATGACGCTAGTGTATCCATGTGTGGTCTCTGAAGAGAACACACATTTCAATGACACTGGTGGATCCATATGTGGTATGTGAAAAGAACACACATGCAATGACTCTGGTTGTTATTACTAAAAAGAACACACATGCAATGACACTGGTGGATCCATATGTGGTATTTGAAAAGAACACACATTTCAATGACTCTGGTTGTTGTTACTAAAAAGAACACACATGCAATGACACTGGTGGATCCATAGGTGGTATGTGAAAAGGACACACATTGCAATGTCTCTGGTTGTTGTTACTAAAAAGAACACACATGCAATGACACTGGTGGATCCATGTGTGGTCTGTGAAGAGAACACACATTTCAATGACACTGGTGGATCCATATGTGGTATGTGAAAAGAACACACATGCAATGACTCTGGTTGTTGTTACTAAAAAGAACATACATGCAATGACATTGGTGGATCCATAGGTGGTATGTGAAAAGAACACACATTTCAATGATTCTAGTTGTCGTTACTAAAAAGAACACACATGCAATGATACTGGTGGATCCATAGGTGGATTATGAAAAGAGCACACATGCAATGACACTGGTGGATCCTTATGTGGTATGTGAAAAGAACACACATGCAATGACTCTAGTTGTTGTTAGTGAAAAGAACATACATGTAATGACACTCGTGGATCCATGTGTGGTCTCTGAAGAGAACACACATTTCAATGACGCTGGTGCATCCATATGTGGTATGTGAAAAGAACACACATGCAATGACTCTGGTTGTTGTTACTAAAAAGAACATACATGCAATGACATTGGTGGATCCATAGGTGGTATGTGAAAACAACACACATTTCAATGACTCTGGTTGTTGTTACTAAAAAGAACACACATGCAATGATACTGGTGGATCCATAGGTGGATTGTGAAAAGAGCACACATGCAATGACACTGCTGGATCCATATGTGGTATGTGAAAAGAACACACATTTCAATGGCTCTGGTTGTTGTTACTAAAAATAACACACATGCAATGACACTGGTGGATCCATAGGTGGATTGTGAAAAGATCACACATGCAATGACACTGGTGGATCCATAGGTGCTATCTGAAAAGAACACACGTTTCAATGACTCTGGTTGTTGTTACTAAAAAGAACACACATGCAATGACACTGGTGGATCCATAGGTGGTATGTGAAAAGAACACACATTTCAATGACTATGGTTGTTGTTACTAGAAAGAACACACATGCAATGACACTGGTGGATCCATAGGTGGATTGTGAAAAGAGCACACATGCAATGCCACTGGTGGATCCATATTTGGTTTGTGGAAATAACACACATGCAATGACTCTGGTTGTAGTTAGTGAAAAGAACACACATGCAATGACACTGGTGGATCCATGTGTGGTCTCTGAAGAGAACACACATTTCAATGACACTTGTGGATCCATATGTGGTATGTGAAAAGTACACACATGCAATGACTCTGGTTGTTGTTACTAAAAAGAACACACATGCAATGAAACTGGTGGATCCATAGGTGGTATGTGAAAAGAACACACATTTCAATGACTCTGGTTGTTGTTACTAAAAAGAACACACATGCAATGACACTGGTGGATCCATAGGTGGATTGTGAAAAGAGCACACATGCAATGACACTGGTGGATCCATATGTGGTATGTGAAAAGAACACACATGCAATGACTCCAGTTGTTGTTAGTGAAAAGAACACACATGCAATGACGCTGGTGGATCCATGTGTGGTCTCTGAAGAGAACACACATTTCAATGACACTGGTGGATCCATATGTGGTATGTGAAAAGAACACACATGCAATGACTCCAGTTGTTGTTAGTGAAAAGAACATACATGTAATGACACTCGTGGATCCATGTGTGGTCTCTGAAGAGAACACACATTTCAATGACGCTGGTGGATCCATATGTGGTATGTGAAAAGAACACACATGCAATGACTCTGGTTGTTGTTAGTGAAAAGAACATACATGCAATGATATTGGTGGATCCATAGGTGGTATGTGAAAACAACACACATTTCAATGACTCTGGTTGTTGTTACTAAAAAGAACACACATGCAATGACACTGGTGGATCCATAGGTGGTATGTGAAAAGAACACACATGCAATGACTCCAGTTGTTGTTAGTGAAAAGAACACACATGCAATGACGCTGGTGGATCCAAGTGTGGTCTCTGAAGAGAACACACATTTCAATGACACTTGTGGATCCATATGTGGTATGTGAAAAGTACACACATGCAATGACTCTGGTTGTTGTTACTAAAAAGAACACACATGCAATGAAACTGGTGGATCCATAGGTGGTATGTGAAAAGAACACACATTTCAATGACTCTGGTTATTGTTACTAAAAAGAACACACATGCAATGACACTGGTGGATCCATAGGTGGATTATGAAAAGATCACACATGCAATGACACTGGTGGATCCATATGTGGTATGTGAAAAGAACACACATGCAATGACTCCAGTTGTTGTTAGTGAAAAGAACATACATGCAATAACGCTAGTGTATCCATGTGTGGTCTCTGAAGAGAACACACATTTCAATGACACTGGTGGATCCATAGGTGGTATGTGAAAAGAAAACACATTTCAATGACTATGGTTGTTGTTACTAGAAAGAACACACATGCAATGACACTGGTGGATCCATAGGTGGATTGTGAAAAGAGCACACATGCAATGCCACTGGTGGATCCATATTTGGTTTGTGGAAATAACACACATGCAATGACTCTGGTTGTTGTTAGTGAAAAGAACACACATGAAATGACACTGGTGGATCCATGTCTGGTCTCTGAAGAGAACACACATTTCAATGACACTTGTGGATCCATATGTGGTATGTGAAAAGTACACACATGCAATGACTCTGGTTGTTGTTACTAAAAATAACACACATGCAATGAAACTGGTGGATCCATAGGTGGTATGTGAAAAGAACACACATTTCAATGACTCTGGTTGTTGTTACTAAAAAGAACACACATGCAATGACACTGGTGGATCCATAGGTGGATTGTGAAAAGAGCACACATGCAATGACACTGGTGGATCCATATGTGGTATGTGAAAAGAACACACATGCAATGAGTCCAGTTGTTGTTAGTGAAAAGAACACACATACAATGACGCTGGTGGATCCATGTGTGGTCTCTGAAGAGAACACACATTTCAATGACACTGGTGGATCCATATGTGGTATGTGAAAAGAACACACATGCAATGACTCTGGTTGTTGTTAATAGAAAGAACACACATGCAATGACACTGGTGGATCCATAGGTGGATTGTGAAAAGAGCACACATGCAATGCCACTGGTGGATCCATATTTGGTTTGTGGAAATAACACACATGCAATGACTCTAGTTGTTGTTAGTGAAAAGAACACACATGCAATGACACTGGTGGATCCATGTGTGGTCTCTGAAGAGAACACATATTTCAATGACACTTGTGGATCCATATGTGGTATGTGAAAAGTACACAGATGCAATGACTCTGGTTGTTGTTACTAAAAAGAACATACATGCAATGAAACTGGTGGATCCATAGGTGGTATGTGAAAAGAACACACATTTCAATGATTCTAGTTGTTGTTACTAAAAAGAACACACATGCAATGATACTGGTGGATCCATAGGTGGATTGTGAAAAGATCACACATGCAATGACACTGGTGGATCCATATGTGGTATGTGAAAAGAACACACATGCAATGACTCCAGTTGTTGTTAGTGAAAAGAACATACATGCAATGACGCTAGTGTATCCATGTGTGGTCTCTGAAGAGAACACACATTTCAATGACACTGGTGGATCCATATGTGGTATGTGAAAAGAACACACATGCAATGACTCTGGTTGTTATTACTAAAAAGAACACACATGCAATGACACTGGTGGATCCATATGTGGTATTTGAAAAGAACACACATTTCAATGACTCTGGTTGTTGTTACTAAAAAGAACACACATGCAATGACACTGGTGGATCCATAGGTGGTATGTGAAAAGGACACACATTGCAATGTCTCTGGTTGTTGTTACTAAAAAGAACACACATGCAATGACACTGGTGGATCCATGTGTGGTCTGTGAAGAGAACACACATTTCAATGACACTGGTGGATCCATATGTGGTATGTGAAAAGAACACACATGCAATGACTCTGGTTGTTGTTACTAAAAAGAACATACATGCAATGACATTGGTGGATCCATAGGTGGTATGTGAAAAGAACACACATTTCAATGATTCTAGTTGTCGTTACTAAAAAGAACACACATGCAATGATACTGGTGGATCCATAGGTGGATTATGAAAAGAGCACACATGCAATGACACTGGTGGATCCTTATGTGGTATGTGAAAAGAACACACATGCAATGACTCTAGTTGTTGTTAGTGAAAAGAACATACATGTAATGACACTCGTGGATCCATGTGTGGTCTCTGAAGAGAACACACATTTCAATGACGCTGGTGCATCCATATGTGGTATGTGAAAAGAACACACATGCAATGACTCTGGTTGTTGTTACTAAAAAGAACATACATGCAATGACATTGGTGGATCCATAGGTGGTATGTGAAAACAACACACATTTCAATGACTCTGGTTGTTGTTACTAAAAAGAACACACATGCAATGATACTGGTGGATCCATAGGTGGATTGTGAAAAGAGCACACATGCAATGACACTGCTGGATCCATATGTGGTATGTGAAAAGAACACACATTTCAATGGCTCTGGTTGTTGTTACTAAAAATAACACACATGCAATGACACTGGTGGATCCATAGGTGGATTGTGAAAAGATCACACATGCAATGACACTGGTGGATCCATAGGTGCTATCTGAAAAGAACACACGTTTCAATGACTCTGGTTGTTGTTACTAAAAAGAACACACATGCAATGACACTGGTGGATCCATAGGTGGTATGTGAAAAGAACACACATTTCAATGACTATGGTTGTTGTTACTAGAAAGAACACACATGCAATGACACTGGTGGATCCATAGGTGGATTGTGAAAAGAGCACACATGCAATGCCACTGGTGGATCCATATTTGGTTTGTGGAAATAACACACATGCAATGACTCTGGTTGTAGTTAGTGAAAAGAACACACATGCAATGACACTGGTGGATCCATGTGTGGTCTCTGAAGAGAACACACATTTCAATGACACTTGTGGATCCATATGTGGTATGTGAAAAGTACACACATGCAATGACTCTGGTTGTTGTTACTAAAAAGAACACACATGCAATGAAACTGGTGGATCCATAGGTGGTATGTGAAAAGAACACACATTTCAATGACTCTGGTTGTTGTTACTAAAAAGAACACACATGCAATGACACTGGTGGATCCATAGGTGGATTGTGAAAAGAGCACACATGCAATGACACTGGTGGATCCATATGTGGTATGTGAAAAGAACACACATGCAATGACTCCAGTTGTTGTTAGTGAAAAGAACACACATGCAATGACGCTGGTGGATCCATGTGTGGTCTCTGAAGAGAACACACATTTCAATGACACTGGTGGATCCATATGTGGTATGTGAAAAGAACACCCATTTCAATGACTCTGGTTGTTGTTACTAAAAATAACACACATGCAATGACACTGGTGGATTCATATGTGGTATGTGAAAAGAACACACATTTCAATGACTCTGGTTGTTGTTACTAAAAAGAACACACATGCAATGACTGTGGTGGATCCATAGGTGGTATGTGAAAAGGAAACACATTGCAATATCTCTGGTTGTTGTTACTAAAAAGCACACACATGCAATGACACTGGTGGATCCATAGGTGGATTGTGAAAATAGCAGACATGCAATGACACTGGTGGATCCATATGTGGTATGTGAAAAGAACACACATGCAATGACTCTGGTTGTTGTTAGTGAAAAGAACACACTTGCAATAACACTAGTGGATCCATGTGTGGTCTCTTAAGAGAACACATATTTCAATGACACTAGTGGATCCATATATGGTATGTGAAAAGAACACACATGCAATGAATCTGGTTGTTGTTACTAAAAATAACATACATACAATGACATTGGTGGATCCATAGGTGTTATGTGAAAAGAACACACATTTCAATGACTCTGGTTGTTGTTACTAAAAAGAACAAACATACAATGATACTGGTGGATCCATAGGTGGATTGTGAAAAGAGCACACATGCAATGACACTGGTGGATCCATATGTGGTATGTGAAAAGAACACACATGCAATGACTCCAGTTATTGTTAGTGAAAAGAACATACATGTAATGACACTCGTGGATCCATGTGTGGTCTCTGAAGAGAACACACATTTCAATGACGCTGGTGGATCCATATGTGGTATGTGAAAAGAACACACATGCAATGACTCTGGTTGTTTCTACTAAAAAGAACATACATGCAATGACATTGGGGGATCCATAGGTGGTATGTGAAAACAACACACATTTCAATGACTCTGGTTGTTGTTACTAAAAAGAACACACATGCAATGATACTGGCAGATCCATAGGTGGATTGTGAAAAGAGCACACATGCAATGACACTGGTGGATCCATATGTGGTATGTGAAAAGAACACACATGCATGACTCCTGTTGTTGTTAGTGAAAAGAACATACATGCAATGACACTAGTGGATCCTTGGTGGTCTATGAAGAGAACGGACATTTCAATGACACTGGTGGATCCATATGTGGTATGTGAAAAGAACACACATGCAATGACTCTGGTTGTTGTTACTAAAAAGAACACACATGCAATGACACTGGTGGATCCATAGGTGGTATGTGAAAAGAACACACATTTCAATGACTCTGATTGTTATTACTAAAAAGAACACACATGCAATGACACTGGTGGATGCATAGGTGGATTGTGAAAAGAGCACACATGCAATGACACTAGTGGATCCATATGTGGTATGTGAAAAGAACACACATGCAATGACTCTGGTTGTTGTTAGTAAAAAGAACACACATGCAATGACACTGGTGGATCCATGTGTGGTCTTTGAAGAGAACACACATTTCAATGACACTGGCGGATCCATATGTGGTCCGTGAAAAGAACACACATGCAATGACACTGGTGGATCCATGTGTGGTCTCTGAAAAGAACACACATGCAATGACACTGGTGGATCCATAGGTGGTATTTGAAAAGAACACACATTTCAATGACTCTGGTTGTTGTTACTAAAAAGAACACACATGCAATGACACTGGTGGATCCATGTGTGGTCTCTAAAGAGAACACACATTTGAATGACACTGGTGGATCCATATGTGGTATGTGAAAAGAACACACATGCAATAACTCTGGTTGTTGTTACTAAAAATAACGCACATGCAATGACACTGGTGGATCCATATGTGGTATTTTAAAAGAACAGATATTTCAATGACTCTGGTTGTTGTTACTAAAAAGAACACACATGCAATGACACTGGTAGATCCATAGGTGGTATGTGAAAAGGACACACATTGCAATGTCTCTGGTTGTTGTTACTAAAAAGAACACACATGCAATGACACTGGTGGATCCATAGGTGGATTGTGAAAAGAGCACACATGCAATGACACTGGTGGATCCATATGTGGTATGTGAAAAGAACACACATGCAATGACTCTGGTTGTTGTTAGTGAACAGAACACACATGCAATGACACTAGTGGATCCATGTGTGGTCTCTGAAGAGAACACATATTTCAATGACACTAGTGGATCCATATGTGGTATGTGAAAAGAACACACATGCAATGACTCTGGTTGTTGTTACTAAAATTAACATACATGCAGTGACATTGGTGGATCCATAGGTGGTATGTGAAAAGAACACACATTTCAATGACTCTGGTTGTTGTTACTAAAAAGAACACACATGAAATGATATTGGTGGATCCATAGGTGGATTGTGAAAAGATCACACATGCAATGACACTCGTGGATCCATATGTGGTATGTGAAAAGAACACACATGCAATGACTCCAGTTGTTGTTAGTGAAAAGAACATACATGTAATGACACTCGTGGATCCATGTGTGGTCTCTGAAGAGAACACACATTTCAATGACGCTGGTGGATCCATATGTGGTATGTGAAAAGAACACACATGCAATGACTTTGGTTGTTGTTACAAAAAAGAACATAATTGCAATGACAGTGGTGGATTCATAGGTGGTATATGAAAACAACACACATTTCAATGACTCTGGTTGTTGTTACTAAAAAGAACACACATGCAATGATACTGGTGGATCCATAGGTGGATTGTGAAAAGAGCACACATGCAATGACACTGGTGAAAAGAACATACATGCAATGACACTGGTGGATCCATGTGTGGTCTCTGAAAAGAACACACATGCAATGACACTGGTGGATCCATAGGTGGTATCTGAAAAGAACACACATTTTAATGACTCTGGTTGTTGATACTAAAAAGAACACACATGTAATGACACTGGTGGATCGACAGGTGGTATGTGAAAAGAACACACATTTCAATGACTCTGGTTGTTGTTACTAAAAATAACACACATGTAATGACACTGGTGGATCCATAGGTGGATTGTGAAAAGAGCACACATGCAATGACACTGGTGGATCCATATGTGGTATGTGAAAAGAAAACACATGCAATGACTCCAGTTGTTTTTAGTGAAAAGAACATACATGCAATGACACTGGTGGATCCATGTGTGGTCTCTGAAAAGAACACACATGCAATGACACTGGTGGATCCATAGGTGGTATCTGAAAAGAACACACATTTCAATGACTCTGGTTGTTGTTACTAAAAAGAACACACATGCAATGACACTGGTGGATCCATAGGTGGATTGTGAAAAGAGCACACATGCAATGCCACTGGTGGATCTATATTTGGTTTGTGGAAATAACACACATGCAATGACTCTGGTTGTTGTTAGTGAAAAGAACACACATGCAATGACACTGGTGGATCCATGTGTGGTCTTTGAAGAGAACACACATTTCAATGACACTGGTGGATCCATATGTGGTATGTGAAATGTACACACATGCAATGAGTCTGGTTGTTGTTACTAAAAAGAACACACATGCAATGAAACTAGTGGATCCATAGGTGGTATGTGAAAAGAACACGCATTTCAATGACTCTGGTTGTCGTTACTAAAAAGAACACACAAGCAATGACACTGGTGGATCCATAGGTGGATTGTGAAAAGAGCACACATGCAATGACACTTGTGGATCCATATGTGGTATGTGAAAAGAACACACATGCAATGACTCCAGTTGTTTTTAGTGAAAAGAATATACATGCAATGACACTGATGGATCCATGTGTGGTCTCTAAAGAGAATACACATTTCAATGACAGTGGTGGATCCATATGTGGTATATGAAAAGAACACACATGCAATGACTCTGGTTGTTGTTACTAAAAAGAACACACATGCAATGACACTGGTGGATCCATAGGTGGTATGTGAAAAGAACACACATTTCAATGACTCTGGTTTATGTTACTAAAAAGAACACACATGCAATGACACTGGTAGATCCATAGGTGGTATGTGAAAAAAACACACATTTCAATGAATCTGGTTGTTACTAAAAAGAACTCACATGCAATGACACTGGTGGATCCATAGGTGGATTGTGAAAAGAGCACACATGCAATGACACTGGTGGATCCATATGTGGTATGTGAAAAGAAAACACATGCAATGACTCTGGTTGTTGTTAGTGAAAAGAGCACACGTGCAATGACACTGGTGGTTCCATGTGTGGTCTCTGAAGAGAACACACATTTCAATGACACTGGTGGATTCATATGTGGTATGTGAAAAGAACACACATGCAATGACTCAGGTTGTTGTTACTAAAAAGAACATACATGCAATGACATTGGTGGATCCATAGGTGGTATGTGAAAAGAACACACATTTCAATGTCTCTGGTTGTTGTTACTAAAAAGAACACACTTGCAATGATACTGGTGGATCCATAGGTGGATTTTGAAAAGAGCACACATGCAATGACACTGGTGGATCCATATGTGGTATGTGAAAAGAACACACATGCGGCAATGACTCCAATTGTTGTTAGTGAAAAGAACTTCAATGCAATGACATTGTTGGATCCATGTGTGGTCTCTAAAGAGAACACACATTTCAATGACACTAGTGGATCCATATGTGGTATGTGAAAAGAACACACATGCAATGACTCCAGTTGTTGTTAGTGAAAAGAACATACATGCAATGACACTGGTTGATTCATGTGTGGTCTCTAAAAAGAACACAAATGCAATGACACTGGTGGATCCATAGGTGGTATGTGAAAAGAACACACATTTCAATGACTCTGGTTATTGTTACTAAAAAGAGCACACTTGCAATGACACTGGTGGATCCATAGGTGGTATGTGAAAAGAACACACATTTCAATGACTTTGGTTGTTGTTACTAAAAAGAACACACATGCAATGACACTGGTGGATCCCTAGGTGGATTGTGAAAAGAGCACACATGCAATGCCACTGGTGGATACATATTTGGTTTGTGGAAATAACACACATACAATGACTCTGGTTGTTGTTAGTGAAAAGAAAACACATGCAATGACACTGTTGGATCCATGTGTGGTCTCTAAAGAGAACACACATTTCAATGGCACTGGTGGATCCATATGTGGTATGTGAAAAGTACACACATGCAATGACTCTGGTTGTTGTTACTAAAAATAACACAAATGCAATGACACTGGTGGATCCATAGGTGGTATGTGAAAAGAACACACATTTCAATGACTCTTGTTGTGTTTACTAAAAAGAACACACATGCCATGACACTGGTAGATCCAGAGGTGGATTGTTAAAAGAGCACACATGCAATGACACTGGTGGATCCATATGTGGTATGTGAAAAGAACACACATGCAATGACTCCAGTTGTTGTTAGTGAAAAGAACATACATGAAATGACACTGGTGGATCCATGTGTGGTCTCAGAAGAGAACACACATTTCAATGACACTAGTGGATCCATATGTGGTATGTGAAAAGAACACACATGCAATGACTCTGGTTGTTGTTACTAAAAAGAACACACATGCAATGACACTGGTGGATCCATATGTGGTATGTGAAAAGAACACACATTTCAATGACTCTGGTTGTTGTTACTAAAAAGAACACACATGCAATGACACTGGTGGATCCATAGGTGGATTGTGAAAAGAGCACACATGCAATGACACTGCTGGATCCATATGTGGTATGTGAAAAGAACAAACAGGCAATGACTCTGGTTGTTGTTAGTGAAAAGAGCACACGTGCAATGACACTGGTGGATCCATCTGTAGTCTCTGAAGAGAACACACATTTCAATGACACTGGTGGATCCATATGTGGTATGTGAAAAGAACACACATGCAATGACTCAGGTTGTTGTTAATAAAAAGAACATACATGCAATGACATTGGTGGATCCATAGGTGGTATGTGAAAAGAACACACATTTCAATGACCCTGGTTGTTGTTAGTAAAAAGAACACACATGCAATGATACTGGTGGATCCATAGGTGGATTATGAAAAGAGCACACATGCAATGACACTGGCGGATCCATATGTGGTCTGTGAAAAGAACACACATGCAATGACTCCAATTGTTGTTAGGGAAAATAACTTCAATGCAATGACATTGTTGGATCCATGTGTGGTCTCTGAAGAGAACACACATTTCAATGACACTGGTGGATCCATATGTGGTATATGAAAAGAACACACATGCAATGACTCCAGTTGTTGTTAGTGAAAAGAACATACAAGCAATGACACTGGCCATGTGTGGTCTCTGAAAAGAACACAAATGCAATCACACTGGTGGATCCATAGGTGGTATGTGAAAAGAACACACATTTCAATGACTTTGGTTGTTGTTACTAAAAGGAACACACATGCAATGACACTGGTGGATCCATAGGTGGATTGTGAAAAGACCACACATGCAATGCCACTGGTGGATCCATATTTGGTTTGTGGAAATAACACACATGCAATGACTCTGGTTGTTGTTAGTGAAAAGAACACACATGCAATGACACTGGTGGATCCATGTGTGGTCTCTAAAGAGAACACACATTTCAATGACACTGGAGGATCCATATGTGGTATGTGAAAAGTACACACATGCAATCACTCTGGTTGTTGTTACTAAAAATAACATACATGGAGTGACATTGGTGGCTCCATAGGTTGTATGTGAAAAGAACACACATTTCAATGACTCTTGTTGTTGTTACTAAAAAGAACACACATGCAATGATATTGGTGGATCCATAGGTGGATTGTGAAAAGATCACACATGCAATGACACTAGTGGATCCATATGTGGTATGTGAAAGAACACACATGCAATGACTCCAGTTGTTGTTAGTGAAAAGAACATACATGTAATGACACTCGTGGATCCATGTGTGGTCTCTTAAGAGAACACACATTTCAATGACGCTGGTGGATCCATATGTGGTATGTGAAAAGAACACACATGCAATGACTTTGGTTGTTGTTACAAAAAAGAACATAATTGCAATGACATTGGTGGATCCATAGGTGGTATGTGAAAACAACACACATTTCAATGACTCTAGTTGTTGTTACTAAAAAGAACACACATGCAATGACACTGGTGGATCCATAGGTGGATTGTGAAAAGAGCACACATGCAATGACACTGGTGGATCCATATGTGTTATGTGAAAAGAACACACATGCAATGACCCTAGTTGTTGTTAGTGAAAAGAACATACATGCAATGACACTAGTGGATCCTTGTGTGGTCTATGAAGAGAACACACATTTCAATGACACGGGTGGATCCATATGTGGTATGTGAAAAGAACACACATGCAATGACTCTGGTTGTTGTTACTAAAAAGAACACACATGCAATGACTCTGGTTGTTGTTACTAAAAAGAACACACATGCAATGACACTGGTGGATCCATAGGTGGTATGTGAAAAGAACACACATTTCAATAACTCTGGGTGTTGTTACTAAAAAGAACACACATGCAATGACACTGGTGGATCCATAGGTGGATTGTGAAAAGAGCACACATGCAATGCCACTGGTGGATCTATATTTGGTTTGTGGAAATAACACACATGCAATGACTCGTGTTGTTGTTAGTGAAAAGAACACACATGCAATGACACTGGTGGATCCATGTGTGGTCTCTGAAGAGAACACACATTTCAATGACACTGGTGGATCCATATGTGGTATGTGAAAAGTACACACATGCAATGAGTCTGGTTGTTGTTACTAAAAAGAACACACATGCAATGAAACTGGTGGATCCATAGGTGGTATGTGAAAAGAACACACATTTCAATGACTCTGGTTGTCGTTACTAAAAAGAACACACATGCAATGACACTGGTGGATCCATAGGTGGATTGTGAAAAGAGCACACATGCAATGACACTTGTGGATCCATATGTGGTATGTGAAAAGAACACACATGCAATGACTCTAGTTGTTGTTAGTGAAAAGAACATACATGCAATGACACTGATGGATCCATGTGTGGTCTCTAAACAGAACACACATTTCAATGACACTGGTGGATCCATATGTGTTATATGAAAAGAACACACATGCAATGACTCTGGTTGTTGTTACTAAAAAGAACACACATGCAATGACACTGGTGGATCCATAGGTGGTATGTGAAAAGAACACACATTTCAATGACTCTGGTTGTTGTTACTAAAAAGAACACACATGCAATGACACTGGTGGATCCATAGGTGGATTGTGAAAAGAGCACGCATGCAATGACACTGGTGGACCATATGTGGTATGTGAAAAGAACACACATTTCAATGACTCTGGTTGTTGTTACTAAAAGTAACACACATGCAATGACATTGGTCGATCCATAGGTGGTATGTGAAAAAAACACACATTTCAATGAATCTGGTTGTTGTTACTAAAAAGAACACACATGCAGTGACACTGGTGGATCCATAGGTGGATTGTGAAAAGAGCACACATGCAATGACACTGGTGGATCCATATGTGGTATGTGAAAAGAACACTCATGCAATGACTCTGGTTGTTGTTAGTGTAAAGAGCACACGTGCAATGACACTGGTGGATCCATGTGTGGTCTCTGAAGAGAACACACATTTCAATGACACTGGTGGATCCATATGTGGTATGTGAAAAGAACACACATGCAATGACTCAGGTTGTTGTTACTAAAAAGAACATACATGCAATGACATTGGTGGATCCATAGGTGGTATGTGAAAAGAACACACATTTCAATGACTCTAGTTGTTGTTACTAAAAAGAACACACTTGCAATGATACTGGTGGATCCATAGGTGGATTT
Source organism: Avena sativa (assembly GCA_916181665.1). NCBI lineage: Eukaryota > Viridiplantae > Streptophyta > Magnoliopsida > Poales > Poaceae > Avena > Avena sativa. The sequence continues at coordinate 355,378,247 of OV702291.1, forward strand.
TGAAAAGAGCACACATGCAATGCCACTGGTGGATCTATATTTGGTTTGTGGAAATAACACACATGCAATGACTCGTGTTGTTGTTAGTGAAAAGAAAACACATGCAATGACACTGGTGGATCCATGTGTGGTCTCTGAAGAGAACACACATTTCAATGACACTGGTGGATCCATATGTGGTATGTGAAAAGTACACACATGCAATGAGTCTGGTTGTTGTTACTAAAAAGAACACACATGCAATGAAACGGGTGGATCCATAGGTGGTATGTGAAAAGAACACACATTTCAATGACTCTGGTTGTCGTTACTAAAAAGAACACACATGCAATGACACTGGTGGATCCATAGGTGGATTGTGAAAAGAGCACACATGCAATGACACTTGTGGATCCATATGTGGTATGTGAAAAGAACACACATGCAATGACTCCAGTTGTTGTTAGTGAAAAGAACATACATGCAATGACACTGATGGATCTATGTGTGGTCTCTAAACAGAACACACATTTCAATGACACTGGTGGATCCATATGTGTTATATGAAAAGAACACACATGCAATGACTCTGGTTGTTGTTACTAAAAAGAACACACATGCAATGACACTGGTGGATCCATAGGTGGTATGTGAAAAGAACACACATTTCAATGACTCTGGTTGTTGTTACTAAAAAGAACACACATGCAATGACACTGGTGGATCCATAGGTGGATTGTGAAAAGAGCACACATGCAATGACACTGGTGGATCCATATGTGGTATGTGAAAAGAACACACATTTCAATGACTCTGGTTGTTGTTACTAAAAGTAACACACATGCAATGACATTGGTGGATCCATAGGTGGTATGTGAAAAAACACACATTTCAATGAATCTGGTTGTTGTTACTAAAAATAACACACATGGAATGACACTGGTGGATCCATAGGTGGATTGTGAAAAGAGCACACATGCAATGACACTGGTGGATCCATATGTGGTATGTGAAAAGAACACACATGCAATGACTCTGGTTGTTGTTAGTGTAAAGAGCACACGTGCAATGACACTGGTGGATCCATGTGTGGTCTGTGAAGAGAACACACATTTCAATGACACTGGTGGATCCATATGTGGTATGTGAAAAGAACACACATGCAATGACTCAGGTTGTTATTACTAAAAAGAACATACATGCAATGACATTGGTGGATCCATAGGTGGTATGTGAAAAGAACACACATTTCAATGACTCTGGTTGTTGTTACTAAAAAGAACACACTTGCAATGATACTGGTGGATCCATAGGTGGATTTTGAAAAGAGCACACATGCAATGACACTGGTGGATCCATATGTGGTATGTGAAAAGAACACACATGCAATGACTCCAATTGTTGTTAGTGAAAAGAGCTTCAATGCAATGACATTGTTGGATCCATGTGTGGTCTCTGAAGAGAACACACATTTCAATGACACTAGTGGATCCATATGTGGTATGTGAAAAGAACACACATGCAATGACTCCAGTTGTTGTTAGTGAAAAGAACATACATGCAATGACACTGGTTGATCCATGTGTGGTCTCTGAAAAGAACACAAATGCAATGACACTGGTGGATCCATAGGTGGTATGTGAAAAGAACACACATTTCAATGACTCTGGTTGTTGTTACTAAAAAGAGCACATATTCAATGACACTGGTGGATCCATAGGTGGTATGTGAAAAGAACACACATTTCAATGACTTTGGTTGTTGTTACTAAAAAGAACACACATGCAATGACACTGGTGGATCCATAGGTGGATTGTGAAAAGAGCACACATGCAATGCCACTGGTGGATCCATATTTGGTTTGTGGAAATAACACACATGCAATGACTCTGGTTGTTGTTAGTGAAAAGAACACACATGCAATGACACTGGTGGATCCATGTGTGGTCTCTAAAGAGAACACACATTTCAATGGCACTGGTGGATCCATATGTGGTATGTGAAAAGTACACACATGCAATGACTCTGGTTGTTGTTACTAAAAATAACACACATGCAATGACACTGGTGGATCCATAGGTGGTATGTGAAAAGAACACACATTTCAATGACTCTTGTTGTGTTTACTAAAAAGAACACACATGCAATGACACTAGTGGATCCAAAGGTGGATTGTCAAAAGAGCACACATGCAATGACACTGGTGGATCCATATGTGGTATGTGAAAAGAACACACATGCAATGACTCCAGTTCTTGTTAGTGAAAAGAACATACATGAAATGACACTGGTGGATCCATGTGTGGTCTCAGAAGAGAACACACATTTCAATGACACTGGTGGATCCATATGTGGTATGTGAAAAGAACACACATGCAATGACTCTGGTTGTTGTTACTAAAAAGAACACACATGCAATGACACTGGTGGATCCATATGTGGTATGTGAAAAGAACACACATTTCAATGACTCTGGTTGTTGTTACTAAAAAGAACACACATGCAATGACACTGGTGGATCCATAGGTGGATTGTGAAAAGAGCACACATGCAATGACACTGCTGGATCCATATGTGGTATGTGAAAAGAACACACAAGCAATGACTCTGGTTGTTGTTAGTGAAAAGAGCACACGTGCAATGACACTGGTGGATCCATGTGTGGTCTCTGAAGAGAACACACATTTCAATGACAATGGTGGATCCATATGTGGTATGTGAAAAGAACACACATGCAATGACTCGGGTTGTTGTTACTAAAAAGAACATACATGCAATGACATTGGTGGATCCATAGGTGGTATGTGAAAAGAACACACATTTCAATGACTCTGGTTGTTGTTACTAAAAAGAACACACATGCAATGATACTGGTGGATCCATAGGTGGATTATGAAAAGAGCACACATGCAATGACACTGGCGGATCCATATGTGGTATGTGAAAAGAACACACATGCAATGACTCCAATTGTTGTTAGGGAAAATAACTTCAATGCAATTACATTGTTGGATCCATGTGTGGTCTCTGAAGAGAACACACATTTCAATGACACTGGTGGATCCATATGTGGTATGTGAAAAGAACACACATGCAATGACTCCAGTTGTTGTTAGTGAAAATAACATACAAGCAATGACACTGGCCATGTGTGGTCTCTGAAAAGAACACAAATGCAATCACACTGGTGGATCCATAGGTGGTATGTGAAAAGAACACACATTTCAATGACTTTGGTTGTTGTCACTAAAAGGAACACACATGCAATGACACTGGTGGATCCATAGGTGGATTGTGAAAAGACCTCACATGCAATGCCACTGGTGGATCCATATTTGGTTTGTGGAAATAACACACATGCAATGACTCTGGTTGTTCTTAGTGAAAAGAACACACATGCAATGACACTGGTGGATCCATGTGTGGTCTCTAAAGAGAACACACATTTCAATGAAACTGGGGGATCCATATGTGGTATGTGAAAAGTACACACATGCAATGACTCTGGTTGTTGTTAATAAAAATAACACACATGCAATGACACTGGTGGATCCATAGGTGGTATGTGAAAAGAACACACATTTCAATGACACTTGTTGTGTTTACTAAAAAGAACACACATGCAATGACACTGGTGGATCCAAAGGTGGATTGTTAAAAGATCACACATGCAATGACACTGGTGGATCCATATGAGATATGTGACAAGAACACACATGAATGACTCCAGTTGTTGTTAGTGAAAAGAACATACATGCAATGACACTGATGGATCCATGTGTGGTCTCTAAAGAGAACACACATTTCAATGACACTGGTGGATCCATATGTGGTATATGAAAAGAACACACATGCAATGACTCTGGTTGTTGTTACTAAAAAGAACACACATGCAATGACACTGGTGGATCCATATGTGGTATGTGAAGAGAACACACATTTCAATGACTCTGGTTGTTGTTACTAAAAAGAACACACATGCAATGACACTGGTGGATCCATAGGTGGATTGTGAAAAGAGCACACATGCAATGACACTGCTGGATCCATATGTGGTATGTGAAAAGAACACACAAGCAATGACTCTGGTTGTTGTTAGTGAAAAGAGCACATGTGCAATGACACTGGTGGATCTATGTGTGGTCTCTAAAGAGAACGCACATTTCAATGACACTGGTGGGTCCATATGTGGTATGTGAAAAGAACACACATGCAATGACTCGGGTTGTTGTTAATAAAAAGAACACACATGTAATGACACTGGTGGATCCATATGTGGGATGTGAAAAGAACACACATTTCAATGACTTTGGTTATTGTTAGTAAAAAGAACACACATGCAATGACACTAGTGGATCCATAGGTGGATTGTGAAAAGAGCACACATGCAATGACACTGGTGGATCCATATGTGGTATGTGAAAAGAACACACATGCAATGACTCTAGTTGTTGTTAGTGAAAAGAACACACATGCAATGACACTGGTGGATCCATGTGTGGTCTCTGAAGAGAACACACATTTCAATGACACTGGTGGATCCATATGTGGTATGTGAAAAGAACACACATGCAATGACTCTGGTTGTTGTTACTAAAAAGAACACACATGCAATGACACTGGTGGATCCATAGGTGGGATGTGAAAAGAACACACATTTCAATGACTCTGGTTGTTGTTACTAAAAAGAACACACATGCAATGACACTAGTGGATCCATAGGTGGATTGTGAAAAGAGCACACATGCAAGGACACTGGTGGATCCATATGTGGTATGCGAAAAGAACACACATGCAATGACTTTGGTTGTTGTTAGTGAAAAGAACACACATGCAATGACTCTGGTTGTTGTTAGTGAAAAGAACACACATGCAATGACACTGGTGGATCCATGTGTGGTCTTTGAAGAGAACACACATTTCAATGACACTGGTGGATCCATAAGTGGTATGTGAAAAGTACACACATGCAATGACTCTGGTTGTTGTTACTAAAAAGAACACACATGCAATGACACTGGTGGACCCATAGGTGGTATGTGAAAAGAACACACATTTCAATGACTCTGGTTATTGTTACTAAAAAGAACACACATGCAATGACACTGGTGGATCCATAGGTGTATTGTGAAAAGAGCACACATGCAATGACACTGCTGGATCCATATGTGGTATGTGAAAAGAACACACAAGCAATGACTCTGGTTGTTGTTAGTGAAAAGAGCACACGTGCAATGACACTGGTGGATCCAGGTGTGGTCTCTGAAGAGAACACACATTTCAATGACACTGGTGGATCCATATGTGGTAGGTGAAAAGAACACACATGCAATGACTCAGGTTGTTGTTACTAAAAAGAACATACATGCAATGACATTGGTGGATCCATAGGTGGTATGTGAAAAGAACACATATTTCAATGACTCTGGTTGTTGTTACTAAAAAGAACACACATGCAATGATACTGGTGGATCCATAGGTGGATTATGAAAAGAGCACACATGCAATGACACTGGAGGATCCATTTCTGGTATGTGAAAAGAACACACATGCAATGACTACAATTGTTGTTAGTGAAAAGAACTTCAATGCAATGACATTGTTGGATCCATGTGTGGTCTCTGAAGAGAACACACATTTCAATGACACTGGTGGATCCATATGTGGTATGTGAAAAGAACACACATGCAATGACTCCAGTTGTTGTTAGTGAAAAGAACATACATGCAATGACACTGGTGGATCCATGTGTGGTCTCTGAAAAGAACACACATGCAATGACACTGGTGGATCCATAGGTGGTATGTTAAAAGAACACACATTTCAATGACTTTGGTTGTTGTTACTAAAAAGAACACACATGCAATGACACTGGTGGATTCATAGGTGGATTGTGAAAAGACCGCACATGCAATGCCACTGGTGGATCCATATTTGGTTTTGGGAAATAACACACATGCAATGACTCTGGTCGTTGTTAGTGAAAAGAACACACATGCAATGACACTGGTGGATCCATGTGTGGTCTCTGAAGAGAACACACATTTCAATGACACTTGTGGATCCATATGTGGTATGTGAAAAGAACACACATGCAATGACTCTGGTTGTTGTTAGTAAAAATAACACACATGCAATGACACTGGTGGATCCATATGTGGTATGTGAAAAGAACAGACATTTCAATGACTCTGGTTGTTGTTACTAAAAAGAACACACATGCAATGACACTGGTGGATCCATAGGTGGTATGTGAAAAGGACACACATTGCAATGTCTCTGGTTGTTGTTACTAAAAAGAACACACATGCAATGACACTGGTGGATCCATAGGTGGATTGTGAAAAGAGCACACATGCAATGACACTGGTGGATCCATATGTGGTATGTGAAAGAACACACATGCAATGACTCCAGTTGTTGTTAGTGAAAAGAACATACATGTAATGACACTCGTGGATCCATGTGTGGTCTCTGAAGAGAACACACATTTCAATGACGCTGGTGGATCCATATGTGGTATGTTAAAAGAACACACATGCAATGACTTTGGTTGTTGTTACAAAAAAGAACATAATTGCAATGACATTGGTGGATCGATAGGTGGTATGTGAAAACAACACACATTTCAATGACTCTAGTTGTTGTTACTAAAAAGAACACACATGCAATGATACTGGTGGATCCATAGGTGGTATGTGAAAATAACACACATTTCAATGATTCTGGTTGTTGTTACTAAAAGTAACACACATGCAATGACATTGGTGGATCCATATGTGGTATGTGAAAAGAACACACATTTCAATGACTCTGGTTGTTGTTACTAAAAGTAACACACATGCAATGACATTGGTGGATCCATAGGTGGTATGTGAAAAAACACACATTTCAATGAATCTGGTTGTTGTTACTAAAAATAACACACATGCAATGACACTGGTGGATCCATAGGCGGTATGTGAAAAGAACACACATTTCAATGACTCTTGTTGTGTTTACTAAAAAGAACACACATGCAATGACACTGGTGGATCCAAAGGTGGATTGTGAAAAGAGCACACATGCAATGACACTGGTGGATCCATATGTGGTATGTGAAAAGAACACACATGCAATGACTCCAGTTGTTTTTAGTGAAAAGAACATACATGCAATGACACTGGTGGATCCATGTGTGGTCTCTGAAAAGAACACACATGCAATGACACTGGTGGATCCATAGGTGGTATCTGAAAAGAACACACATTGCAATAACTCTGGTTGTTGTTACTAAAAAGAACACACATGCAATGACACTGGTGGATCCATAGGTGGATTGTGAAAAGAGCACACATGCAATGCCACTGGTGGATCTATATTTGGTTTGTGGAAATAACACACATGCAATGACTCGTGTTGTTGTTAGCGAAAAGAACACACATGCAATGACACTGGTGGATCCATGTGTGGTCTCTGAAGAGAACACACATTTCAATGACACTGGTGGATCCATATGTGGTATGTGAAAAGTACACACATGCAATGAGTCTGGTTGTTGTAACTAAAAAGAACACACATGCAATGAAACTGGTGGATCCATAGGTGGTATGTGAAAAGAACACACATTTCAATGACTCTGGTTGTCGTTACTAAAAATAACACACATGCAATGACACTGGTGGATCCATAGGTGGATTGTGAAAAGAGCACACATGTAATGATACTTGTTGATCCATATGTGGTATGTGAAAAGAACACACATGCAATGACTCCAGTTGTTGTTAGTGAAAAGAACATACATGCAATGACACTGGTGGATCCATGTGTGGTCTCTGAAAAGAACACACATGCAATGACACTGGTGGATCCATAGGTGGTATGTTAAAAGAACACACATTTCAATGACTTTGGTTGTTGTTAGTAAAAAGAACACACATGCAATGACACTGGTGGATTCATAGGTGGATTGTGAAAAGACCACACATGCAATGCCACTGGTGGATCCATATTTGGTTTTGGGAAATAACACACATGCAATGACTCTGGTCGTTGTTAGTGAAAAGAACACACATGCAATGACACTGGTGGATCCATGTGTGGTCTCTGAAGAGAACACACATTTCAATGACACTTGTGGATCCATATGTGGTATGTGAAAAGAACACACATGCAATGACTCTGGTTGTTGTTAGTAAAAATAACACACATGCAATGACACTAGTGGATCCATATGTGGTATGTGAAAAGAACAGACATTTCAATGACTCTGGTTGTTGTTACTAAAAAGAACACACATGCAATGACACTGGTGGATCCATAGGTGGTATGTGAAAAGGACACACATTGCAATGTCTCTGGTTGTTGTTACTAAAAAGAACACACATGCAATGACACTGGTGGATCCATAGGTGGATTGTGAAAAGATCACACATGCAATGACTCCAGTTGTTGTTAGTGAAAAGAACATACATGTAATGACACTCGTGGATCCATATGTGGTATGTGAAAAGAACACACATTTCAATGACGCTGGTGGATCCATATGTGGTATGTGAAAAGAACACACATGCAATGACTTTGGTTGTTGTTACAAAAAAGAACATAATTGCAATGACATTGGTGGATCCATAGGTGGTATGTGAAAACAACACACATTTCAATGACTCTAGTTGTTGTTACTAAAAAGAACACACATGCAATGATACTGGTGGATCCATAGGTGGATTGTGAAAAGAGCACACATGCAATGAAACTGGTGGATCCATATGTGGTATGTGAAAAGAACACACATGCAATGACTCTAGTTGTTGTTAGTGAAAAGAACATACATGCAATGACACTAGTGGATCCTTGTGTGGTCTATGAAGAGAACACACATTTCAATGACACTGGTGGATCCAAAGGTGGTATGTGAAAAGAACACACATTTCAATGACTCTGGTTGTTGTTACTAAAAAGAGCACACATGCAATGACACTGGTGGATCCATAGGTGGTATGTGAAAAGAACACACATTTCAATGACTTTGGTTGTTGTTACTAAAAAGAACACACATGCAATGACACTGGTGGATCCATAGGTGGATTGTGAAAAGAGCACACATGCAATGCCACTGGTGGATCCATATTTGGTTTGTGGAAATAACACACATGCATTGACTCTGGTTGTTGTTAGTGAAAAGAACATACATGCAATGACACTGGTGGATCCATGTGTGGTCTCTGAAAGAACACACATGCAATGACACTGGTGGATCCATATGTGGTATCTGAAAAGAACACACATTTTAATGACTCTGGTTGTTGTTACTAAAAATAACACACATGCAATGACACTGGTGGATCCATAGGCGGTATGTGAAAAGAACACACATTTCAATGACTCTTGTTGTGTTTACTAAAAAGAACACACATGCAATGACACTGGTGGATCCAAAGGTGGATTGTGAAAAGAGCACACATGCAATGACACTGGTGGATCCATATGTGGTATGTGAAAAGAACACACATGCAATGACTCCAGTTGTTTTTAGTGAAAAGAACATACATGCAATGACACTGGTGGATCCATGTGTGGTCTCTGAAAAGAACACACATGCAATGACACTGGTGGATCCATAGGTGGTATCTGAAAAGAACACACATTTCAATGACTCTGGTTGTTGTTACTAAAAAGAACACACATGCAATGACACTGGTGGATCCATAGGTGGATTGTGAAAAGAGCACACATGCAATGCCACTGGTGGATCTATATTTGGTTTGTGGAAATAACACACATGCAATGACTCGTGTTGTTGTTAGCGAAAAGAACACACATGCAATGACACTGGTGGATCCATGTGTAGTCTCTGAAGAGAACACACATTTCAATGACACTGGTGGATCCATATGTGGTATGTGAAAAGTACACACATGCAATGAGTCTGGTTGTTGTTACTAAAAAGAACACACATGCAATGAAACTGGTGGATCCATAGGTGGTATGTGAAAAGAACACACATTTCAATGACTCTGGTTGTCGTTACTAAAAAGAACACACATGCAATGACACTGGTGGATCCATAGGTGGATTGTGAAAAGAGCACACATGCAATGACACTTGTGGATCCATATGTGGTATGTGAAAAGAACACACATGCAATGACTCCAGTTGTTGTTAGTGAAAAGAACATACATGCAATGACACTGATGGATACATGTGTGGTCTCTAAAGAGAACACACATTTCAATGACACTGTTGGATCCATATGTGGTATATGAAAAGAACACACATGCAATGACTCTGGTTCTTGTTACTAAAAAGAACACACATGCAATAACACTGGTGGATCCATAGGTGGTATGTCAAAAGAACACACATTTCAGTGACTCTGGTTGTTGTTACTAAAAAGAACACACATGCAATGACACTGGTGGATCCATAGGTGGATTGTGAAAAGAGCACACATGCAATGACACTGGTGGATCCATATGTGGTATGTGAAGAGAACACACATTTCAATGACTCTGGTTGTTGTTACTAAAAATAACACACATGCAATGACATTGGTGGATCCATAGGTGGTATGTGAAAAAACACATATTTCAATGAATCTGGTTGTTGTTACTAAAAAGAACACACATACAATGACACTGGTGGATCCATAGGTGGATTGTGAAAAGAGCACACATGCAATGACACTGGTGGATCCATATGTGGTATGTGAAAAGAACACACATGCAATGACTCTGGTTGTTGTTAGTGAAAAGAGCACACGTGCAATGACACTGGTGGATCCATGTGTGGTCTCTGAAGAGAACACACATTTCAATGACACTGCTGGATCCATATGTGGTATGTGAAAAGAACACACATGCAATGACTCAGGTTTTTGTTACTAAAAAGAACATACATGCAATTACATTGGTGTATCCATAGGTGGTATGTGAAAAGAATACACATTTCAATGACTCTGGTTGTTGTTACTAAGAAGAACACACTTGCAATGATACTGGTGGATCCATAGGTGGATTTTGAAAAGAGCGCACATGCAATGACACTGGTGGATCCATATGTCGTATGTGAAAAGAACACACATGCAATGACTCCAATTGTTGTTAGTGAAAAGAACTTCAATGCAATGACATTGTTGGATCCATGTGTGGTCTCTGAAGAGAACACACATTTCAATGACACTAGTGGATCCATATGTGGTATGTGAAAAGAACACACATGCAATGACTCCAGTTGTCGTTAGTGAAAAGAACATACATGCAATGACACTGGTTGATCCATGTGTGGTCTCTGAAAAGAACACAAATGCAATGACACTGGTGGATCCATAGGTGGTATGTGAAAAGAACACACATTTCAATGACTCTGGTTGTTGTTACTAAAAAGAACACACATGCAATGACACTGGTGGATCCATAGGTGGATTGTGAAAAGAGCACACATGCAATGCCACTGGTGGATCCATATTTGGTTTGTGGAAATAACACACATGCAATGACTCTGGTTGTTGTTAGTGAAAAGAACACACATGCAATGACACTGGTGGATCCATGTGTGGTCTCTAAATAGAACACACATTTCAATGGCACTGGTGGATCCATATGTGGTATGTGAAAAGTACACACATGCAATGACTCTGGTTGTTGTTACTAAAAATAACACACATGCAATGACACTGGTGGATCCATAGGCGGTATGTGAAAAGAACACACATTTCAATGACTCTTGTTGTGTTTACTAAAAAGAACACACATGCAATGACACTAGTGGATCCAAAGGTGGATTGTGAAAAGAGCACACATGCAATGACACTGGTGGATCCATATGTGGTATGTGAAAAGAACACACATGCAATGACTCCAGTTGTTTTTATTGAAAAGAACATACATGCAATGACACTAGTGGATCCATGTGTGGTCTCTGAAAAGAACACACATGCAATGACACTGGTGGATCCATAGGTGGTATCTGAAAAGAACACACATTTCAATGACTCTTGTTGTGTTTACTAAAAAGAACACACATGCAATGACACTAGTGGATCCAAAGGTGGATTATTAAAAGAGCACACATGCAATGACACTGGTGGATCCATATGTGGTATGTGAAAAGAACACACATGCTATGACTGCAGTTGTTGTTAGTGAAAAGAACATACATGAAATGACACTGGTGGATCCATGTGTGGTCTCAGAAGAGAACACGCATTTCAATGACACTGGTGGATCCATATGTGGTATGTGAAAATAACACACATGCAATGACTCTGGTTGTTGTTACTAAAAAGAACACACATGCAATGACACTGGTGGATCCATATGTGGTATGTGAAAAGAACACACATTTCAATGACTCTGGTTGTTGTTAGTAAAAAGAACACACATGCAATGGCACTGGTGGATCCATAGGTGGATTGTGAAAAGAGCACACATGCAATGACACTGCTGGATCCATATGTGGTATGTGAAAAGAACACACAAGCAATGACTCTGGTTATTGTTAGTGAAAAGAGCACACGTGCAATGACACTGCTGGATCCATGTGTGGTCTCTGAAGAGAACACACATTTCAATGACACTGGTGGATCCATATGTGGTATGTGAAAAGAACACACATGCAATGACTCGGGTTGTTGTTACTAAAAAGAACATACATGCAATGACATTGGTGGATCCATAGGTGGTATGTGAAAAGAACACACATTTCAATGACTCTGGTTGTTGTTACTAAAAAGAACACACATGAAATGATACTGGTGGATCCATAGGTGGATTATGAAAAGAGCACACATGCAATGACACTGGCGGATCCATATGTGGTATGTGAAAAGAACACACATGCAATGACTCCAATTGTTGTTAGTGAAAATAACTTCAATGCAATGACAATGTTGGATCCATGTGTGGTCTCTGAAAAGAACACAAATGCAATGACACTGGTGGATCCATAGGTGGTATGTGAAAAGAACACACATTTCAATGACTCTGGTTGTTGTTACTAAAAAGAGCACACATGCAATGACACTGGTGGATCCATGTGTGGTCTCTGAAAAGAACACAAATGCAATGACACTGGTGGATCCATAGGTGGTATGTGAAAAGAACACACATTTCAATGACTTTGGTTGTTGTTACTAAAAGGAACACACATGCAATGACACTGGTGGATCCATAGGTGGATTGTGAAAAGACCACACATGCAATGCCACTGGTGGATCCATATTTGGTTTGTGGAAATAACACACATGCAATGACTCTGGTTGTTGTTAGTGAAAAGAACACACATGCAATGACACTTGTGGATCCATGTGTGGTCTCTAAAGAGAACACACATTTCAATGACACTGGTGGATCCATATGTGGTATGTGAAAAGTACACACATGCAATGACTCTGGTTGTTGTTACTAAAAATAACACACAACAAATGACACTGGTGGATCCATAGGTGGTATGTGAAAAGAACACACATTTCAATGACTCTTGTTGTGTTTACTAAAAAGAACACACATGCAATGACACTGGTGGATCCAAAGGTGGATTGTTAAAAGAGCACCCATGCAATGACACTGGTGGATCCATATGTGATGTGAAAAGAACACACATGAATGACTCCAGTTGTTGTTAGTGAAAAGAACATACATGCAATGACACTGATGGATCCATGTGTGGTCTTTTAAGAGAACACACATTTCAATGACACTGGTGGATCCATATGTGGTATATGAAAAGAACACACATGCAATGACTCTGGTTGTTGTTACTAAAAAGAACACACATGCAATGACACTGGTGGATCCGTAAGTGGTATGTGAAAAGAACACACATTTCAATGACTCTGGTTGTTGTTACTAAAAAGAACACACATGCAATGACACTGGGGGATCCATAGGTATATTGTGAAAAGAGCACACATGCAATGACACTGCTGGATCCATATGTGGTATGTGAAAAGAACACACAAGCAATGACTCTGGTTGTTGTTAGTGAAAAGAGCACACGTGCAATGACACTAGTGGATCCATGTGTGGTCTCTGAAGAGAACACACATTTCAATGACACTGGTGGATCCATATGTGGTATGTGAAAAGAACACACATGCAATGACTCAGGTTGTTGTTACTAAAAAGAACATACATGCAATGACATTGGTGGATCCATAGGTGGTATGTGAAAAGAACACACATTTCAATGACTCTGGTTGTTGTTACTAAAAAGAACACACATGCAATGATACTGGTGGATCCATAGGTGGATTATGAAAAGAGCACACATGCAATGACACTGGCGGATCCATTTGTGGTATGTGAAAAGAACACACATGCAATGACTCCAATTGTTGTTAGTGAAAAGAATTACAATGCAATGACATTGTTGGATCCATGTGTGGTCTCTGAAGAGAACACACATTTCAATGACACTGGTGGATCCATATGTGGTATGTGAAAACAACACACATGCAATGACTCCAGTTGTTGTTAGTGAAAAGAACATACATGCAATGACACTGGTGGATCCATGTGTGGTCTCTGAAAAGAACACAAATGCAATGACACTAGTGGATCCATAGGTGGTATGTGAAGAGAACACACATTTCAATGATTTTGGTTGTTGTTACTAAAAAGAACACACATGCAATGACACTGGTGGATCCATAGGTGGATTGTGAAAAGACCACACATGCAATGCCACTGATGGATCCATATTTGGTGTTGGGAAATAACACACATGCAATGACTCTGGTTGTTTTTAGTGAAAAGAACACACATGCAATGACACTGGTGGATCCATGTGTGGTCTCTGAAGAGAACACACATTTCAATGACACTGGTGGATCCATATGTGGTATGTGAAAAGAACACACATGCAATGACTCTGGTTGTTGTTAGTAAAAATAACACACATGCAATGACACTGATGGATCCATCTGTGCTATTTTAAAAGAACAGACATTTCAATGACTCTAGTTGTTGTTACTAAAAAGAACACACATGCAATGACACTGGTGGATCCATAGGTGGTATGTGAAAAGGACACACATTGCAATGTCTCTGGTTGTTGTTACTAAAAAGAACACACATGCAATGACACTGGTGGATCCATAGGTGGATTGTGAAAAGAGCACACATGCAATGACATTGGTGGATCCATATGTGGTATGTGAAAAGAACACACATGCAATGACTCTGGTTGTTGTTAGTGAACAGAACACACATGCAATGACACTAGTGGATCCATGTGTGGTCTCTGAAGAGAACACATATTTCAATGACACTAGTGGATCCATATGTGGTATGTGAAAAGAACACACATGCAATGACTCTGGTTGTTGTTACTAAAAATAACATACATGGACTGACATTGGTGGAACCATAGGTGGTATGTGAAAAGAACACACATTACAATGACTCTGGTTGTTGTTACTAAAAAGAACACACATGCAATGATATTGATGGATCCATAGGTGGATTGTGAAAAGAGAACACATGCAATGACACTGGTGGATCCATATGTGGTATGTGAAAGAACACACATGCAATGACTCCAATTGTTGTTAGTGAAAAGAACATACATGCAATGACACTGGTGGATCCACGTGTGGTCTCTGAAAAGAACACAAATGCAATGACACTGGTGGATCCATAGGTGGTATGTGAAAAGAACACACATTTCAATGACTTTGGTTGTTGTTACTAAAAAGAACACACATGCAATGACACTGGTGGATCCATAGGTGGATTGTGAAAAGACCACACATGCAATGCCACTGGTGGATCCATATTTGGTTTTGGGAAATAACACACATGCAATGACTCTGGTTGTTGTTAGTGAAAAGAACACACATGCAATGACACTGGTGGATCCATGTGTGGTCTCTGAAGAGAACACACATTTCAATGACACTGGTGGATCCATATGTGGTATGTCAAAAGAACACACATGCAATGACTCTGGTTGTTGTTAGTAAAAATAACACACATGAAATGACACTGGTGGATCCATATGTGCTATTTTAAAAGAACAGACATTTCAATGACTCTGGTTGTTGTTACTAAAAAGAACACACATGCAATGACACTGGTGGATCCATAGGTGGTATGTGAAAAGGACACACATTGCAATGTCTCTGGTTGTTGTTACTAAAAAGAACACACATGCAATGACACTGGTGGATCCATAGGTGGATTGTGAAAAGAGCACACATGCAATGACACTGGTGGATCCATATGTGGTATGTGAAAAGAACACACATGCAATGACTCTGGTTGTTGTTAGTGAACAGAACACACATGCAATGACACTAGTGGATCCATGTGTGGTCTCTGAAGAGAACACATATTTCAATGACACTAGTGGATCCATATGTGGTATGTGAAAAGAACACACATGCAATGACTCTGGTTGTTGTAACTAAAAATAACATACATGGACTGACATTGGTGGAAGCATAGGTGGTATCTGAAAAGAACACACATTACAATGACTCTGGTTGTTGTTACTAAAAAGAACACACATGCAATGATATTGGTGGATCCATAGGTGGATTGTGAAAAGAGCACACATGCAATGACACTGGTGGATCCATATGTGGTATGTGAAAAACACACATGCAATGACTCCAGTTGTTGTTAGTGAAAAGAACATACATGTAATGACACTCGTGGATCCATGTGTGGTCTCTGAAGAGAACACACATTTCAATGACGCTGGTGGATCCATATGTGGTATGTGAAAAGAACACACATGCAATGAATTTGGTTGTTGTTACAAAAAAGAACAAAATTGCAATGACATTGGTGGATCCATAGGTGGTATGTGAAAACAACACACATTTCAATGACTCTAGTTGTTGTTACTAAAAAGAACACACATGCAATGATACTGGTGGATCCATAGGTGGATTGTGAAAAGAGCACACATGCAATGACACTGGTGGATCCATATGTGGTATGTGAAAAGAACACACATGCAATGACTCTAGTTGTTGTTATTGAAAAGGACATACATGCAATGACACTAGTGGATCCTTGTGTGGTCTATGAAGAGAACACACATTTCAATGACACAGGTGGATCCATATGTGGTATGTGAAAAGAACACACATGCAATGACTCTGGTTGTTGTTACTAAAAAGAACACACATGCAATGACACTGGTGGATCCATAGGTGGTATGTGAAAAGAACACACATTTCAATGACTCTGGTTGTTTTTACTAAAAATAACACACATGTAATGACACTGGTGGATCCATAGGTGGATTGTGAAAAGAGAACACATGCAATGACACTGGTGGATCCATATGTGGTATGTGAAAAGAACACACATGCAATGACTCCAGTTGTTGTCAGTGAAAAGAACATACATGCAATGACACTGGTGGATCCATGTGTGGTCTCTGAAAGAACACACATGCAATGACACTGGTGGATCCATAGGTGGTATCTAAAAAGAACACACATTTTAAGGAGTCTGGTTGTTGTTACTAAAAAGAACACACATGCAATGACACTGGTGGATCCACAGGTGGTATGTGAAAAGAACACACATTTCAATGACTCTGGTTGTTGTTACTAAAAATAACACACATGTAATGACACTGGTGGATCCATAGGTGGATTGTGAAAAGAGCACACATGCAATGACACTGGTGGGTCCATATGTGGTATGTGAAAAGAACACACATGCAATGACTCCAGTTGTTGTTAGTGAAAAGAACATACATGCAATGACACTGGTGGATCCATGTGTGGTCTCTGAAAGAACACACATGCAATGACACTGGTGGATCGATAGGTGGTATCTGAAAAGAACACGCATTTTAATGACTCTGGTTGTTGTTACTAAAAAGAACACACATGCAATGACACTGGTGGATCCACAGGTGGTATGTGAAAAGAACACACATTTCAATGACTCTGGTTGTTGTTACTAAAAATAACACACATGTAATGACACTGGTGGATCCATAGGTGGATTGTGAAAAGAGCACACATGCAATGACACTGGTGGATCCATATGTGGTATGTGAAAAGAACACACATGCAATGACTCCAGTTGTTTTTAGTGAAAAGAACATACATGCAATGACACTGGTGGATCCATGTGTGGTCTCTGAAAAGAACACACATGCAATGACACTGGTGGATCCATAGGTGGTATCTCAAAAGAACACACATTTCAATGACTCTGGTTGTTGTTACTAAAAAGAACACACATGCAATGACACTGGTGGATCTATAGGTGGATTGTGAAAAGAGCACACATGCAATGCCACTGGTGGATCTATATTTGGTTTGTGGAAATAACACACATGCAATGACTCGTGTTGTTGTTAGTGAAAAGAACACACATGCAATGACACTAGTGGATCCATGTGTGGTCTCTTAAGAGAACACACATTTCAATGACACTGGTGGATCCATATGTGGTATGTGAAAAGTACACACATGCAATGAGTCTGGTTGTTGTTACTAAAAAGAACACACATGCAATGAAACTGGTGGATCCATAGGTGGTATGTGAAAAGAACACACATTTCAATGACTCTGGTTGTCATTACTAAAAAGAACACACATGAAATGACACTGGTGGATCCATAGGTGGATTGTGAAAAGAGCACACATGCAATGACACTTGTGGATCCATATGTGGTATGTGAAAAGAACACACATGCAATGACTCCAGTTGTTGTTAGTGAAAAGAACATACATGCAATGACACTGATGGATCCATGTGTGGTCTCTAAAGAGAACACACATTTCAATGACACTGGTGGATCCATATGTGGTATATGAAAAGAACACACATGCAATGACTCTGGTTGTTGTTACTAAAAAGAACACACATGCAATGACACTGGTGGATCCATATGTGGTATGTGAAAAGAACACACATTTCAATGACTCTGGTTGTTGTTACTAAAAATAACACACATGCAATGACACTGGTGGATCCATAGGTGGATTGTGAAAAGAGCACACATGCAATGACACTGGTGGATCCATATGTGGTATGTGAAAAGAACACACATTTCAATGACTCTGGTTGTTGTTACTAAAAATAACACACATGCAATGACACTGGTGGATCCATAGGTGGTTTGTGAAAAGAGAACACATGCAATGACACTGGTGGATCCATATGTGGTATGTGAAAAGAACACACATGCAATGACTCTGGTTGTTGTTAGTGAAAAGAGCACACGTGCAATGACACTGGTGGATCCATGTGTGGTCTCTGAACAGAACACACATTTCAATTACACTGGTGGATCCATATGTGGTATGTGAAAAGAACACACATGCAATGACTCAGGTTGTTGTTACTAAAAAGAACATACATGCAATGACATTGGTGGATCCATAGGTGGTATGTGAAAAGAACACACATTTCAATGACTCTGGTTGTTGTTACTAAAAAGAACACACTTGCAATGATACTGGTGGATCCATAGGTGGATTTTGAAAAGAGCACACATGCAATGACACTGGTGGATCCATATGTGGTATGTGAAAAGAACACACATGCAATGACTCCAATTGTTGTTAGTGAAAAGAACTTCAATGCAATGACATTGTTGGATCCATGTGTGGTCTCTGAAGAGAACACACATTTCAATGACACTAGTGGATCCATATGTGGTATGTGAAAAGAACACACATGCAATGACTCCAGTTGTTGTTAGTGAAAAGAACATACATGCAATGACACTAGTTGATCCATGTGTGGTCTTTGAAAAGAACACAAATGCAATGACACTGGTGGATCCATAGGTGGTATGTGAAAAGAACACACATTTCAATGACTCTGGTTGTTGTTACTAAAAAGAGCACACATGCAATGACACTGGTGGATCCATAGGTGGTATGTGAAAAGAACACACATTTCGATGACTTTGGTTGTTTTTACTAAAAAGAACACACATGCAATGACACTGGTGGATCCATAGGTGGATTGTGCAAAGAGCACACATGCAATGCCACTGGTGGATCCATATTTGGTTTGTGGAAATAACACACATGCAATGACTCTGGTTGTTGTTAGTGAAAAGAACACACATGCAATGACACTGGTGGATCCATGTGTGGTCTCTAAAGAGAACACACATTTCAATGGCACTAGTGGATCCATATGTGGTATGTGAAAAGTACACACATGCAATGACTCTGGTTGTTGTTACTAAAAATAACACACATGCAATGACACTGGTGGATCCATAGGTGGTATGTGAAAAGAACACACATTTCAATGACTCTTGTTGTGTTTACTAAAAAGAACACACATGCAATGACACTGGTGGATCCATATGTGGTATGTGAAAAGAACACACATGCAATGACTCCAGTTGTTGTTGGTGAAAAGAACATACATGAAATGACACTGGTGGATCCATGTGTGGTCTCAGAAGAGAACACACATTTCAATGACACTGGTCGAACCATATGTGGTATGTGAAAATAACACACATGCAATGACTCGGGTTGTTGATACTAAAAAGAACACACATGCAATGACACTGGTGGATCCATATGTGGTATGTGAAGAGAACACACATTTCAATGACTCTGGTTGTTGTTACTAAAAAGAACACACATGCAATGACACTGGTGGATCCATAGGTGGATTGTGAAAAGAGCACACATTCAATGACACTGCTGGATCCATATGTGGTATGTGAAAAAACACACAAGCAATGACTCTGGTTGTTGTTAGTGAAAAGAGCACATGTGCAATGACACTGGTGGATCTATGTGTGGTCTCTAAAGAGAACACACATTTCAATGACACTGGTGGATCCATATGTGGTATGTGAAAAGAACACACATGCAATGACTCGGGTTGTTGTTACTAAAAAGAACAAAATTGCAATGACATTGGTGGATCCATAGGTGGTATGTGAAAAGAACACACATTTTAATGACTCTGGTTGTTGTTACTAAAAAGAACACACATGCAATGATACTGGTGGATCCATAGGTGGATTATGAAAAGAGCACACATGCAATGACACTGGCGGATCCATATGTGGTATGTGAAAAGAACACACATCAATGACTCCAATTGTTGTTAGTGAAAATAACTTCAATGCAATGACATTGTTGGATCAATGTGTGGTCTCTGAAGAGAACACACATTTCAATGACACTGGTGGATCCATATGTGGTATGTGAAAAGAACACACATGCAATGACTCCAGTTGTTGTTAGTGAAAAGAACATACAAGCAATGACACTGGTGGATCCAAGTGTGGTCTCTAAAAAGAACACAAATGCAATGACACTGGTGGATCCATAGGTGGTATGTGAAAAGAACACACATTTCAATGACTTTGGTTGTTGTTACTAAAAGGAACACACATGCAATGACACTGGTGGATCCATAGGTGGATTGTGAAAAGACCACACATGCAATGCCACTGGTGGATCCATATTTGGTTTGTGGAAATAACACACATGCAATGACTCTGGTTGTTGTTAGTGAAAAGAACACACATGCAATGACACTGGTGGATCCATGTGTGGTCTCTAAAGAGAACACACATTTCAATGACACTGGTGGATCCATATGTGGTATGTGAAAAGTACACACATGCAATGACTTTGGTTGTTGTTACTAAAAATAACACACATGCAATGACACTGGTGGATCCATAGGTGGTATGTGAAAAGAACACACATTTCAATGACTCTTGTTGTGTTTACTAAAAAGAACACACATGCAATGACAATGGTGGATCCAAAAGTGGATTGTTAAAAGAGCACACATGCAATGACACTGGTGGATCCATATGTGATATGTGAAAAGAACACACATGAATGACTCCAGTTGTTGTTAGTGAAAAGAACATACATGCAGTGACACTGATGGATCCATGTGTGGTCTCTAAAGAGAACACACATTTCGATGACACTGGTGGATCCATATGTGGTATATGAAAAGAACACACATGCAATGACTCTGGTTGTTGTTACTAAAAAGAACACACATGCAATGACACTGGTGGATCCATAGGTGGTATGTGAAAAGAACACACATTTCAATGACTCTGGTTGTTGTTACTAAAAAGAACACACATGCAATGACACTGGTGGATCCATAGGTGTATTGTGAAAAGAGCACACATGCAATGAGACTGGTGGATCCATATGTGGTATGTGAAAATAACACACATTTCAATGACTCTGGTTGTTGTTACTAAAAATAACACACATGCAATGACATTGGTGGATCCATAGGTGGTATGTGAAAAAAACACACATTTCAATGAATCTGGTTGTTGTTACTAAAAAGAACACACATGCAATGACACTGGTGGATCCATAGGTGGATTGTGAAAAGAGCACACATGCAATGACACTGGTGGATCCATATGTGGTATGTGAAGAGAACACACATGCAATGACTCTGGTTGTTGTTAGTGAAAAGAGCACATGTGCAATGACACTGCAGGATCCATGTGTGGTCTCTGAAGAGAACACACATTACAATGGCACTGGTGGATCCATATGTGGTATGTGAAAAGAACACACATGCAATGACTCAGGTTGTTGTTACTAAAAAGAACACACATGCAATGACACTGGTGGATCCATATATGGTATGTGAAAAGAACACACATTTCAATGACTCTGGTTGTTGTTACTAAAAAGAACACACATGCAATGACACTGGTGGATCCACAGGTGGATTGTGAAAAGAGCACACATGCAATGACACTGCTGGATCCATATGTGGTATGTGAAAAGAACACGCAAGCAATGACTCTGGTTGTTGTTAGGGAAAAGAGCACACGTGCAATGACACTGGTGGATCCATATGTGGTCTCTGAAGAGAACACACATTTCAATGACACTGGTGGATCCATATGTGGTATGTGAAAAGAACACACATGCAATGACTCAGGTTGTTGTTACTAAAAAGAACATACATGCAATGACATTGGTGGATCCATAGGTGGTATGTGAAAAGAACACACATTTCAATGACTCTGGTTGTTGTTACTAAAAAGAACACACATGCAATGATACTGGTGGATCCATAGGTGGATTATGAAAAGAGCACACATGCAATGACACTGGCGGATCCATATGTGGTATGTGAAAAGAACACACATGCAATGACTCCAATTGTTGTTAGTGAAAAGAACTTCAATGCAATGACATTGTTGGATCCATGTGTGGTCTCTGAAGAGAACACACATTTCAATGACACTGGTGGATCCATATGTGGTATGTGAAAAGAACACACATGCAATGACTCCAGTTGTTGTTAGTGAAAAGAACATACATGCAATGACACTGGTGGATCTATGTGTGGTCTCTGAAAAGAACACAAATGCAATGACACTGGTGGATCCATAGGTGGTATGTGAAAAGAACACACATTTCAATGACTCTGGTTGTTGTTACTAAAAAGAGCACACATGCAATGACATTGGTGGATCCATAGGTGGTATGTGAAAAGAACACACATTTCAATGACTTTGGTTGTTGTTACTAAAAAGAACACACATGCAATGACACTGGTGGATCCATAGGTGGATTGTGAAAAGAGCACACATGCAATGCCACTGGTGGATCCATATTTGGTTTGTGGAAATAACACACATGCAATGACTCTGGTTGTTGTTAGTTAAAAGGACACACATGCAATGACACTGGTCGATCCATGTGTGGTCTCTAAAGAGAACACACATTTCAATGGCACTGGTGGATCCATATGTGGTATGTGAAAAGTACACACATGCAATGACTCTAGTTGTTGTTACTAAAAATAACACACATGCAATGACACTGGTGGATGCATAGGTGCTATGTGAAAAGAACACACATTTCAATGATTCTTGTTGTGTTTACTAAAAAGAACACACATGCAATGACACTGGTGGATCCAAAGGTGGATTATTAAAAGAGCACACATGCAATGACACTGGTGGATCCATATGTGGTATGTGAAAACAACACACATGTAATGACTCCAGTTGTTGTTAGTGAAAAGAACATACATGCAATGACATTGGTGGATCCATAGGTGGTATGTGAAAAGAACACACATTTCAATGACTCTGGTTGTTGTTACTAAAAAGAACACACATGCAATGATACTGGTGGATCCATAGGTGGATTATGAAAAGAGCACACATGCAATGACACTGGCGGATCCATATGTGGTATGTGAAAAGAACACACATGCAATGACTCCAATTGTTGTTAGTGAAAAGAACTTCAATGCAATGACATTGTTGGATCCATGTGTGGTCTCTGAAGAGAACACACATTTCAATGACACTGGTGGATCCATATGTGGTATGTGAAAAGAACACACATGCAATGACTCCAGTTGTTGTTAGTGAAAAGAACATACATGCAATGACACTGGTGGATCTATGTGTGGTCTCTGAAAAGAACACAAATGCAATTACACTGGTGGATCCATAGGTGGTATGTGAAAAGAACACACATTTCAATGACTCTGGTTGTTGTTACTAAAAAGAGCACACATGCAATGACATTGGTGGATCCATAGGTGGTATGTGAAAAGAACACACATTTCAATGACTTTGGTTGTTGTTACTAAAAATAACACACATGCAATGACACTGGTGGATCCATAGGTGGATTGTGAAAAGAGCACACATGCAATGCCACTGGTGGATCCATATTTGGTTTGTGGAAATAACACACATGCAATGACTCTGGTTGTTGTTAGTTAAAAGGACACACATGCAATGCCACTGGTCGATCCATGTGTGGTCTCTAAAGAGAACACACATTTCAATGGCACTGGTGGATCCATATGTGGTATGTGAAAAGTACACACATGCAATGACTCTAGTTGTTGTTACTAAAAATAACACACATGCAATGACACTGGTGGATGCATAGGTGCTATGTGAAAAGAACACACATTTCAATGATTCTTGTTGTGTTTACTAAAAAGAACACACATGCAATGACACTGGTGGATCCGAAGGTGGATTATTAAAAGAGCACACATGCAATGACACTGGTGGATCCATATGTGGTATGTGAAAACAACACACATGTAATGACTCCAGTTGTTGTTAGTGAAAAGAACATACATGCAATGACATTGGTGGATCCATAGGTGGTATGTGAAAAGAACACACATTTCAATGACTCTGGTTGTTGTTACTAAAAAGAACACACATGCAATGATACTGGTGGATCCATAGGTGGATTATGAAAAGAGCACACATGCAATGACACTGGCGGATCCATATGTGGTATGTGAAAAGAACACACATGCAATGACTCCAATTGTTGTTAGTGAAAAGAACTTCAATGCAATGACATTGTTGGATCCATGTGTGGTCTCTAAAGAGAACACACATTTCAATGACACTGGTGGATCCATATGTGGTATGTGAAAAGAACACACATGCAATGACTCCAGTTGTTGTTAGTGAAAAGAACATACATGCAATGACACTGGTGGATCTATGTGTGGTCTCTGAAAAGAACACAAATGCAATTACACTGGTGGATCCATAGGTGGTATGTGAAAAGAACACACATTTCAATGACTCTGGTTGTTGTTACTAAAAAGAGCACACATGCAATGACATTGGTGGATCCATAGGTGGTATGTGAAAAGAACACACATTTCAATGACTTTGGTTGTTGTTACTAAAAAGAACACACATGCAATGACACTGCTGGATCCATAGGTGGATTGTGAAAAGAGCACACATGCAATGCCACTGGTGGATCCATATTTGGTTTGTGGAAATAACACACATGCAATGACTCTGGTTGTTGTTAGTTAAAAGGACACACATGCAATGACACTGGTCGATCCATGTGTGGTCTCTAAAGAGAACACACATTTCAATGGCACTGGTGGATCCATATGTGGTATGTGAAAAGTACACACATGCAATGACTCTAGTTGTTGTTACTAAAAATAACACACATGCAATGACACTGGTGGATGCATAGGTGCTATGTGAAAAGAACACACATTTCAATGATTCTTGTTGTGTTTACTAAAAAGAACACACATGCAATGACACTGGTGGATCCAAAGGTGGATTATTAAAAGAGCACACATGCAATGACACTGGTGGATCCATATGTGGTATGTGAAAACAACACACATGTAATGACTCCAGTTGTTGTTAGTGAAAAGAACATACATGCAATGACACTGGTGGATCCATGTGTGGTCTCAGAAGAGAACACACATTTCAATGACACTGGTGGATCCATATGTGGTATGTGAAAAGAACACACATGCAATGACTCTGGTTGTTGTTACTAAAAAGAACACACATGCAATGACACTGGTGGATCCATTTGTGGTATGTGAAAAGAACACACATTTCAATGACTCTGGTTGTTGTTACTAAAAAGAACACACATGCAATGACACTGGTGGATCCATAGGTGGATTGTGAAAAGAGCACACATGCAATGACACTGCTGGATCCATATGTGGTATGTGAAAAGAACACACACAGCAATGACTCTGGTTGTTGTTAGTGAAAAGAGCACACATGCAATGACACTGGTGGATCCATGTGTGGTCTCTGAAGAGAACACACATTTCAATGACGCTGGTGGATCCATATGTGGTATGTGAAAAGAACACACATGCAATGACTAAGGTTGTTGTTACTAAAAAGAACATACATGCAATGACATTGGTGGATCCATAGGTGGTATGTGAAAAGAACACACATTTCAATGACTCTAGTTGTTGTTACTAAAAAGAACACACATGCAATGATACTGGTGGATCCATAGGTGGATTATGAAAAGAGCACACATGCAATGACACTGGCGGATCCATATGTGGTATGTGAAAAGAACACACATGCAATGACTCCAATTGTTGTTAGTGAAAAGAACTTCAATGCAATGACATTGTTGGATCCATGTGTGGTCTCTGAAGAGAACACACATTTCAATGACACTGGTGGATCCATATGTGGTATGTGAAAAGAACACACATGCAATGACTCCAGTTGTTGTTATTGAAAAGAACATACATGCAATGACACTGGTGGATCCATGTGTGGTCTCTGAAAAGAACACAAATGCAATGACACTGGTGGATCCATAGGTGGTATGTGAAAAGAACACACATTTCAATGACTTTGGTTGTTGTTACTAAAAAGAACACACATGCAATGACACTGGTGGATCCATAGGTGGATTGTGAAAAGACCACACATGCAATGCCACTGGTGGATCCATATTTGGTTTGTGGAAATAACACACATGCAATGACTCTGGTTGTTGTTAGTGAAAAGAACACACATGCAATGACACTGGTGGATCCATGTGTGGTCTCTAAAGAGAACACACATTTCAATGACACTGGTGGATCCATATGTGGTATGTGAAAAGTACACACATGCAATGACTCTGGTTGTTGTTACTAAAAATAACACACATGCAATGACACTGGTGGATCCATAGGTGGTATGTGAAAAGAACACACATTTCAATGACTCTGGTTGTTGTTACTAAAAAGACCACACATCCAATGACACTGGTGGATCCATAGGTGGATTGTGAAAAGAGCACACATGCAATGACACTGCTGGATCCATATGTGGTATGTGAAAAGAACACACATGCAATGACTCCAGTTGTTGTTAGTGAAAAGAACACACATGCAATGACACTGGTGGATCCATAGGTGGATTGTGAAAAGAACACACATGCAATGACACTGGTGGATCCATATGTGGTATGTGAAAAGAACAAACATGCAATGACTCCAGTTGTTGTTAGTGAAAATAACACACATGCAATGAAAATGGTGGATCCATGTATGGTCTCTAAAAAGAACACACATTTCAATGACACTAGTGGATCCATATGTGGTATGTGAAAAGAACAAACATTTGAATGACTCGGTTCTTGTTAGTAAAAAGAACACACATGCAATGAAACTAGTGGATCCAAAGGTGGATTGTGAAAAGAGCACACATTTCAATGACTCTGGTTGTTGTTAGTAAAAAGAACACACATGCAATGACACTGGTGGATCCATGTGTGGTCTCTGAAGAGAACATACATGCAATGACTCTGGTTATTGCTAATAAAAAGAACACACATGCAATGACACTGGTGGATCCATGTGTTGTATGTGAAAAGAACACACATTCAATGACACTGGTGGATCCATAGGTGGATTGTGAAGAGAATACGCATGCAATGACTGTGGTGGATCCATATGTGGTATGTGAAAAGAACACACATGCAATGACTCTGGTCGTTGTTAGTGAAAAGAACACACATGCAATGACACTGGTGGATCCATGTGTGGTCTCTGAAGAGAACACACATTTCAATGACACTGGTGGATCCATATGTGGTATGTGAAAAGTACACACATGCAATGACTCTGGTTGTTGTTACTAAAAAGAACACACATGCAATGACACTGGTGGATCCATAGGTGGTACGTGAAAAGAACACACATTTCAATGACTCTTGTTGTTGTTACTAAAAAGAACACACATGCAATGACACTGGTGGATCCATAGGTGGATTGTGAAAAGAGAACACATGCAATGACACTGGTGGATCCATATGTGGTATGTGAAAAGAACACACATGCAATGACTCCAGTTGTTGTTAGTGAAAAGAACATACATGCAATGACACTGGTGGATCCATGTGTGGTCTCTGAAGAGAACACACATTTCAATGACACTGGTGGATCCATATGTGGTATGTGAAAAGAACACACATGCAATGACTCTGGTTGTTGTTAGTAAAAAGAACACACATGCAATGACACTGGTGGATCCATAGGTGGTATGTGAAAAGAACACACATTTCAATGACTCTAGTTGTTGTTACTAAAAAGAAGACACATGCAATGACACTGGTGGATCCATAGGTGGATTGTGAAAAGAGCACACATGCAATGACATTGGTGGATCCATATGTGGTATGTGAAAAGAACACACATGCAATGACTCCAGTTGTTGTTAGTGAAAAGAACACACATGCAATGACACTGGTGGATCCATAGGTGGATTGTGAAAAGAACACACATGCAATGACACTGGTGGATCCATATGTGGTATGTGAAAAGAACAAACATGCAATGACTCTAGTTGTTGTTAGTGAAAAGAACACACATGCAATGACACTGGTGGATCCATGTGTGGTCTCTAAAAAGAACACATATTTCAATGACACTGGTGGATCCATAGGTGGATTATGAAGAGAATACACATGCAATGACTCTGGTGGATCCATATGTGGTATGTGAAAAGTACACACATGCAATGAGTCTGGTTGTTGTTACTAAAAAGAACACACATGCAATGACACTGGTGGATCCATATGTGGTATGTGAAAAGAACACACATGCAATGACTCCAGTTGTTGTTATTGAAAAGAACACACATGCAATGACACTGGTGGATCCATAGGTGGATTGTGAAAAGAGAACACATGCAATGACACTGGTGGATCCATATGTGGTATGTGAAAAGAACAAACATGCAATGACTCCAGTTGTTGTTAGTGAAAAGAACATACATGCAATGACACTGGTGGATCCATGTGTGGTCTCTGAAGAGAACACACATTTCAATGACACTGGTGGATCCATATGTGGTATGTGAAAAGAACACACATGCCATGACTCTGGTTGTTGTTAGTAAAACGAACACACATGCAATGACACTGGTGGATCCATAGGTGGTATGTGAAAAGAACACACATTTCAATGACTCTAGTTGTTGTTACTAAAAAGAAGACACATGCAATGACACTGGTGGATCCATAGGTGGATTGTGAAAAGAGCACACATGCAATGACACTGCTGGATCCATATGTGGTATGTGAAAAGAACACACATGCAATGACTCCAGTTGTTGTTAGAGAAAAGAACACACATGCAATGACACTGGTGGATCCATAGGTGGATTGTGAAAAGAACACACATGCAATGACACTGGTGGATCCATATGTGGTATGTGAAAAGAACAAACATGCAATGACTCCAGTTGTTGTTAGTGAAAATAACACACATGCAATGACACTTGTGGATCCATGTGTGGTCTCTAAAAAGAACACACATTTCAATGACACTAGTGGATCCATATGTGGTATGTGAAAAGAACACACATTTGAATGACTCGGTTGTTGTTAGTAAAAAGAACACACATGCAATGAAACTAGTGGATCCAAAGGTGGATTGTGAAAAGAGCACACATTTCAATGACTCTGGTTGTTGTTAGTAAAAAGGACACACATGCAATGACACTGGTGGATCCATGTGTGGTCTCTGAAGAGAACATACTTGCAATGACTCTGGTTGTTGCTAGTAAAAAGAACACACATGCAATGACACTGGTGGATCCATGTGTTGTATGTGAAAAGAACACACATTCAATGACACTGGTGGATCCATAGGTGGATTGTGAAGAGAATACACATGCAATGACTCTGGTGGATCCATATGTGGTATGTGAAAAGAACACACATGCAATGACTCTGGTTGTTGTTAGTGAAAAGAACACACATGCAATGACACTGGCGGATCCATGTGTGGTCTCTGAAGAGAACACACATTTCAATGACACTGGTGGATCCATATGTGGTATGTGAAAAGAACACACATGCAATGACTCTGGTTGTTGTTACTAAAAAGAACACACATGCAATGACACTGGTGGATCCATATGTGGTATGTGAAAAGAACACACATTTCAATGACTCTGGTTGTTGTTACTAAAAAGAACACACATGCAATGACACTGGTGGATCCATAGGTGGATTGTGAAAAGAGCACACATGCAATGACACTGCTGGATCCATATGTGGTATGTGAAAAGAACACACATGCAATGACTCCAGTTGTTGTTAGTGAAAATAACACACATGCAATGACACTGGTGGATCCATAGGTGGATTGTGAAAAGAACACACATGCAATGACACTGGTGGATCCATATGTGGTATGTGAAAAGAACAAACATGCAATGACACTGGTGGATCCATGCGTGGTCTCTGAAGAGAACACACATTTCAATGACACTGGTGGATCCATATGTGGTATGTGAAAAGAACACACATGCAATGACTCTAGTTGTTGTTAGTGAAAAGAACACACATGCAATGACACTGGTGGATCCATAGGTGGATTGTGAAAAGAGCACACATGCAATGACACTGCTGGATCCATATGTGGTATGTGAAAAGAACACACATGCAATGACTCCAGTTGTTGTTAGTGAAAAGAACACACATGCAATGACACTGGTGGATCCATAGGTGGATTGTGAAAAGAACACACATGCAATGACACTGGTGGATCCATATGTGGTATGTGAAAAGAACAAACATGCAATGACTCCAGTTGTTGTTAGTGAAAATAACACACATGCAATGAAACTGGTGGATCCATGTGTGGTCTCTAAAAAGAACACACATTTCAATGACACTAGTGGATCCATATGTGGTATGTGAAAAGAACAAACATTTGAATGACTCGGTTCTTGTTAGTAAAAAGAACACACATGCAATGAAACTAGTGGATCCAAAGGTGGATTGTGAAAAGAGCACACATTTCAATGACTCTGGTTGTTGTTAGTAAAAAGAACACACATGCAATGACACTGGTGGATCCATGTGTGGTCTCTGAAGAGAACATATATGCAATGACTCTGGTTATTGCTAGTAAAAAGAACACACATGCAATGACACTGGTGGATCCATGTGTTGTATGTGAAAAGAACACACATTCAATGACACTGGTGGATCCATAGGTGGATTGTGAAGAGAATACGCATGCAATGACTCTGGTGGATCCATATGTGGTATGTGAAAAGAACACACATGTAATGACTCTGGTCGTTGTTAGTGAAAAGAACACACATGCAATGACACTGGTGGATCCATGTGTGGTCTCTGAAGAGAACACACATTTCAATGACACTGGTGGATCCATATGTGGTATGTGAAAAGTACACACATGCAATGACTCTGGTTGTTGTTACTAAAAAGAACACACATGCAATGACACTGGTGGATCCATAGGTGGTACGTGAAAAGAACACACATTTCAATGACTCTTGTTGTTGTTACTAAAAAGAACACACATGCAATGACACTGGTGGATCCGTAGGTGGATTGTGAAAAGAGAACACATGCAATGACACTGGTGGATCCATATGTGGTATGTGAAAAGAACACACATGCAATGACTCCAGTTGTTGTTAGTGAAAAGAACATACATGCAATGACACTGGTGGATCCATGTGTGGTCTCTGAAGAGAACACACATTTCAATGACACTGGTGGATCCATATGTGGTATGTGAAAAGAACACACATGCAATGACTCTGGTTGTTGTTAGTAAAAAGAACACACATGCAATGACACTGGTGGATCCATAGGTGGTATGTGAAAAGAACACACATTTCAATGACTCTAGTTGTTGTTACTAAAAAGAAGACACATGCAATGACACTGGTGGATCCATAGGTGGATTGTGAAAAGAGCACACATGCAATGACATTGGTGGATCCATATGTGGTATGTGAAAAGAACACACATGCAATGACTCCAGTTGTTGTTACTGAAAAGAACACACATGCAATGACACTGGTGGATCCATAGGTGGATTGTGAAAAGAACACACATGCAATGACACTGGTGGATCCATATGTGGTATGTGAAAAGAACAAACATGTAATGACTCTAGTTGTTGTTAGTGAAAAGAACACACATGCAATGACACTGGTGGATCCATGTGTGGTCTCTAAAAAGAACACAGATTTCAATGACACTGGTGGATCCATAGGTGGATTGTGAAGAGAATACACATGCAATGACTCTGGTGGATCCATATGTGGTATGTGAAAAGTACACACATGCAATGAGTCTGGTTGTTGTTACTAAAAAGAACACACATGCAATGACACTGGTGGATCCATATGTGGTATGTGAAAAGAACACACATGCAATGACTCCAGTTGTTGTTATTGAAAAGAACACACATGCAATGACACTGGTGGATCCATAGGTGGATTGTGAAAAGAGAACACATGCAATGACACTGGTGGATCCATATGTGGTATGTGAAAAGAACAAACATGCAATGACTCCAGTTGTTGTTAGTGAAAAGAACATACATGCAATGACACTGGTGGATCCATGTGTGGTCTCTGAAGAGAACACACATTTCAATGACACTGGTGGATCCATATGTGGTATGTGAAAAGAACACACATGCCATGACTCTGGTTGTTGTTAGTAAAACGAACACACATGCAATGACACTGGTGGATCCATAGGTGGTATGTGAAAAGAACACACATTTCAATGACTCTAGTTGTTGTTACTAAAAAGAAGACACATGCAATGACACTGGTGGATCCATAGGTGGATTGTGAAAAGAGCACACATGCAATGACACTGCTGGATCCATATGTGGTATGTGAAAAGAACACACATGCAATGACTCCAGTTGTTGTTAGTGAAAAGAACACACATGCAATGACACTGGTGGATCCATAGGTGGATTGTGAAAAGAACACACATGCAATGACACTGGTGGATCCATATGTGGTATGTGAAAAGAACAAACATGCAATGACTCCAGTTGTTGTTAGTGAAAATAACACACATGCAATGACACTTGTGGATCCATGTGTGGTCTCTAAAAAGAACACACATTTCAATGACACTAGTGGATCCATATGTGGTATGTGAAAAGAACACACATTTGAATGACTCGGTTGTTGTTAGTAAAAAGAACACACATGCAATGAAACTAGTGGATCCAAAGGTGGATTGTGAAAAGAGCACACATTTCAATGACTCTGGTTGTTGTTAGTAAAAAGGACACACATGCAATGACACTGGTGGATCCATAGGTGGTACGTGAAAAGAACACACATTTCAATGACTCTTGTTGTTGTTACTAAAAAGAACACACATGCAATGACACTGGTGGATCCGTAGGTGGATTGTGAAAAGAGAACACATGCAATGACACTGGTGGATCCATATGTGGTATGTGAAAAGAACACACATGCAATGACTCCAGTTGTTGTTAGTGAAAAGAACATACATGCAATGACACTGGTGGATCCATGTGTGGTCTCTGAAGAGAACACACATTTCAATGACACTGGTGGATCCATATGTGGTATGTGAAAAGAACACACATGCAATGACTCTGGTTGTTGTTAGTAAAAAGAACACACATGCAATGACACTGGTGGATCCATAGGTGGTATGTGAAAAGAACACACATTTCAATGACTCTAGTTGTTGTTACTAAAAAGAAGACACATGCAATGACACTGGTGGATCCATAGGTGGATTGTGAAAAGAGCACACATGCAATGACATTGGTGGATCCATATGTGGTATGTGAAAAGAACACACATGCAATGACTCCAGTTGTTGTTACTGAAAAGAACACACATGCAATGACACTGGTGGATCCATAGGTGGATTGTGAAAAGAACACACATGCAATGACACTGGTGGATCCATATGTGGTATGTGAAAAGAACAAACATGCAATGACTCTAGTTGTTGTTAGTGAAAAGAACACACATGCAATGACACTGGTGGATCCATGTGTGGTCTCTAAAAAGAACACAGATTTCAATGACACTGGTGGATCCATAGGTGGATTGTGAAGAGAATACACATGCAATGACTCTGGTGGATCCATATGTGGTATGTGAAAAGTACACACATGCAATGAGTCTGGTTGTTGTTACTAAAAATAACACACATGCAATGACACTGGTGGATCCATATGTGGTATGTGAAAAGAACACACATGCAATGACTCCAGTTGTTGTTATTGAAAAGAACACACATGCAATGACACTGGTGGATCCATAGGTGGATTGTGAAAAGAGAACACATGCAATGACACTGGTGGATCCATATGTGGTATGTGAAAAGAACAAACATGCAATGACTCCAGTTGTTGTTAGTGAAAAGAACATACATGCAATG
This sequence comes from Avena sativa, assembly GCA_916181665.1. Classification (NCBI taxonomy): domain Eukaryota; kingdom Viridiplantae; phylum Streptophyta; class Magnoliopsida; order Poales; family Poaceae; genus Avena; species Avena sativa. The sequence goes on from OV702291.1 coordinate 355,413,186, forward strand.
ACACTGGTGGATCCATGTGTGGTCTCTGAAGAGAACACACATTTCAATGACACTGGTGGATCCATATGTGGTATGTGAAAAGAACACACATGCCATGACTCTGGTTGTTGTTAGTAAAACGAACACACATGCAATGACACTGGTGGATCCATAGGTGGTATGTGAAAAGAACACACATTTCAATGACTCTAGTTGTTGTTACTAAAAAGAAGACACATGCAATGACACTGGTGGATCCATAGGTGGATTGTGAAAAGAGCACACATGCAATGACACTGCTGGATCCATATGTGGTATGTGAAAAGAACACACATGCAATGACTCCAGTTGTTGTTAGTGAAAAGAACACACATGCAATGACACTGGTGGATCCATAGGTGGATTGTGAAAAGAACACACATGCAATGACACTGGTGGATCCATATGTGGTATGTGAAAAGAACAAACATGCAATGACTCCAGTTGTTGTTAGTGAAAATAACACACATGCAATGACACTTGTGGATCCATGTGTGGTCTCTAAAAAGAACACACATTTCAATGACACTAGTGGATCCATATGTGGTATGTGAAAAGAACACACATTTGAATGACTCGGTTGTTGTTAGTAAAAAGAACACACATGCAATGAAACTAGTGGATCCAAAGGTGGATTGTGAAAAGAGCACACATTTCAATGACTCTGGTTGTTGTTAGTAAAAAGGACACACATGCAATGACACTGGTGGATCCATGTGTGGTCTCTGAAGAGAACATACTTGCAATGACTCTGGTTGTTGCTAGTAAAAAGAACACACATGCAATGACACTGGTGGATCCATGTGTTGTATGTGAAAAGAACACACATTCAATGACACTGGTGGATCCATATGTGGATTGTGAAGAGAATACACATGCAATGACTCTGGTGGATCCATATGTGGTATGTGAAAAGAACACACATGCAATGACTCTGGTTGTTGTTAGTGAAAAGAACACACATGCAATGACACTGGCGGATCCATGTGTGGTCTCTGAAGAGAACACACATTTCAATGACACTGGTGGATCCATATGTGGTATGTGAAAAGAACACACATGCAATGACTCTGGTTGTTGTTACTAAAAAGAACACACGTGCAATGACACTGGTGGATCCATATGTGGTATGTGAAAAGAACACACATTTCAATGACTCTGGTTGTTGTTACTAAAAAGAACACACATGCAATGACACTGGTTGATCCATAGGTGGATTGTGAAAAGAGCACACATGCAATGACACTGCTGGATCCATATGTGGTATGTGAAAAGAACACACATGCAATGACTCCAGTTGTTGTTAGTGAAAATAACACACATGCAATGACACTGGTGGATCCATAGGTGGATTGTGAAAAGAAGACACATGCAATGACACTGGTGGATCCATATGTGGTATGTGAAAAGAACAAACATGCAATGACTCCAGTAGTTGTTAGTGAAAATAACACACATGCAATGACACTGGTGGATCCATGTGTGGTCTCTAAAAAGAACACACATTTCAATGACACTAGTGGATCCATATGTGGTATGTGAAAAGAACACACATTTGAATGACTCGGTTGTTGTTAGTAAAAAGAACACACATGCAATGAAACTAGTGGATCCAAAGGTGGATTGTGAAAAGAGCACACCTTTCAATGACTCTAGTTGTTAGTAAAAAGAACACACATGCAATGACACTGGTGGATCCATGTGTGGTCTCTGAAGAGAACATACATGCAATGACTCTGGTTGTTGCTAGTAAAAAGAACACACATGCAATGACACTGGTGGATGCATGTGTTGTATGTGAAAAGAACACACATTCAATGACACTGGTGGATCCATAGGTGGATTCTGAAGAGAACACACATTTCAATGACACTGGTGGATCCATATGTGTTATGTGAAAATAACACACATGTAATGAATCTGGTTGTTGTTACTAAAAAGAACACACATGCAATGACACTGGTGGATCCATATGTGGTATGTGAAAAGAACACACATTTCAATGACTCTGGTTGTTGTTACTAAAAATAACACACATGCAATGACACTGGTGGATCCATAGGTGGTTTGTGAAAAGAGAACACATGCAATGACACTGGTGGATCCATATGTGGTATGTGAAAAGAACACACATGCAATGACTCTGGTCGTTGTTAGTGAAAAGAACACACATGCAATGACACTGGTGGATCCATGTGTGGTCTCTGAAGAGAACACACATTTCAATGACACTGGTGGATCCATCTGTGGTATGTGAAAAGTACACACATGCGATGACTCTGGTTGTTGTTACTAAAAAAAACACACATGCAATGACACTGGTGGATCCATAGGTGGTACGTGAAAAGAACACACATTTCAATGACTCTTGTTGTTGTTACTAAAAAGAACACACATGCAATGACACTGGTGGATCCATAGGTGGATTGTGAAAAGACCACACATGCAATGCCACTGGTGGATCCATATTTGGTCTGTGGAAATAACACACATGCAATGACTCTGGTTGTTGTTAGTGAAAAGAACACACATGCAATGACACTGGTGGATCCATGTGTGGTCTCTAAAGAGAACACACATTTCAATGACACTGGTGGATCCATATGTGGTATGTGAAAAGAACACACATTCAATGACTCTGGTTATTGTTAGTAAAAAGAACACACATGCAATGACACTGGTGGATCCATAGGTGGTATGTGAAAAGAACACACATTTCAATGACTCTAGTTGTTGTTACTAAAAAGAAGACACATGCAATGACACTGGTGGATCCATAGGTGGATTGTGAAAAGAGCACACATGCAATGACACTGGTGGATCCATATGTGGTATGTGAAAAGAACACACATGCAATGACTCCAGTTGTTGTTAGTGAAAAGAACACACATGCAATGACACTGGTGGATCCATAGGTGGATTGTGAAAAGAACACACATGCAATGACACTGGTGGATCCATATGTGGTATGTGAAAAGAACAAACATGCAATGACTCCAGTTGTTGTTAGTGAAAAGAACACACATGCAATGACAGTGGTGGATCCATGTGTGGTCTCTAAAAAGAACACAGATTTCAATGGCACTAGTGGATCCATATGTGGTATGTGAAAAGAACACACATTTCAATGACTCAGTTGTTGTTAGTAAAAAGAACACACATGCAATGACACTAGTGGATCCAAAGGTGGATTGTGAAAAGAGCACACATTTCAATGACTCTAGTTGTTGTTAGTAAAAAGAACACACATGAAATGACACTAGTGGATCCATGTGTGGTCTCTGAAGAGAACATACATGCAATGACTCTGGTTGTTGCTAGTAAAAAGAACACACATGAAATGACACCGGTGGATCCATGTGTTGTATGTGAAAAGAACACACATTCAATGACACTGGTGGATCCATAGGTGGATTGTGAAGAGAATACACATGCAATGACTCTGGTGGATCCATATGTGGTATGTGAAAAGAACACACATGCAATGACTCTGGTTGTTGTTAGTGAAAAGAACACACATGCAATGACAGTGGCGGATCCATGTGAGGTCTCTGAAGAGAACACACATTTCAATGACACTGGTGGATCCATATGTGGTATGTGAAAAGAACACACATGCAATGACTCTGGTTGTTGTTACTAAAAAGAACACACATGCAATGACACTGGTGGATCCATATGTGGTATGTGCAAAGAACACACATTTCAATGACTCGGGTTGTTGTTACTAAAAAGAACACACATGCAATGATACTGGTGGATCCATAGGTGGTATGAGAAAAAAACACACATGCAATGACTCTGGTTGTTGTTAGTGAAAAGAACACACATGCAATGACACTGGTGGATCCATATGTGGTATGTGAAAAGAACAAACATGCAATGACTCCAGTTGTTGTTAGTGAAAATAACACACATGCAATGACACTGGTGGATCCATGTGTGGTCTCTAAAAAGAACACACATTTCAATGACACTAGTGGATCCATATGTGGTATGTGAAAATAACACACATTTGAATGACTCGGTTGTTGTTAGTAAAAAGAACACACATGCAATGAAACTAGTGGATTCAAAGGTGGATTGTGAAAAGAGCACACATTTCAATGACTCTGGTGGATCCATATGTGGTATGTGAAAAGTACACACATGCAATGACTCTGGTTGTTGCTACTAAAAATAACACACATGGAATGACACTGGTGGATCCATAGGTGGTATGTGAAAATAACACACATTTCAATGACTCTTGTTGTGTTTACTAAAAAGAACACACATGCAATGACACTGGTGGATCCAAAGGTGGATTGTTAAAAGAGCACACATGCAATGACACTGGTGGATCCATATGTGGTATGTGAAAAGAACACACATGCAATGACTCCAGTTGTTGTTAGTGAAAAGAACATACATGCAATGACACTGGTGGATCCATGTGTGGTCTCAGAAGAGAACACACATTTCAATGACACTGGTGGATCCATATGTGGTATGTGAAAAGAACACACATGCAATGACTCTGGTTGTTGTTACTAAAAAGAACACACATGTAATGACACTGTTGGATTCATATGTGGTATGTGAAAAGAACACACATTTCAATGACTCTGGTTGTTACTAAAAAGAACACACATCCAATGACACTGGTGGATCCATAGGTGGACTGTGAAAAGAGCACACATGCAATGACACTGCTGGATACATATGTGGTATGTGAAAAGAACACACATGCAATGACTCCAGTTGTTGTTAGTGAAAAGATACACATGCAATGACACTGGTGGATCCATAGGTGGATTGTGAAAATAACAAACATGCAATGACACTGGTGGATCCATATGTGGTATGTGAAAAGAACAAACATGCAATGACTCCAGTTGTTGTTAGTGAAAATAACACACATGCAATGACACTGGTGGATCCATGTGTGGTCTCTAAAAAGAACACACATTTCAATGACACTAGTGGATCCATATGTGGTATGTGAAAAGAACACACATTTGAATGACTCGGTTGTTGTTAGTAAAAAGAACACACATGCAATGAAACTAGTGGATCCAAAGGTGGATTGTGAAAAGAGCACACATTTCAATGACTCTAGTTGTTGTTAGTAAAAAGAACACACATGCAATGACACTGGTGGATCCATGTGTGGTCTCTCAAGAGAACATACATGCAATGACTCTGGTTGTTGCTAGTAAAAATAACACACATGCAATGACACTGGTGGATCCATGTGTTGTATGTGAAAAGAACACACATTCAATGACACTAGTGGATCCATAGGTGGATTGTGAAGAGAATACACATGCAATGACTCTGGTGGATCCATATGTGGTATGTGAAAAGAACACACATGCAATGACTCTGGTTGTTGTTAGTGAAAAGAACACACATGCAATGACACTGGCGGATCCATGTGTGGTCTCTGAAGAGAACACACATTTCAATGACACTGGTGGATCCATATGTGGTATGTGAAAAGAACACACATGCAATGACTCTGGTTGTTGTTACTAAAAAGAACACACGTGCAATGACACTGGTGGATCCATATGTGGTATGTGAAAAGAACACACATTTCAATGACTCTGGTTGTTGTTACTAAAAAGAACACACATGCAATGACACTGGTTGATCCATAGGTGGATTGTGAAAAGAGCACACATGCAATGACACTGCTGGATCCATATGTGGTATGTGAAAAGAACACACATGCAATGACACTGGTGGATCCATAGGTGGATTGTGAAAAGAGCACACATGCAATGACACTGCTGGATCCATATGTGGTATGTGAAAAGAACACACATGCAATGACTCCAGTTGTTGTTAGTGAAAAGAACACACATGCAATGACACTGGTGGATCCATAGGTGGATTGTGAAAAGAACACACATGCAATGACACTGGTGGGTCCATATGTGGTATGTGAAAAGAACAAACATGCAATGACTCCAGTTGTTGTTAGTGAAAAGAACATACATGCAATGACACTGGTGGATCCATGTGTGGTCTCCAAAAAGAACACACATTTCAATGACACTAGTGGATCCATATGTGGTATGTGAAAACAACACACATTTGAATGACTCGGTTGTTGTTAGTAAAAAGAACACACATACAATGAAACTAGTGGATCCAAAGGTGGATTGTGAAAAGAGCACACATTTCAATGACTCTGGTTGTTGTTAGTAAAAAGAACACACATGCAATGACACTGGTGGATCCATGTGTGGTCTCTGAAGAGAACATACATGCAATGACTCTGGTTGTTGCTAGTAAAAAGAACACACATGCAATGACACTGGTGGATCCATGTGTTGTATGTGAAAAGAACACACATTCAATGACACTGGTGGATCCATAGCTGGATTGTGAAGAGAATACACATGCAATGACTCTGGTGGATCCATATGTGGTATGTGAAAAGAACACAAATGCAATGACTCTGGTTGTTGTTAGTGAAAATAACACACATGCAATGACACTGGTGGATCCATGTGTGGTCTCTGAAGAGAACACACATTTCAATGACACTGGTGGATCCATATGTGGTATGTGAAAAGTACACACATGCAATGACTCTGGTTGTTGTTACTAAAAAGAACACACATGCAATCACACTGGTGGATCCATAGGTGGTACGTGAAAAGAACACACATTTCAATGACTCTTGTTGTTGTTACTAAAAAGAACACACATGCAATGACACTGGTGGATCCATAGGTGGATTGTGAAAAGAGAACACATGCAATGACACTGGTGGATCCATATTTGGTCTGTGGAAATAACACACATGCAATGACTCCAGTTGTTGTTAGTGAAAAGAACACACATGCAATGACACTGGTGGATCCATGTGTGGTCTCTAAAGAGAACACACATTTCAATGACACTGGTGGATCCATATGTGGTATGTGAAAAGAACACACATTCAATGACTCTGGTTATTGTTAGTAAAAAGAACACACATGCAATGACACTGGTGGATCCATAGGTGGTATGTGAAAAGAACACACATTTCAATGACTCTAGTTGTTGTTACTAAAAAGAAGACACATGCAATGACACTGGTGGATCCATAGGTGGATTGTCAAAAGATCACACATGCAATGACACTGGTGGATCCATATGTGGTATGTGAAAAGAACACACATGCAATGACTCCAGTTGTTGTTAGTGAAAAGAACACACATGCAATGACACTGGTGGATCCATAGGTGGATTGTGAAAAGAACACACATGCAATGACACTGGTGGATCCATATGTGGTATGTGAAAAGAACAAACATGCAATGACTCCAGTTGTTGTTAGTGAAAAGAACACACATGCAATGACAGTGGTGGATCCATGTGTGGTCTCTAAAAAGAACACAGATTTCAATGGCACTAGTGGATCCATATGTGGTATGTGAAAAGAACACACATTTGAATGACTCGGTTGTTGTTAGTAAAAAGAACACACATGCAATGAAACTAGTGGATCCAAAGGTGGATTGTGAAAAGAGCACACATTTCAATGACTCTAGTTGTTGTTAGTAAAAAGAACACACATGAAATGACACTAGTGGATCCATGTGTGGTCTCTGAAGAGAACATACATGCAATGACTCTGGTTGTTGCTAGTAAAAAGAACACACATGAAATGACACCGGTGGATCCATGTGTTGTATGTGAAAAGAACACACATTCAATGACACTGGTGGATCCATAGGTGGATTGTGAAGAGAATACACATGCAATGACTCTGGTGGATCCATATGTGGTATGTGAAAAGAACACACATGCAATGACTCTGGTTGTTGTTAGTGAAAAGAACACACATGCAATGACAGTGGCGGATCCATGTGAGGTCTCTGAAGAGAACACACATTTCAATGACACTGGTGGATCCATATGTGGTATGTGAAAAGAACACACATGCAATGACTCTGGTTGTTGTTACTAAAAAGAACACACATGCAATGACACTGGTGGATCCATATGTGGTATGTGCAAAGAACACACATTTCAATGACTCGGGTTGTTGTTACTAAAAAGAACACACATGCAATGATACTGGTGGATCCATAGGTGGTATGAGAAAAAAACACACATGCAATGACTCTGGTTGTTGTTAGTGAAAAGAACACACATGCAATGACACTGGTGGATCCATATGTGGTATGTGAAAAGAACAAACATGCAATGACTCCAGTTGTTGTTAGTGAAAATAACACACATGCAATGACACTGGTGGATCCATGTGTGGTCTCTAAAAAGAACACACATTTCAATGACACTAGTGGATCCATATGTGGTATGTGAAAATAACACACATTTGAATGACTCGGTTGTTGTTAGTAAAAAGAACACACATGCAATGAAACTAGTGGATTCAAAGGTGGATTGTGAAAAGAGCACACATTTCAATGACTCTGGTGGATCCATATATGGTATGTGAAAAGTACACACATGCAATGACTCTGGTTGTTGCTACTAAAAATAACACACATGGAATGACACTAGTGGATCCATAGGTGGTATGTGAAAATAACACACATTTCAATGACTCTTGTTGTGTTTACTAAAAAGAACACACATGCAATGACACTGGTGGATCCAAAGGTGGATTGTTAAAAGAGCACACATGCAATGACACTGGTGGATCCATATGTGGTATGTGAAAAGAACACACATGCAATGACTCCAGTTGTTGTTAGTGAAAAGAACATACATGCAATGACACTGGTGGATCCATGTGTGGTCTCAGAAGAGAACACACATTTCAATGACACTGGTGGATCCATATGTGGTATGTGAAAAGAACACACATGCAATGACTCTGGTTGTTGTTACTAAAAAGAACACACATGTAATGACACTGTTGGATTCATATGTGGTATGTGAAAAGAACACACATTTCAATGACTCTGGTTGTTACTAAAAAGAACACACATCCAATGACACTGGTGGATCCATAGGTGGACTGTGAAAAGAGCACACATGCAATGACACTGCTGGATACATATGTGGTATGTGAAAAGAACACACATGCAATGACTCCAGTTGTTGTTAGTGAAAAGATACACATGCAATGACACTGGTGGATCCATAGGTGGATTGTGAAAATAACAAACATGCAATGACACTGGTGGATCCATATGTGGTATGTGAAAAGAACAAACATGCAATGACTCCAGTTGTTGTTAGTGAAAATAACACACATGCAATGACACTGGTGGATCCATGTGTGGTCTCTAAAAAGAACACACATTTCAATGACACTAGTGGATCCATATGTGGTATGTGAAAAGAACACACATTTGAATGACTCGGTTGTTGTTAGTAAAAAGAACACACATGCAATGAAACTAGTGGATCCAAAGGTGGATTGTGAAAAGAGCACACATTTCAATGACTCTAGTTGTTGTTAGTAAAAAGAACACACATGCAATGACACTGGTGGATCCATGTGTGGTCTCTCAAGAGAACATACATGCAATGACTCTGGTTGTTGCTAGTAAAAATAACACACATGCAATGACACTGGTGGATCCATGTGTTGTATGTGAAAAGAACACACATTCAATGACACTAGTGGATCCATAGGTGGATTGTGAAGAGAATACACATGCAATGACTCTGGTGGATCCATATGTGGTATGTGAAAAGAACACACATGCAATGACTCTGGTTGTTGTTAGTGAAAAGAACACACATGCAATGACACTGGTGGATCCATGTGTGGTCTCTAAAGAGAACACACATTTCAATGACACTGCTGGATCCATTTGTGGTATGTGAAAAGTACACACATGCAATGACTCTGGTTGTTGTTACTAAAAACAACACACATGCAATGACACTGGTGGATCCATATGTGGTATGTGAAAAGAACACACATGCAATGACTCCAGTTGTTGTTAGTGAAATGAACACACATGCAATGACACTGGTGGATCCATAGGTGGATTGTGAAAAGAGAACACATGCAATGACACTGGTGGATCCATATGTGGTATGTGAAAAGAACAAACATGCAATGACTCCAGTTGTTGTTAGTGAAAAGAACATACATGCAATGACACTAGTAGATCCATGTGTGATCTCTGAAGAGAACACACATTTCAATGCACTAGTGGATCCATATGTGGTATGTGAAAAGAACACACATGCAATGACTCTAGTTGTTGTTAGTAAAAAGAACACACATGCAATGACACTGGTGGATCCATAGGTGGTATGTGAAAAGAACACACATTTCAATGACTCTAGTTGTTGTTACTAAAAAGAAGACACATGCAATGACACTGGTGGATCCATAGGTGGATTGTCAAAAGAGCACACATGCAATGACACTGCTGGATACATATGTGGTATGTGAAAAGAACACAGATGCAATGACTCCAGTTGTTGTTAGTGAAAAGAACACACATGCAATGAGACTGGTGGATCCATAGGTGGATTGTGAAAAGAACACACATGCAATGACACTGGTGGATCCATATGTGGTATGTGAAAAGAACAAACATGCAATGACTCCAGTTGTTGTTAGTGAAAATAACACACATGCAATGACACTGGTGGATCCATGTGTGGTCTCTAAAAAGAACACACATTTCAATGACACTAGTGGATCCATATGTGGTATGTGAAAAGAACACACATTTGAATGACTCGGTTGTTGTTAGTAAAAAGAACACACATGCAATGAAACTAGTGGATCCAAAGGTGGATTGTGAAAGAAGCACACATTTCAATGACTCTGGTTGTTGTTAGTAAAAAGAACACACATGCAATGACACTGGTGGATCCATGTGTGGTCTCTGAAGAGAACATACATGCAATGACTCTGGTTGTTGCTAGTAAAATGAACACACATGCAATGACACTGGTGGATCCATGTGTTGTATGTGAAAAGAACACACATTCAATGACACTGGTGGATCCATAGGTGGATTGTGAAGAGAATACACATGCAATGACTCTGGTGGATCCACATGTGGTATGTGAAAAGAACACACATGCAATGACTCTGGTTGTTGTTAGTGAAAAGAACACACATGCAATGACACTGGCGGATCCATGTGTGGTCTCTGAAGAGAACACACATTTCAATGACACTGGTGGATCCATATGTGGTATGTGAAAAGAACACACATGCAATGACTCTGGTTGTTGTTACTAAAAAGAACACACATGCAATGACACTGGTGGATCCATATGTGGTATGTGAAAAGAACACACATGCAATGACACTGGTGGATCCATAGGTGGATTGTGAAAAGAGCACACATGCAATGACACTGCTGGATCCATATGTGGTATGTGAAAAGAACACACATGCAATGACTCCAGTTGTTGTTAGTGAAAAGAACACACATGCAATGACACTGGTGGATCCATAGGTGGATTGTGAAAAGAACACACATGCAATGACACTGGTGGGTCCATATGTGGTATGTGAAAAGAACAAACATGCAATGACTCCAGTTGTTGTTAGTGAAAAGAACATACATGCAATGACACTGGTGGATCCATGTGTGGTCTCTAAAAAGAACACACATTTCAATGACACTAGTGGATCCATATGTGGTATGTGAAAACAACACACATTTGAATGACTCGGTTGTTGTTAGTCAAAAGAACACACATACAATGAAACTAGTGGATCCAAAGGTGGATTGTGAAAAGAGCACACATTTCAATGACTCTGGTTGTTGTTAGTAAAAAGAACACACATGCAATGACACTGGTGGATCCATGTGTGGTCTCTGAAGAGAACATACATGCAATGACTCTGGTTGTTGCTAGTAAAAAGAACACACATGCAATGACACTGGTGGATCCATGTGTTGTATGTGAAAAGAACACACATTCAATGACACTCGTGGATCCATAGCTGGATTGTGAAGAGAATACACATGCAATGACTCTGGTGGATCCATATGTGGTATGTGAAAAGAACACAAATGCAATGACTCTGGTTGTTGTTAGTGAAAATAACACACATGCAATGACACTGGTGGATCCATGTGTGGTCTTTGAAGAGAACACACATTTCAATGACACTGGTGGATCCATATGTGGTATGTGAAAAGTACACACATGCAATGACTCTGGTTGTTGTTACTAAAAAGAACACACATGCAATCACACTGGTGGATCCATAGGTGGTACGTGAAAAGAACACACATTTCAATGACTCTTGTTGTTGTTACTAAAAAGAACACACATGCAATGACACTGGTGGATCCATAGGTGGATTGTGAAAAGAGAACACATGCAATGACACTGGTGGATCCATATGTGGTATGTGAAAAGAACACACATGCAATGACTCCAGTTGTTGTTAGTGAAAAGAACACACATGCAATGACACTGGTGGATCCATGTGTGGTCTCTGAAGAGAACACACATTTCAATGACACTAGTGGATCCATATGTGGTATGTGAAAAGAACACACATGCAATGACTCTAGTTGTTGTTAGTAAAAAGAACACACATGCAATGACACTGGTGGATCCATAGGTGGTATGTGAAAAGAACACACATTTCAATGACTCTAGTTGTTGTTACTAAAAAGAAGACACATGCAATGACACTGGTGGATCCATAGGTGGATTGTCAAAAGAGCACACATGCAATGACACTGCTGGATACATATGTGGTATGTGAAAAGAACATAGATGCAATGACTCCAGTTGTTGTTAGTGAAAAGAACACACATGCAATGAGACTGGTGGATCCATAGGTGGATTGTGAAAAGAACACACATGCAATGACACTGGTGGATCCATATGTGGTATGTGAAAAGAACAAACATGCAATGACTCCAGTTGTTGTTAGTGAAAATAACACACATGCAATGACACTGGTGGATCCATGTGTGTTCTCTAAAAAGAACACACATTTCAATGACACTAGTGGATCCATATGTGGTATGTGAAAAGAACACACATTTGAATGACTCGGTTGTTGTTAGTAAAAAGAACACACATGCAATGAAACTAGTGGATCCAAAGGTGGATTGTGAAAAGAGCACACATTTCAATGACTCTGGTTGTTGTTAGTAAAAAGAACACACATGCAATGACACTGGTGGATCCATGTGTGGTCTCTCAAGAGAACATACATGCAATGACTCTGGTTGTTGCTAGTAAAAATAACACACATGCAATGACACTGGTGGATCCATGTGTTGTATGTGAAAAGAACACACATTCAATGACACTAGTGGATCCATAGGTGGATTGTGAAGAGAATACACATGCAATGACTCTGGTGGATCCATATGTGGTATGTGAAAAGAACACACATGCAATGACTCTGGTTGTTGTTAGTGAAAAGAACACACATGCAATGACACTGGTGGATCCATGTGTGGTCTCTAAAGAGAACACACATTTCAATGACACTGCTGGATCCATTTGTGGTATGTGAAAAGTACACACATGCAATGACTCTGGTTGTTGTTACTAAAAACAACACACATGCAATGACACTGGTGGATCCATATGTGGTATGTGAAAAGAACACACATGCAATGACTCCAGTTGTTGTTAGTGAAATGAACACACATGCAATGACACTGGTGGATCCATAGGTGGATTGTGAAAAGAGAACACATGCAATGACACTGGTGGATCCATATGTGGTATGTGAAAAGAACAAACATGCAATGACTCCAGTTGTTGTTAGTGAAAAGAACATACATGCAATGACACTAGTAGATCCATGTGTGATCTCTGAAGAGAACACACATTTCAATGCACTAGTGGATCCATATGTGGTATGTGAAAAGAACACACATGCAATGACTCTAGTTGTTGTTAGTAAAAAGAACACACATGCAATGACACTGGTGGATCCATAGGTGGTATGTGAAAAGAACACACATTTCAATGACTCTAGTTGTTGTTACTAAAAAGAAGACACATGCAATGACACTGGTGGATCCATAGGTGGATTGTCAAAAGAGCACACATGCAATGACACTGCTGGATACATATGTGGTATGTGAAAAGAACACAGATGCAATGACTCCAGTTGTTGTTAGTGAAAAGAACACACATGCAATGAGACTGGTGGATCCATAGGTGGATTGTGAAAAGAACACACATGCAATGACACTGGTGGATCCATATGTGGTATGTGAAAAGAACAAACATGCAATGACTCCAGTTGTTGTTAGTGAAAATAACACACATGCAATGACACTGGTGGATCCATGTGTGGTCTCTAAAAAGAACACACATTTCAATGACACTAGTGGATCCATATGTGGTATGTGAAAAGAACACACATTTGAATGACTCGGTTGTTGTTAGTAAAAAGAACACACATGCAATGAAACTAGTGGATCCAAAGGTGGATTGTGAAAGAAGCACACATTTCAATGACTCTGGTTGTTGTTAGTAAAAAGAACACACATGCAATGACACTGGTGGATCCATGTGTGGTCTCTGAAGAGAACATACATGCAATGACTCTGGTTGTTGCTAGTAAAATGAACACACATGCAATGACACTGGTGGATCCATGTGTTGTATGTGAAAAGAACACACATTCAATGACACTGGTGGATCCATAGGTGGATTGTGAAGAGAATACACATGCAATGACTCTGGTGGATCCACATGTGGTATGTGAAAAGAACACACATGCAATGACTCTGGTTGTTGTTAGTGAAAAGAACACACATGCAATGACACTGGCGGATCCATGTGTGGTCTCTGAAGAGAACACACATTTCAATGACACTGGTGGATCCATATGTGGTATGTGAAAAGAACACACATGCAATGACTCTGGTTGTTGTTACTAAAAAGAACACACATGCAATGACACTGGTGGATCCATATGTGGTATGTGAAAAGAACACACATGCAATGACACTGGTGGATCCATAGGTGGATTGTGAAAAGAGCACACATGCAATGACACTGCTGGATCCATATGTGGTATGTGAAAAGAACACACATGCAATGACTCCAGTTGTTGTTAGTGAAAAGAACACACATGCAATGACACTGGTGGATCCATAGGTGGATTGTGAAAAGAACACACATGCAATGACACTGGTGGGTCCATATGTGGTATGTGAAAAGAACAAACATGCAATGACTCCAGTTGTTGTTAGTGAAAAGAACATACATGCAATGACACTGGTGGATCCATGTGTGGTCTCTAAAAAGAACACACATTTCAATGACACTAGTGGATCCATATGTGGTATGTGAAAACAACACACATTTGAATGACTCGGTTGTTGTTAGTCAAAAGAACACACATACAATGAAACTAGTGGATCCAAAGGTGGATTGTGAAAAGAGCACACATTTCAATGACTCTGGTTGTTGTTAGTAAAAAGAACACACATGCAATGACACTGGTGGATCCATGTGTGGTCTCTGAAGAGAACATACATGCAATGACTCTGGTTGTTGCTAGTAAAAAGAACACACATGCAATGACACTGGTGGATCCATGTGTTGTATGTGAAAAGAACACACATTCAATGACACTCGTGGATCCATAGCTGGATTGTGAAGAGAATACACATGCAATGACTCTGGTGGATCCATATGTGGTATGTGAAAAGAACACAAATGCAATGACTCTGGTTGTTGTTAGTGAAAATAACACACATGCAATGACACTGGTGGATCCATGTGTGGTCTTTGAAGAGAACACACATTTCAATGACACTGGTGGATCCATATGTGGTATGTGAAAAGTACACACATGCAATGACTCTGGTTGTTGTTACTAAAAAGAACACACATGCAATCACACTGGTGGATCCATAGGTGGTACGTGAAAAGAACACACATTTCAATGACTCTTGTTGTTGTTACTAAAAAGAACACACATGCAATGACACTGGTGGATCCATAGGTGGATTGTGAAAAGAGAACACATGCAATGACACTGGTGGATCCATATGTGGTATGTGAAAAGAACACACATGCAATGACTCCAGTTGTTGTTAGTGAAAAGAACACACATGCAATGACACTGGTGGATCCATGTGTGGTCTCTGAAGAGAACACACATTTCAATGACACTAGTGGATCCATATGTGGTATGTGAAAAGAACACACATGCAATGACTCTAGTTGTTGTTAGTAAAAAGAACACACATGCAATGACACTGGTGGATCCATAGGTGGTATGTGAAAAGAACACACATTTCAATGACTCTAGTTGTTGTTACTAAAAAGAAGACACATGCAATGACACTGGTGGATCCATAGGTGGATTGTCAAAAGAGCACACATGCAATGACACTGCTGGATACATATGTGGTATGTGAAAAGAACATAGATGCAATGACTCCAGTTGTTGTTAGTGAAAAGAACACACATGCAATGAGACTGGTGGATCCATAGGTGGATTGTGAAAAGAACACACATGCAATGACACTGGTGGATCCATATGTGGTATGTGAAAAGAACAAACATGCAATGACTCCAGTTGTTGTTAGTGAAAATAACACACATGCAATGACACTGGTGGATCCATGTGTGTTCTCTAAAAAGAACACACATTTCAATGACACTAGTGGATCCATATGTGGTATGTGAAAAGAACACACATTTGAATGACTCGGTTGTTGTTAGTAAAAAGAACACACATGCAATGAAACTAGTGGATCCAAAGGTGGATTGTGAAAAGAGCACACATTTCAATGACTCTGGTTGTTGTTAGTAAAAAGAACACACATGCAATGACACTGGTGGATCCATGTGTGGTCTCTGAAGAGAACATACATGCAATGACTCTGGTTGTTGCTAGTAAAAAGAACACACATGGAATGACACTGGTGGATCCATGTGTTGTATGTGAAAAGAACACACATTCAATGACACTGGTGGATCCATAGGTGGATTGTGAAGAGAATACACATGCAATGACTCTGGTGGATCCACATGTGGTATGTGAAAAGAACACACATGCAATGACTCTGGTTGTTGTTAGTGAAAAGAACACACATGCAATGACACTGGCGGATCCATGTGTGGTCTCTGAAGAGAACACACATTTCAATGACACTGGTGGATCCATATGTGGTATGTGAAAAGAACACACATGCAATGACTCTGGTTGTTGTTACTAAAAAGAACACACATGCAATGACACTGGTGGATCCATATGTGGTATGTGAAAAGAACACACATGCAATGACTCTAGTTGTTGTTAGTGAAAAGAACACACATGCAATGACACTGGTGGATCCATAGGTGGATTGTGAAAAGAGCACACATGCAATGACACTGCTGGATCCATATGTGGTATGTGAAAAGAACACACATGCAATGACTCCAGTTGTTGTTAGTGAAAAGAACACACATGCAATGACACTGGTGGATCCATAGGTGGATTGTGAAAAGAACACACATGCAATGACACTGGTGGATCCATATGTGGTATGTGAAAAGAACAAACATGCAATGACTCCAGTTGTTGTTAGTGAAAAGAACATACATGCAATGACACTGGTGGATCCATGTGTGGTCTCTAAAAAGAACACACATTTCAATGACACTAGTGGATCCATATGTGGTATGTGAAAAGAACACACATTTGAATGACTCGGTTGTTGTTAGTAAAAAGAACACACATACAATGAAACTAGTGGATCCAAAGGTGGATTGTGAAAAGAGCACACATTTCAATGACTCTGGTTGTTGTTAGTAAAAAGAACACACATGCAATGACACTGGTGGATCCATGTGTGGTATCTGAAGAGAACATACATGCAATGACTCTGGTTGTTGCTAGTAAAAAGAACACACATGCAATGACACTAGTGGATCCATGTGTTGTATGTGAAAAGAACACACATTCAATGACACTGGTGGATCCATAGGTGGATTGTGAAGAGAATACACATGCAATGACTCTGGTGGATCCATATGTGGTATGTGAAAAGAACACAAATGCAATGACTCTGGTTGTTGTTAGTGAAAAGAACACACATGCAATGACACTGGTGGATCCATGTGTGGTCTTTGAAGAGAACACACATTTCAATGACACTGGTGGATCCATATGTGGTATGTGAAAAGTACACACATGCAATGACTCTGGTTGTTGTTACTAAAAAGAACACACATGCAATGACACTGGTGGATCCATAGGTGGTACGTGAAAAGAACACACATTTCAATGACTCTTGTTGTTGTTACTAAAAAGAACACACATGCAATGACACTGGTGGATCCATAGGTGGATTGTGAAAAGAGAACACATGCAATGACACTGGTGGATCCATATGTGGTATGTGAAAAGAACACACATGCAATGACTCCAGTTGTTGTTAGTGAAAAGAACATACATGCAATGACACTGGTGGATCCATGCGTGGTCTCTGAAGAGAACACACATTTCAATGACACTGGTGGATCCATATGTGGTATGTGAAAAGAACACACATGCAATGACTCTGGTTGTTGTTAGTAAAAAGAACATACATGCAATGACACTGGTGGATCCATAGGTGGTATGTGAAAAGAACACACATTTCATTGAGTCTAGTTGTTGTTACTAAAAAGAAGACACATGCAATGACACTGGTGGATCCATAGGTGGATTGTGAAAAGAGAACACATGCAATGACACTGGTGGATCCATATGTGGTATGTGAAAAGAACACACATGCAATGACACTGGTAGATCCATATGTGGTATGTGAAAAGAACAAACATGCAATGACTCCAGTTGTTGTTAGTGAAAAGAACACACATGCAATGACACTGGTGGATCCATGTGTGGTCTCTAAAAAGAACACAGATTTCAATGACACTAGTGGATCCATATGTGGTATGTGAAAAGAACACACATTTCAATGACTCAGTTGTTGTTAGTAAAAAGAACACACATGCAATGACACTAGTGGATCCAAAGGTGGATTGTGAAAAGAGCACACATTTCAATGACTCTGGTTGTTGTTAGTAAAAAGAACACACATGAAATGACACTGGTGGATCCATGTGTGGTCTCTGAAGAGAACATACATGCAATGGCTTTGGTTGTTGCTAGTAAAAAGAACACACATGCAATGACACTGGTGGATCCATGTGTTGTATGTGAAAAGAACACACATTCAATGACACTGGTGGATCCATAGGTGGATTGTGAAGAGAATACACATGCAATGACTCTGGTGGATCCATATGTGGTATGTGAAAAGAACACACATTCAATGACTCTGGTTGTTGTTAGTGAAAAGAACACACATGCAATGACATAGGCGGATCCATGTGAGGTCTCTGAAGAGAACACACATTTCAATGACACTGGTGGATCCATATGTGGTATGTGAAAAGAACACACATGCAATGACTCTGGTTGTTGTTACTAAAAAGAACACACATGCAATGACACTGGTGGATCCATATGTGGTATGTGCAAAGAACACACATTTCAATGACTCTGGTTCTTGTTACTAAAAAGAACACAGATGCACTGATACTGGTGGATCCATAGGTGGTATGTGAAAAAAACACATTTCAATGAATCTGGTTGTTGTTACTAAAAAGAAGACACATGCAATGACACTGGTGGTTCCATAGATGGATTTGAAAAGAGCACACATGCAATGACACTGGTGGATCTATATGTGGTATGTCAAAAGAACACACATGCAATGACTCTGGTTGTTGTTAGTGAAAAGAACACACATGCAATGACACTGCTGGATCCATGTGTGGTCTCTGAAGAGAACACGCATTTCAATGACACTGGTGGATGCATATGTGGTATGTGAAAAGAACACACATGCAATGACTCTCGTTGTTGTTACTAAAAGGAACATACATGCAATGACATTGGTGGATCCATAGGTGGTATGTGAAAAGAACACACATTTCAAAGACTCTAGTTGTTGTTACTAACAATAACACACATGCAATGATACCGGGGGATCCATAGGTGGATTGTGAAAAGAGCACACATGCAATGACACTGGTGGATCCATATGTGGTATGTGAAAATAACACACATGCAATGACTCCAATTGTTGTTAGTGAAAAGAACATCAATGCAATGACATTGTTGGATCCATGTGTGGTCTCTGAAGAGAACACACATTTCAATGACACTGGTGAATCCAAATGTGGTATGTGAAAAGAACATACATGCAATGACTCCGGTTGTTGTTAGTGAAAAGAACATACATGCAATGACACTGGTGGATCCATGTGTGGTCTCTGAAAAGAACACAAATGCAATGACACTGGTGGATCCATAGGTGGTATGTGAAAAGAACACACATTTCAATGACTCTGGTTGTTGTTACTAAAAAGAGCACACATGCAATGACACTGGTGGATCCATAGGTGGTATGTGAAAAGAACACACATTTCAATGACTTTGGTTGTTGTTACTAAAAAGAACACACATGCAATGACACTGGTGGATCCATAGGTGGATTGTGAAAAGAGCACACATGCAATGCCACTGGTGGATCCATATTTGGTTTGTGGAAATAACACACATGCAATGACTCTGGTTGTTGTTAGTGAAAAGAACACACATGCAATGACACTGGTGGATCCATGTGTGGTCTCTGAAGAGAACACACATTTCAATGACACGGGTGGATCCATATGTGGTATGTGAAAAGTACACACATGCAATGACTCTGGTTGTTGTTACTAAAAAGAACACACATGCAATAACACTGGTGGATCCATAGGTCGTATGTGAAAATAACACACATTTCAATGACTGTTGTTGTTGTTACTAAAAAGAACACACATGCAATGACACTGGTGGATCCAAAGGTGGATTGTGAAAAGAGCACACATGCAATGACACTGGTGGATCCATATGTGGTATGTGAAAAGAACACACATGCAATGACTCTAGTTGTTGTTAGTGAAAAGAACATACATGCAATGACACTGGTGGATCCATGTGTGGTCTCTGAAGAGAACACACATTTCAATGACACTGGTGGATCCATATGTGGTATGTGAAAAGAACACACATGCAATGACTCTGGTTGTTGTTAGTAAAAAGAACACACATGCAATGACACTGGTGGATCCATAGGTGGTATGTGAAAAGAACACACATTTCAATGACTCTAGTTGTTGTTACTAAAAAGAACACACATGCAATGACACTCGTGGATCCATAGGTGGATTGTGAAAAGAGCACACATGCAATGACTCTGGTGGATCCATATGTGGTATGTGAAAAGAGTAATCATGAAATGACTCCAGTTGTTGTTAGTAAAAAGAACACACATGCAATGACACTAGTGGATCCATGTGTGGTCTCTGAAGAGAACACACATTTCAATGACACTTGTGGATCCTTATGTGGTATGTGAAAAGAACACACATGCAATGACTCTCGTTGTTGTTACTAAAAAGAACACACATGCAATGACACTGGTGGATCCATATGTGGTATGTGCAAAGAACACACATTTCAATGACTCTGGTTGTTGCTACTAAAAAGAACACACATGCAATGACACTGGTGGATGCATGTGTGGTCTCTGAAGAGAACACACATGCAATGACTCCGGTTGTTGCTAGTAAAAAGAACACACATGCAATGACACTGGTGGATCCATGTGTGGTATGTGAAAAGAACACACATGCAATGACACTGGTGGATCCATAGGTGGATTGTGAAGAGAATACACATGCAATGACTCTGGTGGATCCATATGTGGTATGTGAAAAGAACAGTCATGAAATGACTCCAGTTGTTGTTAGTAAAAAGAACACACATGCAATGACACTAGTGGATCCATGTGTGGTCTCTGAAGAGAACACACATTTCAATGACACTTGTGGATCCTTATGTGGTATGTGAAAAGAATACACATGCAATGACTCTGGTTGTTTTTACTAAAAAGAACACACATGCAATGACACTAGTGGATCCATAGGTGGTATGTGAAAAGAACACACATTTCAATGACTCTGGTTGTTGTTACTAAAAAGAACACACATGCAATGAAACTGGTGAATCTATATGTGGATTGTGAAAAGAGCTCACATGCAGTTATACTGGTAGATCCATATGTGGTATGTGAAAAGAACACACATGCAATGACACTGGTGGATCCATGTGTGGTCTCTAAAGAGAACACACATTTCAATGACACTAGTGGATCTATATGTGGTATGTGAAAAGAACAGTCATGAAATGACTCAGTTGTTGTTACTAAAAAGAACACACATGCAATGGCACTAGTGGATCCATGTGTGGTCTCCAAAGAGAACACACATGCAATGACTTTGGTTGTTGCTAGTAAATAGAGCAGACATTTGAATGGTACTGGTGGATCCATAGGCGGATTGTGATAAGAGATTTTCCTTCTCTCTCGGTCAAAAATCTCACAGAAGCCCAAACATGTGGATATCCCAAACATGTGCTCACTCTGGGTGCCATGCTCTGATTGGCTGACACAGATGTCACGCGGATCGTCTCCACCAACCGTTGATCCCATGTGATCCAACGGGTAGGATAACCCCTCCCTTCTCCACTTTTTTTATGCATGGTCAATCCGTGCCACCTCTCTATCAGTGCCACCGATACTTTACCTCCATAAACAAGTGAAAATCCATCTATCTAACTAAAATAAATGATCATATTTCGAAGAAGCCATCGTCTTCGTCTTCTGGTTTGTCCTCGTCTTCGTCAACGCCATGGTCCCTGCCATCACCGCCGTCGGTGTCCTCCTCTGACGACTCGACACCGCCCCTTCCTCGAATAAGCGCGATATCTCCTCGTCGGAGTCCTCCTCCTCCTCCTCTTCGTAGTCCCATGGGTCCACGTCACTCTCCTCCGCTTCTGCCTCCAACTGATCGATGAACGCCTCCTCGTTGGCCGAGTCGGACTCGTCCAAATAGCTATCTCCTCTCTTCTTCCTGGTCTTATTCTTGTTCCTCTTGTTGTCCGTACTCGCCGGTGCAACACGCGCCCCCATCCTAGCTGTTGCTTTGCACTTGTCCGATGCTGCAGGTACCCTATGCTCCTCCTGCGCGGCCGGTACGAGCTTTGACGTCCCGGTGTCCTCGAGTGCCGATGTCGATGGATCCTGGCGCGGTTGGACACGACGTGCTGCCTCAGTAGGCGACTCGCGAGCGCGGATGATGCAACAAAGAGCCGAGGACACAGGATGGTCAGTGGACGGCTTGGACCTGCCATTGCCATGGCGAGGGGGCATCGTGCTCGAGGTAGTTGCTCTGAATGGTCTATGGCGAGTACATAGAGTGGGGTGCCGATCTGATCAAGGACAAGCAGCGGTTTCGTGCGTCGTGTCCACGCATGCATTTGTCGATTATCAAAAAATAAGAAGAAAGAAGTAATATCTCGCGTACTAAACATAATTTGATCATAACAAAAGTGGCACAGCGTATTCTAGACTCGTAAATATCCCGTGCGTGCCTGTCACGTGTATTTCGACGAAGTTGGACATGCCAACGTGATCGTGCAGCAGTTGCGCACGTCATTGCCCCATCAACACGTGACACATGCACGCGGGATGTGCGCACCAATTCCCGTGACGACCACCCGGCTCGCACTCCCCTTATTATATACTAGATTTTGGGCGGCGCCGAAGACCATTGAAGTGTCCATCGCAATAAAGACAAGTCCCATCGATTCCCTACCCCTGCCTCCCTGGCTTCTTTGAGAAGGTAGACCGTACACGGTGGTCTTGTATAATAGTACTAGTACTACTGGACCACGGCCTGTACTCTTTACTCTTCTCCCACACTAATAATCACTATCTCCTTCCTCCTGCCACCACCACACTCACCCTACAAGCCATGGCTCCACTGAGGAGGGGGAGAGGCCGGTCGACGATCCTTGCGGAGAAAAGGGAGAGAAATCGCCGCGAGGCACTTCTTGCTCTACCAGCTGCTCAATCCCACCCTCTCATCGAGGCCCAATCTCCCTCGACAATGGCGCCGAATGTTCTAGCAGGCGAGGGCTCCTCCCGGTACGGTCTCCTTATTCTACTTCTTCTCCATCTCTCTCTCCATCATGATCTTAATTAGCTTCTTCTGGCTCTTCCTCTTCTACGTATTATAGGTCGGCCGTGGAGCCTGAATCCACCACGATAGAGGCGTTGCAGGACCCGTTCGGCCCCGTTCCATGTCTCAGCGAGGTAGCAAATCTCCACACTGTTATTTCTCCGAGTTATGATGTGGATTTCTTAGATGCTGTCCACCCCGCATTGGTTTTTCTTCTTATTTTGCGAGTTGTATTAGTTTTCATGAATATGACTGGATCTCTTGGTCTTTCCTTAGTACCGCTGTTCATAGATTCACTATGGATTTTTTGTGATTAGGATTAGTTTATCGTGGTCATGAATAGATCTCTAGGTCCATTTTTTAACACTGTGGCCAATAGATTCAATGGGGATTTTTTTGATCTGTATTAGTATTCACTTGGGACCTGGAGTGTAATTGTAGAATTCCTATTTCAATTAACATGAACGATGCAACGATCGAAGGCCGAGTACCGTGACAAGGTGGCCGCGATCAGTTCCAAGATTGCCAACCAACATGAGCTTGCACGCTCTCTCACCCAAGCTAATGAGAGCCTACGCAAGCAATTATCTGTGTAGAAGGAGATCTCGCTAGATTTTGCACGTGACGTTGTCAGGCTGCAGAAAGTGCTCGACCGTAACTTGAACAGGCAAGAACAGGCCATCAAGATAATCAACGAGCTCACGGAGGAGAAGAAGAATCTTGTGGAAAGGTGCATTCTCCTACAGGACGAAGTCAGCGAGGCACTCAGAGGACGCGTCAAGGAAACCAAGGCTATCATCCGAGCCTACCATGATAGGAACTGTTGCCTGGATGCAGTCAAGGAGATGAAGGCGGACATGAGCAGAGAGATCACCATACTCGAGGGTGTTCGGAAAGAGAACGAGGAGCTAAGGGCATGTCTGGAGGCGTATCAGAGCAATGCCCAAGTCTGATTCCTATTAGCGGGGACACGAATATCAGTTCGTCCTCCTCTCCTTTTGTAATGTTTAGGGTTCAGGGAGCAATGCCCATATCTGCTTCCCCTTATAGGGTGCAATAAGAATCCTAGGGTAACTCCTTATCTATCTGGACATGTGTTGGTGTTCATGTTCATGAATGGACACCATGTTCTCTTTCCATTATGTATCTGGACATGGGTTTCTGCATTATGAGTTTGCCACTCTCCCACTACTATTTGGTGATATTGGGAAAAACCCACAACACACTAAACTGCTGATAAATCTTATTTGTCTTCGAAATTGAAATTATGACAGTGCCACTAGTCGATTCATAAAATGTTGATTAGTCCTAGATTGCTTCTTCCTTGAAATTATGACAGTGCCACTAGTCAATTCAGTTAATTATGGAAACTAACCAGCTTGTCCTGGTGAACTGAACAAACCATACTATGTAATTTTGTTGCAGGGAAAGAGGCGAAAGATCGACCAGGACCTGGCGACCTGGCTAAATGAAAGATAGCAATCCAAAGGGAGAAGCAGAATTCCCAGAAACTGGCCTTTGACCAACTGCGCGCTGAAGTCTCGGTCCTTTCTGACAAGTGCCAGAAATTGAAGGAGTTAAACACCGACTGGGCGAAGCTACATAGTGAAGGTCGTGCCTCGGCTAGGAAGCAGATGGAGATCATGAAAGGGATCTTGAAGGAAAATCGTATGGCTATGGAAAAAATTCTCCAATCCGTGACGAAGAGCTAGAACCTACAGCTGAAGCACGACATATTACTGAAGGAGCTGACCAATCTTAGGGAGGAAAATAGGCAGCTCCGGGCCAGGATCGTTTGAACACAACATATGTCTATTTAGTACTGAACTTCCTGGTTTATCCTCTGTAGTGGTGATTTTGTAAGCGTGAACTTAACTCTATACACAATATGTGTGTTCGTCTGAAATTAGTTTGCTCGAGGATTGAGTTTGGCTTAGTTCAGAAAGTGCAACTGCAAGTCTTACAATTAACTAGTTTCAGGCATTGGTACAACACAAATTATTCATCTCGAATTTTCTTTATCCTCTATAGTATGTCCTTGTTCACCCTCGCGGGCCTTCTTTAGTTCCTTCAATAGATCCGTAATGCAGTACTCTAGCTTCTTCTTGTCTTCCCTGAGTTGATCCCTCTCCTTTTCTACATTATGAATCAGCAACCTGTGACTATCCTGAAGCTTCTTTGCAGTTCCAACAACCAAGCTCCCATCGATTCCGTCAGTTAGCTCTGACTACAAATTCTCGATTTCTTGTTCCAGCTCCTTATTTCATACCGACATCTTGTAATTTTTTTCAATTGCATCACTTACATCAGTAAATCTCCCCGACCTTTCCAACTCATACATCTCCCATAACTGTGCCAAACATTTATTAAGTGCATCTAGCCACTCAAGATCCACCCACTCTACTGCTTTACACACCGGGCCAACCTAAAAACACACACACTATAGTGTTATAAACATGCACGATACATTTTACTTCATGTCACAGTTGCACATAATGTAAACAAACCTGATTTGTACAGCCCAAAAACCTTCTCCCAGTGTTACTGCCTTCAAATGCAACATATGTCCTCAGTTTTATCCCATGGTTACATGGCACTTCTCCATTGAGATCTAGGCCCTCCCATTCGGAGTCGTAGGTCGTCCTTGGTACCTATAGGTAAACGCAAAGCTGAAATCGAACACGATTGCATGCACATATGGAGCTCAGATCGAGAGATTTACCATTGCCTAACCCTAGACTGAGAAAACAAAGGAACTCACATCATGGAAGGAATACTCGATGTCGGAGAGAAGACTGTCGCTGCTCGACTGGTCGTCCTCACCATTCAAGGACAGCATGGCAAATGCGTCGTCGCAGGCCATGGCGACGGCATCGGCATCGGCGAGAGAGAGAGAGAGAGAGAGAGAGAGAGAGAGAGAGAGAGAGAGAGAGAGAGAGAGAGAGAGAGAGAGAGAGAGAGAGCAGCCCTTCTACCGCTGCAACAATGACTAAATTGGCATGTTAAAATAGTTTAATGGATACCATGCCCTTTCCCTAGATTACTGTCTCCTGCCTGATATGGATTCTCTTCACACATTCTCATTTCAAATATTAAACCTGCACTCCCTCCATCCCAATTTCATTGCCTAATGAAAACATACCAGTATATTACATCATCCAAAGAAACAAAATCATGTCAACTACAAGGTACTTATGCATCACTTCTTCAGTCATGGTTTCACAAAACAATACATTATAATCTCTCAACAAACATAACCACAACATGGTTTCACAAAACATCACATTACAATCTCTCAACAAACGTAATCACAGAAGCAAGTATATTACATCAACTCAAGAAACAAAATCATGTCGACTACAAGGTACTTACACATCACTTGTCCTGTCATGGTTTCGCAAAACATTACATTACAGTCTCTCAACAAAAAAATAACAGAAACTAGTACAGTACATCATCTCAAGAAACATAATCATGTCAACTACAATGTATTTATGCATCACTAGTCCAGTCATGGTTTCACAAAACATTACATTACAATGTCCCAACAAACATAATAACAGAAACAAGTACGGTACATCATCTTAAGAAACATAATCATGTCAACTACAATGTACTTATGTCTTATTACAACAACGATGGTTTCAGTGAGTGACATGTCCGAAAATTTCAACAGCTCGCACAACATTATATCGCAATCTCTCAACAAACATAATCACAGAAGCACGATCTAAATGCAACAGCAGTCAATATTACAAATACAGGTAGGGGAACCCCGCGGTCCATATGACAAGCCTTGGGTAACAGCTCTCATCAGATCTCATCAATGTCGACCACCTAATTCTGTTCAGCCACTACAGGGGCATCTACATCCACTATAACCTGTTCAACAACATCAAAAATGGTACCAAGGAAGAACACCTTCCTGGTTCGCTTCTTTTGCCGCATAATCTGCATAAGATCTTCAGTATCCAAAACATCTATGAATTGATGCTTCTTATGATGCCACCACCGGATTTTTGCCATCTGCTTAGGGCCAATACTGATTTCCTTACCGATCATCTCTCTCATTTCATCAAGAGTTATGTTTTTGGAATCGACAGTGATCTCCACAGTACATGACGAAACTGGCTTATTAACTCCCTCATCAAGTTTTGCCATGTATGAATCCACCTCTATGCGTATACTGAATTTATCTAGCTCAGCATCTATTGGTCCGTATTCTCTAGGAGCAGAAGCTCTAGCAGCAAGATCTCCAGCATTTGCATACATATCATCAATCATCGCTTCAACTTTCACCTTACGATCAGCTGCACAACACTCCCAAACCATATAAAGCTCATGGGAGTGCTCAATTTGCTGATAGGTATCACTCATGTTGCGCCACACCAATTTTGTCCTCTGTCTAGAACCCTAGGGAATTCTAGCGGCAAGCATATCTACCAGCTGCGAAACAGACACAACCTCCTTGCAATTCACAAGCAGATGCACATCTTTCCCGAACACAACCCTCTCGCAACCAAAATCAAGCTTTGCAGTGTACTGCCGAACATGAACTGTGAACTCATATAGGTCCCTTGTATCAAAGCTGTGCCTAATTTGATTAAAAAGGTGAACATTTCAGTTCATTCGATTCTATTATGCCGTAACTAATCTACTTGCAAGATAAGGCACAGATAAGAAAAATTCACCTCTCGCTCTTCTCCCAGTTTTTTTCTTCGAGATCTGAGTGCTGCATCCACCCACCGGAGCCGAACAATCCGCCGCCAGCCTTGCTTTTCTCTTCAACCCGCTGCTCATAGGTACCTTGGGAGCAGAATCCTTGCTGGCCTCCTCGCTAACCGGGACTGAAGACCTCGCCGCTGCTACGCGTTGAGCCCCAGACTTGGGCCCCGACGGACCCTTTTTAGTCGGCGATGTAGCTACAACCTTTGCCTTGCAAGACATGCTGGGCCGCCGCCGCCAGATTCAGTGTCGGGGGAGGGAGAAAAAAGGTCCTCCGCCGCCGGTAGATTTAGGGTCGGGGAAGGGAAGAAAAGGGACCGCTGCCGCCGCTGCAGCAAGATTCAGTGTCGAGAGTTAGGAAAGTACAGTAATGGATTTGCCCCTACGACACGTGTAGGGTGGCTAAGAAGAGTGACCGGCAAAGGAGGGGCACAGCAGGAACTAGTGTAACGGAATATCCTGACTTAACGGGCGCGATTTGAAAATATTGGGTTTGGCCATCATTCACTCGAAACACCCCTCTCAGCAATTGGCGCCCCAACTTTTCGAATAGCGGTGATAAAAATCAACTTGGATACCGCGTTGCCTGGCCACCCCAACTTTCGGGATGCAAAATGATATTCTCCATGTAAACATACAATTCTATTCATGTATATCTTGGCCAGCTTGGCACTTGTGTAAGTGGTCTTCACCGGTATGAAATGGGCCACTTTTGTCAAGCGATCAACAATAACCCATATAGAATTGTATCCAGATTTAGTCCTTGGCAGTCCGGTGATAAAATCCATTTGCAATCAGGTATTAGCAGTGGTTGTAATAATCCCGCCGGTTTTTGATGTTCTGCCTTTACACGACTACACACGTCGCACAAGGCAATGTGCTCTACTATATCCTTCTTTAAATTATTCCACCAGAATCTTTCCTTAACATCCATATACATCTTGGTGTTGCCAGCATGAATTGAATCTAGTGAATTGTGAGCTTCTTGTAAGATCAACTTCTTAAGCTCAAGATCTTGCAGAATACAGATACGTTTTTCATACCATAAGGTTCCTTGTTCGTCTACATGAAATCCTTTTGCCTTGCCTTCACTAATTTTACTTTTGATTTCTTCTATTTCTTTGTCCATCTTTTGAGCTTCTTGGATTCTGTTCATCAGTGTGGGCTGCACTTCCAAGGATGCAAGGTATCCTTTAGGCACTATCTCTAATCTCAACTCCCTAAATTGGGCACATAACTCTTCCAGCAATTCTCCTTTATTGAGGCCATTTACATAAACCTTGCGGCTTAATGCATCGGCTACGACATTTGCCTTTCCAGGATGGTATTGCAAACTTAAGTCGTAGTCCTTGACAAGTTCTAACCATCTTCTTTGTATCATGTTGAGTTCCTTCTGTGTAAAAATGTATTTTAGACTCTTGTGATCGGTGAACATTTCACAATGCTTTCCCATAAGATAATGCCTCCATGTTTTTAATGCATGCACAACTGATGCCAACTCTAGATCATGGGTAGGATAATTTACTTCATGATTTTTGTGTTGCCTTGATGCATAAGCTACAACTCTACCTTCCTGCATTAGTACACCTCCCAGTACTTGGTGAGATGCATCACAATAGACTTGAAAGTCTTTCTCAAGATCTGGCAAACATAACACTGGTGCTGACACTAATCTCTTCTTCAACTCCTGAAAACTGGCTTCACATGCTTCTGTCCAGTTAAACTTCTTCTCTTTCTTTAGCAGATCGGTCATAGGCTTTGCTATCTTTGAGAAATTTTCAATGAACCTCCGATAGTATCCTGCTAGGCCTAGGAAACTACGGATTTCTTTAACTGATTTAGGAGGTTCCCATTCCGTTACAGCTGCCACTTTTGCTGGGTCCACAGCTATACCACTTCTAGATACTATATGCCCAAGAAAACCCACTTCATTCAGCCAAAATTCACATTTACTGAATTTGGCATATAGTTTGTGTTCCCTAAGTTTCTCCAGAATTAGGCGCAAATGTTCTTCATGTTCTTCGTTGCTCTTGGAATATACCAATATGTCATCGATGAATACCACTACAAACTTGTCAAGAAATTCCATGAATACCTTGTTCATCATGTTCATGAAATAGGCCGGTGCATTGGTCAAACCAAACGGCATCACTGTATATTCATACAACCCATATCTAGTGGTAAATGCAGTCTTTCGTATATCATGTTCTCTAATCTTTAGTTGGAAGTATCCTGATCAAAGATCGATTTTTGAGAACACACATGCTCCCTCTAGCTGGTCAAAAAGATCATTTATTCTAGGTAGGGGAGATTTATTCTTTATGGTCACTTCATTAAGTGATCGATAGTCTATGCATAGCCTTTGACTTCGGTCCTTCTTCTCAACTAACAAAACTGGTGCTCCCCAAGACGAAGAACTTGGTTGGATAAATGCCTTTTTCAACTGTTCTCCCAGCTGTTTCTTGAGTTCTTTTAACTCGTCCACTGACATTTTGTAAGGTCTTTCTGCTATTGGTCCAGTTCCTGGTAGTAAGTCTATCAGAAACTCCACATCCCTATCTGGTGGCATGCCAGGTAATTCTTCTGGGAACACATCCGGGTATTCCTTCACTATTGGTACATTGTCTAGGCTAACCCCCTTAAGAGAATTAACCTTTATCCCCTTGGATTCAAAGTTAGACTTGAACCTGATCCGTTTCTTTTCTGGGGTGGTGAGCATAACAGTTCGTTTGGCATAATCAATCACTCCCTCATAACGTGTAAACCAGCCCATCCCTAATATTACATCTAATCCTTGGGACCCTAGGATTATTAAATTAACTAGAAACTTGTTCTTTCCAATCTCTAGGATTATCTGCCGGCACCCATAATTTACTATCATTTCTCCACCCGAGGAGCTTACCTTAATGGGACATCCAATAGTTTCAGTGGAGAGTTTGTTTTTGACTGCAAATGCTCTTGAAATGAATGAATGCGATGCGCCGGTATCGAAAATGATAAGTGCAGGAAAGGAATTAATCTTGAACTTACCAATCACGACATCAGATCCTTCTTGAATTTCCTCCACATTGATATGATTCACATGACCCTTTTGAAATGGGTTCGCCTTAGCCCCATCAGTCTTCTCCTCTGGGCATTCATTAGCATAGTGCCTTGTCTTCTTGCACTTGAAACATTCTACCTGACTGATGTCTTTCTTTGTTGGCTGATTGTGACGATTCTGACCATTTTGATTCCCATGGCCATGACCATTGTGGTTATTCCTGTACCCACCTTTGTTGTGTCCATGATGATTGTTTCCATCGTGGTGGTGGTTATTGTTACGATAGTTGTTATGATTCCCATTCTTGTGGAATCTAGAACTCCCGCTTCCATCACCATGAGAACGCTTGTGAGGTGATCCTGATCCAAACTTATCAAAATGGTGCTTCCTCTTTCTACCTTCCACTTGCTTCATCTTGTTTTCTAGGATGGTAGTTTTATCACACAGAGATTGATAGGTTGGAACATAAGCAACAGATAGTTGCATAGATATCTCATCATTCAACCCATCAAGGAACTTCTCCTTTCTCTTTGCGTCAGTGTCAACATCATCTGGTGCATAACATGACAGATTGTTGAACTCTTCGATGTACTCAGAAATACTGCGGTGGTGTTGTTTCAGGTTGTGAAACTCCTTTTTCTTCAATCCCATTATTCCAGAAGAGATGTGAGTGGTACGAAATCCATCCTCAAACATTGCCCAGGTTACTTCTTCAATAGGGTGAGTAACTTGGAAATTGTCCCACCAAGTAGCTGCATGACCTTCCAGTAAGTGTGCTGCAAATCTGACTTTTTCTGCATCAGTGCATCCAACTGTGACTAAGTCCTTATTCACAGAGCATAGCCAGTCATTTGCTACCATGGGATAAGTAGTACCAGAGAACTTAGCGGGTCTCAGCCTTAGAAATCTTGTGAGCATATCCAAAGGTGGTGGATTGTTCTGGTTGTTATTATTGTTATTGTTGTTGTTCTGATTCTGGTTCGCCATGAACTGAGTCATCATCTGCATCAACTGTGTCTGCGCAGCCATCATTTGCTGCATTCCATTTCCATTGTCGTTATTATCCTCGTTGTTGCGACGGGGAGGCATATGTGGGTTTAATAAGGGTAAGTAATGATAGATAACCCAATTAAAATAACAACAATCAAACAAACAAGCACATGCAGGTTCAACATCACGACAATAACAGAGTTTGCGAAAATAAACATACTAGCATAGTCACCCACAAGTAGGTATGATCTATGCGACTCAATAATAAAACGATAGATAGATGGATAGATATCACTACTCCTCCATGTCGACTTCCTCCTCCACTAGTGCAAATCCTGCTGTAGCAAATAATACCTTGTATTCCTCCAAGCTGGTAGACAAAGGATCAATCTTCGCCTGCAAATCTCTCTTCTGTGTGCGTAGCCTCTCTATCACCTCGTGATCCGCCTCCAGCTCAATGTCCTCAAGCTCTAACTCGGCCTCCAAGTCTCTAATCTTCTTATTCTTCTCCTGAACCCTCTTCTCTTGGTTCTTGAATTTCTTATCCTAGTCTTCAAACTTTTTCTCCATTTCCTTGATTCGCTTCTCCTGTTCCTAGAAGGCCTTGTCTTTCTCCTTAAGTTGGACTCATAGTTCATCGTTGCTAAGCATCACATTAGTCCTATCAGTATCAAGGCTCCTAATAAGGCTCTCTAAGTCCTGGAGGTGGTGATGCACGGGCTTGATAGTATCCTTAGTGGCCTCATCCAACACAATAGGCTCTCCGTCCTCGTCGTGTCTCCCAAAGAAGTGAAAGTAGTGGCTCTTTATCTCGGAAGAGTGACGTCCACACAGGCGTCCCAACATCTCCTGCATGGCCACGTCGAGGCCTCTCTCTATGTCATCGTGGAGTATCTTGAAGGCGATCTCCTTAGTTTGTGGCTCTTTCTCGCGTCCTGGCTGGGTAATTCTGAATCCCCATAAGTCCTTCCTCTAAAATTTCCTTAGCTGAAGTCCCTGAATGGTAGGGATTGGAAGAGCGAGCACCTGGACGAGCACCAACATGCGAGTCCTGAAGCGAGTTCCCTTGAAATCCTCTGACGTACTGTAGACAACACTCGGCATCTTTTGCATAGCATGGAGAAAATTAGTAATAACACAAGTCTAGAGAAAGAAAACACAAGTCGCAATATATGCAAAGATAAAATAAAATCAACCAACAAAACATTCCTCAAACCAAGTAGCAATACATTATTCAACTCAAGAAATCAAGGTTCCAAACATAACTTATTTTTTCCATACCACATAGGTCGGTATGATCAAACTACTAATGTGATAAAACGCCAAGTGTGGTGGTCCAACTAGTATCTCACTCCTTATTAACCAAGGTAGAAAGCTGGGCGTCCTTGACAGCGATCTGTTTGTCTTGCTCGCATAACTCCATAGCCAAGCCTATGATATCCTTACTTAGTCGTTTTACCATGGCCCTTGATTCTTGGACACAATGTTTCTCCTCTTTGAGATCCTCCTGAGTATTGAGCATTCTATACTTGAGTCTTTCCCCAAGTTCCTTAATGGATTTCCACGCAGCATTCCTTGCAGAGTCAAAGAATGACGTGTGCATTTCAGAGTTGGTGAACATGCAGAACCCCGTACTCTTTGGATCATCTTCCTTGTTCTTATATAAATGGAGTTGCACCCACCAATACCCTTGTCCTTCATCTATCACAGGAAATCCCTTGTACACGGCTTCACCATCCATCCCCAAGCCAATCATGAGGTTCTTGAGTGCCTTGGGAAATTCTGTCTCACACTCAAGGGTCATAGTCATCAGTGGTCCCTTCTTGATAGATTCATTGATGGTGGACATCTACGAAAATAGATGAGGAAGGATGATCAGGAAATTTTTTACAAGTGTAAAATTTGAAATAGGGTTATTTTTCCTAAGGGTTTTCCTTAGTCTAATCCAACCTAGGGTCACGAACCTACAGGTAACACGGTGCTCTGATACCATCTGTAAGATCTCACCATAATAAGGTAAGATCCCTGTGATTGCAGTGCTAGTTCCTAGATCGAAATGCTAGCACCCATAGTTTAAGATGAAGTACACAGAAACAAAGGTCATTATTACATCACATATTCAGGAATATAATGGTTCTTACAACTCACTTAGCCCAAGGCTAACATTGTTCAAGGTTCACAAGACATGGTATAATAATAGAGTCTTTTGTCTTCATGCGCCACAGGCAAACATGTCGAGTGTAGACCCGTAACCCTACTCATCATCAGAGTATCCTGCAACATAATAAGTTACAGCCACAAGGGTCAATACATTTGGAATTGTATTGGCAAGTGATACCATAGTTACTTAGTAAAATCCAACAACTACATGAATATATGGCTAAGTGTGGTTTTGGCTGACTTTGCTAAAAGCAAGGTTTTATCTTATAGTTTTTGAAGAGTAAGTTTTCTCTTTCAAAATACTAAGGTACCATTGATAGACATCAATGAACCTCTACCCTTGTTCACCCACAAGTTTCAACTTAGAGAAATTTGGATGAGGAGATTATTGAACTGATTCACTATCTTGACGCTCAAAAATTGTCCATAATCGGGGACACGGCTAAGTACTTAGTTTTACCCTCTCGAGAGGTGGTGCACTTTCCCCACAAGACTCGACATGCATCGAGACGAGACTTTTCAGAAGCAATCCCTTAGACCACCACAGACGCGTTCCATCCTATCATA
Source organism: Avena sativa (assembly GCA_916181665.1). Taxonomy (NCBI): domain Eukaryota; kingdom Viridiplantae; phylum Streptophyta; class Magnoliopsida; order Poales; family Poaceae; genus Avena; species Avena sativa. The sequence continues at coordinate 355,448,686 of OV702291.1, forward strand.
TCTACCACCCTCTGTCTGTCTGGCTGAGTTCTTGCAACTTAATCGGTCAAGGAAGAGCCCATATGCCATGTGGCTGCACTGGAAGCTTCATGACAAGAACGTCTCCAATCTATTTGTTCCTGGGTGGCCGTCCACAAGTGCGATACACCAGCTGACCATAGACATGGCCCCTGAGTAACCACTCAACATAATCCAAGCAAGTCCCATTCCACCCAGGTGTTTCATTGACATTAGTTGTTTTCTTAGTCACACAAAATAATATCTTTCCATACTATCTTGATATGAATTTCCATCCACGAATTCTAATAGCATGTCTAAGCACTCTAGCATACGATGTATTTTAACTAGGAAATACTACCAAGATATAATCTATAGGATAACATAGCATAGTAACATATAAATAATCCTACCATGCTAAGATCTACCAAAAATAACACTAGTGCAATAGTGAAAATAATAGGACATGAGATGAAATATCACTTACCTTGGTAGCTAGGAGAATAGGTACAATCCTCACAGCAACAAACTTCACAATCCACACAATCTACACAAAGAACAATACAACAATAATAGTACAATCAATATAGCATCACAAAAATATGAATGCATGCAAAATGCAATGATATGAACAAAACTCTAAAACTTATAGAGTCTATAGTACAGAGGTCAAAATACTCATCTAAAGGCATAAGGAATACCTAAAAACAATTTGTGAAGTAATTTTTATGGGCAAAATACCCCTAAAAAGGTTCTGCCTTAAATTCCAATTTTTCAGAAAGAAAAGTGTGAAATAAGGCCTTAACAAAAAAAGGCTCACTTTTCTGAATCCATAGACACCAAATTTGCATTTTTTTGATTTGTGGATCAAAAGTTATTGAATTTCTAAGTTAAATACATATTCTGTCTATTTTTCTAATTAAACAGACGCACAGGCTGATGTGGCGCTATCTTATTGGCCCATACCGATTCGGTCGGATCGACCGCTGTGGGCCGTCAGATTTTAAGTGGCAATGGACGAATTAGATCAGCCCGTACCCGTTCGACTAGTGATCTAATCTTAGCCACTGGCGATAGATCCAACGGCTCCTAGGGCTCGAACGGGAACTGGCGGCGCTGACCTACCACGCGCGGCGGCAACGCGTCAGATGGGTGATGTTCCGGTGATTCTAAAGGGGCAAGGGTTCCGTGGACTGTTACCAGAGGTTGAGGCGGTCGAGGTGGTCTCGTCGATGACTGCGGTGGAGATAGGGGTACTCTGCCTCATTCTGTAATCCTCGTCGGAGTTCTTGCCGATGGCGAAGCTCGTGTCTCCGAGACGGTGACGTTGATCTAGGGCTCGAGCAGGCAAATAAACGGGTTAGGAAGGTGCGTCCGGTCCAGTACATGCTAGTGGTGGCCAAAAAGGGGCAGCGGGAACCCGAGTCTCACCGGAAATGTCGTTTGACGGTGGCGCTAGAGGGAGACAACGACGATGATTGTGTCATGACCTAGGGCAAGAAAAAGGTGGGTGGCTAGAGTTAAAAGATGCGCCACATCCTGGTTGAGACGATAAGGCAGAGAGGAGGGCGCAGGGTGGTCGGTGCTCACTGGAATTGCCGTTGGAGCTCCGTCGGTAAGTGGGGTTTCGAGCTCTCAATTGGGGAGCCTGGGGGCTCTCCGGGGGTGGCGACTGAGGGGAAACTGAATAGGAGGGAGAGGGGATTAAGAAGGAGTGGTCGCAGTGGCGAATTAATCGCGGAAACGCCCGAATTCGTTTCGATTAGAAACGGCAGAGGGGAGGTGGTCAGTTCGTCGCCTGGGTGGAAGAAGATGAGGTGGAGGCTGACGTGGAGGTGGGGCCAGGGTGTAAGCAGGAGGGGACGTGCAGGGGGTTGGTGAGAGAAAGAAAGAGAGGGGGAGGGGCGACCCGGGTGGGCTGTTGGGCTGGGTTGGGCCAAATAGGCCAGAAACTGCTGCTGCTGTATTTTTTCTCTCCCTTTTCTTTTTTCCTTTTAGTTTTTCTTTTCCTAGGTTTTGAATTTAGCAAAAGGGTTCCAATTTGCCTCAAAACTTCACCAAATTTTTGGGGGACAAAACATATGCAATGCAACACATGCCATGATGATATGAGTGCAATGATGATGGTTTTTAGATGAAAATTTTGGGATGTTACAGCCCATGTCTTATAAGTGAAATTGGAAAATATAATTAACAATTTTTTGAAGATAGTTTGATCTACTGTCTTTTATTTTTGAAACATGCATTGCTTTGTGTTTCAGACTTGAGGTTGATGTTGTTGTCTCGATCGACTAAGAGTTGCATTATATGTTTTCTGATAGGTTTTTTAATTTCTATAATGATCTTCAAAAGAAAAAGATTTGTGCATGATTAGACTCGAAGTTACTAGCTAGATCCCATCCGTCTATATTTGCTATTTTGACATACATGAAGAACATGATCTAAAATAAGTCTTGATGACGTATACGAGTCATTAGACATTTGAATTATTGATTATAGAACTGTAATTGTAGAATTTTTTCACTCATTTTTTAACCAATTTCCACTGTTTATATTTCGATCACTATATGTTGTTTTGGATTTTTGCTAGGTTAGTGACTAGTATTTGAAGCTTTTGATCATGGAAGGTTCTGAATGTATTTCTTTCTGATATTTGCTTCAAACACAAGTCATAGGAGTGAAGATGGACCTTGACTTTGTTAACCTAGTTTTTGCTATTCAGCTATTAGTAGACATCATGCTTTTTCTCAATCACTAGTTCAAAAGTTGTTGAAGATATTATCCTAACATCCTATGTTTAGTGATTTTAATTTGCTATCTAATGCATGTCACTTGATCAATATAACATCTCTTCAAGTAACACTTGACACCTCCCTTTACTTATTTTTAGCATGATGCTGGTATCTCCTGTTTCTAATACAAGGACCCTACTCCGCAGGTGCAGGAAAGAGTGTTTCTACCTCGAATACCTTTGCGTCTATTTACATAATAAAAATGTTTCCCTTTTAGATTAAATAGATGCTCCCTTCGATCCAAATTAATTGACTCAGATTTGTCTAGATTCAGATGTATCTAGCACTAAAACATGATTGTACATCTTAATCTAGATGGGTCAGGAGTAGCTATTTGCTATCAAGTTGTATTTTATGACCATACTGGATGGTGTAATTATGTTTGTTGGGAATTATATTGTGTACAAAGATGTATTCGCATCATAGCTATGTTATGTACTGTGAAATATGAAATTATTTGTAGTTTGTGCTTTCAATAAGAAACAATATTTTTGTTTTATTTATGTAACACTCATATATAAACCAGTTTTCTATTTTACATCTATTTGACCATAGAAATGCACGGACATTTCTCTAGTAAGATAAGAATGTGAACATTGTTTACGTACTACAAGTTATTATGAAATTATGCCATGCTCACAGGTCGTCTGGCAAATGTATTCGCAAACGTAGTATCCACATAAATTATTCATGTCTTCCTGCCTCAAACACTTCACGAGAATAAAGTTCAATAAAAATAATAATCAAGTATGGTAATGGTATTGAAACAAGAATCAAAGAGATGCGTGGGCCTAGCTATAGTACTACTTACATCAAGTTCTCGAAATCACAGCTCCTCTTTGCATTCACCCCTAACAATTTTGATGAACTATTTCCAAACCCTGCCTGGCAAAGAAAATGAGTAAAGGAGTTATTAATTACTTGATATTAGGAAATGAACGAAACATGTTGATATAGTTCTATAATGATTGAAATTACCTCAAGAGCATTTGAATCAGGTCCCTCCATATCTTAGGGTTTTTACATTTCGAGTCCATGACAATTACTTTTTATTGGTCAACTTGAATGATTAGTAGAATAAAGTAGAACCTTCACACGCATAACTCATCAATTATACTTAACATCGAGAAAACAAAATCGAATGTATACAAGACAGTAACACTCACTAGAAGTTGTAAGGAAATAGTATTTCCATTTTGGTTTGTTGTTTCATTCAAACCTTAGCAAGTAATCCTCTATGTCCTTGGCATGTTCTTTTACTGTAATTTCATGAATGGTATTTGGGTCAATGAAGCCAAGGTGATAGATTTCTCCTCTTTTGCATTCGAGAATCTTCATTCTACATAATAGCATACAGAAGAATATAGTGAGGATAATTATACATGCAATGAATGAGCTGAGTTAGGGACTTAATTATAGAAATAAATCACTTACATATAGTAGCAACTAATGAGAGATTTGTTGAGGGTATCTTGATTGAATAACTGAAATAATTCTGTAAAGTCAATGTGTATCTTGTCGTTTCCACGGAAGTAATGCTCCTCGCTAACTGCCGCTATGAGCATGATGTTCCCTTCATTTGTGGATTGCATGTACCACTTATGCAATTTTCGCATTTGTGTTTGTAGATGTGGGACCTCCTCAGGTCTGATGAGAGGCTTCCCATACTCATATTTGTATGCTACTTCAACCATGGTTGTGTTTTCCTTGCCTAAGTATTGAGCAAAAGTCATACCAAGATCTCTAGCCATTTGTGCGAGTAGTTGTGCAACCTCCAGATCATCATCGGAAAACACGTTGAGCGGGGGACACAATTGGTTTTTTTGTTCTCCGAACTGGGGAATTTTTTTCCTGCTTGCACTACTACTTCTAGACCCCGTGTTATGTGACTTGATAATAGAGTGTTCATAGTCTGATACCAGATGTTCTGGCCTTGGTCGCTCAAGCATGCTCACAAAGTGTTTCACTATTTTTGGTGCTATATACTTCTTTGGCGGGGGCCATTTTGGTGCAAGCTGGCATTTCCCATCTTCATCCACGGACCTTTTGGTTTCCTTATCACTCAGTTTGTAAGGTAAATTGGCTGGAGCCTCCTTGACTTTGTTCCTTGTACCTACTGAGGATTTCTTTGCAGCTATAGTACTAGCCACTAGAGTTGCGGTACTCTTCCACTTTTGCAACCGGGGCTGAGGCAGAGAAGGCGGAAGAGTCTGCTGATGCGACGGAGTTTGCAGACGCGCCGGAGATGGCTGAGGCGGTGGAGATTGAGCTGAATTGCTACTCTGAGAAGTCGGTGGCCTTGGCATCCAATTTGGAAGCACGATGTTTTCCTTTCGCCATAGAACGGTGCCTTTCCAGGCTTCGCCCAGTTCATTCGGATCTCCTTCACCTACAGGGAAGTCAAGCTTCATGTGCTCAATCACTTCATAACTTCATACACCCCTACAACAGCTTAGCCATCTGGAATCGGAGAGCAATGGTATGTTGGTCTAGGTCTAGAAGGTAAGGCAAAACCAACCGCCACCTTCCTGGATATGTTCATAAATATCACATGCAACTCACAATTTCTCCTCTCCCTGATATCATCCATGGGGTAGTAAGGAGCCATCGTCAGTGCATGATCATCAGCCGGGAGCTCCATGGAAGCCACACTGCTTTTGCGCCGAGATGGTGGGCGGTAGCATCAAATGTAGGATATTCGTCCACCCGCTTAGATGGGTTGGTAGCTTGCTGGCTAAGTGCGTTTATTTGCTCCTGCTGCCTCTTTAATGTTTCTTCTATCTGCTACATCCGGTTTGCCTCCATGTCCTTTCTCCTTTGATGGCTTCTATCGGGATATTTCTTCCTGTCGTCGGAAAACCTGAGCTTCCATGGAAGGGAGCTTGATTGTAACTACCTCGGTGAATTACGCTCCTAGTTACAAGCCTGGATGAGCAGAAATGGTTGAAATAGTACGGTGGGGCCCAAATGCCACTCACAGGTAGACCTTTCGGCCGTCCCAACCATTTCCACACATCGGGACAAGAACGGGCGGCGTAATCGGCAGGCGAAGGGATCAACTACATATACAAATGAGTATGTATGCAAGCCACCATACAACAGTACATCAGAGCCATTCCATCTAAAAAGAAAGGAAATATAGCAACGCCATACGGCAAGATCCAAATATCCTAGATAGATATAATAGTTTAGGATATCTCCTCATACATCAAACATCAGAGTATCAGGCGGAAGCGGAAGACAAAATCCGAGTACGGATAAGAAGCAAATCGGCATAAGATGCCCCATAAATAAGCACATCCCGCCCACAGATCTCACGGATCCCCGTTCCCGGAATCTCTACACCGAATGATCGTTGCCCACATCGTCCGTCTCTTCCACCCAGTATCCATCTTGTGAGGGTACCTGTTCATCTGAACCAATAATTTATCGTGTGAGACCCTAGGGGTACTCAGCAAGACTTTATGCCTCTAAAGGGGACACAACCTGGGGTGACGCAATTGCAGCAAAAGATAAATCCTATCAATTCTATAGATACTCGCTAACCATCCGCCTAACCATAGATAGACGGATGTCCGTGAATTAACAACAACAGTTATATTGGTAATCTTAACAGATCCATCCTCCCCCTCGCTTACCGATGAGGAAGCGGACGAACAACCCCCCACATCCGTTGGCAGTTTTATTAACCATTCCATGAGTGTTGTACTATTTACTAGTCAGGTACCTAGTCTAGTCAAATTAAAAGCGGTACTTTAGTTATTCTTGTCTATGATCGAGAAACTGTGCTCCAAGTCGTCCATAACCGCGGACACGGCTTTCAGAAAGTTTTACCCTGCAGGGGTGCACAAATAGCAACACACACTCGATATGCCTCGGAAAAACCAAATCAAAACCCAACGAGGCAGTCACGACAAAGCAATTACAGGATTCAGAGATATTTCAGAGGGCCACCCCATTGAGCTACCCACAACGAAGTTAGCTGACTCCGAGACGGCCTCAAGGTTTGCGTCAGTGGCTGTGAACGACTGGGAACCCGAAAATGTGACTGGGCTTGTCGACACCGCGAAAACACTCCGCTTTCCTAAACAGTACAGTGTGCAGTACCTCGCACAATTTAAATAAAGCAGTAAAGCATGGCATAAGTACATGATAGTAAATAAAACCTCAAACTAGTTTGTGGCCCCAAGAAATAAGAATGAATCAAGCTCTGGCTCAGGGGGGTTCATAAGCCTCCCGGATGTGGATAGCGCGAATATTCAAGGAACAGGAATCAAGTACTCGGGGTCCTACGGGACACAAGTGAGCCTGAAAAACCAAATAGCAAATATGGCTCACCGATGCCACATTCATTAGTTATCCCATTACTACTCAGGTTAAGTTGTTTAGGTACCTCGTTATCCATCAGACACTCACATACCCTACACATGTTGTTCTATGACTCGCATGGCTCAAACAACTCCTATGGTAATGGCTCATGGGATGGAGGAACAAGCTTCAGTGGGGTTTAAAAGTAAAGGCTATGCCATACTTGGGATTCAGATTAATGCAATCGCGACTCAATGATGCAAGAATAAGATAGAGGCAATAGGTACTATATGTATGCAAGCATGTGGTAGTGCTTGCCTGGCAGCTCAGTTGACGCAAGGGATGGATCTGGGTAGTGCTCCTGGTTCTCTTGGTATATCCCCTGCTCAGCGTCTATTCGAAGAAGAACCAAACAAACAAGGGCCAACATAAATAAAGTGCACAAGCATATGAATAATGTGTCAAGCAAACAATCATGCCATGATGAATGATGCACAATTTGCATGCCAATAAAGTAGCATGGCATGGGTGAGGTGTGGAAAACAATAATAAAGCATTTTATTGATTTTGGCCCCATTTTATCCTCATATTAGTTGCTGTACACATCATATTTATATGATGCATGCTTCAACGCAAACCATTGAATGCATAAACAGAAAGGTCTCGTCGAGCTAATCATTTTAGACATATCATTTGTTAAATTTGGAGTTATAAAACAAAAGTTATTAATTATTTAAAGTCAAAAGGGCATTTTATTGTAATTTAAATCAACTTGAATTTTTAAGTGTCCAAAATATATTTTGAATGGCATATTTGAATTCCTCACATTTTTCTGATTTGAAAACATATATTATTTGTAATATTTGGATTTTTATTTCAAAAGTTATTAAAAACAGATTTAAATTTGAATTTGAAATAAATTTGAAAAGATTTGAATTAAAACAGAATACAGGAAAACTTTTGTTACACGCACAGAACTAACCACAGTCAATGACCAGTGGGTCCACTGGCTGACTCAGCGCAGTGAGCTGGCGATGGAGGGGTGGGGGTTTCTCACCGAGGGGAATCCCAGCCGCAGAGGCCGACATGCGGGCCCAGAGGTTGGCGGGGCCACCGCGTGCGCGACCCAGCCAGTGCGTGACACGTGGGCGATCCCAGGCGCGGGGAGAGACTGGTCCGTGGTGGTGGGGTTTTTTTCCGGGGGTCTGCTTGCAAAAAGGAACCGAGGCTGACAGGTGGGCTACTAGGGGGCTCGGGTTGAGGCGGGAAAAACTACAGGGGGTTTTCTGGAAAAGCGTCGCCGACGCCGGCTGTCTGCTGCACGCCGTCTGCAGAGAACAGGGGAATAGGCCGGAGTTTCGACGATGATGGCGACTAAACGACGGCGTATCTCGCCACGCCGCAAAAAGGAAAGACGCAGAGGGGACATCGGGCTACAAGTTTCGTGCAAGGAGCGACTACGGGGATGGGCTGTAGCGCGCGTGGCAGGGCGAGGAACAGGGCGGTTGCTGCGGTCTGATGCTGCAGACTCGACGGACGTCGCGGCGGCGACGCACGGAGCGCGCTCGACGGAGTGTCCGACGCGTCTGGGCCGGTAGGAGGGGAACGGGCATGTCAAGGAGGTTGAGAGGCTCACCAGGAGCTCGTCGGTGTGGTCGCTGGGGCCGGAGGTGGAGCGGATCGGAGTCGAGGCAGAGGTCCCGCGGGCGTCTGCTCCGGTGGCCGCGGCGTGCCTGGGGAGCTTCGGCGGACTCCGGCGAGGTGTGGCCGGTGCAGGGCGATGTAGGAGAAGTAGACGAAGCCCCTCGAGCTCCTTGATCGCCTTGGAAAGCTTCGGGCCGGCGAGGCCAGGAGGTAGATGTCTAGGGTTTGGGGTTCGGCATGAGGAGGCCATGGCTGCTCCTGGGGGGAAGGTGGGAGGAAGGCGGGGTGCCTGGCATCCAGATCTTGCTCTGGGGTTCCTGGGGTGGTTGAGGTGATAAGGGAGAGAGGGGAGGGCACATGGGGTGGTGGTGGTTTGCAAAAGAGAGGAGGAGGTGATCGGGTGGCTTTCTTTTTCTTTCCTCTTCTTGTCTTGAAGCCAAAGAAAGGGAAGGGGGAGGGCAGAGAGGCTGCAAGGTGGGGCCGGCCTGGTGGTGGGGCTACCTGGCAGGGAGAGAGGGGTGAAGCCAAGAGAGAGGGAGAGGGGAAGGGCAGCTCGGGCTAGGGTAGCTAGGGCTCGGGTAGATTAGATAGGGTTAGGGTTTGGAGCTAGGCTCGGGTGAGCAAGGGGGGGCTCGGTTTAGGGTTTGGCTTAGGGTTAGAGAGAGGATGGTAAAGAGAGAGGAGAGGTGAGGGTATGGTTTAGGGTAAGAGATAGAAAAAGGGAGAGGTAAGAGAGATTAGGGTTAGAGATGGTTTGACTTAGCCAAACCAAAGAGGTAGTTTTTAAAATATGGTCTAAGAGATCCAAAACAAGGAGCACCTAGTTGAATTTAAAACCAAGCTCCAACCAAACAAATAAAACAAAACAAAAGAAGAAGGCCAAGGGTTATGGTTGCATGGCCCATGCATAACCATTAATGCTAGGTTTTATCTTGTGAAAACAAAATAAATGTCCATGGCATTTATATCCATGCATTCCCAAAAAAAATATTGAATAAGCCAAACTAGAAGAAGTGGAAGGATGCCCCATGTGGAGTAGTTGGAGATGACCATATCTGAAATAAAATGGGACTTGCTAGTGTGTATGTGCCACTAGGTATTTAATAAGCCCACAAAATATCCCAACATGATATTAACCCCAAAACAACACATATGGAAGCTAGAATTAGGGTTCCACTCACAAGGCATGTAAAGGTGGCCATGTGGCTCTCATAAACCAATAATGTGGAAACAATATGGTGCATATATGAGAGCATGTGGAGAAAGAAATGGATCCACAACAACACATATGAGCTAGAGGTAAAACCAAATAAGTTGCAATGCTCATATATGGTGGAATGGTGGAATGATGGGTGATGACAAGAAAGGTGGTGGAGTTAATAAAAGATATGCCCCCAACTTAACTTGGGCATTTAAACAATATATCAAGAACCAAATACAATATCAAGAGGCAAATACAATTTACCATGCATATGAGATAAGAACCAAATGAAAAGGGTTTTATATGATGCTCAAATGCAAGGTGGCATGATGACATGAGCATGATATAATGATGATGCAACAACTATATGTAGGAAGTAGCCATTATATAGACTAGGCTAGTAGCATTGCAATTGTTAGACAATTGGGATGCTACATTGATGTGCCTCTTGTTCGTCCTATGTTCTTTATTCCCAAGGGCGCGTGTCAGCTCGTCGTTCTCTCTATCGGGATAGAACTTCCCCTCCTGCACATCCTTCGTTGCAGTTTTAAGGGCTTCGTAAGGTGTTGAAAGATGTTCGTTTCTAAAAATACACTTCCCTGTTTCTGGGTTCAACTTTCCCCCATGCCTGTAGAACCAAGACTTTGCCCGTTCGGCCTACTCCGATGTCTATTGATCGATCCCATTATCAACCAGGTCGTTCTCAGATTTCTCCCACTTAGGCCTAGCAGCCTTGTAGCCACCTTTCCCCATAACATGGTGATATTTCTTTAGCGCAACACTTTCCTTATTTATTTCCGACCTTTACACAGCTTCAGCTGAGTTCTTGTACTCCACAAATTCGTCCTAGTGATATTTTATCTTCTCATTCTCTCAAGTGAACTCAGAAATCTTTTTTCCATGATATAGTCCTTGTACAATCTTTTCTTGTGGTTGGTGAATTGTGTGGCCACCTTCTTAAGAGCCCATGCCTTGACTTTTGGCTCTATAACATTATTTTCTGGATCCACCTCTGGTGATAGCGAGAAATTTTTCATGAGGGTATTCCAAAGCATATATTTAGATCTATCCTCGACATAACTAACTCCATCCACCTTTGGCTTATTCCATTCTCGAAAGGTGATCAGGATGATGTCCCTAACAATACTCCGCATTGACTTACAAATAATTTTGCGTTCTACGCGGGAGCAATCGAGGCTCCGTCTTCATTGACTTCTTCAATCTTGAACCTAGAATTCCCAAGTTTTTGGTCGGGCCTTGTTTATTTACAGAAGATTGCTTCGATCTAGAGGACTAAAAGAAGAAAGAATCGTTAATATATATATATATACAAATGAATTAATGTATCTTGTTAGCAGCGGCTTGATTTATATACCTGGTCGGACTTTGTAGTTAAGGTTCCAACACTGGAGCCGTCACTTCGCTCACCGGAGTCGTCTTTTCCCTCACCGGAGTCGTCTCTTCGCTCGAGATCCTCCACTCACTCACCGGAGTCATTCAGAAACCGTAAGGTGATTTTTCCATCGGCTATCATATCCTGCATTATCTCTTCTTGTTTTTCGTTGTGGTTCATAGTTTCTGCAAATATTTGCAAGTTATTTCAATGCTATCAACACATCAAAGGGCTAATGAATTAAGGACACTGCGTGAAATTGTGGCCTCCAGGGAGTTAAGAAAACCGTGCGAAATGGTTGATGATGCTGCGTTCGCATGAAATGGTTGCCGCGTCCGTCCATTATCCCTATATGGCGCGTTGCCATGCCCATCCATCATACCTATATGGCACGCATTGTCGCGCCCAACATGAAGACATTACTCCCCCGACCTGAATAGATTGAGAAAGGAAGCCCACCAAACACGATGACTGGCCCCTTTAAATCGAGCATAAGAAAGGGTATTCTTCCTAGACGTGAAACCGCCATATAATATAATAGAGAGAGAACTAAGCCACAATGTAATAACTTTGTACTTTGGCGACTAATGTCAAATATCTGCTTGTGAAACAATGTCAAATAAATATCTGCAGGTTGTTGTATTTTGGCTACAAATGGTTTCTATAATTTTAAAGTATGTACCCTAGTCCTATTGATGTACCAAAGTTAATATGATAAACAAATGCAAAAATAAATAAATAAACTAGCAAACCTAGAAGACTAAAAAAAATCTAAAGAAATCTAAAGAAAAACAGTAAATCTAAAGAAATCTTAAGAAAAAAATAGAAAAATAGAGCATAGAGAGGCGGGGGTGACGATGCACCTGCGGGGGTAGCTCCAAGGAGGGCGTGGGAGTGTCAACAGCGGCGTGGGGGTGTGCGTGGATAGAGACGTTGACGTCGACTTCGGGTGGGCACGGTGGTGTTGACTGCGGGTAAGCACGACAGCGTTGACTCGGGTTAAAGCGGGCGCGGCGTCAGCGTAGACTGCAGGCATAGAAATTGGGCAACCTACTGGCATCGCTCGATCGGGTCATGGCAACACGCCTCCAAGTGTCGGTACTATGGTTTTCGTGAAGAATGCAGATGGATCTGAGTGAGAGGAGCAGGTGCCACTTGTAAGCAAAAGGCCTTTAGTCCCGGTTGGATGCGTGAACCAGGACAGAAGACCCTTTAGTCCAACCGGGACTAAAGGTGTGGCCTTTAGCCACCAACCGGGACGGAGCCAGTTTTTGGCCGCCGAAAGGGCGTGCCAACCGTCTAGGATTAAAGGTCCATTTGAAATTGGTTTTTGAACTTTTTAGTGTAAAATGTGGTTCCCGCCTTATTGCATATTAAAACTACGATCAACCTTGCAAAATACATAGTGAAATAATTACTAATCAAAAAAATACATTTAGCATATCAAAATGTTCATAAAATAAATATCTATCTAATAAAAATATAATTTATTCTTTATTGGAATTCAGTTATTTAATATATCTACTATTCCTAAATTCCATAAAATGGTTTTTAAATGGTAAAAAATTGGCTCATTTCGATGTAGGGATCAAACATTTGTTCATAAAAAAATGTCTACCGAATCTGCAGAAAGTGGGTCCGGTTTAAACTACTGGTACATGATCTGATGCTCATGATTTTATGAAAAAAATCATTTTTAGACTCACAATATTATGTTTCTTCAGAGATCGAATGCAAGGTTTGCGAGGATCATCCACTATGTAAGAATCTTCCCCGCCATTTTGACCATAGTTTGAAACGGGTATAAGAAATTCAAAAATAGTCGAACAATGTAAAACCTTTGTGTGGTGACATATTTTGTAACATAGTTGCAAGAAAAAAATGCCAAACTTGGTATATTGATTGCATCTCAAAAAGTCCTCAAAATGAGATATCATGTTCGAGGTTTCATGACTTATGGACAAGATCATCATGTTCATGAGGCACGAGTCGTTACAATAAATGAGGCAGAAATTTAAAAAGGAATACAACATCAGATGTAAAGTTACTTCGGGGTATTATCATACCCTTACACATCACATGACTTAGAGGCTTCCACACCCTTTTTAGTATCAATGAAGTTATAAGAAGCTTTTAGTGATTCAATATATCATATAATCATAAAGTTAGACTGACTGAGCACTTGGTTTCAGTAATGACGGTTCATGATCATTCTTTTCTTTTTGTATCTTTTGTTTTTCTTGAACTTCTATTGATAGTTGTTCTTTATCTCTCCTCTATTTTCTTTTTCTCTTCTCTTTTTTAGTACAACCACTTACTTTATGGCTTTTTAGAACTCGTGACTATAATATGCTACCAAAATTATTCTTCCCATAATTTAATCAATAATTTTATTTGTGTGGAAGTCCCTAAAATCATGATAGCTGTACAAGTATCATAACACTCAACCTAGTTGAATCATCTAATATAATAATCATGAATCAAAAGATAACTTCAAATATTATAAAGTCTCAAAACTAAACGAATATAAATCTTCTCTTGAACAAAAGAGAACTCGAAGTTAATGCAACTAATGCAAATTCTGGAATTAAAACCTAACATGCATGCGAGAAAATAAACATGCTATAACTGTAAGAAGATTACATGGTTCTCATAGATCCCCCAAGCTTGGAATCAAGGTGGGTGGATCAAATAATCCCTTCCAATTATTCGATATCGTGGTGTCCATCATGGTGAAGTGGTTTTTTTGGAGACAGCGGCACGAAGCTTCTTGTTTGTCTCTTCTAGGGCAGATATGCGACGAAGACACTTCTGTAGATCCGAACACAAGAGGAACATCCCATCAACGACCTTTCTCATCACGTCATTGAGTTCCTTCTTTCCTTCAGGGTCCAAGCGACACTTGTGCATGATCTCTCTTTGGATGAGCTCTTCTCTGGTACTTTTCTATCTTATGAAGATGATGTTCAGTGTCTGGAATGTGCGCGCTTACTGGCACGTCCAGAAGGTTGAACCTCCAATCCTCTTGTGGCTTCACGCTCATGCGCGTGTTCATGGTGATCTTCTTTGTTGTTGAAGTATGTGTTGTAGTCTCCTGATAAGTTCCTGCATCTGGACGATTAGCTTTCTTACCCTTTGGTGAGGAGTAGTTGACGATGATGAACTTGAGTGACTCTATGCACCCCTTGCCATGTGATTTCTTGGCTTCTTCCTTGTCTTCAGGTTTCACCACAGCCAGGTAATTCAGCTGCTTCCACCCCCTCTTTGTTTGCTCCATGAAGGTCTCGAATTCCTCATCATCATCATCATCTGAGTCATAGGCATACCACTTGTTCTTCGGACTTAGGCCTTGAGCTTCGCGTTCATCGGCTTCAATGGAGGAGGTCTGGAAACTATCCGACAAAGGAGCCATGAGGTTTAGAGGCTTTCCTTTCCCTTGAACTGGGTAGCGCATCAAGTAGATTGGATCTGTCGATATAAGACGGAGGAAGACATCTAGCAAGGCTTATTAGGAGTCAGAGGCAGGGAAAATTCGTAGGAAAATGGTCGGTCAAGAAAAGAATCCAAACAAATATGGAAAAAATAAGTGCAAAAAGGAAGAAATCTCGATCGTAGTGACCACTCGGTATGGGCGGACGCCCGTAGAGCATGCCCGTACCGGGTCATTTCCAAAACTCCGACGGAAATAAGTCGGTAAATCGCCAACAGAAAAAGTGGTATGGGAGGGCTCCACCCGTACTAAGTTTTTACCAACTTCATTTTTTTACGAAACAAATAAGAACAAACAGTGAACACAACATCGGTAATGACCACCCATACGGGTAGACGCACTCGTACTGTGCGGTCGTACCGATATGTGAAAAGGTGTGTTGAGGGTACTGTCGCCTTAACGAGCAGTGGTACGGGCGGAGCGGTTGTATCGTCCTCTGGTACCAACCTCGCAAGACCGGTAGTGGACTTGGAAAAACAAAAGGAAAACGAATATGCAAAAAGAAGTAGCAAAAAATCATCCAGAATGAAGATGTTTTCAAGATTTCAAATGTCTTGCTCATCAAGAGGGAATGAGTTTATTCGGGTAACTTCTCCTTCTTTTAATTCTTGGATCGACTTTTTCTTTTTCCCTTTAAACAAGGTTGGTCGCAAAAAATTCCCAAAGCCATAACAAAGAGAAATCGAAAATTTCCTCTTAGGAATTGTAGTTCCCGAGGGTATGTAGATCTATGAAACTTGTTGGAAATATGCCATAGAGACAAAATAGTAGTAAGGACTATTATCATATTTCATATAGTTTATGATTAAGTTTTATATCATGCTATAACTGTATTGAGTAGAAACGTCGATACACGTGTGATATACAAACAACCAGGGGTTCCCAGTGAAACTCTAGTCGCTAGTTCATTGGTCAACAGATGATCATGTTTCCTGATCATGTGACATTTATGCCAGTTGGAAATGAGGTCATCTCATTCGGAGAATGAGATGATGAACCAATACCCAACCTAAACATTGTGACCCGATCATGTCACAAAGTTCAAGTTACGATGATTAGAAATGGATCCTCGTAGACTATTCCTTAAACCGTGAGGCTATATCAATCACTGTCTCCCAAGAGTGCTTAGATAGCATCAAACGCCATCTGGTAAAACGGTGGTTATAAAGGTGTGTTCAGGTATTCAGAGGAAACCATAGAGGCAATATATGTCAAGAGAGGGATTTGTCCGTCCATGTGACTGAAAGATACTCTAGGGCCCACTCGGAGAAGTTATATCCAATAGCTGCGCAGCGTGTGATTAGATCACGTGGATATCACTTGTCAGAACGAGTTAAGTAGCATTGTTCAGTAAACGAGATTGAACCCAACATGGTGATGTCATTGATTAGTTCTCGGGCAATGCAAGTATCGAATGACAAAGGGAATAAGACACGACTGTCCCGGTTCAAACGACGAAAGATCTTCGTGGAACGCACAGGGGTCACATGGCCATCCAGGTCCCTCTGTTGATCATTGGTGCGGGAGTGTCCCGACCATGTTTGGAGTGTTCCCGAACCGTAGGGTATCACGCTTAAGGGCTTGATGATGCTTAGAGAGTGTTTATAGGATCGGAAGAATCACCGAAGAATAGAAGGGAGAAAACCGGAAGGGTTTCCGTAAGTCCGGAGGATGTCCGGAGTGGAGGTGGAAGGTGTTCCATGGCCACGGAGATTGAATAATATGTGAATGAATGTTAAATGTTGATTTAATCATTTATTCATAATTATTTAATAAAGAGAAAACCAATTAAAAGGTCAAAAAGGCTTAATGGGCCAATTCCGGAGGGAGAGGGCCCATTAGGGAAAAGGAGAAAGGGGAGAAGGGGCAAAGGGGGAGGCCGGCTGGGCCTAGCCCCCCCCCCCACGGTCCCACTAGTGGCTGGCGGCCACCTCCTCCCCCTCCTCTCCTTTAGTCCCACCCCGGGACTTGAGGGAAGGTAGTACCTCCCCTCCCCCTATATATAGTGGGGTATTTGGCCTAGAAAAATACACCAAATAATCAATAAAGGTCTCCCCACTTTTGGGAGGACATCCAATTGATATTTTCTCTCTCCCCCTCTCTCTCGTGACCGTGGTCCCAAGTCTGGATTGCGCGAGCGAGAGACAACTTCACAACGGAGCGCCGTCGCGCTGCGGGATTCGAATCCAGGAGCTCTACTTCCGCAACTGATGCTGGATCGGGGAAGCGGGAGTCATCATCAGGCACCGGACGTGTGTAACTCCCACGAGGTGTCACACTTGAGACACTCAAGTCGTTGGAGCCAGAAGGAGCGCAAGGACTTCATCACGACCTTGAGGTTGGCTTCGGCTCGTCTACATCAACCACGCTCTCCTGAGCGTTGACAACGCTTTTTGGTCTTCGAGGGTAAGTTCACGAAAAGCCCCTCCCGTTACTTTATTACTAATATATAGGTCCTGGCAGCTTCAGGGGTTCAGGGGCGTAGAGTAAAATTTATTGTTTTTATGCGCGGAACCCCTATAGTGGTATCAGAGATAGATCTATGCGTAGTAATGCTAGTACGAGTAGAACACACGAGATGCAGCGTGTGGGCGTTGATCTTTTAGTTGTTACCCTCCCACGTGTACTTGTGTATACCGCAGTAATGCTTGATGAAGCAGCCCCTAACCGACTTTACGCGCTCATTCGCGAGACTGGTCCACGCTTGACATACGTCTTGTACCGTATAAAGTGGCTTAGGGGGGTGTCTGTCTCTATTGCATTAGTTGGTATACCATTTGCAATGGAGGGCCCCGAAAGGGGTGTAGTATAGACAACTACTTGATCAGCATTGTGCTGAAAGTTCGTAAGTAAGAACGGTTCTTGTGCGAAAGCCCATTCAGCCACGTAAAACATGCAAAGATAAAGTAGAGGCGTCTAACTTTGTTTTACAGGGGGCGTTGCTTTGTGATATGGTTGTGGCAAAGGTAAAGTGATTACCTTTTGTTACATAGTAGTAGATGGTCACGGTAATGACAAACTACCACGCTGGAATGACACCGGTACCCTGGTGTCTATGGCACCGAAACCCTGGCGCCGGAACCCGGTGACGGCGGATGGAGATCACGACATGAAGGACCATATCACATAGCATTTACATTCAATGTTATTGTTTGTATGTCTTATTGTGTGCTAGTATTAGATACTCGACGGTAGCCTAAATAAGATGATCCCTATTAAAATAACCAACGATTGTGTTCCCCCTTAGTGTGCACCACCAAGAAAGTTCTTCGGTATGAGGCAAGCCGTGATGATCGGGTGTCAGACATATCTACGTTCGCATACAGTGGGTGTAAGCCATGTTGCACAACGAAAACACTAAGGTTGAGTTGGCGAGCCTAGCATGCTAGAGAAGCGTGGCCTTGGAACGCGGATGGTCGAAAGATCGAGCACGAGTCGTATGAATGATGTGACCGACGTTTAGCGTCCACCCTTGAACCCACATTGATGGTCGTGATGATCGGGGGAGATGCGGCTGATAGGGGTCGTGTTATCACTAGGAACCCTCTTTGGGGATAGGTGTTTATGAGTGGAGTTATTATTAACTCATTTAATTATAAACTTAGTCTAAATTCCTTCTGCAATTATAAATGTAGAAAATGGTTCTTCCCGAGATTACCTTTCCTATCGATGATTGGTTAAAAGGCGAAAAGCTCAAGTTAGATGGATCCAACTTTTCTGCATGGGTCATACGCCTATTTGATCTCCTTGGGGAGAACAATGTAGCTAACTACATGACCTACGAGATGTATCTGGAGCCACCCTATTCTCATGAGACCCAGGAGCAGCGGGATCTGTGTTATCGTCGTCGTGTGATGGCCACGTTTATATCAGTGACCATGCGCCTCGGAATGGAGGATCGTCTATGGCCAATGGTGGGGAGTCTCAATACCCGAATGGTCATGGCACATCTGAGAGCACATTTCGTGGAACAAGTGCGCATGTGGAAGTATGAGCTGATGGGGGACTTCCTGTCCATAAAGATGGAGGAAGGCTCCTCACTAGATGAGCACTTATTACGCCTCTACGATGCGTATATGAGTCTGGCATACTACCTGGACAACTAGTACTCAAGCTCATTTGCGATGGGAGTTGTACTGCGGTCGCTTTCGCCAAGCTTCCAAGCACAAGTCAGGATCTGCGTTATGAGAGGCGACACAGAAACACTAGATTTTCTTGAGTTCATATCACATTTCAGAAATGTGATAGATGAACCCAACGTTGCTGGAGTCGTCAATGACAAAGGTATATATTTGATATATAGTTTTATAAATGTTATAATCTTGCAAACACATTTTAGTGTTAAGTATATTTGATACTTGTTCTGTTTTGGTGAAAACAGGTCCTTCTGCATAGAGGTGCTTGTTGGAGAGGAGGTGACGTTGCGTGTTGATGGCGAGCATGATGATGATGGCCAAACGACACTCTCCCTCGACATTTATCACTTAGTTTGTGTTTTAGGATGATTAATGTAATCAAGAGATTTGAACTTCTTTAGTGTGTCTCACACTTCGTGAGACGGTTATTCATATCAGTTTGTAACAAACAGTTGTTCCACTTTTATGAATGATTTCTATTCGTGTTCATATCTTGTTTGATTATGTGTGAATTGTTCTTATTGTTTGAAACTAATTGATAATGCGTGAACATTTGTAAAACATTAAAATGCCTTGTTTAAAATACCCAACTTAATGATATTTCATTAATGAATGAAACCATTGTTTGAATTCAAAGTTATGTGATAATATGTGAAGGTCATTCGATTTCTTGTCACATATAAATCATGCCTAAGTTCGGCAAAATAACTTGAACACCGTGTATTACTTGAATACAAAGTGTTTAATGAATTGTTAAAAGTGAATACGTATTCGATGTATTGTGTTTTAACGAAAATGGTAATTATCATTAAGTGATTGTTTAAATGTGTAAAGTATTTTACCAAAGTAAACATGAATATGAAACTATTTTGATTTGATCAAAGTACTTCATCAATAAAAGGGTATAAATGTAAAAGAGAATCCAATTACTATGATTTGATCAATAGTAATGAAATTCAACTTTATAAGAATGGCATAAAAGTAATTGTGAAATGCAAAGCGTTCTGAAATGTCAGAATGCAAAGCATCACAATGTGATATTAGATATCAAAGGGGTTGAATAGAAGGCGCCAAATAAATCGTTGTAGTGTATATGTAGAGGCCATTTGTTAGAAATAGTTAGCACTCAATTAGAATTAGTGAACCATTTGAATTCGTGAAAGTTTTGGGGTTATTCGATATAACCAAAACAATAGTGGATAAGTCCTTGTAGAGTATTCATTGGAAACTTTGAATACGAAACCCATAGCTCGAACCAAAAGGAAAACAAGATTTGTGTTGCTTGGATTTTGGTGCATTCTTGAGAAAGCTCACCTCTAGTGATGTTTCTCAATTATGGAGCAAATGGAAAATAGTGTAAAACACGATGAGGATTCAAAACCCTGCATCAGAGTGTTGAGAAGCGCAACGGACATCATTCCTGAACGATTCTCTTCACAGAAGGAAAGAATCAATGATTTTGATCATTGTGTTTTTCACTCCACTATTGTTTTTCACTACATGAAGTAGGATTCAAAATGTAAATCCATATCTTGTATGGAGACATTTGTGAATCATTTGTCATGATATGACATACCTACGAACTACAAAGGAAATAATGGTAAACTAAATTATGAGAAATCCTAAAAGCAAAATTCCCTTGAGAGTAGAAAGCAATTCGTTGCTGAATCTCACAAGTAAAAGGAGTTACTTGGAATTTTCCCAAATGACTGCAAAGCCATTGTAGGAAAAGGGGGTGAATGACAAAAGCACAATTTGTCAGGTATTGGACAAATTCAAATGAATTTGATTCAAGTGTGCCAAATGTCTAGTGGATTTAAAACTAGTAAAGTACTAGTATCTCATAGTAAATCTCCAAGTTTGATATTTGATCAAAGGATTTTGAGGTTATTCAAAGTAATAAGGAGATATGCAATTTGCATAAAATTGAGTGGGAGCTATGAAAGTCTTCCTAAAACAATATGTAATTGACATATTTTTAAGTGGGAGCAATATGAGTCTCAAATTCAAATATGTAGAACATATTTTGAGTAGGAGCTTATAGGAGAAATTGTTAAGCATGTTAAGGATGAAAGCGC
The DNA here is from genome assembly GCA_916181665.1 of Avena sativa. Lineage (NCBI taxonomy): Eukaryota > Viridiplantae > Streptophyta > Magnoliopsida > Poales > Poaceae > Avena > Avena sativa. The sequence goes on from OV702291.1 coordinate 355,469,725, forward strand.
AAATACTTATGAATAATGATTCATAAGATGTAGAAGTTGATAATAGGTGTATTATAATATTATGTAGTATTCCTTAAGGGATTGTAAAAAGTGTTTCAGAATAGAAGTTAATTAAGGAACTGGTCCTTAATAACTCAAATTAGGAATAGCATTAAGTTTGAACATCAATGGTTGAAAGAAAGAAAAGGATGATCGTCATCCACTATGTTGAGACATAGGTTCTATCTTACAAACCATGATGGTAACTTAGCATAATATGTAATCCGATTAAAGAACGTTTGAAAGTGATTAAGTTCAAATCACGGAACGTTGAGCTAAGATAGTCCGCAGTGTCTAGTAGAGAGCTGTGGACATATTTTCCAAATCCATAAAGGATAAAATATCTTAAAGCATAAAGAGTTATGTTATAAGGGAATATGTTGGAAACTCCTGAAGATACCAATTAAAGTCAAATAGGAAGCGAGGTGAACAAAACATCGAAAGTTGCACAGAGTGCACTAGTGTTTTGATGAATACATTTATAATAATAGATAAGGGTACCATCTAAAGTGGTGTATAATGTTATGGCGGGGCTAGTTCGCTTTTAACGTAGAATGATGTGTCCCAGGGCACAATGCCCATGAGAAAGCCCTCGAGGTTGATCTAACGTCACTGTAGGCTCCTGGAATCGGGCCTCGTTCTGCTGCCATAGCGATGATGCATACACACAGATGCTATCATGTGATGATAGAGTATTGATGTCAATCAAGGTGACATTAGTAAGTTGCAAAGGATTTAGGACTGTAAAGTACAGACCCAAGACTCAACCTCTTCCATGAGCAAGCATGTTCAGGGTACTAGATATATAGTGCCAATGATTGAGAACAAATGCAGCTGGTGTATTTGTACTCTAGTGCAAGTGGGAGACTGTTGGAAATATGCCCTAGAGACAAATAGTAGTAAGGACTATTATCATATTTCATATAGTTTATGATTAAGTTTTATATCAGGCTATAACTGTATTGAGTGGAAACATCGATACACGTGTGATACACAAACAACCAGGGGTTCTCAGTGAAACTCTAGTCGCTGGTTCATTGGTCAACAGATGATCATGTTTCCTGATCATGTGGCATTTATGCCAGTTGGAAATGAGGTCATCTCATTCGGAGAATGAGATGATGAACCAATACCCAACCTAAACATCGTGACCCGATCATGTCATGAAGTTCAAGTTATGATGATTAGAAATGGATCCTCGTAGACTATTCCTTAGACCGTGAGGCTATATCAATCACTGTCTCTAGAGAGTGCTTAGATAGCATCAAACGCCATCTGGTAAAACGGTGGTTATAAAGGTGTGTTCAGGTATTTGGAGGAAACCGTAGAGGCAATATATGTCAAGAGCGGGATTTGTCTGTCCATGTGACGGAAAGATACTCTAGGGCCCACTCGGAGAAGTTATATCCAATAGCTGTGCAGCGTGTGATTAGATCACGGGGATATCACTTATCGGAACGAGTTAAGTAGCATTGTTCAGTAAACGAGATTGAACCCGACATGGTGATGTTATTGATCAGATCTTGGGCAATGCAAGTATCGAATGACAAAGGGAATAAGACACGACTGTCCCGGTTCAAACGACGAAAGATCTTCGTGGAACGCATAGGGGTCACATGGCCATCCAGGTCCCTCTGTTGATCATTGGTGCGGGAGTGTCCCGACCATGTCTAGAGTGTTCCCGAACCGTAGGGTATCACGCTTAAGGGCTTGATGATGCTTAGAGAGTGTTTATAGGATCGGAAGAATCACCGAAGAATAGAAGGGAGAAAACCGAAAGGGTTTCGGTAAGTCCGGAGGATGTCCGGAGTGGAGGTGGAAGGTGTTCCATGGCCACGGAGATTGAATAATATGTGAATGAATGTTAAATGTTGATTTAATCATTTATTCATAATTATTTAATAAAGAGAAAATCAATTAAAAGGTCAAAAAGGCTTAATGGGCCAATTCCGGAGGGAGAGGGCCCATTAGGGAAAAGGAGAAAGGGGAAAAGGGGAAAAGGGGGAGGCCGGCTAGGCCTAGCCCCCCCGCAGGGCCCACTAGTGGCCGGCGGCCACCTCCTCCCCCCTCCTCTCCTTTAGTCCCACCCCGGAACTTGAGGGGAGGTAGTACCTCCCCTCCCCCTATATATAGTGGGGTATTTGGCCTAGAAAAATACACCCAATAATCAATAAAGGTCTCCCCACTTTTGGGAGGACCTCCAATTGATATTTTCTCTCTCCCTCTCTCTCTCTCTCTCTCTCTCTCTCTCTCTCTCTCTCTCTCTCTCTCTCTCTCTCTCTCTCTCTCTCTCTCTCTCTCTCGTGACCGTGTTCCCAAGTCTGGACTGCGCAAGCCAGAGACATCTTCACCGTGGAGCACCGTCGCGCTGCGGGATTTGGATCCAGGAGCTCTACTTCCGCAACTGTTGTTGGATCAGGGAAGCGGGAGTCATCGTTAGGCACCGGACATGTGTAACTCCCACGAGGTGTCACACTTGAGGCACTCAAGTCATTGGAGCCAGAAGGAGCACAAGGACTTCATCACGACCTTGAGGTCGGCTTCGGCTCGTCTACATCAACCACGCTCTCTTAGGCATTGACAACGCTTTTCGGTCTTCGAGGGTAAGTTCGCGAAATGCCCCTCACGTTACTGTATTACTAATGGATAGGTCCTGGCAGCTTCAGGGGTTCAGGGGCATAGAAAGAACCTCGAAGAGAGTAAGTTCAATTACCGAGGTAAATAATGAAGAGCTTACATCTATGGTAGATGAGTTGATTAGCTCCATGTTGATGCTATCACTACCAATGTTAATGATGTTAATTTTATAGCTCGTACTCCTTTTAATCTTGCATGGAAAAGAATTGTGCTTCTAATGTTCAAAAATATCATGTTAATCTTGTAGGAGCTCCTTATAATAATTATGATAATACTAATGGAGCAAATCATGGCAATCACCCGTTTGAGCAAATAGTTAGAACATTTATACAAGCTCAAACCGAGAAAACTAATATGCTTATTAAGATTACGGAGAACCATGCAAGTAGTATAGGAATATTATCTAACCATGTCGTTGCAATTAGAAATGATGTGTTGGATCTAGAGGAAAGAACAAAGACCGTGGAGGCTCATCTAGGTAAGGTAGCCGAGAGCTAAGCTTTCATACTAACAAAGTTTGCTGGAAAACCCGAGCCAAATCTGGTAGAAGACCTCAAAATGATGAGGGTGGTAACCAATGATGAAAAACCTAAAGAGCTGGATTATAGCAATGCGCCAACACCGGAATATACCATGGAAGATCTATTGAAGATGATCACCGTTAAGAATCCAGGTATAGAACAAGGTAATGATGCTATGTACCAACAATTTATACAACAAGTAGCATCTAAGGTTCGTGATTTAGAGATGGAGTATAAAAGACTAGCTGATAAGCTTCCAGCTAAGCTAGATGATATATTTGAGCCCGCTATTAAAATTAAGTTGGGAGTTAATGAGACATCCACACTTTGTAATCTTGGTGCAAGCGTCTCAACAATTTCCAAAAGCTTATTTGATAAATTAAACTTGGGGCATTTTGTTACAACCGAATTGAGACTCCATCTAGCTGATTCAACTTATAAACAAGCTGTTGGGATAAAAGAAAATATAGTTGTTGAAATTAAAGGTAGTCCCGCTCTTATTGATCTTGTTATTGTGGACATGCCTGAAGATCCCATAGCACCTATAATTCTAGGTAGGCCATTCCTAAGAACTATTAAATCATTGATTAATAGGGAATGTGAGAATATGGCTATCATCTAGAGATCCTTTTGTAGTCCACTTCCCTAGGAAAAAGAAGGCCAAGCCTAGTGATGATGATGGTGTAATTACTTTAAAAGCCAATTACTTTGGAGTGGGCGTTCCACTCCACAAACATAAGTGATTGCCATCAAGGTCAAGCTAATTGACCTTAGCTAGAAGCGCTTCATGGGAGGCAACCCATGTGAAATCAAATTTCTCTTTATATTTCCTATTATATTTTTATTGTGTTAGTTTTTTTTTAATAAAGAGTGTTCAGGAAGACCTATGGAGAGAGGAGAAGAAACCAGGTAATCCTATATATTTTATTTTTACTAACACATGGCCTAAGAAGTATTGCTGGATCATTACTTAGTATTTTTGTTGTTATCTAACCCTTTGAGAAGATGTGCAAAGGCGCACGGAGCTACTAATCAAATTTCTTGAGTTTTGTAGTTCACAGTGTTCTTAACAACCACTGGTATGGCTAGAGTGGACCGTACCGTGCGCCTGTACCACATCGCGCCGGAGAGAGATAAAAAAATTAATGTTTGCCGAAAGGAATAGTGTTGATAATGACCACTGGTACATTCGGACGCGCCCGTACCGCACGCCCATACCGAGTGCACCACCTGGGAGCAGCTATCGCCCCCAAGGTAAGTCACCCAGTACGGGCAGGCTCCGGCCGTACCGCCTGCCCGTACCACATATCCGGCCACCATAAGCACCCCGAGGAGGTAACCTAAAAATTCCCAAATCATTTTTTCTCTTTCTTCTTCCTCCAAACTTCAAAATACCTCCATTGGATCTTCAAATTTACTCAATCTTTCTTCGATTCTTTGCACTCACTCGATCTAAGGTATGATTCTCCTCCGACCCCCAACTTATTTGTGCAAAAGCTTCACTCAATCATTCATCATTGTCAATCTAGACATAGGTCTTGTTCTTGATTCAATCTTGATATTAAGTACGCTTAGCATGTTTTAGAGGAGTTACTTTTGTAGTTCGTGTAGAGAATCACTTATGCTATGTTTCTATTGGACCAAAAAAATTATTACCAAACATTATTTACTTTGTCTTGTTTTTATTTATTAGATGAACACGGGGAGTCACACACGTGAGATGGCCGTGGAATCCTCCGCACCACCCATTGATATGTCAATCCTCCGGTCACTTGGCATCGAGTTCAACAAGGAATTCCATCTGAGCCGTTTCGGTCATCTCAATATTCGAGAGATCAAGTCCACCAAGTGGGTGTGTCCTTATATCCTGAACCAACTTGGCATTCGTGGTGATTTGGATTTACTTTGCAACAATGTTGGTTTGTACAATTTTTTATTTCAGGATGTTGCGACATATCGCCACTTGACACTTGAGTTCTTCAGCACCTTGACACACACGGTGGATCCTTATGGTTGTTCCGAGGAACAAAGGCCTTGAGTTGATCGAATTAAATTCTGCCTTATGAACTATGAGTATACTTTAACACTCAGCCAATGGGCTCAATGCTTTGGGTTTGCCAACAACACCACCGATGTACACATAACTACCTTTATTTTAGATCCTTCCCCTTTGCAATATTTTAATTTGATGAGAATTCCTGGAAACAAACCCAAGGGGAATCAAATTGATCATCATGCTATTTAATATTTATTCTATGTGATTGCTAACACATTGCAGGCACGTGGTGAGTTTACTAGAGTTAATGAGGAGGACATGTTGATCCTCGCAAAAGCTTCCCTTATCAATTGTAACTTAACGCCAAATTTCTTCTTATGTTTTACCTTAAGCATCAGGCTCTTCAATCTCGAGGACCCATTTGTGGAGGAGGAGTTGTGATCGTTCTTGCACGCGGACTTTGCATCAACCTAGGTAACATCCAACCGTTGACTGGAGGTAACCGTCTCGGTCTTCCTACTCTAAGAGCATGTGGTGTGATTTCTAAAAATCATGGTAGATATTTCTTTGATATACCTGGAGCAGATCACTTGATCCCAGCTCCTTCGCCTAATGGTTTATGCTCTATCGAGGATGGACGTTTGCGTTATGACGCGCAGGTTGAAGCTAATCTACCCCAACAAAAAATACTTGTTGGAGGAGGAGAAGATGAAGAAGTAGAACAAGGGGAACCCGAACTAGATGTGCAGCCACCAAACTACTACACCACTTATGAAGACATCTATGCACTTGAAGGAAATATTCAAAACATGAACAACCTCTCCATCAACCTTCGAGATGCCACTGCAAGCCTCGCCACCCAGTTCCATGATTGGAGTAGCTAATGGAATGTGGGAGATTATCCATCGCCACCACAATGAGCAAAAAAAGGTCTTGCAAAAGCCTAAGCTTTGGGATGTGTTCCCCCAGCAAATTTATTTTTGTAATAACGAGGTTGTACTCCAGCTCCTTGGGAGCTCTGAAACACTCGTGGTGGCTTGTTCCAACACCTCAAAACTACAAAAAGATTTTTCTGTTTATCCTTTTTGGTAAATGTGGATTCATACTTTGCCTCTTTGCTTTAATATCATTTCATTAGTAATCGTGTTTGAGTTTTGAAGGAACACATCCCTATAAGGAAGAGGATCATGAAGTCACTTATGAGAGGTATGTCCTATGTCTCCCACTTATGAAGCTTGAGTCGTTTATCTTAGTTTGTTGATTTGCTAAGATGCCATGCTACTGGGAAGTAATTTAATATGGTTAGAGTAAGGCTTTTTATTGGAATGATGATTAGTTGTTGAAGCTCTTACTCTAGTTCTTTTAGTTAACCGAGTCTTGCCTTGGAATAATAATGCCAAACAAGTACAATAAGAAAAATTCTGAAATTTATGACTTGTTTGATGAATGATTGTCTTAAGAGCATACCCTTGATGATACTTAACCCCATAGATATTTTGATAGTCTCAGCGACACTCATGAAAGGAGTTGTTTGATTGAAATAAAGTCTAGTGGTAATTGTGATGCATGCCAAAAGCTAACCTTGTGGATTAAACCGCGGTACTAGCTCAAAAAAAATAGAAAGAGAAAGAAGTGAGACAACTTTGTTCTATGTCTCTAATGCACACCTTTCGGATACCAACAACTCCACTAGATTTTGAACGATCTATGGTATAACCCCGGATTCCGGCTATGAGTTGATGACATGAGTGGCTTCTGTATCAATATATGGGCAAAATTATTGGTATTCTCAAAGGTTGTGTAAACACTTGAAAAACAAACAATCAGCAATCCTTGAAAAATAAAAGAAAGAAAAAAGATATCTATGAGGATCCACATAACAAGTCCTTGGCATGGCCTCATTACTACTTTACAAATTTTTCTTGAAAGACAATGATTGGATTAGAAGTGTTTTAGATAGACTTGATTTATTGATGTGGGTGTAAATAAGACACTTCATTGTTATACTACTTGGTACATGAAACTCTCTTACTCAATTATGCTATTTAAACATCATAGTGTTCCTTGGCAAGATGAGAGTTAATTAGAGGAATTGGATTGATTGCTACACTTCTAGTTGATTATACTTATATGAAATTTTACTTTGATTATCTTGACTTATTGAATCTTGTATAGTATTCTTGTCATCTCTCTTACTTTGATAAGCTTCGCAAATGAATGAAGTGTTGAGAACATATGACTATCGACTATAAGTGAACTCTTATTCTCGTTGTTTCAAGTTTAAATGCTGAATACCTTATAGTTCTTTTGGTTCTTCTTGCTCGAGGAGGATTAAGGTTTGAGATTCGAGGAAGTTGATGGCTCCGATTTTTGCCATCTTCCACTGCGTTTAAACGTTATTTTTGTCAAGAAATTGCCAAAGAAACTCTCAAATCTTGCCACTAATGACTAATAATTGGAAAGATATGCAAATCCCTTCTTTGATTTATGTTGTGCAGGAAATCACGGCTTTTAAAGCAAAATAAGGAGTCATAATGAAGGACTTTGAGGAAGAACACACGGCCAAGTAATTGGGGAGGCATTCCAGGGAGTCTGCAAGCTTAACGACCACTGGTACGGGCGTGGTCCACCCGTAATAGGTGGTGATGGCTTTGTCTCGTCAAACCCTACAACTTTCGTGAATACGCCTATATATTTTGAGGCTCCAGCCGCCGGCCAGAGAGTCGCCATTCTCAGATTTCATCACAACACCACCAAAGGAGATCCACAACATTGTTCATCAATTGCCCCATCCATCCATCCACTAGCCATAACATTGCTTTGTACTTTAGATCTCCTTGTGGTTTGACAACCAATGTCAGAATATTTGACTTCAATCTAAGTATTTGTATGATGTTTTCTATCTCTGATCTATTTGTTATGAGTGAGAAGTCCTCACGGGATGCGGGTTGGGGAGAAACCTCGCAGGGATTATGTGTATCTAGATCAGGGGAGAATTGTATTTTGTTTGGAAATTATGATTTGTATCTTTTGATTCTTCATCTCTTGTCTCGATCTATGGACTTGTACGTACCTAAGATCCCATAGATTGATAAAGGCTTGAGGTGAGATACTTGGCTAGCGGCGATCTCATAGGAACCGCAGTGACAAAAAGGGTAGCATGGTCTCCGCTTAGAGCCCCATTCGGGATCAACAACAACATCACCACTTAAAGCTTTGATCTGTGTTTTGCACTTAATAATCGTTTGTAACCGTGGCTTTGGTGTACTCTCGGTTGGATTAAAAGTCTATTGCTATGCCCGCTACATCACGGGGGCTCTAGAATATTAGGATGTGTTTCCCACAAGAGATTATCTCGATACAAACGCTATACATGACTATGCTTACTATTATCTTTTATCCCATTTGATGTGCAGCTGCAGGTGGATCTTCAACCCTGGCCTATCTCCATCCATTGATTCAAACCCATTATAAAGTAAACTAGATTGGTCCGGTCAACTAAGGTAAAACGAACAAACAATGTCTTGTAGACGTGTCCTTTTTATTACCATTTAGCAGTTCTTTCTGAGGTTTGATTAAACCTAGGTCTTCTAGGGAAAAAGCTATTATACTACATTCGTGAATCCGGATCGAAGGTATCACCCGCGCACAAGTGCGCCGAAGGGTGCCGAGGCGATTCTTCCATGTAGAACGAGGCGCTAGTTCAAGATTACACGTTGCGGCTGCGTCAACAGGATGTGGGTGCGGCCTTCCCTAACCCGCAGGGCGCGGCTGAGGTAGGGAGCATGTCTTTGGGATACTGAAGCGGCTGCCCTGCCTTCTCTCCTGCCTTACGGTAGGTGGCGTGGCCGCCAAAATTCCGTCCCATTGTCCCCGTCAAGTTTGAAGGAAATACCAACCCAAAGGAGTTTCTGGCCATCTACTCCACCTCAATGGTGGTTGCGGGTGCTGATGAGAAGGTCATGGCCAATTGGTTTCCAATGGCCCTAAATGGCATGACCTTGTCCTAGCTCATGCATCTACCTAAGGAGTCCATTCGCTCCTGGGCCGAGCTGTGTACCCGCCTTGTGAGTGCGTTCCAGGGAGCCTTCAAGCGCCCGAGAACACTCATTCAGCTCCACACAGTGGTCCAGGGGAGTGGTTAGCGGCTACAGGACTTGATGCTACGATTTTGGTAGATAGCACACACTATCCTGGAGGGGATGATGCTTGCCATTATTGGTGTGTTCACCATGAATGTGCGCGACAGCAAGATGCGCGAAGATCTTAACATGCATCTCATCAAGAGCACCCATGAGTTGTGGGTGTTGGCTGACCTCTGCTCCTTAGTAGAGGAAGGACGCCTTGCACCCGAGGATGCTGCTCGGGAAGCCGCTGGAGCGGCAGACCTGGGAAGCACTGCTGTGAAGAAGAGCGTCTCACGTAAGCGGGGCCCCTGACAAGCTTTGGCTGCAGAGCCTAGTTCTCCCACCGGGGTTGAGAAGAAGACCAAACCAAAGGGAGAAGTTGTGGCTGCCAAGCCTACCACGAGTAAGTGGTGCCATGTGCACGAGTCCGATGAGCATGACGCTCGGAACTGCCGCTCCATCCTCGGTTACACCAAGGGACGGAAGAGGTGCATCGCTGAGCAGGGGAATAATACTACCTTTGGGAATTGTTACCACTGCAACAAGGCTGGCCATCATGCGAAGGACTGCCCCGTCCAGCCTGGCCCAGGCGCCCCCACCGGAGGTCGTGGGGGAAACGTGGGTGCTACACAAGGAGGAGATGGAGGCGGTGGAGACAGAGCAAGAGCGGGGTGCGGAGGGGGCCACGACAACGCAACCCCTCAACCGCGTGGCAACGATCGTGCTGTCAACCAAGGTGCCGACAACGACGGGTGTGGACAATACCCACAAGTACAGGACTACGTGTGCACATACGGAGGTGCCTATGCTATGACTTCCCACGGGGACTTTAAGCGTTTCTCCCGTGAACTGTGCGCTCTACAACCTACTCCAGAGGCGTAGTAGCCACTTCGGTGGTCTCATGTTACAATTACCTTTGATGCGGGAGATCACCCGTACCGTATCACCGGGGTCGGCACACTACCCTTGGTGGTCTCCCCCTTCATAAAAAATGTCAAAGTTACCAAAATGCTGGTGGATGGAGGGGCTAGCCTCAACATCCTCTCGGTAAAGCTACTGGATAAGCTCCAGATCATGGAGGATCAATTAGCCCCTATAGGGTCTTTTCTGGGCGTAAGCCCGAGAGCTATCCAGCCGTGGGGAAGATCAAACTGCCAGTCACATTCGACACTCAAGACAACTACTGCACTGAGAACATCATCTTCGATGTTGCAGACATTGCCCTGCCGTATAACGGCATAATAGGGCGCCCTACCTTGGCAAAGTTCATGGTGGTCTCCCACCATGCCTACAACCCGCTCAAGCTTCCCTCCTCGTGGGGGACCTTGACCATCAAAGGTGATATCAAGGATGCCGTGTTCTTCTATGAACAACTGTTCAAACTAGCAGCCACCTATTTTCCTGTGACTCACACTAACCCTTTGTCTGACTCAGACCAACCTTTCGCCCTGATTCCCGGCTTGCCCGGGAAAAGGATGCAACCCTTTCTGGAACTTAGTTTCGATGACAATTCTGCTACTGGTGGTTCTCTAAGTAAGCTAAAAACTTCTCGCATCCACCCTACCAACTAAAAAGCCCGGGAGCATGCGTGGTGCTCCCGACAACCTTAAATGCCTGGGTGTGAATGGAGGTTCCCCCGGCAAATGAAATCCCAGGAGCGTGCGTGGTGCTCCTAGTAACCTTAAAAGCCTGGGTGTGAGTAGAGGTTCCCCGACAAATGAAAGCCTAAGACCATGTGTGGTGCTCCTGGCAAACTTAAAAGCCCGGGAGTGAGTGTAGTACTCTCGGCAAATGCGATGAATACTAGCGTATCTGGCCTAGCCCACCTATGTGTAAACCGCTTGTAACCCAGGGGCTGCCCCTTTTGGAATGAGAATCCTGTTGCTCTCATTTTTCCGCCCATTTTCATTTGGCGAGCCTTTTTAGGCATTTTGCATTCCTTTGGATTTTCTTGGGACTGGACATGGGTAACAAAGACTAGCAGGCCAGGAAACATCATACTCTCATGATCTGCTCTGAGATATGAGCATTGTGCTCTAGGCATTGCCGACAAGCACTAAATTGTGAAGACACACCTCAGGCCCACCGAGTTGGCAATGCCATGCACCCTGATCAAGACACGACACCATGTTTTAAACCTGAGGCATGGCTAAGATGTCGTAAGGTGTGTTCATCGTGTTTCAGGATGAGCAGCAGATGGATAAGCAAGAAGAGGCCAAGGCAAGGTCTTGGTGAGGGTGTAATGCTCACCGCCACATGGGAGAAGTAGCGACCATGTGAATTCCAGGGGCGGCTGGCCCCATAAGCAAGGTATGTGCCGACCGCAAGGTTGGAACCAAGGGAATGGGAGCAAGGCGCCTGAGACGATGAACAACACCCCCACGAGCCCCGTGGTGGCATAGAGGCGGCAAAGGATAAACGAATCAAGGACAACCATAAGAAAGATACGGCAGGTAAAATAGCAAATAACACAAAGGCAAAGGTAAATATGTTGATAATAGCCAATTGGCATTACATTTGAGAAATGTACAATGCAGCAATCGGCACACAAAAGACGCTTGACGGAAGGGTGCGGGCAAGAGGCTGTGCGCTGGGGAAAGAGGAAAGTGCTGCTCCCTACCACTCTCAGTGGCGCCGCGCTGCCTAGTCGACCCCCTGGCATCAACTGCATCAGGAGGAGAGCCCCCTCGACCACCCGTCATCAGGGAGGTAGGGAGGGTAGCTGCGGCAGCACATGGTGTCGTTGATGACCTTTACTATGAGCCAGCCTCGCCGCGATAGCAGAATTTCAGCACATGGCTGGCCCATAGCTTGTTCCAATCTAGAATGAGGGCCACCACTTGCTCAAGAACATGTGGCCCTCTTCGTCAATGTCCATCCGAATATCCCAGACGGGTTGGCCCCCGCTGGTCTCGCACAATTCTACATCGCGTGCATGAAGACCATTCAAATCCTCGGCCAGGGAACAGGGAAGCACCAACCGCTTCCTGAACCCTACACCTAGGATGACTAAGAATTCGGAACCCACCAAGTGCGCCATATACTCCTCCCGGGACAGTAATAACTTGGACCCTATGCTCTAAGCAACAAGCCAGGATGAACCCAAAAGCTTATAAGGGATTCTACCGTGGAGGTCCAAGGTCACCCACGTATAGGCCCGTAGAAGCAGAGCAGGGCACGTACCGGCCAACCACCCTACCCACTTTCAAGAACATCGTGACAAGAGCGAGTAGCATAGTCAATAGGTATGCGATCAAAAGATACACAAGAGTGTATGCTAGCGACATACAACAGTATATCATAGATAGACCATCTAAAACAATAGAAACATAATTATTCAACGCCATACGGCAAGATCCAAATATCCTAGATAGAGATAATATTTTAGGTTACATCCTCATACATCATACATCAGAGTATCAAGCGGAAGCAGAAAACAAGATCCGAGTATAGACAAGAAGCAAATTGGCATAAGATGCCCTGAAAATAAGCACATCTCGCCCATATATCTCATAGATCTCCATCCTTGGAATCTCTACACTAGATGGTCATCGCCACCATCATTGGTCTCTTCGACCCAGTAACCTTCCTGAGAGTATACTTGTCCATCTGAACCAAATATTTATCGTGGGAGGCCCTAGGGGTACTCAGCAAGTCTTAATGCATCTAAAGGGAACAATCTAAGGTGATGCGATTGCAGCAAAAGATAAGAACTAATAGTTCTATAGAGACACACTACAACATCCACCTAACCAGAGATGGACGGACACTCGTTAATTAGTATCAACGGTTATATAAGAAACATAAATAAACATCACTCGCCCTCCTTCTCTCTTACCGACGAGAAGGAGGAAGAACATCCCATCTGTTGGCAATTTTATTCACCATTCCATGGGTGTTGCACTATTTAGTAGTCATGCTTTAGTCAAATTAAGCACAATACTTTAGTTATAATTGTCTATGGCCCAGAAACTATGCTCCAAGTAATCCATAACCACAAACACGACTCTTAGAAAGATTTACCCTACAGGGGTGCACAAATAGCAACAAACGTACGATCAACCTCGGGAAGAATCAAATAAAAAGCAACAAGGCATCACGACAATGCATTCACATGATTCATAAATTATTTCAGGGGGCCACCCCAATAAGCTACCCGCAACGAAGTTTTCCGGTGTCGAGACGGACCCAGGGTTTGTGATGATGGTGGTAAATGACTAGGAACCCGAAATTGTGTCTGGGCTTGTCGATACAGCATAAACGTGGCACCGGGTTCCTAAACTATACATGTGCTCCATGTGTAATAGTAAATAAAGCATTAAAGCATTTCAAAAGTACAATATAGTAATAAATCCCCAAACTAGTTTGTGGCCCGAAGAAATAAAGTGCGAATCAAGCTCAAGCGAAGGGGATTGATGGTTCCACATGCGGATAATGCGATAGTCAAGGAACAGGAATCAAGTACTCAAGATCCTACATGACACAACTGAGCGTGGAAGAACCAAATAACAAATATTGCCAACTGGTGCCTCTTTATTTAGTTATCCCATTACTACAGAGTTTAAGTTGTTTAGGTACCTCGTTCTCCAAAGACTCGCACAAGCCCTACACATGCAATTCTATGACTCGCGTGGCTCAAACAACTCCTATAGTAATGGTTCATAGGATTGAGGATACAAGCTCTAGTGGGGTTTAAAAGTAAAGGCTATACAATACTTGGGATTCCAATTTAATGCAATCGTGACTCAATGATGCAAGAATGAGTAGAGGCATAGGTGCTATATGTATGCAAGCATGGTGAAATGCTTGCATGTCGAACCAGTAGTAGGGTAACCGGGATCCAGGTAGTACTCTTGGTTCTCCTGATAGTTCCCTTGCTCAGCGTTTGTCTAGAATAAAAACCAAACACACAAAGGGCCATAATAAATAAAGTGCGCAATCATATGAATAAATGCAACAAGCAAACATGGTATGCCATGATGGAAGGATGCACAATTATATGGTATAACATAGAATGGCGTGGGGGAGGTGTGAAAACAATAATAAAACACTTTATGTAATTATTTAGGCATGTTTTGCTCCCATAAATAGTTCTAAATATTTAATATTTATATGATGGATCCTTCAATTAATATCATGGAATGCATAATCAGAACTTCCTCGTCGTTCTGATCGATTTAGACATATTATTTGTCGAATTTGGAATTACGGAATTAAAGTTATAGATTTATTAAGAAAAGGCATTTATTGGAATTTAAATAATTTCGAAGTTTTAAATTGCTCAAAAATTATTTTGGGTGGCATATGTGAATTGATGCCATTTTTCTGATTAGAAAACATATATCCTTCGTATTATTTGGAAATATCAATTTAAAACAATATTTATATGCAAATTAAGTCAAATTGGGGTCAAAGTCAAAGATTTGACTAGTTTGAATTATTTCTGAAAATATTTGATTAAGCATTTGAATTAACATTCAAAAACAAAACATATTTCATATTTAGTTTGAATTCAAAATCGAAAGTATTTAAAAGTTATGATTTAATTCATATATATTTCATTTCTGGTTTTTATTTTGAAATTTAGAAAACCGCCGATACTTTTCTTTCTCGGGTTGGGTTTACCCACAGTAACTGATCCATTGGGTCACGGCCAAAGGGGGGCACACACGTGCACGCTAGGGAGTGGGTGACACGTGGCCAAGTGGGGGGCTGCTGTTGAGATGAGTAGAATTCCCAGGGTCCTTTTTACAAAAGCTTCCTGGGGTTGGTTTACATTTGATGAAACTGAACTTTTCACTCGCGAAAACAACTAGCTTGCCTAAACTTTGGTCGATGATGGCAAAGAATCTAGCGAGAATTTGGGAATGATGTAAAAAGGAAAAAAGGAAAAGGAAGATAGCTCTACAACTTTCATGTACAACGTTACTCCATCGAAGGTCTGAAGCGAGGTGAAAATCTGTGTTGAATAGGAGACAGGAAACTGTCGAAACTCGTCAGTGCGATGCAGCATTTTTGTTTTATCTTCCCTAGATGTTTCCAAGCTCTACAAGCCACGGATTTGAGCAGGGTTTTCAGCGCTAGAGAGGGGGTTCACAGTGCTATGATGCAGTGCTTAAGGATTCATCGATATCACCGTGAAAAACTGGGAAACTGGCAAGGAATAGGGGGTCTGCATGGCGGATACGGTTGTTGTTGTTGTCGCGGTCGTACGTGCGATGCATGTCCAGCGCGCGTGGGCAAGCGGCGCGGCAGAACGGTAGTAAGGTGCGGCGGCCGGGGGAAGGAAGGGAGTAGGTGTCGGGGACGGGGACAGGGAGGCTAGCTCACCTAGTGTCCGAGGCTAGCCTAGCTAGACCAGGGAATGGAGCAGAGGTGACGCAGAGGGTGGACGGCGTCGGCAACTAACGCGGGCACGGCGATGAGGCAGGAACGATAGGTGCGGCGTGCGCTAGTCTGGTGTAAGCATGCTGGCGTGCTGCTGCTTGTCGGCCTACCCGGAGTAGCTTCAGGGGTTCCTTGCATAGCCCTCCCGATGAAGCGACGTAGCTCCAGGACCCGCAGATCATCGAAGGCTAGAGTTGGCGGTAGCAAGGCTGAGGGCTAGAGTTTGGATGGTTGCTTGAGAAGAAGTGAGGGAGGTTACGAGGGGATCTCGATCTGGTATGGGGAAGGAGTGGTTGAGGGGGAGGCCAGCTACACTTATGCTTTATGTAGAGGCGAGGGGATAGAGGCAGCACACGCTCGACATGGTACTGGCGATCACGTGTTGGGTTGCGGAAGAAAACAAGGCGCCGGAATGGTTCAGGTCGATCCGGGCCAAGGAGGGGTGCAGCCGGGGTCTAGTTCCTGGGATAGGGTTCAGTTGGGCTTGATAATCTTGTGAAGAAAGGAAGGTAAGAGGGAGAGGGGGTTCACCACATGTGACATGGCCACATACATGATCACAAGCATGGGATGCACACGGGTAGGAAGATAGAGGGGTGTATGTGTGAGCCACATACATGGGTAGGTGTAGGTTGGTTAGTATAATTATGTTGATTTAGCTTAGAGGAATTTGAATCAGAAGACAAGGTTTGAATTCAAAAGCAACATTCTAAAATAAAGAACAAAGATGAGGCACCAACGTGTGTTGTTATTGTGTGTGAGATGCAAGTGCACATATACATGCATGTGGCATGCATGTGCACCCCTATATGCATGTGTGGCATCTTTGTGAAAACAATAATATGGCACTTGAATGTGAGATAAGAGGTTGTGAAACCAAGGGGTTTGAGGGAGGCATCCAAGAGTGGTCATACGTGTATGTATAGATACATATATAGCTTGAAGGAGAAGCAAGAAAAACCAATACAAAAGACTCCCAAAATAAAAGAGAGGATGATCAAGTGGAAGTGTAAGCTTGCATGGGCCATGCATAAATAATTAATGCAATCCCAAGAAGAGGTTTATGAGTCATGAGCAAACATTACCACATGGGATTTAATTTAGAACCAAATAAAATAGGGGCCCATATGTATATATAAGTAGAATTGAAGCAAGGGTGCTGTTAATGCGTTAGTAGATAGAAGGAGAGTAAGAGATATGCCCCCAACTCATATTGGGCATTATAAACAATTATCAAAAACCAAATAGTCAATAATAGACAAATGCATAATGAGGGGAAGAACCAAATGAAAGGGGTTTTATTAGATGGTCAATTGCAAGGTGGTATGGTGACATGAGCATGATATAATTGTTGGGTCCGTAGCATAGAAAACAAAAAATTTCCTACGATGGGAACTATTATATGCCCAAGATCTATCTATTAGATACAAGCAACGGGTGGATATACATCCATAGAGAACATACCTTAGTAGACCAACAAAGCTTTGTTAACAAGATGGAACTCGTGGATGATGTAGTCAAATGCTTGCCGATCTCAAGATCGTGTGGAAGTCCTCGCACACATGTTCAGGCCACCGAACAACCTCCACCTCCTTGCTCCAGCGATGCAGCGGAAGCAACAACTCCTTCCAGACGAAATGCCACCGGGAACACGTATCTGGCTAATCCGAGACCATGGGGGAATAATTCTAGACGGGGAGAGATATCCTTCACGAGGAGGTGTGAGTGTGAAGGAGTGAGAGGGGCTGCCCCACCCCATGGCCGGCGCCCCATGGGGGTGCCCTCACCTCCCTCATTCATGTGGTGGTAACCCCTCCACATAAATATGCCCCTTCCCATTCTCTATAAAAGTCTCCACTTTAAATGCATTGAATTTCTCCAAATTTAATGCTCTCTCATTTAATAAAGCTCTTTTATTAATTTTATTTAGAATCTTGTTAATTACTTTAATTAAAAAAATCACATAAAACCCCCTGCAACATTTCAATATCACATGCAGAACCAATTTCAGCAATTTCACCCGAAACAATTTTGGTGTCTATTGAAATAATTCCAGCTCTTTGCAATTCTTTCGTCTAGAACATATTTGCTCCAAATGTTGTTTGGAAACCCTTAAGTGTGTCTACCTACAATTCACGAATAATGCAGATATGATCGAGACCCCTCTCAGATCAATAATCAGAAGCGGGACCTGGAGATCCATATTGACTCCCACACATTCAATGATGACTTCTATGATCGAGAGAACCTTTAACAATAGTAACTAAATCCCTTTGTCTTGTCATATATTACATGTCTGAGATTCGATCATCATTATCTCAATACTTAGTTTGATCTCGTTACCGACATGCACTCTTTTCTCGTTCTCGTGATATAACATTCTAGTGATCACATCACTTGCTTGCAAGCTATCTTAATGTGATATCACCGAGAGGGCCCAGAGTATATCTATCCATCATCGGGATTGAAAAATTCCACCCTTGATCCATGAGCCTCAACATAATACCTTCCGAATACCTGAACCCATCTTTATAGTCACCCTGTTACAGTGTGATGTTTGATGTTATCAAAGTATTCTTCTGATGTTACCAATTAACATGATCTCATGGTCCAAGGATAAAGATTACTTCGTATTTTTCCATAGCAATATAAAAATAATGACTTTGATCGTAATGCTATACTTCGGATGAATGTTCATCACATCATTCACCAATGTTGTGACCTCGTTATTAACAACATCCAATGTCCATGATGAGGAAACCTTGATCATCATGTTAATCAAAGAGCTAGTTTATAGAGAGGCATAACTAGGAACTTTCTATTTGTTTATTAAACACACATGTAATAAGGTTTCCATATTAATACAATTATAGCATGCAAAATAAACATCTATCATTTGCTTGGAATACATATAATAATAACTTTATTATTGCCTCTCAGGGCATATTCCCTTTAGTCTCCCACTTGCACTAGAGACAATAATCTAGTTTACATAGTGATAAATCTAACACCCATGGAGTTCCGGTGTTGATCATGTTTTTCCCTAGGGAGAACTTTAGTCAACAGATCTGCTACATTTAGGTCCGTGTGTACTTTTCAAATCTTTATATCTCTATTCTTGACATCCTCGCGGATGGAGTGAAACCGACGCTTAATATGCTTGGAATTCTTGTGATACCTTGGTTCCTTGGCATTGGCTATGGCTCCATTGTTGTGACAATAGATCACCATTGGGTCCAACACACTAGGAACCACACCTAGTTCCATTATGAACTCCTTCATCAAAACCGCTTCCTATACCGCTTCTGAAGTAGAAACATATTCCGCCTCCGTCGTTGATCCAGCTACCACAGGTTGTTTGGAACTACTCCAACTAACTGTTGCTCCGTTCAAGAGAAATACATATCCGGATTGAGACGTCATCTGGATCGGTGTCAAAGCTAGCATCGACATAACACTTAGTGACCATCTCTTCTTCACCTCCATATACAAGAAACATATGCTTAGTTCTTCTCAAGTACTTAAGTATATTCTTGACCGCTATCAGTGTTCTGAACCTGGATCAGATTGGTACCTACTAGTCAAACTAATAGCATGTGCCACATCCGGTCTTGTACATATCATGGCATACATTATAGAGCCTGTGGTTGAAGCATAGGGGATCTTATCCATTATCTCTCTTTCTTTCACCATAGCCGGACTTTGAGTCTTACTCAATGTCTTGCCTTGCACCATGGGTAAGAACCCCTTCTTACTTCCATCCATATTAAACTTCTTTAATATCTTATCAAGGTATGTACTTTGTGATAGCCCAATTAGGCGCCTTGACCTATCTCTATAGATCTTAATGCTTAATATATATGACGCTTCACCAAGGTCCTTCATCGAAAATTTGCTGTTTAGATAACTTTTAACACTCTTTAAAAGATCTACATCAATCAAATCAACAATATGTCATCGACATATAATATTAGAAATGTCACATTGCTCCCACTCACTTTCTTGTAAATACAAACCTCTCCATTAGTTTGGACAAATCCAAACTCTTTTATCACCTCATCAAAGCGGAGATTCCAACTCTGGGATGCTTGCTTCAGTCCATAGATGGATCGCTGAAGCTTGCAGACCTTATCAACATCCTTAGGATCAACAAAACCCTTAGGTTGTATCATATACAACTCTTCTTCAATATTATCATTGAGGAACGCAGTTTTGACATCCATCTGCCATATTTCATAATCGAAATATGCACCAATTGCTAACAAAATCCTAACCGACTTTAACATCGCTATGGGAGAGAATGTCTCATCATAGTCAACACCTTGAATTTGTCGAAACCCCTTTGCGACAAGTTAAGCTTTATAGATGGTCACATTACCATCGCCATCAGTTTTTCTTTTCAAAATCCATTTATTCTCAACGGCCTTTCGGTCGTGAGGTAAGTCCACCAAGGTACAAACTTGGTTTTCGTACATGGATTCCATCTCAGATTTCATGGCTTCTAGCCATTTGTTGGAATCCAGGCTCATCATCGCTTCTTCATACGCCGCAGAGTCATATATTTCATCAACCATGAAATTCATAACAGGATTTCTGTATAGTTCAGGAGCTGCACATGTCCTGCTTGACCTGCGAGGTTCGGTAGTGTCCTCTTTCGGAGTTTCAGGATCATTATCATTAGTTCCCTCTTCATTCGGTGAATTCAACTCCGGAACAATTTCTGGCACTGTGCCACTTGCCGTTTCATGAAGAGAAGGTTCAATAACCTCTTCGAATTCTACCTTCCGACTACACACGCCTTGTGCGAGAAACTCTTTCTCTAAAAAGGATCCATTCTTAACAACGGAAACCTTGCCCTCGGATCTGTGATAGAAGGAATACCCAATTGTTTCTTTAGGGTATCCTATGATGACGCATTTTTCCGCTTTGGGTTCGAGTTTATCAGGTTGAAGTTTCTTCACATAAACATCGCAACCCCAAACTTTTAGAAATGACAGCTTAGGTTTGTTTCCAAACCACAATTCATACGGTGTCGTTTCAACTGATTTAGATTGTTCCCGATTTAAAGTGAATGCAGTAGTTTCTAGTGCATAACCCCAAAATGACGGTGGCAAGTCAGTCAGAGACATCATAGATCGAACCATATCCAATAAAGTACGATTACGACATTCTGACACACTATTACGTTGTGGTGTTCTGGCAGGTGTGAGTTGTGAAACTATTCCACAATCTATCATGTGTGTGCTAAACTCGTAACTTAGATACTCACCTCCAGGGTCAGACCGCAAAAATTTAATCTTTCTATTACGATGATTTTCCACTTCACTCTAAAATTGCTTGAACTTTTCAAAGGTTTCAGACTTATGTTTCATCAAATAGATATATACGTATCTACTTAAATCATTCGTGAAAGTAACAAAATAATGATACCCACCTCGCGCCGACACACTCATTGGACCACATACATCTGTATGTATGATTTCCAATAAATCTGTCGCCCGTTCCATTGAACCAGAAAACAGCGTTCTAGTCATCTTGCCCATAAGGCATGGCTCATATGTATCAAATGATCCAAAATCAAGTGATTCCAAAAGTTCATCAGAATGAAGTTTCTTCATGTGTTTAACGCCAATATGACCTAGACGGCAGTGCCACATATATGCAAATATATCAACATCAAGTTTAATACTTTTAGCATCAACATTATGAATATGCGTAACACTATTATCGAGATCCAATAGAAATAAACCATTCATCACAGGTGCATGACCATAAAAGATATTATTCATATAAATCTAACAACCATTGTTTTCGGACTTAAATTAATAACCACTTCACATCAAACACGGTCTGGATACAATGTCCATGCTCAGTGCAGGCACCAAATAACAATTATTTAGATTTATCACTAATCTTGATGGTAGGTGGAGAGGCAGCATTCCGACGCCGATCACATCAACTCTTGATCCATTGCCGACATGCGTCTTAACCTCACCCCTTGCTAGTGGTTGTAACACCCTCGAATCGGCCCTATGCAAGTTTTAGCGCTTCCCGCCAAACCCGCATAGAAAACGATTCAAGGATGCCCACCAGGCACTTTCGTACGGGTGGAAAACGAAGTAATACCATTACACAATAGTCCACGATGGAACCCACAGAATATATATATACAACAATGACTCCATGAGCCAAGAATACAGATATACAATACAAAGATCTAAATCACCTTGAAAACGATACAACGTCCGAGTACGGACAAGATGCAAATGGGGCTAAGAGCCCTGAAGAATAACCAATGGCGTCCATAACCCTGCCAGGCCAAGCCAGAAGGGTAACCCTACTAACACGTCGAACTCGTACCTGTTAAACAAAAGGGGTGCCGACAAAGGGCGAAGGGAAAAAGAGGAGCGTCAGTACTGAGGCCAGTACACGGCGAGGCTAGAATTCGGCGGCTCTCGCCTACATAGGTATGGTGGACTGAAGCGGCAGCGCAGCATGCACTAAACAACCTATAGAGACTCGATAAATTGTCGGCTATTAGAGAGAGATAAGAAAGACCTATCCGGATCCAACCTGATAGTAACACCACTCATACCCATCCTGGCATTTTCCCCCTCGAGACCAAACGAGGAAGTCAAACCAAGGAACTCACACAGTTGGCAGTTTTATTCATTCCATTATAGTTGAAGCACTTACTAGTCAGATATAGATAGCATAAGTCATCCTGATAGCATAAGTAGTGGGCAGTTTTAGTTAACCATTCGGTTGTAGTTGTAGTACTTACTAGTAAGATACGATTAACATGTGACATCCCAAACCCAACAATTGTTGGCACTTTTATTTCCTTCCATTGGAGTTACGATACTTACTAGGCAGGTATAACATGACATGATACACCCCAGTTCCACCAGTTGTTGGCACTTTTATTATCCATTCCATTGTAGTGAAGTTGATTACTAGTCACATATTAAGTCAAATTTATAGAACTACTTTAGTTATGCCTGTCTATGATCGAGATACTGTGCTCCAAGTCGTCCATAACCGCGGACATGGCTTTCAGAGAGATTTACCCTGCAGGGGTGCACAAATAGCAACACACACACGATCAACCTCGGAAAAACCAACTCAAAACCCAACGAGGCTTTCACGACAAAGCAATCACAGGATTCATAAAATATTTCAGGGGGCCACCCCAATAAGCTACCCGCAACGAAGTTGGCCGGCTCCGAGACGGACCCAAGGTTTGCGCCAATGGTTGTAAACGACTGGGAACCCGAAAGTGTGACTAGGCTTGTCGATACCGCGAAAACACTCCGCAATTCCTAAACAGTACATGTGCTCCATGCACAATCGTAAATAAAGCAGTAAAGCATGGCATAAGTACAGGATAGTAATAAAGCCCCAAACTAGTTTGTGGCCCCAAGAAATAAGAAATGAATCAAGCTCTGGCTAAGGGGGATTCATAGACTCTCCCGGATGTGGATAGTGCGAATAGTCAAGGAACAGGTATCAAGTACTCGGGGCCTATGGGACACAAGTGGACATGAAAAAACAAATAGCATATATTGTCCACCGGTGCCTCTTTCATTAGTTATCCCAGCAATTTAATAGTTGTATTTAAAGTCATGATCAACTCCACCGTAAAGCATCTCCACCATTTATCATGTGTCAACTTGCCGTCAACAATGAAACGACAACGACGCGAAGCAACACATAAGCAAGCAACTATGACTCGCAAGGCTGACTATCTATCAAACAACAGGCAATAGGATGTGTCCATGGCAATATAGAGGCTGCAAGGAGTATAAATGGTGCACGGAAACTAAAGCATCACAATACGGATAGCAATAGATCAACAGGAGGAAGTAAAGACTATAAATACAAAATAGGTAGAAAGAGGGAGGATGCTCGCCTGGGAAACACTGCAGAAGATACACCGGAGAACTTGTCGATACTCGCATCCACTCATCGGCCTAATCCGCGAAGAAGCAAACACTAGAACAAACACTGGATGCACTATTTAATACTACGGCAAAAGATCCGGCATGTTTATGATATGATGCATGGCATGGCAAAGATGCGATGCAACTAGTCAACATTAAGCGGAACCGGGGTCCTGACAATTAATTAAGTGGTTCATGTTGTTTAGCTACCCCGCAATTTAAATGTTGTATTAACAAGGTGAAACATGGCATCGGTTTGCTACACAAATTTAAATGGAGCCAATATAAGACTAGATTCGCCCACATATGGTCTCCATATTTACTTTAGGTCAATTGACAAAATACCACACAACCCCCAAAGAATGTATGCGACATGAATGATTTAATATGCAACAGATATATATTATATATTATAAAAATATTGGTCTCAGAAAAGGGGTCGCACATCGGTCATCAACGATCTTGGGGTTCACCGAGGGGGTTCGACGGGGTCGGTCTTCGGATCCGAGAGGGAGAAGAACACCGGGTGCGGTCTTCGGGTCCGGGAAGGAGCTCTTGGTGTCCCATGAAGGAGTACTCAGGGCTCCATGAAGGAGAACTTGGGGTGTCCGGCTTCGATTGCTGGCAGCGGACTTGATTCCGGTACCGGGGATCTCCGAGCGGTTTCAACCTTGGACGAAGAACTTGACCTCTGTGGTCGGTGGCGTACTTGTGCGGTGCCGGTGGTCTTCGGGTGGCACGGGGCTGGGGTTGATCTTGCCGAGATACCTTGGGGTTGTGATGTGCTCTGGTTTGGACTTAAGCAGCTCCAAATCATACCACAACATCACTATGGCACACAACAACCGGGAGAAGAGCCACACATGCACGTATAGGAACCAGGGCACCTTGACGAGCCGAAGTGGTCTTCACGGGGACATCAGTCACGGCAGTAGACTACCTGCGCGGTTGTGACGAGGCCGACACAGATGCACACGCACGGGAAGGAGGTCATGGACAGAGAGCAGCGGGCACGTGGCAGAGAAGTAGCCATGGGCGGAGGTGCTCCATCGATGACAAGCGGGTCGAGAGAAGGCACAGGCGAGGCCGGCTGCGGTGGCGGCTGCTTGCAGGAGATGGAGGTCGCGGAGGCAAGGCCTGCACTGATGGAGACCGAGGAGGAGCAGAGACGACGCGCCATCGCTGCTGGGGCACGGCCGGCAGCGCAAGACATTATGCCACAGAGACGAAGCGGAAGCAGACGAGGTGGTGGCCGGCGTCGGTCGGAGGAGCTCCGGGTCGGGGAGACGCTGGCGACAGTGAGCTAGGCCGCGCTCGGGGCGACGCGGTGAAGGACGAGGACCGGTGATGGGACTTGCTGGACGGCGCAGAGAGGCGGCGGGGCTACCATGCGGCCGACGGCGAGGAGCACAGGGTCAGCGAGGTTGGGCCGGCAGACGAGGACGGGGTGGAGGTGCACAAAGAGGCGGCCGTGGCCATCGTGTGCGCCAGGGTGAAGCTCCTGCGGCAGGGACGGTTGGTGACGCGGCGGCCTCGGTGGAGACGCGGTCAAAGAGGGGTCGACGATGTCGGCCCGAGCTTGAACGACAGCGAGGAGAGGCGGAGTTGGGCGAGGCGCGCAGGACGGCGGCGACTTGACGCGGCTGACATGGGCGAGGCACAGATGGAGAGGAACGGGACACGGCGGTCACGCTCCGGGGGGCAGGGCAGCCAGAGGTGGCGGCCGGCGCGGGAGAGGGCGCCGCGCAAGGCGGGAGGAGCTCCGGGCGGCGGAGGCATGTGCTCGCGGGCTGGGACGGAGGGCAGGGTTGCAGCGAACGGCGGCAGCGTAGAGAGGGGGCTCCGTCGGGGTAGGTGGGAATCGGGACGGGTCACGCGTCAGTGAGGGCTGAGGTTGTCGGTGGGAGTGGGTCCACTAGATGGGGCCGGGGTGGGACGTGGTAGTGGGCACGAGGCCAGGATGGGGTACGCGGCACGGCAATTGTGTGTGTTGCACGGGAGGCTGGGACGCGGGACGCGCCCGATGGGTGGACAGGGGTGCGCGTGCTGCGCGCTACCATGTGTGAGGCGGCGGCGGTGGAGGGTGTGGTCGGGTAGGTGGTTAGGGTTAGCTAGGGTTTGGGGTGGCCTGGCTAGTTGGGCCTCGGGCCTGGCCGGCTGGGTTGCCCCTAAAAAAACTTAAAATTTTTATTTATTTAAAACGGGGCTTTTGTATACCTTTTTTAGACAAAACAAAATAATCCGGAAGACCAGTGTTTTATAGTTTGAATAAAAGACGGGGCGTTTAGAAAACAAAAATAGACTTTTCGAAAATAGTTTTAGACAAAACCATGCATGATGATGACGATGCTCAAATGCAATGTGGCATGATGACATGAGCATGCGGTCATGATGATGCAATGCAGAAAAACACAGCGATTTTCTGGTAGTGGTTTTAGCGGGGTGCTACAATTCGACACCACTAACAATGGATCTCGCCCTTGAGATCCGCCTCATGGTACGGGGAAGAAGGCCGATGATCTGAGTCTTCTCGTGTAGTGTAAATCCTCGCGACACCACTAACAAAGATTCTTGCTCCATCTTGAAATCGACGACACCACCAACAAGGGGTCGTTGTGCATGGTCGTCGAGAAAACACTCTGGGAACAAACGACGAAGGTAAAGGTATCAAGAGATAAGGCCACCTTTAACTTCCGTGGAAGGAGCAAAATTGCTTGATCCACCGATTCGATGTACAAAAGTGCATAGTGAGAGGCGGTAGGGTGATCAGTCCATCCCGTACTCAAAGCATCCTTTTGTAAATGAATCACAGAATCCTGCAACCAACTCTCGGGATTTAGACTGAAGATCTTCACAAGTGGTGTTCGGAACAAGAGGGGTGATGTAGGATCTTCATCGGATCTGGCGTAGATGATGTCGTCGCATTGGGGACCATCGGAAGATACAAAGAAACATCGTACGAATAGACACAATGATCAGGTTTCGCGGTGGATCCTATTGGCATGAACAATACATGCTCAAGGTATACTCCAACTTCACCAATGCTCATCCTTCTCATATGCTTTTCAGCGATACAGATATCTCTCAAGGGGCACATACCGATAAAGAGTTCAAGGACAAAAGATTGGATGAAGGTACAACAGCCGAGACGCAGATTGATGATTGTAGAACCACCGTTATAAAGGAAGGAAGCGAAACCCTGAAGGTACGACAGGAACCCAACCACGGGAAATCCTGGACTTGAAGAAAAGATAAGAGAGTAGAATCAAAACATGCAGAGGTAAGAGGACAACAGCAGAGGGGTAAGGAGTAAAAGAAGACCTAATCAGATCTATCCAACCGATTTTTTGCAAAAATAGTTTTAACACTCTACTTCGGCCGTTAGCTAGGTTATCCTACAGGCTGGACCAGTGGGGTATCGCAACTGCTGAGCTCTGATACCACTCTGTAACACCCTCGAATCGGCCATATGCAAGTTTTAGCGCTTCCCGCCAAACCCGCATAGAAAACGATTCAAGGACGCCCACCAGGCACTTTCGTGCGGGTGGAAAACGAAGTAATACCATTACACAATAGTCCACGATGGAACCCACAGAACATATATATACAACAATGACTCCATGAGCCAAGAATACAGATATACAATACAAAGATCCAAATCACCTTGAAAACGATACAACGTCCGAGTACGGACAAGATGCAAATGGGGCTAAGAGCCCTGAAGAATAACCAATGGCGTCCATAACCCTGCCCAGGCCAAGCCGGAAGGGTAACCCTGCTAACGACGTCGAACTCGTACCTGCTAAACAAAAGGGGTGCCGACAAAGGGCAAAGGGAAAAAGAGGAGTGTCAGTACTGAGGCCAGTACACGGCGAGGCTAGAATTCGGCGGCTATCGCCTACATAGGTATGGTGGACTGAAGCGGCAGCGCAGCATGCACTAAACAACCTATAGAGACTCGATAAACTGTCGGTTATTAGAGAGAGATAAGAAAGACCTATCCGGATCCAACCTGATAGTAACACCACTCATACCCATCCTGGCATTTCCCCCCTTGAGACCAAACGAGGAAGTCAAACCGAGGAACTCACACAGTTGGCAGTTTTATTCATTCCATTATAGTTGAAGCACTTACTAGTCAGATATAGATAGCATAAGTCATCCTGATAGCATAAGTAGTGGGCAGTTTTAGTTAACCATTCGGTTGTAGTTGTAGTACTTACTAGTCAGATACGATTAGCATGTGACATCCCAAACCCAGCAATTGTTGGCACTTTTATTTCCTTCCATTGGAGTTACGATACTTACTAGGCAGGTATAACATGACACGATACACCCTAGTTCCACCAGTTGTTGGCACTTTTATTATCCATTCCATTATAGTGAAGCTGATTACTAGTCACATATTAAGTCAAATTTATAGCACTACTTTAGTTATGCTTGTCTATGATCGAGATACTGTGCTCCAAGTCGTCCATAACCACGGACAGGGCTTTCATAAAGATTTACCCTGCAGGGGTGCACAAATAGCAACACACACACGATCAACCTCGGAAAAACCAACTCAAAACCCAACGAGGCTTTCACGACAAAGCAATCATAGGATTCATAAAATATTTCAGGGGCCACCCTATTAAGCTACCCGCAACGAAGTTGGCCGGCTCCGAGACAGACCCAAGGTTTGCGCCAATGGCTGTAAACGACTGGGAACCCGAAAGTGTGACTGGGCTTGTCGATACTGCGAAAACAATCCGTAATTCCTAAACAGTACAGGTGCTGCACGCACAATCGTAAATAAAGCAGTAAAGCATGGCATAAGACAAGATAGTAATAAAGCCCCAAACTAGTTTGTGGCCCCAAGAAATAAGAAATGAATCAAGCTCTGGCTAAGGGGGATTCATAGACTCTCCCGGATGTGGATAGTGCGAATAGTCAAGGAACAGGTATCAAGTACTCGGGGCCTACGGGACACAAGTGGACATGAAAAACCAAATAGCATATATTGTCCACTGGTGCCTCTTTCATTAGTTATCCCAGCAATTTAATAGTTGTATTTAAAGTCATGATCAACTCCACCGTAAACATCTCCACCATTTATCATGTGTCAACTTGCCGTTAACGGTGAAATGACAACAACGTGAAGCAACACATAAGCAAGCAACTACGACTCGCAAGGCTGACTATCTATCGAACAACAGGCAATAGGATGTGTCCATGGCAATATAGAGGCTGCAAGGAGTATAAATGGTGCACGGAAACTAAAGCATCGCAATACGGATAGCAATAGATCAACAAGAGGAAGTAAAGACTGTAAATGCAAGATAGGTAGAAAGAGGGAGGATGCTCGCCTGGGAAACACTGCAGAAGATACACCGGAGAACTTGTCAATACTCGCATCCACTCATCGGCCTAATCCGCGAAGAAGCAAACACTAGAACAAACACCGGATGCACTATTTAATACTACGGCAAAAGATCCGGCATGTTTATGATATGATGCATGGCATGGCAAAGATGCGATGCAACTAGTCAACATTAAGCGGAACCGGGGTCTCGACAATTAATTAAGTGGTTCATGTTGTTTAGCTACCCCGCAATTTAAATGTTGTATTAACAAGGCAAAACATGGCATCGGTTTGCTACGCAAATTTAAATGGAGCCAATATAAGACTAGATTCGCCCACATATGGTCTCCATATTTAATTTAGGTGAATCGACAAAATACCACACAACCCCCAAAGAATGTATGCGACATGAATGATTTAATATGCAACAGATATATATTATATATTATAAAAATATTGGTCTCAAGAAAGGGGTCGCACATCGGTCATCGGCGATTTTGGGGATCACCGAGGGGGTTCGATGGGGTCGGTCTTCGGATCCGAGAGGGAGAAGAACGCCGGCTGCGGTCTTCGGGTCCGAGAAGGAGCTCTTGGTGTCCCATGAAGGAGTACTCAGGGCTCCATGATGGAGAACTTGGGGTGTCCGGCTTCGATTGCCGACGGCGGACTTGATTCCGGTACGGGGGATCTCCAAGCGGTTTCAACCTTGGACGAAGAAATTGACCTCCGTGGTCGGTGGCGTACTTGTGCGGTGCCGATGGTCTTCGGGTGGAACGGGGTTGGGGTTGATCTTGCCGAGATACCTTGGGGTTGGGATGTGATCTGGTTTGGACTTAAGCAGCTCCAAATCATACCACAACATCACTGTGGCACACAACAACCGGGAGAAGAGCCACACATGCACGTATAGGAACCAAGGCATCTTGACGAGCCGAAGTGGTCTTCACGGGGACATCAGTCACGACATTAGACTACCTGCGTGTCCGTGACGAGGCCGACACGAATGCACACGCACGGGAAGGAGGTCACGGACAGAGAGCAGCGGGCACGGGGCGGAGAAGTAGCCATGGGCGGAGGTGCTCCAGTCGACGACGAGCGGGTCGGGAGAAGGCACATTCGAGGCCCGCTACGGTGGCAGCTGCTTGCGGGAGAGGGAGGTCGTGGAGGCAAGGCCTGCGCTGATGGAGACCGAGCACGAGCAGAGACGAGACGTCGTCGCTGCTGGGGCACGTCCGGCAGCACGAGATGTTGTGCCGCAGAGACGACGCGGAAGCAACCGAGGTGGTGGCCGGCGTCGGTCGGAGGAGCTCCGGGTCGGGGAGACGCTGGCAACGGTGAGCTAGGCCACGCTCGGGGCAACGCGGTGCAGGACGAGGACCGGTGGTGGGACTTGCTAGACGGTGCAGAGAGGCGGCGGGGCGACCACGCGGCCGACGGCGAGGAGCACAGGGTCGGCGAGGTCGGGCCGGCTGACGAGGACGGGGTGGAGGCGCACAGAGAGGCGGCCGTGGCCATCGTGTGCGCCGGGGTGGAGCACCTGCGACAGGGACGGTTGGTGACGGGGCAGCCTCGGCGGCGGTGCGGTCAGAGAGGGGTCGACGACGTCGGCCCGAGCTTGAACGACAACGAGGAGAGGCGGAGTTGGGCGAGGAGCGCAGGACGGCGGCGACTTGACGCGGCTGACACAGCGAGGCACAGACGGAGAGGAACGGGACGCGGCGGTCACGCTCCAGGGGGCTAGGGCGGCCAGAGGTGGCGGCTGGCGTGGGAGAGGGCGCCGCGGAAGGCGGGAGGAGCTCCGGGCGGCGGAGGCACGTGCTCGCGGGCTGGGACGGAGGGCAGGGTCACAGCAAACAGCGGTGGCGGCAGCCTAGCGAGGGGGCTCTATCGGGGTAGGTGGGAATCGGGATGGGTCACGCGCCGGTGAGGGCTGGGGTTGTCGGTGGGAGTGGGTCCACTAGATGGGCCGGGGTGAGACGTGGTAGTGGGCACGAGGCCAGGATGGGGTACGCGGCACGGCAATTGCGTGTGTTGCACAGGAGGATGGGACGCGGGACGCGCCCGATGGGTAGACAGGGGTGCGCGTGCTGCGCGCTACCATGTGTGAGGCGGCGGCGGTGGAGGGTGTGGTCGGGTAGGTGGTTAGGGTTAGCTAGGGTTTGGGTGGCCTGGCTAGTTGGGCCTCGGGCCTGGCCGGCTGGGTTGCCCCTAAAAAAAAGTTAAATTTTTTATTTATTTAAAACGGGGCTTTTGTATACCGTTTTTAGACAAAACAAAATAATCCGGAAGACCAGTGTTTTATAGTTTGAATAAAAGACAGGGCGTTTAGAAAACAAAAATAGACTTTTCGAAAATAGTTTTAGACAAAACCATGCATGATGATGATGCTCAAATGCAATGTGGCATGATGACATGAGCATGTGGTCATGATGATGCAATGCACAAAAACACAGCAATTTTCTGGTAGTGGTTTTAGTAGGGTGCTACAGTGGTCTCTTGTTCCACAGCCCCTGATTCGAGTTACATATATTAGCAATCGATCCAGTATCAAATACCCACGTGCTACTGTGAGTACTAGTCATGTACACATTAATAACATGTATATCACATATACCTTTGTTTGCCTTGCCGGCCTTCTTGTCCGCCAAATACTTGAGGCAGTTGCGCTTCCAATGGCCAGTCGCCTTACAATAGTAGCACTCGGTATCAGACTTAGGGCCAACTCGGGATTTCTTTTCAGGCGTGGCAACATATTTTTTGCCCTTCTTTCCCTTCTGTTTACCCTTGTATTTCTGTCGTTTCCTGTCTAACGTCCATGCTAACTAAGGTCTCCTACAGTCAGGATGGCTCTGATACCAAGTTTTTGGGATCCCCAGATTATTCATCCGAGAAATCCCTGTTATGCATACATCCACGTTCCCATGATCAGTGAGCCGTGGAACATAACTGACAGGTACCATTACAACATCCGAAACATACCGAGTTACAAGACTTACATAAATTCCATTATGGCTACATCATCAATAGCAGCGGAACATCGCCAAGCGCAGAGCCCAATCGTGCCTCAACCTATAGGAAGCTGACTGGGAAGACGACCTAGCTCGCTGGACGTCACCTAATTTCTCCCGACAATCGAACCTCTGAAAGTCTGGCCAAGTAAATAGCCAGGGACACAGCCATGAGTACTTTTGGATGTACTCGCAAACCACCAAGATAAGTGAACAAAGGAAATGCAATTCTGGCTGTGGCGAGATAGCTCAATCTGGGGTTGCTTTTGAAAATCCTAAACTAACTTTGAAGTTATGGCATCTCCATATCTTTGTTGAAAAAGATTTTGAAAACAATTTTGTAGTAGAAACCCATTTTTAAGCATCTTAGACCCCTCGGGTCAAAACAAAGCCTTCGAACTCGGGTTCCCCGGAACCTTCGTCCTCAAAGTACTTGTTTCCCAAACAAGCACAGTTTGGGTACTCCTAGCCAACACCTTTACAACCTTCCTTGACCGTGGACACGACTATTCGAATAGGTTATACTCTGCATAGTTTGCGCACTTTCCCCACAAAAATCAGTACATTCGTTGGGATACAACCACGGCCCACTACCACTGTAGATGGGGGTCCGAATAATCAAACCTAACATTTCGCTTGTCAACCCTAGAAAAGGCATGCTTTTCCTCTTGGGTTTGTTCTCCCTGGCAACGAGTATGTGGCTCCCAGCCAGAGTCCTTCCTTCCGTACACGCGCATACCCAAGCCGCAACTTGGCGTATACCTTAAATATGGTGACTCCACTTCCTTCCGTACTACCTAAGTCATACCGTCCGCGGGAGACCCAATTGTTGCACCGGACTCCTGTCAGTTCAGGCTCATTCTTGCCGAGGCAAGCGACAGGCTTTAGATCCTTGATCTGGTGGCGCCTGCCCAGAATTCCAGGGATTTCTCCCTATAAGCATGGTAGAAGTTGCCTCGGCTAATGCGGACAAACTACGAGTCAAACCCCAGCACTTGGGGTAATGTGGTTGCGCGGATAAAAATTGTTCCAGTAAAGGCGTAGAACATTCCATCACATTCTCACTTCTCTTCATCACCAATTCTTTTGTTAAAACCTCCACTAGGAACGATGCCTCTTCCCAGGGTTTTACAAAGATAGTTTTGAAACATTTGTAGTGGGGAAAAATCCCAAAACAGTTTATTTTCTCAAAACCGGGGTTTCCAAGGAGGTAGGACGCTAACCATCATACCCTCAGTCTAAAGGGGATAAAATGGTAGGTACATCGGGGTGGTGCCTCGAAGGACACGAAGTCATAACTTGGAGGGGCCAAGTTATTATCGCAGTATTTGTAAAACAAAACATGCAGATAGATAATG
This sequence comes from Avena sativa, assembly GCA_916181665.1. NCBI lineage: Eukaryota > Viridiplantae > Streptophyta > Magnoliopsida > Poales > Poaceae > Avena > Avena sativa. The sequence goes on from OV702291.1 coordinate 355,503,085, forward strand.
CAATTTATAAAGAGGATACAAAACAGGTAAAGGAGAGTAGGACATATATCAGAGTTTGGGAAATGGTGGCTTGCCTGTGATCAGCAATAAGTCCCTGGACTTCTTCAGATAACCAGAAAATACCCAATAAATAATAATAAGAAGTCCCTTCCTTCTTGTCGTCAGACACTCACACTATCGTTGTCATCGGGTACACATGCAAGCAGACAATACCACAATCAATACCAGGTAAACAAGCATCACACCATACAGCAAGCAAACATACTGAACACTACTGCACTTAGGAGGTTTTGGAGAAGTTGGGTTCTATTGGTGGGATTTACTAGATTGCCACTGGGTGTTTTCTCTTAGAAGATAGTTGTCAAGGCTAGATACAAAGCATTTGGATTAGGGTTCTGAGGTCAGTATGAAACCAATGTGCAAAAGTGATATCCTCAGATAGGTCTTGTCAAGAAAAAACCAACACAAGTGGTTTCACTTGAATATCAAATTCCTAGATTTAGTTATGCTTTTTAAAGTGGAATAAACTCTAGTTTAAGGAATTAATTCACCAGAAGAGTTTTGGAGCTCCAAAGATTATTTCCTTGGATGGTTAGGTATTATTTGATGTAGTGAACCACCTAGAGTTGGAATTAAGTCAAAATAATTACCAGAATGCCCTCAATAAATTCCCAAAGGCAGTTCTGTATGATTCTTCTCTTTTTCACCAGATTACTTCTACAGAAGCTATGGAGTTGGTTACAAGGGCATGTGATAGGTATGTCCAATACCTTTCCGTAGGAATTGGATTCACCCTTTTTGGAGTTGCCAAACTCCTTGAGTGATTTATTTAGTGAAAATACCCATCACAAAAGTATTTAAATCACTAAAATTCAACCATAGCTCAATAAAGTTTGAGCTGCTAGGATTGGATAAACACAGATCCGAGGAGGTGCTAGGAATTGGAATCAGGTCAATACCACATTTGGTGTGACCTAGAGAATTTATTCAAGGCAGACAAGGGTTGGTTTGGTTATTTTTGTTAAAGGCAATATACTGTTCAACTTGGCATGGGATCTGTGCTGGATGATAGGTATTTCCAATACCTTCCAGTAGGATTTTGGTTCATATGAAATGGAGGTGTAAAACTCTTTGAGGAAATTAATTAGTGTTCTAGATATATTTTAGCAGAATAAATTTCCAGGAATTAATGGGATTTAATTTGGGCTTGGGGTTGCCTCTACATGTTTGATAAAGCATCAGGGAACCCCCAGAATTTTGAATCTTGGCGTTTGGACTTGATTTACATTTTTGTTTGGATTTAAACCAAACAGCCTTTCAGCAGATCTGGTGGAAAAACAAAAGAATAAGGGCAACGAGGAGCCTTTCAGCAGCTTGGTTTGAGCGAGTAAGTGGGTCGCCGAGCCAATTCAGCCCAGCAGAGGAGGTGGTCGCCGACGGGAGCTAGATTTGAATCCAGCTAGGCGGGGCACAGGGGTCAGTGAGGGCAGTAGGGTGAAGCGGTATGGGAGGCCGCTGGCCGCTCGATTAGATAGAGGATCGACGGCTGGGAGCTCGTCGTCCACCTCTGACAAGCGGCGGCACGCATGAACCCTAGGGGGCGACAAGGGAGGTGCGGGGAGCTCACCTGAGGGCTCGGGAGGCGGCACGGAGGGTGCAGGGCGACACGGTCGATGATGCTGAGCAGAACGAGGGGCGGCACGATGTGGTCTGCCGCCGGGAGGTAGCTCGTGCGACGGTGGCCGAGAGTAGACTCGTCGGAGCTCGACGGCGACGGTGGAGAAGTGGGTCCTGGGCAGAAAAGAGAGCACGGTCAGGTAGAGGAGGAGGAGGGGATCTCATGAGCTGACATGCAGAGGGAATGGAGCAGATGGGAGAGGGCCTTGCTCGATTTTTGAGAGGAGGCCGAGAGCTCCTCTTCTTCTTCCTTCGAACAACACAGAGCAGGGGAGAGGTAGGGAGTGCTGGGGGAGGTGAGTGGGAGTGAGAGGAAGGAAATGAGGGTAGGGGCAAGCTGGGGAAGGGCTGCTGGCCTTTATACCAAGATGGAGGAATAGATGGGGTAAAAGTCCATTTTGGACAAGGGGGAGGGCAATGCTGGCCAGGGATTGGTCCAGATGGAGGTGGAGAGGGGTAGTATAGGTATTTGGTGGTGCTGGACCAGAGAGAGAGGGGGTGGCATCAGTGGTAAATAAATGAAGTGGATCTTTGTAAGATTTGGGGTTGTATCTCTCTCTTCTACTAGTACAAGGGCAAAATGGGAAATGCTAATGTGGTGCTATAGGGCTGGTCGACCAGTGGGGTGTCCTGGTGCTGAGGATGAGCATTGAGCAAGGTTTGATGAAATTTGGAAATGGTTTGAGTAGTGGTTGGCTTAATTGGCAAATTTGATCAAACTAGAGGTTTATGAAGGAAGTCCAAAATCTTGCATTGGACTAGAGGAGAAAATGGTGCTGGTAGGTAGATGAGGTCAAGGTAGACTCCTAGGATTTATTAGGGATTTTTCAGAGGAGTTTTAGTCCACTTGAATCTAATTACTCAAAAAGGACAGAAGTGATTTCTAGAGGATCATTTGATATTTTTCCATTGGACAAGGATGTATTTTGATGTGGGAGGGTCCCAGAGGTGAATACACACTTAGGGGAATTTTTCCAAAATTTATTGAGGCATAAAAGTATTTAAAACAATTATTATTCCAATTCAGCCATTTAAGAAAATAGGCAAAAAGAAATAATAAAGCTTCTCAAAAATATTTATTTTTGAGGTGGGAAGGTGAGGTGTGATATATGGAACTCACATGAGCCACAAGTTAGGGAAGTATTTTGGCAAAAACCAAACTTTCCTTTATGGAGGGAGTTTTGGAGATTTTGGCTATTAAGGAAGTTAAATAGTTTTGGGGCCATAATAATTATGGATAATTATTGATAAATCTTGATGATTAGATTCGAGGATGTATACAAGAGGAAGCAAGTGTTTGCAACCTTGTGGAATGGAATTCCAACTTGAACTGGGTGGAATACCCTAGATTAGGGATCTAGGGAGGTGTTAATTTCATACCACCAAAACATGCTTGCATCTTGGAGCTCAGAGCTCACCTTGGTGCAAGGGATAGATGGATAGGTATACCAGGTTATATATATGATAATGGAAGAAAGAGTTTGAATTAACTGCATTTGAGGTGATCTAGAAATGATGGCAAACTTTGTTGAAATTAAGGCTTCCAAGCAATATGACTCATGATGCCTTATAAACCATGGGGGTTTAAACAGCACAGAGATCCATTTGGAGCAAGTGGAGTAGGTTCTGATAGAAATCAATGAATAGAACACAACCATGCAGAGAGTTGGTCCATAGGGTTTTGGATGGTGGTGTGGGCTTCTAGCAAAGTTGGCATGATGACTAGTTTTGCAGGAAATGTTATTTTCTTGTCTGCAAAACCATCATGGACAAGTGGGTTGGAGGAGGATCTAACCAGGGGAAAATGTGGACCTTGGTAGTCCTTAGGATGGTTAACAAGATGGTGCAAGTTCATTTCCAAAAATGCACATGGTTTGAGAAAAAGGAGGCATTCCAAAAGGTGATGTTGAAACTGTTTCCAGACTTAAGTCAAAATTGGCAGTTTTGAGGAATTTGACTAGAGTAGGAGAGGGAATGTTCTTGGAGGGTTGCAAGGTGTCAGAGCTTTAACAAGGGGGTGGTAGGGAAGTGTAGAGTGAGTATATGATATCCATGCTTGATATTGGTCTTCAAGGACTTGGAAACATCTAGAATGGAAATCCTTAGAATTAATCTGGTTAAGGGTTTTAGATGATCACGTAGGGGCTAGGGATCAAAACTAGGTTTGCATTCTTGATTAGGGATTGATGATTTGGAAGAATCTTGATCCTAGTGATGAGCTCCTAGAGTAGCTCATACTACTTCCTAAGCAAGCAAGTCAATCAGCAGATCAAAACAACTAATCAGACAGCAGATCAAGGCAACCCATCTTATAAACAAATCAACTACTCTAGGGTTACCATCAAGCTTAGATTGAGGTAAGGTTGGGGCATTTTGAAAGGTTTGATTTGTGAATAAGGTGAGAGTCCTTGGTATTTCTACCAAGAGTAGAATTCAAAGTCCTTGAAAAGAGTGTTTTGGGAAAACTCGAGATAAGATTAATTGAGTGTTCTGTCTTGAAAACATAAGGAGATTGTATTATATATCTCCCCGTAGTTTTGTCAATAAAAGCTACCAAAAATAGTTTTGGTTACATAGGCATCTTGGCTCATGTTTTGAAATGCCAGAACGTTTGAGAATATGTAAAGTAAGCCAAGATAGTTTTGGTAAATAGCTTTTGTCAACTGGGGTTGAGGTAAGGAGTATCATAGGATACACTCTATTAGGAACAAGTGCAAACAAACAAGAATCAAGCACTGCACCAAAGCACAGAAAAAGTTTTTGTTCCCCCTGATTTTTGCATTCTGGACAACTAATCAGGGTTGCTGAAATTGGGATGTTACAACCCTTCCAATATTTGTATTGCGGACATGGGTGGATCCCAAGCTTTTGGTTGATATCGCTTTGTTGACTGGCTTCCTCCGCCTTCATCCCAATTGCGGCGGTATCCGCTATTGTAGTCTTTGTTCCCGTTGTTGCCTTCTAGCTGCGACGTAACTTGGTCCCATGTTACCGTCATTGTTTGATCGCCTCATGTCATTGTCGCGCTTGTCTCTGTCTTCTTCAGGTGATCGTGTTCATTTGTTATGTAGTGTGTCTTCTCCATCAGCCCAGCGGTTTGCTATGTCCATTAACTGTGGAATTGTCTTGGGTTTAACTCGACCCAATTCTTCTATGAATTCTCAACAACGGAGGCCATCGTTGTAAGCATCAATGGCTCTTTCATCGGATATGGATTCGGCTGTATTTTTGATGATGTTCCATTGCTAGATAAATGCTCTTATTGACTCTCTAGGTTTTTGTGTGCATGCTCGCAATTGCTCTAAGGACGCGGGTCGTTTGAATGTGGACTGAAAGTGTCAGATGAACTTATCCTCGAGATTGTTCCAGCTACAAATAGAATCTTCCGGCAATTGTCTGAGCCATGACCTTGCAGCACCGGTGAGGTGCAATTGTAAACTTTGCATTGCGGTGGCTGTTGAGCCGCCCTGTAATTTGACAGTAGCTAAATAATCTGCCAACCAAGCTTCGGGTTCTTGGAGTCCATCATGTTTTAGGCGTTCATGCGAAAGTTTGAAGTCTTTGGGTAATGAAGTTTTCCGAATCCGCTGACTAAACCAACTGGCACCGCAGAATTATTAGTCGTCTTCATCGTCGTGGTATCTTCGGTTGCGGTTTTCGTCTCTTGCGTTACTTCACGGCTCCAGTCCTGAAAGATGTTCCTGATGTGGGGATCACGATCATCGGGTGCGTCCCGCTTACCGAGGGTTGCTACGACGGTGTGGGGATCTGTCAGGTTGATGCGTAATTCCTTGTTCTGCTTGTGCGAGAGTTGCTCCTACCATGTCGAGGTTCATTAGGGTAGAACGGTGGAGAGTCGCATGAGGATCATCGGGTGTGGGTTGAGTTGTGATCAGATATGTTTGTGCGGCCATAATAGCTGCTTGAGCTGTTTTTTCTTTGAAGTTTCCTGCTTAATCTACTGACATAAACGATAGATCAAGATCTCGGATCAAAGCGTTCCCGTTCGTTTGGGGGATGTTCTGTAGTCGAGATGTTCCAGACCTTTTAGTAGAGCTTAGTTGTGCCCGTCATAAGCTGGATTCATCGGCTAACCTCTTTCTTTCATCGAGTTGCCTCTGCATCCTTAGTAGGTCTCTCTTCTTGTGGTGAAGTAAGTATTGGTATGATAATCAATCTTTGTGTGGAGGTGTCAGTTGTCATTGGAACCACAGACAAAATTTCTTCCCGTACCTTTTCCCATGTCGACGCTTGTAGCCGAAGAGTTCGCCTTTCTTCCCCGTTTGGTTCTGTCCTTCCTCCTAGGACTATGCGGTTGTTCGCTGTTTCTCCCCCGTTTCCATGGTCTCCTTTGTTGCTGTGGTTTCCTGCATTGTCATCTGATAAAATATCATTAGGATCGAGGATAGGGTTACCGTTAGAATCGTGCAATGTCAAGCTAGTCCCGTTGACCATGCACACTCGATGGCGTGTCATGTATTGGCTCTTGTCTTTGTCATCTAAATTCATGGAGACACTGTTGGGTGGATCAGTGAAGTCCATTAATTTCTATTCTGGGTAGATTTCTACCAACCTTATTCCAAAGTCAATGTTTTCACCGTTTTCCTCGGGTTCATAGTTTGGTGGGTTTGTTTCATGCGGTGGAGTTAATAGGGACTCTGATCCGAAGGAGAGATTGTCGTAAAGACCATCAAGGTCCCCCAGATCTGCCTTATCTTGCTTGTTTTCCTCTGGTGCCTGGATTTCTGCCATGACCTCCATTGAGGATCCGAACAAATGATGTTGGTATCATTGTAAGCATGGTCTTTTCCACTGACGGTTCTGATGTAGTCAGTGTCGAAGGGTGTGATTCTTGGGAGACTTCTACTTGGAAGTGGAAACTTCTGATGATTAGATCGGATCCACCGTTGAATTCAGCTGGTACTATCACAGGCGTGGGCGGGTGTGGAACCACTTTTGTTGGGTTGCTTCTTGGAAAAGAGAGTTCCGCCGAATCCATGGTTCCATCATTCAAGTTTCCCAAAGACATCGCCAATTGACGAGGGGTAACCTCGTCAATGTCCATGAAGAAGGACTTAGGGTTTCGCAGGAAGAGAACGCTGGGGATTTCGTCTGATATCAGGAGAATAATGGAATCAAAGTTGCCTAAATATTTGGTGAATCGCACTATTACAGATCGCCTAAGCCACTCCCATCCTATATATAATAGGCTGGGTCTCAAAGCTGTATTTGGATAGGTTACACATACACGATTACAATACCAACTCAATGTTGGTGTTTTCTCTTGTTTCCTAATACAACTATAGCCTTTGTCGGTTGCTCCTTTCTGGCTATCATCTTGACTCTTCATGGGTCGTAAACCTTTCTTTAGGCCTAGGTAGCAAATTATAAGTACCCAAGTAACCATACCTATGTCAAAGGGAGTAGGTGTTGGTGACAGTGAGGCTGGCGACCAGGGCATGGAGCAGAGGCGACACAGAGGGTGGACGGCATCGATGACTAACACGGGCACGACAGTGAGGTAGCAACGGTAGGAGCGGCATGCGCTAGTACGACGTCAGCATCCTGGCATGCTGCCGCATGCCGAGCTACCCGGAGTAGCTTCAAGGGATCCTTGTGTAGCCCTCCTGATGCAGCGGCGCAGTTCCAGGACCCGCAGATCATCGAAGGACAGAGTTGGCAGCAGCAAGGCTAAGGGCTAGGGTTTGGATGGTTTCTTGAGAAGATGAGACGAGGGTTAGGAGGGGATCTTGATCTGGTATGGGAAAGGAGTGGTTCAGGGGGAGGCCAGCTCTGTTGCTGCTTTATGCAGAGGCAAGGGGAGAGAGGCATCACACGCTCGGCGTGGTACTGGCAATCATGTGTTGGGATGGGGAAGAAAAACAGGGCGTGATCATGGTTCAGGTCGAGCCGGGCCAAGGAGGGGTGCAGCCGGGGTCTGGTTCCTAGGACAGGGTTCAGCCGGGCTTGATCATCTTGTAAAACAAGGAAGGTAAGAGGGAGAGGGGGTTCACCACATGTGACATGGCCACATACATGATCACAAGCATGGGATGCCCACATGTAGGAAGATAAACGGGTGTATGTGTGAGCCACATACATGGGTAGGTGTAGGTAGCTTAGTAGAATTAGGTTGATTTAGCTTAGTGGAATTTGAATCGAAAGACAAAGTTTGAATTCAAAAGCAACATTCTAAATTAAAGAACAAAGATGAGGAACCAATGTGTGTTGTTATTGCATGTGAGATGCAAGTGCACATATACATGCATGTGCACCCCTAGATGCATGTGGGGCATCTTTGTGGAAACAAGAATATGACACTTGTATGTGAGATAAGAGGTTGTGAAACCAAGGGGTTTGAGGGAGGCATCCAAGAGTGGTCATACGTGTATGTATAGATACATACATAGCTTGAAGGAGGAGCAAGAAAACCAATACAAAAGAATCCCAGAAGAAAAGAGAGGATGATCAAGTGGAAATGTAAGCTTGCATGGGCCATGCATAAATAATTAATGCAATCCCAGGGAGAGGTTTATGAGTCATGAGTGAATATTACCACATGGGATTGAATTTAGAAACAAATAAAATAGGGGCCCATATGTAGTATAAGTAGAATTCAAGCAAGGGTGGTGTTAATGAGTTAGTAGATAGAAGCAGAATAAGAGATATGCCCCCAACTCATACTGGGCATTATAAACAATTATCAAAAACCAAATACATTATATCAAGAAGCAAATTCAATAATAGACAAATGCATAATGAGGGGAAGAACCAAATGAAAGGGGTTTTATATGATGCTCAAATGCAAGGTGGCATGGTGACATGAGCATGATATAATGATGATGCAATTAATGATATTTTGGAAGTAGCATATATAGACTAGGCAAGTAGCATTACAATTATTAGACAATTGGGATGCTACACGGACTGAGATGGAGAGATTGAAGGGGCTAGGCGGAGAAGTGAGTGTTTTCTGCCACGGTCCTGGCAAGGCAGGCTGCTCCGTGCCTTGGAGAAGGCGAACGACGGCCAGGAGGGCCTCCGCTTCTGCTATCGCCTGCCCGGCGGCCGTGGCGGTGCAGGGCCTCAGCGTGCGGTTGCAGGAGATTCGTACCAGCACTAGAGGAGATGCGGCAGCCTTGGTGCCTGCATCGCGGCCTCTCCGACCAGAGAAGTAGGATCGTCTTTAGTGGAGTTTCCCGATGCCATCGTCTTTGCCACCGAGCAGGGAGTTGGAAGGGAAAGGCTGCGGGGGAAGTGGATAGTAAGCCACAGCCCCATGCCTTTCCTCCCTTTTATAACAACGAGGAGGGAGAACGATTGCTTCCCACCTTGCCGGCTCATGGGAGGGTAACAATCGCGCCCCACAAAAATCATTTTGCAAGAATCGAAGCGGACGCGGTCAATGGGGGCTACCGCAGAAGCCAAGACGTAGCCCAGCAGTCCCGCAACCACTTGAGTGCGCAGGCGCGCGCACGCCAGCCCTGTGGGATGGGAAAGCATGCCGTCCAGTCATGTCGCACTCCCCGCCACGAGGATTGGGCCCACGCGCTATTGAAGGGCGAAGCCCAGAAACGGCCTCTTCGTCGAACCATGACCAATGTTGCAAGTTGTCATCCCTCGCCCGGGCCTGGACGATGAGGGCATCACAAGGATGCGAGCACTGTGTGCTCCAAGAAGGTATGGGCTTGGCATGATGAGCCTATGGAGACTAAGTGTGAGCTATGATGTAGGTGCCTACTGATGAGACGAACACTACACGACGAACCTTGATCTGCTGGCCGAGCGCGGACAAGGAGGAAAAGATAACGATGTGCGCAAGGCGGTCCGACCCTCCTTCCGGAGGCTTCCCCGGAAGGAGGGTAAAGGCACGATTGGGGACAGTGAAGCCAAGGAGCGACCTCGACCGAGCCTCGAAAGGACCATGTGAACGCTTCTCCTAGGCCAGGTGTGGCTCGGGAACTAGAGTCAACTAAGCCTAACAAGGGGTGTTAGGCCCGGCCTTGGGAACTAGCGATGCACCAACGCCGTTGGACATCATCATGGCGCTGTAGTCTGCTACAGTGCACCACCGACATGAGTGACAGCTCGGGGCCTGAGTTGTCACTCAGCTATCAAGTGTGCCTGTGCCCCGCCCTTGGCCATCCATTGGCTACGGGCACCACCCGTCCGCGTGAAGACCGCATGGCACACCGCGATTGAGCCCGGGAACACCCTTGGCGGTACTCCATGCTGGCCCTTATGGTGACCCCTTGGAGTATAAAACGAGGCACTTAGCCGTAGGAATAGAGGGGTTCTTTGGAGGGAGGTTCTTGGATAGGTTTGGAGGAGAGCTTTAGGGAGAGACCAAAAGGGTTGGAGTTTTCAGAGATCAAAGGGTTTGAGAGTTGAGGAGAGGAAAGCTGGTGAAGAGTAGATAAAGAGAGATAGATTTGATATCCTCATTCGTGATGGAGAGAAGAAAGAGAGGTAGAAAAGTGAGAGAAGAAAGAAAGAGGAAACCCGTGAAGTGTAGAATCTAGAGAGAAAGCGGCTCCGTGACACCATAGAGATCATCTTCTTGTACCTCGATCCACCTGAGATAATACACTTCGATGTCTAAGAGCAATCACCAATACAAACCACTGCAATTAAGGGTTTCCCTGGATATCGTAATTAGCTTAGGGAGTCCCTCTTTATCCTCCTTTGACCATGTTGGTTACAAGTCAGCGCCAATTTGTCACTAAGCTATTCCGAGCATGCTTCATGACACGTACAAAGGATTTCTCACTCCCTTTAGTCCAGAAGGCAAATGATATGTGGCCGACTATACATACCATCTAAAGAGAGATATCAAACACAAATCATAAATCTATCATAGACTAGCAGTCATACGAACAGAAGCATAGATCATCTTTATTGCAACTTCATAATGGTGCTAGGGTTTCTCCATCTCCCCAAGAACAAAGGAACTACTCACACATGGAAGAAATCAATGGCATCATCATAATCAAATGGATGGATAAAAGTACGGGTATAAATCTAGTGCAAACCACAATTGAATCTAGAATTACAACAAGATCTAATGGATGAGAGATGGGGGTGATGATGGTGATGCGGATGCAACGGTTGATGATGAAGGGGATCATGCAATGTCCTCCAATGATCCATGAGGAAGCAGAGATTTGCCCTTTGCCAAGTTCCTCCTTCAGATCCCTTTCAGATGTTGTTTTTCATAGTTTCTGGTGGCTGTGAATGTCAGATCTCTCTACCGTCTTTGCCAGAAGAGAGTATTTGATGAGGCGGACACGTCGCCGCATGGTACGGGCGGACGGTCTGGGCGGGCTCCACCCATACCACTGGTCGTTATCGCGACTGATGGTTTCCTCTCGCTTGGCATTCTCCCAGGTGCGAAGGTAAATCAATAAAATGACTTTTATCACTTAAAATATCATATTAAAACATAATATGATAGTCCCAATTGATATGTTCATAATAGACTTAGTAGTTTGGGATCCTATAGAAATAAAGGCAAAAAGGTGCATGCAAGCGCAGTGAAATACCAAAATCCCTATTCTATTTATGCAAAAACAAAAGGTAAATATGCTTCAATTTTGGACTCATAAGGAACATATTCTATAGAAATACAGGACCAAGAATGGAAATATCTTCGAATAGGTGAAACAGGAAATGCATCATAATATTGAAGAAGGACGGTGGGAACACCAACTCAAAACTAACAAGACATTAGACCACGTCATTCTATAACATTGGTATACTTTCTGGATTCATTACGTTCTGATAAATTGCATTGAGGATTGCACATAGCTTCACAATGGGTACTCAAACATTTTCCGGTAGAAGCCCCTTTCAATGCAATTGGAAGCAATTGCGTCATAATCATGTGGAAGTCATGAGACTTTAGGTTCTGGAATTTTTCTCTACCATATTTATTACTCCTTTTATATTTGATAAGAAGCTAAATGGGACCTTGATACTGCTCAGTTATTAAAAAATAGTTCCTTCTCTTTTTTGGTAAGAGTGTAGCTGGAAGGACCTTGATATTTCTCTAGATGCATGACATATCGTTCTTTCATATGTTGCTGGTCCTGCCATGATTTCGGTGTATCTTTTGACTTCCCATACATTCCCAAGAATCCTAGCAGGTTCACACAAAGATTCTTCGTCACGTGCATCATGTCTATTGAAGGGCGGACATCTAGGACTTCCTAATAGGGTAGCTCCAAAAATATATATTTCTTCTTCCACATGGGCGAGTTTTCGGTAGCGTCATTAGGAATAGATTGACTGTCAGGACCCTTTCCAAAGATTACTTCTAGATCCTTGACAATACCAAATACGTCATCACCATTATGGTGGACATGCTTCTTCCAGTGATCTTCCTCACCTTTGAAATGCTTGCCTTTCTTTCTTAGGGGATGCCTGGTCGGAAGAAATCAACGATTTTCAAGTACACAACCTTTTTACGTTTATGCAAATATATAACTTCAGTCTCATCTAAAAAGTGTGTGCATGAATTGTATCCCTTGTTTGTTTGTCCTGAAAGGTTACTAAGAGCAGGCCAATCATTGATGGTTACGAAAATCAATGCTCATAGGTCAAATGACTCTTGTTTGTGCTCATCCCACACACGTCCACCTTTTTCCCCACAACTTTAGAAGTTCTTCAACTAATGGCCTTAGGTACACATCAATGTTATTGGCGGGTTGCTTTCGGCCTTGGATGAGCACTGGCATTGATAGATGTGAGATTCGACACATTTTTTATGGGCTTTATTGATGGGTTTCTCCCGGATTTGATTGTTTTCTAGCTTTACCTAACGCTAATACTTCAATAGCGAAGAAAACTTGGTTTTTAATGTGTGTTTCAGGTTCTGAATGTCAACAGAAGGTTTTAACTAGAGAAACACAATATTTAGGCAAAAACAAGCAAGTCTCTCTTTGGAAGAAATCGAGGGAAGTGTACAAAGGCTTTAACGAGCAACTATACGGAGGGAACAATTTTCCGGCCGTATAGTTCCCGCCGTATAGCTGCCACCGCCTCCATCTTATCAAAAGGGACAACTTTCGTGAAGAGGCCGAGAACAAAAACACAACACAGCAGCTGCCATCCAATCCAAAAGGGAGAAAGAAGAGATTCGGAGAAGAAGGGGAAGACGTTCTTCATCTTGCTCCACGATCTTCGACCTCCTAGCCAATACACCCCCATAGCCATTACTTGTACTTGATAGAGAGAGGGATCTTCACCTTGCAAGACTAGGGTTTGAGATTGTTTCTTCCTATCTTGAATTTTGTTGGATTACTTTTCTATTCTTATTGTGGATATCCATGGTAATATTGAGAAGAACTCCATTTATTTAATTATATCGATGATGCTTTCTTCTCTTGTGTGTGAGTAAGTTCCTTGGGCGTGGGAGATGTGCCTCTATATATTTTCCATTAGTTTGTGATTTATTCTAATTAATATATTATGTGTGCTTGACTATCTGTGGGATGCCTAATCCTTGTTGTCCAATTAAGGGTCCAGACAACATGATGCTTTGTTCTACATAGATAGGATCTTGTTCGCTAGTAGACCGGCGACCCCCCGAGTGACACAGGGATATCAGTGGAAAACTAGTAGACTCGAGGATAAAGAGGAACCACCGTTCTTATTGCATTAGTCCGATCCATGGATCTTAATCTCTAAGCGACCTAAAGGGTCTTAATCGTCTAGTGTCTGACCATGGTTTTGGTAACAGGCTAGTAGGATTATTGAAGTTGGGATGAAATCTACCAAGAGGAGTTCTGGCTAATTATGGGTTGCTCGCCTACACATATACTTATAAGATTATAATTGTTACACTCATCATTCGTCCATCTGGCACATTCACTATCACCATGAACTGTATCTCCTCGCACCTCTTTCACCATCTATAGAAACAACAAACAACCGAATCATTCTTTACTTTTATGCTTTTTTTCTGAAGTTTACATTTTAGTTTTATTTAATACATCCAGTTTAATCCAAATTCCATTCTTGTTTTTACACTTGCAGTCAACTCACTCGAAGACCTGTGACAACTTTGGGTGTGCCAGAGACTTCACCATAAACACTTACCTTTGGGCTCCCTGTGGGATCGATATCTATACTTCGAAAGTAGCTACAAACGATCTGTGCACTTGTAGACATCAGGCATCATAATGAACTTCTGCTTCATGCACACCCAAGGAGGAAGGTTATAGATACATAGAGTAACATGCCAAGTGCTATGACTGCATCTCTTCTCCCCAAAAAGATTCATGCCATCTGTACTTAGACCAAACCTTATGTCGGCATAATGAGATCAGGGGTCCCTCACATTGCGTGGTAGCGCGTGGGTCAGGACCAACCGGTCAGCGGATGTGTGGCCTAGCCGACAAGGTCGTCGCTAGGATGCGAGCACCATGTACTCCAAGAAGGTATGGACTTAGCATCATGAGCCTATGGAGCCAAAATGTTATTTATGATGTAGGTACCTATCGATGAGACGAATGCTACTCGATGAGCCTTGATCCTCTAGCTGGGCGCGGACAAGGAGGAAAAGACAACGACGTGTGCAAGGCGGTCCGACCCCTCCTTCTGGGGGCTGCCCGGAAGGAGGGTAAAGGCATGATTGCGGATAGCGAAGCCAAGGAGTAGCCTCGACTAAGCCCCAGAAGGACCATGGGAACGCTTCTCCTGGGGTAGGCGCAGCCTGAGAACTGGAGTCAACTTAGCATGACATGACGTTTCAGGCCCGACCTTGGGAACTAGCGACGCTCCAGCGCTGCTAGACATCATCATGGCGCTGCAGTCCGCTACAATGTGCCACCGATAGGAGTGATAGCTCAGAGCCTGAGCTATCACTCAGCCATCAAGTGCGCCTGTGCACCGCCCTTGGCCATCCATTGGCCACAAGCACCGCCCATCTGCCCGAAGACCGCGTGGCACACCACGATTGAGCCCGGGAACACCCTTGGCGGTGTTCCACGCCGGCCCTTGTAGTGACCCCTTGGAGTATAAAAGGAGGCACTTGGTCATAGCAATAGGGAGGTTCTTTGGAGGGAGGTTTTTAGAGAGGTTGGGAGGAGAGTTTTAGGGAGAGACCAAAGGGGATTGGAGTTCTCAGAGATCAAAGGGTTTGATAGTTAGGATAGGAGAAGAGAGCCTGTGAAGAGCAGATAGAGAGAGATAGAGTTGATATCCTCCTCCGTGCCGGAGAGAAGGAAGAGAGGTAGAAAAGTGAGAGAAAAAATAAAGAGGAAGCCCGGGAAATGTAGAAGCTAGAGAGAAAGAGGCTCCCCAACACCGTGGAGATCATCTTCTTGTACATCAATCCACCCTAGATAATCCACCAAAGCAGGACGTAGGGTTGTTAGCCAAAGGGCGGCCCGAACCTGGGTAAAAAATGACTGTCTGTGTGGTGTGCTCGTATCAGCAGGTTCCTTTGTCGACATTGAGTCCGTAACACCTTCGTGCCTACTACCGAAAAAATAGGGGGTGCCCAACATCCCCGATGTCGGCGTAGGCGAGATGCAACATATGGCGCACCAGGTAGAGGACACTCGCGTTTTCGGCTTCAGCAATCAACTTCATCTTCAACGGCTTTGTGAGCTTCGTCGTCATCATCACCGACGTATGTTTCGTCTTCATGTTCAACATCGACA
Source organism: Avena sativa (assembly GCA_916181665.1). Classification (NCBI taxonomy): domain Eukaryota; kingdom Viridiplantae; phylum Streptophyta; class Magnoliopsida; order Poales; family Poaceae; genus Avena; species Avena sativa. The sequence continues at coordinate 355,518,429 of OV702291.1, forward strand.
TCGACTGCACCATTGCCATCCATGTAGCTAAAGAGAGGTACTAGCATCGAGACTGGCCCTGCCTTGGTAGACTCGCCCGCTGCACGGAATCACTCCCATGCCCTTCCCACCACTAGGGGCTTGGATGTCGAGCCTCATGCACGGCGCGTAACTACCGTCGCAGGCGCTAACCCTCCACCGCCGTTTTAACCGCACCCTACGGTTGAGGAAGACGAGCTTGCTGGTAGAGGCGCCGCTACGTGAGAGGTACCAACACCAGCCAACATAGGAGGCATCGTACTCGAATACTCCTTCGCCGGCGACGCAAGAGGCGCCACTAGCTGAGTGTCTCTCCCCGGTGGCATAGGAGACGCCACTCGAGGGGGCCATTTGTTAGGTAGAATCGCACTGGTCGGGGCCGGAGGAGCCGACCCCGAGCCGGAGAATCACGCGTTGGCCTAGCATGCAGCGACCCTAGCTCGCATCGGGACTCTCCTCACTTCGCAAAGTACTATCCGCCAACCCTAGTCCCACCGCTCTGGGAACCAAACTTTGGGGGAAGCAATCGCTGATGCACGTGCCATAGCTTGGCACCCACTAGCTCCTGGGACGTCGGAGTATGCAGCATGGAGGGACGACCTCAATGCGCAGCTAGAGTTCATCAGGCTGCATCAGGAGTCCGCCCGCGGTCAATCCCAGTCCATCCTAGGGCCAAGGCGTGGGGCGGAGTGTGCTCCAACATCTCTGTAGGGCCCATGCAGAACCCTGCCACGAGGCCGTGTTCCTGAAACGCTGCCCCTGGATCGGAAGCTACTAGACCCCACAACGATGGAAGGAGAACCGACAACCATGCCACATGCCACTTGGGGGCTGTATCCCCGAGACCAGCGAAGCAAGCTCACATTTCTGCAGAATCACCCATCAACCGCCAGTTCCCGGGAATGGCACGGGGACCCCGAAACGCTCGGGGAAGTGTAAGTAAAGAGGTTGATGGTATGGTAATCAATCTGCACTTTCCCTAACACAAAGATGGACTTGGTGTAATACCTCGGACATTACGCTCTAAGCAACCCAAAAGTGGATAAGGGATTCTACCACGGAGGCCCAAGGCAACCCACTTGTAGGCCCGTCGAAGTGGAGCAGGGCACGGTACCGGCCGACCACCTTAACCACTTTCAAGAACATTAGGACAAGAGCGAGCGATGTAAACGATAGGTAACATGACCACGACATACACAAATGAGTATGTATGTCTATGACTTACAATAGACATCAGATTCACACCATCTAGAAACAATAGAAACATAAATATTCAACTCCATACGACAAGATCCAAATATCCTTGATAGATATAATAGTTTAGGATACATCCTCATACATCATGCAATACAGTATCAAGCGAAAGCGGAAAACATGATCCGAGTATGGATAAGAAGTAAATCGGCATAAGATGCCCTGAAAATAAGCACATCCTGCCCACAAATCTCATGGATCTCCATCCCTAGAATCTCTACACCTTATAGTCATTGCCACCATCATCTGTCTCCTTGATGACCCGCAAGTATAGGGGGTGTACCGCAGTATTTTCGATAAGTAAGAGTGTCGAACCCAACGAGGAGCAGAAGGTGCTGGCTAGTGGTATGGATCAGGAATTCTCTGCAAATACTTAGCAAACGGATTTTTAGGGGTTTTTGATAAAGCAAGTAAACAAAGTACGAGTAAATAAAAGACAGTAGGAATAAATGCAGCAAGTGGCCCAATCCTTTATGCAGCAAAGGACAAGCCGGTTGTATTACTTAAGATGACCAAACTTTCTCGAGGACACATGGGAAGACTGTCAAATGCTTTCGCTTCATATAGTTGATTAATCTTCTTTAGCTTGCTAAGTGTTGTGTGGGTGAACATGTGCTAATGTACCGACCTTCCTAGGACTAATACATACTTGTGATTATAACCCTTGCAAACATCCGTAAGTACAAGAAAGTAATTAAGATAGAAACCTAACCACGGCTTTAAACTCTAAGACCCTTACGTCCCTTGTGCAATGGTTTCCTAACGGGGGTTCAGGTTTCTGTCACTCTGGCAACCCCTATGATTAGTAGCCAAATACACAATGCATTCCCCTAGGCCCATATAGGCGAAGTATCATGTAGTCGACGTTCACATGACACCACTAGAAGAAGTACACAAAACTTAAATATCAAACTATTGAATCTTTCTCAACACAGCTCCACTACTAACAACATGACTTCTCCCATGTCCTCAAGAACAAAACGAACTACTCACAAGACATCATATGGATCATGATCAGAGATGGAATAATGATGTATAACAATCTGAACATAAACAATAATTCAATGGTTCACTCAATAGCATCAACTACAAAGAGTAATCAAAACCAGGAAAGTTTCCCCTATGAACTATGCAAGATTCAACTCAATTATTACAGCAATATGGAGATGGTGATGAGGGTGTTGATGGTGATGATGGTGGTGATGATGATGATGATGATGATCCTGATGAAGTCCAGCTTGATGGTGGTGTTGATGGCGATGATCTCCCCTCTCCGGGAAGGAATTCCCTTGGCAGAAATCTGTCTGCCGGAGAGATCTTTCTCTCTCGGTGTTTTCCGCCCCGTAGAGGTGGCGGAATCTTTCTGTGGTCGCTACCCGAGTCTTAGGGTTTCGGGAGGATAATATACGCTAGAGAGGAGTGCCTGGAGTGGGCCAGGGCGGCCACACCACCTGCTGGCGCGGCCTAGGGCTGCCCGCGCTAGGGGGTGGTGTGGGCCCCCTGTGGCCCATCTCCAGCCCCCCTTCTGGCTTCCTTCGTCTTCTGGAAAAATAGGATTTTCCGTATATTTTCCCGGATTTTCTAATCTTCACGAATTTTGCCTCCAAACAGCACCTTTTCCATCAGCATCCTGACTACAGCGGTCCATGCTGCAAAAGTCATCAACCATGCAAAAACAGATGAAATAACATAAGTATCACGTCTTAATATGAAATATATCAATGAATAACAGTGAATTATGACATAGAATAGTGATGCAAATGGACATATCAACTCCCCCAAGCTTAGACTTCGCTTGTCCCCAAGCGAAACTGAGCTCAATAAACATGGCCTCGGGTTTATGGAGTGAAGAGTCGATAAAAGATTACGGACAAGAAGCATCACATTCATCAAATACATATATCATAATAGAAGACAACTCACTATTATATAACTCAACTTGCAATGAGTAAAGGAAACACAATAAAGATACATAAAGTAAATCATAATTGGTAATGGCAAACTTAGCTCGTGGTCGAAGAATAGTTGATAATTTGCTGGAGTTCACAAATAACTGGTTTTCAATGATAGCTTTAAAAGTACTAAACACCAAGATAAGAGAAATGTGCAAAACAAGGAACATAAGAAACATGATTGAATAAATCATCATATGAATAAATGAAACACAACAACTCAAAATACTTGCTGAGATAGAAGGGAATAGGTTTACTGACTCAACTAAAAAGTAAAAGAAAGGCCCTTCGCAGAGGGAAGGAGGGATTGCAAGTTTCATAAAGAGCTCCCAAAAATTATGATACTTATTAGCTTTCAGCTCTCATTGCCCCTATCATAGGCATCTTTAGGTGATTAAGGTTAAAGTGATCAAATATGAGGATATGCATTGACAAGTTGTAAATTGAGAATCTCATGTCCCTTGAATACGAGGGTCGCTCCTCATGCTACTCAAGTTTAGTCACCGGTAAGTTCTTGTCATCGTAAGCATATGTGTATCATAGAGAACCGCCAACGGGGTACCCCTTGCCCGATGATATAGAAGAATCCCCATATCAAAATGACAAGGCAAGCAGACAACAAGCATCTCAGCAATCTTCTTATTTACCATGGGAATATGGTGCTTTTTTCTCTCTTTCCTCTTTTCATAATCTCTTTTTTTATTTTTTTTCTCAATATCGGACTCTTTTTTTTATAAGAAGAATGCTTCATAGATGCTCGTTATGGTTACGCTGCAGGTTTCCACCATGTCAGCATGGATTAGACCAGCGTCCCAGGCGTTTCTCTAACACATATGCATAACTCCATGGACTTACAAGCTCCCCTTTCATTTCACACCGATGACATCCATAGACAAAAGAACATGATATCAACTAGGTACAAAGTACCAGTGCAATGTTGAAAGCATTCCCCATGATAGCATGGTTCTGCTAATTCACAACTTACAAAGCGCAAGCATATACGCAACATTGGTGAGCATAATGGTTCAAGTTTATTAAATGCAAGAAAGTAAAGTGTGCCATCAAGTTCGTGAGAGATTTAATCACTAATTTTCACATAACAAGTTTAATTTGGGAGGTAGATAAAACAAGAATTTACTTGGAATAGCAATAATAGTACTAGGTAGGCATGGTGGACACAAATGGTAGAGGTTTTGGTTTAAAGGAGGTGGATGCACGAGAAGAATTCCCTCTTAGTACAGGTTTTTGGCTAGCAAGGTTGGGTAGCAAGTATAAGAGTTGAAGGAAACAACCAAACATACAAGTGATAAAGACAAACATGCAATCTTCCTTGGAAGCACAAAAGATCTTAACTAGAGTATACTAAACTTATGAGCAAATCAAGAAAGAAAGATGATGAAATTATTTTTCTTTAAAGGTACTTTTATCTTTTCCTTCAACTCTCAAAAATAGTGTTGCTACTGACCGAGCTAGGTTTTCCAAAACCAACTAAATTAACTCAATGATCCCAAAGTGATACCAATACTAACAACAAGATCAATCATACAACCACGAATTTAAAACTAATATAAGCTATGCAAAAGACTGAATGATAGAACTTCTCATTAATATTCCATAACGGCAACTCACACCAAGGGATACATATCTAACGAGAGTGGGGACACTTCCAAAATGCAAACCATACTACATAATAATTCCTCTATTCATGATATGACTCTACTAAAAGGGTAAAAAGATAGAAGATAGTGATGTGATACCGTGGCACTCCCCCAAGCTTGGAACAAACTAAGGGGATGACAAACCTAATGACGAATTACTCCTTAGGTGGTGGTGGTATCCTCTCATCTTTGTCCGACTTCCAAGGTAAGGGCTTCCCATCAACAAAGGACATCGTGGTTTCCAACATCCTGAAACTTGCAGCAGCACTTATGCGTTTAAACCTAACCTCATACTCACAGTTTTGATTTTGAACATCGTAGAGCTGTGCTTGTAGTTCGTTGCTTGTTTGGCGGAGTGAGAGGACTTCATCCTTGAGTTCAGCAGTCTCCTTTTAGTGCTCGGTGATGAGTTCAGAACAAATCTTATGGATGATATCCACTTCGCGCTCCGCCATCTTCTTGTACCTAAAGACTTCTTGCTCTAGCGCTTCCATCCTGTCCTCCAGACTTCCTTCACCTTTAGGGCATCGAACCTCTTTTATCCGAAGTTCCCCATCTTCAAGCAACAACTCCTTGGGATGAATCTTCAACTCTCTCATGTATGGGTTGATGATATCTTCTAAGGAATCTCCCTTGGCTGATCTAGTGGGAGACATCGTGGCTCCAAATCTGGGACTCTCCCTGGCAGAAACAGATCGAAACAAAAACACGACGAAAACACGATATACAAACCTCGGGAGATCCGGGGGGTTATATATTACGAAGTTTCATAACAAAAGGAAGGTTCTGGGAGAAAACGGGTCGGAGACGGAGTCTGGGGTGGCCACTGTTGGAATTATGCCCTAGAGGCAATAATAAAGATGTTATTATTATAATTCTTGTTCATGATAAAGTTTATATTCCATGCTAGAATTGTATTAAGCGGAAACATTAATACTTGTGTGGTTTGTGAACAACACCGTGTCCCTAGTACGCCTCTATGGACTAGCTCATTGATCAATGATGGTTAAGGTTTCCTAACCATAGACATGAGTTGTCAATTGATAATGAGATCATATCATTGGGAGAATGATATGGTGGACAGACCCAAACTAAGCGAAGCAATTAGATCGTGTCATCGTGTTCGTCTTTGCGAAGCTTTTCTTATGTCAAATATTGTATTCCTTAGACCATGAGATAATGCAACTCCCTGGTATCGGAAGAAAGCTTTGAGGTCATCAAACGTCATCCTATGAGAGGGTGATCATAAAGGTGTCTCTCAGGTGATCGGAAAGTATCTGTTGGGTTGTATGTATCGAGATGGGATTTGTCCCTCCCAAGTCGGAGAGATATACTTCGGGCCCACTCGGTAATCGATATCAACACCGCTTGCAAGCATGTGGTTAAGGAGTTAATCACAAAGTGATATTGGATTACGGAACGAGTAAAGTACTTGCTGTGAACGAGATTGAACTAGGTATGACGATACCGACGATCGAATCTCGGGCAAGTAAAATATCGCGAGACGAAGGGAATATATATATGGGATTGATTGAATCCTGGCATCGTGGTTCATCCGATATGATCATCGATGAATGTGTGGGAGTCAATATGGGTGCCCAGACCCCGCTGTTGATTATTGATAGAAGATCATGTCTGCATATTCTCGAACCCGCAGGGTCACACACTTAACGTGTCTCGACGCTAGGATAGATTGGATACTTGGTTTATGAATTTTTGTTCGGAGTCTCGGATGAGATCCGGGATATCACGAGAGGTTGCGGAATGGTCCGGAGAATAAGATTCATATAAGGCAGTGCAGTTTTTGGAGTTCGGAATTGTTCCGGATTAATCGGTATTGTACCGGAAGCTTCTAGAACCTTCCGGAAGGGGGCCAACGTGGTCCCACCTTCCGGGAGGGGGCATGGGCCTATGAGGGAGTGTCCTGGCCGCATTGGGCCAGGGGCACAAGGCCCCATAGGGCCCAGCCGATTCTAGATAGATTTAACTCGTTTAAATCTAGGGATAGAATTTCTAGATAAGGGGAGAGTTTAAATCGTTTAAACTAGAGATAGGCTTGGAGGAGGGGCTAGGGCTGGACGCCGCCACCCCCTCTATATATAGAGGTCTGGTGCGCCCCCTCCCCCCCCCACACACATCTCCCTCCAAGCCCTAGTAGCCCTGCTGCCTTCCTCTCTCCCTCCCGACTGTTTGTAGGCGAAGCCCTGCAGCAGAAATTCTCCACCATATACACCACGCCGTCGTGCTGTAGATCCAATCCATCTCTCCACCATACTTGCTGGTCCGAGGAAGGAGGAGATGTCGAGGTGCTGCACGTGTGCATCTCACGGAGGCACCGCCACTTGTGGTGCTAGATCGGATCGGATCGGATCGAGGAGAAGCGACTACGACTACATCACCCACGTTCCGACGAACGTTCCGCTGTGTGAATCTTCAAGGGTATGAAGATCTAATCCAATCTCTCTCGTTGTTTGCATCTCCTAGATTAGATCTTGGCTTTCCCTCTGTTCGCTTCCGTAGAAAATTTTGATTTACTATGTTGCGAAACCCTTCAGTGGTATCAGAGCTAGATCTATGCGTAGATGTGTTTCACGAGTAGAACGCAACATGGTTGTTGCGGGCGTTGATGTTTTCTGTTGCAAGCCTCTTGTTTGTGTTCTTCTTATGACGCGGGATAGTGAGATTGAAGCGGTCCAGGCCAACCTTACGCGACGTCGTTCGCGAGACCGGCTCCGCACTTGACGTGTGGCTTGTACCACACATGCGGCTGGTGGATGTCAGTTTCTCTCACTATAGTTGTCATGGGATTAACACCGGAGTTTGGAAACCATAATATCACCGTTGTGGCTTTCCGTAGGTAAGAATCGTTCTTAGCATCTACTCCCATAAGCCACGTAAAACATGCAACAACAAAGTAGAGGCGTCTAACTTGTTTTTGCAGGGAGTGTTTTCTGTGATATGGTATGGCCCAAGATGTGATGTGTATATTGTATGCGATGATCATGTTTTGTAATGTTTCACGACTTGCATGTCGATGAGTACACAACCGGCAGGATCCATATGGTTTCCTTTATAATTGTGTATGACCTGCGAGTCAACTTCTTATACGCCATGTAATAGCTTTACTTTATCGCTAAGTAGTTAGCAATAGTTGTAGTTGCTATTTATGGTGGAGGCAATCATGGTGGAGTGATGGAGATCATGCCGGCACGCACAAGATGGAGATCATTGCGCGAAGATTGGCTATACCATGTCACATAAAGTTATATGCATGTGATGTTTATCCTTTTATGTATCTTATTATGCTTAGATCGCGACGGTAGCATTATAAGATGATTCCTCACTTAAAGATCAAGATAAAAACTGTGTTCTCCCCAAGTATGCACCGTTGCAAAAGTTCGTCGTGTCCAAGCATCATGTGATGATCGGGTGTTATAGACTCTACGCTCACATACAACGGGTGCAAGCCAGTTTTTGCACACGCGGAAATACTTGGGTCTAACTTGACGAGCCTAGCATGTACAGACATGGCCTCGGAACACAAGAACCGAAAGGTTAAGCATGAGTCATATGAATGATATGATCGACACTTCGTTGTCCACCATTGAAACCGCATCTCTTCTCGTGATGATCGGATTAGGTGTGGTGAATTTGGATCGTGTTCACTAAACAACTTGAGGGATGTTGAATTTAGAGGGAGTTCATCTAGTAATTTGATTAAGTTGAACTATTTATCATGAACATAGTCTAAATTGTATTTGCAAATACTGTAGATCCAATGGCCAAGTCCAACTTCAACTTCAACGTTTTTGCTGAGAAAGAAAAGCTTAGAAACAATGGGTCTAACTTCACCAACTGGTTCCGCAATCTAAGAATCATTCTGTCTGGCAGACAAAAGGACTATGTCCTTGAGAAAGCGTTAGGTAACCCCCCTGCTACAACTGCGCCGGCTGATGAGAAAGCTGTCTATCAGTCGCGCAAAGATGATTATGGTGTGATTAAGAGCACCATGTTGTTTGCTATGGAACCGGAACTTCAAAATCGTTTTGAAAACTATCCCGGGCCCTTTGAGATTCTCGAAGAGTTGAAAACCATGTTTCAGACTCAGGCCCGTTCTGAGAGATATGAGATCTCCGAGAAGTTCTTTAACTGCAAGGTGGAGGAAGGGAGTTCCGTTAGTGAGCACGCCATTAAGATGTCGGGCTACACTCAACGCCTTGAGCAACTGGACTGCAAGATTCCAGAGGAGCTCAAGATTGACAGGGTTCTGCAATCACTCCCTCCCAGCTACAAAAGTTTTGTAGTGACTCATAATCAGATTGGTTCCACTGATACGATCACCGAGCTCTTGGCAAAGCTGAAGGCTACGGAGGTGGACATCAAGAAGGATAATCATGTGTTGATGGTCAACAAGCCCTCCTTGAAGAAAGGTAAAGGTGCAAAGAAGCCCTTCAAGAAAGGAGGCGGCAAACGCGTTGCCCCTGCTGAGAAGAAGCTCAAGTCTGGACCCAAGCCGGAAACTGAGTGCTTCTATTGCAAGGACAAGGGTCACTGGAAGCACAACTGTCCGAAGTACTTAGCGGACAAGAAGGCTGGCACCATCAAAGGTATATTTGATATACATGTTATTGATGTTTTCCTTACTAGCCCTCGTTGTAGTGCCTGGGTATTTGATACCGGTTCAGTTGCTAATATTTGTAACTCGAAACAGGAGCTACGGAATAGACGGCGGCTTGCGAGGGATGAGGTGACGATGCGCGTTGGCAATGGATCAAGAGTTGATGTGATGGCCGTCGGCACGCTCTCCTTAGTTTTACCTTCGGGATTAGTTTTAAACCTTAATAAATGTTATTATGTGCCTGCGTTGAGCATGAACATTATTTCTGGATCATGTTTATTGCAAGACGGTTATTCATTTAAATCGGAGAATAATGGTTGTTCTATTTATATGAGTAACATCTTTTATGGTCATGCACCTCTTGTGAATGGTTTATTTCTTCTAAATCTCGAAAGGGTGAAACACACATCCATAACATTGAGGCTAAGAGATGCAAAGTAGAGAGTGATAATACTACTTATTTGTGGCACTGTCGTCTAGGTCATATTGGTGTAAAGCGCATGAAGAAACTCCATTCTGATGGACTTTTGGAGTCTCTTTATTTTGAATCATTTAACACATGCGAACCATGCCTCATGGGCAAGATGATCAAAACCCCGTTCTCTGGTATGATGGAGCGAGCAACGGACTTGTTGGAAATCATACATACCGATGTATGCGGACCGATGAGTGTTTCGACGCGCGGTGGATATCGCTATTTTCTCACTTTTACCGATGACTTAAGTAGATATGGGTATATCTATTTAATGAAACATAAATCTGAAACGTTTGAAAAGTTCAAAGAATTTCAGAATGAAGTGGAGAACCATCGTAACAGAAAGATTAAGTTTCTATGATCCGATCGTGGGGGCAATATTTCAGTTATGATTTTCTCACGCATCTCAAAGCAAGTGGAATTGTTTCACAACTCACGCCACCCGGAACACCACAACGCAATGGTGTGTCTGAACGCCGGAATCGAACCCTATTAGATATGGTGCGATCAATGATGTCTCTTACTGATTTGTCGTTATCATTTTGGGGTTATGCATTAGAAACCGCTGCATTCACTTTAAATAGGGCTCCATCTAAATCCGTTGAGACGACACCGTATGAACTACGGTTTGGTGCTAAACCTAAGTTGTCATTTCTTAAAGTTTGGGGATGCGAAGCTTACGTCAAGAAGTTGATGCCGGACAAGCTCGAACCCAAAGCGGAGAAATGCGTCTTCATAGGATACCCTAAGGAAACTATTGGGTATACCTTCTATCACAGAACCGAAAGCAAAGTGTTTGTCGCAAAGAACGGTTCCTTTCTTGAGAAGGAGTTTCTCTCGAAAGAAGTGAGTGGGAGGAAAGTAGAGCTAGACGAGGTTATTGAACCTTCTCTTGAATTGGAGAGTAGCGCAGCACCTGAAATTGTTCCAGTGCCGCCTGCACCAACAATAGAGGAAGCTAATGACAAGGATCATGAAGCTTCGGACGATGCTGCTACTGAACGTCGCAGGTCGACAAGGTCGCGTGCCCCTCCTGAGTGGTACGGCAACCCTGTCTTGACTGTCTTGTTAGTAGAAGACAGTGAACCTATGAACTATGAGGAAGCGATGATGAGCCCAGACTCTGAGAAATGGCTAGAAGCCATGAAATCCGAATTGGGATCCATGAGAGAAAACCAAGTATGGACTTTGGTGGACCCTCCTAGCGACCGAAAGGCCGTTGAGTGCAAATGGATCTTCAAAAGGAAAACGGACGCGGATGGTAATGTTACCGTCTATAAAGCATGGCTTGTTGCGAAAGGTTTTCGACAAGTTCAAGGTGTTGACTACGATGAGACTTTCTCTCCCGTAGCGATGTTTAAGTCCATTCGGATTTTATTAGCAATTGCTGCATTTCATGATTATGAAATATGGCAAATGGATTTCAAGACTGCTTTCCTCAATGGCAACATTGATGAAGAGTTGTATATGATGCAACCCGAAGGTTTTGTCGATCCTAAGGATGCTAATAAAGTATGCAAACTTCAGCGTTCCATTTATGGACTGAAGCAAGCATCTCGGAGTTGGAACCTTCGTTTTGATCAAGTGATCAAGAGCTTTGGATTTGTTCCAAATTGCTACGAAGCTTGCATCTACAAGAAAGTGAGTGGGAGCTCGGTGACGTTTTTGGTACTATATGTGGATGACATATTGATTATTGGAAATGACATCAACATGCTTAACGATGTGAAGAGTTATTTGAACAAGTGTTTTTCAATGAAAGACCTAGGTGAAGCTGCTTATATATTGGGCATCAAAATCTATAGAGATAGACAAAGACGCCTGATAGCTTTAAGCCAGAGTACATACCTAGACAAAGTTCTGAAAAGGTTCAGAATGGATAAGGAATTGAAAGGTTCAGTGCCTATGTTGTCAGGTAAGATATTGAGCAAGGCTCAGTGTCCAGCTACGGTAAATGATAGGGAAGCTATGAGCAAAGTGCCTTATGCCTCGGCCATAGGTTCCATCATGTATGCCATGCTGTGTACTAGACCGGATGTGTCCAATGCTCTTAGTTTGACGAGCAGATATCAAAGTGATCCAGGAGTGGAACACTGGACAGCCGTGAAGAACATCCTAAGGTACCTAAATAGGACTAAAGAAATGTTCTTAGTCTATGGGGGTGATGAACAGCTCGTCGTAAAAGGTTACGTCCATGCTAGTTTCGACACCGACAAGGATGATTCTAAATCTCAGACAGGATACGTGTATATTTTGAATGGAGGAGCTGTGAGCTGGAGAAGCTGCAAGCAAAGCGTGATCGCGGGATCTACAGTAGAAGCGGAATACATGGCTGCTACAGAAGCGTCAAGTGAAGGAGTTTGGATCAGAAACTTCATCACTGAGCTTGCCGTGGTTCCAAGTGCATTGGACCCACTGGAGATATTGTGTGACAACACTGGCGCCATAGCACTCGCTAAGGAACCAAGATATCATCCAAAGACCAAGCATATCAACCGCAAGTTTCATATAATCCGAGATTATATAGCAGATGGAGATCTGAAGATCAGCAAAGTACATACAGATCTGAATGTCGCAGATCCATTGACTAAACCTCTTCCACGTGTAAAACATGATCAGCACCTCAGTGCCATGGGTGTGAGATTGTTGCCAAATGTAAACTAGATTATTGACTCTAGTGCAAGTGGGAGACTGTTGGAATTATGCCCTAGAGGCAATAATAAAGATGTTATTATTATAATTCTTGTTCATGATAAAGTGTATATTCCATGCTAGAATTGTATTAAGCGGAAACATTAATACTTGTGTGGTTTGTGAACAACACCGTGTCCCTAGTACGCCTCTATGGACTAGCTCATTGATCAATGATGGTTAAGGTTTCCTAACCATAGACATGAGTTGTCAATTGATAATGAGATCATATCATTGGGAGAATGATATGGTGGACAGACCCAAACTAAGCAAAGCAATTAGATCGTGTCATCGTGTTCGTCTTTGCGAAGCTTTTCTTATGTCAAATATTGTATTCCTTAGACCATGAGATAATGCAACTCCCTGGTATCGGAAGAAAGCTTTGAGGTCATAAAACGTATGGCGAGATGCAACATATGGCGCACCAGGTAGAGGACACTCGCGTTTTCGGCTTCAGCAATCAACTTCATCTTCAACGGCTTTGTGAGCTTCGTCGTCATCATCGTCATCATCACCGATGTATGTTTCGTCTTCATGTTCAACATCGACATCGACTGCACCATTGCCATCCATGGAGCTAAAGAGAGGTACTAGCATCGAGACTGGCCCTGCCTTGGTAGACTCGCCCGCTGCACGGAATCACTCCCATGCCCTTCCCACCACTAGGGTCTTGGATGTTGAGCCTCATGCACGGCGCGTAACTATCGTCGCAGGCGCTAACCCTCCACCGTCGTTTTAACTGCACCCTACGGTTGAGGAAGACGAGCTTGCTGGTAGAGGCGCCGCTACGTGAGAGGTACCAACACCAGCCAACATAGGAGGCATTGTACTCGAATACCCCTTCGCCGGCGACGCAGGAGGCGCCACTAGTTGAGTGTCTCTCCCCGGTGGCATAGGAGACGCCACTCGAGGGGGCCATTTGTTAGGTAGAATCGCACTGGTCGGGGCCGGAGGAGCCGACCCCGAGCCGGAGAATCACGCGTTGGCCTAGCATGCAGCGACCCTAGCTCGCGTCGGGACTCGCCTCACTTCGCAAAGTACTATCCGCCAACCCTAGTCCCACCGCTCTGGGAACCAAACTTTGGGGGAAGCAATCGCTGATGCCCGTGCCATAGCTCGGCACCCACTAGCTCCTGGGACGTCGGAGTATGCAGCATGGAGGGACGACCTCAATGCGCAGCTAGAGTTCATCAGGCTGCATCAGGAGTCCGCCCGCGGTCAATCCCAGTCCATCCTAGGGCCAAGGCGTGGGGCGGAGTGTGCTCCAACATCTCTGTAGGGCCCATGCAGAACCCTGCCACGAGGCCGTGTTCCCAAAACGCTGCCCATGGATCGGGAGCTACTAGACCCCACAACGATGGAAGGAGAACCGACAACCATGCCACATGCCACTTGGGGGCTGTATCCCCGAGACCAGCGAAGCAAGCTCACATTTCTGCAGAATCACCCATCAACCGCCAGTTCCCGGGAATGGCACGGGGACCCCGGAACGCTTGGGGAAGTGTAAGTAAAGAGGTTGATGGTATGGTAATCAATCTGCACTTTCCCTAACACAAAGATGGACTTGGTGTAATACCTCGGACATTACGCTCTAAGCAACCCAAAAGTGGATAAGGGATTCTACCACGGAGGCCCAAGGCAACCCACTTGTAGGCCCGTCGAAGTGGAGCAGGGCACGGTACCGGCCGACCACCTTAACCACTTTCAAGAACATTAGGACAAGAGCGAGCGATGTAAACGATAGGTAACATGACCACGACATACACAAATGAGTATGTATGTCTATGACTTACAATAGACATCAGATTCACACCATCTAGAAACAATAGAAACATAAATATTCAACTCCATACGACAAGATCCAAATATCCTTGATAGATATAATAGTTTAGGATACATCCTCATACATCATGCAATACAGTATCAAGCGAAAGCGGAAAACATGATCCGAGTATGGATAAGAAGTAAATCGGCATAAGATGCCCTGAAAATAAGCACATCCCGCCCACAAATCTCATGGATCTCCATCCCTAGAATCTCTACACCTTATAGTCATTGCCACCATCATCTGTCTCCTTGATGACCCGCAAGTATAGGGGGTGTACCGCAGTATTTTCGATAAGTAAGAGTGTCGAACCCAACGAGGAGCAGAAGGTGCTGGCTAGTGGTATGGATCAGGAATTCTCTGCAAATACTTAGCAAACGGATTTTTAGGGGTTTTTGATAAATCAAGTAAACAAAGTACGAGTAAATAAAAGACAGTAGGAATAAATGCAGCAAGTGGCCCAATCCTTTATGCAGCAAAGGACAAGCCGGTTGTATTACTTAAGATGACCAAACTTTCTCGAGGACACATGGGAAGACTGTCAAATGCTTTCGCTTCATATAGTTGATTAATCTTCTTTAGCTTGCTAAGTGTTGTGTGGGTGAACATGTGCTAATGTACCGACCTTCCTAGGACTAATACATACTTGTGATTATAACCCTTGCAAACATCCGTAAGTACAAGAAAGTAATTAAGATAGAAACCTAACCACGGCTTTAAACTCTAAGACCCTTACGTCCCTTGTGCAATGGTTTCCTAACGGGGGTTCAGGTTTCTGTCACTCCGGCAACCCCTATGATTAGTAGCCAAATACACAACGCATTCCCCTAGGTCCATATAGGCGAAGTATCATGTAGTCGACGTTCACATGACACCACTAGAAGAAGTACACAAAACTTAAATATCAAACTATTGAATCTTTCTCAACACAACTCCACTACTAACAACATGACTTCTCCCATGTCCTCAAGAACAAAACGAACTACTCACAAGACATCATATGGATCATGATCAGAGATGGAATAATGATGTATAACAATCTGAACATAAACAATAATTCAATGGTTCACTCAATAGCATCAACTACAAAGAGTAATCAAAACCAGGAAAGTTTCCCCTATGAACTATGCAAGATTCAACTCAATTATTACAGCAATATGGAGATGGTGATGAGGGTGTTGATGGTGATGATGGTGGTGATGATGATGATGATGATCCTGATGAAGTCCAGCTTGATGGTGGTGTTGATGGCGATGATCTCCCCTCTCCGGGAAGGAATTCCCTTGGCAGAAATCTGTCTGCCGGAGAGATCTTTCTCTCTCGGTGTTTTCCGCCCCGCAGAGGTGGCGGAATCTTTCTGTGGTCGCTACCCGAGTCTTAGGGTTTCGGGAGGATAATATATGCTAGAGAGGAGTGCCTGGAGTGGGCCAGGGCGGCCACACCACCTGCTGGCGCGGCCTAGGGCTGCCCGCGCTAGGGGGTGGTGTGGGCCCCCTGTGGCCCATCTCCAGCCCCCCTTCTGGCTTCCTTCGTCTTCTGGAAAAATAGGATTTTCCGTATATTTTCCCGGATTTTCTAATCTTCACGAATTTTGCCTCCAAACAGCACCTTTTCCATCAGAATCCTGACTACAGCGGTCCATGCTGCAAAAGTCATCAACCATGCAAAAACAGATGAAATAACATAAGTATCACGTCTTAATATGAAATATATCAATGAATAACAGTGAATTATGACATAGAATAGTGATGCAAATGGACATATCAACTCCCCCCAAGCTTAGACTTCGCTTGTCCCCAAGCGAAACTGAGCTCAATAAACATGGCCTCAGGTTTATGGAGTGAATAGTCGATAAAATAATACGGACAAGAAGCATCACATTCATCAAATACATAGATCATAATAGAAGACAACTCACTATTATATAACTCAACTTGCAATGAGTAAAGGAAACACAATAAAGATACATAAAGTAAATCATAATTGGTAATGGCAAACTTAGCTCGTGGTCGAAGAATAGTTGATAATTTGCTGGAGTTCACAAATAACTGGTTTTCAATGATAGCTTTCAAAGTACTAAACACCAAGATAAGAGAAATGTGCAAAACAAGGAACATAAGAAACATGATTGAATAAATCATCATATGAATAAATGAAACACAACAACTCAAAATACTTGCTGAGATAGAAGGGAATAGGTTTACTGACTCAACTAAAAAGTAAAAGAAAGGCCCTTCGCAGAGGGAAGGAGGGATTGCAAGTTTCATAAAGAGCTCCCAAAAATTATGATACTTATTAGCTTTCAGCTCTCATTGCCCCTATCATAGGCATCTTTAGGTGATTAAGGTTAAAGTGATCAAATATGAGGATATGCATTGACAAGTTGTAAATTGAGAATCTCATGTCCCTTGAATACGAGGGTCGCTCCTCATGCTACTCAAGTTTAGTCACCGGTAAGTTCTTGTCATCGTAAGCATATGTGTATCATAGAGAACCGCCAACGGGGTACCCCTTGCCCGATGATATAGAAGAATCCCCATATCAAAATGACAAGGCAAGCAGACGACAAGCATCTCAGCAATCTTCTTATTTACCATGGGAATATGGTGCTTTTTTCTCTCTTTCCTCTTTTCATAATCTCTTTTTTTCTTTTTTTTTCTCAATATCGGACTCTTTTTTTTATAAGAAGAATGCTTCATAGATGCTCGTTATGGTTACGCTGCAGGTTTCCACCATGTCAGCATGGATTAGACCAGCGTCCCAGGCGTTTCTCTAACACATATGCATAACTCCATGGACTTACAATCTCCCCTTTCATTTCACACCGATGACATCCATAGACAAAAGAACATGATATCAACTAGGTACAAAGTACCAGTGCAATGTTGAAAGCATTCCCCATGATAGCATGGTTCTGCTAATTCACAACTTACAAAGCGCAAGCATATACGCAACATTGGTGAGCATAATGGTTCAAGTTTATTAAATGCAAGAAAGTAAAGTGTGCCATCAAGTTCGTGAGAGCTTTAATCACTAATTTTCACATAACAAGTTTAATTTGGGAGGTAGATAAAACAAGAATTTACTTGGAATAGCAATAATAGTACTAGGTAGGCATGGTGGACACAAATGGTAGAGGTTTTGGTTTAAAGGAGGTGGATGCACGAGAAGAATTCCCTTTTAGTACAGGTTTTTGGCTAGCAAGGTTGGGTAGCAAGTATAAGAGTTGAAGGAAACAACCAAACATACAAGTGATAAAGACAAACATGCAATCTTCCTTGGAAGCACAAAAGATCTTAACTA
This sequence comes from Avena sativa, assembly GCA_916181665.1. NCBI lineage: Eukaryota > Viridiplantae > Streptophyta > Magnoliopsida > Poales > Poaceae > Avena > Avena sativa. The sequence continues at coordinate 355,536,223 of OV702291.1, forward strand.
GAGTATACTAAACTTATGAGCAAATCAAGAAAGAAAGATGATGAAATTATTTTTCTTTAAAGGTACTTTTATCTTTTCCTTCAACTCTCAAAAATAGTGTTGCTACTGACCGAGCTAGGTTTGCCAAAACCAACTAAATTAACTCAATGATCCCAAAGTGATACCAATACTAACAACAAGATCAATCATACCACCACGAATTGAAAACTAATATAAGCTATGCAAAAGAGTGAATGATAGAACTTCTCATTAATATTCCATAACGGCAACTCACACCAAGGGATACATATCTAACGAGAGAGGGGACACTTCCAAAATGCAAACCATACTACATAATAATTCCTCTATTCATGATATGACTCTACTAAAAAGGTAAAAAGATAGAAGATAGTGATGTGATACCGTGGCACTCCCCCAAGCTTGGAACAAACTAAGGGGATGACAAACCTAATGACGAATTACTCCTTAGGTGGTGGTGGTATCCTCTCATCTTTGTCCGACTTCCAAGGTAAGGGCTTCCCATCAACAAAGGACATCGTGGTTTCCAACATCCTGAAACTTGCAGCAGCACTTATGCGTTTAAACCTAACCTCATACTCACAGTTTTGATTTTGAACATCGTAGAGCTGTGCTTGTAGTTCGTTGCTTGTTTGGCAGAGTGAGAGGACTTCATCCTTGAGTTCAGCAGTCTCCTTTTAGTGCTCGGTGATGAGTTCAGAACAAATCTTATGGATGATATCCACTTCGCGCTCCGCCATCTTCTTGTACCTAAAGACTTCTTGCTCTAGCGCTTCCATCCTGTCCTCCAGACTTCCTTCACCTTTAGGGCATCGAACCTCTTTTATCCGGAGTTCCCCATCTTCAAGCAACAACTCCTTGGGATGAATCTTCAACTCTCTCATGTATGGGTTGATGATATCTTCTAAGGAATCTCCTTTGGCTGATCTAGTGGGAGACATCGTGGCTCCAAATCTGGGACTCTCCCTGGCAGAAACAGATCGAAACAAAAACACGGCGAAAACACGATATACGAACCTCGGGAGATCCGGGGGGTTATATATTACGAAGTTTCATAACAAAAGGAAGGTTCTGGGAGAAAACGGGTCTGAGACGGAGTCTGGGGTGGCCACACCACCTGGTGGCGCGGCCAGGGGTGGGCCCGTGCCACAGGGTGGTGTGAGCCACCCTGGCTCCGTTTCCGTCCCTTTTTCGCTTTGTAGCTTCCCTTATTGACTGAAAACTGCAAAAATATAGTTGGATAGTATTTTCACGGAGCTTTTCTTACTAGAACTGTTACCTATTTGAAAGCGGATTCTGCAGGTCTCTGAATTTGGTCCTTGATAAATTTTTCTGGAGTGATAACTTGAAAGGCATCAACATCTTCATTATAAGAATCCCTAGCAATATAGTGCTTGAGTCGCTGCACATTCACTACTTGTGTAGTATTATCTTTTAAAGAAGAAATTTTTATTGCTCCTGAACGGTATACTTCTTCAATAATGAAGGGTCCTTCCCATTTTTACAGTAGCTTTCCTGCAAAAAATCTGAGACGAGACCTATACAATAGAACTTTCTCACCAACATGAAATTCTCTCTTAAGTATTCGCTTGTCATGCCATCTTTTAACTTTTTCCTTAAAGATCCTAGCATTTTCATAGGCTTCACTCCTCCATTCATCTAAAGAACTTAAGTCAAATAATCTTTTCTCAACAACGAGCTTACAATCTCTATTTAGTTCTTTAACTGCCCAGTAAGCTTTATGTTCTAATTCTAAGGGTAGGTGACAAGCTTTCCCATAAACCATTTTATAAGGAGACATCCCCATAGGATTTTTGTAGGCAGTTCTATAAGCCCATAAAGCATCATTCAACTTTTTAGCCCAGTTTTTTCTAGATCTATTAACAGTCTTTTGCAAGATGGATTTAATTTCTCTATTTGATAACTCTACTTGCCCGCTAGTTTGGGGGTGATAAGCTGAAGCAATTCTATGATTAACATCATATTTAGCAAGGGTCTTTCTAAAACCACCATGAATGAAGTGAGAACCCCCATCAGTCATGAGATACCTAGGCACTCCGACCCTCGGAAAGATAACATCCTTAAGCATTTTTAGAGAAGTTTACCTGTCAGCACTCTTCGTAGGAATGGCTTCTACCCACTTAGTAACATAATCAACGACAATAAAAATATGAGTATAACCTTTCGAGGGAGGGAAAGGACCCATAAAGTCAAATCCCCAGCAATCAAAGGGTTCAATAACTAGAGAGTAGTTCATAGGAATTTCATTGCGTCTAGAGATATTACCAACACGTTGACATTCATCACAAGATAAAACAAACTTTCTTGCATCCTTAAAAAGGGTAGGCCAGTAGAAACCTGATTGTAGCACCTTTTGTGCGGTTCTATCTCCTGCATGATGTCCTCCATAAGCACTACCATGACATTTATGCAATATCTCCTTTTGTTCATATTCTGGAACACATCTTTGCATAATACCATCCACTCCTTCTTTGTATAAGTGTGGGTCATCCCAAAAATAATGCATCAAATCATAGAAGAACTTCCTCCTTTGCTAAGCTGTAAAAGTTGGAGGCAAATAGTTGGAGACAATAAAGTTAGCATAATCAGCGTACCAAGGGCTCCCTCGCGAGCCTACCCCTACTGCGGCTAACTGCTCATTTGGGAAACTATCATTAACAGGCATAGGGTCAAAAGAGATGTTTTCCAATCGAGATAAATTATCAGCTACAGGGTTTTCAGCACCTTTTCTATCTACTATATGTAGATCAAACTCTTGTAAAAGCAGCACCCATCTAATAAGCCTAGGCTTAGCGTTCTTCTTCGTCATAAGATATTTAATAGCAGCATGATCAGTATGAATGGTGACTTTTGAGTCTACAATATAGGGTCTAAACTTATCACAAGCAAAAATGACAACTAGAAATTCTTTTTCAGTAGTAGCATAATTCCTTTGAGCAGCGTCTAGAGTCTTACTAGCATAATGAATAAGGTTTAACTTTTTATCAATTCATTGCCCAAGGACAACACCTATAGCAAAATCACTAGCATCACACATTATTTCAAAGGGTAGACTCCAATCAGGTGGTTGAACAATAGGGGTTGTAGTTAAAGCCTTCTTAAGAGTTTCAAAAGCTTCCTTACAATCATCATTAAAAACAAACGGTACATCTTTTTGAAGAAGATTAGTAAGGGGTTTTGATATCCTAGAAAAGTCTTTAATAAATCTCCTATAGAAACCAGCATGACCAAGGATACTACGAATACCTTTGATGTCTCTTGGGCATGGCATCTTCTCAATTGCCTCAACCTTAGCTCTATCAACTTCTATGCCTCTTTCAGAAACTTTATGCCCAAGGACAATCCCTTCATTAACCATGAAGTGACATTTCTCCCAATTAATAACAAGATTAGTTTCTTCACATCTTTGCAAAACTTTATCAAGGTTGTGCAGACAATTATCAAAATAAGTTCCATAGACAGAAAAGTCATCCATAAACACCTCTACAATTTCCTCACAAAAACCATGAAATATAGCAGACATGCACCTTTGAAAAGTAGCAGGAGCATTACATAAACCAAAAGGCATACGTCTATAAGCATAAGTTCCGTAAGGGCAAGTAAAAGTAGTTTTTTCTTGATCTTGTTGTTTAACAGCAATTTGAGAGAAACCAGAATAACCATCAAGAAAACAAAAATGGGTCTTTTTAGACAATCTTTCCAACATCTGATCAATAAAAGGAAGCGGGTAGTGATATTTCTTAGTAACTTTATTGACTTTTCTAAAATCAATGCACATCCTATAGCCTACTACTATTCTTTGAGGAATAAGCTCATCATTATCATTAGGAACAACGGTAATACCTCCTTTTTTAGGAACACAATGAACATGACTAACCCATTCACTATCAGCAATAGGGTAAATAATACCAGCATCAAGGAGTTTCAATACCTCATTCCTTACCACTTCCTTCATCCTAGGATTTAAACGTCGTTGGTGCTCTACTACTGGCTTTGCATCTGGTTCTATGTTGATAGAATGCTGAAATATAGTAGGTGAAATCCCTTTTAAATCATCTAGAGTATAGGCCATAGCTCCTCGGTGTTTCCTCAAAACCTCCAATAACCTTTATTCTTCCTTTCCTAAAAGTTTAGCGCTAATAATAACATGATATATCTTTTTATCATCAATATAAGCATATTTAAGATCATCAGGGAGAGGTTTTAGATCGAAAACTGGATCCTTTTTAGGTGGCAACGTGGTACCCAAGTCTTCTACCGGCAAATCATGCTTTAGCATCTTGGGTTGACGATGGAGGATCTCGTCAATTTCGTTCCTTTCTTCCATGAAGATCTCACTTTCGTGATCTTCCATAAATTGCTGCAAAGCATTGTTAGGAGCAAGAGAGATAGAAGCAAGTTGTTCAACTCTAAAATCCTCATTATGGGTTTCCTCTTCACAAGGTTCTTTAGTAAATTTTGAAAAATTAAACTCATAAGATTCCCCATCAAACTTAGTCAATATTTTCTCCTCTTGCAATCTATAATAGCTCCACAAGTACTTAAGAAAGGTCTACCAAAAATGATAGGATAAGTTTTACTAGCAGCTGAACCAAGTACTAGAAAATCAGCGGGATACTTAATCTTACCACAAAGAACTTCCACATCTCGTACAATGCCAATTGGAGAGATGGTCTCTCTATTAGCAAGGTGAATAGCTACAGCAATCTCCTCCAATTCGCAGGGACTGATTTCATGCATAATTTCTCTGTAAAGCTCATAAGGAATAGCACTGGAACTTTCACCAATATCACATAAACCATAATAGCAATGATCACCAATTCTAACGGAAAGCACAGGGACACTAGCTTTTTTTGCTCTATTAGGATGTGAAACAATATTAGAAGCATCCTCACAAAAAACTGTGTGCCCATCTTCTATGCTTTTAGTGACAAGGTCTTTCACAATTGCTACTACAGGTTCAACATTTATTTGTTCATCAGGTTTTACAGTTCTCTTTTCACTTTTAGTAATTACATTAGTTATCATAGGATGATCCTTTACCTTATCTAGGAAGGGTATCTTCTCGATATAGGGCTCAGGTAAGATGTGATCAATAGTGCAACACTCAGTTCTCCCAATGGGAACACAGTCAACAATATCTTTATAAGGTGCATGGTACTTATTCCATCCCCTTTTTGGAATTTCAATATAAGAAGCAAAAGCTCTAAAGCAATTTGTAATAACTTGCAAATCAAGACCATAAACATTACTAATATTTTGAAAGTCATCAGTTCCCATAAAAGATTCAATGCATTCATAATCATAATTTATACCTGACTTTCTACCTTTGTCATTCTCCCAAGCTTCAGCATTGTCTTGAATACGGTCCAAAAGATCCCATTTAGCTTCTTCTTCCATGCGAGTGAATGATCCAGCACAAGAAGCATCCAATAAATCTTTATCATGTAGAGGGAGCCTTGCATAAAAGTTATTGATAATAATATTATTGGGGAGCTCATGAATGGGACATTTGAGCATTAGTAACTTCAATCTCCCCCAAGCTTGAGTTGTACTCTCTCCATCAAGAGGCCAAAAGTTGTATATTTGATTCCGATCTTTATGAATCTCACGAGGAGGATAAAACTTTGAATAAAAGAGAGGTACTATTTCCTCCCATTCTAGAGCTTGGCCATTCTTCAACAGCTTATACCATTCCTCAGCTCTTCCTTTCAGTGATAATGAGAATAACTTCTTCTTAACTTGATCTATAGTAATACCTACACACTTGAACAACCCGCATAATTCGTGTATAAAGAGCAAATGATCACCGGGATGGACAGTTCCATCCCCAATATAGTAGTTATCCATAACACGATCAATAATTCTTGTAGGTATTTTGAAAACATCATTCTCAGTAGGTGGTGGCTTATCTACTACCTTAGCAGTGGTAGTAGCATTACCAAATAAGGAACTTAGTGAATTATCCATAATGAAAATAAAACAACTAACAGAAGTAAACAATACTCACAGTAGAAGTTTCCTTTACCAGTTCCACTTTCCAATAGCGCTTCACTCCCTGGCAATGGCGCCAGAAAATAGTCTTGATGACCCACAAGTATAGGGGGTGTATCGCAGTATTTTCGATAAGTAAGAGTGTCGAACCCAACGAGGAGCAGAAGGTGCTGGCTAGTGGTATGGATTAGGAATTCTCTGCAAATACTTAGCAAACGGATTTTTAGGGTTTTTTGATAAAGCAAGTAAACAAAGTACAAGTAAATAAAAGACAGTAGGAATAAATGCAGCAAGTGGACCAATCCTTTATGCAGCAAAGGACAAGCCGATTGTATTACTTAATATGAACAAATGTTCTCAAGGACACATGGGAAGACTGTCAAGTGCTTTCACTTCACATAGTTGATTAATCTTCTTTAGCTTGCTAAGTGTTGTGTGGGTGAACCTGTGCTAATGTACCGACCTTCCTAGGACTAATACATACTTGTGATTATACCCCTTGTAAACATCCATAAGTATAAGAAAGTAATTAAGGTACAAACCTAACCACAACTTTAAACTCTAAGACCCTTACGTCCCTTGTGCAATGGTTTCCTAACGGGGGTTCAGGTTTCTGTCACTCCGGCAACCCCTACGATTAGTAGTCAAATACACAATGCATTCCCCTAGGCCCATATAGGTGAAGTATCATGTAGTCGACGTTCACATGACACCACTAGAAGAAGTATACCACAACTTAAATATCAAACTATTGAATCTTTCTCAACACAGCTCCACTACTAACAACATGACTTCTCCCATGTCCTCAAGAACAAAACGAACTACTCAAAAGACATCATATGGATCATGATCAGAGATGGAATAATGATGTATAACAATCTGAACATAAACAATAATTCAATGGTTCACTTAATAGCATCAACTACAAAGAGTAATCAACACCGGGAAAGTTTCCCCTATGAACTATGCAAGATTCAACTCAATTGTTACAGCAATATGGAGATGGTGATGAGGGTGCTGATGGTGGTGGTGATGATGATGATCCGATGAAGTCCAGCTTAATGGTGGTTTTGATGGCGACGATCTCCCCTCTCTGGGAAGGAATTCCCCCGGCAGAAATCTGTTTGCCGGAGAGATCTTTCTCTCTTGGTGTTTTCCGCCCCGTAGAGGCGGCGAAATCTTTCTGTGGTCGCTCCCCGAGTCTTAGGGTTTCGGGAGGATAATATACGCCAGAGGGGAGTGCCTGGCGTGGGCCAGGGCGGCCACACCACCTGCTGGCGCGGCCTAGGGCTGCCCACGCCAGGGGGTGGTGTGGGCCCCCTGTGGCCCATCTCCAGCCCCCCTTCTGGCTTCCTTCGTCTTCTGGAAAAATAGGATTTTTCGTATATTTTCCTGGATTTTCTGATCTTCGCGAATTTTGCCTCCAAACAGCACCTTTTCCATCAGAATCCTGACTGCAGCGGTCCATGCTCCAAAAGTCATCAACCATGCAAAAACAGATGAAATAACATAAGTATCACCTCTTAATATGAAATATATCAATGAATAACAGTGAATTACGACATAGAATAGTGATGCAAAATAGACGTATCACTCCTCAACCCAGTAATGTTCCTGAGAGTATACCTGTCCATTTGAACCAAATATTTATCGTGTGAGACACTAGGGGTACTCAGCAAGTCTTAATGCATCTAAAGGGAATAACCTGGGGGTGACGCAATTGTATCGAAAGATAATATCTACAAAGAGCTATAGAGACTCGCTACACATCTGCACAACCAGAGATGGATGAACGCCCATTAATTAATAACAACAGTTATATAAGCAACATAAATTAACCTCACTCGTCATCCTTCTCGCTTACCGACGAGAAGGCGGAAGAACAACCCATCTGTTGTTAATTTTATGAACCATTCCATGAGTGTTACACTATTTACTAGTCATGTCTTGGTCAAATTACATGCGGTACTTTAGTTATGCTTGTCTATGATCAAGAAACTGTGCTCCAAGTCATCCATAACCGCAGACACGGCTTTCAGAAAGATTTACCCTACAGGGGTGCACAAATAGCAACACACACACGATCAAACTCGGGAAGAACCAAATAAAACACAACGAGGCCTCACGACAATGCATTCACAAGATTCATAAATTATTTCAGGGGTCCACCCCATTAAGCTACCTGCTACGAAGTTGGCCGGCTCCGAGGCGGACCCAAGGTTTGTGTAGACGGCTGTAAACGATTGGGAACCCGAAAGTGTGACTGGGCTTGTCGATACCGCGAAAATGTGTCACAAGTTCTAAACATTAAGGTGCTCCATACACAATCGTAAATAAAGCAGTCAAGCATGGCATAAGTACAGGATAGTAATAAAGCCCCAAACTAGTTTGTGGCCCCAAGAAATAAAGTATGAATCAAGCTGAGGCGAAGGGGGATCCATAGGGTCTCCCGTATGTGCATAGTGCGAATAGTCCAGGAACAGGTATCAACTACTCAGGGTCCTACGGGACACAAGTGAGCTTAAAGAACCAAATAGTAGATAATGCTCACCGATGCCTCTTTCATTAGTTATCCCATTACTACTCAGATTAAATTGTTTAGGTATGTCGTTCTCCATAGACTCACACAAACCCTACACAAGCAATTCTACGAATCGTATGGCTCAAGCAACTCCTATAGTAATGTCTCATAGGATTGAGGTACAAGATTTGATGGGGTTTAAAAGTAAAGGCTATGCAGTACTTATGATTCAATTTAATGCATGCGCGAATCAATGATGCAAGAGTAAGATAGAAGCATATGTACTATATGTATGCAAGCATGGGGAATTGCTTACATGGCAGTTCTGTTGTGGAATAAGAAGGATTCAGTTAATACTCTAGAGGCTCCTGGTATTCTCCTTGCTTAGTGTCTATCCGGATAAAAATCAAACACACAATGGCCAAAATAAATACATTGCACAATCATATAAACCATATGCAATAAGAAAACAAGGTATTCCATGATGGAATGATGCACAATTGCATGGTATAATATAGCATGGCATGGTGAGGTGTGGAAACAAGAAATAAGCACTTTTATTAATTATTTGGTCAAGTTTTACTTGTATAAACCATTCAGGTTTTTAAGTATTTAAATGATGCGTGCTTCAATTCATATGATGGAATGCATAATCAGAATGGACTCGTCATGCTGATCAATTTTGACATATTATTTGTCGAATTTGAAATTACGGAATTAAAGTTATGGATTTATTTAGAAAAAAGCATATATTGGCATTTTAGTAATTTTGAAAATTTTAAATTGCTCAAAAATTATTTTAAATGGCATATTTGAATTCCTGGCATTTGATTAGAAAATATATATCATTTACAAAATTTGAATTTATGGATTTAAAACAATATTTTAATTGCAATTAATTCAAAAAAGGGGTCAAAGTCACAAGTTTGACTAGATAGTGTTGACCAAGGTCAAATTTGGATTTGAATTTAAATTCAGTTTTAAATTTGAAATATATTTCATTTTGGAAATTTTATCAAATACGAATTATTTAAATTTATATTAATTTATTTAAGATTAATCATTTTTTGGAAAAATTTTATCGTTTAAGAAATTCTCTCGGACTTTTATTACACAAAGTGGGCTAGCCTCCGCCAATGACATGCGGGGCCAGGCAATGTTGGGGCCACACCGCGCATGGGCGAGCCAGCCGGTGACACGTGGCCGGGCTAGGGATGCGTGTTTGATCGACACGAACTTTCGGGTGGCTTTTTGCAAAAAGGGCAGGGCCTCACTGACGAACTGAATCTGTACTCGCAAAAACCTGCTAGCTGCAACGATTTGGCGAGGAAGATCCCGAGCAAACCGATACGAATTAAGGTATGCTCCAAAAACAAAAATCATAGATCTTGCTTAGATCTACAACTCTCGTGTTCAAGGTTTCTCAAACGGAGGTCTACATCGTCCGTAATCTTGCGACGAACAGAGGCAAAACTGGGTTGTGCGCTGCTCGGACGAACTATCGAGACGGACAGTTGCCCCGCGAGATCTGGCCGGTTTCCAGCGATAGTGGTGACAAATCCTTCAAGTTTTTGACCATGCCACAAAAACAAAAGTTGTGGATAGGACTTCCGACTACAACTTTCGTTTAGGACAGAACCCTAACAATGGACTACAAAGCGCGGGGGATGGCAAGGAACAGTAGCAAACTGATGGCCTCAGGCGCGAGCTGCTACTGCTCGGGTGCGCGCGGCGTGCGGCGAGCGCGTGGCCGGCTGTAGGCGAGTGCGCGCGCGGGGTTAGCGGTGAGCCAGAGTGGAGTAGGGCGAGGATGCTCGCAAGGCGGCGGTGTCGGTGATATCGGCCGGGCTGGGAGAAAGACAGGACGGAGGCGAGGAGATGGTGTCCGCGGCGGCGACGAGCGGCGACGGAGACGGTGTTCCAGGCCATCACCTCCGCGCTCCGTGTACCGTTCGTCTTTAGCACCTTGTGTGGCTCCTGGTAGCAGTGGACTCGGTTACGGTAGCTCGTCGACGAGGAAGGAGGCCGGGCGGGGTTAGTCGGCGGCGGATAGGGCTTTTTAGAGCACGGGGTGGCCACGGCGTTGGTGGCGGCAGCAAGGAGGGACGGGTCTTGATCTGATCTGAGAAGGAGTGGATGGGGATGCCAGCCCTACTGCTATCTTTATGCAAAAGCAGGGAGGAGGGAGGTTTGTACGAGGCGAGGGGGTCGCTTTCGTTGCTCGGTGGCGCTAGCACGTGAGCGAGGCGGGGAAAGATGAAGAGAAAATTCCTTATTTAACACTGACTTAAAATTAGCTTCTCTATTTGACACCGAAAACTTTTTTCTTCAATTGATTTTGTTCCTAACGTGACATCACCATTGGTTCCGTTAGTTAATTCCGTCGGTAATTTTTTTACTGGACCAAAGTACCCCTCTATATGTGTACGAATCTAAACAAAACTGATGCCAGCCTCTCACTCCCGTCTCTTTCCCAAGCCCAAAAGTGAAAGCCCAGCGGCGGCGGTGCGGTGGCTCATATCGGAGGTGCCGGCAACGGGCTGAGCTGAGGGACATGGAAGGAATGGAGTCTGCTGGTGGTGGCCTAGGCAAGGCGGCGGCGGGCGAGAGCGGCGTGGGCACGACGGCGACGGGAGACATCGGCGCGGGCACGACCACATCTTGCGTCGTAGGCGCAGCGGCCGACAAGAGCGGCCAAGGCACGGGCACGACCGCGTATGGCATCATGGGCGCGGATGCGGCGACCAAGGTGCGGGCACGGCTGCGGCGGGCGACAGCGGCACAGGCATGGCGGCGCGGGCAGGGCCGCGTCTGGCGTCGCGGGCGCAGATGCAGCGGCCGGCAAGGGCGGCCAAGGCGCGGGCACAACTGCGACGGGCGACAGCGGCACGGGCACGGCAGCGGCAGCCGCGGGCGCGGCGGCCAGCAAGGGCGGCCAAGGCGCGGGCACGGCTGCGTATGGCGTCGCAGGCGTGGATGCGGCGGCTGGCAAGGGCGGCAAGACGCGGGCACGACTGCGGCGGACGATAGCGGCAAAGGCACGGTGGCGCGGGCACGGCCACGTCTGGCGTCGTGGGCGCAGATGTAGCGGCCGGCAAGGGCAGCCAAGGCGCGGGCACAGCTTTGGCGGGCGACAGTAGCACGGGCACGGCGACAGAGGGTGCGGGCGAGGTGGCCAGCAAGGGCAGCCAAGGTGCGGGCACGACCACGTCTAGTGTCGCGGGCGCGGATGTGGTGGCCGGCAAGGGCGGCCAAGGCGCGTCCCTGGAGCATCCATCAGCAAGCTCAACTGCAGGTCGTGCAATGGTGCGGACGGCGAGTTTTTCCTGTTTGTTAGCTTTCAAGTGCAGTAGTAGTAGATAGGAATATCCAGTAGCGCGATGCTCATGCCTAAATTAAAATCTGAAAATGAAGTGTTTGAATAAAGTTAGTTCCACGCCACGTGGACATGTCTTATTTGGCCAGATATGCACAATATTATGTTGCTTTTATCCTATAGAGATATTTTTTGTTATATAATTCATCAGGGCAAAATAGTCTTTTCCTCTTTCTGTTTAACGCCATTTGTGCTCAAAATACACTAGAGTGTCATGTTAGGAACAAAATCAAGTTTAGATGTCAAATTGGAAAGAAAAAAGTTTTCGGGGCCAAATAGGGAAGCCGATTTTAAGCCAGTGTCAAATAAGGAATTCTCTCAAAGATAAACATGGCTACTGGTGGTTGGGGTCGAGCTATGGTGGAGCCCAGGTGCAGAGAGGGCGTGATCGGGTCGATCTGGCGATGCTGTGCCGCTACTTGCTGCTACTGAACCAAGAGTGCGCGCGCAACACATTGCTGCTGCTAGCTTGGTGCAGCCGGACCAAGCCTGAGTGGATTTAGGGGTTGGGTCTGATTAGGTCTAGCTATCTTAGCTAGTTAGGGTTTTTAGTTATATGGTAGATGTAAAGATTAGGTTTTTAGCTAGAAGATCTAGTAACTTAATTATTTTGTGTTGGTTCTTCCTCTTTTGTTTAGAAACAATGCAAACTCCACCATGCATATGTTCAAGCTATGAAGTAAAGAAGAAGAAGAAGGGGTAAGGAGGAGGGTGTTGGTGTGCTTGGTTTTGGTGGAACTCAAACAAAGCTCAAGTGGTTTGAATTCAAAAACCACAACCCAAGGAATAAAAAAGGGAGAAACTAGAGAGGGTTTTCATATTGCATGTGGCATTATCTCATGCACATGAGGATATTCTGTGAATACAAAATATATATCACATGTATGCGAGACAAACAAGGGTTCAAATTTAGAAGATTGCAAAGTGGAATTCCAAAAGTTATGAAAGAGAAGAGGGAAGGTGGCATCTTACATGTCCCATGCATGTGGAGTAAATGCCCCTCTATATTTGTGAAAACAATTATAGTTTCTTTTGGGGAACATATCCATGCATGCATTCAAATTATATGAATGATGGTCCCACAAAAACAACAAGATTGCACCCGTATGAATATAGATAGCATATGCACATATGTGAATCTAATTCGCCATTATAGTGTGTATTTCCCACTAGATCCTCTTGTAGCCAATTATATTTCCACCCATGAGCATATATTAAATAAAACCATATAGAAGCTAAGGAAAATGAATTCTACCCACATGGCATGCAAAGATGGCCCGAGGCTCCACATACTAAATGTGAAAACAACATGATTCATATATGGGAGCATGTAGAATTAGGAGTGGATCCATCCTATTAGATGTGAGCTAGACAAAAGCCAAAAGAAATTCAAAGGCCCACATATAGTTTGTATGGTGAAATTATAAGGTGGTAACAAAGATAAGGTGGTGGAGCAGAGAAAAGATATGCCCTCAACTCAACTTGGGCATCAAGCATTTATCAAGAACAAAATACAGTGTATCAAGAGGCAACTACAATATATAATGCATATGGGTTAAGAACCAAAAAGAGGGGTTTTATATGATGTTCAAATGCAAGGAGCCATGGTGACATGAGCATGATATAATGATGATGCAACAATACATGTAGGAAGTATCATTTTATTATTAAACCATGTAGTATTATGGATGTTAGACAGATGGGATGCTACACTTGGTGATCACGTGGGAGGGTTCGGGCGCCCTCTGTGTGGCAGGTATGGTAGCATTTCAAGGGCCAGCCTCGGAAGTAAACCGCTGAGCAGGATTGAAGGGGCTCACAAGCCCCACCTAGAAGATAAGAAAGTTATAGCTGATAGGTTTGGGGAACCTACTGACCCAAAGCCTGGCGAAGGCATGGATCCATCCCTGATGTCCCTATGGGCGATGCAGAGAACTGTTGGTTGAGTTATCGAAAGTGAGAAAGCCTAAGACCCGCTTTGGGCGAGTAAACAAGGTACGCTGGTTTTGCTCCACGTGTGAGGGAAATAGAAGGACATGAGTGCCCACACAAAGGGAGAAGGGACACATCCATGCCGGGGAGGATAAGGGCCAGAAGGGTGACACGACCTGGCTATGTTTTAGTTATTTGTTTTTTCTTGCAAAAGCTAATGAGTAACTAGCGTGTGTTGGATAGAGCTAGAGAAAGGAAGATGGTGTCCCGGGAGCGCCTTTACGGTGCTAACGGGCGCTGGGAAAAGATACCCTGCGATAGTGGAAAAAGCTAAGTGGATTTCTTAAATCTCTTGCCTATCATAAAGTATCTCGCGTAAAGTTAAAAAAATTTGGGGTTCGAAGGGATTGCACGAAAAAGTGTGACGGATAGGGTGTCAGAAGGGCACCGATGGGCGGTGTGGTTCTCGCGATTAGGCACTTGGGCCAGGACCAAGGCATCGTGCATGGAACCAGCCTACCTTGAGGGTGAAGTGGTGTCCGCGTGGCATGGTTTGTACCTTGCATGTGTTTGTATATTTTGTTCTTCCTACTTTCTTAACTTGAGAAATCAGGTTTGTGTATGTGGGCTTGTACACCATGTATGTGTGTTTTGTGTTTGATCCTATTGCATCTTGTTTACATCTTAGTTGGCTCTTATAAGAAATTAATGGACTATTCCATTTTGGGGGGAGTGTGATGTACTTAGGGCACCTCACAATCCTAAAAATGTGTGTACATGAGTAATACCACTTATTATTGATATTGCAAGTTTATCTAGTCTCTGTGTGGTATGACATCCTCATGAGAAATTCAAATTCTTTAATGTCCATTACTTGTCTCGTGTTGGATCTTTTTGCCTCTTGTTGAAAAATAATGGTTTATCACATTATGGGGAGTCATATGCTTTTTGCATATTACAAACATATAAAATGTGAACATTTGAGGTAACTTCACATAGAAATAACACTGAAAATTATCTAGTTCCTATGTGGCATGTGATCTCAAACAAGTCCTATTTGCGTTTAATGATGTTATTTCTCATCTTTTGGATCTTGTTTGTGAGAGTTTTTCTTGGAAAGGGTTTCATTATATGTGGTCAATTATATCTAAATTGATGGACCTTTTACCTCAAGTTATTCTAATCATTGCTTTGCATGATTGTCAACTATTTGAAACCCTCAAGAATATCTATCAAAGCATGGTGATTAACTCTTATATTTTTCCATATGCTTCTTGTGGTGAATATGATCTTGGATATCTCTATAAACTACCTCGGGAAATTTATGCCTTTACTTCTTATCTTTGGAAAATTGGTATTCTATATATGGTAGAGTTTTTTTGATCATATTTATTTTGGCTTTGGTCTATTTTTGCGCTATCTTTGCCAATAAAATGTTTGGTGTTGACTCCCATGTCTTCCTTGCCTCCTATGGATATTTCTTTGACTTGAAATCTTTTAGTGCTCTATTTGATGTAGGTAGAGATGATGATTTCGTGTATGTGCATTTTGTATTCAAATGCAAAATCTTAAATAATGCACTAATCATGGGGGATTTCTCCTATATTATTTAGAACACTCCTTTTTATGCTTCTTGCTTAGATCCATATCGTTGTTTAATGGGCCTGGAAGTCCGATCTTCTTGTTTTGGTATTTTTTTATTATCATGAAAATGTGGACAGTTTGCTTTGGTTGTTGCTATTTTGGGGAGTTGGCTTTGTCTCATTCATTGTTAATTATTTTGACCTTTAGAATGAGATAAACCCTTGACATCTGTGTTTTAATTTAAAGGAAGAAAAGAGATGACGGCTTAATATATATTAGACCGTACAGATATTTTAGAAAAACAAAATACGGTGTTTAATAAAATAATTTTGCACTTAGAAAAATATGCATGATGATGCAATGTTGATGCATAAAATAAAATAACAGGCGATTTTCTAATAGTGATTTTACCGGGTTGCTACAATAGATCTAGTACCATATGAGCTACCCAACATGATTATGGTCATATATGTAATTCCTATGTGATGGATTTTTATTCTATGATTTGATATATGAGATTGGAACCTATATATGTGTTAGATGTATTGCTAGTTGTATATCATGTACCCCATTCTTAATTACTCCCTCTATCTCAAAATAGGTGTCAAAGATTTGTTAGAAATTGAATGAATCTATATACTAAACAGTGTCTAGATTCATCTAAATTTTGACAAAGCTGAGACATCTATTTTGGGATGGAGGGAGTACTTGTTTTGATCCAACTTGTATACAAGAGCATGTGTGGGGGAAAGTGTGTATTCAATGGAGTAACATGGTGTTAATGATTGAATAGTGACAACAAATTTAAGATCTACTATGGTTTTTACCTTTCTTTTGCTACATCCCTAGGGATTAAGTGAATTCATGTGCTATAATTATGTCGTGATAGGCAGATAATCTTGTTTGGTCAAGGTAGCATATATGTTATTCGAACATCATGTCAAAGTACTTAAGGCTATGCTCTGTTAATTCTTAATTCTAGATTGCTTGGACTTTTACATTTCTAGAGGATTATAAGAGAAATGTGTTGCATCATCTCTATGTTAGGACATGATGCCCATATGAATGCTTATCAAACATATATTGAAGTTTCACCAATATTATGTTGATGATGAATTGTTTTATGTCCACTACAACTTAAAAGAGAATATAAAAGTGAACCCATGAACCCTGGTCCTATTTAAATCATAAGAAACAACTCTCCAACACCATTACTATCATTGATATTTTTTGAAATGAATTATTTCGAAAATACACAAATACTTCCTTTACTTGCAAACACAAACCAAACACAAAATCAACTATCATATCATTGCCTTTATTTTAATTGCATATTTTATTATTGTTTTAATTTACTTATTAATATTGTTATTTCATATTACTAATACAAAAACTTGTGCTTGACAACCACACGGTGGAGTTGGGGACACGATGCAAAAACTTTGTTTCATAGATTGTTTGAAGAGGAGGAGAAAAACATCCCTTGATCAGCCAATTCCTCGAGAGTTTGATATAAACCCTCGAGTCACCCTTGTGAGGAAAATATGCTTGCTACAACACACTGCACTTGGAGTCCCAACGAGTTGGTACACACATAGTTGTTGCCATCAAGAACATTTTCTAGCGTTGTTGCCAGGGAGTTGGCCAAGGTACAACACAACTACATCATCATCAAGCTAGGAGCACAATCCACCTCTATAGCAACTACTATAACACTTTCTTGCACCATCATCATCAAGTTTGTTTAAACACCTAAGCTTGGTGAGGTTGCACCACTTTGAGTTTTTCTTCTCCTTTAGATTTTCGAAGAAATTTTCATGTGTCTTTTCTAGTCTTTTATTTGTTTGTTAGTTTTCATTAAAACATAAAATCCATAAAAATTAGTATAACTTTTGCTTGCAAACATGGGAGAAAGAACTACAAAACTTTGTGACTACACAAATACCCCTAATGATCAATTCAATGCTAGGCCCATTACAACTCCTGAAATAAAAGATAATAGTTTTGAAGTTAGTCTTGGGTTACTTAATCTTATTGCTGAAGAACAATTTGGGGAAGTTCTAGTGAATATGCCTCTATGCATTTACATGACTTATGTGAAATATGTGATATGCAAAAATTTAAAAATGTGAAAAATGATATTGTTAAGCTAAAAAAATTCTCATTTTCACTTAGAGAAAAAGCTAAAGAATGGCTTTTATCACTACCAACTGCTAGCATAAACTCTTGGGATGATCATAAAGAAATATTACCAACCTATGAAAATCTTGCAAAATAGTAATAACATCCTATCCTTTAAGCAAAATGATAATGAACATGTAGCAATAGCTTGGGAAAGAATTAAATCATGCTTAGAACTTGCCCATCACATGGAGTAAATGAATGGACTATTTTACACTCTTTCTATAATGGGTTAAACTATATGTCAAGAAGCATGTTAGATTCTGCTGCAGGGGTGCTTTCATGAGTAAACTATTCCTGAAGCTAAAGCCATCTTAGAAAACATGTCGCATAACCATATTCATGCCACACTAAAAGAGCACTAAACCCATCATCCATAAAAGTTAATTCTATTGAAGAAGTAGACTCTTTGTCTACTAAAATGGATGCCATACTTGCCTACATGTCTAAACAAAATATTGACAATGTTCACTTACAAGATTTAGTTAGAAAGAACAATGAAAATGTAGATGTCAACTACATAAGAAACTTTGGTAATAATGGTGTCGTGGTGGTGTCACGGCAGATGCCATGGATAGGCTAAAGGTGGGGACTAATACACGCTAGGGGAATCCAGGGAGGCATAGTGGAGTGATTCTCCACACAGAAGTTTGTATTGATTTACTTTCAATATTATAAGTGCTCCTAGAGCAGTATTGGCGAGAGGAGGAAGAAGGAGCTCTCTTACCCTTGCCCATAGTTCTTTCCCTAGAACCTTAGCTCCGCTAGTATCAAAGAAAACCCAACCAAACTAGCGCTCAACCCCTTCTACTGGAACCCTAGCCCCCTTATATAGAGGAGGCTCGGTCCCTGCCTAGGGCATACGTGGAGGCATATTCCTAAGAATATGCCTCCTCTCAAAGTGGTAACCCGACCGGGGTGCTTTTCCCTCGCGTCATACATGCTTTAGCTACGTAAGCCTCTACGGCGCCTGCGTCAGCCGACATGGGCGTCGTCACCCTTGTCGGCCATGACCCGGTGGTCCTGCCCTTGCTTGCTTTGCTCATGCAGTGCGTACCGGACCTTCTTTTTGACCAGAGAGATTCCTTCCTTCTCCCAGAAGATAAGCGGGGACCCGGATCATATTAGATCCAGCCACACCTGTTCCTGCATATAAGTTAGACAAGCACTTCCGACTTACTCCTTAAGTTGGCTGAGACTATGTTAGGCGACCCCCCTGGTCCGGGTTACTCCGTGATCCGGCCTGCCTCGAGGTGACCCGGCCAGCATCCGCTTTGACCCTGCCGAACCTTGGCTAAGTCGGCCTCTATACCCCGGAGTGACCCTACCCGAGGTTATCCCCCCAACATTAGTCCCCGAAGATGGTGCGGTCTTAGCTGCCTTGGCCGCTAAGGCCACATCAGGTTCATTCATGTTCGAGCCTTGGATGTTATTTCCGAGTCAGCTTTTTATCTCGGATTATATGGATTTACATTCCCTTCGCACGTTCCAAGTTTTCACTTGCCGGCCGGGTTACCACTTTGGCTCGGATCCCATGGTTACCATGGTTTGATCCGGGCCTTGTTACCTTCTCTCGTACGCCAGCCCACGTGGAGGCTAATCATTACCTCGTCTTATTTTAAGGGCCTGCATAGTAACCGCCGTAGTAATTGTCAGTTATCACTGTGCGAGGGTCACGTCACGCCTGCCTCCTCATTTACCGCATCAGTGCATCACGTCACGGGATTGCTTCTGCTCTGTGGCCCTCTGTGTGGCTCTTCTCCGATTGGTTGAGGCATGCGATACACAACCACACCATGTGGCTCGTTGGCGCAGCGCGATCCCACTCACCCTCTCAGGGGGTGGTTAAGTAGCGGAGGGGCGCACCCCTTAGCATTTTTCCAACTTCTGCGCCCCTCTGCTCATTGTTCTTCTCCTTCGTCTTCCTAGCGACCGCGTCGCCGCCAGTGCTTCTAGCAGCAGCGCCGCCGCCGTGCTTCTGCGTCGCAGCCACCGCTGTGCGATTTCCTCGCCACGGGTCCTCGCCAATCCAGGCCTCAGATCCCCGCCGCCGCTAGCGCCAGCGAGGGTAGTGAATACGAGATGACGGAGGAGGAGCTCGTCGTCGCCGAGCAGGAAATGGAGGAGGACGCCGCCACGGCGGACCGCGGCGCGTGGGCCGGATCATGGGTCTGTCAAGATGACCTTGACTGGTTCTACCGGACCAGACGCATTCCTGCCGGCGTTGCCGCTCGTCTCCCCTCCACCGAACTGTCCCCCTCACCCAATCCGGGTGACTTCGTCGTGTTCCTGTCCCACTTCCAACGGGGATTTCGTCTGCCGGTGAGCGATTTCTTTCGGGACTGGCTTAGCACCTACCACTTGCAGCCGCACCATCTCCCAGCCAACGCTATCACCTCTCTCTCTGCCTTTGCTTCTACGATCGAAGGCTACACTAGACTGTGGCCCACAAAGGAGCTGTGGATCCGGTTTTTCGGCCTTCGTCGCAACGTCATCCCCAACATCCAAGTAGAGTCGGAGGATAAGCAGCTCACCCAATTCGGAGCTGCCTCCATCTCACCCCGGAGACTTTCCGTTTTCCCCCGGGTTGCCGGGCTTGACTCCTACAAAGGATGGGCCCGGACCTTCTTCTACGTCCGAAATGCGGGCACTGAAGATTTGATTCGGTTGCTGCCCTACGCTCCGGGTCCACCTGACCCGGAATTCTGGGAGGAGGTCTCCAAGAAGCCCACAGCTCTGGCCAACCAAGTTAACAAGAGGTTCGCGGAGCTGAAGAAACTCGGATTGTGCAACGAGGATGCTATGATCATGTTCGTGCGCAACCGAATCTCTCCCCTCCAGAAGCGCACCCACAAGTTGTGCCACATGAGTTTTGGCCGCGACCCCAACCCGACCTCCTCCTTCGAGCTGAGCAACACGGAGATTTTTCACCGGGTTAAGGCTCTTTTCACCACCCACAGGGATTTCTCCGCCGAATGGACGTGGGGAATTGAGCACTTCTGTCATGACAGGCTCCCTCCCGCTGTAAGCTTCGCGGGGCAAACTTATTTCGGATCAAATATGTGTCGGTTTTTGTTGTATTTTTGACTCTATTCTTCATGCTTTCTCTCAGCTGTTCCTTCAGCAAACTCTCGAGGATGGTACGGATCCAACCCTTAAGTGGGCGCCGGACCGAGAAATCCCGGACGAGGAGGAGCCAGACCAAAAGATGTTTCTCCCTATGACCGATGCTACAAAACGACCCAGTGGTAAATTTTCTTCTCTCAGAGACTGGCCCGATGATGAGGATGACTCGGATGTCGATGTGATTGAACCTGTTGAGGTTGTCCCTCTTTCTTTTGCCTTTTCGGCATCAGCTAACCCCTATGGGCATATCCACGAGGATCCTCCACTTGCTACGGGCGAGCCGGTTCCGGTAGAGTCGAAGAAGAAACACGGAGCCGCACCAAGTTCTTCTTATGAACCTTCTCAGCCCACAAAAAGGCGAAAGAAGGCCAGAGACAAGACTGCCTCCAAGCCGGTAGGCAAAGCCCCGGCACGAAGGGCCTAGAAACCCAAGGAGGCCGAAACCTCGGATGCGTAAGTCATTTTTCGTTGCGTAACTCACTTCTCCTTGCATCGTGGTAATTTCTCTTCTGACATTATTCTCTTCTTCAGGCCTCCGGTGGAGGTCCCTCAGAGCGGATCAAGCATCTCTTCACCGCTTCGATCTGGCCCTTCTCCTCCTCGTGACGACGAGTCACGTCCGCTGAGCCCTATTCCAGAGGGTTCTGTGGCTGCTCCGGGTTCCGCGCTACCTCATCGAGAGGAACACGACCTTGGAGCCTCGGCATCTCCGCAACCAGCAGCCACCGAGTCTATCTCAACACCAGCACCACCAGCAGTTCTAGTACCAGTGACCGAACCAGATCCAGCACCAGGAAAACCAACATTAGCTCCAAGAGCTGCAGTGCCAAGTTCTTCCGCTTCGTCCGAGTCATTTCAACCTCGGCGAGGAACTACTCCAGCAGCTTCTAAGGGGAAATCCACTGCAGTTACTTCTTCCCAGCAAGCTAAGGGCAAAAAGGCTCCGGATACTACCAAGTCAGCATCCGTCGAGGCTGGGCAGCGAACCCTATCGTCGATGCTTCCCAAGAAAGCTCTAGCAGCGAAGGATGTTCCTGCCGACCCAACTGATGCGCAGCAGATGGTTCTGCATACCAGCCTAGCCCTTTCCTTGGTTGAGCGGAAAGAAGCGCACGCAAAGGGCTTGGTGGCACCCCATATGCCCACCGGTGAGCGGTACCCTCCGAGTCTTATTGAGTTCGTCATGAACTGGAATAAGGCGGAGTTCGTCCACAACAATGATCTCCCGGAAAAGTTTGGCCCCGCAGAATTTTCCGCCCAGATGAATACCGCCGCTAAGGCAATTAACCTCACGAGGCGAATGATGGAGGTATGTCGTTTCTCCTTTACATGCTGTAGATAATAACCATTAGTCCCCGAGACTCCGGTGGAGTAGCTTGTTACTCGGCCGGATGCTCATTAGAAAACTAACGTAGCTCCATGTGAACTTTGAATATGCACACACCTAGAGCCGGGTTAGGTTCCACTTGGCCCGGATCTTGTACACTTCGAATATGCACACACCTAGAGCCGGGTTAAGTTCCACTTGGCCCGGATCTTGTACACTTCGAATATGCACACACCTAGAGCCGGGTTAAGTTCCACTTGTCCCAAATCTTGTACGCTTCGAATATGCACACACCTAGAGCCGGGTTAAGATCAGCTTGGCCCAGATCTTGTACACTTCGAATATGCACACACCTAGAGCCGGGTTAAGTTCCACTTGGCCCGGATCTTGTACACTTCGAATATGTACCAAGCTAATTTTGCACTTCTGTACTTTTTTCAGGTAACCACCAATCGCCGGAGCGCTGAAGTCCAACGCCTGTTGGATACCCACAAGATGATACGCGCAAAACATGTTGCACTTATTGCAGAACATGAAAAGAGGGGTAATTTTTTCCCTCGGCACTTCTCCGTTTTTCTTCACCTTCTTCTGCCGAACTAATCTCCTCATTCGGTTTCTGCAGCTAGGGTGGAGGCTGAGAACAAGATCATGCGGAAGAACTTGGAGGAAATCCGGGGTATGTCCTGTTTTGTCCGACCTCGTATTGTTTTCCATTTCCTCTTCTCCTTGGCTCGGCAAACATTCACTCCTCGGCTCTGCCGGGTCAACATACTATTTCAACATCGCTTGAGGATAGTGTGCCCGTGCCTAATATGATGCTGCATTTTCTCGAACAAGCAGGATAGCATCAAGCCGAGCTGAAGAAAAAGGATGATGAGCTCGCTCTCCTCCGGACTAAGGACAGCGAGATTGCCAAGCTCAAGGCTGAGATGGAGAAGATGAAGGCCCAGCACCAAACCGAGCTCCAAAAGATTGGCCAGAACTTCACAGAAGAGCGTGAGCACCTTACTCTCCAGATCTCCAAGGACCAGGACCTACTTAAAGAATTCGACGTCCAGCTTGGGTCGGCAAACGCTGAGCTTGAGCAGCTTCGCAAGAGACGCGATGACTGCATCAAGGAGTTAACCCGGATCCTTAGCCACATATCACGTAAGTTCCTTCCGACCTACTTTTCCGGGTTGTTCCATATGTCTTCTCTTTACCTTCTCCCCTTGTGTGGCTTCCAGGCAAATTTCCTGAGAGCATCACTATTGCAAGCGCAGCAGTTGCAGATTTTCGCCAAGCGAGGGGTACTCCTGTCGCTCCTGCCGGTGAGGAGGTTCCTTACGACATGGAGGATCTGTTGGTCAGCTTGTCATCTCACATGGAGATCATCAAGAATTATGGCAAGGATATCCTCGACGTTGCAGTTCGCATTTTCAACACGTTCTGGCCCGGAGAGAGTAGCCCGGAGACCACCACGATTCTCATCGAGAAGCTAATGGAGACTGAGACCCAGCTCGATCTCTGGAGAGAATCCGCTGGGCGCGCCGCAGCTGATACTATCCTTCACCATATTCTCACATGGTACGAGAAGATCGACCTCAGCCTCCTTACACGCCGGCGCACCGGATCCAGATGGACTGATGATCCGGAGTGGGTAGCTCGGCACCAGGCTTGCGCCTACAGCCTCGTCGAATATTCTCCTATCCATGACTGGGTTGAAGGACCGAGCTTCCTGGAATCCGCTGGGGACGAGCATGTTGAGAACGTTGAAGATGGGTTGGATGAGGGCGGAGAAGATGATGCCTCAGATATTGAAGACAGCAACGACGACGCTGAACTTCCTCCTCCTGCTGCTCCTTAGTTCAAAAAAACTTGAAAATTTATCAGATCCCCGGTATGCCGGGTGCAACTATATGCTGTATATGTGATATTTTGCTACTACGTTTCTATGCCGGATTAACTTGGGCGTAGTCCCCGAGTTTCATTTTCTTGTTCGTCCAATCTTCTGGCTCGGTCCGTGTCTACCTTGATTCGGGTTTACGACTTACGAATCCGAGCTTCAAAAATTGTTTTAACAATACTTAGAAACTTTTAGGCTTAGCTCAAAATAATTCAGCCTAATAACTTTGAAAATAAATATAGGGTTAGTCCGGAAAACAAACGTTAGCTCGAATAAATTCATTTCCTTAGTCGTTTTTCATGTGCTACGCAATTCCAAACTTGTTCTCTTGCTTGCCATGAAGCCAATTCTTGTTGGACAGCAGCAAGTCGAAGAGTTGGGTTTTTGGTGCTCACACATTACTAATCCGGGTTAAGTAGAACGACTTATTCCAGCTACCGCATAAGAAGTAACAACAAACATTATTAAGGCAGTCCCCGAGTTACTTGCTCGAGGCGCTGCTATTTCATTGATAAGCTCATTGCCGACATACATACCTACATATGAGACGACTCGAATACATACACTTCTTAGCTAAGTGTAGAAGGGACGAAGTAGTGCTACATTCCATGGTCGCTTAGATTCCTCTCCGGACCTGTCCGCCTTGTTCTTTTCCTGTGGCTTTGCATCTATAAGATAGTAAGAATCATTGTGCAATGCTTTGCTCACAATGAATGGCCCTTCCCACGGGGGGGGATAATTTATGCATGCCAGTAGTACGTTGTACCAACCGGAGCACCAGATCGCCTTCCCGAAATACTCGGGGGCACACTTTCCGGCTATGATAGCGTCGGAGATTTTGCTGATATATGGTGGATCTAGACAGTGCCAGTTCTCTCGCTTCTTCCAGCAGATCAACATCATTTTGCCGGGTTTCCTGCACTTTGGCTTCTGTGTATTGGGTGACCCTAGGCGAATCATGCTCTATGTCGGCTGGTAATACAGCTTCTGCCCCATATACCAGAAAAAATGGCGTATAACCTGTTGATCGATTCGGAGTTGTTCTTAAACTCCACAGTACCGCTGGTAGTTCTTCTATCTAGCACCCCGCTGATCTTTGCAGCGGCTCAATGAGTCGGGGTTTTATCCCGGATAATACTAATCCGTTGGATCTCTCCACTTGTCCGTTTGATGCGGGGTGGGCTACCGAGGCTACATCGAGTCGGATATTCTTGTCTCGGCAAAAGCGCGCAAATGCTCCTTCCGCAAAATTTGTTCCATTATCAGTTATAATACTGTGTGGATAACCGTATCTCAAGATGATGTCTTTGAGAAATGTCACGGCCGTAGCTCCATCACATTTTCTTATAGGTTTCACTTTAATCCATTTTGTAAACTTGTCCACCATGACCAAAATGTGTGTCATGTTTCCTCTTGCTGGTTTGAACGGGCCAACCATATCCAATCACCATACAGCAAATGGCCACGTAATTGGTATGGTCTTGAGTTCCGACATAGGCATATGTGTCTTAGTGGCGTACCTTTGACAACCATTGCATTTTCTCACCAGATCTTTCGCTTGTTCTAAGGCACTTGGCCAGTAGAACCCATGCCGGAATGCTTTCGCCACTAAGGCTCGGGATGAGGCATGATGCCCGCATTCTCCTTGGTGTATATCTCGGAGGATGTCAAGCCCTTCTTCCGGGTCAACGCATCGCTGGAGGACATTGGTTACACTCCGTTTGTACAACTCGGAATTGATGATTATGTATGTTTTTGCTCTCCTCTGAGTTTGCCTGGCTAACACCTCCTCAGCGGGTAACGTTCCGTCTTTCAGGAATTGGAATATAGGCAGTGCACAAGCTGGTATCGCTCGTGGAGGGAATACGTCCTCATCAATTTCCATCTGATCTACCGGCATAACTTCAGCCGTATCACGCTGAGCAGTCCCTGGGTCAAGCGAGGTAGTCCTCGGGTTTTCTGATGCAGTCCCCGGGTTGGCTGATGTAGTCCCCGGGTCTCGCGTACTACCTCCCGTGTCAATGTCCATGGGCTCAGCTCCAGATTCCGTATTTTCTGGGACATAGATCGAGTCGGTTCCTGGGGATGGCCTGATAGATGGTTTTCTGAGGTGTTCCAATGCTACACTCGGTGGAATTGCCTGTCGGGTCGATCCAAGCTTCGACAACATGTCGGCAGCCTCGTTTTCCACTCAGGGTACATGGTGAAATTCACACCCCTCGAAGTAACCAGATATCTTCTGCACGTGAAATTTGTATAGTGCCATGTTTGGATCCAGGGCGTCCCACACTCCGGACACTTGCTGCACCACCAGATCCGAGTCGCCAAAGCATATTATCCGACGTATGCCAATCTCCTTTGCCACTTTGAGCCCATGCACAAGAGCCTCGTACTCAGCGACATTGTTCGATGCCACGAAATGGATCTGCAATACGTATTTTAGCTGGTCCTTCTTTGGCGAGGTAAGCACAACCCCGGCGCCTAATCCGGTTTTGGTTTTCGACCCGTCAAAGTGCATCCTCCAGTAGTTCGGATCTGGTGGCGGTGGTTCGTATTGTACCTCGGCCCAATCTACAAAAAAGTCTACCACAGCCTGAGACTTGATCGCTTCTCTTCTGTCGTATTGGGGCACATAAGGGGCTAACTCAATTGCCCATTTTGCAATTCTGCCACTCGCATCCTTGTTACCCATTATCTCGGATATGGGAGCTTCACATATTACTTTGATGGGGTGCTCCTAAAAGTAATGCTTTAACTTCTTTGCCGCCATATAGACACCATATGCCACCTTTTGAAAGTGCGGGTAGTTCTGTTTTGAGGCAGACAATACCTCGCTCAAGTAATATACTGGCCTCTGCACCGACTTACCCTCTTCATTGCGCTCCACTACAATCACTGCACTTACAACTCGGTTGGTTGCGGCTATGTAGAGCAACATTAGTTCCTTTGATAGTGGAGAGGCTAACACTAGCGCAGTGGCCAACATCTTTTTTAAGTGGGCAAAGGCTTCATCGGCCTGTGGTGTCCAAACGAATTTATCCGACTTTTTCATGAGTTGGTAGAGAGGCAATGCCTTTTCTCCTAACCGACATACAAACCGACTCAACGATGCTAGGTATCCAGTGAACTTCTGGACATCGTTAAGACACTTCGGCAGCTCCATTCGCTCAATGGCCCGAATCTTAGTTGGATTAACCTCGATACCTCGGCTGGAGACGAGAAATCCGAGTAATTTTCCAGCCGGGACACCGAAGGTACATTTTTCCGGGTTAAGCTTCATCCGGAACCTTCTCAAGTTCACGAATGTTTGCCTGATGTCGTCAAGGAGCGTTTTGCTTTCCTTGGTCTTGATAACCACATCATCCACGTATACTTGTACGTTTTGACCTATTTGGTCGTTCAAACATTTTTGCATACATCTTTGGTATGTTGCACCTGCATTACGCAAACCAAATGGCATAGTGCGATAGCAATAAGCCCCGTATGGGGTAATAAACACAGTCTTTATTTGATCATCCGGGTTCAGAGGTATCTGGTGGAAACCAGAATATGCATCAATGAATGACAACAGTTCACATCCCGCGGTTGAGTCTATGACCTGATCTATCCTCGGCAGTGGAAATGGATCTTTTGGACACGCCTTGTTCAGGTTCGTGTAATCGATACACATACGCCAAACCACTGCTACGTTCGGATCATCCTTCTTCTTTTCTACCAGCATCGGATTAGAGAGCCAATCCGGATATAGTACTTCCATGATAAATCCTGCTGCTAGCAATCGAGCTATCTCGTCTCCAATGACTTTTCTCCTATCCTCGGCGAAGCGGCGGAGAGGTTGCTTCACCGGCCATGCTCCAGGCCTTACGTTTAAAGAGTGCTCGGCCAACTCCCTCGGAACACCTTGCAAGTCCTGTGTAGACCAAGCAAAAAATATCCCGATTCTCATGGAGGAAGTTGACGAGCTCGCTTTCCTATTTCTTAGTTAACCCGGCACCAATTGTTACGGTGCGCTTCGGGAACATGTCATCAACTGGAACCTTCTTGGTGTCCTTTGCGGCTTGGAATGAAACGCTGCCATGCGGGTTACTCAACGCCGGCACATACTGTTGCGCGGACTGAGCTAATGCCGCCACCTCTTGGATTTTTCTTTTCTCTTGCGCAATCACGAGTGACTCGGCTAGGTTAGACCCGGCTGAAGCACACTCAATGGAACGTCGGAAATCTCCAGCAATGGTAATCACTCCATTTGGCCCGTGCAACTTCATCTTCAGATAACTGATGTGGCAACTCGCCATGAACTTGTTCAATGCTGGTCTTCTGAGTAACGCGTGATACACACTTTCCAAGTTCACCACCTCAAACTCCAGATTTTCAGTTCGGCAGTTATCCCTTGTGCCGAATAGCACGTCGACCCGGACTTTGCCTATGGGTTCACAAGAAATGCCTGGTACAATGCCATGGAAAGTTGTTCTCGTAGCCTGGAGCATGTTCTCCGAGATGCCCAACTTGCGCATCGTATCCGCATACATGATGTTAATGCTACTGCCATTGTCAATCAGTACCTTGGAGAACCTCACATTGATGTTTGGTCCAATGAATGTCGGATCTAGCACTAGCGCATACGAGCCTGGACTCGGCATAAGCTTAGGATGATCTTTGATGTTCCAGGTGATTTCCTGGTCCGACCAAGGCATATACCTCATCACAGCGGGCATTACCGCATTGACCTCCATATGTCGGCGCTGCAAGCTCTTCCTATCTGTTTCCTCAGTGGTAAACACACAGTAACTCTGATGATGCTCCATGTACTCATTCCTTCCCTCGTTTCCGGGGTACCTCTGATCCGGCTGTTGCTGATTTTCCACCTGATGCACTGCATCCCTTCTCTCATTGTTGTCATACCTCGGCGGAGGGGGAGGCAACATTAGCTGTTGCGTGTTCGCCCCGGAGAGCAATTGCTGCCGAGGTAACTCCTGCCTAGGTTGATCATTCCGGGGTGCCTGAGCATTCCCCGAACCACCTTGTTCTATCTTACGCATCCACTCACATTGCCTCGTTGTGTGACCCGCCGGGCTATTCGGATTTGGCGTGTGAAACTTACACGGCTGGTCCAACATCGACTCATAGGTATACCTCAGACGATCTTTCTTTTCCTGCCACTGTTTCTTTTGCTCCGGAGTCCATGTTTTCTTGCCATCGTTTCTTGGAGTCCATTGCCCTCCCATTCTCTGGCATTGGTTGCTCCCTGCTCTGGGTTGATCTTGATTCACAGCTGCAACTTGTTGCAAACCGTAGCGATGATCCGGTCTATCATATCTTCTTTTTCCTCTGTAATCGTTCCTCCGAGATGACATGGCTCCGTCCCTCTGATAGTATTCCTCGTTTGACTCGTTTGATGCGAGCCTAGGTTGAGTCGGATCACCCAAGGCATACGAATCAGCGATCCGGATCATCTCTGCCAACGTAATTGGCATTTTTCTTTGCAACTTCATCCACAACTCGCTGCCATATCTGCACCCTTGTGCAAACCATGCTATGGCCTGTGACTCTATGACACCTTCACACGAGTTTCTCACGGTACACCACCGGGTCAAGAATTCACGGTCCATCTCATTAGGTCTTTGCTTGCACATTGCTAGGGTCTGCGGCCTATTCGGCCTCTGATATGTACTTGAGAAGTTGCTGATAAACATTTCTTCAAAATCTATCCAGCAGTTGATGCTTCCGGGTGGTAAATTATTCAGCCATACTCTGGCCGGACCTTCCAACATCTGGGGTACGTATCGTACAACCCATCTCAAGTTGCCAGTGGCAATTTTCATAGCCGTAACATAGTTTATCAGCCAATCCTCTGGCTTGGTACTGCCGTCATACGTCTTCGTGCCTTTGGGCAGCTGGAAGTTGGGTACCGGTGGCTCCTTCATGATCCGGGGTCCAAAGCACGCCGGACCCGGGGGACCTTGACATTCGATCTGTTCCGACCAATACAGGCGATCCAATTTCAACCTGGCGTCATCCGGCATTAAATCCATGCTTCCCAATCTTGACCCTATCACATGATAGTCCGGTCTCGGGTACCCCGCGTTTACCATCTCCGAATCACCGTCATTGTATCGGTTTTGCACTTGGGGTGCACCTTTCTGTTGCATACCTCGGCCGACGCTTTGC
Source organism: Avena sativa (assembly GCA_916181665.1). Taxonomy (NCBI): domain Eukaryota; kingdom Viridiplantae; phylum Streptophyta; class Magnoliopsida; order Poales; family Poaceae; genus Avena; species Avena sativa. The sequence continues at coordinate 355,566,356 of OV702291.1, forward strand.
TCTTGCCTTGGTATATTTCGCTGCTGCGGTTGTCCTGCTCCTGCGGATTTTCACTGTCCGGCATTACCGTTGGCGGCGTTCCCTTGACCGGCATTGCCTTGGTCATGTTTACTTCGGCCAGCTTCACCCCGGCTCACACTTCGTCGATCATCATTTTTCCGCGTTTCTTTTTCTTTTCCCGCACGTGTCGAGTCGTACGGGACGATCTGTTTGTTCCGTCTGGCCGAGGTTACTACCTCTTCTCTCCTTGGACCACCATGAGGTGACGATGCGGCTCCAGCGGATTTCTCCGGGTTACCCATCGCCGAATGGACGATTTTGGAAGCTCCAGATCTCTCCGGGTTAGCTCTCAGTAGCTCTTCATTCTGTCTGTTCGTGATCCGAACCAGCTCGTTAACCCTATCTTGCTGTCTTTGACGGGCCTCACCCGTCAGACCCTCTAACTCGGACGCAGCCGCATCTGCTGCTCTGAGGTTCTTCGTCGGGGTACTATACCTCGGAAACCCCACAGACAAATAGTTTTCCGATCCCTCGGCTCCATCATCACCTTCTCTGTTCATCTCGCTTATGAGATTTCTCCCTTTTACTTTTACCGTATCAACTTTGTTTGCCTTTGCATACTCACGCAGCGTCATGTTCAGCGACTGCTGAGCCGCGGCTATTTTCTTTGCGCCCTCTAGTATCTTTTGCCTAGTTTCCTCTAGCTCGGCCTGTGCCTGAGCCGGATCTACCACTGCTACTACCGGGTTAGCCAAGCTATCCATAGCTTCTCTCAGTATGTTCTCAGGCCTCTCTAGTGGAGGTCCTCTACCTTTCCTCGGTGCCTTAGGTGTTACCTTCGGGTCCGGTGCTGGATCCTTGCTCGTGCCCGCACCCGGCGCAGTCATCATCACCTCCGCATGGTTCGGGGAGCGAGCGATATGCGCCCTGCGAGCCACAGTGAGGGGTGGCTCCCCCGCATCGACGACACGGCACAGATGAACGCATGATACGTCCACCGCAACGTAGACCTGGAGAAGTGGGCGCGTGCCGAAGTGGCCGTTGCGCGGAAGTGGGCGCGTGCCGAAGCAGCCAGCGTTGTCGCTGACGAAGTCCATCGCTCCAAAGCGCTGAACGAGCCTGGAGACGATGTGTTCGCCGGTGCCGATGAGGTTTCCCGTCCGGATCTTCACCCCTTCTAGCGCCGCTAGCCCCACGATGGGCGCCAACTGTTGTGGTGGTGTCACGGCAGATGCCATGGATAGGCTAAAGGTGGGGACTAATACACGCTAGGGGAATCCAGGGAGGGATAGTGGAGTGATTCTCCACACAGAAGTTTGTATTGATTTCCTTTCAAAATTACAAGTGCTCCTAGAGCAGTATTGGCGAGAGGAGGAAGAAGGAGCTCTCTTACCCTTGCCCACAGTTCTTTCCCTAGAACCTTAGCTCCTCTAGTATCAAAGAAAACCCAACCAAACTAGCGCTCAACCCCTTCTACTAGAACCCTAGCCCCCCTTATATAGAGGAGGCTCGGTCCCTGCCTAGGGCATACGTGGAGGCATATTCCTAAGAATATGCCTCCTCTCAAAGTGGTAACCCGACCGGGGTGCTTTTCCCCCGCTTCATACATGCTTTAGCTACGTAAGCCTCTGCGGCGCCTGCGTCAGCCGACATGGGCGTCGTCACCCTTGTCGTCCATGACCCGGTGGTCCTGCCCTTGCTTGCTTCGCTCATGCAGTGCGTACCGAACCTTCTTTTTGACCAGAGAGATTCCTTCCTTCTCCTAGAAGCTAAGCGGGGACCCGGATCATATTAGATCCGGCCACACCTATTCCTGCATATAAGTTAGACAAGCACTTCCGACTTACTCCTTAAGTCGGCTGAGACTATGTTAGGCGACCCCCCTGGTCCGGGTTACTCCGTGATCCGGCCTGCCTCGAGGTGACCTGGCCAGCATCCGCTTTCACCCTGCTGAACCTTGGCTAAGTCGGCCTCTATACCCCGGAGTGACCCTACCCGGGGTTATCCCCCCAAAAAATGGTTATGGGAACAACTACATCAATTCTTATGGCATGCTATCTTATGTTACTAACAAATATACTAGTGGTAATCATGTTTCCAATTATTTAAAGAATACCATTAGATCTTTCATATCAACACAAAAGGAACTAAACATAGAATTTATAGCTAAGTTTGAAAGACAAGATGCTTTAACTGAAAAAGTGGATCACTTAACCCAAGAAGTAATATCCTTTAAAAACCTCAGCCAAAACCAAAAGCATTAGTAAAAACTATTAAGTATGTGCAAGACATAATAGATAGGTCTTGGGAGACCCTTAATATGATGGAAGAAAGAGAAACACTAATGACTATGAATGAAAAACAAGTAGGAAGTTAAAATGCTTAGTGCAACAAGTCCGAAGGGTCTCATGTTCGACCCCTGGTTTGCTCCTTTTGTTGGAAAATATATGGCCCGTTCTGTCAGTCTGTGGTGGGTCCAGCCTGTCAGGTCCGTTGTAGGTCCCGCCTGCCAGATTGGCCGGGTCGGTCCAGAATGTTAGGTTGGTGCAATGCCCACGTGTCAGGTCCGAATTGTTAGGCTTTAGGGGTCCTTCCTGTTAGGTCACAATTGGTCCCACTTGTCAACTGGTTAGGGACGCCCGATGTCAGTTATGTGGTGTGGGGTGAGTATGTCCAGTCATTTCAGTGCAAATTGACATGTGTAGATGTGGGACCCATATGATAGTGCTAGGTAGACCAAAATTGACATGTGGACATGACACATAGGCAAAACTGTTGAGGTGGCCATACAGACATTTCAGCGCACCACATATTAGCAGTCATGATGATATAAATTAGTCCTAGTGTCTAAACTTAAGGTCGTAGAGCAGTGTTTCCTATCTTATGACCAATCGGTGTAACAAAGCTATGACCTTCCTGATAAAAAAGGTCATAGTTTTTCAGGGTTTCGACCCTCCCAAATGGCCTACAATCGTTTGCTTTGAAATGGTCATAGATCTGTGACCAAAATAACCAAGGTCGTTAAGTAAAGGTCACTAGTCAACACATTTTTTGTAGTGCTAGGTTATTCTCGTTACCCAGCATGTACTCTTTACTCATACCGCACTATCGATGTTCATGTGTTGAATAACTTGATCATGTGTCTAGCCAGAAGATGAAGAATACCATAGTACATGAATGTGCCTAGAGTGTATCTCTCCATCGTCAGGAGTAGCAATTCCCGCAAGCACCCCATGTGAATAATTGGCATACCATCCGGTGAGAGCAAGTATCAACTTTATGATTACTCCGTTAAGAGCAATGTTCAAAGAATCTTGCCACATCCATATTGTACCCAAGTTCACATGTGTCTTGCGGTCAAACGATCTTTAGCAAAGGCAATACATTATATATGTGAAACTACCGACAACAGTATTGACGATGTGTTTCACGGTAGATCATGTTGGGTCTATACATCGTCTTTGTTCTCCCAAAAACTCTGATCTCATATATCACCAGCAACTCAACAACATATTGTCGTTTTGCCCATAGTCAGAAAACCGGGACTATCAATGATACATGAACTAGTCTTACATGCGAGACTAGGGATATCTAAATAGTTTTTATGATTCCACACATGTATTAGGGTTTTCCTCCAAATACTCATTATCCGGAATTAATACAATTATAGCTTGGAATAATAAACTTAATCATGAATAGGAAATATAGTATAATACAATTTATTATTGCCTCTAGGGCATATTTCCATCACTTTTGACTTCCATATAGCATTGCGGGCTATGTCTTTAGGCATTTTCTCAAATAAAAACAAGTAGTATTTTGATGGAGTGTATTTGTCGCCCCACACAAATGTTCGCTGATCAGTAATTGTATCCAAAATTGGTGTCCCTTCCATTAATAGAGAAACATGTTGGATCTCTTCATAAACCTCGATAGATAGCGGTAGATCAAAGCATGAGGTAATTTCATCAATGGAGGCAAGATCAGCTACAGAAATATCTTCATCACGTGCATACAAAAATAACTATTTGTCACATAACATCTCACCGTTGGACCAAAAATCTCTCCAAACTAGCATTGAACAACCATTTCCAATTTTGCACTAAGAAATACTTCTATAGTCATCTACCAAACTAAAAATGTCACACCACCAAAATGATCCATGTCTAGGTTTAGTGTGAGGGACACTTCTGCCATAGAGAGACCAAACAAGGCTAACCCAAGGCCCATCAGCTCTAGAATAAAATTTGTGAAGTTGCTTCATCAATAGCGCTTTGTTCTATAACTCGAAGTTGAGCACACCAAGGCCACCATGTTATTTTGAACGACAAAAACGGGACCAAGCTGCCAAAGCATTCACTGAAAATGAGTCAATGTCCTTGGCCCACATGCAATGGCGTTGGGCTCTATTACAATTATTCAAGACAGTTTTTTGGATTTTTAAAGAGCATAAGTAGAAAGAAGGCAACATAGATAACACTGATTGCACAAACTCCAAACGACCACCATAACCAAGAAAACACAAACTTGCATTTAATATGCATTTCACCAATCCCACAAGAGGCGAGAGGTCTTAGATTGTTGGTTTTGTGATTCCTAGAGGAGGCCCCAAGTTGGTAAAAGGGAGCTGACCCACCAAAAAACCAAATGTGTTTGCTAATAACTGCATGTGTTGATCTGACACATTGATTCGAATCAAGCAAGATTTGGGGTAGTTGACACGAAGTCCCATTGCTTAACCAAACACTTCAAGTAAATCCCTAAGAGCTACGAGCTGAACCGAGCATGCTTGCAGAATGAGCAATGTGTCATCTATGCATTGTATGGTGGGAAAATCGCAGTTTGGAATTTTTAGTTGAGCATGAAACATACTAGATTGAAATAGCTTATTAACTATTGCTTGTAAAATCTCAGACACACCCACAAACAGCAGAGGTGATACAGGATCACCTTGTCGTACCCCTCTGCGGCAGGAAAATTTCATCCCATGCACTCCATTTAAAAGGATAGCTGAGGTACTAGTGGACATTAACATACGCAACCAATTTAGCCATATCTGATCACATCCAAAACATTCAAACACTTTTAGAATGGTCACATGTTCCACTATGTCAAATGCCTTAGCGAAATCTAGTTTGAGAATGACCGTTTTAGTATCTCCTCGCTTGCACTGATGAATGTATTCATATGCCCAACCCACGCAGTTCTGAATATTTCTTGACTTCAAGAATCCATACTAATTGATATGCACTAGCTCTATGATATTTTACTAAAGACGATTGGCAAGGATCTTTGTGATTAGTTTCAAGCATATATTCAGCAACGAGATGGGCATGTAGCCATTGGGTCCCTCTAGAGAAATGGTTTTGGGGATCACGGTTATAAATCAGTTATTAATACTCTGCAGATTAACAGTACCATCCCAAAATTCTTGGCAAAGCCTATAAAACTCATATTTAATCATAGGCCAACACACCTTAAGAAATAGACCAGAAACTCCATCTCAACCCAGATATTTATCACCTGACATATGTGACATCACATGGTCAATGTAACACCCCAGCATTTAGGAACTAACGAAGGGTAGAAATAGGAATCTGCGCATGTGTATGCATTCATCTGTAAAAAGCCAAACAAAAACCTAAAGAGATCAGAGTTTCTTTCATTAACAAGAGGTAGGAATAGCTTTTTCTGGTGACTGCTATAAATTTTTGACATGACCTTTAGGAATTAATGAGTTTGGGGGGGGGGGGGGATATTTTCAATTCAAATTTGAAATTTAAATCATTTGAAAAATATTTGAAAATTAGAAGTTAGAAATATAAAGTTGTGTTGCAAAATGATTTATTAACATTGTTTATTTATATTAAGGATATATTGAACCATAATAGGAACTTAAGACAAAGAAACTCAAATAAGAAATAAATTCTTATTTCTTTTCTTTATTCCATAATAATATTACAAATTGAGATAAATACTCCAAAACAGAATATTACATGGAATAGAATCTACTGAAATAAAACTCTATTAACTTATAAGAATATATTTACAAGATTGTTTACAAAAGGATAAGAAGAAGATTACAATGAAAACCTAGACTACCTATCTACTCCTATAGTAAGTCTTGAAAATCCAGATCTTTGTTCCTGCAAAATAAAAGAAACAAAAAGGGGAAACAATTTATTAAATTGTTAGTTTTACTCTCAGTAGAGAACAGTGTGGTGCACTGTTCACATTACATCATTGAGTAATTAAAAGAGGCAAGTTTCACCAATATGCCACATCTGTTATTTTCAAGTAAATAGCTTCATTACCACATCATAAGCCAAGTAGAGAGGGGAAAGTTTCACCAGGACAGTAACTAGTAAAAGGATATGAAGTGAAAGTCGATTCACTTGATCTGATCCATAAACAGCCAAGAAACAAGGCAGCTTAGTCATCTAATTGCATGTAGTGTGTTGTCCAAACAGCAGGAATAGCACAAGCAGTCAAAAAGGAGTTCATAGACGTAGCACAACTACTAGGGAGCTTATTTCCTTTTCTCAAGCACACTATAAGAACACAGTGAGTCTGTCGACTTCCCAAACAAATCCACCAGATAGCTTACCAAATCAACCGTCAAATCACCACAAAATGGTGACATAAGGAGGGGGTGGTGCAGGAGGATAGCAAGGACATGTACAAGGTCACAGGAGCAAGGAGGAGCAGAATCAGAACCTGGGGTGTGCAAAACAGGCTCCAGGGAGTGATCAAGTCACCAAGATCAAGCCAGTAAAATCAAGCAACACCACAACATCACCAACAAGCAAGTTGTGTGGTGAGTCTATACAAAACCATCACATGTTAAATCTTATCTAAGCATGTATAGTTTCATATGAGATCTTCTTAGAAAAACACCCAAGTGGGGTGTATCCATCACAGAAGGCATAAAACAAAGCCAAACAATCAATCTTTGCAAGACACACCAAGATCTCAGCCTACACATCACTAATCTTGGATAATAACACATGTTTCTACAGGTAATTAGACATCAACCTTAAGTGGAGATTTCTGGGCGCATCCCATGGATGGTAGCACCTCAAGAGTAATTATAGCTTCAGGATCCAGCTTAAGCACTAGGGATCTATCATATTAACCTTACCAAGGCCTATCAAATTCATTTCCCAAAGCACTATAGGAATGATACCTTGAGATTATCCATCCAAGATCATTTAAGAAGGGAAGCAACAGGTGAAACGACTGCTTTTCCATAGCTTTGCCTCAGACCAGCATCACAGGCTTGATAAAATTAATGAGTACCACATGCTAAATTATCCAATAGAGTTTTTCAACTCTCAGACACTCTAGAATACAAATAGAAAATAACCCAGTATCAGGATAAAGCTTGTGTACTGATGGCTCGGTGTTGTTGTAGAGCTCGTTGGGAACCCCAAGAGGAAGGTATGATGAGCACAGCAACAAGTTTCCCTCAGTTATGAAACCAAGGTTTAATCGAACCAGTAGGAGCAAGGAAACACCCCAAAGGTGTTGCTAGCTGAGCCTTGGCAGGGCGCACTACCGGTGCTAGTAGCAATGTGGAGACCTTCACAACACAACCACAGAACTTTGTCCCCAACTTGTGATGAGGTTGTCAATCTCACCGTGTTTTGCTGAAAACAAAGGATTAAACGTATTGAATGGAAAGAAGTAATAGTTTGCAGAAAGTAAACACAAAGCAGTAAATAGTTTGTAGATTGTATGTAAAAGAAAAGGACCGGGATCCATAGTTCACTAGAGGTGGCTCTCCTTAAGATAGATAACATGCTGGGTGAACAAATTACAGCGGGGAAATTGACAAACATCGAGAATGCAATAGATGCATATACTAATCATCTTGACTCCTTTGAGACTTGATTGGGCATTACAACATTATACATATACCGCCATCCAACTGCATCTATGACTAATAATCCACCTTCAGGTTATCATTCGAACCCCCTCCAGTATTAAGTTGCAAGCAACAGATAATTGCTTTACGAATTGCGTGTAAAGTAAACAATACGATTGTTATATGAACAAAGGATCGTTGTTTTCTCCCTAGTAGCAACAGAACATCTAGTACCTTAGAGATTTCTGTGACTTCCCCAGATTACCAGAGGCATGAACCCACTATCAAGCATAAATACTAACTCTTGGAGTTGCTAGCATCTACTTGGCCAAGATAGCTACTAACAACGGAAAGCATGCAAGATCACAAATAACAAAGACATGATAGAATCAATAATCAATCTGAAATAGCATCTCAATATCCACCGGATCCCCACAAACACAACATGCAGAATTACAAATAGATGATCTTGATCATGAACGGAGCTCACAAGATCTAGACATGAAAGCACAAAGGAGGAGAACCAGCCATCAAGCTACTACATGGACCCGTAGTCCAGAGATGAACTACTCACGCATCACACCGGAGGCTTGAATGGTGATGAAGAAGGCCTCCAGGGTGAATTCCCCTCTTCGGCAGGGTGCCGGGAAGAGCTTCAGATCCCTCCCGATCTAGGGATGGAGATGACGACGGCTATAGACTCTTTCATGGATTTTTGATCGGGTACTTAGGGTTTTCGTCCTGAGGGCAATATATAGGCGGAAGGAGAGGCCGAGGGGGTGCCTGGGCTGGCCACACCACCCCCTGGCGCGGCCAGACCTTGCCCGCACGGCCAGGTGGTGTGGTGGCCCCCTGGCTCCTCTCTGTCTCGTATTCTGGCATCTGATGACTTCCGGAAAAATAGGCACTTTGGCTTTTGTCCCGTCCAATTCCGAGAATATTCATTTTCTGACTTTCCTGGAACCAAAAACAGCAGAAAACAGGTAGCTGGCACTGTGGATCTTGTTAATAGGTTAGTCCAAGAAATCATATGAAAAGTACTCCAAAGTGTGGGCAAAACACAAGAAAGTGGATAAAACCAAGCATGGAACATCAAAAACTATAGATACATTTGCAATGTATCATGTACCATTCAAATGAAGGAGTCAGAAGGATTCATCCTAACCAAGCAAATTCTACTCAGGGATTTCATAATCCAATTCTTTCAAAAAGATACTCAATCATCTACCTAATATAGTACTTAGGAATCATTCTTCTTTACATAATAAGCTATCAACAAGAGTGCATCAGTAGAATTTGAATAGGAAGCCAACTACATGTTCTAGTATGGGAACAAATCCACTCTCAACCTAGATCAGACACACGGCATTCAAAGTTTACAAGTGACAATTATCCAATGTTATAGCAAAATGCATTTAACAGAGCTACTGTCATCAATTTCAAAGTCCACCAATATATAGTAATTCTGCATAGAATAATCACCACCAATTACTCCTAAATCATTCATTGCCTTAGTAATCCCAACATAGGGGATGAACCCTAATTAGGGATTCCTCACCATAGACACCCACAGAGTTGCAAGGGAGGACCAGAGGGGGAGAGAGAGGTAGACTTACCCGTGGTCCTCGCTGAAGTTAGAAAAGGAAGCAGAATCACCGACGAGCGCACACGGTGACACAGGGAGCACCCGGGGGCACTGCCACCCGCGCCGAGCCATGAGGCGGCGGCCATAACCACACGAACAGAGCGGTGACACCATAGGGCCACCGAAGTCGTGGCTCAACATCGTAGGGGCGGCGGAACACCACATAATCGACAACCAGCAAACCCTAGGGTTCGGGGCGGAGGCGGCCTAGCTAGAAGAAGCGCCTGGCAACAAATCGAACTAGACCAAACGATGGAGCGGCATCGTTTACCCCATCATGCACCAGGATGGCGACCGGAGAGGCCTGGGGAGGCCGGAGTCGTGCGATGGCGGTGTCGGCATCACAGCGTCTCCACATGGGTGCGAGAGAGAAGAGTGAACACGTGACAAAGAGAGAGGAGCGAGTAGTACTGGGCCACTCGATCCGAGAGGGTTTGACTAGCCTAGGTGGGCCGAGTCAGGGCTGGGCCAGCCCAATGGGCTAGGTCCAGATGTTTAAAAGAAAAGTCTAAGTAATTTATCAAAAGACCAAAATACCCCTAGGACTTAAAAGGTTCTAAGAAATAAAATAAAATCCTAAAAATATAAATAAAATACCAATGAACTCACAAAAGTGTCCTCTATTCAAGAAAAATAGAATTTTAGGTAATTAAATTTAGGACTATTATTATTGATGTATATACTACTTTTGGAATTTTATAAAAATATAGAAAACACTTAAATTTTAATAAAATTCATTTTTAAGATCCTAAAAGGGAGTACTATTATAGAAAAAATACTAGTTTGTATTTCTAAAAAGTAAATCAAGTGTGATAAAAATAAAGTCTTATTTCCTTAAAGGAATTTTAGTTAAACATTTAAAAGAGTTAAAAATTAAATAAATTCATTTTTTAAACTCTTAGAATAATACTAAGTTATCATAATAATACTAAATATAAGAATTATATGAATTTAATGGTTCTTGAGTAATACTTTTCTTTTATTAATTAAAAGAAACATAAAACCTTTGTAAGGTGGGTAAAACATGCGAAGAAGGAAGATAATAAATCATTGCATGACATTACTATGCATTGCATACTGCTTCTTTAAATATTGTCCTCACCGGGCAATAATGGTCTTTTGTAGAAACCAGAGCTCAAGGTCAAGTGGAACTATCCGACTTCACTACCTTACAATCACAAGGCAAGTTCATCACTTGATCATGTCCTTTGAAGAGTCTTTATGAAAGTATTTGAAAATTGTGTGTTATCATCTATGTTCTAAAGAGACTGAAAATTAAGTATTTTCCCAAAAAATGAAATGCTATTATCATCCTAAGTGATGATAAATACTATGAATGACAACGGACTCTAGGATTACGATTGCCGAACAATTAGGACTTAACAACCCCTGACATCAGTGATTCTAGCGCCGTATAATATGCGTTAACCATAAGATTTGGAATGGGACGAAGAAGTCAGCTGGATCTTCTTCCTTTCACATGGACGGATGACCTTATCGTGAAGCTACAGATTTCTCGTGGAGAATCCAACACATGGGTGGGAACCCTTATGTCCCCGCGATATTAGTGTCTAGATTATCTATGCATAGCTGTCTTGGTGGAGGTTCACCATAGCTGATGGTGGCTGCAAGGCAGAGCTTCTTACATGTTGGGGGATACCCCCGGGTAGGGTCACGCCGGGGCATAATGGCCGAGTTAGCCGAGGTACGACAAGGTCAAAGCGAATGCTGGCCGAGTCACCTCAAGGCAGGCCGAATCATGTTGTAACCCGGACCTGAGGATGTCCGCCTAACTGTGTCCCGGCCGACTTATGTCATATGCCCGCAGGATTTATGTAACTTGTATGTAGGTACCGGTGTGGCCGGATCACCCAGGCACGATCCGGGTTATATCAAGCTTGCGAGAGAAGGAAGGTATCTCGCCGGTCAAAAGGTGACCACTGTACGCAAAGCATGAGCAAAGCGGACAGAGGACAAGACCACCGAGGCATGGCCGACAAGGGTGACGATGCCTGTGTCGGATGACACGGGCGCCGCAGAGGCCGACGTAGCCTCTGCATGGATGACGCTGGGCAAAAGTGACCCGGTCGGCTTACTATTTTGGGAAGAGGCATATTCCCTGGAATATGCCTCCACGTATGCCCTAATTGGATACCTAGCCACCCCTATATAAGGAGGGCTAGGGCATCTATAGAAGGGGTTGGTCTTTGACTGGTTGATCTTTAGTTGGTGGAGTTTTACTAGTATGTTCCCGAGGGCTAGCTTGAGAAGAGAGTAAGAGAGTTCCTTCTTCCTCCTCTCCCCAATACAGCTCAAGGAGCACTTGTAAACCTTGAAGTGAATCAAATACAAACATCTGTGTGTGGAATCACCACACTATCCCTCCCTGGATTCCTCTAGTGTATCTTGTCCCCACCTTTAGCCTATCCATGGCATCTGCCGTGACACCACCACGACAGTTGGCGCCCACCGTGGGGCTAGCAGCGCTAGCAGGAGTGAAGATCCGGACAGGAAACCTCATCGGCACCGGCGAGCGCATCGTCTCCGGGCTTGTTTAGCGCTTTGGAGCGCTAGACTTTGTCAGCGACAATGTTGGCTGCTTCGGCAAGCGACCCTTCCCGCGCAACGGCCTCTTCGTCAAGCTTGGCACGCACAAGATCTACGTCGTTGTCGATGTGTCACGCGTTCACCCGCGGCACGTCGTCGAGGGAGGCGAGCCACCCCTTAGCACGGTTCACGGGGCGCGTATCACTCGCTCCCCTGACCGCGCCGAGGTGATGATGACAGCGCCTGACGCTGGCGCGAGCAAGGATCCGGCACCAAATCCGAAAGTAACACCAAAGGCACCAAGGAAAAGTAGAGGTCCTCCAATAGAGAGGCCTGAGAACGTGCCGCAGCAGGCAATAGATAGCCTAGAGAGCCCCATAGCACATGCAGTAGATCCGGCTTGGGCACAGGCCGAGTTAGAGGAAACTAGGCAGAAAATATTAGAGGGTGCGAAAAAGATAGCCATGGCTCAGCAGTCATTGAACATGACGCTGCGTGAGTACGCAAGAGCGAATAAGGTGGATGATGTAAAAGTAAAAGGGAAAAACCTCATCAGTGAAATGAATAAAGAGGGTGATACTAGAGTTGAGGAGTCAGAGAACTTTCTGTCCGCGGGGCTGCCAAAGTACAGTACCCGGCAAAGAACCTCAGAGCAGCGGATGCAGCTGCATCCGAGTTAGAGGGTTTGACGGGTGAAGCACGGCAAAGACAGCAGGAAAGGGTCAATGAGTTAGTTCGGATCGCTAACAGACAAAATGAAGAGTTGCTCAGGGCAAACCCGGCAAGGGCTGGGGCATCCGAAGTTGTTCACTCAGCTGTAGGTAACCCGGAGAAATCAGCTGGAGCAGCATCTCGGCGGTTAAGGCTGGACGAGGTAACCGTGACCAAGGCAATGCCAGTTAAGGAAATGCTGTGAACGGCAATGCCGGATAGCGCAACTCGGCGGGAGCAGGGCAACCGCAACAGCGGAATATACCACGGCAAGAGCAAAGTGCTGGCCGAGGTGTGCAACAGAGAGGCGCTCCACGAGAGCAAGACAAATATAATGATGGTGATTCGGAAATGGTGAACGCAGGATACCCAAGGCCGGACTATCACGTGATAGGGTCAAGATTGGGAAGCAGGGACTTGATGCCTGACGATGCCAGGTTAAAACTGGATCGGCTTTATAGGTTGGAGCAAATTGAGTGTCAGGGTCCTCCGGGTCCGGCGTGTTTTGGGCCCCGGATCATGAAGGAGCCTCCGGTACCGAACTTTCAGTTACCTAGAGGCACGAAAACATATGACGTCAGCACCAAGCCGGAGGATTGGTTGATCAACTACGCTACGGCGGTGAAAATTGCCACAGGCAACTTGAGATGGGCTGTGAGATATGTACCTCAGATGCTGGAGGGGCCAGCAAGGGTATGGCTAAACAATTTACCACCCGGAAGTATCAACTATTGGATTGATTTTGAGGAAATGTTTGTCAGCAACTTCTCGAGCACGTATCAGAGGCCGAATAGGCCATAGACCCTAGCAATGTGCAAACAGCGACCGAATGAGACGGACCGGGAGTTCTTAACACGGTGGTGCACAGTGCGAAACTCATGTTTGGGTGTGATCGAGTCACAGGCAATAGCTTGGTTTCCACAAGGGTGTAGATATGCAAGCATGTTGTGGCAAAGGCTACAAAGGGATATGCCAACCACACTGGCAGAGACAATCCGGATTGCTGATTCATATGCCTTGGGTGATCCAAATCAACCTAGGCTTGTGCCAAACGAGTCAAATGAGGAGTACTACCAGCGAGATGGAGCCGGATCATCCCGGCGAAATGATTACTGGGGTAAGAGAAGAGATGATAGACCAGATTACAGGTACAGTTTGCAACAAGTTGCTGCTGTAAATCAAGATCAACCCGGAGCAGGGAGTAATCAGCGTTAGAAAACTGGAGGGCAACAATGGACTCCAAGAAATGATGGCAAGAAAACTTGGATGCCAGAGCAGAAGAAACAATGGCAAGAAAAGAAGGACCGTCCGAGGTATACCTATGAGGAAATGCTGGATCAACCGTGTAAATTTCAAATGACAAATCTGAGTAACCCGGTGGGTCACACGACTCGGCAATGTGAGTGGATGAGGAAGATAGAACAAAGTGGTTCGGGGAATGCTCAGGCACCTCGAAATGATCAACCTCGGCAGGAGTTACCCCGGCAGCAATTGCTCTCCGGAGCAAACACGCAACAGTTAATGTTGCCACCCCCTCCGCCGAGGTATGAAAATCATGAAAGAAGGGATGCAGTGCATCAGGTGGAAAATCAACACCAGCCAGATCAAAGATATCCCGGAAATGAGGGGAGAAATGAATACAAAGAGCATCACCAGAGTTACTGTGTGTTTACCATAGAGGAAACAGATAGACAGAGTTTGCAACGCCGACATATGGAAGTGAACGCAGTTATGCCGGCAATGACGAGGTATATTCCTTGGCCGGATCAGGAAATTACTTGGAATATCAAGGATCATCCCAAGCTGATGCCAAGTCCTGGTTCATACGCGTTGGTGCTGGACCCAACGTTCATCGGGCCAAATATAAATGTGAGATTTTCTAAGGTGCTGATTGACAATGGCAGCAGCATCAATATCATGTATGTGGATACCATGCGCAAGTTGGGTATCTCGGAGAACATGCTCTAGACCACAAGAACCACTTTCCATGGTATTGTGCCAGGCATTTCCTGTGAACCCATTGGCAAGGTCCAGGTTGACGTATTGTTCGGCACACGAGATAACTGCCGAACTGAGAATTTGGAGTTCGAGGTTGTGAACTTTGAAAGCATGTATCACGCGTTACTCGGCAGGCCAGTGCTGAACAAGTTCATGGCAAGTTGTCACATCAATTACTTGAAGATGAAGTTGCCCGGGCCAAATGGAGTAATTACCATAGCCGGAGATTTCCGATGTTCCATTGAGTGTGCGTCAGCCGGGTCTAACCTAGCCGAGTCACTCGTGATTGCACAAGAGAAAAGAAAGATACATGAAGTGGAGGCATTGGCTCAGTCCACGCAGCAGTATATGCCGGCGCTGAGTAACCCGCATGGAAGTGTCTCGTTTCAAGAAACGAAGGATACGAAGAAAGTACCTGTTGATGATCTATTCCCAGAGCGCATCGTAACAATTGGTGCCGAGTTAAACGACAAATAGGAAAGCGAGCTCGTCAACTTCCTTCGTGAGAATCGAGATATCTTTGCTTGGTCAACACAGGACTTGCAAGGAGTTCCGAGGGAGTTGGCCGAGCACTCTTTGAATGTGAGACCCGGAGCAAAGCCAGTGAAGCAACCTCTCCGCCGCTTCGCCGATGATAGGAGAAAAGTCATTGGGGATGAGATAGCTCGGCTCCTCGCAGCCGGGTTTATCATGGAAGTGCTTTACCCGGATTAGCTATCTAATCCGGTGCTTGTGGAAAAGAAGAAAGATGATCCGAATGTGGCAATGGTTTGGCGTATGTGTATCGATTACACGAACCTGAATAAGGCGTGTCCAAAAGATCCATTTCTACTGCCAAGGATAGATCAGGTCATAGATTCTACTGCTGGGTGTGAACTGTTGTCATTCATAGATGCATATTCTGGTTTCCACCAGATACCTCTGAATCCGAATGATCAAATAAAGACTGCATTTATCACCCCGTATGGGGCTTATTGCTATCACACCATGCCTTTTGGTTTACGTAATGCAGGGGAAACGTACCAAAGTTGTATGCAAAAATGTTTGCACGATCAAATTGGTGGAAATGTGCAAGTATATGTGGATGATGTGGTTATAAAAACCAAGGAAAGCAAAACGCTCCTTGAAGATATCAGGCAAACATTCGCGAACCTAAGGAGGTTCTGGATGAAGCTTAACCCGGAGAAATGTACCTTCGGTGTCCCAGCTGGAAAATTACTCGGATTTCTTGTCTCCAGCCGAGGTATCGAAGTTAACCCGATGAAAATCCGAGCCATAGAGCGGATGGAACTGCCGAAGTGTCTTAACGATGTCCAGAAGTTCACTAGGTGCCTGACATCTTTAAGTCGGTTTGTATGTCAGATTGGAGAAAAGGCTTTGCCTCTCTATCAACTAATGAAAAAAGCGGACAAGTTCGTATGGACACCACAGGCCAATGAAGCCTTCATCCAATTAAAGAAAATGTTAGCCACTGCACCAGTGTTAGCCTCTCCACTATCAAAAGAGCCAATGTTGCTCTATATAGCCGCAACCAACCGAGTTGTAAGTGTAGTGGTGGTGGTAGAGCGTGATGAAGAGGGTAAGTCAGTGCAAAGGCCAGTCAATTACCTAAGCGAGGTATTATCCGCATCAAAGCAAAACTATCCTCACTATCAGAAAATGGCATATGGTGTATACATGTCGGCAAAGAAGCTAAAACACTACTTTGAAGAACACCCCATCAAAGTGATATGTGAAGCCCCCATATCTAAGATAATGAGTAACAAGGATGCAAGCGGCCGAATCGCAAAATGGGCAATTGAGCTAGCCCCTTATGCTCCGCAATACGACAGGAGAGATGCGATCAAGTCTCAGGCTGTGGCCGACTTTTTCGTAGATTGGGCCGAGATGCAATACGAACCACCGTTACCAGATCCGAACTACTGGAGAATGTATTTTGACGGATCAAAGACGAAAACCGAGTTAGGCACCGGAGTGGTACTTACCTCGCCAAAGAACGACCAGCTGAAGTATGTGCTGCAAATCCATTTCGCAACATCAAACAATGTCGCTGAATATGAAGCACTTGTGCATGGGCTCAAAGTGGCAAAAGAAATTGGGATACGTCGGATCCAATGCTTTGGCAACTCGGATTTGGTAGTTCAGCAAGTCTCTGGGCAGTGGGATGCTCTTGATCCAAACATGGCATTGTACAGATTCCATGTGCAAAAGATATCTGGGTACTTTGAGGGATGCGAGTTTCATCATGTACCCCGGCTGGAAAACGAGGCTGCCGACGTATTGTCGAAACTCGGATCAACCCGACAAGCAATTCCACTAGGTGTAGCACTACAACACCTCAGAAAACTGTCTATCAGACCGTCCCTAGAAACCGACTCAATCTACATCCCGGCAGATCCGCAGTCAGGAGCTGTGCCCATGGACATTGACGTGGGAGGTGCTTCAGTAAAACCGAGGACTGCTTCGCAGAACCCGAGGACTGCGCAGCGTGATCCGGCCGAGGTTATGCTGGTGGAGCAAATGGAAGTAGATGAGGATGTGTTTCCAGTGCGAGCTATACCAGCTTGGGCGCTGCCCATATTTCAATTCCTGAAGGATGGAACTTTGCCCAGTGAAGAGGTGCTTTCCAGGCAAATTCAGAGGCGCGCAAAGGCATACACGATTATCAATGCCGAGCTGTATAAGAGAAGTGTCACCAATGTACTACAGCGATGTGTTGACCCGGAAGAAGGGCTGGACATCCTCCAGGATATACATCAAGGGGAATGTGGGCATCACGCCTCATCCAGAGCATTAGTGGCAAAAGCTTTCCGACATGGTTTCTACTGGCCAGGTGCCTTGGAACAAGCAGAGGATATAGTAAGAAAATGCAATGGTTGTCAGAGGTATGCTACCAAGACACATATGCCAATGTCGAAACTCAAAACCATACCAATTACCTGGCCATTTGCCGTATGGTGTTTGGATATGGTTGGCCCGTTCAAACCAGCAAGGGGAAATATGACCCATATCTTGGTTATGGTGGACAAATTTACAAAGTGGATTGAAGTGAAGCCAATAAGAAAATATGATGGAGCTATGGCCGTAACATTCCTTAAAGATATCATTCTGAGATATGGTTATCCTCACAATATCATAACAGATAATGGCACAAATTTTGTTGAAGGAGCATTTGCACGATTCTGCCGAGATAAGAAGATCCGTCTGGACGTTGCCTCGGTAGCCCACCCTGCATCGAACGGACAAGTGGAAAGATGCAATGGATTAGTATTATCCGGGATAAAACCCTGGCTCATTGAGCCGCTGCAAAGATCAGCGGGGTGCTGGATAGAAGAACTACCAGCAGTACTGTGGAGTTTAAGAACAACTCCAAATCGATCAACCGGCTATACGCCATTCTTTCTTGTATATGGGGTAGAAGCTGTATTACCAGTCGACATAGAGCATGATTCGCCTAGAGTCACCCAATACACAGAAGTCGAAGTGCGAGAAGCCCGGCAAAATGATGTTGATCTCCTAGAAGAAGCGAGAGAATTGGCATTGTCCAGATCCGCCATATATCAGCAAAATCTCCGACGCTATCATAGCCAGAAAGTAAACGCCCCGAGTCCTCCGGGAAGGTGATCTGGTACTCCGGTTGGTACAACGTACTGCTGGCATGCATAAGCTATCCCCCCATGGGAAGGGCCATTCCTTGTGAGCAAAGCATTGCACAATGACTCATATTATCTCATCGATGCAAAACCACAGGAGAAGAACAAGGCGGACAGGTCTGGCGAGGAATCTAAGCTTCCATGGAATGTAGCTCTACTTCGACTATTCTACACTTAGCAAAGAAGTGTGTGTATCCGAGTCTCTCATATGTCGGTATGTATGCCAGCAATGAGTTTATCAATGAAATCGTGGCACCTTGAGCAGTAACTCGGGGACTGCCTTAATAATATTCATTGTTTTCTGTATTCGTTATTTATTTTTGTGTCGGCTGGCGTAAGTTGCTTCTACCTAAGCCGGATTAGTAGTGTGTGAGCACCAAAAACTCAACTCTTCGATTTGCTGCTGTCCAACAAGATTTGGCTTCATGGAAAGCAAGAGAACAAGTTTGGAATTGCGTAGCACACGAAAAACGACTAAGGAAAAGAACTTAATCGAGCCGACATTTGTTATTTTGACTAACTTTATGTTTACCCTGTTTTTATTACGCTGAGTTATTTTGAGCTAGTCCTAAAGTTTCTAAGTATTGTTAAGTCAATTATTGAAACTCGGACTCGTAAGTCATAAAACCGAACCAAGGTAGACACGAGCCGAGCCAAGAAATTGGAGAAACAAGAAAATGAAACTCAGGGACTACACCCAAGTTAATCCGGCACGAGCAACTTAGTAGCAAAACATAATTTGTGTGCTTAATACATTTCCACCCGGCATACCAGGGATCTGATAAAATGCAAAGTGTTTGATCAAGGAGTAGCAGGGGGAGGTAACTCGGCGCCTACAGGAGGAACTCTAGCCTCGGCTTCAGCATCATCTTCATCTTCTTTGACATCCGAGGCTTTGTCCTCTTCCTCCTCACCCGAACCATCTTCGACATATTTGTCGTTGACAGCGCCAAGGAAACTTGGTCCCTCATTCCATTGATGGATGGGGGCGTATTGAATGAGGATATGGGTGCAAGCCTTGCGCTGAGCTATCCATTCCGGGTCAGTAGACCACCTTGATCCGGTGCGCATGCGCTCGACAAGCTTCAGGTTTATCTTTTCATACCATGTGAGCACATAGTGGAGGACAATTTCAGCTCCAGCGCGTCTAGCGGATTCCCTCCAAAGGTCAAGCTGGGTCTCGCACTCCATTAGCCTGGCAATAAGAGCAATGGCTCCCTCCGGAGTATCTTCTTCAGGCCAAAAGGCATTGAAGATCCGGATTGCCACATCTAGTATATCCTTGCCATAATTCTTCACAATCTCAACGCGAGAAGATAAGCTGACCACCAGGTCCTCCATGTCATAGGGAATAATCTCTACACCAGGACCAACTGGGGTACCCCTCTTCTGGCGGAATTTGGCAACGGCAGTGGCTGCAATGGCATCACCCTCCAGAAATTTGTCTGAAAACAAGACAAGTGAATTCAGTAAAGGAAGTAGACCCGGAAAGATCAATGCTGGTTGAAGGAAAAGAACTTACAAGAAATATGGTTGTGGATCCGGGTCAGCTCCTTGGTGCAGTTGTCGCGCCTCTCCCGGAGTTGCACAATTTCAGCATTTGCCGACTCAAGCTTAGTATCAGCCTCTTTCAGCAGTTCTTGATCCTTGGTAATTCGGAGGTTCAGGCATTCTCGCTCTTTAGTGAAATCCTGGCTAGCTTTATCGAGTTCGGATTTGTGGAGCGCCTTGAGTTTTTTCATGTCTGCCTTAAGCTTGGCAATTTCTTCATCCTTGGTCTAGAGGAGGGCGAGCTCATCATCCTTCTTCTTGAGTTCGGCCTAATGCTGTCCTGCTTGTTCGAGAAAATGCAGCATCATATCAGGCACGGGCACACTATCTTCAAGAGATGCTGAAATAGTTTGTTGACCCGGCAAAGCCGAGGTATGAATATTTGCCGAGCCAAGAAGAAAAGGAGATAGAGCACAGAGGAAGATTAAGTAAAAATTACTTACCCTTTGTTTGGTCCAAAATTTTCCTCATAAGGATGTTCTCAGCCTCCACTCCGGCTGCCCAATCCGAATAATAGATTAGTTTGGTGCAAGAAGACAAAGAGAAATGGGAAAATGCCAAGGAGGGAACTTACCCCTTTTCTCGTATTCGGCGAGAAGAGTAGTATGTTTTGAGCACAGCAGCTTATGTGTATCCAAAAGACGCTGAAACTCAGCGCTCCGGCGATTGGTAGTCACCTGAAAAAAGTACAAAAGGATAGCTTGGTCATGTGCATATTCGAAGTGTACAAAATCCAGGCCAAGTGGAACTTAACCCGGCTCTAGGGGTGTGCATATTCGAAGTGTACAAAATCCGGGCCAAGTGGAACTTAACCCGGCTCTAGGTGTGTGCATATTCGAAGTGTACAGAATCTGGGCCAAGTGGAACTTAACCCGGCTCTAGGTGTGTGCATATTCGAAGTGTACAGAATCCAAGCCAAGTGGAACTTAACCCGGCTCTAGGTGTGTGCATATTCGAAGTGTACAAAATCCGGGCCACGTGGAACTTAACCCGGCTCTAGGTGTCTGCATGTTCGAAGTGTACAGAATCCGGACCAAGTGGAACTTAACACGACTCTAGGTGTGTGCATATTCGAAGTGTACAGAATCCGGGCTAAGTGGAACTTAACCCGGCTCTAGGTGTGTGCATATTCGAAGTATGCGAGATCCGGGCCAAGTGGAACTTAACCCGACTCTAGGTGTGTGCATATTCGAAGTTGCTAAGGAGCTACACTAATTCTCTAAGGAGCATTCGGCCGAGTAACAAGTTACTCCCCCGGAGGCTCGGGGACTAATGGTTATATCACTAAGTACTACTACATGTTAAAGAAAAAGCAAGGTAGCATACCTCCATCATCCGACCCGCAAAGTTGATAGCCTTGGCGGTGGTGTTCATCTATGCAGCAAACTCGGCAGGCCCGAATTTCTCCGGGAGATCGTCGTTATGGACGAACTCTACCTTATTCCAGTTGTTAACGAACTCGATCAAGGTCGGAGGATAGCGTTCTCCGCTGAGCATATGGGGCGCGACCAAACCCTTGGCGTGGGCCTCTCTCCTCTCAACTTGTGCAACAACGGGGATGGTGTGCAAAACAAGTTGCGCATCAGCTGACCTGGCAGGGATGTCCTTCTTCGGCAGGGTATTCTTCGAAAGCATGGACACAAGTGTACGCTATCCAGCTTCGATAGACGCTGCCCTGGTGGCCTCCAGAGCTTTCTTGCCCTTGGGCTGTTGCTGAGAGGTGGAGGTCTGAGCCGTGGATTTGGCCTTGGGAGCTGCCTTAGTGCTAGCCTTGGTGCTGCTGGTGCCTTCTCGCCGAGTCTTGGAAGACTCGGACGAGGCGGAGGGAGTTGGTGCTGTTGCCGATGTTTGTGCTGCTGGTGCTGGTGCTGATTTTTGTCTTGGCGGGGGTGCTGTTGGTATCTCGAATGTAGCTGGTTGCGGCGGAGCCGAAGTGGAGATGGGAGCATCTGCCGCCTCGCCAGAGCCACTTCCCCCTGCTTCGAGGTTGCCCTCCTCTGGATGAGCTGGGCTAGAACCCGGAGCAGCAGCTGAACTCTCTTGAACGGGGCTCAGCGGGCGAGAATCGTCGCCATGAGGGGGAGAAGGGCTATGTCGGAGCGGCGAGGCAATGCCGAATCCACTCTGAGGAACCTCCACCGCAGCCCTTCCGAATCAAACGTCGAACAATAAGTTACAACAGAAGAAAAGCACGAAGCAGAAAATTGGATAAGGAAGAAGTGACTTACTCATCTGAGGTCAAAGGCTCCTTGGGCTTGCGAGCTCTCCGGGTTATGGCCTTGGTGGTAGGCTTGGTGGCAGCTTTGTCTACAGACTTCTTTCGTCTCTTCGTTGGTTTGGAAGGTTCGGAAGAAGAAGCAGACGGAGCTCCACTTTTCTTGGACGCGACCGGGATAGGCTCGCCCGTAGCGAGGGGAGGATCTTTATGGATCTTCCCACCGGGGTTAGCTGATGCCGGAAAGGCGTAAGAAAGGGGGACAACGTCAAATGCTTCCATCACCTCAACGTCAGAATCATCTTCATCCTTAGGCCAATCTCTAATGGAAGAGAGTTTACCGGTATGTCGCTTGGTCGCATCGGGGAACGGAAGGAACATCTCCTGATCCGGCTCCTCCTCGTTCGGGACATCTCGATCCGGCTCCCACTTGAGAGAAGGCTCGGTGCCATCCTCAAGAGTTTGCTGAAGAAACATCTAAGAGAGAAAATGCGAAGGGATCAAACATACAATAAATTCTGACATAAGACTTAACTCGGAAAAAGATCGGAGCACGAGATTTACCGTAGGAGGAAGCCTATCTCGGTAGAAGTGTTAGATCCCCCACTCCCAATCAGCGGTGAATTTCTTGTTGGTGGTGAAGAGGGCCTTGACCCGGTGGAAAATCTCGGTATTGCTCAACTCAAATGAGGAGGTCCGGTTGGGGTCAAGGCGCCAGCTCATGTGGCAAAGTTTATGGGTGTGTTTCTGGAGAGGGGAGATCCGGTTGCGGACGAATGTGATCATCGCGTCCTCGTTGCGCAGTCCCAGATCCTTCAGCTCCTGGAACCTTTTGTTGACTTGGTTCGCCAGGACGGTGGGTTTCTTGGGGATCTGGTCCCAGAGATCCGGATTAGGAGGACCCGGAACGTAGGGGCGCAGCCGGATCAAATCTTCAGTTGTGCCATTTCTAACATAAAAGAAGGTTTGGGCCCAGCCCTTGCAAGAGTCAAGCCCTGTGACTCGGGGAAAGATGGACTATTTCCGAGGAGAGATGGAAGCAGCGCCGAATTGCATGAGTTGTTTGTCCTCCGGGTCAAGCTCTCTATTCGGAATCACGTTCCGGCGAAGACCAAAAAACCAGATCCAGAGCTCCTTAGTGGGCCACAATCCGGCGTAGCCCTCTATGGTGGAAGCGAAAGTAGAAAGGGAGGTGATGGCATTTGCCGGAAGGTGGTGCGGGCGAAGCTCGTAGGTGTTGAGCCAGTCGTGGAAAAAGTCGCTGATGGGGAGCCCGAACCCACGCTGGAAGTGGGAGAGAACACAACAAACTCACCCGGATTGGGTGAGGGAGCGAGCTCCTCAGCAGCGAGATGGGCGATGACGCCCTCCGGAATACGGCGCGTGCGATACAACCAGTCCAAGTCATCCTAGCATAACCAGGACCCAGCCCAGGCGCCGCGCTCGGCGTTCTCCGCATCCTCCTCCATCTCCTGCTCCGCGACAGCGAGTTCTTCCTCTGTCATCTCTAGGTCGCTGTCCTCACTAGCCCTATCGGCGGTGGGAAGCAGTGGCCTGGACTGACGCGGACCCGTGGCGGTGGAGATGCGCGGGATTGGCGGCGACGCTGGTGCGCAAGGAACAGTGCGGCGGTAGCGCAACTAAGCAGGTGCGGCGGCGGCGCTGTCACTGGGAGGAAGAAGAAGAAATGGCAGAGGGGCGCTAAGATGGGGAAAAGTCCCAAGGGCGCGCCCCTCCCCTATTTAACCACGCCCAGGAAGGGTAGTAGGATCGTGCTGTGCGGAAGAGCCACACGGTGTGGCCGTGTATAATCCAGATCAACCAATCAGAAACGAGCCACGGGATGGGCCACAGGGCGCAGGAGATCCCACGACACGACGTGGTGACATAGTTAACAAAGAGACAGACACGATGTGATGTGTGCAACAGTAACACCTGACATTAACTGCTGCAGTAACTGGCGCAGGCCCTTAAAATGAGGCAAAGTAATGATTACCCTCCACGTTGGGAAGCGTACGAGAGAAGGAAGAATAAACCGGTAACTAAGGGATGACCCGGCCAGCGAGTGAAAACTCGGTATGTGACAAGGGAAAAGCTGGACAATGAAATCCAGGATATGAGGTAACTCAGAAAAGGGAGCAAAAGGCTCGGTGAAATTGAACCTGTTGTGGCCTTAGCGACTGAGGCTGCTAAGACCACACTAGCTTCGGGGACTAATGTGGGGGGATACCCCTGGGTAGGGTCACGCCGGGGTATAATGGCCGAGTTAGCCGAGGTACGGCAAGGTCAAAGCGAATGCTGGCCGAGTCACCTCAAGGAAGGCCAAATCATGGAGTAACCCGGACCTGAGGTTGTCCGCCTAACTGAGTCCCGGCCGACTTATGTCGTATGCCGGCAGGATTTATGTAACTTGTATGCAGGTACCGGTGTGGCCGGATCACCCAGGCACGATCCGTGTTATATCAAGCTTGTGAGAGAAGGAAGGTATCTCGCTGGTCAAAAGGTGACCACTTTATGCAGAGCATGAGCGAAGCGGACAAAGGTCAGGACCACCGAGGCGTGGCCGACAAGGGTGACGATGCCTATGTCAGATGACGCGGGCGCCGCAGAGGCTCACGTAGGCTCTACATGGATGATGCTGGGCAAAAGTGACCTGCTCGGCTTACTATTTTGGGAAGAGGCATATTCCCTGGAATATGCCTCCACGTATGCCCTAATTGGAGACCTAGCCACCCCTATATAAGGAGGGCTAGGGCATCTGTAGAAGGGGTTGGTCTTTGACTGGTTGATCTCTAGTTGGTGGAGTTTTACTAGTATGTTCCTGGGGGCTAGCTTGAGAAGAGAGTAAGAAAGTTCCTTCTTCCTCCTCTCCCCAATACAGCTCAAGGAGAACTTGTAAACCTTGGAAGTGAATCAAATACAAACATCTGTATGTGGAATCACCACACTATCCCTCACTGGATTCCTCTAGTGCATCTTGTCCCCACCTTTAGCCTATCCATGGCATCTGCCGTGACACCACCACGACATTACAGAGTCTTCGAGAGGCTACCCAGCCTATACTCATGGTAGGCCTACTTGGGGGATCTTGTCTTCATGAGGGGTCGCGGAGAAGGGCAGTGATTGGCTTGGATCATCTACTGCGCCGCACATCAAAGAATTGTGGATGGGAAAGTACGCCCGGTTGTGCAACAAGGATTTGGTCTCTTATGGGTAAAGTAACGCACCTCTGCAGAGTGTAATAATTGTGACATGTTACTCCCTGTTCCGGGAAGGAGCTACGAAAGCGGCAGGAAAGGAACTCCATGAAGTTATGGTTAACCTGTGAAGGCTGATGGGCATAGTTTTTGATAATAAAATCAACCTTAGAAGAAATGTTTACAAAAACTGCATAGTACCAAGGACTTATTGTCCAAGGTGGTAGTTAGAGCATCAAACTTCCCACCTTGCATATAGTGAACTTGCTGGGCAACGCTGTTACTCACCCTTTCCTTTGAACACCTTGCTAGACTCTAAGGAGTAGAAAGATAACCAGGTGTATGCTACTAAAGTCCAGCATGATGTCTACTACGAAGAGCCGGACCTATCTAGCGGAGTCAAAGGGGTGGACCACAGGATACACCAAGGAGCTGAAGACAACAAGTCAGAGTAGTTGTTAGACCGTAAATTAGTTACCTAGGTTGAGCCGAGCAGCACGAACCCGATAGAATAAGTTGTTGAGCTCACATATTTCTTATCGTTGTGTCTTTTGTTCTTCCGCTGAACTTATGAAATAAGTGATATGGTTTGTAAGTTTGAATCACTTGAAGTCTCGAACTTCTGGTATTGTAATAATAATGAATTTTGTATGATTGTAATATGGACCCGCAATGTTTCTGTTGTACCACTAAGAGGGATGTGATATTTATGGAACGGTGTTCTGTGGATGTCATGTCAACGACTATAGTGTACTACACATGTAGTGGTTTGTTGGGTCACCGCAGCTGGTATCAGAGCAATTTCTTTGACCTTAGGTTGGAAACCTAGTAAAGGGTATTACCTGTAGGAGTCTAGGAGTATCGGTAAATAGTTCTCTAGATTATATGATGAATATTCAAATTATAATATTTCGTTATATCTTTTAGTGCGACAATTCTTTATTAAGATGCACTGATACTAATTATAAATACTTTGTATACAACTAGAATGGCGCCAAGGTTTCCTTTGCAGACTTGTACTGTGGTGGAGGGTAGTCTTGACGATTACCTGGGAAAGATGGTGGATCAGCTTCGAGAGCTTTTGGGAGTATTTGGGTGTGAAGCCAAGATTCCAGTGAAGACTTTCGCATACTTTGATGGTCAAATGATTGCAAAGTATCGGGTCAATATCTGCTTACCTGAGAAACTAAGACCAACCCCAGCTATGCCACATGGTGAAGGTCGTAGCCATATCATAGCATTTAATGTTGCCCTGGTGGAAGCACTTACAACTGTTCAGGAGCACAAGGCTGAATTTCTTGCAGGGAGCACATACATTGTGATTCCTCATGATTCCATGGACTCAGATTCAGTGATGAATCATCTCCAGCTAGTCAAGGAGCACCCCAGGTTAGCTTCAAAGTACAAGGATCAATATCGGTTGTTAGTAGAATCTTTCTACAATGCTCATCGTCTAATAGTGGAAGATAATGATAGCATGCTGGAGGATCTTACTAACCGTCAGAAATGGGAGTTTCTGACGGATAAGTTAGAGAAGGAAGCAAGAGGTGAAATCAGTCCACTATCCAAGGACATACCTATAGATCCAACATCCTATACACCATATCCTTATTCACCTATGCCAGAAACCACCAGATATCCAGATGAGGGTACTAGTTATCTAGTACCACATAATTCTCGAGGAACCAAGGATTCAGAACTACCTATTGGAAACTCTAAAGGATGGAGGTATGGGTCAATGGATGGATCTACTGGGAATCCTATTCCTGTAGAGGATTCTATTGGCAATACCGGGCAAACTAGTTGGATGAGAGTGATGTCTTATTCCATTGATGGAAGGGATGTCCACGTGGAGGATGTAGAGTCCGATGAGGAGGAGCTTGAAGAAGATAGTGAAGAGGATGTTTCTGAAGATACCTCAGATGAGTTGGAAGGTATGGACACACTTCAGCTGGATGACGTGTCGAGTCTAGATAATTCTGATACTGAGTATCATCCATCAAAGAGGCAAGTCATTCCACAGATGGTGCGTTGTACTTCACGTCAGCATGGTTGTACTCCGGGTATGTACGACGAACGTCGCAACTTCTGAGGAGCGTGACCACTTTAGGTGAAGTATTTCCAGTTGGGTAATGCGTATGGTGAGTTTGAGAGCTTGATCTAACTAAATAAGTGAGGTAGCGCTCACAGAGATATGTAGCACTTGTACAATATGGGTTGTAATGTATTGTACCACCTATATTAATGTGATGTATATTATGTGTGTTAAATATTTGGTTCTTATATGGATCTTGATTCCCATTGTGTGACTCGTTCTGCACATGAAGTTGAGCTCAGAAAGCATGGTATGATGTAATTATGAGCTTCGCTTTATGTACAGAACTAGGGGGTTATGGAAACGGGTGTAGAGGACGAGATCAAAAAGCAGCGCATGGAGCACGAAGATAAGGTAAAGGCAGATGAGGACGCCAGAATGCAGACAGATTTACCACCACCACCAATGAGGCCATTGATGGAGCAGGATTTCATGCAATACATGCAGCTGATACAAGAATCCCAGAACAAGTTCAAGAAAGGTTTAATGGATCGATTTGGAATTTAGAGGGAGCCTGAAGGTCGTGGTACAACTACAACCAGGAGGAAAAACATCATGTGCAATAATTGTGGACTTCCGGGGCACGTTAAAAGGGAATGCCAGAAACCGATGATCCTATGCTATGGGTGTGAACAGAAGGGGCACATGAAGCCTGATTGTCCCAAGAAACCACCGAGTGGTTGGTCCACTTCAGGAGGTGGTCAAGCAAAAGGCGGAGGCAGTGCACAACCTAACAGGGGAGGAAATTTTGTCAAGAATGACAATGGCAAGAGGAGCAAGCCTACTGGGAAGCTAAACTGTGCAACCTTGGAGAAGGTGGATAACTCCGAGCACGCAGTGATAGGTACGCTCAACATCCTTACCAATCCTAGAAAAGTTTTATTTGATACGGGTGCAACTCCTTCTTTCATATCTGAAGAATTCTATGATAAATTTAGGATTAGAGGGGTAACATTAGCAAACCCTATGACCATAGTGACGGCTAGGGGAAATGTAGTGGTACGCCACATTAAGCAAGATCAAGTTATCTCGATCTGTGGTTGTACATATTTTGCGGACCTATATGTGATTCCATTGAAGGGAATTGAGGTAGTGCTGGGTATGGACCGGATGATTGAACATGGGGCTCAGATAAATTGTGAGGACAAAATTGTTTCAATCAAGTCTCCAAGTGGAGGTAGGATAGTCTATCAGGCAGATAAACATAGCCATATCATGGTAGATCTTCAATTGAACTCAATGAAGGAGGTTAAGCTGGAAGATATTCCTCTAGTGAAGGAATTTCAAGATGTTTTTCTAGCAGAGTACTAGGAATGCCACCTGATCGGGAAATAGAATTCACTATTGACCTGTTACCTAGTACAACACCAATAGCCCAAGCACCATATAAAATGGGTCCGAAAGAGTTAAAAGAGCTTAAGGAGCAAATTGATGAGTTAGCTCGAAAATGATTTATTTAGGAAAGTCTATCTCTGTGGGGAACTCCAGTAATTTTTGTGGATAAAAGAGATGGAGGACGAAGAATGTGTGGTGATTACAGAAATCTCAACAATGTCACCATCAAGAACGAATACCCATTGCCAAGAATTCAAGATCTATTTAATCAAGTCAAAGGAGCTAGAGTATTTTCCAAGATTGATCTAAGATTAGGATACCATCAGATAAAAATCAAACCTGAAGATGTTTCAAAAACAACATTTGTGTCAAGATATGGTAATCATGAGTATCTCGTTGTACCTTTTGGATTAACCAATGCTCCAGCAATATTCATGAATTTGATGAACAAAATCTTCATGCCTTATCTGGATAAGTTTGTCATAGTGTTTATTGATGATATTTTTGATTTACTCTAAGGATAAAGAAGAGCATGCATATCATTTGAGGATAGCATTGCAAATCTTGAGAGAACATAAGCTATATGCTAAATTCAGCAAGTGTGAATTCTGGTTAGACAAGGTAGAATTTCTTGGTCATGTGATCGGTAGGGATGGGATTGCAGTAAATCCATCCAAAGTACGATCAGTGCTGGAATGGAATGCACCAACTAATGTGAAACAAATCCGAGGTTTCTTAGGCATGCCAGGCTATTATAGGAGATTTATTGAAGGTTTTTCCAAGATAGCTGGACCAATGACCAAATTGCTAAGAAAGAATACACCATTCATATGGGATGAGAAGTGCAAAGCAAGTTTTCAGGAATTGAAAACCAGATTAACCACCGCACCAATCTTAGTAGTTCCTGAAACAGGAAAGGATTACACAGTATATTGTGACGCATCTAAGGAAGGATTAGGATGTGCGCTAATGCAAGATCACAAGGTAATTGCGTATGGGTCTAGACAACTCAAACCTCATGAAGTTAACTACCCAAGACATGATTTGGAGTTAGCAGTAGTAGTCTTTTCTTTAAAAGGATGGAGGCATTTTCTCTATGGAGCAAGATGTGAACTATACACTGTTCATAAAAAAGTCTCAAATATTTCTTCACTCAGAAGGAGTTGAATATGAAGCAGAAAAGGTGGCTGGAGTTGATCAAGGATTATGACCTTACAATTAACTATACTCCAGGAAAGGCGAATGTGGTAGTAGATGCTTTAAGTCGGAAGAGTATGGATACTCAACCCATCAATAGAGAACTACTAAAAGAGTTGCAAATAGATTTGGAAAGGTTATAAATACAATTTCTAAAGACAGAAGTTCGTGTAGTCTTAGCTACCATGAGGGTTGTGGAAGAGCAAAGAAGTGATCTTCGTCACGAGATCTATCGACATCAACTTGATGATCCATTCATTTCTGAAGAAATTCGAAGAATCTCTCAAGGTCAAACATCATCTTTTCACCTAGGGGATTATGGATCTTTATGGTTTCAAAACCAGATTTGTGTACCAAATGAGCCTGAAATTCGAGATGGGATACTCCGAGAAGCACATGAGACACCATATTCAATTCATCCAGGGAGTACGAAGATGTACATGGATCTTAAGGAATTATTTTGGTGGAATAACATGAAGAGGGACATTGCAAAATATGTGTCTGAATGCCATACTTGCCAAAGGGTAAAATCAGAACATCAAAGTCCAGCAGGACTATTACAACCTTTGGAAATTCCGGAATGCAAATGGGAAGAAATTGGTATGGATTTTATCACAGGATTACCCATGACACCGAAACGGAAGGATATGATATTAATTGTAGATAGATTCACGAAAAATATAATGTCGAGAAGTTAGTGGAAATCTATGTCAAAGAGATAGTAAGTAAGCACGGAGTACCCAAGAAAATTGTATCAGATAGAGGATTCGTGTTTACTTTAGTATTTTGGGAACAATTACATGAAGCACTTGGCTCAAAGTTGGATTTTAGCACAGCCTATCATCCCGAAACTGGAGGCCAGATAGAAAGAACCAATCAAATCTTGGAGGACATGCTTAGAGCTTGTGCATTAGATTTTGGAGCTTCGTGGGAAGATCATCTACCATCGGCAGAATTTTCCTACAAGAATAGCTATCAGAGTAGTCTGAAATCAGCACCATACAAAGTACTTTATGGGAGAAGATGTAGATCACCAATATGTTCGTATGAGCCTGGTAGTAGCAAGGAATTTGCACCAGACTATATCAAGGAGAAGCAAGATATCATCGATATTATTAGAGATCGATTGAAGAAAGCTCAAAGTTGACAGAAGAGTTTGTTGATCAAAGTCAGAGATCGTGGCATCCAGAAGTGGGGGATATGGTATATCTCAAAATAAGTCCAATGAAGGGAGTTAAGAGATTCAGAGTCAAAGGAAAACTAAGTCCAAGATATATCGGACCATTCAAGATACTGAGTCAAAATAGAACAATAGCTTATGCTCTTGAGTTACCAAAAAGACTGGCTCAGGTTCATAATGTTTTCCATGTGTCACAACTTCGGAAATGTCATAAAGTTCCCGATGATGCAATTACACATCAAGAAATTTAGTTACAAGCAAATTTGACTTATGTTGAGAAACCCTATAAAATTCTGGAAGAGAACTGGAAAAGGTTGAGAAACAGGGAAATCAAGTACTGCAATGTACAATGGGATCATCACACGGAGCGAGAAGCCACATGGGAGAAAGAGGATGACTTAAAAGAAGCATATCCAGAACTATTCAGGTACACATCAGCAAACTTCGGGATGAAGTTTAATTCAAGGGGGGAAGTCTGTAACACCGTAGCATTTAGGAACCAATGAATGGTAGAAATAGGAATCCACACATAATAGGAACTTAAGATAAGGAAACTCAAATAAGAAATGAATTCCTATTTCTTTTCTTTATTCCATAATAATATTACAAATTGAGATAAATACACCAAAACAGAATATTACAGGGAATAGAATCTAATGAAATAAAACTCTATTAACTTATAAGAATATCTTTACAAGATTCTTTACAAAAGGATAAGAATAAGATTACAATGAAAACCTAGACTACGTATCTACTCCTATACTAAGTCTTGACAATCCAGATCTTTGTTCCTGCAAAATAAAAGAAACAAAAAGGGGAAACAATATATTAAATTGTTAGTTTTACTCTCAGTAGAGAACAGTGTGGTGCACTGTTCATATTACATCATTGAGTAATTAAAAGAGGCAAGTTTCACCAATATGCAGCATCTGTTCTTTTCAAGTAAATAGCTTCAGTACCACATCATAAGCCAAGTAGAGAGGGGCAAGTTTCACCAGGACAATAACCAGTAAAAGGATATGAAGTGAAAGTCGATTCACTTGATATGATCCACAAATAGCCAAGCAGCAAGGCAGCTTAGTCATCTAATTGCTTGTAGTCTGCTGTCCAAACAGCGGCAACAACACAAGAAGTCAAAAAGGAGTTCACAGCCGTAGCACATGTACTAGGGAGCTCATTTCCTTTTCTCAAGCACGCTACAAGAACACAGTGAGTCTGTCCACTTCCCAAACAAATCCACCAGATAGCTTACCAAATCAACCATAAAATCACCACAGGATGGTGACATAAGGAGGGGGGTGTAGGAGGATGGCAAGGACAGGTACAAGGTCACAAGAGCAAGGAGGAGCAGAATCAGAACCTGGGGTGTGCAAAACAGGCTCCAGGGAGTGATCAAGTCACCAAGATCAAGCCAGCAAAATCAAGCAACACCACAACATCACCAACAAGCAAGTTGTGTGGTGAGTCTATACAAAACCATCACATGTTAAATCTTATCTAAGCATGTGTTGTTTCATATGAGATCTTCTCAAAAAACACCCAAGTGGGGTGTATCCATCACAGAAGGCATAAAACAAAGCCAAACAATCAATCTTTGCAAGCCACACCAAGATCTCAGCATGCACATCACTGATCTTGGATAATAACACATGTTTCTACAGCTAATTAGACAATAGCCTTAAGTGGAGATTTCTGGGCACATCCCATGGATGGTAGCACCTCAGAAGTAATTATAGCTTCAGGATCCAGCTTAAACAGTAGGGATCTATCATATTAACCTTACCAAGGCATATCAAAAATTAATTTCCCAAAGCACTATAGGAATGGTATCTTGAGGTTATCCATCCAAGATCATTTAAGAAGGGAAGCAGTAGGTGAAAACAACTATTTTTCCATAGCTTTGCCTCAAACCAGCATCACAGGCTTGATAAAATTAATGAGTACCATAGGCTAAATTATCCAATAGATTTTTTCAATTCTCAGACACTCTAGAATACAAATAGAAAATGGCCCAGTATCAGGATAAAGCTTGTGTACCATTCAAATGAAGGTGTCACAAGGATTCATCCTAACCAAGCAGATTCTACTTAGGGATTTCATAATCCAATTCTTTCAAAAAGATACTCAATCATCTTCCTAATATAGTACTTATGAATCATTATGCTTTACATAATAAGCTATCAACAAGAGTGCATCAGTAGTATTTGAATAGGAAGCCAACTACATGTTCTATTATGGGAACAGATCCACTCTCAACCTAGATCAGAGTCAGAACATTCAAAGTTTACAAGTGACAATAATCCAATATTATAGCAGAATGCATTTAATAGAGCTACTATCATCAATTTCAAAGTCCACCAATATACAATAATTCTGCACAAACTAATCACCACCAATTACTCCTAAATCGTTCATTGCCTTAGTAATCCCAACATAGGGGATGAACCCTAATTATGGATTCCTCACCATAGACACCCATAGAGTTGCAAGGGAGGACTAGAGGGGGAGAGAGAGGTAGACTTACCCGTGGTCCTTGCTGAATTTAGAAAGAGGAAGCAGAATCACCGGCGAGCGCACACGGCGGCACGGGGAGCACCTGAGGGCGCTCCAACCCACGCCGAGCCATGATGCAGCAGCCACAGCCACACGAGCAGCAGCAGCGGCACCATAGGGCCACCTAAGTGGTGGCTCAGCATCATAGGGGCGGCGAAACACCACATCACCGGTAACCACCAAACCCTAGGGTTCGGGTTGGAGGCGTCCAGGCCAGAAGAAGCACCAGGCAACAAATCAAGCTGGACCAATCGATGGAGTGGCATCGTCTACCCCATCGTACACCAGGGCGGTGGCCGGAGAGGCCTAGGGAGGCCGAAGTCGCGTGACAACGGCTTTGGAAGCACAACGTCTCTGTGGAGGTGCGAGAGAGAAGAGTGAACATGTGAAAGAGAGAGAGGAGCGAGTGGTACTGGTCCACTCGATCCGAGAGGGTTTGACCAGCCCAGGTGGGTCGAGTCAGGGCTGGGCCAGCCCAATGGGCTAGGTCTAGATGTTTAAAAGAAAAGTCTAAGTAATTTATCAAAAGACCAAAATACCCCTAGGACTCAAAAAAGTATCCTTTATTCAAGAAATAAAATAAAAATCCTAAAAATTTAAATAAAATACCAATGAACTCACAAAAGTATCCTCTATTCAAGAAAAAATAGAATTTTAGGTAATTAAATTTAGGACTGTTATTATTGATGTATATACTCCTTTTGGAATTCTATAAAAATATACAAAACACTTAAAATTGAATAAAATTCATTTTAAGATCCCAAAACTGAGTACTATTATATAAAAAAATACTAGTTTGTA
This sequence comes from Avena sativa, assembly GCA_916181665.1. NCBI lineage: Eukaryota > Viridiplantae > Streptophyta > Magnoliopsida > Poales > Poaceae > Avena > Avena sativa. The sequence goes on from OV702291.1 coordinate 355,600,901, forward strand.
TTTCTAAAAATTAAATGAAGTGTGATAAAAATAAAGTCTTATTTCCTTAAAGGAATTTTAGTTAAACATTTAAAAGAGTTAAAAATTAAATAAACTCATTTTTTAACTCTTAGAATAATACTAAGTTATCATAATAATACTAAATAAAAGAATTATATGAATTTAATGGTTCTTGAGTAATACTTTTCTTTTATTAATTAAAAGAAACATAAAACCTTTAAAAGGTGGGTAAAACATGCGAAGAAGGAAGATAATAAATCATTGCATGAAATTACTATGCATTGCATATTGCTACTTTAAATATTGTCCTTACCGAGGAATAATGGTCTTCTGTTGAAACCAGAGCTCAAGGTCAAGTGGAAGTATCCGACTTCACTACCTTGCAGTCACAAGGCAAGTTCATCACTTTCTCATGTCCTTTGAAGAGTCTTTATGGAAGTATTTGAAAATTGTGTGGTACCACCTATGTTCTAAAGAGACTAAAAATTAACTATTTTCCCAAAGAAATGAAATGCTATTATCATCCTAAGTGATGAAAAATACTATGAATGACAACGGAATCTAGGATTCCGATTGCCGAACAGTTAGGACTTAACAACCCCTGACATCAGTGATTCTAGCGCCGTATAATACACATTAACCATAAGATTTGGAATGGAATGGAGAAGTCAGCTAGATCTTCTTCCTTTCGCATGGACGGATGACCTTATCGTGAAACTGCAAATTTCTCGTGGAGAATCCAGCACATGGGTGGGAACCCTTATGTCCCCGTGATATTGGTTTCTAGATTATCTATGCATAGCTGTCTTGGTGGAGGTACACCATAGCTGATGGTGGCTGCCAGGCAGAGCTGCTTATAGAGTCTTCGAGAGGCTACTGGGATTGTACTCGTGGTAGGCCTGCTTGGGGGATCGTGTCTTCATGCGGGGTTGCAGAGAAGGGCAGTGATTGACTTGGATCATCTACTGGGCCCCATATCAAGGAATTGTGGACGGGAAAGTACGCCTGGTTGTGCAACAAGGATTTGGTCACTTATGGGTAAAGTAACACACCTCTGCAGAGTGTAAGAATTGTGACATGTTACTCCCTGTTTTGGGAAGGAGCTACGAACGCAGCAGGAAAGGAACTCCATGAAGTTCTGGTCAACCTCTTAAGGAGGATGGGTATAGTTTTTGATAATAAAATCAACCTTTGAAGAAATGTTTACAAAAACTGCATAGTACCAAGGACTTATAGTCCGAGGTGGTAGTTACAGCATCAAACTTCCCACCTTGCATATAATGAACTTGTTGGGTAATGTTGTAACTCATCCTTTCCTTTGAACCCTGATGTCTACGCACTTCTATTCTTGTAGACAGTTGTTGGGCCTCCAAGTGCAGAGGTTTGTAGAACAGCAGCAAGTATTCCCTTAAGTGGACCACCCAAGGTTTATTGAACTCAGGGAGGAAGTGGTCAAAGGTATCCCCTCTCAAGCAACCCTGCAATGAAGATACAAGAAGTCTCTTGTGTCCCCAACACACCCAATACACTTGTCAGGTGTATAGGTGCACTAGTTTGCCAGAGAGATAGTAAAATACAAGTGGTATGGATATAAGACAATGATGCCGGAAAATAGCTTGATGGCGTGGAAGAGACTAAAGGCAAACTGAAGTAAAGATGGAAGCAAGCAAACATGTAACAGATCTAGTTGCAAACGGTGTTTTAATGCTTAGAAACAAGGCCTAAGGATCATACTTTCACTAGTGAACACTCTCATATAAATATCTTCTCTTTATGATACTACTCTCCGGTTGGACACTCTAATCCATGGTAGGGCTATAACAGCACACCTCAAAGTCCGCTTTCCCCATCAAGATAACCCCACACTGTCACCTTGAGCTCTAGATGGTTCCAACAAACACCACAATTTCATAGAAACATCCAACTCCAAATATAACTCATAACAAGTATTTGTAATCTCTAGCCTAAGTGCCACCATGGTGTGCACGCTGTCTCTTTCACACACATGGGGAGAGCAGAGATCTATTAAAGCACTTGAGTAGCAAGGTAGATCTACTTGATTACAAAGCTCATGATCACAATATGATCATGCATATAGAGAGATATGAACACATAGATACCGGTAGAGCCCTTAGCCTCGAGGAAGAACTACTCACTCCTCATCATGGGAATCAGCAACAGCGATGGAGATGGTGGTGGAGATCGATGGAGATGGCTCCGAGGACACTTCCTGTCCCGGCAGGGTGCCGGAACAGAGACTTTCTATCCCCCGAATCTCCTCTTCGGTGGCAGCGATGCTGCGGAACTTTTCATGGATTTCTGATTGACGACCTAGGGTTTTTGCATCGGGAGGCATCTTATAGGCGAAGAGGCAAGGTCGGTGGGCGTCCAAGGGGCCCACACCACCTGGTGGCATGGCTAGGGCTAGCCCGCGCCACCATATGGTGTGCCTACCCTGGTCCCCTACTCCGTCTCTGCTTCGTGTTTCCGTGTTGCTCCGGGAAAAATAGGCATATTGGATTTTGTCACGTCCAATTCCGAGAATATTGATTTTCTGACTTTCCTGGAACCAAAAATAGCAGAAAACAGGCAACTAGCACTGTGGCATCTTGTTAATAGGTTAGTCCCAGAAAGTGTATAAAAATACTCCAAAGTGTGGACAAAACATAAGAAAGTAGATACTAAACAAGCATGGAACATCAAAATTATAGATACGTTTGCAATGTATCAACATCCCCAAGCTTAACTCCTGCTCGTCCTCGAGTAGGTAAGTGATAAAAAAGAAAGAACAATTTTTGAGGTGACATGGACCATCACAATCTTGATCAAGGCATTTATAAAACATTGATAGCTGGGATCATAGTACTTCAACATAGCAGGAAAGATAAAGTTCTAACAATAATACATAGCAACTATGTTGCAACATGAAAAGGCACAAACAAAATATTAATGAATAACAATACTTTGCAAGACGTTTGTTTGTTTCACATAAAGAAAACATAGCATAGTGGAATTCAACTTGTCCCTCATAGAGTAGCAAAACATAAATGCATAGGACACCTCCAAAGTTTATAAGGGTGACTAGATACAAATAGTTTAAGGACAAGCAATATCAAAGTTATGCATCAATCAACAAGTTTTGGTACAATGCACATTAAACTAAGAATGACCACTATGGTCTCTTAATAGGTGCATAAAGATAGAAAATGGAAACTCAACATAAAAGTAAAAGAAAGGCCCTTCATAGAAGGAAGCAGGGATTCAAGTCTCATAAAGAGCTTCCAAAAATTAGGGTACTTATTAGCTTTCAGCTCTCATTACCCCTATCATAAGTATCTTGAAGTGATTAAGGTTAAAGTGAACAAACTATGGAGTATATGATTGACAAAGTATAAGTTGGAAATCTCATGTCCCTTGAATACGAGGGCCGCTCCTCATGCTAATCAAGTTTAGTTACTGGTAAGTTCTTGTCATAGTAAGTACATGTGTATCATAGAGAACCACCAACGGGGTACCCCTTGCCCGATGATACGGAAGAATCACCATATCAAAATGACAAGGCAAGTAGACAACGAGCATCTCAGCAATCTTCTTATTTACCATGGGAACATGGTGCTTTTTTTATCTCTTTCCTCTTTTCTCATATCTCTTTTTTTTCTCAATATCTGACTCTTTTTTTAAAGAAGAATGCTTCATAGATAGCTCATTATGGTTAAGCTGCAGGTTTCCACTATGATTAGGCATGGATTAGACCAGCGGCCCATGCATTTCTCTAACACACATACATAACTCCATGGACTTACAAGCGCTCCTTTCATTTCACACCGACGACATCCATAGACAAAAGAGCATGATATCAACTGGGTACAATGTACAAGTGCAATGTTGAAAGCGTTCCCCATGACAACATGGTTCTGCTAATCCTCAACATATAAGTGCAAGCATATACAACATAGACGACACAATGGTTCAAGTTTATTAGGGGCAAGAAAAGTAAAGTGTTCCATCAAGTTTGTGAGATCTTTAATCACTAGTTTTCTCGTAACAAGTTTAATTCGGAAGGTAGATAAAAACATGAATATACTTGGAATAGAAATGCTAATAGGTAGGTATGGTGGACTCTTTGAAATAACTTGGTTTTATTTGGAGTTAGATGCATGAGTGGAACTCATACTTGGTTATGGAGGCTAGCAAAAGACTGGAAGCGACCAACTAAGAGAGCAATAATGGCCATAATCATGCTTGCAACAAAACAGGACTAACCATGGCATGAAAGTGATTCAAGACCCCTGAGGTAAAATAATTCATCGAGGCTTAACTGATTATTGTTTCAGTCATATGCATGCATGAGCATGTGCCAAGTCAATTCAAGTGAAACATTCAGAGGAGGATACCACAGTCTCATACCAAGTTATGAATAGACCAATGCAAGCAAACATTCATATGCCATGCTACAAACTATTAGAGAGCTGGACCTAGTCATAAGAAAGCAAGAACTACTAAGCATCCATAAATAACATACACCCTACATGAGCAGACTGAGCATGCCCACAATGATGAGTATATGTACAAAAATGAAAACAAATAGAGTTCGTTACCAGCCTCTTACCACACCTCAAGTGGTCATTAATACTCATGATTTCCCTTCACTTGTGTGGCTTGAATAATAACATGAAACCAAATTCCACTGAGGACTGCTGAACCCTGCAACAAACTTCACAAAACCAAAGAAGAACAACAAATATTTTTGGTGTTTTTAATTTTTAAAGGCAAGAAAAAAAAGCAAAGCAAAACCTTTTTGGGTTTTTCGAATAGTTCAAACAAAGCAAAAAGGAAAAAAGCAAACCAAGGCAAAAAGAAGAAGAAGCAAACAAAAGAGAAACAACGGAAATATTTTTGGTCTTTTTGTGTTTTACAAAGCAAAAGTAAGGAAAGAACAAAAACTAAAAAGAGAACGAAGCATGGATATACAAAGTACCGACTAAACATGATATAGAGATGAGTGTGATGTTGGTGTACCTTCCCACAAGATGGCCAAGATGGAGCGCCTCCGTAGTATGGCGAGGAGGTACCCTCGTCCTGGTACGAGCTCGAGGACGCCCCACCGTAGTGCGTAGAGTAGTCGTAAGAAGGCACATCCTCCTGGTGCTGCCTGTGGAAACCAAGCAAGCGGAGATGCTCATCCACCTCCTCCTTGGAACGTGACCATGGCCTCCTGTGAATACTAAACAAAGTAGATTGTGGCAAATAAATCTCCCTCTCGTCCCCGTCCGTAAACAACATCCTGTATACTAAACCCTCCGTACTAGAGTCAGCAGTAACGAAGTAATGTGTTTTCATAGCAGCAAGATCAAGCCTTTGTGGTGCCAAAACAATGTCATTAGGATCTACAGAAAGTTCTAATGCAACAACCATACGTGAAGCAATAATGCCCCCATAAATAGGTCCCCTAGTAGCTAGGCGGCGAGCAATGAGAGAGCCAAGATTGTACCTAGTATCATTATTAAGTGCAGCAGCGAGGAAGGATAAATGATAATTAGAGATATTACTTGTGTTCTCCCTACCAAGAATGCTAGTGGCAAGATAATAAGCAAAATATCTAAGAACTAGGAGTTGAATATTCCTTATCTTCCCACGCTGAGCTACGCGGTCATCATCATTTGTAACACTTCGATAGAGCTCCAGCAAATCAGTGGGTCGACCTTGGATCTTCTTCACTGTCCCCGTCATGCCTATACCTATAATGCTGCAAAATCTTTCCAATGACATGGTAATAGGCTGATTATAAATTCTGAACAAAACAGTTGACTGATAAGGGTTGTTAGTGAAAACGAAACTCTCAACGAAAGATTTGGTGAGCACGGCATATTGCTCACTCTCATCCTACATGTAAGTGGTCAAACTGACCCTCTAAACCAGTAGTAATAAATCATCGAGGATCCCTACAACTTGCAAAAACGTAAAACAAGGGAAAGTAGATGGGTGAGCATCCCCCTCATCTCCTTCATTGCCAAAGTGTGGTGACATAAGATCTTCATTGTATGAAGGCCTAAACTGAGATGCCAATCTTGAGGGCCTTGACCTTCTAGGTGTGTCCCTCTTAAATATTTCTCAAAATGTGTGGTTGTTCATCTTTGATATTCTGAAATTTAAATATCCATTATACAAGTGATTGCAAAGTTAATACATAATGATGGGAACTACTCATGGGGACTTGTAAGAGGCCTAAACATGCATCAAAACAATATCTCTAAGCATTGAATAAGCTTACAAGCTCTCATAACCTGTCACCTACAACAGCAAAATACTCAAGATATAAACCACTAAACACAAATCTACTTGGACAAGTGGAAGTGTCACATACCGGAGAACAAATGCTCCAAATTTCAGCAGCAAAGATAGGCTGAGCAAGGAGATTGAAAAATCATGGACAAGAATAGCAAGAACGTGATTTGGAGCAAAGAGCTGGTGTTTTCTCGGGAGAGAGAAGGCAGTGGGATGTGAGAGAGTGAGTGGAGGGCCAGGGGTGGCCCACACCATGGCCAGGCACACCCCTGGGCTGGCTGCGCCACCAGGTGGTGTGCCTAGTGGGTCCCCCTAGTAATTTCTAGGCACTTCTCTGCCCCTTTTTTCACGTCAAAATTTAATATGAATTTTCTGGAATTTTTCGAGACACTTTATTTTTGAGCAATTTCCAGTATAGATGAATGATTGTCTGACATATTTTTCTCTTGGTATGGGACAATATATTTCTCCAACTTGAATGCCCTCAACATGTTCAATTGAATTCAAACCATAAGTCCTATCAATCTTCTTGGGGAAATAGACAGTATGCTCCTTGTCATTAACATTAAACGTCACCTTTCCTTGATTACAATTAATAGCAGCCCCTACAGTATTAAGAAAAGGTCTCCCAAGAATAATAGACATATTATCATCTTCAGGCATTTCAAGCACAACAAAATCAGTTAATATCAAGCAATTATGAGCCACTTGAACAGGTACATCCTCACTTATACCAACAAGAATGATAGTAGATTTATCAGCCATTTGCAAAGATATATCATTTGGTATTAGTTTTTCCAGTTGAAGTCTCTTATAGAGAGAAAAAGGCATAACACTAACTCCTGCTCCCAAATCACACAAAGCAGTTCTAACATAACTACTTTTAATAGAGAAAGGAATAGTTGGAATCCCTAGGTCTCCAAGTTTCTTAGGAACCTTACCATTAAAGGAATAATTAGCAAGCAAAAGAAATTTCTTCGTTAGGGATCTTCCTTTTATTCGAAACAATATCCTTCATATACTTTGAATAATGAGGCAATTTAATAGCACCAGTCAAAGCAATTTGCAAGAATAAAGGTTTCATCCACTCACAAAACTTGTTATAGTGTTCATCTTCCTTTGACTTGTGTTTCTTATCAGGGAAATGCATAGGTTTTTGGACCCAAGGCTCTCTTTTACTACCATGTTTCTTATTAACAAAATCTTCTTTAGTGTATTTAGTATTCTTGGTGTGCCTTTCAGGTTCTTCTTCAACTTTTTCTTTATCAGGAGCATCATTTTCTTCATTACCACTTTCAGTTTCAGCATCGGAGATAAATATACTATTAGGATCTTTAGCAGGTTCAGAAGGTTCTACAGTAGTTTTATGGTTCTTTTTTGTTTTCTTAGGAGTAGTACCACTATTTTCACCTTGTTGAGAATCCTGCTCAATTCTTTTAGGATGCCCCTTAGGATATAGAGGATCCTCGGTAGCAGCACCACTTCTAGTTCTAATTTCATAAGCATGTTTTTCTTTAGCAGCATTAACTAGCAAGTCTTTTTGTACCTTAATAAGCTGATCAATTTGAGTTTGAACCATTTGAAAATGTTTAACAAGCATTTTAACATCATTAGAGGTTCTTTCCACAATATCCTTCAACTCAACAATAGCTCTAGAGTTTTCCATTAGATGATTTTGCACCCTTTTATTAAAATTATCTTGCTTAACAATAAAAATATCAAATTCTTCTAAGTATTGATCAAGAGGTTTAGAGTAAGGAATATCACCTTCATCAAAATGTTGGAGAGGGTGTACCTCAATAGTGGATGAGTGGGGGATTGGCTTACATAATTCTTCTATAGGAGGTAAATTCTTCACATCTGAAGCTTTTATTCCCTTCTCCTTAAGACATTTCTTAGCTTCCTTCATCACTTCATCATTTAGTTCAATAACTCCCCTCTTCTTTGATGTTGGTATAGCCGCAGGAATAGTTGGTTCAGGTATAGTTGTCTCAGGTATAGCTGGTTCAGGAGGAGTCCAGTCTTCATAATTTTTGCTTATTTTAGCCATTAATTCCTCAGCTTCCTTGGGAGTCCTGTTCCTGAAAACACAATCAGCACAACTATCCAGGTATGTCCTAGATTCTTCAGTTAGTCCATTATAAAATATATCAAGAAGCTCATTCTTAGGTAATGGACATCCAGCCAGTGCATGAATCAAAGCACAAAACCTTGCCCATGATTCAGGCAATATCTCTTTTTCTCCCTGTTTAAAATCAAAAAGTTCCTGCAAAATAGCATGTCTAGCACTAGGAGGAAAATATTTCTAAAGGAACGTACTAATCAAGCAATCAGGGCTATCAATAGATCCAGGAGGTAAATTATCAAACCAAGTTTTAGCTTCTCCTTTCAGTGAAAAAGGGAAAAATTTAGCAACAAAGTAGGTGCGCATCTTAATATCATCAGAAAATAAGCCACTCATGGTAGAAAGCTTAGTCATATGTGCTACCGCACTTTCATTCTTAGTCCCACAAAAAGGTTCTTTCTCAACAATAGCTATGTAAGATAGATCAAGAGAGAAATCATAATCCTTATCTTTAATGTTTATGGGAGATGCAGCAAACTTGGCATTAGGAGACAATTTGGGTTTTATAGTACGCCTCTCAAGGAGACTATTAATAGCACTCCTATCATGGGTGTTTTGACATTCTTTAATAAATTCATTGGTCATCTCGATATAACCGTCTTCAATATCATAACTCTCTCTAGACTCAGGTGAACTGACAGATGTAGTAGTGTCTTCATTAGGAGTTTCAGTATTTCCATCTATAGTTCTAGTAATCGTAGCATCTAGGAAAAGCCCTAATGAACCACTCTTATCAAGCATAGTAGAAGCAGCATCATAAGTATACGAAGTTTCATATTCAGTAGTAGTAGCAGTGTGTGTAGCATGTGTATGTGGTGGTGTAAGGAGTTTACTCATAACATATGGTGAATCAAGAGCAACAAAGGTGTTCAGAACCATACATCTCCTTGTAGTGGATGGTAAAATATGAGCTTTTTCATCACGAGACTTACCCATGATGAATGGAGGGCAGCGAACAATAGTGATTCCAAGTGAACTTGATAAATAGAGCTATGCTCCCCGGCAACGACGCCAGAAAATAGGTTGATGTCTACGCACTTCTATTCTTGTAGACAGTTGTTGGACCTCCAAGTGCAGAGGTTTGTAGAACAACAGCTAGTTTTCCCTTAAGTGGATCACCCAAGGTTTATCGAACTCAGGGAGGAAGTGTTCAAAGGTATCCCCTCTCAAGCAACCCTGCAATCAAGATACAAGAAGTCTCTTGTGTCCCCAACACAACCAATACACTTATTAGGTGTATAGGTGCACTAGTTCGGCGAAGAGATAGTAAAATACAAGTGGTATGGATATAAGACAATGATGCTAGAAAATAGCTTGATGGCATGGAAGAGACTAAAGGCAAACTGAAATAAAGATGGAAGCAAGCAAACATGTAAGATATCTAGTTGCAAACGGTGTTTCAATGCTTAGAAACAAGGCCTAGGGATCATACTTTCACTAGTGAACACTCTCATATAAATATCTTCTTTTTATGATACTACTCTGAACTACTCTCCGGTTGGACACTCTAATCCATGGTAGGGCTATAACAACACACCTCAAAGTCCGCTTTCCCCATCTAGATGTAACACCCTCAGAATCGGCCCTATGCAAGTTTCAGCGCTTCCCGCTAAACCCGCATAGAAACGATTCAAAGGTGCCCACCAGGCACTTGCGTGCGGGTGGAAAACGAAGTAATATCATTACACAATAGTCCTCGATGGAACCCACAAAACATATATATACAGCAGCGACTCAAAGAGTCAATAATACAGATTTACAGTACAAAGATCCAAATCACCTTGAAAACAATACGGCGTCCGAGTACGGACAAGTTGCAAATTGAGCTAAGAGCCCTGAAGAATAACCAATGGCGTCTATAACCCTTCCCAGGCCAAGCCGGAAGGGTAACCCTGCTAACGACGTCGATCTCAAAACCTGCTTAACAAAAGGGGTGCCGACAAAGGGCAAAGGAAAAAGAGAGCGGTCAGTACTGAGGCCAGTACACGGCGAGACTAGAATTCGGCGGTCCTCGCCTACATAGGTATGGTGGACTGAAGCGGCAGCAAAGCATGCACTAAACAACCTATAGAGACTCAATATAACTGTCGGCTATCAGAGAAGGATAAGAAAGACCTATCCGGAACCATCCTGATACTACCACCAAACATACCCATCCTGGTATTTCCCCCTCGAGACCAGACGAGGAAGTCAACCGAGGAACTCACACCGTTGGCAGTTTTATTTATTCAGTTATCGTTGCAGCAATTACTAGTCAGGTATAGATAGTCATCCTGATGTAATAAGAAGTGGGCACTTTTAGTTAACCATTCCATTGTAGTTGCAACACTTACTAGTCAGATACAATTAGCATGAGATATCCCAAACCCAGCAGTTGTTGGTACTTTTATTTAGCCATTCCGTTGTAGTGGAGCTGATTACTAGTCATATCGGATACAAGTCAAATTATAACAGTAAACTTTAGTTATAGTTGTCTATGATCGAGAACTGTGCTCCAAGTCGTCCATAACCGCGGACACGGCTTTTCGAAAAGATTTAACCCTGCAGGGGTGCACCAAAGTATCCACACGCACTTCGACCCTTTTTGCCAGATCAGTTAACATACACCCATCGGTATGTCGGCGGGGCCTAAGTCATGACGTTTCCCAGACCCAAAGCAAGTACATGGGGGCCACCCCACTAAGCTACCCGCAACGAAGTTGGCCGGCTTCGGAACGGACTCAGGGTTTGCGTCAATGGCTGTAAACGACTGGGAACCCGAAAGTGTGACTGGGCTTGTCGATACCGCGAAAACACTCCGCAATCCTAAACAGTACAGGTGCTCCACGCACAATCTTAAATAAAGCAGTAAAGCATGGCATAAGTACAGGATAGTAATAAAGCCCCAAACTACTTTGTGGCCCCCAGTACAGTACTTGGAATCAGGTACTAAATCGATGGGGGTGCCCACACACCCCACCTGTGGTTAGCGCGCTCGATCTCGGAACAGGTGTCAAGAACTCGGGGTCCTACGGGACACCAGTGAGCGGTTAAAACCAAATATTGTCTATTACCCACCGGTGCCTCTGCATTATTTACCTACTTCAATTTTAGTTATTAAACAGTAATTAAAGCCATGATCATCTCCAACATTAAACATGCGGCAATACTCCAACAACTGTGGTACTTGACGACACGCAACAGCACTTGAGCAAGCGACTACGACGCGCAAGTCCAACTATCTACCAATCAACAGGTAATAGGATGTGTCCAAGGCAATATAAGGCTGCAAGGGATATCACGGGCACGAAAACTAGAGCATCGCAACACAGATAGCAATAGATCAACAGGAGGGAATAAATACTATAAAAGTAAGATAGGTAGAAAGGGGGAGATGCTCGCCTGGGAAACACTGCCGAAGGTTCATCCGAAGATCGGGTCGACACTCGCATCAACTCATCGGCCTAATCCGCGAAGAAGCAAAACACTAGAAGAAACACCGGATGCACTATTTAATTCTATGACATAAGAACGAGCATGATACATGTATGATGTATGGCATGGACAGGATGCGATGCAATTAGGCATTATTAAGCAGAACCGGGGTCCCGACATTTATTGGATGGTTCATGTTGTTTAGATACCCCACAATTTAAATATTGTCTTAACAAGGCAAAATATATCACCGGTTCGCTACACAATTTTAAATGGGACCAATATAAGACTAGATTTGCCCGCATATGGATCCCATATTTAATTTAGGTGAATCGTCGAAACACCCCCAAACACCCATAATATATATGCAAGCATGACAATTTAATATGCACAAATTTGATATTACATTTATAAAATAGGGCTCGAGAAAGGGGTCACACATTAGTGTCGAAGGTCTTGGGGTCTGAGGGTTCGACAAGATCGGTCTTTGAATCCAGGAAGGAGGCCTTCGGATTCCTCGGGTCCGTGAAGGAGTGCTTGGCGTCCAGCGGTAGATCTCGTTGGTTCCACTCCGAAGGCCTTGTTGTTCTGCAGCGGAGATCATGGGGTCATCGGGGTCCGTGAAGGAGATCTTGGCAACCCATCTTGGTGAAAACCGGGGATGGTGATACCACACCAACTAGGTCGCCACCGTTTATCCACATGTATTATCTCCAACACACATCAATTCCAAAAGCGCCGTGGAAACAGAGAGAAGGTCCCTGCAGGGGTAGCGCACGGACACGGCTCAAGAGGAACATAACTTGTGGTGGTGGGGCTTGCTATGGTACTTGGGACACGGAGGAGATCCGGCCGCGGACGGTGCAGAGGCGATGGACACGGGCGCGCAACGGCGGCCAGGACGACGAGGCCAGAGAGAGGTGGTTGGGGACGGACGACGGCTGTTGGCGGCACAGGGATGGAGACGCGAGCATCGGGGAAGGGCGATGACCAGGCGCAGAGGCGAGGAGGACGTGGCGGCGCCATGAGCGACCTTGTAGGGGCGGCGAGCTCGACAGACTCGCACGGGCGCGACCGCGCTGGAGGAGGCCAGGGAGAGGAGGGAGCATCCACCAGCTGCAGGACACCAGGGAGGAGGTAGGCGTGCACGACGACGGCAACACGCCTGCAGGGAGGGCATGGTGGCGAGGTAGGTGACATGAGGCGGCAGGCGAGGTGGACCGGTGGTGGTTGGCGGCTCGAAGCAGGGGGTCTCGGCGGTGTAGAGAGACGAGGGGGGCGGCGCGCCATGGAATCAAGGGGGGAGGCAGCTGCTCAGAGGGGATCCGTGGCGGCCGAGCTTGGCCCGGCCGGAGCGGAGCGGAGCTTGCAGGGCGAAGGAAGGCCAGGGTAGGTAGCGCTGGAGGCGGCCAGAGACAAAGGGAAGGGGCGCCCAGAAGCACGACGAGTAGCCCGACGGCGGCGGGTCGCGGACGAGCGGTCGGGCGGAAGGAGACAGGCCGCAGGGAGCCCGAGGTGACGCAGGTGGCGACGGAGCGGCTCGGCGGCGCTGTAGGGAGGCGCAGGAGGACGGCCCCGGGGTCGGGGAGGAGAGAGGGGTCGCTGGCGACGGCGGTTTCCTGTGGGGTATGGGGCGAGCGAGGAAGGAGGAGGTGGGGCAGAGCTCTGCAGGCGGCGGCGGGGTCGGGCATTGCAGGGAGGAGCGGGGTTGGGGAAGATCGAGCGGAAGGGGCGAAGGGGACGGCTACCGCGGGGTGGGGCCCGGTGGCAGGGAGAGAAGGAGGTGGGGATGGATGGCGGGTGGTGGAAGTTGGTGGTGGATCAGGCTGGAGGCAGGGGCGTGTCGGGCTGGGGGGTTAGGGGCGGTGTGGTGCCAGGTGGGCCAGCAGGTGGCAGCTGGGGTGAGGTGGCATGCACTGATTGGGTGGGGTTTTGGGCCAGGGGGATGTGGCGAGCCATGAGTGGCTGTGGTGATGTGGAGGGGGCTGGGTAGACTAGGATTGGGTAGTTTTAGGAATTTTGGAGGTGGCCGGTCAGGCTTTCGGGCCTGGCGGGCTGCCTCCTAAAAATAAAAGAAATATTTTATTATTTGAAACGGGGCTTTTGCAAACCGTTGGTAGACGAAACAAAATATTCCGGAGACCCGGGTTTTAATTTGAAATCAAGACGGGGCGTTTAGAAAACAAAAACAGGCTTTTCGAAAATAGTTTTATGCAAACAAATGCAAGATGACATGACGATACCCAAATGCAATGTGGCATGATGACATGAGCATGGGGTCATGATGATGCAATGCACAAAAATAACGCGATTTTCTAGTAGTGGTTTTTGCGGGGCGCCACAATTCGACACCACTAACAATGGATCTCGCCCTCGAGATCCGCCCCATGGTACCGGGAAGGTGGTCGACGATTTGAATCTTCTCGCTTCGTGTCGATCCTCACGACACCACTAACAAGGGGTCCTTGTCCGTGATCGTCGAGAGAACACTCCAGAAACAAAAGGCGAAGGTAAAGGTATCAACAAATAAAGCCACCTCTAGCTTCCGTGGACGGAGTAAAATTGCTGGATCCACCAATTCGATGTACAAAGTGAATGATAAGAGTAGTGGTATGGTAGCTACTCCATCCCGCACTCAAAGCATTACTTTGCACATGAATAGGAGGATTATACAACCAACTCTCGGAATTCAGACTGAAGATCTCGACAAACGAGATTCGGAAACAAGAAGTGAGGCACACTCTACATCGGATCTGGCGTAGATGATGTCGTCGCGTCGGAAAACACCGGAAGGCACGAGAAGGAACAAAGAGAAGTCCACCAGACGAAGGATTCCTCGGATAGCATGAAGACCAGATGTAGCAACACCGTTACCAAAGGAGGAAGCGAAACCCTGAAGGTACGATGGAACCCAACCACGAGAAATCCTGGACTCGAAGAGAGAGAAGAGAGCGGATTCAAAACACGCAGAGGTGAGAGGAGAGCAGCAGAGGGGTAAGGAGTAAAATCAGACCTAATCAGAACTATCCAACCGATTTTGCAAAAATAGTTTTGACACTCTACTTCGGCCGTTAGCTAGGTTATCCTATAGGCTGGACTTGTGGGGTATCGCAACTGCTGAGCTCTGATACCACTCTGTAACACCCTCAGAATCGGCCCTATGAAAGTTTCAGCGCTTCCCGCTAAACCCGCATAGAAACGATTCAAAGGTGCCCACCAGGCACTTGCGTGCGGGTGGAAAACGAAGTAATATCATTACACAATAGTCCTCGATGGAACCCACAAAACATATATATACAGCAGCGACTCAAAGAGTCAAGAATATAGATTTACAGTACAAAGATCCAAATCACCTTGAAAACAATACGGCGTCCGAGTACGGACAAGATGCAAATTGAGCTAAGAGCCCTGAAGAATAACCAATGGCATCCATAACCCTGCCCAGGCCAAGCCGGAAGGGTAACCCTGCTAACGACGTCGATCTCAAAACCTGCTTAACAAAAGGGGTGCCGACAAAGGGCAAAGGAAAAAGAGAGCGGTCAGTACTGAGGCCAGTACACGGCGAGACTAGAATTCGGTGGTCCTCGCCTACATAGGTATGGTGGACTGAAGCGGCAGCAAAGCATGCACTAAACAACCTATAGAGACTCGATATAACTGTCGGCTATCAGAGAGGGATAAGAAAGACCTATCCGGAACCATCCTGATACTACCACCAAACATACCCATCCTGGTATTTCCCCCTCGAGACCAGACGAGGAAGTCAACCGAGGAACTCACACCGTTGGCAGTTTTATTTATTCAGTTATCGTTGCAGCAATTACTAGTCAGGTATAGATAGTCATCCTGATATAATAAGCAGTGGGCACTTTTAGTTAACCATTCCATTGTAGTTGCAACACTTACTAGTCAGATACAATTAGCAAGAGATATCCCAAACCCAGCAGTTGTTGGTACTTTTATTTAGCCATTCCGTTGTAGTGGAGCTGATTACTAGTCATATCGGATACAAGTCAAATTATAACAGTAAACTTTAGTTATAGTTGTCTATGATCGAGAACTGTGATCCAAGTCGTCCATAACCGCGGACACGGCTTTTCGAAAAGATTTAACCCTGCAGGGGTGCACCAAAGTATCCACACGCACTTCGACCCTTTTTGCCAGATCAGTTAACATACACCCATCGGTATGTCGGCGGGGCCTAAGTCATGACGTTTCCCAGACCCAAAGCAAGTACATGGGGGCCACCCCACTAAGCTACCCGCAACAAAGTTGGCCGGCTCCGGAACGGACTCAGGGTTTGCGTCAATGGCTGTAAACGACTGGGAACTCGAAAGTGTGACTGGGCTTGTCGATACCGCGAAAACACTCCGCAATCCTAAACAGTACAGGTGCTCCACGCACAATCTTAAATAAAGCAGTAAAGCATGGCATAAGTACAGGATAGTAATAAAGCCCCAAACTACTTTGTGGCCCCCAGTACAGTACTTGGAATCAGGTACTAAATCGATGGGGGTGCCCACACACCCCACCTGTGGTTAGCGCGCTCGATCTCGGAACAAGTGTCAAGAACTCGGGGTCCTACGGGACACCAGTGAGCGGTTAAAACCAAATATTGTCTATTACCCACCGGTGCCTCTGCATTATTTACCTACTTCAATTTTAGTTATTAAACAGTAATTAAAGCCATGATCATCTCCAACATTAAACATGCGGCAATACTCCAACAACTGTGGTACTTGACGACACGCAACAGCACTTGAGCAAGCGACTACGACGCGCAAGTCCAACTATCTACCAATCAACAGGTAATAGGATGTGTCCAAGGCAATATAAGGCTGCAAGGGATATCACGGGCACGAAAACTAGAGCATCGCAACACAGATAGCAATAGATCAACAGGAGGGAATAAATACTATAAAAGTAAGATAGGTAGAAAGGGGGAGATGTTCGCCTGGGAAACACTGCCGAAGGTTCATCCGAAGATCGGGTCGACACTCGCATCAACTCATCAGCCTAATCCGCGAAGAAGCAAAACACTAGAAGAAACACCGGATGCACTATTTAATTCTATGACATAAGAACGAGCATGATGCATGTATGATGTATGGCATGGACAGGATGCGATGCAATTAGGCATTATTAAGCGGAACCGGGGTCCCGACATTTATTGGATGGTTCATGTTGTTTAGATACCCCACAATTTAAATATTGTCTTAACAAGGCAAAATATATCACCGGTTCGCTACACAATTTTAAATGGGACCAATATAAGACTAGATTTGCCCGCATATGGATCCCATATTTAATTTAGGTGAATCGTCGAAACACCCCCAAACACCCATAATATGTATGCAAGCATGACAATTTAATATGCACAAATTTGATATTACATTTATAAAATAGGGCTCGAGAAAGGGGTCACACATTAGTGTCGAAGGTCTTGGGGTCTGAGGGTTCGACAAGATCGGTCTTTGAATCCGGGAAGGAGGCCTTCGGATTCCTCGGGTCCGTGAAGGAGTGCTTGGCGTCCGGCGGTAGATCTCGTTGATTCCACTCCGAAGGCCTTGTTGTTCTGCAGCGGAGATCATGGGGTCATCGGGGTCCGTGAAGGAGATCTTGGCAACCCATCTTGGTGAAAACCGGGGATGGTGATACCACACCAACTAGGTCGCCACCGTTTATCCACATGTATTATCTCCAACACACATCAATTCCAAAAGCGTCGTGGAAACAGAGAGAAGGTCCCTGCAGGGGTAGCGCACGGACATGGCTCAAGAGGAACAGAACATGTGGTGGTGGGGCTTGCTATGGTACTTGGGACACGGAGGAGATCCGGCCGCGGACGGTGCAGAGGCGATGGACACGGGCGCGCAACGGCGGCCAGGACGACGAGGCCGGAGAGAGGTGGTTGGGGACGGACGACGGCCGGTGGCGGCACAGGGATGGAGACACGAGCATCGGGGAAGGGCGATGACCAGGCGCAGAGGCGAGGAGGACGTGGCGGCGCCATGAGCGACCTTGTAGGGGCGGCGAGCTCGACAGACTCGCACGGGCGCGACCGCGCTGGAGGAGGCCAGGGAGTGGAGGGAGCATCCACCAGCTGCAGGACACCAGGGAGGAGGTAGGCGTGCACGACGACGGCAACACGCCTGCAGGGAGGGCATGGTGGCGAGGTAGGTGACATGAGGCGGCAGGCGAGGTGGACCGGTGGTGGTTGGCGGCTCGAAGCAGGGGGTCTCGGCGGTGTAGAGAGACGAGGGGGGCGGCGCGCCATGGAATCAAGGGGGGAGGCGGCCGCTCAGAGGGGATCCGTGGCGGCCGAGCTTGGCCCGGCCGGAGCGGAGCGGAGCTTGCAGGGCGAAGGAAGGCCAGGGTAGGCAGCGCTGGAGGCGGCCAGAGACAAAGGGAAGGGGCGCCCAGAAGCACGACGAGGAGCCCGACGGCGGCGGGTCGCGGACGAGCGGCCGGGCGGAAGGAGACAGGCCGCAGGGAGCCCGAGGTGACGCAGGTGGCGACGGAGCGGCTCGGCGGCGCTGTAGGGAGGCGCAGGAGGACGGCCCCGGGGTCGGGAAGGGGAGAGGGGTCGCTGGCGGCGGCGGTTTCCTGTGGGGTCTGGGGCGAGCGAGGAAGGAGGAGGTGGGGCGGAGCTCTGCAGGCGGCGGCGGGGTCGGGCGTTGCAGGGAGGAGCGGGGTTGGGGAAGATCGAGCGGAAGGGGCGAAGGGGACGGCTACCGCGGGGTGGGGCCCGGTGGCAGGGAGAGAAGGAGGTGGGGATGGATGGCAGGTGGTGGAAGTTGGTGGTGGATCAGGCTGGATGCAGGGGCGTGTCGGGCTGGGGGGTTAGGGGGCGGTGTGGTGCCAGGTGGGCCAGCAGGTGGCAGCTGGGGTGAGGTGGCATGCACTGATTGGGTGGGGTTTTGGGCCAGGGGGATGTGGCGAGCCGTGAGTGGCTGTGGTGATGTGGAGGGGGCTGGGTAGACTAGGATTGGGTAGTTTTAGGAATTTTGGAGGTGGCCGGTCAGGTTTTCGGGCCTGGCGGGCTGCCTCCTAAAAATAAAAGAAATATTTTATTATTTGAAACGGGGCTTTTGCAAACCGTTGGTAGACGAAACAAAATATTCCGGAGACCCGGGTTTTAATTTGAAATCAAGACGGGGCGTTTAGAAAACAAAAACAGGCTTTTCGAAAATAGTTTTATGCAAACAAATGCAAGATGACATGACGATACCCAAATGCAATGTGGCATGATGACATGAGCATGGGGTCATGATGATGCAATGCACAAAAATAATGCGATTTTCTAGTAGTGGTTTTTGCGGGGCGCCACAATTCGACACCACTAACAATGGATCTTGCCCTCGAGATCCGCCCCATGGTACCGGGAAGGTGGTCGACGATTTGAATCTTCTCGCTTCGTGTCGATCCTCACGACACCACTAACAAGGGGTCCTTGTCCGTGATCGTCGAGAGAACACTCCGGAAACAAAAGGCGAAGGTAAAGGTATCAACAAATAAAGCCACCTCTAGCTTCCGTGGACGGAGTAAAATTGCTGGATCCACCAATTCGATGTACAAAGCGAATGATAAGAGTAGTGGTATGGTAGCTACTCCATCCCGCACTCAAAGCATTACTTTGCACATGAATAGGAGGATTATACAACCAACTCTCGGAATTCAGACTGAAGATCTCGACAAACGAGATTCGGAAACAAGAAGTGAGGCACACTCTACATCGGATCTGGCGTAGATGATGTCGTCGCGTCGGAAAACACCGGAAGGCACGAGAAGGAACAAAGAGAAGTCCACCAGACGAAGGATTCCTCGGATAGCATGAAGACCAGATGTAGCAACACCGTTACCAAAGGAGGAAGCGAAACCCTGAATGTACGATGGAACCCAACCACGAGAAATCCTGGACTCGAAGAGAGAGAAGAGAGCGGATTCAAAACACGCAGAGGTGAGAGGAGAGCAGCAGAGGGGTAAGGAGTAAAATCAGACCTAATCAGAACTATCCAACCGATTTTGCAAAAATAGTTTTGACACTCTACTTCGGCCGTTAGCTAGGTTATCCTATAGGCTGGACTTGTGGGGTATCGCAACTGCTGAGCTCTGATACCACTCTGTAACACCCTCAGAATCGGCCCTATGCAAGTTTCAGCGCTTCCCGCTAAACCCGCATAGAAACGATTCAAAGGTGCCCACCAGGCACTTGCGTGCGGGTGGGAAACGAAGTAATATCATTACACAATAGTCCTCGATGGAACCCACAAAACATATATATACAACAGCGACTCAAAGAGTCAAGAATATAGATTTACAGTACAAAGATCCAAATCACCTTGAAAACAATACGGCGTCCGAGTACGGACAAGATGCAAATTGAGCTAAGAGCCCTGAAGAATAACCAATGGCGTCCATAACCCTGCCCAGGCCAAGCCGGAAGGGTAACCCTGCTAACGACGTCGATCTCAAAACCTGCTTAACAAAAGGGGTGCCGACAAAGGGCAAAGGAAAAAGAGAGCGGTCAGTACTGAGGCCAGTACACGGCGAGACTAGAATTCGGTGGTCCTCGCCTACATAGGTATGGTGGACTGAAGCGGCAGCAAAGCATGCACTAAACAACCTATAGAGACTCGATATAACTGTCGGCTATCAGAGAGGGATAAGAAAGACCTATCCGGAACCATCCTGATACTACCACCAAACATACCCATCCTGGTATTTCCCCCTCGAGACCAGACGAGGAAGTCAACCGAGGAACTCACACCGTTGGCAGTTTTATTTATTCAGTTATCGTTGCAGCAATTACTAGTCAGGTATAGATAGTCATCCTGTTGTAATAAGAAGTGGGCACTTTTAGTTAACCATTCCATTGTAGTTGCAACACTTACTAGTCAGATACAATTAGCATGAGATATCCCAAACCCAGCAGTTGTTGGTACTTTTATTTAGCCATTCCGTTGTAGTGGAGCTGATTACTAGTCATATCGGATACAAGTCAAATTATAACAGTAAACTTTAGTTATAGTTGTCTATGATCGAGAACTGTGCTCCAAGTCGTCCATAACCGCGGACACGGCTTTTCGAAAAGATTTAACCCTGCAGGGGTGCACCAAAGTATCCACACGCACTTCGACCCTTTTTGCCAGATCAGTTAACATACACCCATCGGTATGTCGGCGGGGCCTAAGTCATGACGTTTCCCAGACCCAAAGCAAGTACATGGGGGCCACCCCACTAAGCTACCCGCAACAAAGTTGGCCGGCTCCGGAACGGACTCAGGGTTTGCGTCAATGGCTATAAACGACTGGGAACCCAAAAGTGTGACTGGGCTTGTCGATACCGTGAAAACACTCCGCAATCCTAAACAGTACAGGTGCTCCACGCACAATCTTAAATAAAGCAGTAAAGCATGGCATAAGTACAGGATAGTAATAAAGCCCCCAAACTACTTTGTGGCCCCCAGTACAGTACTTGGAATCAGGTACTAAATCGATGGGGGTGCCCACACACCCCACCTGTGGTTAGCGCGCTCGATCTCGGAACAGGTGTCAAGAACTCGGGGTCCTACGGGACACCAGTGAGCGGTTAAAACCAAATATTGTCTATTACCCACCGGTGCCTCTGCATTATTTACCTACTTCAATTTTAGTTATTAAACAGTAATTAAAGCCATGATCATCTCCAACATTAAACATGCGGCAATACTCCAACAACTGTGGTACTTGACGACACGCAACAGCACTTGAGCAAGCGACTACGACGCGCAAGTCCAACTATCTACCAATCAACAGGTAATAGGATGTGTCCAAGGCAATATAAGGCTGCAAGGGATATCACGGGCACGAAAACTAGAGCATCACAACACAGATAGCAATAGATCAACAGGAGGGAATAAATACTATAAAAGTAAGATAGGTAGAAAGGGGGAGATGCTCGCCTGGGAAACACTGCCGAAGGTTCATCCGAAGATCGGGTCGACACTTGCATCAACTCATCGGCCTAATCCACGAAGAAGCAAAACACTAGAAGAAACACCGGATGCACTATTTAATTCTATGACATAAGAACGGGCATGATGCATGTATGATGTATGGCATGGACAGGATGCGATGCAATTAGGCATTATTAAGCGGAACCGGGGTCCCGACATTTATTGGATGGTTCATGTTGTTTAGATACCCCACAATTTAAATATTGTCTTAACAAGGCAAAATATATCACCGATTCGCTACACAATTTTAAATGGGACCAATATAAGACTAGATTTGCCCGCATATGGATCCCATATTTAATTTAGGTGAATCGTCGAAACACCCCCAAACACCCATAATATGTATGCAAGCATGACAATTTGATATGCACAAATTTGATATTACATTTATAAAATAGGGCTCGAGAAAGGGGTCACACATTAGTGTCGAAGGTCTTGGGGTCTGAGGGTTCGACAAGATCGGTCTTTGAATCCGGGAAGGAGGCCTTCGGATTCCTCGGGTCCGTGAAGGAGTGCTTGGCGTCCGGCGGTAGATCTCGTTGATTCCACTCCGAAGGCCTTGTTGTTCTGCAGCGGAGATCATGGGGTCATCGGGGTCCGTGAAGGAGATCTTGGCAACCCATCTTGGTGAAAACCGGGGACGGTGATACCACACCAACTAGGTCGCCACCGTTTATCCACATGTATTATCTCCAACACACATCAATTCCTAAAGCGCCGTGGAAACAGAGAGAAGGTCCCTGCAGGGGTAGCGCACGGACACGGCTCAAGAGGAACAAAACATGTGGTGGTGGGGCTTGCTATGGTACTTGGGACACGGAGGAGATCCGGCCGCGGACGGTGCAGAGGCGATGGACACGGGCACGCAACGGCGGCCAGGACGACGAGGCCGGAGAGAGGTGGTTGGGGACGGACGACGGCCGGTGGCGGCACAGGGATGGAGACGCGAGCATCGGGGAAGGGCGATGACCAGGCGCAGAGGCGAGGAGGACGTGGCGGCGCCATGAGCGACCTTGTAGGGGCGGCGAGCTCGATAGACTCGCACGAGCGCGACCGCGCTGGAGGAGGCCAGGGAGAGGAGGGAGCATCCACCAGCTGCAGGACACCAGGGAGGAGGTAGGCGTGCACGACGACGGCAACACGCCTGCAGGGAGGGCATGGTGGCGAGGTAGGTGACATGAGGCGGCAGGCGAGGTGGACCGGTGGTGGTTGGCGGCTCGAAGCAGGGGGTCTCGGCGGTGTAGAGAGACGAGGGGGGCGGCGCGCCATGGAATCAAGGGGGGAGGCAGCCGCTCAGAGGGGATCCGTGGCGGCCGAGCTTGGCCCGGCCGGAGCGGAGCGGAGCTTGCAGGGCGAAGGAAGGCCAGGGTAGGCAGCGCTGGAGGCGGCCAGAGACAAAGGGAAGGGGCGCCCAAAAGCACGACGAGGAGCCCGACGGCGGCGGGTCGCGGACGAGCGGCCGGGCGGAAGGAGACAGGCCGCAGGGAGCCCGAGGTGACGCAGGTGGCGACGGAGCGGCTCGGCGGCGCTGTAGGGAGGCGCAGGAGGACGGCCCCGGGGTCGGGGAGGAGAGAGGGGTCGCTGGCGGCGGCAGTTTCCTGCGGGGTCTGGGGCGAGCGAGGAAGGAGGAGGTGGGGCGGAGCTCTGCAGGCGGCGGCGGGGTCGGGCGTTGCAGGGAGGAGCGGGGTTGGGGAAGATCGAGGGGAAGGGGCGAAGGGGACGGCTACCGCGGGGTGGGGCCCGGTGGCAGGGAGAGAAGGAGGTGGGGATGGATGGCAGGTGGTGGAAGTTGGTGGTGGATCAGGCTGGAGGCAGGGGCGTGTCGGGCTGGGGGGTTAGGGGGCGGTGTGGTGCCAGGTGGGCCAGCAGGTGGCAGCTGGGGTGAGGTGGCATGCACTGATTGGGTGGGGTTTTGGGCCAGGGGGATGTGGCGAGCCGTGAGTGGCTGTGGTGATGTGGAGGGGGCTGGGTAGACTAGGATTGGGTAGTTTAGGAATTTTGGAGGTGGCCGGTCAGGATTTCGGGCCTGGCGGGCTGCCTCCTAAAAATAAAAGAAATATTTTATTATTTGAAACGGGGCTTTTGCAAACCGTTGGTAGACGAAACAAAATATTCCGGAGACCCGGGTTTTAATTTGAAATCAAGACGGGGCGTTTAGAAAACAAAAACAGGCTTTTCGAAAATAGTTTTATGCAAACAAATGCAAGATGACATGACGATACCCAAATACAATGTGGCATGATGACATGAGCATGGGGTCATGATGATGCAATGCACAAAAATAACGCGATTTTCTAGTAGTGGTTTTTGCGGGACGCCACACTAGATAACCCCACACTGTCACCTTGAGCTCTAGATGGTTCCAACAAACACCAAAATTTCATACAGACATCCAACTCCAAATATAACTCATAACAAGTATTTGTAATCTCTAGCCTAAGTGCTACCATGGTGTGCATGCTGTCACTTTCACACACATGGGGAGAGCAGAGATCTATTAAAGCACTTGAGTAGTAAGGTAGATCTACTTGATTACAAAGCTCATGATCACAATATGATCATGCATAGAGAGAGATGAACACATAGCTACCGGTAGAGCCCTTAGCCTCGAGGAAGACCTACTCCCTCCTCATCATGGGATTCAGCAACGGCGATGGAGATGGTGGTGGAGATCGATAGAGATGGCTCCGGGGGCACTTCGCCGTCCTGGTAGGGTGTCGGAACAGAGACTTTCTGTCCCCCGAATATCCTCTTCGGTGGCGGCGGTGCTTTGGAACTTTTCGTGGATTTTTGATTGACGACCTAGAATTTTTGCATCGGAAGGCATCTTATAGGCGAAGAGGCAAGCTCGGTGGGCGGCCAGGGGGCCCACACCACCTGGTGGCGCGGCCAGGGCTAGCCCGCGCCATCATATGGTGTGCCCACCCTGGTGCCCTACTCCGTCTCTGCTTCATGTTTCCATGTTGCTCCGGGAAAAATAGGCATCTTTGCTTTTATCCCGTCCAATTCCAAGAATATTGATTTTCTGACTTTCCTGGAACCAAAAACAGCAGAAAACAGGCAACAGGCACTGCGGCATGTTGTTAATAGGTAGTCCTAGAAAGTGTATAAAAATACTCCAAAGTGTGGAAACACCATTATACCCTAAAGGGGTGGACTACGGGATACACCAAGGAGCTGAAAACAACAAGTCAGAGTAGTTGTCAGACCGTAAATTAGTTACCTAGGTTGAGCCGAGCAGCATGAACCCTATAGAATAAGCTGTTGAGCTCACGTCTTTCTTATCATTGTGTCTTTTGTTCTTCCGCCGAACTTATGAAATAAGTGATATTGTTTGTAAGTTTGAATCACTTGAAGTCTCGAACTTCTGGTATTGTAATAATAATGAAGTGTGTATGATTGTAATATGGACCCGCAATGTTTCTGTTGTACCACTCCGAGGGATGTGATATTTACGGAACGATGTACGGTGAATGTCATGTCAATGACTATAGTGTACTATACATGAAGTAATATGTTGGGTCACCGCAGTCAATCTCCTCGTGAGAGAAAGGCCGAGATAAGTCCTGTAAACCATCTGTGCGTGTGAAGAACTGTGCAAAATCAAATGTTGATTGCGTTGGAAGTGAAATCCCAAGATCCCAAGACTTTATTTATAATAATGCCAAAGCAACCCAGCTTTTTGATGATGCTCGACAACAATAGAATCATCTTCCGTTGTCAACGAAGAGATAGTATTTTTTCTGAACCTGATGGTAGCCATTGAACGGAAGAAAGAGGTATTTTCATCACCTAGTCTAGCCCAACGTGCAGTATACAATTTTCTCCAATAGTCTTGCTTGCAAAGAAGTAAATGTCGTAGCCTTCTTTTAACAATATTACGAAAATTTCATTCAGATATATGCAAGGCTCTCTGTTCTTTAAAACTGTACAAACGTAGAATTGTGTCACTTCACATTTAAGACTTGAAAATTAGAGCTCCACTGTTTGAAACCCTTTCTAAGCAACTTTATTTAGCCGACAAGCATTTCGCACTATCTCCCGACAGTGAATATCCCAAATAGTTTTAACCATGTCAAGAAATGTTTTTAACTCTTATAACCTAATCCAATGATTCTTAATACGGAAAAATTTGACTTTACGAATAGTGGTGCCAAGCGAGACCACACACGGTACATGATCCGATGTGGGACGAGCCAAAGGGTTAACCAAGGTATTTAGAAATTTTAGAGTCCAAGATGTAGACGTGAAAACCCAATCTAGTTGAACTAGAAATGGGTTGGTTTGCATGTTGCTCCAAGTGAAAGAGGTTCCCTTAATTGGTAGTTCAATAAGGCCAAGCTAACTTATAATTTCGTTGAAGGTTGCAATATCTGTCATATTTGCCCCCTCTTGATTTAGGTTCTCGGTAAACCGGTAGAAATTAAAATCCCCGAGTAAGAGACAAAGAGCGTCATCAGCAATATCCAAAGAGAATAACCATGCTACAAATTTTTCTCTTGCCGATGCCTTCGCATGGTCCATAGACATTAATCACTACAAAATTCTCGGAGGAGATTAGACATGTGAAATTGATTGCAAGACCAAAACTCCCCTCCAACATCACTTGACCAGAAAACATGGTGCTAACCCAAATAACAAGCAGACCCCCTGATTCCCCATCCGAGCGAATATAAGCAAAGTTATCAAACCTTCTTGAAGCAAAGTTCTTAATAAAACAAGAGTCAGAAACCAGCTTTTTAGTCTTCGGTAAAGAGACTATTGATGCATTGCTTTCTTCAAGTTTGTTATGAATAAGTGGCCACTTGGGTCATTTATCCCACGGATATTCCAGCTTAACATAAATCAAACATGGTTCCAATTCATCGCACACAAAGCACACCCAAGATCATAACAGAAACTAGCACAAGTTCTAATAACAAACTGCATTATTCCAGGCGCCCTTGCATCAAGCGCTCAGTCGTGAGCTCCTCGGGGTCGATTTGGCAATCTTCCACACCAATGTGCTGCATCTCAGCGATCTGGACCACTGTCGGTGGGTTGGCCTTGGAAGCTTTACGATGAGGGGGCGATCAGTGGGAGCTTGCTCTTTGTGACCTATATTATTTTCGCGAGTGGACCTGTGCATTTGCGTTTCAACCTTTGGAGACTCCTGGGCCACCTGAGCTTTATGAGGACATCCATGACCATGCTTAACCAGCGCAGCAGAGAAAGTGGACTCACTTTCATTAGACAGAGCCAGCTGATCCAAGTCAAGCATGACCTATGTCGGGGATTTGTCCCATGAAGAAATTAGGGTCCAAGATCCCTTGATTCGTGAGGGGGCAAAACACGTGATTCCAAAGGTACTTAGCGACGACGACTATACCGGAGCAAGTACATGACAGATAGATGACACCAGGTTTTTTTGATCCCGGTTCGGGACCCTCGTGAGGAGGTAAAGCCCCTAATCCTGCTTTGTTGTATTGCTCGCGTGCTTCACGAGGGTATAATGGTGGATGAAAGTCTAGGGATTTAGATCTCTAGGATCGATCCCTTCCAAGGTAGGAGAAGGGTTCCTTATATAGGGCGGCGACGGGCCTCCTCCCCCCATTTATGGGCAGGAAGGGCTACCACATTCCCGCCAAAGTATTCGGACCTGTCTTGTCTTCTTGTAGCCGCCAGCGAGCTGCCGTGTCAGGGTGGTGGTCACCCATCCCTCCGCTTTACGCCGTCACCTTGGTCTCCTTGCACCGAAACGGCTGTGTCAGGTGCTATATTTTCCTTGCGTCATCCTCCCACCTCTTCATGCTCTTCTTTCCCTGGGTAGACCGTACACTGCTTGGACCAACCGTTGGTGCATCATCTTGCTAGGTGCGCTTAGAACTAGTGATGCCCCTCCTGAGATCTTGCTCGGAGGCTTCGACACCAGGCCCAGGCTGGTTCGAGCATTTGCAGAGGATCCGGGCTCCATCCCCCTCCAATGGCTAGCTCTCCTTGCGAGCCCTCGAGAGGGCATTCCTGGCGGGCACGACGAATTGACGAGACATGGTACCCCTGGTGCCAATAGTCTGATAGTAGCCCCCTGTCACTTGTCTTGCACGCCACTGGTGGAGGGGCAAGGAAGTCAAGGGACCAACTGGCGTTGGGCCCATGGGCGGTTGCGTCGTGGCACGATCCCTGAAGTCGCCGACCACGGCCTCCACGTGCATGCGCGGGACGTGGCGCACGTCCGGTGTGGTAACCGTCGCTTCTAGTACTTGGTCTTGGAGGTTAAGTCGCCCGCAAAAAACCCCAAATCCAAAGGGAATCGTCAGCTTCCGCCTTCCCCTACCGCCAGTCTGCTAGAGCTCTTGCTCAATGCCGCTCCTTCCGCTTCCGCAGCGCCAGCGATGGCACTCAAGTGAGTGCGTGCCATTTCCGCTACGCCGAGCTTTCCCCCATCGATCGTGGGGGCCCTGCCGCCGGTGACGATTCTGAACGAGGAGGGTTGGAGAAGGTCCGCAAGTTGATAGCCTCCGACTCGAACGAATGGGGCGCCTCGCGGGTGTGGTACGCCGGTGTTGGGGGAAGCAGGTGGCGCAGTACCGCAACCCATCTTTACACACTCTATCGCCGCGACCTCGTCCCGCCATTCTCCCCCTTTCTCATCGCCGTTTGGACCATTACTGCATCCAGCTCCTCCACCTTCATCCGCGAAGCATGACCCTCCTGGCCGCCTTCGTGTTTTTGTGTGTGGCCTTTGTAGGGGTGGCGCTGTTGGGTGGATACCCCCGGGTAGGGTCACGCCGGGGTATAAAGGCTGAGTTAGCCGAGGTACGACACGGTCAAAGCGAATGCTAACCGGGTCACCTCAAGGAAGGCCGACTTATGGAGTGACCCGTCCAGGTGGGTGTTCACCTAGCATTAACCCAGCCGGCATAAAACATATGTCGGCGATGTTCGGTCTGTCTTATTTGCAGGTACCCTCGTAGCCGGGTTAGCCAGGCACTAGTCGCATTACCCCTTGGCTTCTAAGAGAAGGAAGGAATCTCGCCGGTCAAATGGTGGCCCCTGTCCACTGTAACGTGAGCGAATCAGGCAGAGGGAAGGACCAGTAGGGCATCGCCGACAAAAGTGACATAGGCAATGTCGGCTGACGCTACCAGTGTCGAGTGATGCAATGCTGCAGGGGGATCTGGGATGCTTACGTCCTGAGTCTAGACTAGCCGTTTAAAGTGTAAAAAGAGGCATCTTGCTTTAATCAATGGGCATATTCGAGGAATATGCTTCCACGTGTGCCCTAGACTTGTAACTGGGGCTCCCCTATATAAGGAGCACCAAGGCCTCCATAGAGAGGGATCAATCATTTTAGCTAAGGAAGATCCCTAGAGCATTGTAGTGGGCAATAAGAGAACTAGTCTCTTTCTCACGAACAGCTCGAGGAGCCCTTGTAATCCTTGATCAACAGGAGTGAAATATGAACACCTGTGTGTGGAATCACCACACTGTCCCTCCCTGGATTCCTCTAGTTCACATTGGCCCCATCTTTAGCCTATACATGACATCTGCCGTGCCACCACCATGACAGTTGGCACCCACCTTGGGGCTAGTGGTGCTAGCAGGAATAAAAATCCAGACAGGAAACATCTTTGGCACCAGCGAGCACATTGTCTCTGGGATTGTTCAGCGCTTTGGAGCGATGGACTACGTCAGCGACAACATGGGCAGCTTCGGCAGACGCCCTCCTCCGTGCAACGGCCTCTTCATCAAGCTTGGCATCCACAAGATCTACGTCAGCATCGACGAGTCCTGTGTTCACCCGTAGCACATCATCAAGGGAGGCAAGGCACCTCTCAGCGCGGTTTGCGGCTCGCGTATCACTCGCCCCACTAGATGCGTTGAGGTCATGATGACAACACCAGATGTAGGAGCAAGCAAGGACCCGGTGCCAAAGCCGGACGCCACGCCAAAGCAGGCAAGGTCTGGATTCCCTCTGCTGGAGAGGCTAGAGAACTGCAGTAGGAAATAGATAGATTAGTAACGCCCATAGAGCCAGTGGTAGATCAAACTCAGGCACATGTTGAGTTAGAGGAAACTAGGCAGAAAATGCTAGCTGGTGAAAAAAAGGTAGCTGAGTTACAGTAGTCACTGAACATCACTCTGCGAGAGTATGCAAAGGCAAACCGCATAGATGGAGTAAAAATTCGAGGTAGAAACCTGATTACTGAGATAGACAAGCAGTATGTGCCTAAGCCGGGTCAGACAGCTACTATAGTGACAGCGGGGCTAGAGAGGTATAGTACCCCGGCAAAGAACCTCAAGGCTGCCAATGCGGTTGCATCCGAGTTAGAGGGTTAAACCGGAGAAGCCTGGGAGAGGCAGCAGGAGAGAGTTAACCACTTGTTGAGAGTGGAGTGTCAGCAGAATGAGGAAATAAACAAGGCAAACCTGGTGCAACCCGGAGCATCGCGTGTAGTCTGTTCAGCAAGAAATAACCCGACAAAGTCCGCTTGAGCTTCCTCGTCACCTCATGACGAACCTAGGAGAGAGGAAGTGATAACCTCGGCGAGAAGAGATAAGCAGATGGTCCCATATCACCCGGTAAGGGTAGGATCATCACAGTGCCAGCCAGGGTGAAGCTGGCCGAAGTAACCGCGACCAAGGCAATGCCGGTCAAAGGAATGCTGCCAATGGCAATGCTAGACAGTTTAATCTGGCGGGGCCAGGGCAAAATGCACCTCGGCAACAACAGCAGCAGTACGCACCTCGGCAGGAGAGAAGCGCTGGGCCAGCAATGCAGTAGCAAAATACTCGTCCGGGTCAGGATAGGTACAATGATGGTTACTCAGTAATGGCTGATGCCGGATTTCCAAGACCGGAGCACCATGTGATTGGATCGAGATTGGGAAATAGGAATTTGCAGCCAGATGATGCAAGGCTGAAGCTATACCGAATCTATAGGTCAGAGATGATTGAGGTGCATGGTCCTCCAGGTCCTGCATGTTTTGGACCTTGGATCATGAGAGATCCACCTGTGGAAAACTTTCAGTTAGCCAGAGGGACGAAGACATATGACGGCAGCACTAAGCCAGATGATTGGCTCATCGATTATGCAATTGCAGTGAACATTGCCACGGGTAACTTGATATGGGCTGTGAGATATGTGCCCCAGATGTTGGAAGGACCAGCAAGGGTCTGGTTGAACAACTTGCCACCAGGAAGCATCAATTGTTGGCTAGATTTCGAGGAATTGTTCATCGGCAATTTCTCGAGCACATAGAAGAGGCCGAATAGGCCACAATCCCTGGCACTGTGCAAACAGAGACCTAATGAGCCGGATCGAGAGTTCTTGACTCAGTGTTGTAATGTGCGCAATTGTTGTGAGGGGGTAATCGAATCACAAGCAATTGCGTGGTTTGCCCAGGTTTGTAGGTATGGAAGTATGTTGTGGCAGAGGTTGCAACAAGATATGCCAACTACCTTGGCTGAGACGATCTGGATCGCGGATTCGTATGCTCTGGGAGATCCAACCCAACCTCGGCTGATGTTAAGCGAATCAAATGAGGAGTACTACAACAAAGATGGTGCCAGGTTATCCCAGAGGAATGATTTCCGGGGTAACAGGAGAGATGATCGGCCATATTATCGATACAACTCACAGTAGGTGGCTGTTGTGGATCAGGATCAGCCCAATGGCGGCACTATCTAGTGCCAGAAAACTAGAGGGAAACACTGGTAGCAAAAGGGTGAAGGCCAGAAGCCTTGGACGCCAAAGCAGAAGAAACAGTGGCAGGAAAGAAAGGATCGTCCGAGATACAGGTTCGAGTCCATGTTTGATGAGCCATGCAAGTTCCACACGCCAAGTCTGAATAACCCAGTGAACCATACGACCCAACAATGTGAAAGGATGAGGAAGCTAGAGCAGAGTAGCTCAGGGAATGCTCAGGCACCTCGGCACGATGTGCCTCGGCATGATGGACCTCGACACTAAGCACCTCGGAATGAAGCACCTCGGCAGCAACTGCTCACTGGGGGAATGAACAGCAGCAAATGTTGCCTCCACCTCCACCGAGGTATGAAAATCAGGAAAGAAGGGATGCAGTGCATCAAGTGAATAACCATCAACAACAAGACCAAGGGTATCTCGGTAAGGAAGGAAGAAATGAGTAAAGGAAACATCACCAAAGTTACTGTGTGTTTACCATAGAAGAAACTGATAGAAAGAGCTTATCGTGCCGACATATGGAGGTGAACACGGTAATGCCTACTGTGACGAGGTATATGCCTTGGTTGGATCAGGAGATCACTTGGAGCATCAAGGATCACCCCAAGCTAATGCCGAGTCCTAGAACGTATGCACTGGTGCTAGATCCGACGTTCATTGGGCCGAATATCAATGTGAGGTGTTCCAAAGTGCTGATAGACAATGGCAGTAGCATCAACATCATGTACAAGGATACCATGCACAAGCTGGGAATATCAGAGAATATGCTTCAAGCAACAAGGACCAGTCTCCATGGCATCGTGCCGGGTATCTCCTGTGAGCCCATTGGCAAGGTCTGAGTTGATGTGTTATTCGACACAAGGGACAACTGTCGGACTAAAAACTTGGAGTTTGAGGTTGTAAATTTGGAAAGCGCATATCATGCGTTACTCGGCAGGCCGACTTTGAACAATTTTATGGCAAGTACTCACATCAGTTACTTGAAGATGAAATTGCCCGGACCAAGGGGAGTGATTACCACAGCTGGGTACTACAGGCGTTCTATTGAATGTGCTTCTGCCGGATCTAAACTGGCCGAGTCACCTGTGATTGCTCAATAGAAGAGGAAAATTCTAGAGGTGGCTGTGTTGGCTCAGTCCGTGCAACAACAGATGCCGGCTCTGAGTAACCTGCATGGGAGTGTTTTATCTCAAGCGACAAAAGATACAAAGAAAGTGCCTGTTGATGACCAGTTCCCAGAACGCACCATAACTATTGGTGCTGGATTAAGTGACAAATAGGAAAGCGAGCTCGTCAACTTCCTCCGTGAGAATCGGGATATCTTTGCTTGGTCTACACAGGACTTGCAAGGTGTGCCGAGGGAGTTGGCAGAGCACTCTTTGAATGTAAGACCCGGAGCAAAGCCGGTGAAGCAACCTCTCTGCCGCTTCGCCGAAGATAGGAGAAAGTTCATTGGAGATGAGATAGCTTGGCTCCTTCCAGCCGGATTTATCATGGAAGTACTTTACCCGGATTGTCTATCTAATCAGGTGCTCGTGGAAAAGAAGAAGGATGATCCGAATGTGGCAGTGGTATGGCGCATGTGTATCGATTACACGAACTTGAATAAGGCGTGTCCAAAAGATCCATTTCCACTACCAAGGATAGACCATGTCATAGATTCAACCGCTGGGTGTGAGTTGTTATCATTCATAGATGCTTATTCTGGCTTTCGCCAGATACCTTTGAACCCGGATGATCAAATAAAGACTGCGTTTATCACCCCGTATGGGGCTTATTGCTATCGCACTATGTTGTTTGGTTTACGTAATGCTGGAGAAACGTATCAACGATGCATGCAAAAGTGTTTGCATGACCAAATTGGGCGAAACGTGCAAGTATATGTGGATGGTGTTGTAATAAAAACTAAGGAAAACAAAACGCTCCTTGATGATATCTGGCAAACATTTGCGAACCTAAGGAGGATCAGGATGAAGCTTAACCCAGAGAAATTTACCTTTGGTGTGCCGGCAAGGAATTTACATGGTTTCCTTATATCTAGCCGGGGTATCGAGGCTAACCACACAAAAATCTGAGCTATAGAGAAAATGGAACTTCCGAAGTGTCTTAACGATCTGCAGAAGTTCACGGGTTGCCTAGCATCATTAAGTCCGTTTGTAAGTCGGCTGGGAGAGAAGGCATTGCCCCTCTACCAGTTAATGAAAGGTAGAAAAATTTACACGGACACCACAAGCTGATAGCGCGTTCCGAGAGTTTAAAAATATGATGTCTTCTGCACCAGTATTAGCCGCGCCACTACCTAAGGAGCCAATGTTGCTCTATATAGCCGCGACCAACAGAGTCGTAAGTGTAGTGATAGTGGTGGAGCGCAATGAGGAAGGTAAGTCGGTGCAAAGACCAGAGTATTACCTGAGCGAGGTATTATCAACGTCGAAGCAGAATTACCCACACTACCAAAAGATGGCATATGGTGTGTACATGGCAACCAAGAAACTCAAGCATTACTTTGAGGAACACCCCATCAAGGTGGTATGTGAAGAACCTATATCCGAGATTATGGGCAACAAAGATGCCAGCTGCCGAATTGCAAAATGGGCAATTGAGTTAGCCCCATATGCACCATAGTTTGATAGAAGGGATGTGATCAAATCGCAAGTTGTGGCAGACTTCATGGATTGGGCTGAGATGCAATACGAACCATGTGACACCCCCGGGATCAGGGCTAAACAAATCTAGACCTTAGCCTGACGTAATCTTAACCTAGAGCTCGAGGATATCCAGTGAGAAATCGCTAACACAATAATAATCCTGCGACACAAAAATTATTACAGCAAGCTCATAACTGAGCAAAGAACCAAAATATTACCAGCAAAGGTCAGTGACCACAAACATCAAACAATGGAAGGCAAATTATGCTATTAAGTACAGCAAACTTAACAAATGGCCTAAGAGGCCTGAAGCATAACGATGACGTCCCAGCCCATAGATTCTAGGCTGCCAGTCGGGAGCCCCAAACACTTATTCTGCTACAAAAGTAGCAACAAAACAAGGGTGAGTACAGGGTGTACTCCGGAATACTTATGGCTGGTGGGATTATTTTGCAAGAAGCCATCTTTGTTTATAAAATGAGAGGGAGAAGAAGCTCGTCTAATCAGAATATTTTAAAAGGGGATAAGAGAGCGACATCTCCAAAGAATTGGTCATCATATTTTGATATCCACCAAAGTAATACTCATGTCACAACTAGGATCATCCCCGCGTACCCATGAGGAAGCATCCTTAACAAACATTAGTTGCCAAGTTTTACGATTAGGTTATAGTTCTCTATGATCTCACGTTCATTCCCAAGTCATCCATAACCGTGGACACGGCTTTTTGAAAAGATTAAACCCTGCAGGAGTGCATAACTTTACCCACACGTACTAACCGACTCTTAATGCTAGAATCATTAGCCCTCTTCCTTGGAAGGCCGGCAGAGGGTGGTTATACACGACCTTTACCTTGCTTTTGCCGCGACCATGAGTCACGCCCTAAGGATGGTTCCGCCGTAATGGGTCAAATCCCGAAGCCGGTCCCTAGAGATGTGAGGCGTGATTGGTTTACCAGGGGCTCCATTGACCCCAAGCAACCCTAGCCACGCTTACCTACCTATTATGATGCACCTTCACCCACCAAATCTTTCAAAATGTTTCTATGCATATGTCAAATGGAACGTGAACTATGTGAATCATGGAATCTACTAGGCAAGTTAGTTAGTTAAGAGGTCCCCATAAACCCCGTGTGGCTGTATGCTCGTCTTGGTTCCGAGGGCAAGAACTCAGCTCCTAATGGTGGTGAGCATGGGACTACAAAAACCACATCCCACCGTGGCCTCCCATACAAGCCTTAGCATGTTTAACCTTTACCACTGATCTTACCTCATCAGTATACCTTGTTCTCCTGTCGTACTAGATTCTCTGTATTTGGTACATCTTCTGGATGAACCAGCACTGATGGCTAAGCATGGCTAAGAAAGACACAGATATAAGCTCTAGCAGTGCACACAAGCCAAACCTAGTTATGCTAGGAGTAGTGGATCAGGTAATATAAGCTCAAAGGGAGTAATGCATCAGATAGTATACTCTATCTATCGATAAAAGACCATAGTATAATCGTATGCACATGGTAAGAATGAAATACTTTCGAAATCATAGGATTATATCATTGTGGGGATATGCTTTCCTTTGCCAGTTGATACCTAGATATAGATCTTCAAAAGCCTTGTACTTGACTTGATTATAGTTGGTTAAGTATTGTTCATCGTTCTTCGATGGTGTTAACCTCGGTCTTCGATCCCGATCCTGATATCGTATTCTACCGGGAAGAAGCAAACACCTGAAAGAAAGGGAAAACAACAATCAACACATGGAATCGATGCAATGCTCAAGCAAGGATGATGATATGACAAGTTATTTAAAGTTGAAATGTAACCCTAAAACATGCTTGGCAATTTAAGTGGGATCCGAAGGGTCCAAACCCTAATACAGGAGAGACTTCGGAATCACCTGCGGGGGTTCATTTAGTTGTGTAATTAAACTTGAAATTAAATTTGTTGAACA
This sequence comes from Avena sativa, assembly GCA_916181665.1. Classification (NCBI taxonomy): domain Eukaryota; kingdom Viridiplantae; phylum Streptophyta; class Magnoliopsida; order Poales; family Poaceae; genus Avena; species Avena sativa. The sequence goes on from OV702291.1 coordinate 355,637,005, forward strand.
ATGCATGATTGTGAGTCTATTTTAAAGATCTCATTTTTCTGAACATTTTGATATATTATACACATTTTTATGGATTACAGAATAAAAGATATTGAATTTACATTATTTAAACCTTTTCTGTAATTATTAAACCATTTTAAAAGATTTACTGCGTCAGCATGGGTGGAGGCTGACGTCACCACAAGCATCTATTACTTTTCTCACTCGAGGCAGATCCACCCCATGTCACTGACCTGTGGGCCAGGGGCCACGTCAGGCTGCCACCATGGTGGAGCTTGGTCGACGCCACATCACCTGGCCATTGACCGGCGGATGGTGGCCAGAGCCGGCGATCCAAGACAAGCCAGGAAGCGTTGGACGGCGCTTCCAGGCGACCGCGACTGGACGGTTCGAACTAAGGTGGCGCCGCTGGTTAATGGTCGCCAGAGACGCGACTATGACAGTGAGCGGTGGAGGAAGACGGTGGCACGCGATGCGAGCTCTAATTAGAGCGAGAGGGAGAGGGTGGAGAGGTCCATCCGGACCATAAGCTCACCACAAAGACGATGGAGGGGATGAAGAGGCCAGACGAGGTCGATGACAGTGGCAATGGCGACAGTGGTGCTCATGGGTGGCGGGGAAGACGAAGATGTTGTGCTCGATTGTGGCCGACCGGGGACGATTCCTTCGAGGAGGGGCACCAGCGCGACGAGGCAGAGCTGATGGTGGTCGCAGATGGACTCGGGGTGGTCAGGAACGATGGCGACGAATGACAACTGCGGCGGCTAGGGTTCGACCAGGGAGAGGTAAGAGAGAGGGAAGTCGCCAGGGAGAGCGAGAGAGGATGAGGATGGGAGAGAGCCTCGGGGAAGGCTTATCCTCGGCTCCAGCGTGGCAGGGCGTGGATATTGGCACCTAGGTGATCGACGGCTGCGCCGGCGACACCCAACTGCTTCCTCTCCACGAGGAAGACGACAGGTGAAGGGGTATCTGGGCTGGGCCTCTACTGGGATTCGGCTAGGTGATGGGCTGCTGCACTGCACGGCAGAGAAGCAGGGGGAGAAGGAGAGCTGGACTGGGCTGGCTGTTGTTGCTTATTTGTTTTTTAGCAAACCTTTTCCTATTTCCTATTTTCATTTCTGTCTTTTGTGTTTGAATGTCTTTTCTATTTTTGAATCATTTAAAAAATACCAGAACATTTGTAAATATCCAAAATAATGCAGGGACCCCATTATACTATTTGGGATCCACACTATTGAGTTTTCAAAAATATTCAAAACCTTTTGAATTCATTTCCAAAGAGGGAGGGGGATTAGGGTTTTATATTTTCTTGTTTGCATTTTTTTAGAGATGATGCTCATGAATGCACAATCAAACCCTAATTACTAATTAAATAAAACTGGGGCATTACAAACCATCTTTGTCGGACTCAAACTATTGGAGGATGCATTTTGATGGGTCAAAGCTAAAGGGAGGACTAGGGGCCGAAGTAGTGCTTACCTCGCCCAAGAAGGATCAGCTAAATTACATTCTCCAGATCCATTTTAGCGCATCGAACAATGTTGCCGAGTATGAAGCGCTCGTGCATGGACTTAAGGTAGCAAAGGAAGTGGGAATACGTCGGATAAAGTGTTTTGGAGACTCGGATTTGGTGGTACAGCAAGTGTCTGGCAATTGGGATGTTCTGGATGCAAACATGGCCCTTTATAGATTCCATGTCCAAAATATAAGTGGGTTCTTTGAAGGATGCGAATTCCATCATGTACCTCAGATTGAAAATGAGGCATCCGACGTATTATCTAAGTTGGGGTCATCTCGGCAGCCAATCCCACCAGGTGTTGTATTGGAACACTTGAGAAAACCATCCATCACACCATCACCAGAATTCGACTCAATTTCTGTCCCGGCTCTCTCCGGATCAGAAGCTACCCTATGGATATAGATTGGGGAAGCACCTCAGCAAACCCGGGGACTGCTTCGGTAGACCCGTGGACTGTCTCAGAGAACCCATGGACTGTTCAGCCAGATTCGGCTGGAGTTATGTCGGTAGATGCAATGCAAATAGACAAAGAGCTTTTCCCCGTTCGAGCTATACTTTCATGGGCAAAGCCAATATTTGAATTCCTAAAAGAAGGGACCTTGCCAAATGATGAGATACTCTCAAGGCAGGTCTAGAGAAGAGCGAAGGCATACATGATCATCAACACCGAACTATACAAAAGGAGTGTTACAAGTGTTGTGTAGCGATGTGTAGACCCGGAAGAAGGTCTTAATATACTTCGTGATATCCATCAAGGAGAATGTGGTCATCATGCATCCTCTAGGGCATTAGTGGCAAAAGCTTTCCGGCATGGATTTTATTAGCCAAGTGCCTTGGAGCAAGCAGAAGATCTTGTAAGAAAATGCAATGGTTGTCAGAGGTATGCCACAAAGACACACATGCCTATGTTGGAACTAAAAACTATACCTATCACTTGGCCATTCGCGATATGGTGTTTGGATATGGTAGGACCATTTAAGCTGGCAAAGGGGAACATGACCCATATCTTGGTTATGGTAGACAAATTTACCAAGTGGATTGAAGTAAACCCAATCAGGAAATGTGATGGGGCAACAGCTGTGACATTCCTCAAGGATATAATCTTGAGATACGGCTATCCCCACAATATCATAACTAATAATGGCACAACTTTGCCGAAGGAGCATTTGCGAGGTTCTGCCGAGAAAAGAAGATCCGACTAGATATTGCCTCAGTAGCCCACCCCGCATCGAACGGACAAGTGGAAAGATCCAACAGACTAGTTTTGTCCGGGATAAAACCCAGGCTCATTGAGCCGCTACAAAGAACTACCAGCGGTACTGTGGAGTTTAAGAACAACTCTGAATCGATCAATAGGCTATATGCCATTTTTCTGGTATATGGGGTAGAAGCTGTACTACTAGCCGACATAGAGCATGATTCGCCCAGGATCACCCAATACACAGAAGCCGAAGTGCGCAAAGCCTGGAAAAATGATGTTGATCTACTAGAAGAAGCGAGACAACTGGCCTTGTCCAGATCCGCCATATATCAGCAAAATCTCCAACACTACCATAGCCAAAAAGTAAACCCCCAAATCTTTCGGGAAGGTGATCTCATACTTTTGCTGGTGCAACGCACTGCTAGCATGCATAAGTTATCTCCCCCATGGGAAGGAGGTTTCATTGTAAGCAAAGCATTGCACAATGATTCCTATTATCTTATTGATGCACAGCCATAGGAGAAGAACAAGGCGGACAGGTACGATGAGGAATCTAAGCATCCATGGAATGTAGATCTACTTCGTCCATTTTACACTTAGTAGAAGTGTATGTATCCGAGTCTCTCATATGTCGGTATGGATGTCAGCAATGAGCATATCAATGAAACCTTGGCACCCCAAGCAGAAACTCGGGGACTGCCTTAATAATTATTTTTTCTATATTTACTTTCTACATGTCGGCTGGCTTAAATTACTTAAACCTTAGCCGGATTAGTAGTGTGTGGGCACCAAAAACCTAACTCTTCGACTTGCTGCTGTCCAGCAAGAATTGGCTTCATGGCAAGCAAGAGAACAAGTTTGGAATTGCAAGGCACACGAAAAAGACAAAGGAAAGGAACATAATTGAGCCGACATTTGTTATTCGGACTAACCCTATATTTATTTTATTTTGAACCTTGGACTCGTAATTCAAACACCGAATCAAGGTAGACACGAGCCAAATCATAAAATTGGAGGAACAAGAAAAGGAAACTCGGGGACTCTGCCCAAGTTAATCTGACCTTCATAACTTAGTAGCAAAACACAGACAATTGTAGCAGAACAAAAACCATTGTGCATAATACATTTGCACCCGGCATACCGAGGATCTAATGAATGTCAGAGTGTTTTTTGGCTCATGGAGCAGCAGCAGAAGCCGGACCATCGGTTAAAGGAGGGGGTAGTTTAGCGTTTGTAGGGGGAGTAGTGGTCTCTGGCTCATCTTCCGGATTAGCACCTGCATCCTCTAGATCTTCTGTATCCTCGACAAATTTGGAGGCTTCTTCTTCTTCTTCTTTGTCTGAGCCATCCGAGATATAAGCATCCTCAGCGAGATCGAGGAAACTTGGACCTTCGTTCCAGCTGTGCTAGAAGGTGTACTAGATGAGGTCATAGGCGTAGGCCATGCATTGATCGATGCAGTCCGGATCATTTGTCCACTTTGAGCCGGTGCGCATGCAGTCAAGCATCTTTAGGTCCAGCATCTCGTACCACGAGAGGATGAAACTCAATGCCGTATCAGCCCCTGCACATGCAACAGATTCTCGCCAAAGGTTCAGTTGGGTCTCACACTCCATCAGTTTTGATATGAAAGTCGTACTGCCTTTGGGAGTGGGGCCAGTGGGCCAGAGAGCGTTGAACATCCGGATAGCTGCTGGCATAATGTCTGCGCCATAATTTTTCATGACTTCAATATGAGCAGCGAGGCTCACCAGCAGGTCCTCCGTGTCATAAGGAATAGACTCGGAGGCAGGACCAACTGGGGTACCCTGCTGCATGCGGAACCTGGCGACAATAGTAGAAGCTAGGGGTTCACTCTCTAGGAACTTACATGTGAACATAACAAGCAATATGAGTAAGTAAGGGCACGTGAACCAGGGAAACAAGAGTCGGCGGGAGGAATAAAACTAACGAGCAATATGGTTGACGATCCGGGTCATCTCCTTATGACCATCAGTTGTCCTTGTCTTGAGCTTCTCATACCCAGTGGTCACCGACTTAAGTTTGATGTCGGCTTCCTTCAGTGAATAATTGTCCTTGGTCAGCTGGGTCTTCAAGCATTCTTTCTCTTTAGAGAACTCCTGGTCGACCTTATCCAGTTCTGCCTTCTGGAGGTCCTTGAGCCTATGGATTTCGGCATTCAGACGAGTTATCTCATCATCTTTGAGGCAAAGATGCTGATACGTCCATTTTGCATCACTATTCTATATCATAATTTATTGTTATTCATTGATATATTTCATATTAAGAGATGATACTTATGTTATTTCATCTGTTTTTGCATGGTTGATGACTTTTGGAGCATGGACCGATGCGGTCAGGATTCTCATGGAAAAGGTGTTGTTTGGAGGCAAAATTCGTGAAGATCAGAAAATCTGGAAAATACATGGAAAATTCTATTTTTCCAAAAGACGAAGGTGTCCAGAAGGGGAAGTGGAGATGGACCACAAGGGGCCCACACCATCCCCTGGTGCGGGCCACCCCAGGTCGCGCCACTAGGTGGTGCGGGCCACCCCAGGTCGCGCCACTAGGTGGTGTGGCCACCCTAGCCCACTCCAGGCTCTCCCCTCTGGCGTATATTATCCTCCCAAAACCCTAAGACTCAGGGAGCAACCACAGAAAGATTATGCCGCCTCTATGGGGCGGAAATCACCGAGAGAGAAAGATCTCTCTGGCAGACAGAATTCTGCCGGGGGAATTCCTTCCCGGAGAGGGGAGATCATCGCCATCAACACCACCATCAAGCTAGACTTCATCGGGATCATCATCGTCATCATCATCATCTCCATCACCACCATCATCTCAACTTCATACCGCTGTAACAATTGGTTTGAATCTTGCATAGTTCTTAGGGGAAACTTTCCTGGTGTTGATTACTCCTTGTAGTTGATGCTATTAAGTGAACCATTGAATTATCATTTATGTTCAGATTGTTACATATCATTATTTCATCTCTGATCATGATCCTTATGATGTCTTGTGAGTAGTTCGTTTTGTTCTTGAGGACATGGGAGAAGTCATGTTGTTAGTAGTGGAATTGTGTTGAGAAAGATTCAATGGTTTGATATTTAAGTTGTGGTGTACTTCTTCTAGTGGTGTCATGTGAACGTCGACTACACGACACTTCACCTATATGGGCCTAAGGGAATGCATTGTCTATTTGGCTACTAATCATAGGGGTTGCCGAAGTGATAGAAACCTGAACCCTCGTTAGGAAACCTTTGCACAAGGGACGTCAGGGTCTTAGAGTTTAAAGTTGTGGTTAGATGTCTATCTTAATTACTTTGTTGTACTTGCAGATGCTTGCAAGGGGTATAATCACAAGTATGTATTAGTCCTAGGAAGGTCGGTACATTAGCACAGGTTCACCCACACAACACTTAGCAAACTAAAGAAGATTAATCAACTATATGAAGCAAAAGCACTTGACGATATTCCCGTGTGTCCTCGAGAACGTTTGGTCATCTTAAGAAATACAACCGGCTTGTCCTTTGCTAAAGAAAGGATTGGGCCACTTTTTGCATTTATTCCTATTGTCTTTTATTTACTCATACTTTATTTACCTGCATTATCAAAAACACCTAAAATCCCGTTTGCTAAGTATTTACAGAGAATTCCCGCTCCAAGCCATTCACCAACACCTTCTGCTCCTCGTTGGGTTCGACACTCTTACTTATCAGAAATGCTGCGATACACCCCCTATACTTGTGGGCCATCAAGACTATTTTCTAGCGCCGTTGTCTTGGAGTGAAGCGCGATTGGAGAGTGGAACTGGTAAAGGAAACTTCTACTGTGAGTATTGTTTACTTATGTTAGTTACTATATTTTCCATATGGATAATTCGCTGAGTTTCTTATTTCGTAATGCTACTACCACTACTAAGGTAGTGGATGAACCACCACCTGCTAAGAATGATACTTTTAAAATACCTACAAGAATTATTGATCGTGTTATGGATAACTATTATGTTGGAGATGGAACTGTCCATCCCGGTGATAATTTGCTCTTTATACACGAATTATGCGGGGTGTTTAAGTGTGCAGGTATTACAACAAATCAAGTCAAGAAGAAGTTATTCTCATTATCACTGAAAGGAAGAGCCGAGGAATGGTATAAGCTGCTGAAGAATGGTCAAGCTATTGAATGGGAGGAAATAGTGCCTCTGTTTTATTCAAAATTTTATCCTCCTAGTGAGATTCATAAAGATCGGAATCAAATTTACAACTTTTCGCCTCTTGATGGGGAGAGTACAACTCAAGCTTGGGGGAGATTCAAGTTACTAATTCTCAAATGTCCCATTCATGAGCTCCCCAACAATATTATTATCAATAACTTTTATGCAAGGCTTTCTCTTCATGATAAGGATTTATTGGATGACTCTTGTTCCAGATCATTTACAAGCATGGAAGAAGAAGCTAAATGGGATCTTTAGAACATATTCAAGACAATGCTGAAGCATGGGAGAATGAAAAGGAAGAAAGTCAGGTATAAATTATGATTATGAATGCATTGAATCTTTTATGGGAACTGATGACTTTCAGAATATAGTAATGCTTATGGTCTTGATTCTCAATTTATTACAAATTGTTTTAAGGCTTTTGCTTCCTATATTGAAATTCCAAAAAAGGGATGGAACAAGTATCATGCACCATATAAAGATATTGTTGATTGTGTTCCTGTTAGTAGTACTGAATTTTGCACTATTGATCACATCCTACCTAAACCTTATATCGAGAAAATACCCTTCCCGGATAAGGTAAAGGAGCATCCTATGATAACTAGTGTAATCAATAAAAGTGCAAAGATAACTGTAAAGCCTGATGAACAAATAAACATTGAACCTATTGTAGCAATTGTGAAAGACCTTGTCACTAAAAGTGTAGAAGATGGACACATTGTCTTCTGTGAGGATGCTTCTAATATTGTCTCACATCCTAATAGAACTAAAAAGGCTAGTGTCCCCATGTCTGTTAGAATTGGTGATCATTGCTATTATGGTTTATGTGATATTGGTGCCAGTTCAAGTGCTATTTCTTATGAGCTTTACAAAGAAATTATGCATGAAATCAGTCCCTACGAACTAGAAGAGATTGATGTGGTTATTCACCTTGCTAATAGAGAGACCATCTCTCCAATTGGTATTGTATGGAATGTGGAAGTTCTTTGTGGTAAGATTAAATATCCTGTTAACTTTCTAGTACTTGGTTCAACTACTAGTAAGACCTATCCTATCATTTTCGGTAGACCTTTCTTGAGTACTTGTGGAGCCATTATTGACTGCAAAAGGGAGAAAATTTTAACTAAATTTGATGGGGAATCTTATGAGTTTAATTTTTTGAAACTTATTAAAGAACCTTGTGAAAATGAAACCCATAATGAGGATTTTAGAGTTGAACAACTTGCTTCTATTTCTCTTGCTCCTAACAATGCTTTGCAGCAATTTATGGAAGACCACGAAAGTGAAATCTTCATGGAAAAAAGAAATGAGATTGACGAGATTCTCCATCGTCAACCTAAGATGCTTAAGCATAACTTGCCCGTGGAAGATTTGGGTACCACGTTGCCACCTAAAAAGGATCCAGTCTACGATCTAAAACCTTTACCTGATGATCTTAAGTATGCTTACATTGATGATAATAAAATATATCCTGTTATTATTAGTTCTAAACTTTTAGGGAAGGAAGAGGAAAGATTATTGGAGGTATTGAAGAAACACCGAGGGGCTATGGGCTATACTATGGATGATTTAAAGGGGATTTCTCCTACTATATGTCAGCATGCTATCAATATAGAACCAGGTGCAAAGCCAGTGGTAGAGCACCAACGTTGTTTAAATCCTAAGATGAAGGAAGTGGTAAGAAACGAGGTATTAAAACTCCTTGATGCTGGTATTATTTACCCTATTGCTGATAGTGAATGGGTTAGTCCTGTTCATTGTGTCCCTAAAAAGGGGGAATTACCGTTGTGCCTAATGATAATGATGAGCTTATTCCCCAAAGAATTGTAGTAGGTTATAGGATGTGCATTGATTTAAGAAAAGTTAACAAAGTTACTAAGAAAGATCATTACCCACTACCTTTTATTGATCAAATGTTAGAAAGGTTGTCTAAAAAGACCCATTTTGGTTTTCTTGATGGATACTCTGGTTTCTTTCAAATTGCTGTTAAACAACAAGATCAAGAAAAAACTACTTTTGCATGCCCTTATGGAACCTATGCTTATAGACGTATGCCTTTTGGTTTGTGTAATGCTCCTGCCAATTTTCAAAGATGCATGTCTGCTATCTTTCATGGTTTTTGTGAGGAAATTGTGGAAGTGTTCATGATGACTTTTCCGTCTATGGAACTTCTTTTGATAATTGTCTGCACAACCTTGATAAAGTTTTGCAAAGATGTGAAGAAACTCATCTTGTTCTTAATTGGGAGAAATGCCACTTCATGGTGAATGAAGGGATTGTCCTTGGACATAAGATTTTTGAAAGAGGCATAGAAGTTAATAGAGCTAAAGTTGAGGCAATTCAGAAAATTCCCTGTCCAAGAGACGTCAAAGGTATTCGTAGTATCCTTGGTCATGCTGGTTTCTATAGAGGGTTTATTAAAGATTTCTCTAAGATATCAAAAACCCTAACTAATCTTCTTCAAAAGGATGTACCCTTTGTTTTTGATGATGATTGTAAGGAAGCTTTTGAAACTCTAAAGAAGGCTTTAACTACTGCTCCTATTGTTCAACCACCTGATTGGAGCTTACCCTTTGAAATCATGTGTGACGCTAGTGATTTTGCTGTAGGTGGTGTCCTTGGGCAACGAATAGATAAAAAGTTAAATGTTATCCATTATGCTAGTAAGACTCTTGATGCCGCTCAAAAGAATTATGCTACTACTGAAAAAGAATTCTTAGCCATTGTGTTTGCTTGTGATAAGTTTAAACCTCATATCGTTGACTCAAAAGTTACCATTCATACTGATCATGCTGCTATTAAGTACCTTATGACGAAGAAAGATGCTAAGCCTAGGATTATTAGATGGGTTCTCCTCTTACAAGAGTTTGACATACATATTGTAGATAGGAAAGGTGCTGAAAATCCTGTAGCTGATAATTTATCTCGATTGGAAAACATCTCTTTTGATCCTATGCCTGTTAATGATAGTTTCCCAAATGAACAGTTGGCTGCAGTAGGGTTAAGCTTGCGAGGGAGCCCTTGGTATGCTGATTATGCTAACTTTATTGTCTCCAAGTATTTGCCTCAAACTTTTATAGCTCAGCAAAGAAAGAAGTTCTTTTACAATTTGAGGCATTATTGTTGGGATGACCCACATTTATATAAAGAAGGAGTAGATGGTATTATGCGAAGATGTGTTCTAGAATATGAACAAAAGGAGATATTGCGGAAATGTCATGGTAGTGCCTATGGAGGACATCACGCGGGAGATAGAACCGCACAGAAGGTGCTACAATCAGGTTTTTACTAGCCTACCCTTTTTAAAGATGCAAGAAATTTTTTCTTATCATGTGATGAGTGCCAACGAGTAGGTAACATTTCTACACGCAATGAGATGCCTATGAATTACTCTGTAGTTATTGAACCATTTGATTGTTGGGGATTCGACTTTATGGGTCCTTTTCCCTCTTCAAAAGGTTATACCCATATTCTTGTTGTTGTTGACTATGTTACTAAGTGGGTAGAAGCCATACCTACAAAAAGTGCTGATGGGGAGACCTTTTTAAAAATGCTTAAGGATATTATCTTTCCTAGGTTTGGAGTGCCTAGATATCTTATGACTGATGGAGGTTCTCATTTTATTCATGGTGGTTTTAGAAAGACCCTTGCTAAATATGATGTTAATCATAGAATTGCTTCAGCTTATCATCCCCAAACTAGTGGGCAAGTAGAGCTATCAAATAGAGAAATTAAATCCATCTTGCAAAAGACTGTTAATAGATCTAGAAAAAATTGGGATAAAAAGTTGAACGATGCTTTATGGGCTTATAGGACTGCCTATAAAAATCCTATGGGAATGTCTCCTTACAAAATGGTTTATGGGAAAGCTTGCCACCTGCCTTTAGAATTAGAACACAAAGCTTATTGGGTAGTGAAAGAACTTAATAGAGACTATAAACTAGCTGGTGAGAAAAGATTATTTGACTTAAGTTCGTTGGATGAATGGAGGAGTGAAGCATATGAGAATGCTAGACTCTATAAGGAAAAAGTTAAAAGATGGCATGACAGGAAAATTCTTAAGAGGGAGTTCCATGTTGGTGAAAAAGTTCTATTGTATAGGTCTCATCTCAGATTTTTTGCAGGGAAACTACTTTCAAAATGGGAAGGACCTTTTGCTATCGAAGAAGTATATCATTTAGGCGCAATAAAAATTTCTTCTTTAAAAGATAATACTACACAAGTGGTGAATGGTCAGTGACTCAAGCACTATATTGCTGGAGATTCTTACAATGAAGATATTGATGCTATTCAATAACTCCAGAAAAAATTATCAAAGACCAAATTCAGAGACCTGCAAAGTACGTTTTCGAATAGGTAATAGTTCTGGTAAGAAAAGTTCCGCGAAAATTCTGTCAAGTTATATTTTTGCAGTTTTTATCCAACAAGAAAATCAACGAAGCAAAAAAGGGATGGAAATAGAGCCAGCGTGGCTCACACCACCCCCTGGAGTGGGCCCCCCTGGCCGTGCCAGCAGGTGGTGTGGCCACCTCGGACTCCGTCTCCGACCCGTTGATACGTCCAAAACGTATCTACTTTCCCGAACACTTTTTTTGCTATTGTTTCTCCTCTAAACTTGTGTGATTTGGATCCAACTAACGCGGACTGATGCTCTTTTCAGCAGAATTGCCATGGTGTCTACTTTTTGTGCAGAAAATCAACTATCAGGAAAAATCCCGGAAAATATGCCAAAAATCCTATTTCACCCGAAGACTCTAGGAGCCAGAATACGAGACCGAGAAGAGCCAGGGGTGGCCACACCACCTGGTGGCGCGGGCCAGGCCAGGCCGCGCCAGGGGGTGGTGTGGGCCCCCCAAGCACCCCCTCGGTCTCCCTCTTCGCCTATAAGAAGCCTTCCGACCTAAAAACTCCAAGGGGTGAGACGTTTTTCTAGAAGGAGTTCCGCTCCGCCGCCACCACCAGATTCCATGAAACAGCACCAGAAACTCCGTTCTGGCACCCTGCCGGGACGGGGAATTGGAGGAGATCATCGCCATCATCATCACCATCGCTTCTCCATCGACCATCCATGTTCCCCCATCAGATGGTAGGGATTGGATGAGATCTTTCATGTAATGGCATCAGATTGTTAGGGCATGGTGCCTAGTATGTTTTATTGGTGCTTTATGACTTTGTTGCGACTTGTTATGCTTAATGCTTGTCACTAGGGCCCGAGTGCCATGATTTCAGATCTGAACATGTTATTGATTCATTATGATAGTATTGTTTAAGGTCTTATCTGCAAGTTGTATACACACGTTGTTGTCCGGAACCAATGGCTCCGAAGTGACAGAAATCGGGATAACCGGAGGGAATGGCGTTGATGTGAGGATCACATGTGTTCATGGAGTGTTAGTGCTTTGCTCCGGTGCTCTATTAAAAGGAGCAACTTAATTGCCAGTAGTTACCTTGAGGCCCCGCTGCAAACGGGCTGGCAGGACAAAAGATGTTGTGTAAGTTCTCATTGCGAGCACGTATGACTATATATGGAACACATGCCTAAGATTATCTAGTACTTGGATGCTTTATCTTATTTATCTGCAATTGCCCTATGTTCTGATTGCTATGTGAATTGTCTTGTCCATGCAACGCTCGTCCATCCATCCCTATGCCTACCGCACTTGAATCCCACTATTTACTGCTATGCACCACCACATACACATGCTACACACACTGCTACTACTGCTGAATCTGAAACTTCTGGTGCTTATGATGCTGCTTCTACTGTGCTTGATAAGAGTGGTTCATTAGGTCCTTTCCTAGATGCTACGATTGCTAGAACTATAGCTGGAAATACCGAAACTCCTAATGAAGACACTACCACACCTGTTAGTTCACCTGAGTCTAGTGAAAGTTATGATATTGAAGATGGTTATGTTGAGATGACCGATGAATTTATTAAAGAATGTAAAAACACCCATGATAGGAGCGCTGCTAAGAGTCTCCTTGAGAGGCGTACTATTAGACCCAAATTGTCTCCTATTGCTAAGTTTGCTGCTTCCCCCATAAACATTATAGATGAAGATTATGATTTCTCTCTCGATCTATCTTACATAGCTATTGTTGAGAAAGAACCTTTTTGTGGGACTAAGAATGAAAGTGCAGTAGCACATATGAATGAACTTTCTACCATGAGTTGCTTGTTTTCTGATGATATTAAGATGCATACTTACTTTGTTGCTAAGATTTTCCCCTTTTCACTGAAAGGAGAAGCAAAACTTGGTTTAGTAATTTACCTCCTGGATCTATTGATTGCCCTGAGTGTTTGATTAGTACTTTCCTGCAGAAATATTTTCCTCCCAGTGCTAGACATGCTATTTTGCAGGAACTTTTTGATTTTAAACAGGGAGAAAAAGAGGTATTGCCTGAATCTTGGGCAAGGTTTTGTGCTTTGATTCATGCACAAGCTGGAAGTCCATTACCTAAGAATGAGCTTCTTGATATATTTTATAATGGACTAACCGAAGAATCTAGGACATACCTAGATAGTTGTGCTGATTGTGTTTTCAGGAATAGGACTCCTAAGGAAGCTGAGGAATTAATGGCTAAAATAAGTAAGAATTATGAAGATTGGACTCCTCCTAAACAAGCTATACCTGAAGTAATTGTACCTGAACCTTCTATTCCGGTGCCTATTCCAACATCAAAGAGGATGGGAGTAATTGAATTAAATGATGAAGTGATGAAGGAAGCTAAGAAATGTCTTAAGGAGAAGGGAATTAAAGCTGCAAATGTCAAGAATTTACCTCCTATTGAAGATTTATGTAAGCCTATTCCCTACTCATCCACTATCGAGGTACACTCTCTCCAACACTTTGATGAAGGTGATATCCCTTACTCTAAACCTCCTGATCAATGCTTAGAAGAATTTGATATCTTTATTGTTAAGCAAGATAATTTTAATAAAAGGGTGCAAAATCATCTAATGGAAAACACTAGAGCTATTATTGAGTTGAAAGATATTGTGGAAAGAACCTCTAATGATGTTAAAATGATTATTAAACACTTTCAAATGGTTCAAACTCAAATAGATCAACTCGTTAAACTGCAAAATGACCTACTAGTTAATGCTGCTAAAGAAAAACATGCTTATGAAATTAGAACTAGAAGTGGTGCTGCTACCCAGGATCCTCTATATCCTGAGGGGCATCCCAAAAGACTTGAGCAGGATTCTCAACAAGCTAAAAATAGTGGTTCTACTCGTAAGAAAAGGAAAAAAGGAAACATAAAACTGTTGTAGAACCCTCTGAACCTGCTTTAGATCCTAATAGTATATCTATCTCTGATGCTGAAACTAAAAGTGGTAATGAAGAAAATGAAGTTCCTAATGAAGAGAAAGTTGAGGAAGAACCTGAAAACCACACTAAGAATACTAAATACACTAAAGAAGATTTTATTGCAAAGAAACATGGTAGTGAAAGAGAGCCTTGGGTCCAAAAACCTATGCCTTTCCCTGATAAGAAACACAAGTCAAAGGAAGATGAACACTATAATAAGTTTTGTGAGTGGATGAAACCTTTATTCTTACAAATTCCTTTGACTGATGCTATTAAATTGCCTCCTTACTCAAAGTATATGAAAGATTGTCTCGAATAGAAGGAAGATCCCTAATGAAGAAATTTCTACTTTGCTTGCTAATTATTCCTTTAATGGTAAGGTTCCTAAGAAACTTGGAGACCCAGGGATTCCAACTATCCCTTGATCTATTAAGAACAGTTATGTTAGAACTGCTTTGTGTGATTTGGGAGCTGGAGTTAGTGTTATGCCTTTCTCTGTCTATAAGAGGCTTCAACTAGAAAAATTAATACCAACTGATATATCTTTGCAAATGGCTGATAAATCTACCACTATTCCTGTTGGTATATGTGAGGATGTACCTGTTCAAGTGGCTCATGATTGCTTGATATTAACTGATTTTGTTGTGCTTGAAATGCCTGAAGATGATAATATGTCTATTATTCTTGGGAGACCTTTTCTTAATACTGCAGGAGCTGTTATTAATTGTAATCAAGGAAAGGTGACCTTCAATGTTAATGACAAGGAACATACTGTCTATTTCCCCAAGAAGATTGATAGGACTTATGGTTTGAATTCAATTGAACATGTTGAGGGCATTCAAGTTGGAGAAATATATTGTCCCATACCAAGAGAAAAATTTGAAACTATTATGATTGGGACCATTGCTATCAAGGTTGAGGTAACATAATCATTAGTGGAATACAAAGTTTTGTCTCATATAAAATTCTTTTGGTAACAAGACCTGATTAACCTTGTTAACAAAAGGATTTCGTTGAACAAAACAATGTTTTCACTATGATTATTTCCGTTTACTTCTATTCTATCCATTTTAGTTTTTGCTTTTGTTTAGTTCTGTTTTTGTTGATTAGTTGCTTGCATGTTAGAGTGTCTTAGAACTTTTGTAGTTCTAGCTTTGTTTTGTCCTTGCATCATGTTTCCAAAAAAAAATCGGTCTGTCAGAAAATCATTCTTCTATACCTGAAAAATGCCCAAAAATAAAGTGTCTCCAAAAATTCTAGAAAATTCATATTAAATTTTTACGTGAAAAAAGGGGCAGAGGAGTACCTGGGAGGTACCAGGGGGACCCACCAGGCAGGCACACCACCTGGTGGCGCGGCATGCCATGGGTGGCGCCATGCCCTGGTGTGGGCCACCCCTAGCACCCCACTAACTCTCTCACCTGCCACTTTCTTCTCTCTCCCGAGTAAGCTCCAGTTCATTGCTCAAAATCGCGTTCTTGCTGTGCTTGCTCTCGATTTTTTCGATCACCTTGCTCAGCCCATATTTCTTGCTGAAATTTGGAGCATTTGTTCCCTGGTATGTGACTCCTCTCCTTGTCCAAGTAGATTTGTGTTTGGTGGATTATATCTTGAGTATTTTGCTGTTGTAGGTGACAGGTTATGAGAGCTTGTAAGCTTGCTTGGTGCTTAGAGATATAGTTTTGATGCATGTTTAGGCCTCTTACAAGTCCCTATGAGTAGAATCCTTCAGTATATTCACTTTGCAATCACTTGTTTAATAGGTGTTTAAATTTCAGAATACCAAGCATGAACAACCATACCTTTGGAGAGATATTTGAGAGTGATGCACCTAGGAGGTCGAGGCCCTCAAGATCGGCCTCTCAGTTTAGGCCATCATACAACAAAGATCTCATTGCAACTCGTATTGGTAATGAAAGGGATGATGGGGATGCTCACCCATCCACTTTTCCTTGTTTTACTTTCTTACAAGCTGCAGGTGTTCTTGATGATTTCTTGCTATCGATTGAGAGGGTTGGTTTGACCTCATATATGCAAGATGAGAGTGAGCAATACGCTATGCTCACTAAAACGTTCGTTGAGAGCTTCACATTTACTAACACATCCTATCAGTCGACTGTCTCTTTCAAAATTTATAATTTGCCCTTCACCATGCCTTTGGAGAGATTTTTTAGTATTGTAGGTGTACGCATGACAGGGACCATGAAGAAAATTCAAGGGCGACCCGCTAATTTGTTGGAGCTTTATCGAGGTGTGACCAATGATGATGACCGTGTGGTGCAACGTGGAAAGATAAGAAATATCCAACTCCCTGCTCTCAGATACTTTGCATATTATCTAGCTACTAGCATACTTGGTAGGGAGAACACAAGTAATATCTCCAACTATCATTTAGCTTTCCTTGCTTCTGCGCTTAACAATGATACTCGGTACAATCTTGGCTCGCTTATCGCTCGCCGCCTAGTTGCTAGGGGGCCTATCTATGGGGGCATCATTGCCTCGCGTATAGTCAATGCATTAGGTCTTTTAGTGGATCCCAATGATGTTATGCTGGCACCACAGAGGCTTAACCTGGTTGCTATGAAAACTCATCACTTTGTCACTGCTACTTCTGATTTGAACAGTCTAGTATATAGGATGCTTTTCACTGACGGGGATGAAAGGGAGATCCTTTTGCCACAGCCTTCTTGGTTTAGTGCTCACAGGAGACCGTGGTCGCGCTCCAAGGAGGAGGTGGATGAGCAGCTTCGCTTGCTGGGTTGCCACTAGCAGCACCAGGAGGATGTGCCCTCCTATGATTACTCCGCACATTACGGAGGGACATACTCGAGCTCGCACCAGGACGAGGGGACCTCTTCGTCATACCACGGTGACACTTCATCCTGGCTAGCTTGAGATTGATACCCACTTAGGCCAAAAGCCTAAGCTTGGGGGGAGGTACGATGACACTGCACTCATCTCCATATCATTTTGTGTCGGTACTTTGTATATTCATGTTTCGTTCTCTTTTTAGTTTTCGTTCTTTCTTTGCTTTTTCTTTCTAAAAAAACACAAAAGACCAAAAATATTTCTGTTGTTTCTCTTTGGTTTGCTTCTTTTTTTTGCCTTGGTTTGTTTTTCCCTTTTTGCTTTGTCTGAAATATTCGAAAAACCCAAAAAGATTTTGCTTTGCTTGTTTTCCCCCTTTGGTTCTTGTTTTAAAAATTGAAAACACCAAAAATATTTGTCATTCTTCTTTGGTTTTTTGAGTTTGCTACAGGGTTCATCAGTCCTCAGCGGATATTGGTTTCATATTATTATTCAAGCCACACAAGTGAAGAGCAATAATGAGGATTAATGACAACTTGAGGCGTGGTAAGAGGCTGGTAACGAACTCTATTTGTTTTCATTTTTGTACATATACTCATCACTATGGGCATGGTTAGTCCGTTCATGTAGGGTGTATGTTATCTTTGGATGCTTAGTAGTTCTTGCTTTCGTATGATTAGTTCCAAATTGCTAATAGTTTGTAGCATGTCTTATGAATGTTTGCTTGCATTACTCTATTCATAACTTGGTATGACACCGTGGTATCCTCCTCTGAATGTTTCATTTGAATTGACTTGGCACATGCTCACACATGCACATGACTGTAATAATCAGTTAAGCCTTGATGAATTATTTTGCCCTTAAGAGATTGATGAAAAGAGGAAAGAGAGAAAAAAGCACCATTTTCCCATGGTAAATAAGAAGATTGCTGAGATACTCATTGTCTGCTTGCCTTGTCATTTTGGTATGGGGATTCTTCCGTATCATCGGGCAAGGGGTACCATGTTGGCGGTTCTCTATGATACACACATATTTACAATGACAAGAACTTACCGGTAACTAAAGTTGAGTAGCATGAGGAGCGACCCTCGTACTCAAGGGACATATGATTTTCAGTTTATAATATGTCAAGCATATAACTCAGATTGGACCTCACTTTCACCTTAACCACATTAAAGATGCTTATGATAGGGGCAATGAGAGCTCAAAGCTAATGAGTAACATACTTTCAGCATTTGGAAGCCTTTCAAAATTATTCAAAACCTTTTCCTTTACTTGTTGAGTCTCCATATATTCTTTGAGCACCTTCTTGAGAGCATAGTTGTCATTCTTTGTGCTTGTCCCATTACTTGATTATTTGTGTTATGACTTTGATGCTTGTATCTTTGATATCTTTATTTCTAGTCATCACTTGAACTTCAGAGATGCCTTGACATTCATAATCAAAGGCAAGAGAGATACCACTCTATCATACCTTTTTATGAGCATTGTAATGTTGCTTATGTTTATGCTTCATGCTACTTATTATTTTTGAGTTGGAATCTCTTCATAGCTTGCAATGCCTATTAAGTAAACTTAGTTGCATACTCTTTATTATGAACTGCCTAAGTAGTTGATCACATTGCTAAGAATATTTACATCATATGAAGCAAATGTGTTCGTGAAAGTTCTTTTATCGCACTCAATTTTCAACTGAATTGCTTGAGGACAAGCAATAACGTAAGCTTGGGGGGAGTTGGTAAGTCCAAAACGTATCTACTTTCCCGAGCACGTTTTGCTATTGTTTCTCCTCTAAACTTGTGTGATTTGGATGCAACTAATGCGGACTGACGCTGTTTTCAGCAGAATTGCCTTGGTGTCTACTTTTTGTGCAGAAAATCAACTATCAGGAAAAATCCCGGAAAATATGCCAAAAATCCTATTTCACCGAAAGACTCCAGGAGCCAGAATACGAGACGGAGAAGAGCCAAGGGTGGCCACACCACCTGGTGGTGCGAGCCAGGCCAGGCTGCGCCAGGGGGTGGTGTGGCCCCCCCAGGCACCCCCTCGGTCTCCCTCTTCGCCTATAAGAAGCCTTCTGACCTAAAAACTCCAGGGGGTTCGATGTTTTCTAGAAGGAGTTCCGCTCCGCCGCCACCACCAAATTCCACGAAACAGCACCAGAAACTCCATTCTGGCACCCTGTCGGGATGGGAAATTGGAGGAGATCATCGCCATCATCATCACCATCGCTTCTCCATCGACCATCCATGTTCCCCCCATCTATGAGTGAGTAATCCCCCGCTGTAGGCTATGGGGATGGTAGGGATTGGATGAGATCATTCATGTAATGGCATCACATTGTTAGGGCATGGTGCCTAGTATCTTTTATTAGTGCTTTATGACTTTGTTGCGACTTGTTATGCTTAATGCTTATCACTAGGGCCCGAGTGCCATGATTTTAGATCTGAACATGTTATTGATTCATTATGATAGTATTGTTTAAGGTCTTATCTGCAAGTTGTATACACACGTTGTTGTCCGGAACCAATGGCTCCGAAGTGACAGAAATTGGGATAACCGGAGGGAATGGCGTTGATGTGAGGATCACATGTGTTCACGGAGTGTTAATGCTTTGCTCCGGTGCTCTATTAAAAGGAGCACCTTAATTGCCAATAGTTACCTTGAGGCCCCGCTGCAAACGGGGTGGCAGGACAAAAGATGTTGTGCAAGTTCTCATTGCGAGCATGTATGACTATATATGGAACACATGCCTAGGATTATCTAGTACTTGGATGATTTATCTTATTTATCTGCAGTTGCCCTATGTTCTAATTGCTATGTGAATTGTCTTGTCCATGCAACGCCCGTCCATCCATCCCTATGCCTACCGCACTCGAATCCCACTGTTTACTACTATTGTTACTGTCGTCTTTACTTTACTACTGCTGCTACTTTGCTATTCCTACTACAAAACTATTGCTACTGATAAACTACCGTGAGCAAGATTGTTTCCAGGTGCAGCTGAATTGACAACTCAGTTGTTAAGGCTTATAAATATTCTTTGTCTCCCCTTGTGTCGAATCAATAAATTGGGTTTCACTTCCCTCGAAAATACTGCGATACACCGCGTATACTTGTGGGTCATCACCTGTTTTCTCCCAGTACCTTCCTTTTGTTGTAAAACTTTGTAATATATAATCCCCCGGATCCCCTGAGGTTCGTATATCATGTTCTCGTCGTGTTTTCATTTTGACCTATTTCTGCTAGGAACTATTCTTAAAGTTTAGAAGCACAATGGTCTCTACCAAGGATAAGGGAAAGGAGCCTATGGAGGAGGATCCTCAAGACCCTGGCCAGGAGAAGGAGATCAAGAGTGAAGATGAAGTGGAGGCAAAGAAAAGCCAGCATCCGCACACCGACACTACCATTGCAAGCATTGGAGTGTTGGCTAACCCTGCCAAGGTCAAAAGGACTACACAGATGTCAACTGGAGGGAAGCCTCCGCGTCATTGTTTGGCTCCACGGTCAGTTCCTCCACGCACCAAGAATCCCTTCCATACCCTTTTCCATGAGAATCAATACCAGAATAAGCCCAAGGAGAAACTACCCTCCAATTGGGATATGCCTCGTTCTAACCATGCAGGAAAAGAAGACTTCATGGAGGAAGAGTGGGGAAAGAACCGCAAGAGCTGGAATTCGCAACCCGACATGATCATGATCCGCATTGAGCAAAACTCGGAGTTGATTCGTACTCTCACCTTCGAGATTGAGGACTTGGGGAAATTAATCAAAAAGCTCATCGAGAGAATACCACCACCGAAGGAGTAATTCGTCATCAGGTTTTGGCATCCCCTGGGTTTGTTCCAAGCTTGGGGGAGTGCCGCGGTATCACATCAATATCTTCTATATTTTTACCTTTTTAGTAGAGTCATATCATGAATAGATAAGTTATCATGTACGATGGTTTGCATTATGGAAATGTCCCCTCTCTCGTTAGATATCTATGTATCCCTTGGTGTGAGTTGTCGTTATGGAATATTAATGAGAAGTTCTATCATTTACTCTTTTGCGTATCTTATATTAGTTTTCAATTTCTGTTATATGATTGATATTGTCATTAGTATTGGTATCACTTTGGGATCATTGAGTAAATTTAGTTGGTTTTGGCAAACCTGGCTCGGTTAGTATCAACACTATTTTGAGAATTGAATGAAAAAGACAAAAGTACTCTTAAAGAAATATCATTTCATCATATTTCTTTCTTGATTTGCTCATAAGCTTAGTATTGTCTGGTTAAGATCTCTTGTGCTTCCAAGGAAGATTGCATGTTTGTTTTTATCACTTGTATGTTTGTTTGTTTCCTTCAACTCTTATACTTGCTACCCAGCTTTGCTAGCCAAAAACCTGTACTGAGAGGGAATGCTTCTCGTGCACCTAATCCTTAAACCAACACCTATGCCATTTGTGTCCACCATACCTACCTACTATCACTATTGCTATTCCAAGTAAATTCATGTTTTTATCTACCTTCCAAATTAAACTTGTTATGTAAAAATTACTGATTAAAGCTCTCACGAACTTGATGGCACACTTTACTTTCTTTCAATTAATAATATTGAACCATTGTGTCCATCTTTGTTGCGTATATGCTTGCGCTTTATAAGTTGAAGTTAGCAGAACCATGTTGTCATGGGGAACGCTTTCAACATTGCATTGGTACTTTGTACCTAGTTGATATCACGTTCTTTTTCTTATGGATCTCGGCGGTGTGAAATAGAAGGGGAACTTGTAAGATCATGGAGTTTGTATGTGTGTTAGAGAAACACCTGGGCCGCTAGCCTAAGCCATGCCTAATCATGGTGGAAACTTGCAGCATAACCATAATGAGAACTTTATGAAGCATCCTCAATAAAAACCTATGCAAATAGCAAATAAAAGGATCGCTGTGATGCTCATTGTCTGCTTGCCTTTTCATTTGATTATGGGATAACTCCTATATAATGTGCAAGGGGTACCCCGTTGGCAGTTCTCTATGATACATATGTATTTACAATGACAAGAGCTTACTTGTGACTAAAGTTGAGTAGCATGAGGTTTGGTACTCGTAAGTAAGGGGCATGAGATTTCTATTTATAACTTGTCAAGCATATCCTCTTAGGTGTGTCACTTTAACCTTAATCACCTAAAGATGCCTATGATAGGGGCAATGAGAGCTGAAAGCTAATAATTGTCATAATTTTTGGAAGCTCTTTATGAAACTTGAAATCCCTGCTTCCCTCTGTGAAGGGCCTTTCTTTTACTTTTTAGTTGAGTACGTAAACCTATTCCCTTCTACCTCAGCAAGTATTTTGAGTTGTTGTGTTTAATTCATTCATATGATGATTTATTCAATCATGTTTCTTACGTTCCTTGTTTTGCACATTGCTCTTATCTTGGTGATTACTACTTTGAAATCTATCATTAGAAACCAGTTATTTGTGAACTCCTGCAAGTTGTCAACTATTCTTAGACCAAGAGCTAAGTTTGCCTTTACGAATTATGATTTCCTTTATGCATCTTTATTGTGTTTCCTTTACTTATTGCAAGTTGAGTTATATAATAGTGAGTTGTCTTCTATTATGATTTATGTATTGATGAATGTGATGTTCTTGTCCGTATTCATTTATCGACTCTTCACTCCATAAACCTGAGTTCATGTTTATTGAGCTCAGTTTCGCTTGGGGACAAGCGAAGTCTAAGCTTGGAGGGAGTTGATACGTCCAATTTGCATCGCTATTCTATATCATAATTTACTATTATTCATTGATATATTTCATATTAAGATATGATACTTATGTTATTTCATCTGTTTTTGCATGGTTGATGACTTTTGGAGCATGGACCACTACAGTCACGATTCTGATGGAAAAGGTGTTGTTTGGAGGCAAAATTCGCGGAGATCAAAAAATCTGGGAAAATACATGAAAAATTCTATTATTCTAGAAGACGAAGATTGCCAGAAGGGGAAGTGGAGATGGGCCACAGGGGGCCCACACCACCCCCTAGCGCGGGCCACCCCAGGCCGCGCCACTAGGTGGTGTGGCCACCCTGGCTCACTCCAGGCTCTCCCATCTAGCGTATATTATCCTCCCGAAACCCTAAGACTCGGGGAGCAACCACAGAAAGATTCCACCGCCTCTGTGGGGCGGAAAACACCAAGAGAGAAAGACTTTTCCGGCAGACAGAATTCTGTCGGGGGAATTCCTTCCTGGAGAGGGGAGATCGTCGCCATCAACACCACCATCAAGCTGGACTTCATCGGGATCATCATCATCATCATCTCCATCACTACCATCATCTCGACTTCATACCACTGTAACAATTGGTTTGAATCTTGCATAGTTCTTAGGGGAAACTTTCCCGATGTTGATTACTCCTTGTAGTTGATGCTATTGAGTGAACCATTGAATTATCGTTTATGTTCAGATTGTTACATATCATTATTTCATCTATGATCATGATCCATATGATGTCTTGTGAGTAGTTTGTTTTGTTCTTGAGGACATGGGAGAAGTCATGTTGTTAGTAGTGGAATTGTGTTGAGAAAGATTTAATGGTTTGATATTTAAGTTGTGGTGTACTTCTTATAGTGCTGTCATGTGAACGTCGACTACATGACACTTCACTTATATGGGCCTAGGGGAATGCATTGTGTATTTGGCTACTAATCGTAGGCGTTGCCGGAGTGACAGAAACCTGAACCCCTGTTAGGAAACCTTTGCACAAGGGATGTCAGGGTCTTAGAGTTTAAAGTTGTGGTTAGATGTCTATCTTAATTACTTTCTTGTACTTGCGGACGCTTGCAAGGGGTATAATCACAAGTATGTATTAGTCCTAGGAAGGTCGGTACATTAGCACAGGTTCACCCACACAACACTTAGCAAAGTAAAGAAGATTAATCAACTATATGAAGCGAAAGCACTTGACGATATTCCCGTGTGTCATCGAGAACGTTTGGTCATCTTAAGTAATACAACCGGCTTGACCTTTGCTAAAGAAAGGATTGGGCCACTTGCTGCATTTATTCCTATTGTCTTTTATTTACTCGTACTTTATTTACCTGCATTATCAAAAAACCCTAAAAACCCGTTTGCTAAGTATTTACAGAGAATTCCTGCTCCAAGCCATTCGCCAACACCTTCTGCTGCGCGTTGGGTTCGACACTCTTACTTATCGAAAATACTGTGATACACCCCCTATACTTGTGGGTCATCAGCTGCGCAATCTCATCATCTTTCTTTTTCAGTTTGGCCTGGTGCTTTCCTGCTTGTTGGAGAAAGTGAAGCGTCATGTCAGGAATGGGCACGCTATCCTGAAGTGTCACTGCAATAGTGGGTTAACCTGGCAGAGCCAAGGTATAATCATCTGCCGAGTGAAGGTAAGAGTATGCGAAAGATAAGTGATCAAGGTGAGTTACCAGCGATCTCGGCCAAATTCTTTCGCATGAGTATATTCTCAGCTTCAACCTTGGCCGTGCAATCCAGATGACAAGTTAATACGGATAGCAAGTAACATAGAGAAATGAAAGTGACAGATCCTAAGAAAAATAACTTACCCTTCTTCTTGGGCTCAACAATCAACTTGATATGCTTGGAGCGAAGATGCTTGTATGTGTCCAGCAGACGTTGAAACTTAGTAGTTCGGCGGTTGGTGGTAATCTGAAAGAAGAAAATGTTAGTTCAAGAATAAAAAGGAATTTTCGGAGTCTACAAGATCCAGGCCAAGTGGAACTTAACCCGGCTCTAGGTGTGTGGATATTCGAAGTCTACAAGATCTGGGCCAAGTGGAACTTAACCTGGCTCTAGGAGTGTGGATATTCGAAGACTACATGGTCCGGTCCAAGTGGAACTTAACCTGGCTCTAGGTGTGTGGATATTCGAAGCCTATGAGATCTGGGCCAAGTGGAACTTAACCCGGCTCTAGGTTTGTGGATATTCGATGTTTACAAGATCCGGGCCAAGTGGAACTTAACCCGGCTCTAGGATTGTGTATATTTGAACTATACAAGGTCCGGGCCTAGTGGAACTTAACCCGGCTCTAGGTGTGTGAATATTTGAAGCTACTAAGGACCTGTGCTAGTTTACTAAGAGCATCCGGCCGAGTAACGACCTACTCCCCCGGAGGCTCAGGGACTAGTGGGTATAGCACTAAGTATTTCTACATAGTAAAGGGCATAACGGAGAAGGGTTTACCTCCATCATCTGGCCAGCGAAGGAAATGGCCTTGGTGGTAGTGTTCATCTATGCGCTGAACTCGGTCGGACCAAATTTCACTGGGAGATCATCTTGGCGGTTGATAAACTCGGCGTCATTCCAAGCATTGACATATTCAATGAGTGTCGGACTATAACTCTCCCCACTGAGCGCCTGGCTCGTCACTAGACCTTTGGCATGGGCCTCTCGCCTCGCGATCTGAGCAGCAGCTAGACTGCTGTGCAAGGTGAGCTGTTTGCTACCATCATACCCGACGGCAGATGATCCGGAGGTGGCGCCATCCTTCTTGGTCATGGACGCAAGCGTGCGTTGTCTAGACTCAATATTGGTGCCTTTAGATGAAGGATCCTTGGCAACCTCGGCTGTCTTCTTGCTCTTGCTGCCAGACTTGGGCTGCTGCACAGGAGCCGAAGTTGCTGCTCCGGATTGAGCCAGAGAGGCTGGCTGGAATATATCCTTAACCGAAGGAGTTGATCTGGAGGCAGTTGCCAGAGGCTTCTTGGGCGCTGGTGTTGCTGTTGCTCCTGGTGCTAGCAGTGCTGCTGGTACTGATGTTGTTGCTGCTGTTGATGGCATTGTTGCGGGTACCGGTGCTGCTGGTGCTAGTGCTTGGGCTAGTGGCGATACTGGTGCTGGAGCTGATACTGCTGCTGATGCTGGTACTGGAGAAGAAGAGGTCTGGGGTGGTGCCGATCAAACTGGCACCTCTGTAATGGCGGGCTGCGACTGAGATGAAGTAGTGGGGAGGTCCAGCATGGCCGTATCCTCGGTAGCCCCACTTCCCCCTGCACCGACATTACCCTCCTCATGACTAGGTGGGCTTAGATCCAGCATGGCCGCTGAGCTCTCTTGGATAGGGCTCAGCGGACGAATGTAGTCGTCACGGGGGGAGAAGGAGCACTCCGAATAGGAGAGGAGATGCTAGGACCACTCTGGGGGATAACCCTGGGAGCCCTGCCAAATCAGACAACAAACAACAAGTTAAAAGGACAAAAGAGAAATAAGTAATATGCGAAGACAATGAAGCATGACTCAGACATAAACTAGTAAGGAAAAAGAACTTACTCGGCCGAGGTTGGAGGTTCCCGGGACTTGGGCGCTCTCTGGACAGTGGCCTTGGGCACCGGCTTGTTGGCACCCTTAACGTCGGACCTCTTTTGGCTCTTCTTGGGCGGTGGCGCCTCAGAAGGTGCGGCCGAGGTTGCTAGGCGTTTCTGGGAAGGGGTAGGAGCCGGCTCATTCACAACAAGAGAAGGATCCTTGTGGACCTGTCCCGCCAGGTTAGCTGAAGCCAACATAACCGGAAACACATAAGAAATGGGCACCAGATCAAGTACCTCCATAATCTCAACATCGGAGTCATCGTCATCCGGCTAATCCATCAAAGAAGAGTCCTTACTAGAGGTTCACCTGGTGCCATCCGGAGTTGGCAAGAACATCCCATGTCCGGCTCAACCGTGTCCAGATCTAAGCGGTCATCCGCCCCTTTGAGGGCTGGCTACTTGCCATCTTCCATAGTCTACTGAAGAAACAACTGAGAGCAAAAATACTAAAGGATTAGATAAAGATATGGTACAACATACCACGAGACTCAGAAAGAGGGTCAGGTGAGGAACATACCGGAGGAGGCAAGTTACCCCGGGTGAAGTGCTCAAGCCCCCACTTCCATGCCTCGATGAACTCCTTTGTTATCTTAAAGATAGCCTTGACTTAGTGAAATATGTCGGTGTTGTCAAGCTCGAAGGAGGAGGTGCGATTGGGGTCAAGAGGACCACTCATGTGGCAAAGCTTGTGCGTGCGCTTCTGGAGAGGGGAGATCCAGCTGCGAACGAAGGTGATCATGACGTCCTCACTACGCACCCCTGCTTGACAAGCTCCTTGATCCGCCTATCTACCTGATTTACCAAGGTGGTTGGCTGCCTTGGTATCTAGTCCCACAAGGTCACATCCGGAGAAGCCATCTTGAAGGGAAGCAGCCGGATTAGGTCTACATCCGTGTCAATTTTTACATAGAAGAAGGTCTAGGACCACCCATTGCAGGATTCGAGGCCTGTGACCTGGGGGAAAGCAGAGATTTTGCAGGGAGAGATAGAAGCTCCACCGCACTGGGTCAAAAGCTTATCGGCTGGGGCAATAAGAGGGTCAGGAATGACATTTTTACAAAGACCAAAGAACTTGATCCAAAGTTCCTTGGTGGGCCAAAGGACGACATATCCCTCTATGCCGGAGGCAAAGGAAGAAAGGGATGTAATGGCGTTTGCCAAAAGGTGGTGAGGCTGAAGCTCGTAGATGTTGATGAGGTCATGGAAGAAATCACTCACTGGGAGGCCAAAGCCACGCTGAAAGTGAGATAGAAATACCACATACTCACCCAGATTGGGGGAGGGAGCAATTTCATCAGCGGCGAGACGACAGGTGACGCCCGTGGGGATGCGGCAGGTATGATAGAGCCATTCAAGATCACTTTGATAGACCCATGAGCTAGCACAGTTGCCGTGCTCGTGCGCCTCGCCTTCCTCCTCCTCTTCTTCAGCCATGATGATCTCCTCTTTCGTCATCTCCAAATCACTATCCTTGTGGAAGCAATCTGCGGTGGGAGGCAAAGGCCTGGATTAGCGAGGCCCCATAGCGGTGGTATTGAGCAGGAGCGGCATCATGGGTGCAGAAGAATAGCAAAGCACGGTGGCGGCGCTACGCGGAGCGGAAGCAGCAGCGGCGGCGATGTTGCTTGGGAGAAGAAGGAAGTAGTGGGAAGGGGCGCGTGCGAAGTGGGGGAAAATCCCCAAGGGCCGCCCATGTCCCCTATTTAACTATGCCCCTGCCAGGCGTAATGGGATCCAATGCTACAGCGGTACCACATGATGTGGCCGTGTATTTGCGAAGCCAACCAATCAGGTGCGTGCCACACCAATGACCACATGGAGTAGCGAATCCCATGACGCGACGTGATGATAAAATTAACGAGGAGGTTGCCATGATGTGACGTTTGCAGCAGTTATTCCTGAAAATCAATACAGTAACCGGCGCAGTAACTAGCACGAGCCCTTAAAATGAGGCAAAGTGATGATTACCCTCCACGTAGGACGTGAGGAAGCGTATGAAAGAAGGAAGGATGATCCGGATATATAGGTAATAACCCAGCCAGCGAGTGGAAACTCGGAATGATCCAAGGGAACATCAAGTCCAAAGTGCCGGGTTACAGTGTAACTCGGTGAAGAGAACATGAATCTTGATAAGTTGAACCTATTGTGGCCTTATCAGCTGAGGTTGCTAAGACCGCACCAGCTTCGGGGACTAACGTTGGGGGGATACCCCCGGGTACGGTCACGCTGGGGTATAAAGGCTGAATTAGCCGAGGTACGGCACGGTCAAAGTGAATGTTGACCGGATCACCTCAAGGAAGGCCGACTTACAGAGTGAACTGGCCAGGTAGGTGTTCACCTAGTGTTAACCCAGCCGGCGTAAAACATATGTCAACTATGTTTGGTCTGTCTTATTTGAGGTACCCTCGTAGCCGGGTTAGCCAGGTGCTAGCCGGGTTATCCCTTGGCTTCCAAGAGAAGGAAGGAATCTCGCTAGTCAAAAGTGACATAGGCAATGTCGGCTGACACTACCATTGTTGGATGATGTAATGCTGCAGGGGGGCTCATGGATGCTTAAGCCCTGGTCTGAACTAGCCGTTTAAAGTGTATAAAGAGGCATCTTGCTTTAACCAATGGGCATATTCGGGGAATATGCTTCCACGTGTGCCCTAGACTTGTAACCGGGGCTCCCCTATATAAGGAGAACTAGGGCCTCCATAGAGAGGGATCAATCATTTTAGCTAAGGAAGAACCCTAGAGCATTGTAGTGGGTAGTAAGAGAACTCGTCTCCTTCTCACGAACATCTCGAGGAGCCCTTGTAATCCTTCATCAACATGAGTGAAATATGAACAACTATGTGTGGAATCACCACACTATCCCTCCCACGATTCCTCTAGTGCACATTGGCCCCATCTTTAGCCTATACATGGCATCTATCGTGCCACCACCACGACAGGTGCCGTCTGTGTCATTGTTCCGGCACTTCTACATCCTTCGCGTCCTTGCACCGGGGATGTCCTCTACGGCATTAGATTCTTTGCCGAGAAGGAGGGAGATTTCCTTCCCATCTCCATCCTTGGCACGACATCGGAATTCCATCGAAACTGGGTCCTGGTGGACGCCAGCCACGCCTGGCCCTGCTTCGTGCTCCTACGGAGGCGGCGGTAGAGAATCCAAGGTGGGCTCGCGAGGTGGCTGTCTGTATGAGTCCCGAGCCCATTGCGAGGCGCATGACGTACTTGAGGACCCAGGGATTGTCCGGCAATATGGTGGTGAGGAAGTTCTTGCAGCAGCAGATCGCCCCTCTCCAGGAGCACAAGAGGCCCGTGTGGACCATGTAGCATGACGGCAACGCGGTTCGGCTCTCTGGGAGGCCCCGCACGAAGGATACTATGTCCTGTCTCATGCTTCTGCTCCTTGGCACGAATGTGGCAATAGAGCTACCCCTAGGCGCGTGTCCCCTATATTCGGGAGGTGGCGCGAGCGTCGCTCGCACGGGTCGTCCCACTTTCGACGCCAGGGGTTGTGCCCCTTGGTCGAGTTGGATGACGAGGATGAGGAGCCGAGCAATGCTCTCAAACCTTCCCGGCGTGTGCAACGCGGGAGGATGATCAATAGCATGTCGTTTTCAAAGGAGGACGTCGATGACCTCCCCCACATTGAGGCCGGTGATCCCTCCCGCGGGGCCATTTGTGGGGAGCATGCTGAGCCCAAGGCATCAGCTGCCCCTGCCCCCGCGCGGGGACCAAGAAGCGTTTCAGGTTAGGCGGCAGTGTTGCTTTTCTTCCCCTTGGCTAGAGGGCTAACTGGTCCCTGGTGGGAGGAGAAGTAAGGAGGTGAGACATCCTCACAAGGCTTCCCCTTTTCCCTTGCTCCTTCTCCCCAGTTTGTCATCTTGCCATGTCGGTGGAGGTGCGAGAAAAGGAGGAAGGCAAAGGTGGCAAGATTCGATTCGGGAGGAGCGGCAGGGCATGCCACGGGCAATCATGCCTCCCTTCGGCTAGGAGCGCACCCCGGGATCTCCTCCCCGCCCGCCGAGGAGCGGGCCATGGCGATGGACAGCCCCACTAACGAGAGTAGCCTGACCCTGAGGTGGTCGCAGGGGCCGGTGATGCACTCCTTCTCGAAGAACCTGTGTGAGCGCAGGTCATGACCCCGTCGGCAGTCCATGATGACCGAGGGGAGCCTGTCGGGGGAAGCCCCCAAGTCCCCGATGTATTGGGGCCAAGCATGTTGGCCTTGTTGTCGCCTAAGGGCGGCTCCCCGGGTCGGTCGGTGCTCCTGCGAGGCGTCGTGGCGACCGCCCGCGCTGGGCTCAACCGGTTCCTTGCTGACATTGTTGCAGAGGAGCATCGCCTGGCTAAGGCGTGGCATCGTATTCACCTAGAGTGGGTCGCTCTTGACCATTCCTAGGAGAAGTGGTGAACCTGTGGCCAGGCAATGAGCTCCGGGGGTCACCAGGTCCTCGTAGAGTCACCTCGGGAAGCTGCGGGGACTTCCATGTCGGCCGGGGTTCGTGTTCGGACTCCCTGGGCCTCCTTCAGGGACCTAGCTAGCGTCGCTCATGAATTCTCTGTGCCTGATCATGCACTTGACTTCTCTGAGCGGGAGGTCGAAGAAGACCATCGGAGGGTCACTCAGAGAGAGCGGGACGTGGCCCTCCGTGAGGAGGCGGTTCGGCTTCACATGGATGAGGCTCAACTAGAGAGGAGCTGGCTGGAGGCGCTTGAGGCCCATCTAGGGATGGCCCCGCAGAAGCTTGAGGAATGCATGCTCGATGTCGACTGCCGTAGTGCAAACACCGACGAGCGCCTTCGCTGGTGCTACGCTAAGGTTGCCGAGGAGCAAGAGCAGATGAAGAAGGACAACGAGGTGGTGCTCTCGTAGCTTCGCTAGGCGCTTCAGGTGGAGTGGCAAGGGATGCCAAGACCCAGGAGGGCTGCTTCCTGGAGAGGAGAGAAGAGCTGAAAGCCTCCCTCAGTGAGGCAGAGGAGCACCTAGCCTAGGATCTTGTCAATCTGGGTGCCTTGAAGGAGCTGCAGGCCGCTCACCAAGGGCTCCATAAGTGATCGGACCTCCACGACAAGGTGGAGCGGGATCTCCATGTATTGGAGATAGAGAGATGCAAGATGTACCAGGCGCTTACCAAGTGCGCGGCCGCCACTCTCCAGGAATTTGGGGTAACTGACTTCTACGCCGGTCCCTTTGCTGATGCCAACACGGATGGCGTTTTCCTAACGCTCTTCCACCGGATTACGGCGGCACTAGAGGGGAGAGCTGAGCTCTACCACGGGTACCATCTGGACGAGTGCCACAAGATGATGCGGGTCATGGCGACCCATGTTCTCTCCGTCCTCTACCAGTACGACGTCAACTTCCCATGGAGGGTGCTCCTAGAGAAGGTGACGCATCCTACGGGAACCTCGCCCGACGAGGTCATGAGGTTCCAACAGCTTGTGGAGGAACGCGTCGACGTCTTCCTCCCGATCTTCGCGCGGACTGAAGAGGGCGATGACTCTGGGGACGCTGGGTCCTCTGACAATGAAGACGGGGGTTCCCCACACGACACACCTGGTGCCGGGGGTTGGCGAGCTATCTCCAGAAGTCAACGCTTTGGACCCATTGACCTGAGGAGCCTTTTCGACTATAATCCATTTAATGTACTCTAGCGCAATGGCCGTGTTTTGTACCTGATGTCTCTTTTGTGGCCTCGTGGCACGTATTTGTTCACGCTCTTGTTGAGGGTCTCGCCCTTTCCCTAGGCCTCACAGGGAGATGACCAAGGAGGTTGAGAGTGCAGGGGGATGCCTGTAGTGAGCTACCACGGCAAGTCGTAGGCGTCAGGACCTACAGGTGAGATGGCTTACTATTGTGGACAGGCAGTAAGTTCAGAGATACGCTTGTTAAGCACTGTAGTTTCCTAGCAGTCAGAGGGGCGGGTGCCTCGTGATCCGTCCCGCCGTCCTGTCAAGGAGGGGGTTGTCCTGTTAACATAGGGATTTTTGGTCTTTTGAGAGCTAGGAACCGTGGGTGAGGTGACTTGTGGACGAGGAGCGGGCCGTAAGTTTAGAGCTCGACACTTTAGGTTCTAGAGAGCTCGGGACCTGGAGGGACAATGCCTCATGATCCTTCGCGGTGAGGTATGCATACGTGTATTTTAGTTAGGAACCGTGGGTGAGGTGACTTGCAGCCAAGGAACGGGCCATAAGTTCAGAGCTCGACACTTTAGGCCCTTCGGAGCTTGAGCCACGAAGGGACAGTGCCTCGCGAGCCATCACCACGATGTCTTTTTTGTGCTAGGAACCATGGGTGAGGTAACTTGCGGCTGAGGAACGGTCTGTGAGTTCAGAGCTTGACACTTTAGGTTCTAGCAGTTTTGGGCTGCTGGAGGGAAGTGCCTCACGAGTTGACAGGAACCGTGGGTGAGGTAACTTGCAGCCGAGGAACTGGACGTAAGTTCAGAGCTCGACACTTTAGGTCCTGGAAATTTTGTGCCGCTGGAGGGAAGTGCCTAGCGAGCCACCCTGTAACCCTCTCGAGGAGAGCACCTATAATACCTTGGACCCTACGCTCTAGGATCAAGCATGGATGAACCAAAAGTGGACAAGACGTACTACCATGGGGCCAAAAGCCACACACAGTAGGCCCACCTCGTGGAGCATCGCACGGTACCGGCCAACCATCCCACCCACTTTTTAGAACATCGGGACAAGAGCAGGTGGCGTAGTCGACAGGTAAAGCTATCGAAATGTACACAAATGAGTATGTATGTCAACAACATAGAATATACATTAGAGCCACACCATCTAAAAGCAATAGAAAAAGAAATATTCAACACCATACGGCAAGATCCAAAAATCCTAGATAGATATCATAGTTTAGGATACATCCTCATACATCACACATCAGAGTATCAAGTGCAAGCGGAAATCAAGATCTGGGTACGGATAAGAAGCAAATCGGCATAAGATGCCCTGAAAATAAGCACATCCGCCGACAGATCTCATGGATCTCCATCCCGGAATCTCTACACCTGATAGTCAGTGCCCTCATCTTCAGTCTCCTTGACCCAGTAGCCTTCCTAAGAGTATACCTGTCCATCTGATCCAAATATTTATCGCGTGAGACCCTAGGGGTACTAAGAAAGTCTTAATGCGTCTAAAGGGGACAACCCGGGGTGACACAATTGCAGCGAAAGATAATAGCTA
The DNA here is from genome assembly GCA_916181665.1 of Avena sativa. Classification (NCBI taxonomy): domain Eukaryota; kingdom Viridiplantae; phylum Streptophyta; class Magnoliopsida; order Poales; family Poaceae; genus Avena; species Avena sativa. The sequence continues at coordinate 355,670,590 of OV702291.1, forward strand.
AACGGTTCTATAGAGACACGCTACACATCCGCCCAACCAGATATGGACGAACGCTCTCTAATTAGTAACAACAATTATATAAAAAACATAAATAAATATCGCTCGCCCTCTGACGTGGGCATACCCTATAGGTACTCGTGATCAGCATATATGGTCTAGCCCAGAAGAATCCCACGACATTGCTAGGGCCCAGTCGAGATTCGGGTGGCCTGGGAGACTTCGACTCCTTGTAGAACATAGCAAAGTACAAGATATAAGTTTAAAGAGAAAACCCTAATATGTAACCAACTCGTCCTACTATCCCGAGACCTAGCCTACCTATACAAAGGCTGGGTGGGGCAGCGAGGAGGATAGCCACAACCCTAGTTTCCACACCATCGCCAGATTGCATCTGCGCACCCGTGTAACTTTCGACTTTTTGATATTTCCAAGTGCAAACAAGAAGGAGTATGGTCTTCTATGAGGCTTGAACCAGGGTAAACCTCGTGTCACCTGTGTGCTTGTTTGCTAGCCAATCGATGGCTCCAGTGCTCCCTACTTCCTCGAACCTAAGTCCATTAACGATGGGCATTGATGAGTTAACCCCTCGTCGATTGGAGCCGTCTGTGGGAAATGGGAGTGCTGATGTTGCGGCTTCCTTGGCCCCATCAACCGCGATCTACAAATCCATAGCAGTAGAGACTCGCCTCCTTTTCGGAGCCTTCGAATTCACCATCCACACGCCAGCCACTCGCCTAGATTTCAAGTCCGTGGGCGATGGAATCGGCCTGGCTATCGAGAGCTTACGCTTCCAAGTTGGTCAGTTGGGCACACTTCGCCTCCCTGATCAGCCAAAGGTTCCCGCGATTGCTCCTGCATCGTGGTTTCCACCACCGATCGGCACCCTGAGCAAGCTCAATACCCCGACATCTGTCGGGAATATGGAAAACAACAATAGTTGCGAGTCCGATCTGGGTGATCTGGCAATAGAAGACAAAGCCTATGGCTCCAGATCTGAAAGCTAAGAGAGCAACAACTTCCCTAGCCACTACATTTGCGCTATGATCAATACGGGCGGCAGCGGCTGCAGCACTCGGGAGAACACCGGTAGTAGCGGTGGTATCCCAGTCGCGAATGGTGGCCCCTCCAACGGCGCCCCCACCGACAACGGGTCAATAGGCCACCCCCTAGTGACGGACCCATCCCAGAAGATCAGCCGCACCTCTCTGCGAATGAACATACCCAAGAGCGTGTACTGATCAAGCTCAACGACGCTGAGTGGCCCCACTGCAGGAAGGCCCTACGGGGCAACCCCTACCACCAAAGTCATCACAAGAGATGATGATGGGTTATCACTAGCTGCTCAAGGAGGATTTAAGGCGCCAACAATGAGTAATCGATCAGATCGACAAGCACAGGAGGGCAGCGGACGAGTCGAGCCTCCGACGAGCTACGCTCTCTTCCATCGGAGGATCCTCCTCAAGAGGCAATCATCATGCGGCCGCTAGAAGACGCTCTCGATTGTCCCACCTCACGGATAGGGAGTGAGAAGAATCCACTCGATCCCTCGACTTCTAGTTCATGACGGTGGACACACGGGGCAACGTTCTCCCAAAAACACCACAGGCAGCAGTGATGGCAGCCACCATCTACCTGCTCAACAACCAGCCGCCGGCTGGGGACCCACGATCCGCCATGCACCAATCTACGATCGCTAGTCTAGGACTAGTTGAAGCTGCGCTCACTGATGACCCACAAGTATAGGGGGTGTATCGTAGTATTTTCGAGGGAAGTGAAACCCAATTTATTGATTCGACACAAGGGGAGCCAAAGAATATTTATAAGCCTTAAGAACCGAGTTGTCAATTCAGCTGCACCTAGAAACAATCTTGCTCACAGCAGTTTATCAGTAGCAACAGTTTTGTAGTAGGAATAGTAAAGTAACAACAGTAGTAAAGTAAAGACAGTAGTAACAAAAGAAGTAAACAGTGGGATTCGAGTGCGGTAGGCATAGGGATGGATGGACGGGCGTTGCATGGACAAGACAATTCAAATAGCAATCAGAACATAGGGCAATTGCAGATAAATAAGATAAAGCATCTAAGTACTAGACAATCCTAGGCATGTGTACCATATATAGTCATACGTGCTCGCAATGAGAACTTGCACAACATCTTTTGTCCTGCCAGCCCGTTTGCAGTAGGGCCTCTAGGGAACTACTGGCAATTAAGGTGCTCCTTTTAATAGAACACCGGAGCAAAGCATTAACACTCCATGAACACATGTGATCCTCACATAAAAGCCATTCCCTTCCGGTTATCCCGATTTCTGACACTTCGGGGCCATAGGTTCCGGACAACAACGTGTGTATACAACTTGTAGATAAGACCAAAAACAATACTATCATAATGAATCAATAACATGTTTAGATCTGAAATCATGGCACTCGGGCCCTAGTGACAAGCATTAAGCACAACAAGTCGCAACAAAGTCATAAAGCACTAATAAAAGATACTAGGCACCATGCCCAAACAATCTGATGCCATTACATGAACGATCTCATCCAATCCCTACCATCCCCATAGCCTACAACGAGGGATTACTCACTCATAGATGGGGGAAACATGGATGGTCGATGGAGAAGCGATGGTGATGATGATGGCGATGATCTCCTCCAATTCCCCGTCCCGGTAGGGTGCCAGAACGGAGTTTCTGGTGCTGTTTCGTGGAATCTGGTGGTGGCGGCGGAGCGGAACTCCTTCTGAAAAATGTCGAACCCCCTAGAGTTTTTAGGTCTGAAGGCTTCTTATAGGCGAATAGGGAGACCGAGGAGGTGCCTGGGGCCACCACACCATGCCCTGGCACGGCCTGGCCCAACCCGCGCGTGGGGGTGGTGTGGCCAGCCCCTGGACCTCCTCCGTCTCATATTCTGGCTCCTGGAGTCTTCTGGAAAAATAGGCACTTTGGCTTTTGTCTCGTCCAATTCCGAGAATATTCATTTTCTGACTTTCCTGGAACCAAAAACAGCAGAAAACAGGCAGCTGGCACTGTGGCTCTTGTTAATAGGTTAGTCCAAGAAATCATATGAAAAGTACTCCAAAGTGTGGACAAAACACAAGAAAGTGGATAAAACCAAGCATGGAGCATCAAAAATTATACATACATTTGCAATGTATCAACATCCCCAAGCTTAACTCCTGCTCGTCCTCGAGTTGGTAAGTGATAAAAAGAAAGAATAATTTTTGAGGTGACATGCACCATCAAAGACTTGACCAAAGTATTTGTAAACATTCAAAGCTGGGATCATAGTACTTCAATCATAACATGAAAGACAAAGTTCTAGCAATAAGACAATGAAACTATGATGCAACATGAAAAGGCACAAACAAAAGATTCATGAATAACAATGCTTTGCAAGACGTTTGTTTGTTTCACATAAAGAAAACATAGCAAAGTGGCACTCAACTTGTCCCTCATAGAGTAGCAAGTATAAATGCATAGGACACCTTCAAAGTTTATAAGAGTGACTAGATACAAATAGTTTAAAACAAGCAATATCAAGGTATGCATCAATCAACAAGTCTTGGGACAATGCACATAGAACTAAGAATGGCCTCTATGCTCTCAAGAAAGTGCTCATAGAATGTGTGGAGACTCAACAAGGAAATGAACAGGTTTTGAAAAGTTTGAAAGGCTTCCAAATGCTAAAAGTATGGTACTCATTAGCTTTGAGCTCTCATTGCCCCTATCATAAGCATCTTTAAATGGTAAAGGTTAAAGTGACACACCTAAGAGGATATGCTTGACAAGTTATAAATCAAAGTCTCATGCCCCTTACTTACGAAGATCGATCCTCATGCTACTCAACTCCAGTCACAAGTAAGCTCTTGTCATTGTAAGTATATACGTATCATAGAGAACCGCCAACAGGGTACCCCTTGCACATGACACAGGAGCTATCCCATAATCAAAATGACAAGGCAAGCAGACAATGAGCATCTCATCGATCTTTTTATTTACTATGTGCATGGATTTTTATTGAGGATGCTTCATAGAATGCTCATTATGGTTATGTTGCAAGTTTCCACCATGATTAGGCATGGCTTAGGCTAGTGGCCCAGGTGTTTCTCTAACATACATACAAACTCCATGATCTTACAAGTTCCACTTTTATTTCACACCGCCGGGATCCATAAGCAAAAGAACATGATATCAACGAGGTACTAAGTACCAATGCAATGTTGAAAGCGTTCCCCATGATACATGGTTCTACCAACTTCAACTTATAAAGCGCAAGCATATACGCAACAAAGAAGGACACAATGGTTCAGGTTTATTAAATGCAAGAAAATAAAGTGTGCCATCAAGTTCGTGAGAGCTTTACTAACTAACTTTCTCATAACAAGCAAACATTTTATTCGGAAGAAAACAACGCATATTGAATATGCACGGAAGTAGCAAATGATGCTAATAGGTAGGTATGGTGGACACTTTGGCAATATTTGGTTTTAGAGAGTTGGAAACATGAGTACAACATACTCAGTGAAAGTGAAGGCTAGCAAATAGTAAGGGAGCGACAAATGAGAGAGCAATAATGGCCATAATCATGCAGAGCGACAAAACATAATTGATCAAAGCATAAAGTGATACTACAAGTTGAAAACTAAAGGATCATAAAGGCTTATGGTGACTTGGGATAGTCTTAACATGGTGTGAGCATGTGCCAAGTCAACCCAAATAAAGCATCGAAGGAGAATACCACAATACTATGCTTTAATATGCTAAAACAACGCATGATTCTTCCAAAGCACATTAAGCAATATCAATTGTTTATAACAATTCATGCTACAGCAAAGAATACTAAGCATAAATCCAAAACAATATCAAGCATGGCATGACAAAGCATAAGCCACAGTCAAAAACAAACTCTCTTTACCACTTAAGCTTCCTACTCTTTTCCAATCCAATCCAAACCAAACTATTTGAACACTAATGCATGAAAGAGGAAACCAATTTATTCAGAAAACTAAGCAAACCACGCAAACTAAAAACCAAAACGAAAACGAAAAATAAGACGCTCCAAGAACAACACAACTATGCATGAAACAATAAAAATGAAGCATTTGGAAGAAACCTGGGATTTTTATTGATGAAGAGGGGGATGCCTTGGGCATCCTCAAGCTTTGACGCTTGTACTTCTTGGATATTTCTTGGGGTGACACGCGTGGCATCCCCAAGCTTGAGCTTTAGTCCATCCTTCATCTCATTACTCATTCCTTCCATACACCCGAAATTTTTCCTTCATACAAAACTTCACACAATCTTTATTAGCAACATTAGTGCACTCAAGATAAATAAGTCTTAAGGTTCAGTTCTAACACCAAATAAACTTCCATTAGAACACTAGCTACTGTATCACTTCCCTCAAAAATCTCAATTCCCCAAAAGAACTCAAAAAGGAACCAACAAGAAGGAAATACAGAAAAATGGCAGAAATCTGTCAAAACAGACCAGTAGGTAAAGACGAATTTCTTAGAAGACCTTCTGTTGCTCAAATCAAAGAGTGTTGAACTAACGAAAGTTAGAAAACAACCTGGGGCAAAATCACAAAAATTCACGCCTCAAAAATACGTCCTGAGATTTTACACGAATTTGTACGGTGAAGCACATAAATCTGTTTCGGGACAGCAACTTTCATAATCATTACTTCTCTCTCATTAGAGGTTACTCTTGGCACAAAAAGCAAATAAAAAGGATAAGGAGCGGTTATTACTGAAGTAATAACTTGCAAGACTCATCTAAAACTTTTGGGTTATCTCCCAATAAGTACTTTTCTTTAATGCCTTTAAGTTAGGCAAAAGGAGCTTTTAAACTAAAATGGATAGAATAGAAGTAAGTGGACATAATCATGGTGAAAACATTGTTTTGTTCAATGAAATTCTTTTGTTAACAAGGTTGATCAGGTCTTGCTACCAAAACAATTCCATATGAGACAAAACTTTATATTCCACTAATGATTATGTTACCTCAACCTTGATAGCAATGGTCCCAATCATAATAGTTTCAAATTTTTCTCTTGGTATGGGACAATATATTTCTCCAACTTAAATGCCTTCAACATGTTCAATTGAATTCAAACCATAAGTCCTTTCAATCTTCTTGAGGAAATAGACAGTATGTTCCTTGTCATTAACATTGAAGGTCACCTTTCCTTGATTACAATTAATAACAGCTCCTGCAGTATTAAGAAAAGGTCTCCCAAGAATAATAGACATATTATCATCTTCGGGCATTTCAAGCACAACAAAATCAGTTAATATCAAGCAATTGTGAGCCACCTGAACAGGTACATCCTCACATATACCCACGGGAATAGTGGTAGATTTATCAGCCATTTGCAAAGATATATCAGTTGGTATTAATTTTTCCAGTTGAAGCCTCTTATAGAGAGACGAAGGCATAACACTAACTCCAGCTCCCAGATCACACAAAGCAGTTCTAACATAACTGTTCTTAATAGAGCAAGGGATAGTTGGAATCCCTGGGTCTCCAAGTTTCTTAGGAACCTTACCATTGAAGGAATAATTAGCAAGCAAAGTAGAAATTTCTTCATTAGGGATCTTCCTTTTATTCGAGACAATGTCCTTCATATACTTTGAGTAAGGAGGCAATTTAATAGCATCAGTCAAAGGAATTTGCAAGAATAAAGGCTTCATCCACTCACAAAACTTATTATAGTGTTCATCTTCCTTTAACTTGTGTTTATTATCAGGGAAAGGCATAGGTTTTTGGACCCAAGGTTCTCTTTCACTACCATGTTTCTTAGCAATAAAATCTTCTTTGGTGTATTTAGTATTCTTAGTGTGGTTTTCAGGTTCTTCTTCAACTTTTTCTTCTTTAGGAACAACATTTTATTCATTACCACTTTCAGTTTCAGCATCAAAGATAGATATACTATTAGGATCTATTATTGGGTCCGCAGCATAGAAAACAAAAAAATTCCTACGGTGTGAACTACACGCCAAGATCTATCTACTAGGTACAAAGCAACAGGTGGACATACATCCATGGAGAACTTACCCTCGAAGATAATGAGCTTTGTTAATGAGTAGGAACTCGTGGTTGATGTAGTCGTACACTTGCCGATCTCAAGATCATGATGAAGTCCAGCAGGTCCGGATCCAGCACGTCCATTAGATCCAGCTCCAGCACCACCAAGTCCAGCACCGCAAAGCAGCGGTGCATCCGTGATCGCACACACGTCCGGTACCCGACAACCTCCGTCCCTCGCTCTAGCAAAGCAGCGGAAGCAGCAACTCCTTTCCAGATAAAGCCACCGGGAACATGTATCTCGCTAATTCGAGACCATGGGGAATAATACTAGAGGGGGAGAGAGATCCTTCACAAGGAGGTGTGTGTGAGAAGTGAGGAGAGGGGGTGGCCTTTTATAGGAGGAGGGGGGTTCCCCTCCTTCATGGCCGGCGCATGGAGGAGGTGACTCTTCACCTCCTCCATTCATGTGGTGGTAACTCCCTCCACATAAATTTGCCCCTTCACATTCTCTTTTAAAGTCTCCACTTTAAATGCATTAAATTTCTCCAAATTTAATGCTCTCTCATTTAATAAAACTCTTTTATTATTTTTATTCAGAATTTTGTTAATTACTTTAATTAACAAACATTCACATAAAACCCCCTGCAACATTTCAATATTACATGCAGAACCAATTTCAGCAATTTCACCCGAAACAGTTTCGGTGTCTATTGAAATAATTCCAGCGCTTTCTTAAATCTTTATCTGAAACATATTTGCTCCAAATGGTGTCAGTATCCCTTAAGTGTGTCACTCTACGGTTCGCGAATAATGCAGACATGATCGAGACCCCTCTCAGATCAATAATCAGAAGCAGGACCTGGAGATCCATACTGACTCCTACACATTCAACGATGACTTCTGTGATCATGAGAACCTTTAACGCTAGTAACTAAATCCCTTTGTCTCGCAATATATTACATGTCTGAGATTCGATCATCGGTATCTCCATACCTAGTTTGATCTCGTTACCGACATGCACTCTTTTCTTGTTCCCATGATATAACATTCTAGTGATCACATCACTTGCTTGCAAGCTATTTCAATGTGATATCACCGAGAGGGCCCAGAGTATATCTATCCGTCATCGGGATGGACAAATCCCACTCTTGATCCATGAGCCTCAACATAACACCTTCGTAGCACTAAACCCACCTTTATAGTCACCCTGTTACGGTGTGATGTTTGATGTTATCAAGATACTCTTCTGGTGTTAGCAATTAACATGATCTCATGGTCTAAGGATAAAGATTACTTCGTATGATGTTATAGCAATATAAACATAATGACTTTGATCGTAATGCTATACTTCGGATGAATGTTCATCACATCATTCCACCAATGGTGTGACCTTGTTATTAACAACATCCAATGTCCATGATCAGGAAACCTTGATCATCTTGTTAATCAACAAGCTAGTCTATAAGATAGGCATAACTAGGAACCCTTTTTGTTTATTAAACACACATGTATTGATGTTTCTGATCAATACAATTCTAGCATGTAAAATAAACATTTATCATAAACATGGAATAAGATAATAACCACTTTATTATTGCCTCTCGGGCATATTCCCTTCAGTCTCCCACTTGCACTAGAGTCAATAATCTAGTTTGAAAAACTTTGTGTATTGAACACCTATGGCTTTCTGGTGTTGCATATATGCTATTGCTAGTGGTTAACATAATCTCCGGATCTGACAGTTTCAGGTCCGTGTGTATTTGCATGTCTTTGCGTCTCTACGCATCACTCATTCTCAAATGAGATGGCATTGTTAAATTTGGTCCTCTGGTGAGACCTTTAGTTTGTTCGGGTTAAAATATGTTCATATTATTGTCACACAATATATCTTCATAGTATTAGCCCACTTTGAACCACACCTAGTTTGATAACAAACTACTTAACACAAATGCCCTCCTATGCTGCTACTATAGTAGTCATATACTTAGCCTTTTGTTGTAGTATCCGTCACAATATCTCAACTTTGGAACTCATCCAAATCCATCATGGAACATCCTTTCCATTATATTGTGCCACCCATAGTCTAAATTGAGATAAATTTAATTTGTATCTTGTGACAAAACTAGTATCAATGTAACACTTTACAATGAACTACCTTTAACTATTTGTCACTTATACATGATATATTCTTAGTTCTTCCAAAGCTCATAAGAATATCTACTATTGTCCAATGATCATCTTATGAATCATTCTGGTATATGCTCATAACATTTAGAGCATATGACATTCTGGATATATACATATCATGGTATAATCGATCAAAATCTTCATGTGATTTTACTCACCAAGTGTTGAAACACTTGAATTTTGATACAATCCTTTCCATGCAGCAAGAACCTTTCTTGTTGTTTCCATATTGAACCCTTTCAATATCTCATATATGTATGTCTGGCACAACCATATTAGCGCCTTAATCTATCCATATAGATATTGATGCCTAATATTCCGGGTTTGCCCAAGTCTTTCATAGAAATCTTATTTTAATGAAATCCTTAACTTGTGTCAATTCAAGTACATCATTTCCAATCAACAATATGTCCTCTACATAATGTATTAGAAATATGTCTCAGCGCTCCCACTTAATTTCATGCAATTGCAAGCATCTTCATCATCTCCGATGAATTTAAACTCTTTTAACAGTTTCATCATGGTGAAGATTCCAACTCCGCTATGCTTACTTCAACTATTGAAGTTTGCATGCCCTTTTAGCACCCTTTGAATTAACAAAACCCTTTGGACCATGTCATGTACATGTCCTAGGTTACCGTTCTATTAGAAGAACCTTGTTTTGTTTATTCAACTACCATATACCAAATTATATGTAGTGGTTGCTACATTAATCCGTCAAAACTATATATCGCTATGAAAGATCAAATCTTGTCATAGTCAACTCCTTGAACATTGTCGTAAACTTCTTTCCGACATGTCGACTATTTTATAGATGTTAAACATCCGTGTCTTATTTCTTTATAGATCCAAACACGACCGATAGGCTTCACGCCTTTCCGGAGGGTCTTCCAAGTTCAGAAACTTGTTTTCTCGTGTATGGATACTATCACGGATTCTATGACTTCTAGTCATTTTATGGAGTCAGGTCCCATCATCGCTTCTTTGCATGTAGTTAGTTCATCATTGTCAAAACAATAACGACTTGCTTATCAAATCTTACTATTTGATTCTTACCGACCCACATGGTTCTATAGGAACTCTAATCTCCGACATCACACCTTTTGTAATCACGAGAGCCATGAGCATTGTGGCCGCCACCGGGACACTTTCCGGCCCTGCGCTACTTAGCACATATAGCTAAGGTTCAACAACCTTATCAAAGTTCTATTGTCCTCCCACTTAACTTTTCACGAAAAATTCCTTCTCAAGAAACTTGACGTTCCAAGTAACAAACTCTTTTGTCCTCGGTGTTATGGAGAAATTCCCAACAAATTCTTTGGGATAACCTACAAAGACGTGCTTATCCAACTTTGGTTGTAAACATTTTACTTATGCACAGCATACCAAAATTTAAGAAAAGACAATTCGGGTTTTATCCCAAACCATAACTCATATGGTGTCATTTCAATGGATCACGATGGTGCTCTTTTCAGTGTAAAAGTGGTAGTCTCTAAAGCTTCAATCTTTAAAACATAATGGCAGTTTTATAAATGACACCTTTGATCTTACCATGTCAAACATGGTTTGATTTCATCTCTCGAAATGCCATACTCCTATGGTTTATCGGGAAAACACAAATCATGGAACAATTCCTCAAATCTTAGGTGTTTTGCTAAACCTGTAACTCAAATATCTTCCTTTATGATCGAATCATAAACTCTTTATTTTCTTGTTACAATAATTTTCCACTTCATCTTGAAAGTCTTTGAACAATTTTCAAATATTTCATACTTATTCCTTATTAAGTAAATATACAGATATATTCACTCAAATTTTCGGAGAAAGCATATGAAGCAAAAAGATCCATCGCATATGGCTACACATAATGGACTTATGCACATCAGCATGCACAATTTCCAATAAGCTAGTCATCCGTTCCTCTTTGGCCTATGAACGGAGTTTCAATTATCTCGAGGAAAGTCTCACATGCGTCAATTGATCAAAATCAAGGACTCCAAAATTCCATCAACATGGAGTTTCTTCATGTTTTCTTTCAAATATAATTCAAATAGCGATGTCACTTCATAAGTGATCTTTCAATCATTTGTCTTGCGACATTTTAGCAATAGTGTTTATGGATGTGATTTCTCCAACTAGACTTGTAAAAGTTAATCCATCCTTTATGGAATACGGTAATTATTTCAACAGCCATTGTTCTCATAATACCGGAACAAAATAACAATTATTTAAACAAATCTTGAAGGCTTGGTTTGATGACAACGAAAAACACAATAACACTTTATTTGTTTTCGATGAACATCACCACTCATTCTCTTGCTAGTTACTTAGGCCATTGTAGTTCATGAATTGCGTTGTCCTGTATGACACTTCATACCAACCAATTCGATATCCAATACCGGTATCCAATACCTAAGAACCACATTGTTTAACAAGCAAGGAATATAGCCATAACATGTATATCTTCTATATACCTAAGTTGGACATCTCCAACCTTTTATTTTCTGCCAAATATTTTATAGATTCTCTTTCAGCAATTCCTTTTCTTTTAAAAGAATCAATCAACATCAATAGTGGTGTCATCAACATGACACATGGTACAAAGCGTATATAGTCAAATACTAATACCTTTGGATTTGCACTTTGAAGTTGATCACCATCATCAAATGTTTGGTGTTCTTTCAAAAATCCATTCTTTAGTAATCTATTAGTGTAGTAAACATTTTACTTACATCTTCTATTCATCCTTATCATGACAACTTTCATGATCAAGCTACTATAGCCTATAAGGAAGAATCGCGAGTATAATATCAGTTCCCAAAACCTTTTTGGTAGATTCGGATGCCTAGCATCTCCATCCTTCACAAATTCTCATACAATATGAGAACATGTATTTTGCTAAATTATACTCTATCATAATGCAACCAAAAACATTGTTTCAGATATCACAATATGTTTCACACATGATGGTTTCTGAAACAATTTCCAGCTCCAATATAATCTTGATATTAAAACAACTTTTTGAATATCTATAATCATGGAGGCAAACATGATACTTTAGATACTAACATTGGAATTCTTACTCTTGATTTAATACTACTTATTAAACTTCATGGAGTAAATAGAGTTTGCTGAAAGTTTGCAATAGGACTTATAAACTTTAAATTGACATTCAAAACAATACGATACCAGTTCGTAAAGTAAATATCCAGAATTCTATAGTTCTATTATCTCAATTAAAAGTAAGCATAAGGTAGTGCACAGATGCCAATGACTACAACAAATTATGCAAATTCACTTTGATTTAGTTTATGACAAATTGAGTTCAACTAATCCAAATTAGAAATGAACTCCCACTCAAAAACGACATCCCTCGTGCCTTTTTGGTGATTACATGGACCAAATCCACTACACCAAGTCCGATCATCATGTGAGACAGTGTAGCTTCAAAGGCGAGCATCAATATGGTCATCACATCAACTATATGACTCATGCTTAACCTTTCGGTCCGTGTTCCGAGGCCATGTCTATATATGCTAGGCTCGCCAAGTAAGAACCTTAGTATTCGCGTGTGTAAAACTGTCTTACACCCGTTGCATGAAAGCGTAGAGTTGAGAAAACCCGATCATCACGTGATGTCTCGAAAACACGATCCATAAAACGGTGCATACTTAAGGAAGAACACATTTTATCTTGATATTTAAATGAGGGATCATCTTACAATGCTACAGAAAGCGCCAAACTAGCAGTATAAGATGCTAACATCTAATGTGTAAAGTGAGATGATATGGTCCATGCATTTGATCTCTATCACTTGCATCGTGGTATGATCTCTATCATTCCTTTGTGTGTAAGGCCAAGGTCTATGGAACTTACACGTTGAGTGTGTTGTAAGAGTATCTATCATACATCTACTTACAACAATACCATATCAATACACTAGCCCAACAACGATATAAACTAGACGCCTCTAATTTATCAATTGCAAGTTTTACGTGGCTTAGGGCTTTCGGAGATAGAACCGTTCTTACCTACGAACATGAACCACAACGAGGATAACTAAGTTATTAGAAACTCGTTGTAAATCAGATATTGACTATAGTAGGAGAGACAGACACCCGCCAGCCACTTATGCAAAACAAGTTGCATGTCAGTCGTGGAACCGGTCTCATGTACGATGACATGTAAGGTTGGTCCGGGCCGCTTCATCCCACTATGCCACCAATATCCAAAATACATGAAAGAAGCAATAACATGATCATCATCACCCACATATAAACATATGTGTACTACCCGCGCTAAGCAGCTACGCATAGATCAGGCTCTGATACCAATGTTGGGTCCACAGCATAGAAAACAAAAAAATTCCTACGGTGTGAACTACACGCCAAGATCTATCTACTAGGTACAAAGCAACAGGTGAAAAAACATCCATGGAGAACTTACCCTCGAAGACAATGAGCTTTGTTAACGAGTAGGAACTCGTGGTTGATGTAGTCGTACACTTGCCGATCTCAAGATCGTGATGAAGTCTAGCAGGTCCGGCTCCAGCACGTCCATTAGATCCAGCTCCACCACCGCAAAGCAGCGGTGCATCCGTGATCGCACACACGTCCGGTACCCCGACAACCTCCATCCCTCACTCTAGCAAAGCAGCGGAAGCAGCAACTCCTTTCCAGATAAAGCCACCGGGAACATGTATCTCGCTAATCCGAGACCATGGGGAATAATACTAGAGGGGGAGAGAGATCCTTCACAAGGAGGTGTGTGTGAGAAGTGAGGAGAGGGGATGGCCTTTTATAGGAGGAGGGGGGTTCCCCTCCTTCATGGCCGGCGCATGGAGGAGGTGACTCTTCACCTCCTCCATTCATGTGGTGGTAACTCCCTCCACATAAATTTGCCCCTTCACATTCTCTTTTAAAGTCTCCACTTTAAATGCATTAAATTTCTCCAAATTTAATGCTCTCTCATTTAATAAAACTCTTTTATTATTTTTATTCAGAATTTTGTTAATTACTTTAATTAACAAACATTCACATAAAACCCCCTGCAACATTTCAATATTACATGCAGAACCAATTTCAGCAATTTCACCCAAAACAGTTTCGGTGTCTATTGAAATAATTCCAGCGCTTTCTTAAATCTTTATCTGAAACATATTTGCTCCAAATGGTGTCGGTATCCCTTAAGTGTGTCAATCTACGGTTCGCGAATAATGCAGACATGATCGAGACCCCTCTCAGATCAATAATCAGAAGCGGGACCTGGAGATCCATACTGACTCCTACACATTCAACGATGACTTCTGTGATCATGAGAACCTTTAACGCTAGTAACTAAATCCCTTTGTCTCGCAATATATTACATGTCCGAGATTCGATCATCGGTATCTCCATACCTAGTTTGATCTCGTTACCGACATGCACTCTTTTCTTGTTCGCGTGATATAACATTCTAGTGATCACATCACTTGCTTGCAAGCTATTTCAATGTGATATCACCGAGAGGGCCTAGAGTATATCTATCCGTCATCGGGATGGACAAATCCCACTCTTGATCCATGAGCCTCAACATAACACCTTCGTAGCACTGAACCCACCTTTATAGTCACCCTGTTACGGTGTGATGTTTGATGTTATCAAGATACTCTTCCGGTGTTAGCAATTAACATGATCTCATGGTCTAAGGATAAAGATTACTTCGTATGATGTTATAGCAATATAAACATAATGACTTTGATCGTAATGCTATACTTCGGATGAATGTTTATCACATCATTCCACCAATGGTGTGACCTTGTTATTAACAACATCCAATGTCCATGATCAAAAACCTTGATCATCTTGTTAATCAACAAGCTAGTCTATAAGAGAGGCATAACTAGGAACCCTTTTTGTTTATTAAACACACATGTATTGATGTTTCCGATCAATACAATTCTAGCATGTAAAATAAACATTTATCATAAACATGGAATAAGATAATAACCACTTTATTATTGCCTCTCGGGCATATTCTCTTCATCTATAGCAGGTTCAGAGGGTTCTACAACAGTTTTATGTTTATTTTTCCTTTTCTTACGAGTAGAACCACTATTTTCAGCTTGTTGAGAATCCTGCTCAATTCTTTTGGGATGCCCCTCAGGATATAGAGGATCCTGGGTAACAGCACCACTTCTAATTCTAATTTCGTAAGCATGTTTTTCTTTAGCAGCATTAACTAGTAAGTCGTTTTGCACTTTAACGAGTTGATCTATTTGAGTTTGAACCATTTGAAAGTGTCTAACAATCATTTTAACATCATTAGAGGTTCTTTCCACAATATATTTCAACTCAACAATAGCTCTAGTGTTTTCCATTAGATGATTTTGCACCCTTTTATTAAAGTTATCTTGCTTAACAATAAAGATATTAAATTCTTCTAAGAATTGATCAGGAGTTTTAGAGTAAGGGATATCACCTTCATCAAAGTGTTGGAGAGAGTGTACCTCAATAGTGAATGAGTAGGGAATAGGCTTACATAATTCTTCTATAGGAGGTAAATTCTTGACATCTGCAGCTTTAATTCCCTTCTCCTTCAGACATTTCTTAGCTTCCTTCATCACTTCATCATTTAATTCAATAACTCCCCTCTTATTTGATGTTGGAATAGGCACAGGAATAGATGGTTCAGGTACAATTACTTCAGGTATAGCTTGTTTAGGAGGAGCCCAATCTTCATAATTCTTGCTTATTTTAGCCATTAATTCCTCAGCTTCCTTAGGAGTCCTATTCCTGAAAACACAATCAGCACAACTATCTAGGTATGGCCTAGATTCTTCGGTTAGTCCATTATAAAATATATCAAGAAGCTCATTCTTAGGTAATGGACTTCCAGCCTGTGCATGAATCAAAGCACAAAACCTTGCCCAATATTCGGGCAAAACCTCTTTTTCTCCCTGTTTAAAATCAAAAAGTTCCTGCAAAATAGCATGTCTAGCATTGGGAGGAAAATATTTCTGCAAGAAAGTACTAATCAAGCACTCAGGGCTATCAATAGATCCAGGAGGTAAATTACTAAACCAAGTTTTAGCTTTTCCTTTCAGTGAAAAGGGAAAAATCTTAGCAACAAAGTAAGTACGCATCTTAATATCATCAGAAAACAAGCCACTCATGGTAGAAAGTTCATTCATATGTGCTACCGCACTTTCATTCTTAGTCCCACAAAAAGGTTCTTTCTCGACAATAGCTATGTAAGATAGATCGAGAGAGAAATCATAATCTTCATCTATAATGTTTATGAGAGAAGTACCAAACTTAGCATCAGGAGACAATTTGGGTCTAATAGTACGCCTCTCAAGGAGGCTCTTAGCAGCGCTCCTATCATGGGTGTTTTTACATTCTTTAATAAATTCATCGGTCATCTCAACA
The DNA here is from genome assembly GCA_916181665.1 of Avena sativa. Taxonomy (NCBI): domain Eukaryota; kingdom Viridiplantae; phylum Streptophyta; class Magnoliopsida; order Poales; family Poaceae; genus Avena; species Avena sativa. The sequence goes on from OV702291.1 coordinate 355,687,218, forward strand.
TAACCATCTTCAATATCATAACTCTCACTAGACTCAGGTGAGCTAACAGGTGTGGTAGTGTCATCATTAGGAGTTTTGGTATTTCCAGCTATAGTTCTAGCAATCGTAGCATCTAGGAAAGGACCTAATGAACCACTCTTATCAAGCATAGTAGAAGCAGCATCATAAGCATCAGAAGTTTCAGATTCAGCAGGAGTAGCAGTGTGTGTAGCATGTGTATGTGGTGGTGTAAGGAACTTACTCATAACAGACAGTGAATCAAGAGCAGCAGAGGTGTTTAGAACCGTACCTGTTCTTGTAGTGGATGGTAAAATAGGAACATTGCCATCACGAGACTTACCCATGATGGATGGATAGCAGCGAACAATAGAGAATCCAAGTGAACTTGATAAATTAAGCTATGCTCCCCGGCAACGGCTCCAGAAAATAGTCTTGATGACCCACAAGTATAGGGGGTGTATCGCAGTATTTTCGAGGGAAGTGAAACCCAATTTATTGATTCAACACAAGGGGAGCCAAAGAATATTTATAAGCCTTAACAACTGAGTTGTCAATTCAGTTGCACCTGGAAACAATCTTGCTCACAGCAGTTTATCAGTAGCAATAGTTTTGTAGTAGGAATAGTAAAGTAACAGTAGTAGTAAAGCAAAGACAGTAGTAACAAAAGCAGTAAATAGTGGGATTCGAGTGCGGTAGGCATAGGGATGGATGGACGAGCGTTGCATGGACAAGACAATTCAAATAGCAATCAGAACATAGGGCAATTGCAGATAAATAAAATAAAGCATCCAAGTACTAGACAATCCTAGGCATGTGTTCCATATATAGTCATGCGTGCTCGCAATGAGAACTTGCACAACATCTTTTGTCCTGCCAGCCCGTTTGTAGCGAGGCCTCTAGGGAACTACTGGCAACTAAGGTGCTTCTTTTAATAGAACACTGGAGCAAAGCATTTACACTCCATGAACACATGTGATCCTCACATCAAAGCCATTCCCTTCTGGTTATCCCGATTTCTATCACTTCGGGGCCATAGGTTCCGGACAACAACTTGTGTATACAACTTGTAGATAAGACCAAAAACAATACTATCATAATGAATCAATAACATGTTCAGGTCTGAAATCATGGCACTCGGGCCCTAGTGACAAGCATTAAGCACAACAAGTCGCAACAAAGTCATAAAGCACTAATAAAAGATACTAGGCACCATGCCTTAACAATCTAATGCCATTACATGAACGATCTCATCCAATCCCTACCATCCCCATAGCCTACAGCGGGGGATTACTCACTCATAGATGGGGGAAACATGGATGGTCGATGGAGAAGCGATGGTGATGATGATGGCGATGATCTCCTCCAATTCCCCATCCCGGCAGGGTGCCAGAACAGAGTTTCTGGTGTTGTTTCATAGAACCTGGTGGTGGCAGAGGAGCGGAACTCCTTCTGTAAAAACGTCGAACCCCCCGGAGTTTTTATGTCAGAAGGCTTCTTATATGAGAAGAGGGAGACCGAGGAGGTGCCTGGGGCCACCACACCATGCCCTGGCACGGCCAGGCCCAGCCCGCGCCTGGGGGTGGTGTGGCCAGCCCCTGGCCCTCCTCCGTCTCGTATTATGGCTCCTAGAGTCTTCTGGAAAAATAGGCACTTTGGCTTTTGTCCCGTCCAATTCCGAGAATATTCATTTTCTGACTTTCCTGGAACCAAAAACAGCAGAAAACAGGCAGTTGGCACTATGGCTCTTCTTAATAGGTTAGTCCAAGAAATCAAATGAAAAGTACTCCAAAGTGTGGACAAAACTCAAGAAAGTGGATAAAACCAAGCATGGAGCATCAAAAATTATAGATACATTTGCAATGTATCACTCACTAAGGATCCAACATCAGAGCTAAAGAAAAGCAAGGTTCGAGCCTAGCACTACTCTCCCTCCTCCTTCAGTGATGCCGACCATAACTTGTCGCGGTGACACTGCTCACGACAAAACGACTACGATTATGATGCACATGATGACATCAAGCAGCGCAAGGTCGACAAGATGCGCGCGAGGCGCGCCCGCTCTATGGACTTGCAAGATGATGGGACGAAGCTTTGCGGCGCCAGCTGCTTCAATAGAGCCATCGAACAAAAGCGAATGCCAAAAGGGTTCAAACTCCCATCAGAGAATCCAAAATTCGACGGCCTCCAAGACGCGAAGATCTAGCTAGAGGATCATATCTCTTTTGCGTTAGGGTGCACGGCGGAACCACAAGCATGGTTATGCAATGCCTCTAGCTATAGCTCCAAGGCACCACCTGTGCATGGCTAAACAAACCTCCCACGCGCGTCATTCCGCAGATGGCATGAGTTAGTCTACATCTTCGTGCCAATCTTCAAGGGCACTTACAAAAGGCCTGCATCAATTGAAGAATTAAGAAGCTGCTACCAAGAGACCAGCGAGTCATTGCGCTCGAACATTCAGAGGTGGTCCATCATCAAAAACTCTATGTAGGACATCGCCGAAGATCGCGCAATCGACGCATTCAACGGCGGCGTAAGCCGCAGAGAGCTCAGAGAGGAGCTAGGCCGATCGATGCCAAAAACAATTGACCACCTGATGGAGATCGTGAACAGGTTGGCTGATGGAGAGGACTCGGTGAAAAAAAACCGTGCCCACTCAGACGATGATGACGACCTCGGTCGCAGACGCGATCACCGAGGAAAACACCAGATGTACAGTTATGAGGACCGCGAGGAAGTCGACATTGTCACAGCTAGCTACGCCGATAAACGCGACGACGGCAACCGCAACAGTGGATACCATAGCGGTGGATACCGCGTCAGCGGGAAAACCACGCAAGTATGGCAACCCATACCTGCGATGAAGCACCTGGAACATCTATCCAGGACAAACTGTCTGGACCTTGCAACGTACATTTCTACATCGACAAACACGACGGCAAGAAAAAATCCAGTCACCTCCTGAAGGACTGCCGCAAATTCCTCAGGCTCCATAAAGGCCTGGCGCAGATGAATCGCGACGCGATAAACCAGGGCTATGGAGCTGCCCCTGGTGCCATGGCTCATGGAGCACCGCCACCACCACCCGGGCCACCCCCACCCGTGGCCGCGCTATTCCAGAACTACGGAGGCGAGCAGTACCCGCGAACGCTGGGGAATATGGGCATGATCCAAAAAGGACACCCCTCCAATAGAGTGCAAAAGTCAATCACTCGCCAAATAAATTTGGCGGTCAATTCTCCACCCCAACCACTAAGTACCTCAATGAGTGCAAGTCCTGTTTCACCTTCGATAAGCGCGATCATCCATGCCAGGTGCCTCGCCCAGGCCACTCTCCTTTAGTGCTCAAGGCACAAATTGGCGGCTTCGAGATGAGTCGCGTCTTTATGGACAATGGCAGTGGCATCAACCTCTTGTTTGCCAGCACCTTGTGAGCCATGCGGATCCCCTGTCATCCCTGGAAACATTCGACACAATGTTCCACGGCATCGTCCCAGGGAAGGGCATGTACCCCTGGGCAAAATTAGCTTGGACGTCATCTTCGGCATGCCAGCAAACTTCCGGCGAGAGCGCATCGAATTCGAAGTGGTGGATTGGCCTTCACAGTACCATTGCATCCTCGGACGTGTCGTGTTCACGAGGTTCATGGTGGTGCCACACTACGCCTACCTGCAGATGAATATGTCAGGCCCTAACAGCATTATCACCGTCAACGGAAGCTTCGAGAGGTCAGACAGCTGTGATAGGGAATTCAACAGAATCCCCCAATCCTTCGGAATGCAGGAGGAGCTGGCAAGGCTGAAGGAATCGACAAACAACTGTATTCCTCCCCCTAGTAAGCTAAACACACCTGATCAGTCCTTCGACTCATCGGTGCAAAACAAGGTGGTCTAGTTCCATCCAACGGACCCTATCAAGACGGCCCTCATCGCCAACAATTTGAGTTCCACATAGGAACTCGCGCTTGTCAATTTCCTCCGTGAGCGTTGGGAAATCTTTGCCTGGTGTCCAGCGGACATGCCAGGGGTTCCCAGGGAATTTGCGGAGCACTCACTCAACGTAAATCCCGAAGAAAGACTGATGGCCCAAAATATATCAAGCTCGTTGGCGAACCCCAAGAGGAAGGTATGTGATGAACCACAAGTATAGGGGGTGTATCGTAGTATTTTCGAGGGAAGTGAAACCCAATTTATTGATTCGACACAACGGGAGCCAAAGAATATTTATAAGCCTTAACAACTGAGTTGTCAATTCAGCAACACCTGGAAACATTCTTGCTCACAACAATTTATCAGTAGCAACAGTTTTCTAGTAGGAATAGCAAAGTAACAGCAGTAGTAAAAGTAAAGACAGTAGTAATGATTGCAGCAAACAGTAGGATTCGAGCGCGGTAGGCATAGGGATGGATGGACGGGTGTTGCATGGATAAGACAATTCACATGGCAATCAGAACATAGGGCATTTGCAGATAAATAAGATAAAGCATCCAAGTACCAAATAATCCTAGGCATGTGTTCCATATATAATCATACATGCTCACAATGAGAACTTGCACAACATCTTTTGTCCTGCCAGCCCGTTTGCAGTGGGGCCTCAAGGGAACTACTGGCAATTAAGGTGCACCTTTTAATAGAGCACATGAGCAAAGCATTAACACTCCGTAAACACATGTAATCCTCACATCAAAGCCATTCCCTCCGGTTATCCCGATTTCTGTCACTTCGGGGCCATTGGTTCCAGACAACAACGAGTGTATACAACTTGCAGGTAAGACCATAAACAATACTATCATAATGAATCAATAACATGTTCAGATATGAAATCATGGCACTCGGGCCCTAGTGACAAGCATTAAGCATAACAAGTCGCAACAAAGTCAAAAAGCACTAATAGTAGATACTAGGCACCATGCCCTAACAATCCGATGCCATTACATGAATGATCTCATCCAATCCCTACCATCCCCATAGCCTATACTGGGGATTACTCACTCATAGATGGGGGAAACATGGATGGTCGATGGAGAAGCGATGGTGATGATGATGGCGATGATCTCCTCCAATTCCCCGTCCTGGCAAGGTGCCAGAACGAAGTTTCTGGTTCCGAATCGTGGAATCTGGTGGTGGCGGCATAGTGGAACTCTTTCTGGAAAAACTCGAACCCCCTAAGTTTTTAGGTCAGAAGGCAACTTATAGCCAAAGAGGGAGACCAAGGGGGTGTCTGGGGCGGCCAGACCACCCCTGGCGCGGCCAGGACGAGCCCGCGCAGTCAGGTGGTGTGGCCAGGGCCCAGCCACCCTCCGTCTCATATTCTGGCTCTGTTAGTCTTCTGGTGAAATAGGATTTTTGGCATATTTTCCGGGAATTTTCCTGATAGTTGATTTTCTGCACAAAAACTAGACACCAAGGCAATTCTGCTGAAAACAGCGTCAGTCTGTGTTAGTTGCATCCAAATCACACAAGTTTAGAGGAAAAACAATAGCAAAAGTGTTTGGGAAAGTAGATACATTTTGTACGTATCAACTCCCCCTAAGCTTAGCTTATTGCTTGTCCTCAAGCAATCCAGTTCAAAACTGAGTGCGATAAAAGAAACTTTCACAAACACATTTGCTTCATATGATGTATATATTCTCAGCATGTGATCAACTACTTAGAAAATTCATAATAAAGAGTATGCAACTAAGTTTACTTAATAGGCAATGCAAGCTATGAAGAGATTCCAACTCAAAAATAAAAAGTAGCATGAAGCATAAACATAAGCAACATTACAATGCTCATAACAAGGTATGATAGAGTGGTATCTCGCTTGCCTTTGATTATGAATGCCAAGGCACCTCTGAAGTTCAAGTGAAGACTAGAAGTAAAGATGTCAAAGATACAAGCATCAAAGTCATAACACAAATAATCAAGTTTTGAGACAAGCACATTATACTAAGAATGACAACTATGCTCTCAAGAAGGTGCTCATAGAATAGGTGGTCACTCAACAAAGAAATGAAAAAGGTTTTGAATAGTTTGAAAGGCTTCCAAATGCTGAAAGTATGGTACTCATTAGCTTTGAGCTCTCATTGCCCCTATCATAGGCATCTTTAATATGGTTAGAGTGAAAGTGAGGTCCAATCTGAGTTATATGCTTGATAGACTATAAACTGGAAATCTCATGTCCCTTGAGTACGAGGGCCGCTCCTCATGCTACTCAACTTTAGTTACCGGTAAGTTCTTGTCATCGTAAATACGTGCGTATCATTGAAAACCGCCAATGGGGTACCCCTTGCCCGATGATACAGAAGAATCCCCATATCAAAATGACAAGGAAAGCAGACAACGAGTATCTCAGCAATCTTCTTATTTACCATGGGAAAATGGTGCTTTTTTTTCTCTCTTTCCTCTTTTCTCATATCTCTTTTTTTTCTTTTTCTCAATAGATATCGCTCTTTTTTTATAAGAAGAATGCTTCATAGATACTCATTATGGTTACGCTACAGGTTTCCACCATGACAGCATGGATTAGACCAGCGGCATAGGCGTTTCTCTAACACACATGCATAACTCCATGGACTTACAAGCTCCTCTTTTATTTCACACCGACGACATCCGCAAACAAAAGAGCATGATATCAACTGGGTATATCTTTACAGGTGTTGAAAGCGTTCCCTGTGACACCATTGTTCTGCTAATCTGCAGCCTATAATTTGCAAGCATATAACTTTCATGGACAGTCACAATGGTTTAGGTTTATTAAGTGCAGGAAATAAAGTGTGCCATCAAGTTCGTGAGAGCTTTACTAACTAACTTTCTCATAACAAGAAAACATTTTATTTGGAAGAAAACAAGGCATATTGAATATGCACGCAACAACAAATGATGCTAATAGGTAGGTATGGTGGACACTTTTGGCAATATTTGGTTTTAGGGAGTTGGAAACACGAGTAAAACATACTCAGTGTAAGTGGAGGCTAGCAATAGTAAGGGAGCGACAAACAAGAGAGCAATAACTGTCATAATCATGCTTGCAACAGAACATGACTAATCATGGCATAAAAGTGATTCAAGACCCTCAAGACAAAATAATTCATCGAGGCTTAACTGATTATTTCAGTCATATGCATGCGTGAGCATGTGCCAAGTCAATTCAAGTGAAACATTCTGAGGAGGATACCACGGTGTCATACCAAGTTATGAATAGAGTAATGCAAGCAAACATTCATATGACATGGTACAAACTATTAGCGAGCTGGAGCTAATCATCAGAAAGAAAGAACTACTAAGCATCCATAAATAACACACACCCTACACGAACAGGCTAAACATGCCTACAATGATGAGTATATGTACAAAAATGAAAACAAATAGTGTTCGTTACCAGCCTCTTACCACGCCTCAAGTTGTCATTAATCCTCATTATTACCCTACACTTGTGTGGTTTGAATAATAATATGAAACCAAATTCCTCTAAGAACTCCTGAACCCTGCAACAAACTCACAACCAAAGAAGAACAACAAATATTTTTGGTGTTTTCGATTTTTAAAACAAGAACCAAAAAGGAAGAACAAGTAAAGCAAAATCTTTTTGGGTTTTTCGAATAGTTCAAACAAAGCAAAAAGGGACAAGCAAACCAAGGCAAAAAGAAGAAGAAGCAAACAAAGAGAAACAACAAAAATATTTTTGGTCTTTTTGTTTGTTTTGGAAAGCGAAAACAAAGAAAGAATGAAAACTAAAAAGAGAGCGAAACATAAATATACAAAGTGCTGACGAAAGATGATATGGAGATGAGTGTGATGTCAGTGTACCTCCCCCCAAGCTTAGGATTTTGGCCTAAATGGGTATCAATCCCAAGCTGGCCAGGATGGAGCGCCTCCGTAGTACGGCGAGGAGGTACCCTCGTCCTGGTGCGAGCTCGAGGACGCCCCACCATAATGCGCAGAGTAATTGTAGGAGGGCACATCCTCCTGGTGCTGCCTGTGGATACCCAGTAAGCGGAGCTGCTCGTCCACCTCCTCCTTGGAGTGCAACCACGGCTTCCTGTGAACACTAAACAAAGTAGATTGCAGCAAAGGAATCTCCATTTCATCCCCATCAGTAAACAACATCCTATATACTAAACTGTCTAAATCAGAATCAGCAGTGACAAAGTGATGTGTTTTCATGGCAGCAAGGTCAAGCCTTTGTGGTGCCAATATAGTATCATTGGGGTCCACCGAAAGCTCTAATGAATTGACCATACGTGAAGCTATGATGCCCCCATAAATAGCCCCCCTAGCAGCTAGGCGGCGAGCAATAAGAGAGCCAAGATTGTACCGAGTATCATTGTTAAGCGTAGCACCGAGGAAGGCCAAATGATAATTGGAGATATTACTCGTATTCTCCCTACCAAGAACGCTAGTAGCAAGATAATATGCAAAGTATCTAAGAGTAGGGAGTTGGATGTTTCTTATCTTTCTGCGTTGAGCTACGCGGTTGTCGTCATTGGTCACACCCCGATAGAGCTCCAGCAAATCAGCGGGTCGCCCTTGAATCTTATTCACGGTCCCTATCATGTCCACACCTATAATACTGCAAAATCTTTCCAATGGCATGGCAAAGGGAAGATTATAAATTCTAAAAGAAACAGTTGACTGATAGGGCGTGTTAAAAACGAAGCTCTCAACAAAAGTTTTGGTGACCATATCGTATTGCTCACTCTCATCTTGCATGTATGAGGTCGAACCAACCCTCTGAATCAGTAGCAAGAAATCATCAAGAATCCATGCAGCCTGTAAGAAAGTAAAACAAGGAAAAGTAGATGGGTGAGCATCCCCATCATCTCCTTCATTACCAATGCGAGGTGCAATGAGATCTTCGTTGTATGATGGCCTAAACTGAGAGGCCGAACTTGCGGGCCTTGACCTCCTAGGTGCATACCTCTCAAATATTTCTCCAAAGGTATGGTTGTTCATGTTTGATAATCTAAAATTTAATCATCTGATAAACAAGTGATTGAAAAGTGAATATAATGAACGGCACTACTCATAGGGACTTGTAAGAGGCCTGAACATGCATCAAAACTATATCTCTAAGCATTGAACAAGCTTACAAGCTCTCATAACCTGTGACCTACAGCAGCAAAATACTCAAGTTATAAACCACTAAACACAAATCTACTTGGACAAGCGGAGGAGTCACATACTAAAGAACAAATGCTCCAAATTTCAGCAGCAAAGATGGGCTGAGCAAGGAGATTGAAAAATCGAGGGCAAGCATAGCAAGAACGCTATTTCGAGCAATGAACTGGTGTTTACTCGGGAGAGAGAAGAAAGTGGCAAGTGAGAGAGTGAGTGGAGGGCCAGGGTGGCCCACACCATAGGCAGGCGCGACCCTGGGCTGGCCGCGCCACCAAGTGGTGTGCCTGCCTGGTGGGCCCCCCTGATACCTTCCAGGCACTCCTCTGCCCCTTTTTTCACGTAAAAATTTAGTATGAATTTTCTGGAATTTTTCGAGACACTTTATTTTTGGGCAATTTTCAGGCATAACAGAATGATTTTCTAACAGAAAAAAGTTTTGGAATGATGCAAAGACAAAACAAGCCTAGGACTTCAGAAGTTCTAAAACACTCTAGCATCCATGCAACTAAAAATAGAAAAGTAAACTAAATGAAAGCAAAAACTAAAATGGAAAGAATAGAAGTAATCGGAGATAATCATGGTGAAAACATTGTTTTGTTCAATGAAATCCTTTTGTTAACAAGGTTGATCAGGTCTTGTTACCAAAACAATTTTATATGAAACAAAACTTTGTATTCCACTAATGATTATGTTACCTCAACTTTGATAGCAATGGTCCCAATCATAATAGTTTCAAATTTTTCTCTTGGTATGGGACAATATATCTCTCCAACTTGAATGCCCTCAACATGTTTAATTGAATTTAAACAATAATTCCTATCAATCTTCTTGGGGAAATAGATAGTATGTTCCTTGTCATTTACATTAAAGGTCACCTTTCCTTGATTACAATTAATAACAGCTCCTGTAGTATTAAGAAAATGTCTCCCAAGAATAATAGACATATTATCATCTTCAAGCATTTCAAGCACGACAAAATCAGTTAATATCAAGAAATTATGAGCCACTTGAATAGGTACATCCTCACATATACATTTTTCAGCCATTTGCAAAGATATACCAGTTGGTATTAGTTTTTCCAGTTGAAGTCTCTTGTAGAGAGAAAAAGGCATAACACTATCTCCTGCTCCCAAATCACACAAAGCAGTTCTAACATAACTATTCTTAATAGAGCAAGGAATAGTTGGAATCCTTGGGTCTCCAAGTTTCTTTGGAACCTTACCATTAAAGGAATAATGAGCGAGCAAAGTAGAAATTTCTTCATTAGGGATCTTCCTTTTATTCGAGACAATATCCTTCATATACTCTGAATAAGGAGGCAATTTAATAGCATCAGTCAAAGGAATTTGCAGGAATAAAGGTTTCATCCACTCACAAAACTTATTATAGTGTTCATCTTCCTTTGACTTGTGTTTCTCATCAGGGAAAGGCATAGGTTTTTGGACCCAAGGCTCTATTTCACTACCATGTTTCTTAGCAACACAATCTTCTTTAGTGTATTTAGTATTCTTAGTGTGCTTTTTAGGTTCTTCTTCAACTTTTTCTCTATCAGGAACATCATTTTCTTCATTACCACTTTCAGTTTCAGCATCAGAAATAGATATACTATTAGGATCTTTAGCAGGTTCAGAGGGTTCTACAATAGTTTTATGTTTTTTTCTTTTCTTATCAGTAGTACCACTATTTTCAGCTTGTTGAGAATCTTGCTCAATTCTTTTGGGATGCCCCTCAGGATATAGAGGATCCTGGGTAGTAGCACCACTTCTAGTTCTAATTTCATAAGAATGTTTTTCTTTAGCAGCATTAACTAGCAAGTCTTTTTGCACTTTAATAAGTTGATCTATTTGAGTTTGAACCATTTGAAAATGTTTAACAAGCATTTTAACATCATTAGAGGTTCTTTCCACAATATCTTTTAACTCAACAATAGCTCTAGAGTTTTCCATTAGATGATTTTGCACCCTTTTATTAAAATTATCCTACTTAAAAATAAAAATATCGAATTCTTCTAAGCATTGATCAGGAGGTTTAGAGTAAGGGATATCACCTTCATCAAAGTGTTGGAGAGAGTGTACCTCAATAGTGGATGCATGGGGAATTGGCTTACATAATTCTTCTATAGGAGGTAAATTCTTGACATCTGCAGCTTTAATTCCCTTATCCTTGAGACATTTCTTAGCCTCCTTCATCACTTCATCATTCAATTCAATAACTCCCCTCTTCTTATTAGATGATGGTATAGGCGCCGGTATAGCTGGTCTAGGTGTAATTTTTTCAGGTATAGCTGGTTATGGAGGAGTCCAATCTTCATAGTTCTTGCTTATTTTAGCCATTAATTCTTTAGCTTCCTTGGGAGTCCTATTCCTGAAAACACAATCAGCACAACTATCCAGGTATGTCCTAGGTTCTTCAGTTAGTCCATTCTAAAATATATCAAGAAGCTCATTCTTAGGTAATGGACATCCAGCCTATGCATGAATCAAAGCACAAGACCTTGCCCATGATTCAGGCAATATCTCTTTTTCTCCCTGTTTAAAATCAAAAAGTTCCTGCAAAATAGCATGTCTAGCACTAGGAGGAAAATATTTCTGCAGGAAAGTACTAATCAAGCAATCAGGGCTATCAATAGATCTAGGAGGTAAATTAGTAAACCAAGTTTTAGCTTCTCCTTTAAGTGAAAAGGAGAAAATTTTAGCAACAAAGTAGGTGCGCATCTTAATGTCATCAGAAAATAGGCCACTCATGGTAGAAAGCTCATCAAATGTGCTACTGCACTTTCATTCTTAGTCCCACAAAAAGGTTCCTTCTCAACAATAGCTATATAGGATAAATCAAGAGAGAAATCATAATCTTTATCTTTAATGTTTATGGGAGAACCAGCAAACTTAGCATTAGGAGATAATTTGGGTCTAATAGTACGCCTCTTAAGGAGACTCTTAGCAGCAATCCTATCATGGGTGTTTCGACATTCTTTAATAAATTCATCGGTTATCTCAACATAACCATCTTCAATATCATAGCTCTCTCTAGACTCAGGTGAACTAACAGGTGTATTAGTGTCTTCATTAGGAGTTTCAGTATTTCCAGCTATAGTTCTAGCAATCATAACATCTAGGAAAGGACCTAATGAACCACTCTGATCAAGCACGGTAGAAGCAGCATCAAAAGTATCAGAAGTTTCAGATTCGGCAGTAGTAGCAGTGTGTGTAGCATGTGTGTGTGGTGGTGTAACGAGCTTACTCATAACAGATGGTGAATCAAGAGCAATAGAGGTGTTCAGAACCGTACCTCTTCTTGTAGTGGATGGTAAAATAGGAATCTTGCCATCATGAGACTTACCCATGATGGATGGATGGCAGCGAACAATAGAGAATCCAAGTGGACTTGATAAATAAAGCTATGCTCCCCGGCAACGGCGCTAGAAAATAGTCTTGATGACCCACAAGTATAGGGGGTGTATCATAGTATTTTCGAGGGAAGTGAAACCCAATTAATTGATTCGACACAAGGGGAGCCAAAGAATATTTATAAGCCTTAACAACTGAGTTGTCAATTCAGCTGCACCTGGAAACAATCTTGCTCATAGAAGTTTATCAGTAGCAACAGTTTTGTAGTAGGAATAGCAAAGTAACAGCAGTAGTAAAAGTAAAGACAATAGTAACGATTGCGGCAAATGGTAGGATTCGAGCGCGGTAGGCATAGGGATGGATGGATGGGCGTTGCATGGACAAGACAATTCACATGGCAATCAGAACATAGGGCATTTGCAGATAAATAAGATAAAACATCCAAGTACTAAATAATCTTAGGCATGTGTTCAATATATAGTCATACGTGCTTGCAATGAGAGCTTGCACAACATCTTTTGTCCTGCCAGCCCGTTTGCAGTGGGGCCTCAAGGGAACTACTGGCATTTAAGGTGCTCCTTTTAATAGAGCACCGGAGCAAAGCATTAACACTCCGTAAACACATGTGATCCTCACATCAAAGCCATTCCCTCCGGTTATCCCGATTTCTGTCACTTCGGGGCCATTGGTTCCGGACAACAACGTGTGTATACAACTTGCAGGTAAGACCATAAACAATACTATCATAATGAATCAATAACATGTTTAGATTTGAAATCATGGCACTCGGGCCCTAGTGACAAGCATTAAGCATAACAAGTCACAACAAAGCCAAAAAGCACTAATAGTAGATACTAGGCACCATGCCCTAACAATCTGATGCCATTACATGAACGACTCATCCAATCCCTACCATCCCCATAGCCTACAGCGGGGGATTACTCACTCGTAGATGGGGGAAACATGGATGGTCGATGGAGAAGCGATGGTGATGATGATGGCGATGATCACCTCCAATTCCCAGTCCCAGCAGGGTGCCAGAACGGAGTTTCTGGTTCCGAATCACAGAATCTGGTGGTGGCGGCGCAGCAGAACTCTTTCCGAAAAAACATCGACCCCCCCGTGAGTTTTTAGGTCAGAAGGCACCATATAGGCAAAGAGGGATACCGAGGGGATGTCTGGGGCGGCCAGACCACCCCCTGGCACGTCCAGGCCCAGCTCGCCCGGCTAGGTGGTGTGGCTAGGGCCTAGCCCCCCTCCGTCTCGTATTCTGGCTCCATGAGTCTTCTGGTGAAATAGGATTTTTGGCATATTTTCCGGGATTTTTCCTGATAGTTGATTTTTTGCACAAAAACTAGACACCAAGGCAATTCAGCTGAAAACAACATCAGTTTGTGTTAGTTGCATCCAAAACACACAAGTTTAGATAAAAACAATAGCAAAAGTGTTCGAGAATGTAGATACGTTTTGGACGTATTAGTATGATGAGCACAACAACAGGTTTCTCTCAGTTATGAAACCAAGGTTATCAATCCAGTAGGAGCAAGGAAACACCCCAAAGGTGTTGCTAGCTGAACTTTGGCAGGGCGCATTACCGGTGCCAGTAGCAACGTGGAGACCTGCACAACACAACCACAGAACTCTGCCCCCAACATGCGATGAGGTTGTCAATCTCACTGGTTTTGCTGAAAACAAAGGATTAAACATATCAAGTGGAAGAAAGTAATAGTTTGCAGAAAGTAAACATAAAGCAGTAAACAGTTGATCGTATATTGAAGGTAAAAGAAAGGACCGGGGTCCATAGTCCACTAGTGGTGGCTCTCCTTAAGATAGATAACATGGTGGGTGAACAAATTACAGCGGGGCAATTGACAAACATCGAGAAAGCAATACATGCATATACTACTCATCTTGACTCCTTTGAGATTCGATTGGGCATTACAACATTATACATAGACCACCATCCAACTGCATCTATGACTAATAATCCACATTCAGGTTATCATCCGAACCCCCTCCAGTAATAAGTTGCAAGCAACGGATAATTGCATTACGAATTGCGTGTAAACTAAACAATACGATTATTCTATGAACAAAGGATTGTTGTTTTCTCCCTAGTAGCAATAGCACATCTAGTACCATAGAGATTTCTGTCACTTCGCAATATTACTAGAGGCATGAACCCACTATCGAGCATAAATACTAACTCTTGGAGTTGCTAGCATCTACTTGGCCAAGATAGCTACTAACAAAGGAAAGCATGCAAGATCAAAATAACAAAGACATGATAGAATCAATAATCAATCTGAAATAGCATCTCAATATCCATCGGATCCCCGCAAACACAACATGTATGAATTACAAATAGAAGATCTTGATCATGAACAGAGCTCACAAGATCTAAACATGAAAGCACAAAGGAGGAGAACCAGCCATCTAGCTACTACATGGACCCGTAGTCTAGAGATGAACTACTCACACATCACACCGAAGGCTTGCATGATGATGAAGAAGGCCTCCAGGGTGAATTCCCCTCTCCGGTAGGGTGCCGGGAAGAAATTTAGATCCCTCCTGATCTAGGGATAGAGATGACAGCGGCTACAGACTCTTTCGTGGAATTTTGATCGGGTACTTAGGGTTTCTGTATCGGAGGCAATATATAGGCGAAAGGAGAGGCCGAGGGGGTGGCTGGGGCGGCCAGACCACCCCCTGGCGCGGGCCAAGCCTGGCCGCATGGCCAGGTGGTGTGGCCAGGCCCTAGCCCCTCTCCGTCTCGTATTCTGGCTCCTAGTGTCCCTCGGTGAAAAACTGACTTTGGCTTTTGTCCCGTCCAATTCCGAGAATATTCATTTTCTGACTTTCCTGGAACCAAAAACAGCAGAAAGCTGGCAGCTGGCACTGTGGCTCTTGTTAATAGGTTAATCCAAGAAATCATATGAAAAGTACTCTAGAGTGTGGACAAAACATAAGAAAGTAGATAAAACCAAGCATGGAACATCAAAAATTATGGATACGTCAGCAACGTATCAACATCCCCAAGCTTAACTCATGCTCGTCCTCGAGTAGGTAAGTGATAAAAGAAAGAATAATTTTTTAGGTGACATGCACCATCATAAACTTGATCAAAGTATTTGTAAAACATTGATAGCTGGGATCATAGTACTTCAATCATAACATGAAAGACAAAGTTCTAACAATAAGGCAAAGCAACTATGTTGCAATATGAAAAGGCATAAACAAAAGATTCATGAATAACAATGCTTTGCAAGACGTTTGTTTGTTTCACATAAAGAAAACATAGCATAGTGGCATTCAGCTTGTCCCTCATAGAGTAGCAAACATAAATGCATAGGACGCCTTCAAAGTTGATAAGAGTGACTAGATACAAATAGTTTAAAACAAGCAATATCAAAGCTATGCATCAATCAGCAAGTCTTGGGACAATGCACATAGAACTAAGAATGGCCACTATGCTCTCAAAGTAGGTGCATAAAGATAGAAGGTGGAGACTCAACATAAAAGTAAAAGAAGGGCCTTCATAGAAGGAAGAAGGGATTCAAGTCTCATAAAGAGCTTCCAAAAATTATGGTACTTATTAGCTTTTAGCCCTCATTGCCCCTATCATAAGCATCTTGAAGGTGATTAAGGTTAAAGTGACAAAACTAAGAGGATATGGTTGACAAGTGATAAGCCGAAATCTCATGCCCCTTATTTACGAAGATCGAACCTCATGCTACTCAACTTTAGTCACAAGTAAGCTCTTGTCATTGTAAGTACATATGTATCATAGAGAACCGCCAACGGGGTACCCCTTGCACATGATACAGGAGCTATCTCATAATCAAAATGATAAGGCAAGCAAACAATGAGCATCTTAGCGATCTTTTTATTTGCTATTTGCATAGGTTTTTATTGAGGATGCTTCATAGAGTGCTCATTATAGTTATGCTGCAAGTTTCCACCATGATTAGGCTAGCGGCCCAGACATTTCTCTGACACAAATACAAACTCCATGATCTTACAAGTTCCCCTTTTATTTTACACCGTCGGGATCCATAAGCAAAAGAACATGGTATCAACGGGGTACAAAGTACAAGTGCAATGTTGAAAGCATTCCCCATGATACATGGTTCTGCTAACTTCAACTTATAAAGTGCAATCATATACGCAACAAAGATGGACGCAATGGTTCAAGTTTATTAAATGCAAGAAAGTAAAGTTGTCCATCAAGTTCGTGAGAGCTTTAATCACTAGTTTTCTAATAACAAGTTTAATTCGGAAGGTAGAAAAAAAACAGGAATATACTTGGAATAGGAATTGCTAATAGGTAGGTATGGTGGAATCTTTGGAATAACTTGGTTTTAGGAGTTGGATGCATGAGTGGAACTCACACTTGGTTGCGGAGGCTAGCAAAAGACTGGGAGCAACCAATTAAGAGAGCAATAATGTCCATAATCATGCAGAGCGACAAAACATCATTGATCAAAGCATAAAGTGATACTAAAAGTTGAAAACTAAAGGATCATAAAGGCTATGGTGACTTGGGATAGCCATAACATGGTGTGAGCATGTGCCAAGTCAGCCCAAATAAAGCATCAAAGGAGAATACCACAATACTATGCTTTAATATGCTAAAACAACGCATGATTCTTTCAAGGCACATTAAGCAATCTCAATTGTTTATAACAAGTCATTCTACAACAAAGAATACTAAGCCTAAAGCCAAAATAATATCAAGCATGGCATGACAAAGCACGGGCCATAGTCAAAAACAAACTCTCTTTACCACTTAAGCATGAACTTTCCTACTGTTTTCCAATCCAAACCAAACTATTTGAAATCCAATGTATGAAGGGGGGGGTCCAACCAATTTAATCAGCAAACTAAGCAAACCAAGCAAACGAAAACAAAAATGAAAAACAAAAAAGAAGACGCTCCAAGAACAACACAATTGTGCATGAAACAATAAAAATGAAGTGTTTGGAAGAAACCTGGGATTTTTATTGATGAAGAAGGGGATGCCTTGGGCATCCCCAAGCTTTGACGCTTGTACTTCTTGGATATTTCTTGGGGTGACACGTGTGGCATCCCCAAGATTGAGCTTTAGTCCATTCTTCATCTCATTATTCGTTCCTTCCATACACCTGAAATTTTTCCTTCATACAAAAACTTTGAGACAATCTTTATTAGCAACATTAGTGCACTCAAGATAAAAAGTATTTGGGTTCAGTTTCAACACTAATAAAATTTCCATTAAAACACAAGCTACTGTAGCACTTCCCTCAAAAAGCTCAATTCCCCAAAAGAACTCAAAAAGGAACCAACAAGAAGCAAATGCAAATAATGGCAGAAATCTGTCAAAACAGACCGACAGGTAAAAAGGAATTTTTTTGGAGACCTTCTGTTGCTCAAATCAAATAGTGTTGAACTAATGAAAGTTAGATAACAACCTGGGACAGAAGAACAAACATTCACGTCTCAAAAGGACGTATATAGATTTTACAAGAATTTTTACGGTGAAGCACAGAAATCTGTTTCGGGACAACAACTTTCCCAATCATTACTTCTCTCTCATTAGAGGTTACTCTTGGCACAAAATGCAAATAAAAAGGATAAGGAGAAGTTATTACTGAAGTAATAACTTCCAAAACTCATCTAAAACTTTTGTGTTATCTCCTAATAAGTACTTTTCTTTAACGCCTTTAAGTTAGGCATAAGAAGCAAGAAAAGGAATCAACTGTTCTCTAATGAAGAAGCTTTAAGAGCAAATTTTGTTTTCATAGGAGAGGCAAAAGAAATCTTATCTCTCTTCTTACGGAAGTGTTCTATACCCTTCTTGTGTGGGAGTTGATATTTAATGGTGCCTTCTTTCATATCAATAATGGCACCAACAGTTCTAAGAAAAGGTCTTCCCAAAGTAATAGGACAAGAAGCATTGAATTCAAGATCCAAAACATAGAAATCAACGGGGACATAGGCATTGTTAACCATAATAAGAACATCATTAATACTCCCCATGAGTTTCTTTTTAGAATTATCATCAAGTGGGACATTCAAATAACAATCTTCCAATGGTGGAAAATCAAGCATATCATAAATCTTTCTAGGCATAATGGAAACGCTACTATCAAGATCACATAAATCTTTGAAATTAATATCATTCACTTTCATATTAATGATGGGTTCCCAACCATCTTCTTATTTTATAGGAATAGAAGCTTGATGTTTCATCTTTTCTTCTTTAATCTTTATGAGAGCATCAGTTATATGTTTTGTAAAGGCCATATTCATAGCACTAGCATTAGGACTTTAGCAAGCTTTTGTAGGAACTTAATAACTTCAGAGATGTTGCAACCATCAAGATCAAAATCATAATTATCATCTAAAGTAGTAGAGCTATTACTAGCCTCAACACTAGTGGTAGTGATAGTAAAAACACTAATGTTTCTAGCAATTTCATCTTCTCTTTCCCACTTAGCATGCAATTCAGCTAATAGTCTAACATTTTCATCAATTCTAACTTGTATGGCATTAGTGGCAGCAAAGGGATTATCATTAGTTTCAGGTTTAGCAGCCATTTTATTAATCAAAGAGGATTGTGCTTCAGACAAAGATGATATATTTCTTTTAGAATTAGAAAGTTTCAATTGCAAACTAGGAATTTCCCTATTCAAACTTTCAAGTTGATGACTAATATTTTTCAAAATGGTAGATTGTTCCTGCATAGTTTTAGTAAATATTTGTTATGTTCATATTGCATTTGCATGAAGTTTTTAGTGGCTCTTTCAACTTCTAAAATTCTTCCTTCACTAGGTGTTCCAGGTTTGCCATTATAACCATAAGTATTATTAGGAGGGTAAGGCCTATAATTGTTATTACCATAAGCGTTGTTGCCAAAATTATTATTTCTTATAAAGTTCACATCAACTTGTTCTTCTTGAGCAACCAAAGAGGCTAAGGGAACATTATTTGGATCAATATGGGCTTTCCCATTAACAAGCATAGACATAATAACATCAATCTTATCACTCAAGGAGGAGGTTTCTTCAACAGAATTTACCTTCTTACCTTGTGGAGCTCTTTCAGTGTGTCATTCAGAATAGTTAACCATCATATTGTCCAGAAGTTTTGTTGCAGCACCCAAAGTAATGGTCATAAAGGTACCTCCAGCAGCAGAATCCAATATATTTCTTGAAGAATAGTTCAATCCTGCATAAAAGGTTTGGATAATCATCCAAGAAGTCAGTCCATGAGTGGGACAATTCTTTACCAAAGATTTCATTCTTTCCCAATCTTGAGCAACATGTTCATTATCAGATTGTTTAAACTTCATTATTTCACTTCTCACAGATATAATCTTAGCAGGAGGATAGTATTTCCCAATGAAAGCATCTTTGCATTTAGTCCAAGAATCAATACTATTCCTAGTTAAGGAATTCAACCATTCTTTAGCTTTTCCTCTCAAGGAGAAAGGAAACAATTTAAGCTTAATAATATCTCCATCTATATCCCTATTCTTTTGCATCTCACAAAGTTCAACAAAGTTATTTAAATGAGTAGCAGCATCTTCATTACCAATACCAGAAAATTTTTCTCTCATAACAAGATTGAGTAAAGCAGGTTTTATCTCAAATAAAGTAGCTTCAGGAACAGGTACAACAATGGGTGTGCTCATAAAATCATTCTTGTTGGTGCTAGTAAAGTCACACAACTTAGTATTTTCAAGAGTAGTCATTTTTTGTGTTTTTAATAAAGAAATAAAACTAGTAAAATTATTTTTTGTGTGTTTTTGATAAAGAAACAAGCAAACAAAACAAAAGTAAACTAAGCAAAACAAAAATAACAAAGTAAAGAGATTGCTTATGAGAGACTCCCCTTGTGAAGATGTCCTTGACTCCCCGGCAACGGCACCAGAAAAAGAGCTTGATGGCCCAAAATATATCGAGCTCCTTGGGGAACCCCAAGAGGAAGGTATGATGAGCATAGCAGCAAGTTCACCCTCAGTTATGAAACCAAGGTTATCAATCCAGTAGGATCAAGGAAACACCCCAAAGGTTTTGCTAGCTGAACTTTGGCAGGGCGCACTACCGGTGCCATCAGCAAAGTGGAGACCTGCACAATACAACCACAGAACTCTGCCCCCAACTTGCGATGAGGTTGTCAATCTCACCGGTTTTGCTGAAAAAAGGATTAAACGTATCGAGTGGAAGAAACTAATAGTTTGTAGAAAGTAAAAACAAAGCAGTAAACAGTTGATTGTAGATTGAAGGTAAAAGAAAGGACTGGGGTCCATAGTTCACTAGTGATGGCTCTCCTTAAGATAGATAACATGTTGGGTGAAGAAATTACAGCGGGGCAATTGACAATCATCGAGAAAGCAATACATGCATATACTACTCATCTTGACTCCTTTGAGATTCGATTGGGCATTACAACATTATACATAGACCGCCGTCCAACTGCATCTATGACTAATAATCCACCTTCAGGTTATGATCCGAACCCCCTCCAGTATTAAGTTGCAAGCAACGGATAATTGCACTACGAATTGCACGTAAAGTAAACAATACGATTGTTCTATGAAGAAAGGATTGTTGTTTTCTCCCTAGTAGCAACAACACATCTAGTACCTTAGAGATTTCTGTCACTTCCCCAGATTACTAGAGTCATGAACCCACTATCGAGCATAAATACTAACTCTTGGAGTTGCTAGCATCTACTTGGCCAAGATAGCTACTAACAATGGAAAGCATGCAAGATCACAAATAACAGTGACATGATAGAATCAATAATCAATCTGAAATAGCATCTCAATATCCATCGGATCCCCGTAAACACAACATGTATGAATTACAAATAGATGATCTTGATCATGAACGGAGCTTACAAGATCTAAACATGAAAGCACAAAGGAGGAGAACCAGCCATCTAGCTACTACATGGACCCATAGTCCAGAGATGAACTACTCACGCATCACACCGGAGGCTTGCATGATGATGAAGAAGGCCTCCAGGGTGAATTCCCCTCTCCGGCAGGGTGCCGGGAAGAGCTTGAGATCCCTCCCGATCTAGGGATGGAGATGACAGAGGCTATAGACTCTTTCGTGGAATTTTGATCGGGTACTTAGGATTTCTGTATTGGAGGCAGTATATAGGCGAAAGGAGAGGCCGAGGGGGTGGCTGGGGCGGCCAGACCACCCCCTGGCACGGGCCAAGCCTGGCCGAGCGGCCAGGTGGTGTGGCCGGGCCCCAGCCCCTCTCCGTTTCATATTCTGGCTCCTGGTGTCCCTCTGTGAAAAACTAACTTTGGCTTTTGTCCCGTCCAATTCCGAGAATATTCATTTTCCGACTTTCCTGGAACAAAAAACAGGCAGCTGGCGCTGTGGCTCTTGTTAATAGGTTAGTCCAAGAAATCATATGAAAAGTACTCTAGAGTGTGGACAAAACATAAAAAAGTAGATAAAACCAAGTGATGTCTACGCACTTCTATTCTTGTAGATAGTTGTTGGGCCTCCAAGTGCAGAGGTTTCTAGAACAACAGTAAGTTTTCCCTTAAGTGGATCACCCAAGGATTATCGAACTCAGGGAGGAAGTGGTCAAAAGTATCCCCTCTCAAGCAACCCTGCAATCAAGATACAAGAAGTCTCTTGTGTCCCCAACACACCCAATACACTTGTCAGGTGTATAGGTGCACTAGTTCGGCGAAGAGATAGTGAAATACAAGTGGTATAGATAATTATAAGTGGTAATGGTGCAAGAAAATAGCTTGCTGGTGTATGGTTGACGTGGTAAAAGACTAAAGTCAAACTGAAATAAAGAAGGAAGCAAGCAAACATGTAACAGATCTAGTTGCAAACGGTGTTTCAATGCTTAGAAACTAGGATTAGGGATCATACTTTCACTAGTGAACACTCTCATATAAATATCTTCTCTTTACGATACTACTCTTAACTACTCTCCGGTTGGACACTCTAATCCATGGTAGGGCTATAACAGCACACCTCAAAGTAAGCCTTTCCCATCTAGATAACCCCACACTGTCACCTTGAGCACTAGATGGTTCCAACAAACACCACAATTTCATAAAGACATCCAACTCCAAATATAACTCATAACAAGTATTTGTAATCTCTAGCCTAAGTGCCACCATGGTGTGCACGCTGTCACTTTCACACACATGGGGAGAGCAGAGATCTATTAAAGCACTTGAGTAGCAAGGTAGATCTACTTGATTACAAAGCTCATGATCACAATATTGTTGGGTCCATAGCATAGAAAACAAAAAAATTCCTACGATGAGAACTACACGCCAAGATCTATCTACTAGGTACAGAGCAACGGGTGGACATACATCCATCGAGAACTTACCCTCGAAGACAAAAAGTTTTGTTAACGAGGAGGAACTCGTGGTTGATGTAGTCGTACACTTGCCAATCTCAAGATCATGTGGAAGTCCGAGCGCCGCAAATCAGCAGTGCATCCATCCTCGCACACACGTTTAAGCCACCGGACAACCTCCACCTCCTCGCTCCAGCGATCCAGCGGAAGCAACAGCTCCTTCCAGACGAAATGCCACCGGGAACATGTATCTCGCTAATCCGAGACCATGGGGGAATAATTGTAGAGGGGGAGAGAGATCCTTCACGAGGAGGTGTGAGGAAGAAGGAGGGAGAGGGTGGCCTTTTATAGGTGGAGGGGGGTGCCCCTCCACCATTGCCGGCGCATGGGGGTTCCCCTTCACCTCCTCCATTCATGTGGTGGTAACCCCTCCACATTAAAATGCCTCTTCACATTCCCTTTTAAAGTCCCCACTTTAAATGCATTAAAATTCTCTAAGTTTAATGCTCTCTCATTTAATAAAACTCTTTTATTAAATTTATTCAGAATTTTGTTAATTACTTTAATTAACAAACATTCACATATAACCCCTTGCAATATTTCAATATCACATGCATAACCACTTTCTGCAATTTCACCCGAAACAATTTCCGGTTTCTATGGAAACAATTCCTGCGCTTTGCAATTCTTTCGTCTGAAACATATGTGCTCCAAAATGGTGTCCGGTAACTCTTAAGTGTGTCACCCTACGGTTCGGGAATAATGCAGACATGATTGATACTCCTCTCAGATCAATAATCAGAAGCGGGACCTGGAGATCCATACTGACTCCTGCATATTCAACGATAACTTCTGTGATCGTGAGAACCTTTAACGCTTGTAATTTAATCCCTTTGTCTCATGATATAATACATGTCCGAGATTCGATCATCGGTATCCAAATACCTAGTTTGATCTCGTTACCGACATGCACACTTTTCTCGTTCCCGTGATATAACATTCTAGTGATCACATCACTTGCTTGCAAGCTACCTTAATGTGATATCACCGAGAGGGCCCAGAGTATATCTATCTGTCATCGGGATGGACAAATCCCACTCTTGATCCATGAGCCTCAACATAACACCTTCGTAGCACTGAACCCATCTTTATAGTCACCCTATTACGGTGTGACGTTCGATGTTATCAAGATACTCTTCCGGTGTTAGCAATTAACATGATCTCATGGTCTAAGGATAAAGATTACATCGTATGATGTTATAGCAATATAAACATAATGACTTGATCGTAATGCTATACTTCGGATGAATGTTCACCACATCATTTCACAAATGCTGTGACCTTTTTATTAACAACATCCAATGTCCATGATCAGGAAACCTTGATCATCTTGTTAATCAACAAGCTAGTCTATAAGGGAGGCATAACTAGGAACCCTTTTTGTTTATTAAACACACATGTATTGACGTTTCCGATCAATACAATTATAGCATGCAAAATAAACATTTATCATAAACATGGAATAATATAATAACCACTTTATTATTGCCTATTGGGCATATTCCCTTCAGTCTCCCACTTGCACTAGTGTCAATAATCTAGTTTAAAAAACTTTGCGTATTGAACACCTATGTCTTTCTGGTGTTGCACGCGATTGCTAGTGGTTAACATAATCTCCGGATCTGACAGTTTCAGGTTCGTGTGTATTTGCATGTCTTTGCGTCTCTACGCATCACTCATTCTCAAATGAGATGGCATTGTATAAATTTGGTCCTTTGGTGAGACCTTTAGTTTGTTCGGGTTAAAATATGTTGATATTATTGTCACACAATATATCTTCGTAGTATTAGCCCACCTTGAACAACACCTAGTTTGATAACAAACTACTTAACACAAATGCCCTCCTTTGTTGCTACTATAGCAGTTATATACTTAGCCTTTTGTTGTAGTATCCATCACAATGTCTCAACTTTGGAACTCATCCAAATCCATCGTGGAACATCCTTTCCATTACATTGTGCCACCCATAGTCTAAATTGAGATAAATTTAATTTGTATCTTGTGACAAAAAATAGTATCAATGTAACACTTTACAATGAACTACCTTTAACTATTTGTCACTTATACATGATATATTCTTAGTTCTTCCAAAGCTCATAAGAATATCTTTACTATCGTCCAATGATCATCTCATGAATCATTCTGGTATGTGCTCATAACATTTAGAGCATAGGACATTTTGGATATATACATATCATGGTATAATTGATCAAAATCTTCATGTGATTTTACTCACCAAGTGTTAAAACACTTGAATCTTGATACAATTCTTTCCATGCAGCAAGAACCTTTCTTGTTGTTTCCATATTAAACCCTTTCAATATCTCATATATGTATGTCTGGCACAACCATATTAGCGCCTTAATCTATCCATATAGATATTGATGCCAAATATTCTGGGTTTTCCCAAGTCTTTTATCGAAATCTTATTTTACTGAAATTCTTAACTTGTGTCAATACAAGATACATCATTTTCAATCAAAAATATGTCGTCTACATAATGTATTATAAATATGTCTCAGTGCTGCCACTTAATTTCTTGCAAATGCAAGCATCTTCATCATCTCCGATGAATTTAAACTCTTTTAACAGTTTCATTGTAGCATCCCAATTGTCTAACAATTGCAATGCTACTAGCCTAGTCTATATAAATGCTACTTCCTATATATAATTGTTGCATCATAATTATATCATGCTCATGTCATCATGCCACCTTGCATTTGAGCATCATATAAAACCCTTTTGATTTGGTTCCTCTCTCATATGCATTGTTAATTGTATTTGCCTCTTGATATTGTATTTGGTTATTGATATATTGTTTAAATTCCCAAGTTGAGTTGGGGGCATATCTTTTATTCCAATTCCACCACCTCTCTTTGTCACCACCTTATAATTCCACCATCCCATTAAACCATGATGTAGTTCTTTCTTTTGAATTTATTTCTCTAGCTCATGTGGGTGGGGTGGATCTAATTCTATAAATTCTTTTTCTTGGCTTTTATTCCACTTATTGGGAATGCATAAGAATAATGCCATATCATCATTATTGTTTTCACAAGGATAATACATGGCATTTACTATTTTGCATGGGCCATGCAAGAGTACCACCACCTTTAGCCTTTTGCTTTTCTCTTGGTTTAAGTGGGTTTTTCTCTTTATGGGGCTATATCCATCCATCACCTCTATCCCTCTCTACCACTCCTTTGCTTGATCTTGTTTGATCTTGCTAAAAAGCCACCACCACATCACCCTCTCTCTCTAATCCTCTCTCCAAAAACCTAACACCTCATCTAAACCCTAACACTAGTTTCCTCTCTTTTCTTCTAACCCTAGTTCTAAGCCTACCCTAACCACACCTCTCTCACCTCTCCCTCTCTCTACCGTGATGTCCCCACCTGGCTACCCCCTCTCCCTGGTCCCACACCCCATCTACCCCACCTCCTAGCCAAGCCCTAGCTGACCCGAGCTCCTCCTAACCCTAGACTAAGTTACAACCGAGCTCCCTATCCTCTCTCTTCTCTCTACCTGCCAGGTAGCCCCACCGCCATGCCGTCCCCACCTGGCAGCCCTACCTGCCCTGCCCTGGACCAGCCCCAGCCAGCCCAGCCAGCTCGACCACGTGATCGAGGAGAAGAAGAAAAGGCCGAAGCCACTTTTCCCTACCCCGTGCCCACACGCTACCTCGCCTCTCTCCCTCGCTTTACCCTCCGCCCCACGGCTCCTCTGCATCGCCTAGATCCACCCCAAGCCCTACCGCACCTCCCCTCTCTCTTCACCGTCGCCAGATCTCGCCGCCAGACACCGACGTCTACCCCTTCTTCTCGTCGCTCCAGCCGGCGAGCGCGTCGAGGAGGTGGCCTGGAAGACCAAGGAGACCTCCCTGCTGTTCCTTGTACACGCCGACGCGGAGGAGGAGCGCCACAGCCGCCAGCACCAGCGTCGTCCAACGCAAACCCTAGTTGGCGAGTTATCATCGTCGTTTCGCCGAAGATTTCCTCAAGACTGCTAAATCTTTCTCAATCATTTCAAGAAGAACATGTAGTTCTTTCACCTCAGTCTCGTCAAGTAATCTCTTGAAATCCTCTCGCTCTATCGTCTATGCTCAATCCACTGGAGGCCATGGAGACCTTCTAGATCTTGTATTCCTTCCGTTCAAGTTGGTGCTATCTTTTCTGTAGCTGTTGAATCTTGCAGTTGTTCTCCGTAATCTTCCTTCATATCTTTCCGGTGGCTTGGTACTTCCGACATGACGACAACATCATCATCTTTATCTATCTATGAATCCGGCGAATCGTTTGCATCTATCCTTGTTTTCTAACGAAGTTCCATGAGTTATTGTCCATACCTTCAGTCTGTTTCGGTAGTTGGGTTGCATGGTTTTCTTATTCATGTGCGAAGTAATGCTTTGAGTGCGGGATGGAGTAGCTACCATACCACTACTCTTATCATTTTCTCTCGTACATTGAATTGGTGAATTAATGTGATTTCACTCATTCCACGGAAGTTAGAAGTGGCCTTTATCCCTTGATACTTTTACTTCCGTCCTTGTTTTTCCGGAGTGCTCTCTCGAAGAAATTAATCAGTAATCTCTTGTTGGTGGTCTGTCTATTCTAGATGGAGCAAAATCTTCTATTATCTGGTGGAAACAAACGCAAACTCTTTTCTGTCCTCGTCATTCTACCGATGCTCGACATCCACAAACAAGATGAAAGGAAACTATCTCTCTCTTTGTTTCATCAATTCTTTTTCTGTGGTAAAGCCAATTATGGTTGATGCTATCAGCCACAAATCTATTGCGTTAGCCTCAAGGCTAAAGAAAGCAATAAGTATCTCTACAATAAACTCCAGATCCTCCATATTCTTTGCTTCTCGGGATTCCACCATGATCTGGCTTCACATCCGTCTCTGGAAGTTATACCCGCGCACCTCAATTGCGTGATCCGTTGGGTCTTACCAGCGCAAGAAGAATCTAATCCGACGATGTCTAACTAAATCTTTCTATTGATATCAAGGGACTCTATTGTTTGAAGGCAATATTGTTTCCAAACTTCATTTCTCAAATCCGAGAGAAGATACGATGCTATTGTCATAGTGGTTCAAAACCTCTCCAATCTAGCTCTTTTTCTTCCGGCGAGATAAAGATTCATCCTCTCTCGTATCAGTAAATCTTTAATCTTAACGGTGTGTCTTTCTTTATCCGTGATACATCATCTTTTCCTTTTCTTTCACAAGTGGTTCTAGTCTTTTATCTTGTTTCTCGAAAAACCGGAGCTATGTTCATCCTACCTTCTTGCCTCACGACAATCCTTCAACTCTTCTAACCCGTTGTTTCTCAAGCAAAACGCAAGACTCGCAACAAGTCTAGCAAGTTTTGCAAGGTGTAGTGGTCGCACCATTCCGTTGTTCTTCAACTTGGGAACGTGAGGGTCACCTTCGTTCGAACACCCGCCTCTCTTGGTGTTGTCTTCTTTTTCCTAGGAATCTCGGGGCGAGATTCTTATTTCGTGGGGGAGAGTTGTAGCATCCCAATTGTCTAACAATTGCAATGCTACTAGCCTAGTCTATATAAATGCTACTTCCTATATATAATTGTTGCATCATGATTATATCATGCTCATGTCATCATGCCACCTTGCATTTGAGCATCATATAAAACCCTTTTGATTTGGTTCCTCTCTCATATGCATTGTTAATTGTATTTGCCTCTTGATATTGTATTTGGTTATTGATATATTGTTTAAATGCCCAAGTTGAGTTGGGGGCATATCTTTTATTCCAATTCCACCACCTCTCTTTGTCACCACCTTATAATTCCACCATCCCATTAAACCATGAGCTTGTAGTTCTTTCTTTTGAATTTATTTCTCTAGCTCATGTGGGTGGGGTGGATCTGATTCTATAAATTCTTTTGCTTGGCTTTTATTCCACTTCTTGGGAATGCATAAGAATAATGCCATATCATCATTATTGTTTTCACAAGGATAATACATGGCATTTACTATTTTGTATGGGCCATGCAAGAGTACCACCACCTTTAGCCTTTTGCTTTTCTCTTGGTTTAAGTGGGTTTTTCTCTTTATGGGGCTATATCCATCCATCACCTCTATCCCTCTCTACCACTCCTTTGCTTGATCTTGTTTGATCTTGCTAAAAAGCCACCACCACATCACCCTCTCTCTCTAATCCTCTCTCCAAAAACCTAACACCTCATCTAAACCCTAACACTAGTTTCCTCTCTTTTCTTCTAACCCTAGTTCTAGGCCTACCCTAACCACACCTATCTCACCTCTTCCTCTCTCTAACGTGATGTCCCCACCTGGCTACCCCCTCTCCCTGGTCCCACACCCCATCTACCCCACCTCCTAGCCAAGCCCTAGCTGACCCGAGCTCCTCCTAACCCTAGACTAAGTTACAACCGAGCTCCCTATCCCCTCTATTCTCTCTACCTGCCAGGTAGCCCCACCGCCATGCCGTCCCCACCTGGCAGCCCTACCTGCCCTGCCCTGGACCAGCCCCAGCCAGCCCAGCCAGCTCGACCACGTGATCGAGGAGAAGAAGAAAAGGCCGAAGCCACTTTTCCCTACCCCGTGCCCACACGCTACCTCGCCTCTCTCCCTCGCTTTACCCTCCGCCCGACGGCTCCTCTGCATCGCCCAGATCCACCCCAAGCCCTACCGCACCTCCCCTCTCTCTTCACCGTCCCCAGATCTCGCCGCCAGACACCGACGTCTACCCCTGCTTCTCGTCGCTCCGGCCGGCGAGCGCGTCGAGGAGGTGGCCTGGAAGACCAAGGAGACCTCCCTGCTGTTCCCTGTACACGCCGACGCGGAGGAGGAGTGCCACAGCCGCCAGCACCAGCGTCGCCCGACGCAAACCCTAGCTGCACCGGCCGTCTGCGTCCTCGCCCCTCCGTCGCCTCCCTGCATGATCCGACCGCACCGATCTCTCCACGGTACGACCCTCTCCCTCCCTGACAACCTCCGCCTTGTTGTAATCGCCAGTGCTCGCCAGACAAATCGTCGAAGGGCCTCGGTGCGCGGCGGCCGACGTCGTTCTCTCGTTGCTGCGCCGTGCAGCGACCTAGCTAGCCTGCGTTCACCCTCCTGACACCAAGCCTAAGCCACCGCAGCGGCTATGCCTCCGCGCGCACGCCCAGATCCCCGGTTCGAACCCCGTCCCGTGCCGCGTGGCATTTTTCTTCGCCAGACGTCAGATCGTGAAGAAGAGAAACAGTGCCGCCGCGCGTTTTGCAGGAAACCCCCTTTCTTTTTCTTCGCCTCAACCCGTGGTACCACCGAGCCCCACCGTCAGCCTCTCCGTCCGTTTTACAGTTAAGCCCCCAGTTCTTCCAGCCTCAACCCGCGCTCCCTTCGCCGTGACACGTGGCTGACCCTCCCCTCTCGCTGTCATGTGGGCCCGGCCACACCGACGGACCCACCGGTCAGCGACCTGGGCTAGCTAAGGCCGCGGTACAGAAAACCCTTCGGTGCGCCTGTTAACGCCAGATCAGCCCGGACCCACTTGACGGTGTCTGTGGCTAGATCTATGTGAGTACAAATGGTTTCTGCTTGCTGTTTAATTAAAACCTTTTCAAAATATGTTCTAAATTCAAATTCAAATCTGTTTTCAAATAATTTTTAAAATATAAATCCAAATTAAACATGTAATATATGTTTTTGAATCAGAAAAATGTGAGGAATTCAAATATGCCCTTCAAAATATATTTTGAACACTTTAAATTTCGAGTTGATCAAAATTACAATAAAATGCCCTTTGCCTTAATTAATTGATAACTTTTGTTTTATAACTCCGAATTTGACAAATGATATGTCTAAATTGATCAGCTCGACGAGACCTTTCTGTTTATGCATTCCATGTTCTGAATTGCAGCATGCATCATATAAATATAAAGGTTACAGCAACTTATTTGAGGATAAAAGGTGACTAAAACGCCATAAAATGCTTTATTCTTGTACTCCACACCTCACCCATGCCATGCTACATTATTGCCATGCAAATTGTGCATCATTCATCATGGCATGATTGTTTGCTTGTCGCATTTTATTCATATGCTTGTGCACTTTATTTATGTTGGCCCTTGTTTGTTTGGTTCTTCTTCAAATAGACGCTGAGTAGGGGATATATCAAGAAACCCAGGAGCACTACCCAGATCCATCCCTCGCTTCAACTGAGCTGCCAGGCAAGCACTACCACATGCTTGCATACATATAGTACCTATTGCCTCTATCTTATTCTTGCATCATGGAGTCGCGATTGCATTAATCTGAATCCCAAGTACTGCATAGCCTTTACTTTTAAACCCCACCGAAGTTTGTTCCTCCATCCCATGAGCCATTACTACAGGAGTTGTTTGAGCCATGCGGGTCGTAGAACAGCATGTGTAGGGTATGTGAGTGTCGGATGGATAACGAGGTACCTATACAACTTAACCTGAGTAGTAATGGGATAACTAATGAAAGTGGCACCGGTGAGCAATATCTGCTATTTGGTTTTTCATGCTCACTTGTGTCCCGCAGGACCCCGAGTACTTGATTCCTGTTCCTTGAATATTCGCGCTATCCACATCCGGGAGGCTTATGAACCCCCCTGAGCCAGAGCTTGATTCATTCTTATTTCTTGGGGCCACAAAGTAGTTTGGGGCTTTATTACCATCCTGTACTTTTGCCATGCTTTACTGCTTTATTTAAGATTGTGCGAGGAGCACCTGTACTGTTTTGGATGCGGAGTGTTTTCGTGGTATCGACAAGCCCAGTCACACTTTCGGATTCCCAGTCGTTTACAGCCATTGACGCAAACCTTGAGTCCGTCTCGGAGCCGGCCAACTTCGTTGCGGGTAGCTTAATGGGGTGGCCCCCTGAAATATTTCTGAATCCTGTGATCGCTTTGTCGTGAATGCCTCGTTGGGTTTTGATTTGGTTTTTCCGAGGTTGATCGAGTGTGTGTTGCTATTTGTGCACCCCTGCAGGGTAAATCTTTCTGAAAGCCGTGTTCGCGGTTATGGACGACTTGGAGCACAGTTTCTCGATCATAGACAAGTATAACTAAAGTACCGTTTTTAATTTGACTAAGTACCTGACTAGTAAATAGTGCAACACTCATGGAATGGATAATAAAACTGCCAACGGATGGGGGGCTGTTCGTCCGCTTCCTCGTTGGTAAGAGAGGAGGAGGATGGATCTGTTAATATTACTGTTATAACTGTTGTTATTAATTCACGGACATCCGTCTATCTTTGGTTAGGCGGATGGTTAGCGAGTATCCCTAGAATTGTTAGGTATTATCTTTTGCTGCAATTGCGTCACCCCAGGTTGTGTCCCCTTTAGAGGCATAAAGACTTGCTGAGTACCCCTAGGGTCTCACACGATAAATTGCTTGATTCAGATGAACAGGTACACTCGCAAGATGGATACTGGGTGGAGGAGACGGACGATGTTGGCAACGATCACTCGGTGTAGAGATTCCGGGAACGGGGATCCGTGAGATCTGTGGGCGGGATGTGTTTATTTATGGGGCATCTTATGCCGATTTGCTTCTTATCCGTACTCGGATCTTGTTTCCGCTTCCGCCTGATACTCTGATGTTTGATGTATGAGGAGATATCCTAAACTATTATATCTATCTAGGATATTTGGATCTTGCCGTATGGCATTGCAATATTTCTATTTCTTTTAGATGGAATGGCTCTGAGGACTGTTGTATGGTGGCTTGCATACATACTCATTTGTGTATGTAGTTGATCCCTTCGCCTGCCGATTGCGCCGCTCGTTCTTGTCCCGATGTTTTGGAAATGGTTAGGACGGCCGAAAGGTCTACCTGTGAGTGGCATTTGGCCCCACTGTACTATTTTAACCATTTCCGCTCATCCAGGCTTGTAACTAAGAGCGTAATTCACCGAGGTAGTTACAATTGGTATCAGAGCCATTCCGCCCTTCAGGGTCTCAGCCAAATGGTCGTTGTCAGTCTAGCAAATATTTTGGTAGCTATGTATACTAGGGAAAAACAAAACGCGAGAGTAGGACTGCTTCCACTTTTCTTCTTACCCACCCACCCACCCTTTTCTGGTAAGGAAGTGTAACGTTTTCAATCCTCTTCTTAAAATTCAAACTAGGATTCACGTGTTCTGGGTTTCCGTAGTACCATAGAAAGTGTGTGTGTGTGTGTAATTCCTTGTCTATCTGTTGCATCCAATTTGTTATCACAATCTACCTTTGGTTATCAACTGTTGGTACATTCCATACTGACAGGCTTTTGAAAACCAGCGCGATCTATCTGACTCCTTGTTAACCGGTGCCATCTTCTTAAGGGTGTTCTTCCTTCCAGCATGCTTTCACAGAATGTGGAGTTGCTAATCTCTACCTGATAGTGATTTTGCGCATCTATTGGTATTTTAATGCCGAAAATGCGGAAAATTTTCTTTGATACATCTGTGTTTCCACACTCCTTTCCAGTCGTGTGTGAAACATTATCTATCTCCCTTTTATCAGCATGTCCATGCTAACTCATTCTTTTGTCACCGGCGCTTAATCCTGGAGTTTTATTTCATCTCCAATTCTCTTGGGCTAATTACATAACATGTGTCGATCCGATGTTGGTGATTGTAATTTGGTTCTCAGCATAGCTATAGGACACTTATCATGAGTGGAATATGGAAAATGCTATCAACACTATCCTCCAAATGGTGACGGTTATCTCCTGTGATTTTGAGTACACCGTGATCATATCTATGCATATTCAAGCATCTTTGGCAATCCGAAGTTTCTCAAGGCACTACGGCGGTCTATCATCTGTCCATCATGCTGCACATCTTTTTTGAACTCCATATCTGCAAAATTCTCTTTGAGACGAGGGAATTGCATCTTTTCGTCTCTGGTAGCTTTGCTTGAGGTATGAGCTATCATCGTTTCTTTATCCAAGATCTCTTTATCTTTGTAACCGGTGATCCAATCGACAATGTGAACCAGGTGACATCTCTTTTTCTTCCGAAGGACCAGATAATCTATTCTTCCAGTGCATCTTCTTCAACACGAACCCATGCTCTTAATATTGATCTTTCTAAGAGCGTTGAGCTTAGGAAGTGTTCGAGCATTTGTTCGTTTCTCTCGCCTTTTGAACTTGGTATTCTGGGAATATCTTGTTAATCCATGGTGGTATATGTTCATAATATGCTTGCCTATTCCATATCAATGGAAGAACATGGAAGATCATCTGTGTCCCTTTCTCTCAAGCTTTGTTAACACTGCCATGTGCAAAGTTCCCAAAGTGGAAATTCTGGCTTCTTGAAGTCACCTATCTCGACCACGTCCTTCTGCTAAATACATTACTTCAACTCTGGAATCAGCAAGTCCATTGTTAATTCCATCCTCCATCTTCAATCAAACCCGGAGTTTTCCTTGTTGGCGAGTTATCATCGTCGTTTCGCCGAAGATTTCCTCAAGACTGCTAAATCTTTCTCAATCATTTCAAGAAGAACATGGAGTTCTTTCACCTCAGTCTCGTCAAGTAATCTCTTGAAACCCTCTCGCTCTATCGTCTATGCTCAATCCACCGGAGGCCATGGAGACCTTCTAGATCTTGTATTCCTTCCGTTCAAGTTGGTGCTATCTTTTCTGTAGCTGTTGAATCTTGTAGTTGTTCTCCGTAATCTTCCATCATATCTTTCCGGTGGCTTGGTACTTCCGACATGACGACAACATCATCATCATTATCTATCTATGAATCCGGCGAATCGTTTGCATCTATCCTTGTTTTCTAACGAAGTTCCATGAGTTATTGTCCATACCTTCAGTCTGTTTCGGTAGTTGGGTTGCATGGTTTTCTTATTCATGTGCGGAGTAATGCTTTGAGTGCAGGATGGAGTAGCTACCATACCACTACTCTTATCATTTTCTCTCGTACATTGAATTGGTGAATTAATGTGATTTCACTCATTCCACGGAAGTTAGAAGTGGCCTTTATCCCTTGATACTTTTACTTCCGTCCTTGTTTTTCCGGAGTGCTCTCTCGAAGAAATTAATCAGTAATCTCTTGTTGGTGGTCTGTCTATTCTAGATGGAGCAAAATCTTCTATTATCTGGTGGAAACAAACGCAAACTCTTTTCTGTCCTCGTCATTCTACCGATGCTCGACATCCACAAACAAGATGAAAGGAAACTATCTCTCTCTTTGTTTCATCAATTCTTTTTCTGTGGTAAAGCCAATTATGGTTGATGCTATCAGCCACAAATCTATTGCGTTAGCCTCAAGGCTAAAGAAAGCAATAAGTATCTCTACAATAAACTCCAGATCCTCCATATTCTTTGCTTCTCGGGATTCCACCATGATCTGGCTTCACATCCGTCTCTGGAAGTTATACCCGCGCACCTCAATTGCGTGATCCGTTGGGTCTTACCAGCGCAAGAAGAATCTAATCCGACGATGTCTAACTAAATCTTTCTGTTGATATCAAGGGACTCTATTGTTTGAAGGCAATATTGTTTCCGAACTTCATTTCTCAAATCCGAGAGAAGATACGATGCTATTGTCGTAGTGGTTCAAAACCTCTCCAATCTAGCTCTTTTTCTTCCGGCGAGATAAAGATTCATCCTCTCTCGTATCAGTAAATCTTTAATCTTAACGGTGTGTCTTTCTTTATCCGTGATACATCATCTTTTCCTTTTCTTTCACAAGTGGTTCTAGTCTTTTATCTTGTTTCTCGAAAAACCGGAGCTATGTTCATCCTACCTTCTTGCCTCACGACAATCCTTCAACTCTTCTAACCCGTTGTTTCTCAAGCAAAACGCAAGACTCGCAACAAGTCTAGCAAGTTTTGCAAGGTGTAGTGGTCGCACCATTCCGTTGTTCTTCAACTTGGGAACGTGAGGGTCACCTTCGTTCGAACACCCGCCTCTCTTGGTGTTGTCTTCTTTTTCCTAGGAATCTCGGGGCGAGATTCTTGTTTCGTGGGGGAGAGTTGTAGCATCCCAATTGTCTAACAATTGCAATGCTACTAGCCTAGTCTATATAAATGCTACTTCCTATATATAATTGTTGCATCATGATTATATCATGCTCATGTCATCATGCCACCTTGCATTTGAGCATCATATAAAACCCTTTTGATTTGGTTCCTCTCTCATATGCATTGTTAATTGTATTCGCCTCTTGATATTGTATTTGGTTATTGATATATTGTTTAAATGCCCAAGTTGAGTTGGGGGCATATCTTTTATTCCAATTCCACCACCTCTCTTTGTCACCACCTTATAATTCCACCATCCCATTAAACCATGAGCTTGTAGTTCTTTCTTTTGAATTTATTTCTCTAGCTCATGTGGGTGGGGTGGATCTGATTCTATAAATTCTTTTGCTTGGCTTTTATTCCACTTCTTGGGAATGCATAAGAATAATGCCATATCATCATTATTGTTTTCACAAGGATAATACATGGCATTTACTATTTTGTATGGGCCATGCAAGAGTACCACCACCTTTAGCCTTTTGCTTTTCTCTTGGTTTAAGTGGGTTTTTCTCTTTATGGGGCTATATCCATCCATCACCTCTATCCCTCTCTACCACTCCTTTGCTTGATCTTGTTTGATCTTGCTAAAAAGCCACCACCACATCACCCTCTCTCTCTAATCCTCTCTCCAAAAACCTAACACCTCATCTAAACCCTAACACTAGTTTCCTCTCTTTTCTTCTAACCCTAGTTCTAAGCCTACCCTAACCACACCTCTCCCTCTCTCTACCGTGATGTCCCCACCTGGCTACCCCCTCTCCCTGGTCCCACACCCCATCTACCCCACCTCCTAGCCAAGCCCTAGCTGACCCGAGCTCCTCCTAACCCTAGACTAAGTTACAACCGAGCTCCCTATCCTCTCTCTTCTCTCTACCTGCCAGGTAGCCCCACCGCCATGCCGTCCCCACCTGGCAGCCCTACCTGCCCTGCCCTGGACCAGCCCCAGCCAGCCCAGCCAGCTCGACCATGTGATCGAGGAGAATAAGAAAAGGCCGAAGCCACTTTTCCCTACCCCGTGCCCACACGCTACCTCGCCTCTCTCCCTCGCTTTACCCTCCGCCCCACGGCTCCTCTGCATCGCCCAGATCCACCCCAAGCCCTACCGCACCTCCCCTCTCTCTTCACCGTCGCCAGATCTCGCCGCCAGACACCGACGTCTACCCCTGCTTCTCGTCGCTCCAGCCGGCGAGCGCGTCGAGGAGGTGGCCTGGAAGACCAAGGAGACCTCCCTGCTGTTCCCTGTACACGCTGACGCGGAGGAGGAGCGCCACAGCCGCCAGCACCAGCGTCGTCCAACGCAAACCCTAGCTGCGCCGGCCGTCTGCGTCCTCGCCCCTCCGTCGCCTCCCTGCACGATCCGACCGCACCGATCTCTCCACGGTACGACCCTCTCCCTCCCTGACAACCTCTGCCTTGCTGTAATCGCCAGTGCTCGCCGGACAAATCGTCGAACGGCCTCGGTGCGCGGCGGCCGACGTCGTTCTCTCGTTGCTGCGCCGCGCAGCGACCTAGCTAGCCTGCTTCCACCCTCCTGACACCAAGCCTAAGCCACCGCAGCGGCTATGCCTCCGCGCGCACGCCCAGATCCCCGGTTCGAACCCCGTCCCGCGCCGCGCGGCGTTTTTCTTCGCTAGACGTCAGATCACGAAGAAGAGAAACAGTGTCGCCGCGCGTTTTGCAGGAAACCCCTTTCTTTTTCTTCGCCTCAACCCGCGGTACCACCGAGCCCCACCGTCAGCCTCTCCGTCTGTTTTACAGTTAAGCCCCCAGTTCTTCCAGCCTCAACCCGCGCTCCCTTCGCCGCGACACGTGGCTGACCCTCCCCTCTCGCTGTCATGTGGGCCCGGCCCCAGCGACGGACCCACCGGTCAGCGACCTGGGCTAGCTAAGGCCGCGGTACAGAAAACCCTTCGGTGCGCCTGTTACCGCCAGATCAGCCCGGACCCACTTGACGGTGTCTGTGGCTAGATCTATGTGAGTACAAATGGTTTCTGCTTGCTGTTTAATTAAAACCTTTTTCAAAATTTGTTCTAAATTCAAATTCCAATCTGTTTTCAAATAATTTTTAAAATATAAATCCAAATTAAACATGTAATATATGTTTTTGAATCAGAAAAATGTGAGGAATTCAAATATGCCCTTCAAAATATATTTTGAACACTTTAAATTTCGGGTTGATCAAAATTACAATAAAATGCCCTTTCCCTTAATTAATTGATAACTTTTGTTTTATAACTCCAAATTTGACAAATGATATGTCTAAATTGATCAGCTCAACGAGACCTTTCTGTTTATGCATTCCATGTTCTGAATTGCAGCATGCATCATATAAATATAAAGGTTACAGCAACTTATTTGAGGATAAAAGGTGACTAAAACGCCATAAAATGCTTTATTCTTGTACTCCACACCTCACCCATGCCATGCTACATTATTGCCATGCAAATTGTGCATCATTCATCATGGCATGATTGTTTGCTTGTCGCATTTTATTCATATGCTTGTGCACTTTATTTATGTTGGCCCTTGTTTGTTTGGTTCTTCTTCAAATAGACGCTGAGCAGGGGATATATCAAGAAACCCAGGAGCACTACCCAGATCCATCCCTCGCTTCAACTGAGCTGCCAGGCAAGCACTACCACATGCTTGCATACATATAGTACCTATTGCCTCTATCTTATTCTTGCATCATGGAGTCGCGATTGCATTAATCTAAATCCCAAGTACTGCATAGCCTTTACTTTTAAACCCCACCGAAGTTTGTTCCTCCATCCCATGAGCCATTACTACAGGAGTTGTTTGAGCCATGCGGGTCGTAGAACAGCATGTGTAGGGTATGTGAGTGTCGGATGGATAACGAGGTACCTATACAACTTAACCTGAGTAGTAATGGGATAACTAATTAAAGTGGCACCGGTGAGCAATATCTGCTATTTGGTTTTTCATGCTCACTTGTGTCCCGCAGGACCCCGAGTACTTGATTCCTGTTCCTTGAATATTTGCGCTATCTACATCCGGGAGGCTTATGAACCCCCCTGAGCCAGAGCTTGATTCATTCTTATTTCTTGGGGCCACAAAGTAGTTTGGGGCTTTATTACCATCCTGTACTTATGCCATGCTTTACTGCTTTATTTAAGATTGTGCGAGGAGCACCTGTACTGTTTTGGATGCGGAGTGTTTTCACGGTATCGACAAGCCCAGTCACACTTTCGGGTTCCCAGTCGTTTACAGCCATTGACGCAAACCTTGAGTCCGTCTCGGAGCCGGCCAACTTCGTTGCGGGTAGCTTAATGGGGTGGCCCCTGAAATATTTCTGAATCCTGTGATCGCTTTGTCGTGAATGCCTCGTTGGGTTTTGATTTGGTTTTTCCGAGGTTGATCGAGTGTGTGTTGCTATTTGTGCACCCCTGCAGGGTAAATCTTTCTGAAAGCCGTGTCCGCGGTTATGGACGACTTGGAGCACAGTTTCTCGATCATAGACAAGTATAACTAAAGTACCGTTTTTAATTTGACTAAGTACCTGACTAGTAAATAGTGCAACACTCATGGAATGGATAATAAAACTGCCAACGGATGGGGGGCTGTTCGTCCGCTTCCTCGTTGGTAAGCGAGGAGGAGGATGGATCTGTTAATATTATTGTTATAACTGTTGTTATTAATTCACGGACATCCGTCTATCTTTGGTTAGGCGGATGGTTAGCGAGTATCCCTAGAATTGTTAGGTATTATCTTTTGCTGCAATTGCGTCACCCCAGGTTGTGTCCCCTTTAGAGGCATAAAGACTTGCTGAGTACCCCTAGGGTCTCACACGATAAATTGCTTGATTCAGATGAACAGGTACACTCGCAAGATGGATACTGGGTGGAGGAGACGGATGATGTTGGCAACGATCACTCGGTGTAGAGATTCCGGGAACGGGGATCCGTGAGATCTGTGGGCGGGATGTGTTTATTTATGGGGCATCTTATGCCGATTTGCTTCTTATCCGTACTCGGATCTTGTTTCCGCTTCTGCCTGATACTCTGATGTTTGATGTATGAGGAGATATCCTAAACTATTATATCTATCTAGGATATTTGGATCTTGCCGTATGGCGTTGCAATATTTCTATTTCTTTTAGATGGAATGTCTCTGAGGACTGTTGTATGGTGGCTTGCATACATACTCATTTGTGTATGTAGTTGATCCCTTCGCCTGCCGATTACGCCGCTCGTTCTTGTCCCGATGTTTTGGAAATGGTTAGGACGGCCGAAAGGTCTACCTATGAGTGGCATTTGGCCCCACCGTACTATTTTAACCATTTCCGCTCATCCAGGCTTGTAACTAAGAGCGTAATTCACCGAGGTAGTTACATTCATCATGGTGAAGATTCCAACTGCGCTATGCTTACTTCAACTATTGAAGTTTGCATGCCCTTTTAGCACCCTTTGAATTAACAAAACCCTTCGGATCATGTCATGTACACGTCCTAGGTAACCGTTCTATTAGAAAAACCTTGTTTTGTTTATTCAACTACCATATACCAAATTATATGTAGTGGTTGCTACATTAATCCGTCAAGACTAAATATCGCTATGAAAGATCAAATCTTGTCATAGTCAACTCCTTGAACATTGTCGTAAACTTCTTTCTGACATGTCGACTATTTCATAGATGTTAAACATCCATGTCTATTTATTTATAGATCCAAACACGACCAATAGGCTTTATGCCTTTTCAGAGGGTCTTCCAAGTTCAGAAACTTGATTCTCGTGTATGGATACTATCACGGATTCTATGACTTCTAGTCATTTTATGTAGTCAGGGCCCATCATCGCTTATTTGCATGTAGTCGGTTCATCATTGTCAAAACAATAACGACATGCTTATCAAATCACACTATTTGATTCTTATCGACCCACACGGTTCAATAGGAACTCTAATCTCCGAGATCACACCCTTTGTAATTACGGGAGCTATGAGCATTGTGGCCGCCATCGGGACACTTTCTGGTGTTGTGCTACTTAGCACATATAGCTAAGGTTCAACAACCTTATCAATGTTCTATTGTCCTCCCACTTAACGTTTCACGAAAAATTCCTTCTCAAGAAACTTGACGTTCCAAGTAACAAACTCTTTTGTCCTTGGTGTTATGGAGAAATTCCCAACAAATTCTTTGGGATAACCTACAAAGACGTGCTTATCCGAATTTGGTTGTAAACATTTTACTTATGCATAGCATACCAAAATTTAAGAAAAGAAAATTCGAGTTTTACCCCAAACCATAACTTATATGGTGTCATTTCAATTTATCACGATGGTGCTCTTTTTAGTGTAAAAGCGGTAGTCTCTAAAGCTTCAATCCTTAAAACATAATGGCAGTTTTATAAATGATACTTTTGATCTTACCTTGTCAAACATGGTTTGATTTCATCTCTTGAATATGCCATACTCCTATGGTTTATCGAGAAACACAAATCATGGAACAATTCCTCAAGTCTTAGGTGTTTTTGCTAAACATGTAACTCAAATATCTTCCTTTATGATCGAATCATAAACTCTTTATTTTCTTGTTACAATGATTTTCCACTTCATCTTGAAAGTCGTTGAAGAATTTTCAAATGTTTCATACTTCTTCCTTATTAAGTAAATATATAGATATATTCACTCAAATTTCTCGAGAAAGCATATAAAGCAAAAAGATCCATCGCATATGGCTACATATAATGGACTATATATATCAATATGTATAATATCCAATAAGTTAGTCATTTGTTCCTCTTTGGCCTATGGATAGAGTTTCAATTATCTCGAGGAAACTTTCACAAGCGTCAATTGATCAAAATCAAAGACTCCAAAATTCCATCAACATGGAGTTTCTTCATGTTTTCTTTCCAATATAATTTAAAACAGCGATGTCACTTCATAAGTGATATTTTAATCATTTGTCTTGCGACATTTTAGCAATAGTGTTTATGGATGTGATTTCTCCCACTAAACTTGTAAAGTTCATCCATCCTTTATGGAATACGGTAATTATTTGAACAACCATTGTTCTCGTAATACCGGAACAAAATAACAATTATTAAAACAAATCTTAAAGGCTAGGTTTGACGACAACGAAAAACACAATAACACTTTATTTGTTTTCGATGAACATCATTAGTTATTCTCTTGCTAGTTACTTAGGCCATTGCAGTTCATGAATTGCGTTGTCCTGTATGACACTTCATACCAACCAATTTGTTATCCAATACCTCAGAACCACATTGTTTAACAAGCAAGGAATACAGCCATAACATGTATATCTTCTATATACCTAAGTTGGACATATCCAACCTTTTCTTTTATGCCAAATATTTTATAGATTCTCTTTCAACAATTCCTTTTCTTTTAAAACAATCTATCAACATAAATTGTGGTGTCATTCACATGACACATAGTATAAAGCGTATATAGTCAAATACTAATACCTTTGGACTTGCACTTTGAAGTGAATCACCATCATCAAATGTTTGGTGTTCTTTCAAAAATCCATTCTTTAGTAACCTTTTAGTGTAGTAAACATTTTACTTACATCTTCTATTCATCCTTATCATGACAACTTTCATGATCAAGCTACTATAGCCTGTAAGGAAGAATCGCGAGTATAATGTTAGTTCCCAAAACCTTTTTGGGAGATTCGGATGCTTAGAATCTCCATCCTTCACAAATTCTCATACAATATGAGAACATGTATTTTGCTAAATTATACTCTATCATAATGCAACCAAAAACATTGTTTCAGATATCACAATATCTTTCACACATGATGGTTTCTGAAACAATTTTCAGCTCCTATATAATCTTGATATTAAAACAACTTTTGAATATCAATAATCATGGAGGCAAACATGATACTTTAGATACTAACATTGGAATTCTTACACTTGATTTAATACTACTTATTAAACTTCATGGAGTAAATAGAGTTTGCTAAAAATTTGCAATAGGACTTATAAAATTTAAATTGACATTCAAAACAATACGATACCAGTTCGTAAAGTAAATATCCAGAATTCTATAGTTCTATTATCTTAATTAAAACTAAGCATAAGGTAGTGAATAGACGCCAATGACTACAACAAATTATGCAACTTCACTTTGATTTAGTTTATGACAAATTGAGTTTGACTAATCCAAATTAGAAATGAACTCCCACTCAAAAATGACATCCCTCGTGCCTTTTTGGTGATTACATGAACCAAATCCACTACACCAAGTCCGATCATCACGTGAGTCGGTGTAGCTTCAAAGGCGGGCGTCAATATGGGAATCATATCAACTATATGACTCATGCTTAACCTTTCGGTCCGTGTTCCGAGGCCATGTTTGTACATGCTAGGCTCGCCAAGTAAGAACCTTAGTATTCGCGTGTGTAAAACTGTCTTACACCCATTCCTATGAAAGCGTAGATTTGAGTACACCCGATCATCACGTGATGTCTCGAAACACGATCCACAGAATGGTGCATACTTAAGGAAGAACACATTTTTATCATGATATCTAAATAAGGGATCATCTTACAACGCTACAAAAAGCGCCAAACTAGCAGTATAAGATGCTAACATCTAATGTGTAAAGTGAGATGATATGGTCCATGCATTTGATCTCTATCATTTGCATCGTGGTATGATCTCTATCATTCCTTTGTGTGTAAGGCCAAGGTCTATGGAACTTACACGTTGAATTTGTTGTAAGAGTATCTATCATACATCTACTTACAACAATACCATATCAATATACTAGCCCAGCAACGATCTAAACTAGACGCCTCTAATTTATCAATTGCAAGTTTTACGTGGCTTAGGGCTTTCGGAGATAGAACCGTTCTTACCTACGAACATGAACCACAAAGAGGATAACCAAGTTATTAGCAACTCGTTGTAAATCAGATATTGACTATAGTAGGAGAGACAGACACCCGCCAGCCACTTATGCAAAACAAGTTGCATGTCAGTCATGGAACCGGTCTCATGTACGATGACATGTAAGGTTGGTCCGGGCCGCTTCATCCCACTATGCCACCAATATCCAAAATACATAGAAGATGCAATAACATGATCATCATCGCCCACATATAAACATATGTGTACTACCCGTGCAAAGCACCTATGCATAGATCAGCCTCGGATACCACTGTTGGGTCCACAGCATAGAAAACAAATTTTTTCCTACGATGAGAACTGCACGCCAAGATCTATCTACTAGGTACAGAGCAACGGGTGGACATACATCTATCGATAACTTACCCTCTAAGACAACAAGTTTTGCTAACGAGTAGGAACTCGTGGTTGATGTAGTCGTACACTTGCCGATCTCAAGATCGTGTGGAAGTCCGAGCACCGCAAATCAGCAGCGCATCCGTCCTCGCACACACGTTCAGGCCACCGGATAACCTCCACCTCCTCGCTCCAGCGATCCAGCGGAAGCAGCAACTCCTTCTAGACGAAATGCCACCGGGAACATGTATCTCGCTAATCCGAGACCATGGGGGAATAATTGTAGAGGGGGAGAGAGATCCTTCACGAGGAGGTGTGAGGAAGAAGGAGGGAGAGGGTGGCCTTTTATAGGAGGAGGGGGGTGCCCCTCCATCATGGCCGGCGCATGCCCCTTCACCTCCTCCATTCATGTGGTGGTAACCCCTCCACATTAAAATGCCTCTTCACATTCCCTTTTAAAGTCCCCACTTTAAATGCATTAAAATTCTCTAAGTTTAAATCTCTCTCATTTAATAAAACTCTTTTATTAAATTTATTCAGAATTTTGTTAATTACTTTAATTAACAAACATTCACATATAACCCCTTGCAATATTTCAATATCACATGCAGAACCACTTTCTGCAATTTCACCCGAAACAATTTCCGGTTTCTATCGAAACAATTCCTACGCTTTGCAATTCTTTCGTCTAAAACATATGTGCTCCAAAATGGTGTCTGGTAACT
Source organism: Avena sativa (assembly GCA_916181665.1). Lineage (NCBI taxonomy): Eukaryota > Viridiplantae > Streptophyta > Magnoliopsida > Poales > Poaceae > Avena > Avena sativa. Next base: position 355,732,047 of record OV702291.1, read on the forward strand.
CTTAAGTGTGTCACCCTACGGTTCGCGAATAATGCAGACATGATTGAGACTCCTCTCAGATCAATAATTAGAAGCAGGACCTGGAGATCCATACTGAGTCCTGCATATTCAACGATGACTTCTGTGATCGTGAGAACCTTTAAAGCTTGTAATTTAATCCCTTTGTCTCATGATATAATACATGTCCGAGATTCGATCATCGGTATCCAAATACCTATTTTGATCTCGTTACCGACATGCACTCTTTTCTTGTTCCCGTGATATAACATTCTAGTGATCACATCACTTGCTTGCAAGCTACCTTAATGTGATATCACCGAGAGGGCCCAGATTATATCTATCCATCATCGGGATGGACAAATCCCACTCTTGATCCATGAGCCTGAACATAACACCTTCGTAGCACTGAAACCATCTTTATAATCACTCTGTTACGGTGTGACGTTTGATGTTATCAAGATACTCTTCTGGTGTTAGCAATTAACATGATCTCATGGTCTAAGGATAAAGATTACATCGTATGATGTTATAGCAATATAAACATAATGACTTGATCGTAATGCTATACTTCGGATGAATGTTCATCACATCATTTCACAAATGTTGTGACCTTGTTATTAACAACATCCAATGTCCATGATCAGGAAATGTTGATCATCTTGTTAATCAACAAGCTAGTCTATAAGAGAGGCATAACTAGGAACCCTTTTTGTTTATTAAACACACATGTATTGACGTTTCCGATCAATACAATTATAGCATGCAAAATAAACATTTATCGTAAACATGGAATAAGATAATAACCACTTTATTATTGCCTCTCGGGCATATTCCCTTCAAATATGATCATGCATACAGAGAGAGATCAACACATAGCTACCGGTAGAACCCTTAGCCTCGAGAGAGAACTACTCCCTCCTCGTCATGGGAATCAGCAACGGCGATTGAGATGGTGGTGGAGTCGATGGAGATGGCTTGCCAGAACAGAGACTTTCTGTCCCCTGAATCTCCCCTTCGGTGGCGGCTGCGCTGCAGAACATTTCGTGGCTGGAGGCTTGACAATTTAGGGTTTTTGCATCAGGAGGATTTTATAGGCGAAGAGGCAAGGTCGGTGGCCGGCCAGGGGACCCACACCATGCCCTGGCGCGGCCAGGGGGACCCGTGCCTAGGGGTGGTTTGGCCACCCTGTGGCCCCCCTTCGTCTCTCCTTCTGGCTCCGTGAATCTTCCAGGAAAATAACGACTTTGGCTTTTGTCCGGTCAATTTCCGAGAATATTCATTTTCTGACTTTTTGGAACCAAAAACAGCAGAAAACAGGCAACTTGCACTGTGGCTCTTGTTAATAGGTTAGTCCAAGAAATCATATGAAAAGTACTCCACAGTGTGGACAAAACATAAGAAAGTAGATAAAACCAAGCATGGAACATCAAAAATTATGGATACGTTAGCAACGTATCAACATCCCCAAGCTTAACTCCTGCTCGTCCTCGAGTAGGTAAGTGATGAAAAGAAAGAATAATTTTTGAGGTGACATGCACCATCATAAACTTGATCAAAGCGTTTGTAAAACATGGATAGCTGGGATCATAGTACTTCAACATAGCATGAAAGACAATGTTCTAGCAACAAAACATAGCAACTATGTTGCAACATGAAAAGGAATAAACAAAAGATTCATAAATAACAATGCTTTGCAAGATGTTTGTTTGTTTCACATAAAGAAAACATGGCATAGTGGCATTCAGCTTGTCCCTCATAGAGTAGCAAAGATAAATGCATAGGAAACCTTCAAAGTTCATAAGAGTGACTAGATACAAATAGCTTAAAACAAGAAATATCAAAGTATTCATCAATCAGCAAGTCTTGGGACAATGCACATAGAACTAAGAATGGCCACTATGCTCTGAAAGTAGGTGCATAAAGATAGAAGGTGGAGACTCAATATATAAGTGGAAGAAAGGCCTTCATATAAGGAAGTAGGGATTCAAGTCTCATAAAGAGCTTCCAAAAATTATGGTACTGAATAGCTTTTAGCTCTCATTGCCCCTATCATAAGCATCTTGAAGTGATTAAGGTTAAAGTGAACAAACTATGGTGTATATGCTTGACGAAGTATAAGTTGGAAATATCATGTCCCTTGAATACGAGGGCCTCTCCTCATGCTAATCAAGTTTAGTCACCGGTAAGTTCTTGTCATCGTAAGTACATGTGTATCATAGAGAACTGCCAACGGGGTACCCCTTGCCCGATGATACGGAAGAATTCCCATATCAAAATGACAAGGAAAGGAGACAACGAGCATCTCAGCAATCTTCTTATTTACCATGGGAATATGGTTTTTTTTCTCTCTTTACTCTTTTCATAATCTCTTTTTTCTCAATATCGGACTCTTTTTTTATAAGAAGAATGCTTCATAGACAGCCCATTATGGTTACACTGCAGGTTTCCACCATGACGGCATGGATTAGACTAGCGGCCCAGGCGTTTCTCTAACACATATACATAACTCCATGGACTTACAAGCTCCCCTTTCATTTCACAACGATGACATCCATAGACAAAAGAGCATGATATCAACTAGGTACAAAGTACAAGTGCAATGTTGAAAGCGTTCCCCATGAGAGCATGGTTCTGCTAATCCCCAACAAATAAGTGCAAGCATATACAACATAGACGACACAATGGTTCAAGTTTATTAAGGGTAAGAAAAGTAAATTGTGCCATCAAGTTCGTGAGAGCTTTAATCACTAGTTTTCTCATAACAAGTTTAATTCGGAAGGTAGATAAAAACATGAATATACTTGGAATAGCATATGCTAGTAGGTAGGTATGGTGGACTCTTTGGAACAACTTGGTTTTAGAAGTTGGATGCATGAGTGGAACTCATACTTGGATATGGAGGCTAGCAAAAGACTGGGAGCGACCAACTAAGAGAGCAATAATGGCCATAATCATGCAGAGCGACAAAACATCATTAATCAAAGCATAAAGTGATACTACAAGTTGAAAACTAAAGGATCACAAAGGCTATGGTGACTTGGGATAGTCATAACATGGTGTGAGCATGTGCCAAGTCAACCCAAACAAAGCATCAAAGGAGAATACCACAATACTATGCTTTAATATGCTAAAACAACGCATGATTCTTCAAAGGGACATTAAGCAATTTCAATTGTTTATAACAAGTCATGCTACAACAAAGAATACTAAGCATAAAGCCAAAACAATATCAAGCATGGCATAACAAAGCATAGGCCACCGTCAAAACAAGCTCTCTTTACCACTTAAGCATGAACTTTTCCTACTCTTTTCCAATCCAAACCAAACATTTTGAAAACAAATGCATGAAAGAGGGGGTCCAACCAATTTATTCAGCAAACTAAGCAAAAAAGCAAACGAAAAACCAAAACGAAAACGAAAAAGAAGACGCTCCAAGAACAACACAACTGTGCATGAAACAATAAAAATGAAGTGTTTGGAAGAAACCTAGAATTTTTATTGATGAAGAAGGGGGATGCCTTGAAAATCCCCAAGCTTTGACGCTTGTATTTCTTGGATATTTCTTGGGGTGACACGCGTGGCATCCCTAAGCTTGAGCTTTAGTCCATCCTTCATCTCATTACTCATTCCTTCCATACACCCGAAATTTTTCCTTCATACAAAACTTCACACAATCTTTATTAGCAACATTAGTGCACTCAAGATAATAAGTCTTTAGGTTCAGTTCTAACACCAATAAAAGTTCCATTAAAACACAAGCTACTGTAGCACTTCCCTCAAAAAGCTCAATTCCCCAAAAGAACTCAAAGAGGAACCAACAAGAAGCAAATGCAGAAAATGGCAGAAATCTGTCAAAACAGACCAACAGGTAAAGATGAATTTTTTCGAAGACCTTCTATTGCTCAAATCGAAAAGTGTTGAACTAAATAAAGTTAGATAACAACCTGGGGCAGAAGCACAAAAATTTACGCCTCAAAAGGACGTATAGAGATTTTACACGAATCTTTATGGTGAAGCACAGAAATCTGTTTTGGGACAGCAACTTTCCCAACCATTACTTCTCTCTCATTAGAGGTTACTCTTGGCACAAAAACCACACAAAAATGATAAGGAGCGGTTATTACAGAGGTAATAACTTCCAAGACTCAACTAAAACTTTTGGGTTATCTCCCAATAAGTACTTTTCTTTAACGCCTTTAAGTTAGGCATGATAGTTTGAGAAGATGCTCACATAAGAAATATGAATTGAAGTAAAAGAGAGCATCAAGAAGAAAATTCAAAGCACATTTAATTCTAACCCACTTCCTATGCATAGGAATCTTGTAAAGAAACAAGTCATGAAAGCAAAAAGCAACAAGCATAGGAAAGCAAAACAAGTGCAACTTCAAGACTTTCAACATAAAGAGGGGAAACCTAATATTATTGAGATGCATAAAACCATGTTTCCCTCTCTCATAATAACTTTCAGTAGCATCATGAATAAAATTAACAATATAACTATCACATAAAACATTCTTATCATGATCCACATGCATATAATCATTATTACTCTCCACATAAGCATAGTTATTCTTATTAATTGTAGTGGGAGCCAATTCAACAAAATAGCTATCATTATTATTGTCATCACCATAATCATCAAATATAGGAGGCATATTGTAATCATAATTAATTTCCTCCTCAATAGTAGGTGGACTGAAAATATCATATTCATCATTGTAATCATCATATATTGGAGGCATAGTATCATCAAAGCAAATTGTCTCCTCTGTGCTTGGGGGACTAAAAAGATCATTCTCATCAAAACCAACTTCCCCAAGCTTAGACTTTTCCATAGCATTAGCAATAATGGTGTTCAAAGAATTCATACTAATAACATTGCTATTAGCACGCGAATAAAGTTCCATAGGTCTTTTAATTTTCTCTTCAAACACTTCATGTCCTAACTCAAGATAAATACTATAAAGCTCTCTAATTTTTTTTTGTTTTCCATTAAGCCTAACCAGTGAAAACAAGAAACAAAAAGACAAAATTGCAGAATCTAAAGAAAATAACTTCGAGCACTCACACCGGACGATGTGAGTACCTTTTACCTTACCTCCCCGGCAATAGCGCCAGAAAATAGCTTGATGTCTATGCACTTCTATTCTTGTAGACAGTTGTTGGGCCTCCAAGTGTAGAGGTTTGTAGAACAACAACAAGTTTTCCCTTAAGTGGATCACCCAAAGTTTATCGAACTCAGGGAGGAAGTGGTCAAAGGTATCCCCTCTCAAGCAACCCTGCAATCAAGATACAAGAAGTCTCTTGTGTCCCCAAAACACCCAATACACTTGTCAGGTGTATAGGTGCACTAGTTCGGCGAAGAGATAGTGAAATACAAGTGGTATAGATAATTATAAGTGGTGACGGCGCCAGAAAATAGCTTGTTGGTGTGTGGTTGACGTGGGAAAGGACTAAAGTAAAACTGAAATAAATATAGAAGCAAGCAAACATGTAATAGATCTAATAGAAAATGGTGTTTTAGTGCTTAGAAACAAGGCCTAGCGAGCATACTTTCACTAGTGAACACTCTCATATAAATATCTTCTCTTTATGATACTACTCTTAACTACTCTCCGGTTGGCACTCTAATCCATGGTAGGGCTATAACAGCACACCTCAAAGTAAGCCTTTCCCATCTAGATAACCCCACACTGTCACCTTGAGCACTAGATTGTTCCAACAAACACCACAATTTCATAAAGACATCCAACTCAAAATATAACCCATAACAAGTATTTGTAATCTCTAGCCTAAGTGCCACCATGGTGTGCACGCTGTCACTTTCACACACATGGGGAGAGGAGAGATCTATTAAAGCACTTGAGTAGCAAGGTAGATCTACTTGATTACAAAGCTCATGATCACAATATGATCATGCATAGAGAGAGATGAACACATAGCTACCGGTAGAACCCTTAGCCTTGAGAGAGAAATACTCCCTCCTCATCATGGGAATCAGCAACGATGATTGAGATGGTGATGGAGTCGATGGAGATGGCTCTGGGGGCACATCCCCATCCCGACAGGGTGCCGGAATAGAGACATTCTGTCCCCCGAATCTCCCCTTTGGTGGCGGCGGCGATGCGGAACTTTTTGTGGCTGGAGACTTGACGATTTAGGGTTTTTGCATCGGGAGGATTTTATAGGCGAAGGGGCAAGGTCGGTGGCCGGCCAGGGGCCCACACCATGCCCTGGCGCGGCCAGGGGGACCCATGCCTAGGGGTAGTTTGGCCACCCTGTAGCCCCCCCTTCGTTTCTCCTTCTGGCTCTATGAATCTTCCGGGAAAATAATGACTTTGGCTATTGTCCGGTCCAATTCCGAGAATATTCATTCTTTTTCTTTCTGGAACCGAAAACAGCAGAAAATAGGCAACTGGCACTGTGGCTCTTGTTAATAGGTTAGTCCAATAAATCATATGAAAAGCACTCCAAAGTGTGGACAAAACATAAGAAAGTAGATAAAACCAAGCATGGAACATCAAAAATTATAGATATGTTAGCAACGTATCACCAAGCATGAAACATAAAAAATTATGGATACGTTAGCAACGTATCAAAGACCAGCGAAGCAGACGATACGTCGACTGTCAGAGCCAAGGGCAAAGGCGGTCGGTATGGAAGTCAACAGACTCCTCGACGCTAGCTTCATACGAGAGATCAAGGAAACTACCTAGGTAGCAAACCCCGCACTCGTTCCTAAAAAGGACACGGATATCCTGCGGATGTGCGTGGACTTCACTTCCTTGAACAAACATTGCCGAAAGGATCACTTCCCATTGCCACAGATCGACCAGATAATCGATTCCACCGTGGGATGCGAGCGCCTCTGCTTCCTCGACACCTACTCAGGCCACCACCAAATTCGAATGAAGGAGGAAGACCAGGAGAAAACTGACTTCATCACGCCCTTCGGTGTCTTCTGCTACATAACGATGCCCTTCGGGCTGAAGAATGCAGGGGCCACCTACCAGCGGTGTATGCAGGCCTTCCTCAGGAGCCAGCTCGGCCGCAATATTCAAGTCTACGTCGATGACATCATCGTCAAAACTAAGGAGGAAGCCTCGTTACTCGATGATCTCCACGAGACCTTTGATAACCTCCACCGCTACTGGATCAAGCTAAACCCAGACAAATGCGCCTTCGGCATACCATCTAGAAAATTGCTTGGGTACCGCATTTGTGCAAGGGGAATCGAGGCGAACCTAAAGAAAGTAAAGGCCATACTGGCCATGGAGAAACCAAAGAACGTTAAAGGCGTCCAGCAGCTGGCTGGACGAATCGCGGCACTCAGCCGATTCATCAGTCAAATGGGCGATAAGGCACTACTGTTGTACCAGCTCCTTCGCAAAGCTGAAAAGTTTGAGTGGATGGAAGTACCATAAGAAGCATTCGAAGACCTCAAGCATTTACTATCCACTTCGCCAGTGTTGGTAACCCCTAGAGAAAAGGATCCCCTATTGCTATACATCTCTGCCACCCTCCAGGTGGTTAGTACCGTGCTCGTAGTGGAACGAGCTGAAGAAAATAAAGGCCACGGGGTGCAACATCCAGTCTACTACCTTAGCTAGGTGATCACGCCAACAAAACAGCGGTACCCGCACTATCAGAAGCTGGCATACAGCATCTTCATGACAACTCGGTGACTACTCCACTACTGCCAGGAGCACCCCATCATTGTGGTGAATGATGCTCCACTAGGGCACATCATTAACAACCCTGATGCCACCGGGCAAGTCATGCTTTGGGGGATATAATTGTCTCCACGAGACATCACATATGAGAAGCGAGACGCGATCAAATCGCAAGTACTCCCGGACTTCCTCGTCCACTGGATGGAGAACCAGCTCCTTGACACGCAAGACATGTCCTGCCTATGGACAATGCACTTCGACGGATCAAGATGTCGAGAAGGAGTCGGTGCCGGCGTCATCCTGACATCGCCACAAGGTGACAAGATGAGGTATGTTCTGTGAATATAGTTTCGTGCCTCCATCAATGAAGCTGAATACGAGGCCCTACTCCATGGGATGCGGATGGCTAAAGCTTGTGCCGCAACACGACTCGTCATCTACGGCGACTCTAAGATGGTAGTGGACCAAACCATGAACCAGTGTGATGCCGTGAGCGACAACATGATCTCCTACCGCAACCTCTATGACGCACTCGAAGAAGACTTTGACGGTTGCGAACTATGGCACGTTGGCCGCGAGTGCAACGAAGAGGCGGATACACTCGCCAACATTGGCTCCACCTCTACCTCGGTGCCACCTGGAGTATTCCTAGAGCAAATCTGCAAACGCTCCATCAAGCCAAAGGTTCCAAAACAACCAGCCAGCACGCCAAAGGACTCGGGGGCTACGCCACCCGACGAACTCAAAACACTTGAAGATAAGGAGCAAGAGACAGGAATCGAAGTCACCATGGAGGTCATTATGATTGAGACATCCTGGACGCAACCATACATCACATACCTGCTTAGCAAAAGGCTTCCAGATGACTCGATAGATGTGCGGCATATAGCACGATGATCTAAGGCTTTAGCCATCATTAACGGTGAACTATATAAGTGCAGCATCACATGAGTCCTTCAACGATGTGTCTCCAACGGAGACGGGAGATCCATCCTCCTCGAGATACACGAAGGCACCTGCGGCCATCATGCCGGAATCCACGCCCTTGCCTCCAAAGCTCTACGAGCTGGTTTCTACTGGCCAACGGCCAGGCGCGATGCTAAGGACATTGTCCAAAGGTGCAATGCTTGCTAGAGATTCACGGACAAACCGCACGCACCTGGCGCAGAGATTAGGGAAATACCTGTGGCCTGGCCCTTCGTGCAATGGGGACTCAACATGGTCGGCAAGCTGCAAAAAATCTTCACCTGGAGGATACATCTACCACCTTGTCGCAGTCAACAAGATAACCAAGTGGATTGAGGCCATGCCGGTGACAAACCAATCAGAGGCCACCGCCATCAAATTCTTTGAGTCCATCCTCTTCCAATTCAGAGTACCACACAACATCATCACCGACAACGGAATGAACTTCACCTCGAACGAATTCTAGGATTTCTGTGAAAACCTGGGAATCAACATTAGCTACGCCTCGGTGGCACATCCTTAGACAAACGGTCAAGTCGAAAAGGCCAACGGCCTCGTCTACAGCAGCATCAAGAAAATGCTCCTTAGACCACTCAAAAGAGTTGCTGGGTGCTGGCCCGAGGAGCTACCATCGGTACTATGGAGCCTGCACACAACTCCAAACAGCACCACAGGCTATACTCCATTCTTCATGGTACACGGCGCCGAGGCAGTACTACCTGCAGAAGTACGCTACAAAGCCCCAAGGGTCGTAGCATATAGTGAGGCGGAATCAACTGCCACACTCGAAGACTCTATCGACCTCCTCAATGAGGCACATGAAATAGCAGCAGAATGGTCCAGGATCTACCAGCAAAACCTCCACAACTACCATAGCTGAAGGATATGCCCAAGGTCCTTCATCGAAGGAGACCCCTTCCTGCGACTGAAGCAGCAAGGATACCTCAAGCTCGAGTCCCCTTGGGAGGGACCTCATGTGATTACCGAAGTAATCCCAGGCGGCGCCTAACGCCTTAAAGATGTAGAAAGTGGAGTTACTCCAACCCCTGGAATGTCATGCAGCTGCGTCATTTCTATCCTTAGATGTTTTTACTTTACAAATAAGGCTATTCAGCCAGGCTACTTAGCCACACATTGTACCACCTGATATTCCGCGAATAAATAAAACTAAGTGCCTCCAACCTTGTGTCTCTGTTTTAATTGCAATTACATCACTCGGGGGATGCACCACCCTGTCTACCTCATTACACGAGCAACGCAGTAACCTGAGTAGCTGACATACTATTAATCGAACGCTTGATAAACCCAACCCAGCTGCAACGCACCTGACATGTTAGTAAGGTGCTAAGATAAATATGCGTCAGGCTAACAGGAAAGGCACTACATAGTACAAGATACTCGAAAAATACACAAGCTAGCAAGCTTTACACACACTACGGGTAACAAAAACACCCAATTCAAGTATACGAACTTTAGAACACCTTTTTACATCTCCGCGTAGGCCTAAAACTACTCTACTGGAGTAAAAGGAGAATGTTGGTGTGCTGATTGAACAACTCGATGATATCTTCGGCTGACTAATCAACCGCCCGGTAATGGGGCACATATTCCATGCCATCCCCTCTGGTGGGGGTGGCGGCCCTGCAGCAACAACTACCAAATCCAGATCGGATTGATGCAGGCGCACAAGTGCCAGTGCAGCCTTGGCACCTGCGACTAATTACCGACGCATGCACTCGCGAACTACGCTGGCATCCTAGAACTTCTTCAATAAAGATAACAATCTTGAAGGCATAGCGTCCAAGGGGAACATTGCCCGAAAATGTGCTTTAGGCATGATTGCGCCTTCTTCAAGTAAAGCAGCACCTATGACACACGATCCTGCACCGTCGCCAATGCGACTGCGTGATCTTGATAAACCCAAAAGTACATGCTAGCTTCCATGTAACAACCTCGGACCCTACACTATAAGTTCAAGCCTGGATGAGCCAAAAGTGGTTAAGGGTTTTACAGTGGAGGCCCAGGGCCACCCACGTGTAGGTCCGTCGGCTTCCCTAACTACTTCCAAGAACATCGGGACAAGAGCGAGCGGCGTAGGCAACAGGCGAAGAGATCAAATACATACACAAGTGAGTATGTATGCAAGCTACCATACAACAGTTCTCAAAGCCATACCATCTAAAAGAAACAGAAATATTGCAACGCCATACGGCAAGATCCAAATATCCTAGATAGATATAATAGTGTATGATAGTTCCTCATACATCAATCAACAGAGTATCAAGCGGAAGCGGGAAACAAGATCCGAGTACGGATAAGAAGCAAATCAGCATAAGATGCCACATAAATAAGCACATTCCGCCCACAGATCTCACGGATCCCCATCCCCAGAATCTCTACACCGAGTGATCGTTGCCAACATCATCTGTCTCCTCCACCTAGTATCCATCTTGCGAATACACCTGTTCATCTGAATCAAACAATTTATCGTGTGAGACCCTAGGGGTACTCAGCAAGTCTTTATGCCTCTAAAGGGGACATATACCTGGGGTGACGCAATTGCAGCAAAAGATAATAACTAACAAGTCTATAGATACTCGCTAACCATCCGCCTAACCAAAGATAGACGGATGTCCGTTAATTAGAAATCAACAGTTATAACCGTATAAAGTAACAGATCCATCCTCCTTCTCGCTTACCAACGAGAAAGCGGACAAACAACCCATCCGTTGGCAGTTTTATTACTCATTCCATGAATATTGCACTATTTACTAGTCAGATATTTAGTCAAATTAAAGACGGTACTTTAGTTATACTTGTCTATGATCGAGAAACTGTGCTCCAAGTCGTCCATAACCGCGGACACGGCTTTCAGAAAGATTTACCCTGCAGGGGTGCACAAATAGCAACACACACGATCGACCTCGGAAAAACCAAATCAAAACCCAACGACGCTTTCACGACAAAGCATTCACAGGATTCCTAAAATATTTCAGGGGGCCACCCCACTAAGCTACCCGCAACGAAGTTGGCCGGCTCCGGAACAGACCCAGGGTTTGTGTGGACGGTGGTAAACGACTGGGAACCCGAAAGTGTGACTGAACTTGTCGATACAGCGAAAACGTGTCACGATCCAAAACAGTACAGGTGCTCCATGCACAATCTTAAATAAAGCAGTAAAGCATGGCATAAGTATAGGATAGTAATACAGCCCCAAACTACTTTGTGGCCCCAAGAAATAAAGTACCAATCAAGCTCATGCAAAGGGGGATTCATAGAGTCTCCCGTATGTGGATAGTGCGAATAGTCAAGTAACAGGAATTAAGTACTCGGGGTCCTACGGGACACAAGTGGACATAAAAACCAAATGACAGATATTGCCCACCGGTGCCTCTTTCATCAGTTATCCCATTACCACTCAGGTTAAGTTGTTTAGATACCTCGTTATCCATCTGACTCTCACATACGCTACACATGCTGTTCTACGATCCGCATGGCTCAAACAACTCCTGTGGTAATGGCTCATGGGATGGAGGAACAAGCTCGGTGGGGTTTAAAAGTAAAGGCTATGCAGTACTTGGGATTCAATTTAATGCAATCGCGACTCAATGATGCAAGAATAAGATAGAGGAAATAGGTACTATATGTATGCAAGCATGTGGTAGTGCTTGCCTGGCAGCTCAGTTGAAGCGAGAGATAGATCTGGGTAGTACTCCTGGGATTCCTGATAATTCCCCTGCTTGGCGTCTATTCGAAAGAAGAACCAAACAAACAAGGGCCAACATAAATAAAGTGCACAAGCATATAAATAAAATGCGACAAGCAAACAAGCATGCCATTATGAATGATGCACAAATTACATGGCATAACATAGCATGGCATGGGTGAGGTGTGGGGTACAAGAATAAAGCATTTTATTAAGTTTTTAGTCATGTTTTGCTCCCATAACACTTGCTGTCCACTTAATATTTATATGATGCATGCTACAGTTCATATCAAGGAATGCGGAGTTAGAACGGGCTCGTCGCGCTGATCGATTTAGACATCTTATTTGCCAAAATTGGAGTTATAGAATTAAAGTTATTAATTAATTAAGAAAAAGGCATTTTTATTGCAATTAAACAATTTCGAAAATTTAAAATAGCCAAACATTATTTTCGATGGCAGATTTGAAATCCTCACATTTTTCTGATTCAAAAACATATATTATTTGGATTTATTAAATAAAAGTTATTAATTTCTGGATTTAAAATCACATTAAACATTTCTGGAAAACATTTTTATTAAACAGAAGGGGACACAGACTTTTTGTACTGAGAGAAATCTAGCCACAGTCGCTGACGTGTGGGGCCGCGCTGAGCTGGCAGAAAACGACGCGCGGCAGAGCTTTTCTCACCGCGGGGTCGTCTAGCCGGGCTGACAGACAGGTGGGGCCGACGTATCCGCGGGGCCACGCACGGGCGCGCAAACAGGGCGCATCCACGTGGCCGAGACGGGGACGGCGGGTTGAGGAACCAACAAGCCTGGGTACCTTTTTATAAAAGTGCAACAGCGGCAGACAGGTGGGCCTGGAAGGGGCTGCAGGTTGAGAACTCAAATTAAACAAGGGGCCAACCGCAAAAAGGAAAAATGGCCCTGTTCCTCTTCTCCCTTTCTGACGAAACTGACGACACGGGGAAAACAGGGCACAGCGGGGGATCGATCCCACGATGCGGCGCACGCGCAGGCAGCTGCTACCGCTGCGGTGGATGGAGGTTGGTGCTGGGGAGCGGCTGCGCGGCCAGAAGTACATCCAGAGGGGTGACGGCAGAAGAACACCCGCGAACGGCGGTACACTGAGAGCGCTCGACGGAAAGATCGGCACTATCGGGAAGAGACGACAGGGAGGGACTTGTTTGGGAGGCTCAGCGGCTCATCGTGGTTGTGCTGACGGTGTTGGATCGGGTCAGGGCGCAGGCAGACAGCAACGATGCTGACGCACGGCGGCCTAGGGTTTTGCTTCGGGCGCGGCGGTGGTCTCCGGCTCTGGTCCTTCTCCTCCTTGACGACGGGTACAGGCAGCCTCCTGGTGTCCTCCTCGATCTTCCTCAACGACCAGACTCCACGCCTCCTTCCCCAGCATCATCGACGGAAGTTAGACCGAGGTGGCGGTGGTAGAGAGAGGCGGTGGCTAGTAGGGTGGTAGGGATCCGGGGTGAGGGGTGGCGCCTAGTCAAGATCTAGGGCACTGCTAGGCCGGGGCGGGGTAGATAAGGCCAAGGGAGGAGGGGTTGCACATGGGGCTCGATGGGAAAAGGTGGCGTGCACCTTTCCCTCCTTCTCTCACGTGGTAGGCACGGCTCGGGAGGGATCTGGGGTCGAGGCTGGCTGGGACCAGGTGGACAAGGCGCGGTGCAGCTGTGGCTCGGGTGGGGCTTTGCATGGCGGTGAGAGAGAAGAACAGAGAGGGGAGGGCTCGGCTAGGGTGGCCCGGCTGGTGTCGAGCAAGAGGATTGGGTCGAGCCCAAGTTGCAAGAGGACCAGACCAGCTGGTAATGGTCTAGGGTGCGATTAGGTTAGAAAGGGGAGGGTTGGATCTTAGCCGGAGCTAGGAAGAAGGTTCGTTAGGGTTTAGGGTTGAGCTAGGTGTAGAGAGAGAGAAGATGGCTATGTTTAGCTAGAAAAAGAGAGAGGGAAAAACAACTAGATGGATGAGCTAGGGTTTTAGAGTAGCTAAGAAACACCAAAGAAGTTTAAATTAAGACAAAGGAAGAAACCAATAGGACCAAAAGAGAGAGAGAGGTGGAAGAAAATGATCTTGCATGGCCCATGCATGTATAATAAATGCAATATTTACTATGGTGAAAACAATTGTAAAATACCATGGGCATTTAGTAACACATGCAATCCCAAAAATATGGAATTAAGGCCAAGCCAAAGAAAAGAGTGGTGTCCCAAGTAGAATAGATGAAATATGCTCATATTTGAATATAACTTGGGGCATGTTAGTGTGTATGTCCCACTAGGTGCATAATAGTCTCAAAATATTCCACCATGAGCATACATTCAAAACAATCCATATGGAAGCTTGACAAGGGGTTCCACTCACATAGCATGCAAAGATGGCCATGTGGCTCACCACATATCAACAATGTGAAAACATCATGAGGCATATATGGGAGCATGTGGAATTAGAAGTAGATCCATCCCAACCCACATGAGCTAGAGGTAAACCCAAATAAAATGCAAAGATCACATAGTAGGGTGGTGGAGTAATGGGGTGGTGACAAGAAGGTGGTGGAGTTGATAAAAGATATGCCCCCATATGCACTTGGGCATTTAGCAATTCATCAAGATCCAAATACAATATACCAAGAGGCAAATACAGTTAATAATGCATATGAGATAAGAACCAAATGAAAAGGGTTTTATATGATGCTCAAATGCAATGTGGCATGATGACATGAGCATGATATAATTATGATGCAACAATTATATGTATGAAGTAGCATATATACAGACTAGGCTAGTAGCATAGCAATTATTAGACAATTGGGATGCTACATTCCACCTGCTCCTGGGTCAAGCAATTTAGCCGAATGGCGACTCGGTCTCTCTCTCCCTGTGGAAGGCGAATACTAAAAACTTCAATGAGCAGTAAAAAGCATAAGGGCAAATCGCCGCCACAAGTGGCTAGAAAAGGAGAAGCTAGGGAAACTAACACTTCAATTGCTCATTCAGTTGAGCCACCTCGCCCAGAAGATATTTCTCACATTCGCTGGCTTTTTCATCCTTCGACTTCCACACGTTAGCGCTACCATGGATCATGGGAATCTCTCTCTCCAAGTGTTTTATGCGATCACACAATCGAGACAGCATCGACAATTCCTCCACCTTTGAACGTGGTTGCGCCACAGGTTCATCGGTGGGAGGTGTGTGTCAGACAGATCACTCGAAGGACCCTATCCAAGCAGAGGAACAGAAGGATAAGACCAACCATTCAAAATAACAAAAATAATAAAAGCATCGAGTTTAGCAAGTTTCAAAGGGGTGCCCCCACAAGCACAATGCAGGCCAAAGAAGTCTGGAGAAGCTAGAATATTACAAAAGGATGACAAAGGGATAGCCTACAGCTACGCATTGGTACTCAGGGGCTTCATTGAGTCAGTGGGAGCCTTCGACGCCACAGCCTTCTTGGTTACAGCCTCTAATGTCATGGCTTTTGTGGTCTTCGACCGGTTCAGCTCCGCCGAGTACTTTGCGAGTGTCTCAATGAGCCGAGGCCCATATTTTTGACAACAATAAGCAAAGGGAGCAAAATCTACCTGCTGGCCATCTATAGTAACCGGTATCACCGTGGAGACCATGCTAGGGTTTAGATTAACACCATGGGCTTGTGCCATCGCAAGTCCCATGGTAGCTCCGACCCTCCTCTGTGCATTCTTGAACTCCATGGGAACGCCTCCGACGAAGGACTCCACCAATCCATCAAGATCTTCCATAAGCTCGGCCTTGGGGATCATCTCCTCTCGAAGACGCCCAAGCGTACCCTTAGACTTTTGAAGGGAATCCTTGACGGAGACGTTGTGGTCTTCGACTGCATCTATAGCACCGGCCACAGAGCTTGAGCATCGAATCTCACATCAGCAGCATCAGCAGAAAACACAGGTGAGCACAACCAAACATAGGCAAATGTAGAGCAAAGCAATGACGCAGTATCACACCTGAGAGTGCCTCAGCAATAGAGAGAAGCTGATCCACGAACACCTTCTCCGTGTCAGCTGTAGCGGCAAGCAGGTCCTCCTCGCGCTTCTTAGACTCCTAGACGGAGTGTACAAAGGCTTCGACCGCCTCGTCGCCTTTCTTCTCTGCTGTGGCAAGACCCTTTTGGAGGAAATTGACGCGACGAAGGAGCTCATTGTTCTCACCTACAAAGGATGATAGAAAAACTCAATCTTGACGACTTCCTATACAAACAATACAGAAATAAGAGTACAGGCTCACATTCGAACGCGTGGTGTTGGGTCTCCAGCAAAGCATACTGATGGCCCAAGGATGTAATCTATTCGGTGAGGCGAATTGATTCCTTTAGGATAGGCTACAAAAAGAGAAGCATTAGCACAAACCTAATTTCGAATAACACAGTCAAGAAAACTTACATGCTCCTCCAGGGACTCCGAAGTCTCCTTTTGTGAGGTTGCCTGGGCAACCATCTATTGCTCCCCCGCGTGGAGGGAACTTGAAGAGTTGGCACTGGAGGTGGCCGCCACCTGGGAGAGCGCGAACGCTAATCAACATCCTTACCCTTGGAGTCTGCGACTCCACTCTCCTTCACGAAGAAGCAATCGTTAGACGATGATGATGCAGTTTTACTACATCAAATTGCACAAAATCAAAATAAAAAAGACTTCAGGACATAGGGTCAAATCGACAGAAGTACAAAATCTTACGCATCGAAATCTTCAAGGTCAAAGGAGTCCTTAGACAACTCCTTCGGTGTCCTCACCTTCTTCCGTGGAGGAGGATCCATGATGCGCACAGGTACTGCGGGGATTGGAACCTCCACCTCATTTGCAGGACTACCCAGTGTCTCCGGCGAAGAAGCCTCCGAGTCTTTGTTTCGGGAAAGCTTGCGAGTCCCATCATCGCTGAACTCGGGGGCTTCCTGCTCTTCAATGATGGGGACGGTGGATCCCAACTCGTCATCCTCCTCCGCTTTGCGAGGGATCACTCCCCCCGGCTGAGGAGGCAGAACAATAGCCACTTTCTAGTCCAAGCACAAGAGGTAGCGTTAGTATAAGGAAGGCCTAGCAGGCAATCTAAAAACAAGAAGATATAAAGAAGAACGAAAGCCACCTCAGGTAGAGGGCGACTCGTGCAGAATGGAGGCATGGCTGAGACACCAGGGAGTTTCTCCTTGGACGTGAACTTGGTCAGCATCCGGAACCTCCTATCTACTTCACCCAAAGAAGTATCTTCCCGGGAGATGCGGGTGACGTCTTCCACACCGGTCCAGTAGAACATCGAATGCACCCTAGCTTACAGCGGCTACACTCGACGATGCATACAGGTGCAGGTGAGGTCTACGCCGGCCACTTCCTTCCCTGAGATGAGTTGAAGATCGCAGAACCGCTTGTTCAAAACCTCGGTTTCATCGGCTTCGCCGGGCATGACCGTGTTCTTCCACGACCTCCTCCTTCTGCACTCCACATTTGGATCAAAAGGTGCGAGTCCATAGAGTTCACCGTCGGCCTTCTGGTCACGGATGTAGAACCATTTCTCCCTCCATCATTGGATGGATTCAGCAATTTTGAGAGAGAAATATTGGACATTGGGGTCCACATAAATCCCCCAGCCTCCTATGTCGTAGAGTACCGATCCGGAGCCCAACTGCTGCTTCAATTTGAAGAGATTTTTGAAGATACCAAAGTGTGGTTCGATTCTGAGCCAGCACTCGCAAAGTGTGATGTAGCAGGCAATGTGGAGAACGGAACTAGGGGTCAACTGATAGAGCTAGAGCCCGTAGAAGCATAGTAGCCCTCGCACAAACTTGTGGAGAGGGAGAGAGGCCTCGAATGATAAAAGCGAGAAACATCACCCAAAATCCGGCAGGGGGATCGGGGATTACCTCGTCGCCGGGAATCTGGCAATCAGCTTCAGTGGCCGGAAGGCTGCCATCCTGGCACCAGATGAAGAGTTCCGTCTCCTTTATGGCAGACCTCCACCACGATCCATTGGTGACGCGCATGCCCGCGCCCTTCTTCTTGCTAGTGGCAGCAGCAGTACCGGATCCTATAGCGACGGTACCCTTCTTCTTGGCTGCAATAGTGGCGGCTCCAAACCCAGCGACGCAAGCACCCTTCTTCTTCCCCATTTGTCGCTTGCGGCGGGAGCGCAGAAAGTAGCTCAGGAAGGTCTTGAGGCCATCCAACGCAACAATGGAGACACGAGCAATGGAATAGCAGTGGGTAGCAATGGAGGCAGCGCACAAGGTGGAAGATGAGTTGTGGGGAAAATTTACCGCACAGAGACCCCTACTTAACCCCATAGAAGATGCAATCCAATGGCCATAGGCACATCAACTAGACGAGTGGCGCAAATCAAGGGGGGCACGTGGCGACGAAGGCGGTGAACCGTCATCACACTTTTCCCATTACGTGCAAGAATCGAGGAGACGCAGTTAACACCAACGATTACGCATGCCTGGTCAAATCCAAGTCAGAAGTAGGGTCCCACCACTCGTCACGTCTCGTCAAAACCTCTCACGTGGGCAAATGAGGTCATCTTATCGTCAGCATTAACGTCATCCACTCCAGCGGGAGCATATTCTGACTAATCTAGTCCTCACTCGACTCTATGACTCGACTAAGCACTCGGGGGCTACTCCTAATAGGAGTACTGGCCGCGCACCGGAAAACTTTATGGACATGGAAAGATTTCGACAAAGTAATTACACTTAATCCCCTCCTTCGAATCAACGATTCGATTGTGGACTCGTAGGCTACTCCAATAGGGAGCACTGAAAGCATATTCGGCTGAAACAAGCAAAAGACGACAGCAGTCGAAAAAGTTCAAAGTCCCCACTCGAGTCTACGACTCGAATATGCACTCGGGGGCTACTCCTATAGGAGCGCTAGCCGCGCACCCTATGATTTTTCTTTTACTAAATATGTGTTGACTACGTCCACACTCAAAAACATTGGCGACTCTACCTCATATTTTCCCTGCAAGGAGACTGCATCTCCTGGGCCACCTGACTCATCTTCGTGACGACAAAAATTCGGATGCCACGCTCACAGCATGAAGATAAGACCTGAAAAAGGCCTGGCAATGCACCTGCTACGCTCTACCAGAAATAATCCGTGCCTGCAGGTACGATGAAATAAGCCTTGACGGAGGCGTCGAGTGCTCACACTTATATACTAAAATTTGATTCTATAAGACCTCCATGGCATGAGTCAAATTACGCCAGCACTTTTCTGAATTCGAGTCCGGAGACCCGAGTTTGAATAGATTGTGTTGTTTTGCCCTAAGGCGGTTAACTGATCCCGGTCCATCGGATGAATCTAGCACGTATATCGATAATCCCTATGACATAAACTAAAACACCTGAAAACATGTTCGGCTATGCACTCGAACGCTTCATAGTCTCCACTCGAATCTACGATTCGACCGGACACTCGGGGGCTACTGGCATGGGCATACCCTACAGGTACTCGTGACCAGCATATACGGTCCAGCTTAGAAGAAGCCCACGATGTTGCTAGGGCCTAGTCAAGATTCGGGTGGCCTAGGAGACTTTGACTCCTTGCAGAACATGACAAAGTACAAGATAGAAGTTTAAAGGGAAAACCCTAATATGTAACCGACTCGGCCTGCTATCCCGAGACCTAGCCTATCTATATAAAGGCTGGGAGGGGGCATCAAGGAGGATACCCGCAACCCTAGTTTCCACACCATCGCCAGATTGCATCTGCGCACCCTGTAACTTTTGACTTGTTGATATTTCCAAGAGCAGACAAGCAGGAGTAGGGTCCTCTACAAGGCCTGAACCTTGGTAAACCGCGTGTCACTTGTGTGCTTGTTTGCTAGCCGATCAATGCCTCAAGTGCTCCCTACTTCCTCGAACCTAAGTCCATCAACGATGGGCATTGATGAATTAACCCCTCGTCACCCTCCTTCTCGCTTACCGACCAGAAGGTGGAACAACATCCCATCCGTTGGCAATTTTATTAACCATTCCATGAGTGTTGCACTATTTACTAGTCATGGCTTAGTCAAATTAAAGACGGTACTTTAGTTATGCTTGTCTATGATGGAGAAACTGTGCTCCAAGTCTTCCATAACCGTGGACGTGGCTTTCAGAAAGATTTACCCTGCAAGGGTGCACAAGTAGCAACACACACACACGATCAACCTCGGAAAGAACCAAATAAAATGCAACGAGGCCTCACAAATTCACATGATTCATAAATTATTTCAGGGGGCCACCCTATTAAGCTTCCCGTAACGAAGTTGGCCGGCTCCGAGATGAACCCAGGGTTTGTGTCGACGGCTGTAAACGACTAGGAATCCAAAAGTGTGACTGGGCTTATCGATACCGTGGAAACGTGTCACAAGTCCTAAACAGTACAGGCGCTCCACGCGAGCAATCGTAAATAAAGCAGTAAAGCATGGCATAAATACATGATAGTGATAAAGCCCCAAACTAGTTTGTGGTCCCAAGAAATAAAGTGCGAATCAAGCTCAGGCAAAGGAGAATCCATAGAGTCTCCCGTATGTGGATAGTGCGAATAGTCAAGGAACATGAATCAAGTACTCGGGGTCCTATGGGACACAGGTGAGCTTAAATAACCAAATATCAGATAATTCCCACCGGTGCCTCTTTCATTAGTTAACCCATTACTACTCATATTAAGTTCTTTAGGTACCTCGTTATCCAAAGACGTGCACCAACCCTACACATGTAATTTTACGACTCGCATGGCTCAAACAACTCCTTCTGTAATGGTTGATGGGATTGAGGTACACGCTTCGGTGGGGTTTAAAAGTGAAGGCTATGCAATACTTGGGATTCAATTTAATGCAATCGCGACTCCATGATGCAAGAGTAAGATAGAAGTATAGGTACTATATGTATGCAAGCATGGGAAATTTCTTTCCTGACAGTTCAATTGCGGAATAAGAAGGATTCGGGTAATACTCCCAAGGCTCCTGGTATTCTCCTTGCTTAGTGTCTATCTGGATAAAAACCAAACACGCAAGGGCCAAAATAAATATATAACACAATCATATAAATCATATGCAAAAAGCAAAATAAGGTATGCCATGATGGAATGATGCACAATTGCATGGTATAACATAGCATGGCATGGGTGAGGTGTGGAAACAATAATAAAGCAATTTATTAGTTTATTTAGGCATGTTTTGCTCTCATAAACATTTTTGATTATTTAATATTTATATGATGCGTGCTTCAATTCATATCATGAAATGCATAATTAGAATAGGCTCGTCGCGCTGATCGATTTAGACATATTATTTGTCGAATTTGGAATTATGGATTTAAATATATGAATTTATTAAGAAAAGGCATTTATTGACGTTTAAATAATTTAGAAATTTTCATTTATTCAAAAATTATTTTAAGTGGCATATTTGAATTCCTGGCTTTTTTCTGATCTCAAACCATATATAACATGTTAGATTTGGAAGTTGCATCATAGAGATACGAGTTATTGCATATTAATCCATTTTTATCATTTCTAGAAAAAGAAAAACAATAAAAAGCTTTTTATACCGAGAGGGAGTTAGCCAGGGACACTGCCATGTGACCCTGTGCGTGGGGACTAGAATTTTGAAGCGTATCGTGCTACGGGTTTGCAGGACAGGTAGGGTCTAGCTGATGCACAGTAAAAGAAAAAGAAGTTTTGGCCGAGAATCAAACCCGTGATCTCGCGGAACGCGGCCTAGAGGGACCAAGGGGCTGGACATCGTTTGGTGTTAGATTGCAATTCTATATTTTTATAAGCGCACTTCTGACGCAAAATTCATAAAGAAGTGAACAGGCAACGAACTGAAATCAACAGCAGTAGCGCGCGGAGGCGCCGTCTTTGGAGAAAGCTCCCAAACTGCTCGATGCACCGTTTAGAGGGTTCACATACTCGTTTTAAAGAGGACACCTAGAGCTACGCGATGATGCAAAGAACGCGGGCTTGGGTGAACTATGGAGGACGCAAGCTTGTGAAGAACAGAGGCACGCGCTTACTAAGGACCGGTGATAGAATTCGACAGAAAAACTACGAGAACGTGCTGGATTTCGGGGATGATTCCGAGCAGCACAGAGCACAAAAAAGTGCGTGCAGCCACTCTAATTAAAGAGGGGTAGTAGGACTACGCACTGGTTGTCGTTGTTTTCAAAACGGTAGATCGAGGCGAGGACATGGTTGACGGGAACAGCGTTACTGCAAGCGACATCGGCATGCACGGCGGTGGTGAGGTCAGCAGTGAGGCAAGGAGTTAGGGAGAAGGAGGGGATGTGTGGGATGGAGAGGAGCTCACCATCAACCCATATCTGTAGGCAGAGCTCTTGGAGTGGTGTTGTTTGGCGACGAGGGTAGAACTTTGGCAGCTACTGGTGCTCTTGCGGACACGGCAACGTAGTGCTTTCTCCGGCGAGCTCCGGTGTGTTTGAGGGGTAATGGGTGATGTAGCGGAAGTAGGTCTTGCTCTGGACACCTTGTCTTGCTCCCAGCACAGCTCCAACCTTCCTCCTACTGATATGGCCGAATTAGGGTTTAGGAGGGGAAGGGCATGGCCATGACCATGTTCTTTGCTGTTGGAGAAGAGAGGGGACGAAGAGGATGGAGAGGTATTGGATGAGATCCAGATCTCGACTAGGTAGCTGGGAATAAGCAGGGGCAGTGGTAGAGGAAGCTCACGTGGGTGGTCTCACCTTTTCAAAAAGTGAGAAGAGAGGCATCGGGTAGATAGGATTCTCTTCCTCCCTTCTTCTTCTTTAACCAAGAGAGGAAATGGAGAGGGACCCGGGGAGGTGTACGTGCTGGTTGCTTCTTGTGATGGAAGAAAGGAAGAAAGGGGGGACGTGGAGGCCTCATGGCCAAGGAATGCAAGTTGTAGCACAAGGTGGATGATTAGAGGATCTCCACTCAGAACCCCCAACTTAACCCCGCCGTAAGACCGTACAGGGGGCGCCGGCGCAAAAACCGGCCATGGGGGGAGCCAGTCTCCAGCCGTGACCCCCAAATTGGGCCCCAAATTAGAAATTTGAAATTCGAACAAGAAAATAATATGGCGGGTAGAACGGCCGATCGCCGATCGCATAGCCGAACATAAATAGTCTGGGCATTACAAAAGAAAGTCTCAACGATCACATCTTCGCAAATCGCTGCAAATCATCATAGTCTAGCGATGAAAAGAAGCCGCACCGGCATCACAAAGCATAGCGGCGCATCAGACGGCAGCGTCGACATCGACGACCAGCGGGGGAGTGCCTGTCGCTAGTGCGCTCGCAGGTGCTGGGGTAGTGGATGCCGCAGGCGATGGCAAAGTGGATGCCGCAGGTCCTGGGGTAGTGGATGCCGGCGGGCCTCGGACCTCGTGCAGGATCGTGGTGCGCTGGGCCTCCCACCATGCCCGCACGTCGGCGTACATGTCCCTGGTGTCGACCATGAGGATCGACAGGTCCTCCCTCCTCTTCTTCGCGGGCACATTGGCCCTGATCAGCTCGAGCTTGGCGTCCTGTCTCTCGATGACCGACGCCCACCTGACTGCGGCAACCTGCTCCATCTTGGCGGCCTACTCTGCCCTCACAGTAGCGTGCGAGGCGGCATCCGCCATGCAGGCCATGATCGAGCTGTGCAGTTTCTCGATGGCCGGCGCAACATCCCTCGCCGCCTTGGCCTTCTTCTGCCTGATTGGACGGCCTCCCGAGGAGAGAGTTGGCGGCGCGTCAGGGTCATACTTGCCCTTGGCAAGCTCCGTGCACATCTCAGTCCACTTGTCACACATCTCGATCCTGGTGAACACATGGATGAACTTGAACTCGACGTCGTCGTTGTCCTCGCGGTAGGCGGTGATCATGGCGCGCATCTAAGAAAGCAATGCAATGCAGCGAACAAATGACCGTGATCAATGGCCGGCGACCCAACACAAGGCTACGATGGACAGTGGACATGGTGGGTTCACTTACTTGGTCCACGAAGTTGGTGCCGCTGACATGGACACGACGCACCTCCTCCACGACGCCATGCCACTTGTTGCAAGCCTGTTAGATCATGTGCCAGCGGTGCAACATGCCGGAGTCGTTGCGGTCGTGGTACAAGTCCTTGAAGTAGGGGTCAAAGAGCCACCGCTCCTCGTACGCCGCCTTGACGCGTAGCTAGTAGGCCTCAGAGCTCTGGTTCGTGCCGGTAAAGGGGTCGATGCTGACCGATTTCCAAGCCTCGGCGAGGCACTCGTCCTCCCGTGAGCTCCACCTCGGGCCGCGGCCGCCGTTCTTCTTCTTCTTGACCACGGGCACCACCTCGGGCACCGGCGAGGGCGCCTCCGCCTCGTTGTCCTCGGTGAATGCATAGGCCTTGTTCTCCCAAGGTTCTTGGCTGTAGTCGCAGCTGTCGTAGGCCTCCGCCTCCTCCTGCGTGTAGAATGGTGGCAGCCCCCCATCGTTGATCATGTCGGTCATGATGGCGTCAGTGCCCAGCATCCTTCCGTCGAGCACCGCATGGCTGTCGCCGCTGGTAACAGTGGTGGTGTGCATACCGTCGTGGAAGAGGGGGCGGCGGAGAGCAGGAGAGGCGGCCAGGTTTGGTGTACATTGGCTAAAGGCATTGGGGTTGAAGCTGGCGTTGAGGTCGACAGCGCTGAAGGCATTGGTTGAAGCTACCACCCGCGTCGAGTGGCCCGCACGGCGAGAAGCGAGATAGCTTGGGTGTACCTTGGCTTTCCTGGGACATCGGGCTAGACTAGGTTGTTGCCAAAGACGGCGACGGTGATGAGACGCTTCCTTGGCTCCCTGCGCCATGAGGGCGGCTCTCTGCGCCATGAGTGCCTCCGCGGCCAGAGCCTCCGAGGCCCGCTTCTTCCTCGCCCTGAGCTCTCTCTGCCGGCGGCTGGCGTTCTTGACCTGCTGGCGCTGCAGGTCGAACGCTCACTCCGCGTTCATCATCCCCTCTGGCAGCTCCTTCCCCGGCTTGCCCCTCTTCTTCGCCGGCGGCGCTGCTTCCGTCGCGCGGGGAGCGGTGTACTTCTTCGGTGGCATGGTGGCGCGATCTGGTCTATGCTGAGAAATGGCGGGAGTGGTAGGCGAGGCGGGAGGGGAGGGGGGAGGTAGAGGCTAATTTTGGAGGGAACCGACGCTAATTTTAGTGGGAAAAGGAAATGATTTCAACTAGGTCGCCGACAAGGCTGGCCCGCCGAACTTTTCCCCGCCCTCCGGCGCCCCCGCTAGCCTCCCTTGGAATTGGGTTCCGATCGGGCGCGCCGGGTAAATCGAGCGCGCGCGCCGGCGCCAAATCCAAATTGGGGGACACGGTTGGGGCCGAAAATTGGCGCCGCCGGCCCTCAAAGGCCTTTGGGGGGCCTTTGTGGGCCATGAGTGGAGATGCTCTTAGGTGGTGGTGTGGTGTGTGTCCATTGGGTAGATGGCACCAAGAGAAAGAGAGAGAGCGGGGTAAGGTTGTAGATTAGTGTGTGTGAGTAGCTAGGTGCATGTGTCTCTCTCATACACGGTAGATGTAGGAGGTTAACTAGCTAGCCGAGAGAGAGAGAGAGAGAGGGGGGGCATATGCATGTATGGTCATGCACACACACATATAGATGGTACACTCACATACACATGTAGATGGAGTTGGTGTTTTAGCTAGGAAGGGGTATTTTCTAGTATAGGTTTAGATTAACACATGGGTTTAGACCAAAAGGATTTGCAATAAAATGGAGAAGGTAGATATATATGGTTGAGTAGGAGGATTAGGCCAACCAAATGTAATTCTAGAAATAGATTTTTAAGATGGTCCAAACAAATGATTTTGGTGGTGATTTAGCAAGAAGAAAATGTGGTTGATCATATTAAGCATGGACAAGATTGAGTAAAAACCAATAACTCAAAAAAATGAACCAAAAATAAATCAAATAGAGAGAAGGCCACACCAAGGCGTTATTATTTCATGTGACTATTTGGCTTATTATTGCATGTGACATGCAATTACACCCTATATGATGTTTGGCATTTTTGTGAAGACAAAAATGTCTATGAATGCATGTGAGATATAGATGGACATAAAAGAATTGCAATTAACAAAAATTGTGGAAGACAAGCACATGTCATATTTAAGAATGATTTGGATCAAACCCTAAGGTATCCATGTAGATGTGGATAGAAGAACTTGAACCATATAAATGTATGCGGCAAGAATTAAAATACCAAGATCAAATTGAGATGTGCACATACATGTATATGGTAGAAGTAAGATGAGATCCATCGAAAGATGGCATGGCATGTTGGTAGATGGAGAAGATTTAAAAAGATATGTCCTCAACTCCAATTAGGCATTTAGCATATAACAAGATGCAAATACAATATATCAAGAAGCAACTACCTTTAATAAGAGTCAATACAATTAATAAACAAATTCATATGAGAGAAGAGCCAAATGGGAGAAGGGTTTTATATGATGCTCAAATGCAACGTTGCATGGTGACATGAGCATGATATAATGATGATGCAATAATATATGTAGGAAGTAGCATATATTAGAATAGACCAAGTAGCATTACAAGGTTTAGAACATTGGGATGGTACAACTCTCCCCCACTAAACAAGAATCCGGGATACCTAGGAAAAGAAAAATACCAAGGAGAGGAGGGTGTTCGCAATGAAGGTGACCCTCACGCTCCCAAGTTGATTCATCAACGGAATGGTGCGACCACTACATCTTGCCAAACTTGCTAGACTTAATGCGAGTCTACATTTTTCTTTTTGAAAACAAAGGACTTGAAGAAAGGAAGGATTGTCGTGAGCCGAGAAAGATAGGATGAACATAGCTCCGGTGCTCTCGAGAAACACGATAAATGAATAGAAACACTTCTTGAAAGAATTATGAAAGACGATGTATCAAGGAGAAAGAAAGGACACATCGTTAGGATTAAAGATCAACAGCTGCCAGTGAATATGATTCTTGCTCTCGCCGGAAGAAAGAGCGACTTTGGAGAAGTTATCAACCACTATGAAAATAGCATTGTCTCTTCCCTCAATTTTACGAATTAAAGTTTCGAAACAATATTGCCTTCAGAGAATAGAGTTCCTGTATATCGATGGAGTAAGATTAGCATTGAGGACTTCTCGGATTAGCTTCTTCCTGCGTCGGTAAGAACCAAAAGATCACGCAATTGTGGTGCACAGCTATATCTTCAAGGGAAAAAGGTGACCCAAGTTTATGGTGAAAACCTGATGAAGAAGTTGAATGTTGAATATCTAGAGTTTATTGTAGAGATGCTTATTGCTTTCCTTAACCATGAGGTTAATGCAATAGTTTTTTTTGCGATTAATGGCATCAAGCATAATTGGCTTTCCCAAAAGAAAAGAATTGCTAAAGAAGTTTGATATATTTCCATCCATCTTGTTTGACGATGTTGAACTCCGGTGGCATGAAGAGGAATCGAGAAGATTATACATTTGTTTTCACCAGATCGCTGAAGATTTTGCTCCATCTTAAAATAGATGAGACCATCAACAAGGAATTGTTGCTCACGTTCGTCGATAGATATATCTCCATCCATCTGTTCCTCTGTAGTTCAATTAGTAACAGATTGCTCAATTCGTGTAATTCCTGATACAATCTAGCAATTCCACACTTGATTCAAGTACAGAGGTTAAAAACTCGGCAGAATTATGCTCAACTATCAGCTCAGCAATGTTGTCAATCAAACTCAGGTGATTAGCTAGAATTTCAGTATGGGATATTTTCCGGTTAAACGGTTTATTAGTACCTTTTTTACCCATATTTTACGCATTAGAAATTGATTATCAATACTGGAAATAGAATTAGACGGTCGATGTATCCGCTTTAACCCTCCAGATTTTTTTCTGGTGACAACGGGATCCAACATGATTTTTATCCTTGCAAACTTTGCATCTAGAAAGGCACGAACGTCCCAGGTGGCCAAGCTGTCTACAGATACGGCATCGCACCGTACAAACAATTACCACAGATTTCTTACGGAGATAGAATGTGCTTAGACTCTCAGCTGGGCTGAGCATGTCGCGCTAAAAGTTCCTCAATGATATTAGACGGAGGTAAACCCCAGAGCCCAACACTACGTTGAATTTCAAAATCTTAATATCCCGCCTACCGATGATCCAAGACATGATTCAAATTTAGCTGCGTGAAATTAGGGTCATGACGGAAACGGAAATCCCAATAGCCTGGCTCGTGGTAATTATGCCCAATAAATGTTCGCGAAAAAGGCCAGACTGATCAATTCCTTGATTGACGTCAGATTTGAAGACATAAAACGGAATGTCACCAAACGTTAACTGCGACATATCCGGGGAGACAGGAGGCACCTAAATTGAAATCTTCTCTATCTCTATCTCTATCTCTACTACTTAAAAAGCACGACTTTTCTCTGTTTCCTCCGGTCGATGGTTTCGTCAACACTTTTCCAAATAAGACCACTTTACCCTCCCACCAAAAGAAAACATAGTCCGATTACAATTTAATTTGGGAGAGCAAATTCTGGGTCAAGTTAATACCGTAATTAATGTGGCCATTACAAACACCTAAAAAAAGAGTCCGATTACAATTTGTGGGTCAAGTTAATGCCATAATTAATGTGGGGATTACAAACACCTAAAAAAAGAGTCTGATTACAATTTGTGGGTCAAGTTAATGCCATAATTAATGTGGCGATTACAAACACTTAAAAAAAGAGTCTTCAGCCGCTGTCTTCGAGAACTGCATCTCGCCGCACCCTCGCACCGCTCTGCGACAGGCGTCGCAGTCTTCGCCGCTGTCTTCAAAGACTGCATCTCGCCGCACCCTCGCGCCGCTCTGCGACAGGCGTCGTAGTCTTCGCCGCTGACTTCAAAGGACTACATCTCGCTGCACCCTCGTGCCGCTCTGCGACAGGCGTCCCATTCTTCGCCGTTGTCTTCAAATAATGCATCTCGCCGCACCCTCGCGCCGCTCTGCGACAGTCGCAGTCTTCGCCGCTTTCTTGCGCGAGTAGGCCAACAACTGGCTACCCTCCAGCACTTCTCAACACAGTGTGAAGAACCTCCAAACTTGCCGTTGTGGCCTGTCAAGAAAACTAGTGAGTCTCGGTTGCCTAGGTACATTGCCGATGAGGAGAATGTTGTCGGTAATAGCATTTTATTCTTAAAGTGCTTTCAACTAAAAGTGAGGACATGACAATGTGAGCAGTGTGATTAAGCAGTATAGGGAAGCTACCATCTCTCTTTACTTTGATAATTGTTTGCTCCTTGATGAGTCCATTCAGCTAACTATGTACTGGTTGTAGAAGATGGAAATATATATACTATGCCAGTTTATAAGTATTGTACTGAAGATGCTATCATGGAGAATCACGAAACAGGATTTGCACTACTAGCAATTGAGCTTTTCTCCCATGGTGGATATGAACAACTCATTATGCTACAATTAATTTAACCCCTCGCAATTATGGTGTTGACGACCATAAGAGGATGATTGAGAATTGGAGACAGTAAGATACACTCCAGGAGGAATATTGTAGTTCATTTTCCTTACATGAATCTATCTATAATCCTGTCTCGTATCTTTTAGTTTACTGCATACATTAGGGCCCCTAAATTGGAGACAGTGTCTACCACAGTAATCTTCATTTCATTTTATAAAAAATCACAGCACTTTTTTATCACTGACTAAATTTATATTAATATACCCTGTTTTCTTGTCTATCAATTGGCCCTCAAAGAACATGCAGAAAAACCACAGCCAAAACGCCACTTCCGTAAGGCGCTATTCTCAGAGAAATAATATTAGTCCTGCAGACTATCAGGTAATGTGAATGTTCTTATCTCCTAGACCCAGAATCTATGATTCTTCAAGCGCACGATATATATGGTATCCAATTACTGTACTAAAACTCTCATTTTAGCCGGCTTGCTGTCGCCGAACAGAACCAAGGCTTCATCACCCTAGCATGATGTCTCAATGCACTGGATAAATACAGTTTTATGCGGAGATTTTGTACCAGTTTCGAGATCATTCATCTCTTGGTATACAACTACGCTAGGAAATGGTTCTGAAAATCATCTGGAGAGCGACCATACTGCCTTATTTTCACATTTGTTTTAAAGTGAAAAATTCTGTATTCTACCTATGTACAAAAGCAGACTTTGTTTATACCATCCGGGCACACTTGATTCTACTGCTTTTGATGTATTGATAATCCTCTATCTATGTATTTAAGCAGACTTTGTCTAGGCCGTATTCATATACTGTCCTATCTCCGTCTTTTTTAAAACTGTTTATGTATAATTCTTTCTGGCCGTTTTGCAGGCAAGCGCACGACTTACCACCCTCGCGCCGCTCTTCGACAGGAGTCGCAGTCTTTGCCGCTTTCTTGCGCGAGTAGGCCAACAACTGGCTACCCTCCAGCACTTCTCAACACAGTGTCAAGAACCTCCAAACTTGCCGTTGTGGCCTGTCAAGAAAACTGGTGAGTCTCGGCTGACTAGGTACATTGCCGATGAGGAGATTAACTACTAATCAGTAGGAAATATATGTTTAGGCTCTAGCATTGCTGAACTGCTATATATATACTAATCAAGAGGAGATATACTATATATATACTAATCAAGAGGAGATAATAACTGCTCTTAAGAGTAATAATCAAATATTTTTCTTGATCTGTTCCAAGCAGCTCCACTATGAAAACTATTGGCGGAGTCCAAAAACAATGATATCAAACATGGTTCTAGATGTGACATCTCCACTTACCAATTTGATCTCGGGTCATTTTTTAAGATTGCAGATGGATCCGGCGACGCGATTGAGTGAATGTATTCCTTTCAAGGACTTGTCCAACACCATCAACACAAGTAATAACTATGATATATTAGGTGTAAGAGTAACAACTGATGCTCAAGAACTGATGGTGTCTTGTGTTTTATTAGGTGTCAATGACAACAGTAATGGAGGGGGACCTACAAATGCGAAAGAACTCAATAGACAACGTGCTCGACGGAGATATGCAGAAATGGATAAAGAAAAGAAGGATGAGATACTTAGGAAGCGTCGTGAATCCTATCAACAAAAAAAAATAAACTACAATGCACGCCTTCTGTTGCAGGCACACAAGAATCATATGGGGGTCCATCTGCACTCTCTCAAAGCATACCCGCTGTTAAAGGTGCAGTTTAACATTCATTCATGTTGACAGCTCCACACAAATTGCAAAAACTATTAGATGCTTAAACACATTCAGCCCAAATTTTGTATCAGTTCTTCTCATATCAAGAATCGCCTTATTCTATTTCTCAATAAAGCAATGTTGAATCCCATCATTGTTTAATTAATGTCATATTAATGTCATAGATTGCAACTGATCCCTTGGGTTTTAACCAGGAGACACTGCTAGGGACAAGGAAAATGTGGTCCCTGGTGAAAAGGATGCATATCATATGCATCTAATTACATCTCAAGGGCAAGAAAGCATTGTCACTAGTATGAAGGCATCTAATTTTCTAATAAAATGAATGCAACTATCTACTAATTCATGTGTATTGTAGCTATATTAGTTATATTTTTTTGTGTAGAAACTGTTGCTGGACCTACATCAATCAGCATTCAGACAACACCCATATGTCCAAGTGAGCTGAGGAGGCAACGAATTAGGGAACGAAATGCACATATGGATAGCACAGAAAGAGAAGAATCACTCAAGAGAGAACGTGAGCGGAAAAGGGAATGATATTCACAAATGAATACCAATGAGAAAAATGAATTACTAGCAAAGAAATGCTTCCTATCAACAAAAGATAACGTTAGTAGGTAAGGAAATACTTGCAGGTATTTGGATACCTTGAAAACTGCAAATAAAAAAAGTTTTTTCTGTTGCTTAGGGCACATTGAATTTCTTATTGATGATATTTTCACAACTACATGCACAAATTAGTTCTAACCATTATATCATGTCATATTTTCAGATCAAATTGAAGCAAAGCGTGCAAGGGAAAGACTATGTTATGCCGATATGACTCCAAAGCAAAAGCATTCTAAGCAGGCCCTCAAAGACTCACGACGCAACAGTCTGAGTAAAGAATCCATAGCCATGGAGAACCCGTGTTGGACCCCTGAGGTTGTTCATACCCCTGGTCCTCAAGGTTCCATACCCACATGTGATTTGCATATCCCCGATTTCAGCGAAACCCCTATTTATATCCAACATACTATAGAGCAAATGGCAGGGGAGGTGACCCCTAACATGGATGTTAGTAATATATCAGTGAGAAAACATGTAACACCTGGAGAACGGCATGTGTTGCTAGGTCTCCGAAATGAAGCATTCTATGCAAAATGTAAGAAGCATGCATTCCCATCTATGACCATGGAAAATGGTACCGATACGCCAACACAATCAGTCATCCTTAACATTGGTAATTTTCATAATTTTATTTTTCTTATGATCTGAATAAGTCGTTAACGGTTGTAATGACCATACTTACATGCTGTGTACATGATCTGTACCCAGAAACTATGCCTCCAACGCCCGAGATTGTTCAAAAACATCCAACTCACTCACCAGTCGGTGATGTCGGTAATTTTGTGATTGCATCAGCAGATGAAAATCCATCTATGACTATAGAAAATGGTACCGACACGCCAAGGCAATCATCCATCCTTAACTGTGGTAATTTCCATCTCTTCATTTTTCTTTTACTCTAATTAAGTCGTCAACGGTTGTAATTACCACACTTTCATGCTGTGCGCAGAAACTACGCCTCCAACGCCCGAGATTGTTCAAACACACCAAGGACACTCACCATCCAATGATGACGGTAATTATTTACCACATATTCATTCCATGCTTGTTTGAAACAGTTTCTCAAAAAAAAATTATATACTATAGGCGAGGACGAGGGTGTCATATCGGAACAAGACTCCGAAGATGAGGAAGGTTACATGTTTGCTGGACAAGGTAATTTGGTCATGTTCTAGACCTATCGTGCACATATTTCATATAATTATACTATGACTAATGTTGTTATCCACCATTTCAGAAGATGGTGTCGATGAGGATGTATTAACAGATGAGGGAGATGATGGGTCTGCTTCGGTTCCAAACGGTCCAGATCCATATGACATGGTCTATAGCAAAATACCAACTGCCACGCACATGCTAAAGCCTGTTCCCAACTGCATACATAAACATTGTGGTGCACAGAGGTTCGAGCATGAGCCACCAGGGTTTTGCTGTCGTAATGGAAAGATCAAGCTAGCCAACACGGTTACACCACCCGATCTCAAGAGGCTTTGGACGAGTGAAGATCCTGATGCTAGGCATTTCCGTGATAACATAAGGTTTTTCAATGGACATTTCTCTTTCACCTCACTATACTGCAACCCTGATGGTGATACCACTAACACATCAAAGCATCCTATCTACACATTTCGTGCTCATGGCCAAATGTACCACAACATAAGGTCATTTGGCAGACAAGATGTTCTGCAAGGCAGTCACCTGGAGCTTTACTTCTTTGATGACGACCCCAATTTAGAGCATAGGTATCGTAGCTGCCGCAAAGAGCAATGCGCAAAAGACAAAGAAGTAATCACACAGATGGTCAACATACTTCATGAAAATCCATACTCTGAACATCTACGGAGTATGGTACAGGTTGACGATGTTGATGATTACCGTATCACACTAAACCTTGACCAAAGGTTGGACCAGAGAACATACAATGCACCTAGCACTTCCGAAGTAGCTGTAGTGTGGGTGGAGGGGAGCGAGAGGCGTAGATAGTTCGACCACAGCGTGATCTTGCAAGGAAAAAACAGAGATATTTTTGGTATCAAGTCCTATCATGGATGCTATGATGTACTGTCCTACCCCCTTTTCTTCCCTAGAGGTGAGCTTGGGTGGCATACCGATATCCCAAAGGAAAATGTGTCGTATGATACTGTGATGGCAACTCATGCAGCTCATCTAGCTCGTCGTAATGACGACGAGTCCTCCCATATCCTTGGTGATAACAATGATGATGGCAATGAAGATAATGATCCAGGTTTCTATTTTCAAATCTATCTCAGTTGTGCAAATATTGGATTACTTATCTAGCTTTATTATTTCATCAATGTAGCATCTGCTCTTCTTTAAACCATGTCCTGTTAGTGCTTACTCGCTTGCATTTTCTTCAGATAGCCTATCTTTATAACATGACAATGTTTACTCTGCTTCCTTTTAGATCATAACCGATCAATGCTACGTTCTGAATTTTCTGTACCACTACTTACTGATAAAATATTTGATCGTTTACATGAACTATCCACTCAAACCTGATTAATTCTCAACTGTCTAACTATTGCATTTCTTATCTAGCTATATTATTTATCAACACACAGTCTGTTTTCTTCAAACCACTATCCATCTGTTTAAATAATTCAATGTATTTATCTGCAACTGCTTTGGATTAGTCATCTTATTTCTTACATGCGCATTCCATGCTAACATATATATGATCTTCCGTTTCTAACACCACTCATTATAAATTCTCTGTGCAGCTTCTAGAGGAAATAAATGTGTGTCTGTGCGGGACTACTACTGCTACAAATTCCAGATGCGTCCTGGGATATTTAACCCGATCCTCCATGGAAAGCGTCTTTTTCAGCAGTTCGCGGTCGACACATATATCAAGATTGAGAACTCACGGTTGGACTATATATGGAATCATCAAGATATGAGAAGGGCGGACCTGTACCAAGGCCTGATGGACAGCTTGCATGCCAGTGAGGGTAGGGCCGATGCTATTGGAAAGCGTACAGTGTTGTCTACATCATTTATTGGTGGTCCACGTGATAAGAGGCGTCGCTACATGGATGCTATGGCCTTGGTACGGAAGTATGGCAAGCCGGACATCTTTCTCACGATGACATGCAATCCTAACTGGGATGAGATCAAGCGCGAGCTCTACCCTGGCCAGACACCTCAAGATCGCCCAGACCTTGCTGTGCGTGTCTTTAGGGCAAAACTGGAGGAACTGAAGGACAAGTTGCTTCATAAGGACATCCTCGGCAAGGTGAAATCATATGTGTATGTGGTGGAGTCAAAAGAGGGGCCTTCCACATGCCCACCTCTTTCTCATCATGGAGGGGCAATTCAAGCTCACATGCCCCAAGCAGTATGACAAACTTATCTCAGTTGAGCTTCCTAATAAGGTAAAGTACCCAGAATTGTACAGGATGATGGTGAAACATATGATGCATGACCCATGTGGTGTTTTGAACCCTGACTGTCCATGCACGAAGGGTCATCCTTCTTGCAAAAATCAGTACCCTCGACCTTTCAATGAAGCTACCTTACAGGGAAAGGACTCCTACCCTGTATACAGACGACGTAATAATGGTTGTAAAGTAATGGTTCGAAAGGAGTTGTTAGATAATAGGTGGATTGTCCCATACAACGCACACCTTTTGCGTCACTTGAATTGTCACATCAATGTTGAGGCATGCTCAAGCATAAAGGCTATTAAATACCTGTTCAAGTACATATACAAGGGGCATGATCGGGCTTCTATCACAGTGAGCGAGGCTGACAAGGGAGATACCAACATGGACATAGATGAGATCAAACAATATAGAGATGCGAGGTGGGTGACTCCTCCTGAAGCCTTGTGGAGGATATACGGTTTTGAGTTGAGTAAAAATTCACCACCGGTGATGCAGCTGCAGCTCCATCTAGAAAACTGTCACATGGTTTCATTCAAACAGTGTTTGTGAAAAGAACATACATGCAATGACTCTAGCTATGGTTTATGAAAATCCTATTAATAGCGCATCCAATCAGAATCGTCTAATGGTTTCATTCAAACAGTATTTGTGAAAAGAACATACATGCAATGACTCTAGCTATGGTTTGTGAAAAGCCTATTAACTGTCACATGGTTTCATTCAAACATTCATGAGTCGCTGCCGATTTTGTTGCATGAGCTAAAAATAGCCCATTAATAGCGCATCCAATCAGAATCGTTTTTTATTTGGCAAGTACGATTTGATTTATTAATTTGTTTGTATAGCATGCCTTATCAGAGCCAGAAACGAATTAATTGTCTTCATTACCCTAATATTTATTGAGGACAATTCGATGGTCCAGAATCTCCTAATGTTTGATACCCCCTTTATTATTCTTTCCCAATCAGCGCAGGAATCCAAAAATGAAGATACAATCAATTTTTGGTGAACAATCAGCTTTAAAATAAAATCAACCAGCTTTTATAATGTTTCCTTTTACTAAAGATACGATTAATTGCTTGTCGTCAATCAACATTTATTATATTCTTAAAAGAAAAATCAATCAGAATCATTTTTTCCTTTTATAGAGCATATCTTCTTATATAAGCACATACCCCATCGGTTCAAAGGCACACATCGCCTCATCTACCCCAGCACGCCTATCTACCTAAGCCATGTCGGGCGATCTGATCTACCCAGATCAGGAACTAGAACAAGAAGTCACTAGAGGGTAAGGAACATATGCAAACTGAAGAGGGGCTAACCAAAGAAGAGGATACAGACGGCCACTTGACAAAGGTGAGTTTTCTTTTTCTATTATTATTCTACTTCTGGCAGTACAACACATGTTATATCTGTGGGATTTTCTCATTCTTTCTTTCAATTTAATATTATTGGTTTTAGTTTTTGAGCGACCAAGAATCTCTACTACTAGATGAGAACCATGAAGTAGATAATATAAGTGGCAACGAGGCTACAGATTCTGAATTGAATAAATGTGAGTTTTCTTTTCCTTTTGTATGTACCAATAAAATCTAGGTCTACAGAGTGATAATGTATTTTAGCTGTGATGTTCTCAGAAATTAACCTACAACAATGAAACAAGTCAACAAGTACTGCCAGATGAGGGCAAGGAATTAGCAACAATGCCTGGCACGAAAGGGTCGAAAACTATAGACGATGAGCTGACAATTCCAGTGCAGAAACACAAACCTAATTGATGGAATAACAAGCCTAAGAAGGCACAAGACTATGTAATTTCTCCAGAAGGTACCTAGCAAACCTTCTATGTCCTTTTGCTCTATTATTAGTATTTTCTTCATTATTAATAAAGAAATGTTATCATGGCCGTTTTGACAGACTATGCATGCACTCACGATGATTTGTCCGTGATTGAAAATATAAAATCCGAAAAAAGCAAAAAAAGACATTTAGTGAGCATCAACGACGTATTTCTAAAGAAGAACGATTTACTATCTCTTCTAAATTCCAAAGAATGAAGTAAGTATATATGATTATTTGAATATGATTATTTACTATCATAGTTTATGGACAAGCGGATGCTATTTGAATATGATTATCTATTATTTCATATATTGTGTATATGTTATACTGTAGGTCATAAATGCTTATATACATTGCATAAGTGCTACAAAACATCTAAAGGTGAGGTCAGGTGGAAGCGTGTTCTTAGAGAATGCATGCATATCTAAGATGATAAAAAGCGGTGGCTATATGTCTGAAGATGACAAGGATGCACCACCAGAATGGGTATTAAAGAGAGTTAGAATGTATTTGGAAAATGATATGGTTAGTCTTAGTTTTCTACATATTACTATGAAAATTCAATATAGACGAAAGTTCGTCTATATGGGTCTGCAACTAAAAATAACCATTTTCTTTAGATATTCATTCCAATAAACATGAAAGATTTACACTGGTATCTATGTGTCATAAATCTGAGAAAACTATGTGTTCAAGTGCTCGACTCGCTAGGCGCGGGAATACACCGCAAGGACCTCACTGCTACGGTTAGTAATTAGTCTTACTGCCTATCTTTTCACAAAAAGATTTTTTCTTGTTCATTGCTTGTGGTGCTACCATTTTTTCATTTATTGGTACAATAGCTAAAAGGAATAGAATATTTGTTCAAATTGGCATCAAATAACATGGAATTGAAGTCTGAGAGGAAGAACCTAAACGTTACAGCCTGGCAAAGGAAAGAATATGTTAACAGCAGTCTACAAACAGATGGGTACGCATCCTAATTCAAAGCACTCGAAAGCTAGATACTTTAAATAACCTTTGTTTTCATTATATAGTATACAAATGATGTCAATCAAATTTGAAAATTAGATGGCTGTAGGATAAGTATTGCATGATGATCTAAGCTTTAATTTTATGGATCAGCAAAATTACAGTTACCTTGAAGTTATCATTACCAAAAGACTTAGCCAACTCCACACAATCCATTCACTTTCTTGTGAAGTGATTCATCAATAGTGCTAGATGGGTCCTATAAGAACAAAATGTTATCAATTTGCTACTAAGATAAGCAAATCATTGCCAGTATTAATGTGCATGTGAAAGTAAGAGAAAGAACCAATATTATGCCACTAACAGGGAAAATACAAGAACAGTGCATCAGCAAAACTGTAACTTACAAATAAAAAGAATACATCCACATACTCGAATACACTCTTTCATGTGCATTATCTAAATTTTGTAATAATGTAGGACATCATGTGGTCTGTGGATGTTAAACTTCATAGAGTACTTCACAGGGGATTTTTTATCTGATACTCCAGAACAGGTATATCCTTCTAAATATATTGATACTTATTATATGGTGTATCACTATTTGAAAGTAACTTTGATTACTACTTTGTAGGTTCATATGACACACTTTAGAAATAAATTAGCTGTCATTTTAGTCGATTCGGAATTGAATGACGATGGTATGAGAAATCGATACTTGGAAGATGAGGACAAAAGATTCCCTAAGAAACTCAAAACATCAAACCCATCGTCACAAGTTGACCTTACCTCATAGTCATTTCTACATTTATCTCGTGGTGGAGCTGAAAACAAACATCCTCTGCCGGTCCACA
Source organism: Avena sativa (assembly GCA_916181665.1). Lineage (NCBI taxonomy): Eukaryota > Viridiplantae > Streptophyta > Magnoliopsida > Poales > Poaceae > Avena > Avena sativa. Next base: position 355,771,290 of record OV702291.1, read on the forward strand.
TCATGCCCACAGACCAACGCAAATTAGTTGATGAGCTTTGCAAACACATCATGTCCATTGAAGATGCCAAGTGTTTGGAGTAAGAAACATGTTATTTTTAGTGCTAATAAGCATGATTATGATTTTATCATTCTTAACATTTTTCTTATAGGAAGGAATGGGTGCGGAGCTCCAAACCGTACCCAATAGGCTTGATCCTTAAGAAAATCCAGGACATACTTGGGATGGATAAGCCTATGGACAATGAATGTTTCGACATGGCCATACATATAGTGGAATTCGACCCCATCATACAGATGGTAGAGACCGATGTGCACTACATGAATCTGCGTTTTTGTGTAAGTTATTATAATCTCGTTTTTTATTGTTATCACTATGTTTCTAAAATGTTTTTTTCTAGACTGCGATGGCCAATTCCACACGAGGTCCCAAGTGGAGCAGAAAGCCAAATAAGTCTCTCGCAAAGTTGTTCGACGGTTGGCCTGGGACAGAATACAAAATCTCTTCACGCAAATTGGTAAAGATAATTCACTTTTCCATTGTTGTCCAGTTATATACCTTTTCTAATGGTTGTCTCATTGAAGGTTTTGCTTCCTTACACATTCACGGGACATTTTACCTTGTTCTCCATCGATAAGAATGCATCTTCAGTATCTATTTTTGATCCTTTCTCCGTATTACCATCATTGGAGAGTAAAATGCGTCGATGTCACAACATCCAATTAAAGTTACAAAGAACTGGAATCTACCTAACCGAAGCACTCGAATTAGCACAACCAGGCTGGGATGCCGATATATTTTCCTGGCCACGTAAATCACCAGTTGGTATTCCAGAAATTCCAGACAGGTGAATGTTTCTTAAGATAAACTCATGTGTTTTCTTTGCCTTTTTACTATTCAATAACAACATAATAATGAGGCATTCATCTACAGCAATGCGTCTGGCTATTTTATCTTTTACATTATACTCTCATGGAATGGTAAAGAATTGGTTCATCCAATATGCACGGTGGGTATTCTCACTCCCATATATTTATACATTTACACATATAAAAGAATCAGGCTAATGACACATATTGTTTATGCAGGATGTTTATGAGTTGAGAAAGAAGTTTTTGGTGCACTTGCTCAAGTACCATGCAAATGAAGTAGAAGAGAATATCTCTAACATTGTGCGAGAATATATAAGGAGCATCAATGAGTAGATATTATTATTAGCTAATTAGTGTGAGTGCTTATTTCATATTTGAATGCTATCAAATTACACCGGTTATCGGTATACTTGAAATATGTGGAATACTATCGGTTTGGAATATATTGTGGCTGTTTTTTGACATGTGGCGGAAGAATGAATTGATGTTACAATTAATGAGTAGATATTATTATTATCTAATTGGGTCATGACAAGTGATAACCAATGATTTTTGACATGTGGCAGAAGAATGAACTGATGTCAAATTAATGAGTAGACATTCTTTGTTGTACATGTTTTAATAGTGTAGGGATGCCATAGAAAGTGGAACTATATAAATGACATGGAACTAACCAATGATTTTCTATGGTTGTATGAATTCTCATAACCAAAAATGTTTTCTTCTATGATTGTCATTTTATTAAAGATTGTGTATATGATTAGCTATTAAAAAAACAAAACAGCCATCTAATCATATGAAAATGTCTCTGATTGATTATACAAAGCTATACCAGCAGTAAATAAGAAGCAGTAGCCATCTAACAAAGTAAAACAGACATATATCTTTTTAATTATTGTATTTCCTGATTTTTCTCGATATTGTGGTGTCATATAAATGCAAAGGGATCTCCTGCAATTAATAGTAAAGATTTCATGATTTTTCTCCATATATGGTGGTGCGCATCGTGTCATATAAATGCAAAGGGATCTCCTGCAATTAATTAGATGTCGTCATACTGATTTTGTTTATTATATTCTCAAAGTAAAAAATCTCTCAGCTTTTATAATGTTTCCTTTTATGAAAAATACAATCAATTTCAGAACAGCAATCAGCTTTTATTATTCACAGAATAATATCAATCAGCTTTTATGATGTTTCCTGAAAAAATATGCGATCCGCCTATATAAGCACGACCCCATAAGGTTCAAAGGCACTCATAGCCTTCCTCTACCCAACGCGCCTACTGAAACAGATCGGTCGATATCCAGCACGATTCCAAAGGTTTGACGTTCATCAAATATATTCTGTATTTGCTTTGATGCTTTGAAGTTTATTAAAACTACACCATCTATCCATGTCTTACTTCTTATAATTTGATGTTCTTTATATTTTATGGAAGATTTCTTCATGACTTGTAGGGCTGCACTATGGTTGATGTTTTTTCTCATCTCCCGGATGGTGCACTAACAAGTAAAGATATGTTAAACACGCATTTTTCGCATAAATTGTTATAGAAAATAGTAATTATAAAATTATTCTTAGGTGTGTTTGGTATCATCATGTACGTTGGCCCATATGAAGTGGATTTCTGCGCCCCTAGCGGCGTCAGAGATTCCTGTGATAGATACCAGCCACAACATCAGCTTTATACGTGTTTTTGGTGAATCTGCTTATGCCTATGGCATACTCTGCTGCTGGCTGAACAGGATAGTGATGTTCTCGTGGCCTCCAATCTTAAAGTCGATCAAAAATCAAGTAAGCTTTAGTTCTTTATATATATTTATCTAAATAGTGCATGCACATCTCTACTAATTTTAATATGCTTTTTCTTGGAGTCTTGATAGCACTTCTTCAACAAGCCTCAAAACTCAGACATGCACAACAATCTATCCATTTAATCTTTTCGATGGTAATTACTCATCAATGTTTTTTGACTTAAACACCCCTTTTCTCTAAGGAAAATTACCTTTCTTGGCCTGTTTTCTTATTACATGCATCTGTCTTTGGTCTCAGAGCACACGTGCGTGCCGACATGATGATACGGAAGCATGTCAAACGACTGGTGTTCATAAGGAGGGACATGTACGAGGGCCATGTAGATCCCACCAAATTAAATTAAGTAACTGCTTATACCTTGCGAGTGGACTTCTATTCAATAAAAATCAAATTATATAACAAAAGAAAACGTATCAGTTATCGAGGAGAGATGTGGTTCTAAATATAATAGCTTGAGTAAGCATAGCAGTATAGTCTGTAGATCCATTTATTGAGAAAGAATTGGTAGTACCTGAAAACACAATTTCATCCACCTTAACTCGGGTCTGTTAGCTGCAAAGGGTTTGGTCTAGATACTTAACCGGAATGGTGCTTCTTCTCCAACAAAGCACATGACAGCCATGCCCAACGGAGCTTAAGGGGAAACGAAAATAGGAGAAATCAAGCACTGAATACTACAGGAAGGTGAAAATGGAAAATAGGAGAAAGCCAAGCCATGGTATTGCACTACCTCGTTGTTCATTATAGCAAGCCATAGAGTCATATGACTTGACAATCTGACAGTCAGATATAATTTAATAGTTAGTAAGAGATGCTCAGAAAAACCTTCGCAAATAGCAGCTTCACTAAAGCCTCCATAACTGAATGATATCCATGAAAGAAAAGCATCCATAGCTTTTGTCCAACCACTGCATTGAGGTGGTCATTTTTAGAAATTACCTATTTGATACAAAACTAAACATGAAAACACCGTCCTGGAGGATTAGAGAATATCAAAGACATACCACTATAAGGTCCATGGGTATGGAAAACAACTAATGCGAACTCATGTTACATGTAGTACCCCTGCAAGCTTCTGTAGAGTTCAGGAATTAAGGTAAAGTTTGACATAATCAAAGGAACAATAGGGATCAATCAAGAATTCAGATCACAAATGATTAATCAGTAGCGTGTTACCTACCTGCCTTGCCACTCCAATTGCACAAAATCTCCTGGAAAATCTCCTACAAAACCAAGGTGCCTTGTGACTCAACTAATAGAGAGTTGCTCAATTCTTACACTACCATATCCCTAGGAAATAGAAAGAGATCTATCTGTTGGACATCCAAATGTTGGAGGGTTTTTCGCAAAAGGAATTGGCGCCGGATTTGTTCCTGCTTGCAAGAAGACAAATTTTGTGTGTCAGATCGGGGGAAACAAATTGATAAGATCCAAGTTACATAACCACTAGAAATCAACTACTTACTACAAATCATGAAATTCATAAATTTAAAAGTACATGGGTTTTCTTATGCATTGTTCTATTGTGGTTGCCGACATAAAGCTTGCACTAGATGACTGGGTTTTATATCAATGGAGACTGTGTAGAATCTAAAATATAATATGTATCCCAATCACTCTACAGTATTCTTTTGCTAAAGAAATCTAGGACAAGGCCTCGTGTGATCACTGCCCTCATGTCGGTTGTCTTTTTGTATAGAAAATCACTAACCAAGGTAACCGATAATTCCTATAGTTGGTTGCTTTGCACATGTTTGTCCGAGCCTATGTATAACATTTGCAGCCTAATAGCCTAAAGCATGTTGGCTTATTAATTTTTGCACATAATCTTGATTCCTTTACTTGCTTACTGAGATGATTAGTGACATAATCTGAATTCCTATTGTATTCTAGAAATAAGTTTAATCTGAATTCCTTTATCAGAAAAAAATGTTAATCAGTGTCATAGTGATTTAAATCCCATTTGTTGTTCGGGTTTTGCTCCTTGCACCATTTTCCTTGAAGAGTACTTGCTGGTGTTATTGAATGGATTGGAAATGGTCTTCGAGATATGTGAACTGATCAACTAAAAATCCGCATAATTTTGACACAGGTAGATGAACTGCCTCTAATTGAATGAATGAACGAAGGAAAGGGCACTAATTTTTGCCATTACAATAACTAAGTATATTCAGTTAGTAGATATATGTTTTTGCCATTACAAAAATGGCCTATCTCCTTTCTGTACCTCCAGTTTTGTTTCCAGCACAACTATGTTTCCTGCTTTAACCATCTGTCCAAACATATATCGCCGGAAAATTTTGCATCTGAGATATAGAGATATGAAGAGGCGAAGTAACAAAGACTAACCTTTATACAACTAGGTTCTAATCAAATAAGGTATATACAAAGGCATCAATCTCCCAATTAATTGTTTTAACTTGGTAAAGAAATCAATGGCCAGATCAATTAACGTCCTACATTTTCTAACGCTAATAGTATCACCATAATATGGAAGTACTCGGATCTGTTAATAAATATAGCATAATCTCGTATCATCACAATAAACAGGAAAGATCTTGTGACCCAACAACTGCCAATATAAATAGAGATTACCTCGACCCAAACCATCAGAGTCAACTGCTGACAAATTCCTCGATCCCATAGCCTGTAGCACCCCCGATCCCATGCCCTTGACGGCCGTGTCGTCCTAGAATCCATAAAGCTCGGGAACCAGGGACCGACAGCTGCGGCACATCGAGGACTGCGGCTGCGCGGGAGAGCGAGCACTGCAGCGCCGGTTGCGGCTCCAACCAAGATCTCGTGGAAGAGAGGACGCCGCATCGCTGGTTGTGGCCGCAACCAAGACCTCGCGGAAGAGCGGTCGCCGCAGCGCCGGTTGTGGCCGCAATCAACACCTTGTGGAAGAGCGACCGCCGCAGCGCCAGTTGTGGCCGCAACCAAGAGCCATCACCCGGTCCTTCGACGGCGACACGCCAGCTCTGCGCGGTAAGTTCTGTGTGGCTATGGGAGACGAGGGGGACTGGTGAGCAGCGGGAGGGGAGAGCCGACGACGGGGCAAGAGAGAGCCGTGGACGACGAGGGGAGCAACCGGCGGCGGGCGGACATCTGTGGAGAAGAAGAATGGGGAACGATGCTCTTCTCAGTCTCCCGTCCGCTCTGATTTTTTTTTTTTGAGAACTTCCCGTCCGTGGTGGATAGTGAGTGAATTTGGTTGCTTCACTTAGATGGGCCTGTCTTTGCCTCCACTTTGGTTAGTTGATTTTGCTAATTAGGCTCTGTTCAGGACTCGGTTCGCTCACTGATCGGTAACTTTCAGTTTTTTTTAACTCGGCTGCACACCGTGGACCCATGGTAGATCATTGATTAGAATTATTCTATTTGGCTACAAGTGCACATCGCCTACTTTACCACGAACAACACATAGAGGGGTATTTTAATCTGCTAACGCCACTATGAGAGATGCTCGCCTCGGGCTTCCGCGAAAACCAGAGACTCGATTAGATGTTAAAATTCCTATGGAATACTGTCAAAATCGTAGGAAAGGAAGCCTTTCCAAAGGAATCGTCGTTTAGGTTTCCTTTGTTCCGAACACCTCTGAGGGAAAAGATTCTACAGGAAACTAAACATCCAAAATTCCTTTGCATTTCCTCCATACCGAACGGGGCCTTAGTAGATAAAAAATAATAGTAGATGAGAATCTAATTAGTAGATGAGTGAATCATGTGCCAAATCTGCTCGATTTAGAACCTCGAGCCTAGGAATTCTGAGAATCCAATCAGTACATGAGAACTAATAGGGGGATCTAGGGGTCGGAGCTAAAGAGAAGTATGAAAATAAGCGATTTGTTGCCGCTACTTAGTGGATGTTGGAGAAATCTCGATTAGAAAGAACAATGGGAGGACATATTAGGAACCGGAAACTCAGGAATCGGAAACCTAGGCACAAGGCCATACAAAATTATTCCAACTATATCAAAAATCCATTTTCAATTTCATATTTTATTTTATAATCTATTTTTTAGATCAAGTAAACTCATGGAGATAATCGACCCCGACATGACAATGTTGGAAGGGAACAAAAGAACAGCGAGTTTGACGAAATCAAAAGAGGTGAAAGACCCTCCAAAAAAAGATTCAGGTGAAACGATATAATAGTCTTTTTATCTTTAATTAATTGTATCTATATTACCGATATTTAAATTTATATAATTTGATATATGTTTCATGTTTTTAGCTCATGCACGGAACGGATACAGGTATTGCCGCCGCTCAGAACAAACCCGTCGACATAGACGACGATACAATGTTGGTGGAAGAGATAGAAAACTCAACGAGTTTTACACAATTAAAGGAGGTGATTATCTTTTTTTTCTATGCATGTTACCATATAATACACCTCCAAATTTATACTTATTTTTTTCTTCGATATATTGAAGGTCGTGGGTTGAACGGAAACAGATATAAATATTGCCGATGCTTATAAAGAACCCAACGACATAGGAGACGATCCGATGTTTGTGGAAGAGACTGAACAATCGAAGAAGGTAATTGTCTTTTTTCTACACATGTTACCATATGGACACTTTCAAATCTATTTCGACTATTTTATGGCTTGCTCCTGTAGCAGTAGCATCAACGATGTTCTAGCCATAGAAAATGGTTCTTTAGTCACTTTCGTCAATCATGTCCATATAAATGATTCTAGATAATTTACATCGGTTATTTTTGTGATAAATTTGGAATTCATGATATTTATTTTTATCCTTGAAAGCAAGGAATTACTCCCTTAGACTATCACAGGGATTGTTTTGGTACATAAAAAATGCATAAATAGTACACGAGTCATTTGTGTCAAATTATATCCCAATTATCCTTCTCTAATTATTGCCCAAATCACATTTAATCGAGCCATAATAAGGGGTGGACGTGGCAGTCCTTACTATAATCAGAGAACACGATTTTTTGTATGCTATCGGCTTAATTAGAGAAAGATAATTGATTAGTCTACCTAATTTTGAATAGCATTAGCATTTGAAGCCTTGATCAATTAGTCATTCGTCACCTGCAATAGAAATAGCTGATACGCGTACCTTTAATCACGCTAGCTAGCCCGGTGTAATGGTTGCTCCAATAGGGCTGGTATTTTTGGCAATAGTACTAGACTTACATGCCCAATAACAGCTGAACCACGGTCATGTCCCTATGTTTTGTTGTGTGAAATCTATCTCTCTTATGGCCAATACATGCGTCCATATGATGTTTTTATACATGTAAACTGCCCGTGACACAAAATTACAGCCAGCAGTTACTGCTCAGATTACGAGAGGATTAGGAGGATGATTTTCTCGCATAATAGCACTGACGACGAGGTGATGTCAAAGCCCTCATCGCGGTGGATCTCTGATTTCTTTCCTTATTTTTTAATTACCGTCCGGCGGTGGATCCATGATTGATCCCTTGTTTTTTAATTACCGTGGTTCCATTTCCATGTATTAATGGCTTGATTTGTGGCAAGTTCGTGTGGTGTTTTTTTAAAGACTATTTTACCACAATTTTTAATTTCTTCCTTACTCATGCTTAACTTTTTATTTTAAGGAACGAAACAAGCCTAAACTTTCTGTTCGGAGCGTCTAGATGCCTAAGTATATAAAAACACACTGTATCGATTTTTGCAGGTCGTTGAAAATATTGTCAAAGTTCTAAAAGAAACCACTACCGTGAGTTCTGAGCTGCGACATAATAAACCGAAGAGAGCAAACACAAAGGTTATCCCTGAAGGTAATTAGTTTTACTCTGTTTATTTTTTTCTTTTTCGTGCATTATATTTTACCTAACTGATCTTGCACAATTATATATCGTGACAGATTACGTATGCACCGCTGGAGATATTGCTACTATTGAATTAATCATGTCTGCACCTGAAAAACTAAGTTTGTGGACATCGGTGACGCGGAATTGTCTAATGATGACTTGGCATGTCTTACGCGTAACGATGGATTCTTGCATGATGGGGTAAGTCAATAGCAAAACGACCACTACTTACACATTAACGTCCGAAAAATTATAGCAAACTTAACTTTATTTTATGGGTCTAATTATAGGTGTTAAATGCCTACATATATTGTATGAGTGCATGTGGTCATCTGTTAGATAGACCGGATGGAAACATCTATCTAGACAACACTTATGTATCTGCTGTCTTAAAACAAGACAATTCACAACATCACCGCGTCATAAAACGGTTGCACCTTTATTTGAAGTATGATATGGTTAGAGTTAACTCACTACGTATACATCTCATTAATATGTTTTGAACATGTCTGTAGAGATTAATTTTTTAATATAATATATTTACTTCAGATCCTCGTACCAATAAACATTAGTAAGACCCACTGGTACTTAGTAGTCATCAATACAAAAAAACGTTTGATCCAAATATTAGACTCGCTCGGTGCTGGAATGAGTCGAAGTGATCTCAATCTTGTGGTAAATGTCTTATAATTTTGATTTCCTCATGGCATTATGTTTCCCACAGTATCTAATATCTTTTCTCATACATCAGTTGCAAGGACTTGAGAAGCATCTGAAGTTCGCATCTAATTTGAAGGATTTTGACATGGACAAAAAGTGGCAGGACCTCAATGTTACAACATGGACAATAGTCGAACATTTCCAAGAAGCAGTGCAAACCGATGGATATGTTGAACACTCATTCAAATCTTATTGACTTTTAAAAATGGTTTAGTAGATCAATTGCATTATTTACTTTCATTTATCTATATGAGCCTAAATTAGTGTCATGTAAACATGTAGCGTGTCATGTGAGTTGTTTATGCTTAATTATATGGAATATTGGACTGACGATGTGTTGTCTGATCCTGTTAACCAGGTATGTCATTTTTGTTCATGATAAAACATTAGTATTTGCTTACACCTTCATTAGATATTTTTTAATACTATTTTGCAGGAAGATATGAAAGAGTTTTGTCGAAAATTAGTCGTTATATTGATAGAGTCAGAATTGAATAAGATAAAAGGAAAATCAATATACTATCGTCCTAGTGTTAAAAAGAACGTGACTGATTCTGATTGTATGATCGTGGAGGGGCCAAAGCGACTAGTCTTACCCGATGTAGCCAAAAACAAATATCCTCTTTCGGTCCACATCATGCCCACAAACCCACGCAAATTAGTCGAAGAGCTTTGCAAACACATCTTGTCTATTAGAGATGCCAAGCGTTTGGAGTAAGTAACATGTTAAGTTTTTTTCCCCAATACGCATTGTTATGATTTTATCATTCGTAACATTTTTCTTATAGGCAGGAATGGGTGCGGAGCTCTAAACCGTACCCAATAGGCTTGAGCCTTAAGAAAATTCAGGATATACTTAGGATGGATAAGCCTATGGACAATGAATGTTTTAATTTGGCTATACGCACAGTGGCATGCGATGAGATCATACAGATGGTAAAGACGGATGTGCACTACATGGATTTGTGTTTTTGTGTAAGTTACTATAATCTTGCAAATTTATTGTTATCACTATGTTTATAAACTTTTTTTTGTAGACTGCGATGGTCGATTCCACACGACGTCACAAATGGCGCAAAAAGCCAAATATCCAGTCTCTCGCAGCGTTGCTCAAAAGTTGGCCTGGCACAGACTACAAAATCTCTTCACGCAAATTGGTAAAGATGTTTCACTTCTCCATCATTGTCCAGTCATATGTGTTTCTAATAATTGTCCATTTGAAGGTTTTGCTTCCTTATACATCCATGAGACATTTTACTTTGTTCTAAATCGATAAGCATGCCACTTTTATATCTGTTCTTGATCCTCTATCCGTATTGCCATCGTCGGAGAGCGAAATACGTCGCTCTCACAAAATACAATTAAATTTACAAAGAACTGGAATCTACCTAAGTGAAGCACTCGGATTAGCACAACCAGGTTGGGATGGCGATATATTTTCCTGGCCACGTAGATCACCAGTTGGTATTACAGAAAGTCCAGACGGGTAAATATCTCTTAAAATAAGTTCAAGTGTTTTTTGCATTTTACTGTTCAATATAACATAATAATGAGGCATTCATGTACAGGAATGCGTCTGGTTATTTTATCTTTTACATTATACTCTCATGGAATGGTAGAGAATTGGTTCATCCAATATGCACGGTGGGTGTTCTATCTCGTATATATTTATATTTTTTCACATAAAAGACTCAGGCTAATGACCCGTATTGTTTATGTAAAATATTTTTGAATTAAGACAGAAATTTTTGGTGCACTTGCTCAAGTATCGTGAAAACGAAGCAGAAGAGAATATCTCTAACATTGCGCGATAATATCTAATGAGTATCAAAGAGTAGATATTATTGTATTACTTAAATTGGTCCAAGTGTTTATTTTATATTTGAATGATATCAAATTATATTTGTTATCGAAGTGTACTTCAAATATGTGAAATACTATGGGCTTGGAATATCTTATAGCTTTTTCCCCATACGTGTGAATTTGCATGTACTTTATTGATATATATGCAATACTAATTGTGAAGCCGTAGCAACGCAGGGCACTTGTACTAGTTTATATAAACATCAGGAGCACGAACCACTGATTTATCCATAGAAACCTCTCACAAACAGAACCCAAACTTGGCTAATTCAGACGAAGAATATCCATAAGAGCCTTTCTTCAGAATATTTAGAGATGTTTTTGATAGAACCCTAGGATCATCTAGGTGTACATCTAGCCGAGTAAAATATGCTTGACCTCTTATTTTGTGAGTACACTGAGAGAGATAGAGAGATGGGAGAAGGGGAAATAGTATCTTCTCCTTGGCTCGATGAGGCCGAGACGTTGGCCATGGCGGTGATCTGTCAGGGCGTCAACAGCGTTTCCCGTCACTCTTGCGCTCCCTAGATCTGATAGGATTTGTCGGTGGGGATTACGGCTTGCGGCGAATCTCGTAACCCGAGCCACCGACCCCCACCTCTTTACATATAGCAGTGCGAACAGGGGCCCGCCAACCATATAGGGTTGGGCGCCTCCGATCAGGGCATGGATCAAGGGCCTGATGGGCCGTTGGGCCTACTTAGCAGGAGATCAATATAATATTCTTCCCCTTAATCTCAACATATAATTTTAACTATATACTTTTCACTTTACTCGTTTCATCATGGGTTAGCATGTAGAGCATGTTTCATCGTCACAACTCAATTGCCGATAGAATCAGACAGCTACAACATACCTCTCTCTTTAAAAAAATCATCTTCATGTCTTTTATGATATAGGAATCATAGGATTTCCCTTAAACCCATGTTGGCTAAGTGTTCTCTGAATACATTGGGTGGTAAGCCTTTCGTAAGAAGATTCAGAAGCATACCCTTTGTCCTTATATGCTCGAAATTTATAGTGTGATCTTGGATTTTATCTTTCACAATATAATACTTTATCTCAATTGGTTTGGTAGCATTACCCGACTTATTGTTGAGAGTATAGAATACTGCTGGCTGATTGTCACAGTACATCTTTACTGGTTTATTAATGCAATCTACCACTTTCAAGTCGGTTATAAATTTATTTAAGCATATCATCTACCCTATGGCCTCATAACATGCTATAATTCTCCATACATCGTGGATGATGCAACTATTGACTATTTAGAGCTTCTCCATGAAATAGCCCCGCATGTGAGAGTGAATATGTATCCGGATGTGGATTTTCTATCATCTCCGTCTCCCACAAAATCTATATATGAGTACCCTCTAATCTCTTGGGAACCAGATCGTCTATATGTTAGCATGAGGTCCTTTGTGCCTTGCGCATAACGCAGTGCTTTCTTTACCATCTTCTAGTGCTCTATGCTTGGACCCTGGTGATAAAAGCTAAGTCAGGGCAAGTACACACTTGTGCGTACTGTAGGCTTCTAACATCCCAAGCATATGGTACCGCTTTCATTTGATCGATCTCGTATTGGTTCTTGGGACATTGAAAATTTCCCAAAATTGTCGCCCTTGACTATAGGAGTAGGTGTGGCATTACTCGCATGCATACTGTATTTCTTTAGGACCTTTTCTAAATATGTCTTTTGCGATAATCCTAGAACCCCATTTTTCTATCTCGATGAATTTCTATGCCCAAAACATACAATGTTTCACCAAGGTCTTTCATATCAAAATTTGAGGATAAGAACTTCTTTGTTTAGAGTAACAGACAAGCATCACGGCTACCAAGTACGAAATCATCCACATACAAAATTAGGAAAATATATTTACCACTTTAAAACTTTGCATAAATACAGTTGTCCTCAATATTCTCATTGAACCCAAATCTCTTAATTGTCTCATTAAATTTTAGATACCATTATCTAGAGACTTGCTTTAATCCATAAACAGATTTCTTTAGGAGACATCTCATATTTTCTTTGCCTTCCATGATAAACCCTTGGGTTGTTTCATATAGACACTTTATTTTAAATCCCCGTTTAGAAATGCCTTCTTTACATCCATCTAATGTAGCTCTAAATCAAAATGTGCCACTAATGCCAGTATAATTCTGAAGGAATTCTTACATGAGACTGGAGAAAATTTCTCATTGTAATCTACCCCTTCTCTTTGTGTAAATCCTTTTGCCAAAAGTCTAGCTTTATACTTTTCTATATTCCCACTAGAGTCATATTTAGTTTTGTAGACCCATTTACAGCCCACTGTTTTGGATTCTTTAGGAATTTCTTCTAAGTCCCAAACATCATTGGAACTCATCGATTTCATCTCGTCTTCCATGGCCTCCATCCACATTGATGAGTGAGGGCTTCTCATGGCTTCTTCATATGAAGTGGTATCACCCTCCATATGAACCATTTCCGTATTATAAATTTATAATCAGTAGATATGCTGATTTTTTAACTTTTTGAGACCTTCTAGCAGCCTCATTCGTTGGAGCATTATGTGCCCTTCTAGGGGCCTCATTCATTGGCACATCTTCTAGAGGTGGTTGCTGCTGCTCCCTCTCATGCTTAACAATGGGTTCAATCAGCTCCTAACGGACATGTTTCAGATCTTCACTCATTGTTGCCATGGGTGGAGTTCCAATAGGTGCTTGCACCACAACCTCCGGGGTTGTCGGTGCAGGAACAACATGTAGTAAAAAATGCCTCCTGAGTCATCGGATTAGGTGCATACACCCTCTTCTCCACAAGATTAATTTTCTCAGCTACCATCCTCTCCCTCATCATTTCATCCTCTAAGAAGACTACATGTCTTCTTTCTACAAACTTTGTGTATCTGTCTGGACATTAGAAACAAAAACCTTTTGATCCTTCAGGATAGCCAATGAATTGGCAACTGACTGTTTTGGAATCTAGCTTCACAATATTTGGATTAAACACTTTGGCCTCAGTTGGACTCCCCCACACCCGCAAGCTATGTAGAGAGGGTACTCTTCCTGTCAATAGCTTGTATGGTGTATTGGGCACCGAATTTCTTGGTACTCTATTTAGAATGTGAATGGCGGTTCTTAGCGCCTCCATCCACAATCCCAATGGCAATATGGAGTAACTCATCATGCTATGCACCATATCCATAAGTGTACGGTTATACCTTTCAGCTACTCCATTTTGTTGAGGCTCGTCCGACATTGAATACTAGGCTGCTACGCCATTCTCCTAGAAGAACCTTGCAAAAGGTCTAGGGACTTGGGCATATGGGGTGTGCCGACCGTAGTACTCCCCCCACGGTCAGATCTCACTATCTTAATTCTTTTATCATGCTAATTTTTGACTTCAGCTTTGAATATTTTAAATTTATCCAACACTTTTGATCTTTCTTTCATTGGATAAATATAAACAAAATGAGATTAATCATCTATGAATGTTATGAATGAGTCATGCCCATCCACACTTTTCACAGGAAATGGTCCACAAATATCAGCGTGGATTATTTCTAGTGTTCATGTTCTTTGTTTTGTACCCTTTTTTATTTTCTTTACGTAATTTGCTTTACCACAATCTATGCATTGATCTATGTCTAAGAACTCTAATGGAGGAAGGATTTAATTTTTAACTAGTCTCTCTATTCCCCCCCTTGAAATATGGCCTAAACAACAATGCCATAAGTTCGACCATGAATCACGAGTTCTCTTTTCTTTTCTTTTGATCTTCTTCTGACGCGGAAACATGTTCATTCACATTACACACAGAATAAACTTTTTCATGTAGGGATAACAAATAAAGCTCATTGTGAAGGAAAGCAACACCCACACAAGTATTGTTAAACCATATAGCACACTTGCCATGTCCAAAATGACATTCATAATAATCTTTGTCCAAACGTGAAATACTAATGAAGTTTCTATGTAATTAAGGAACATAAAAACATCTTTAAGAAGGAGAGTGAATCTGTCAGCTAGCTCTAGAGAGATGTCGCCAACAGCTTCAACATCTGCTTGTACTCCATTTGCACCTTCAATGGAACTTTCGCTTCTTTGCGTAGTCCGTGTCGAATGGAATCACTGTAAAGAATTTGCAACATGAACAGTTGCACCTAAGTCAATCCACCAAGTAGATTTCAAAAAATGTGCATATAAGGATTCATTTGCAAAATAAACAGTGTTTTTATTCTTTGCCATTATCGACTTTAGCCAAATAGGGCAATCTTTCTTATAATGCCCGATCTTCTTACAATGGACATATGTATCTTTGTCCACTAGAAAAGGCTTTTGCAGATGTTGATGTTGCATGGGAGCTTTTTCATGTGACTTTGAAGAGGAGCTTTGATTGAAGTTTCTTTTCTTGTTATCCTTCACATAGTTCAAGGAACCACCATGTGAGGTTTTAATTCTACCTATTCTTGCACACACATGGATATTGTCTTTTCAATGTCCCACCACTCTAGCTCCATGTTGTAGTTGACAACGAATGTGTCAAACCCTTTGGCACTGAAGCTATAACCAGATTAACAAGGAGTGTAGGCTTGAGCTCCAAATCAGCATCCAAGCGCTTCAGCTTAGCTTTGATATGTCCATTTTGCATCACTATTTTATATCATAATTTACTATTATTCATTGATATATTTCATATTAAGAGATGATACTTAAGTTATTTCATCTATTTCTGCATGATTGATGACTTTTGGAGGATGAACCACTGGAGTCAGGATTCTGATGGAAAAAGCATTTTCCAGATGCAATATTGGTGAAGATCAGAAAATCCTAGAAAATATACGGAAATTCCTACTTTTCTAGAAGACGAAGGACGCTAGAAGGAGGAGTGCAGATGGGCCATAGGGGGCCCACACCACCCCTGGCGCGGGCCACCCCTAGCCACGCCACCAGGTGGTGTGGCCACCCTGGCCCACCTCTGGCATTGCCCTTTGGCGTATATAATCCCCTTGAAACCCTAAGACTCGGGGAGCGACCACAGAAAGGTTCCACCGCCTCTGCGAGGCAGAAACTACAGAGAGAGAAAGAGCTCTCCAGCAGGTAGAAATCTGCCGGGGAAATTCCTTCCAGGAGAGGGGAGATCGTCGCCATCAACACCATTATCAAGGTGGACTTCATCGGGATCATCATCATCATCTCCAGCATCATCTCCACCAGCACCACCACCACCACTCCGTAACGCTGCAACAATTGGGTCGAATCTTGCATAGTTCTTAGGGGAAACTTTCCCGGTGTTGATTACTTGTTGTAGTTGATGCTATTGAGTGGAACCATTGAATTATTGTTCATGTTCAGATTGTTACTTATAACTATTTCATCTCTGATCATGATCCATACGATGTCTCGTGAGTAGTTTGTTTAGTTCTTGAGGACATGGGAGAAGTCATGTTGTTAGTAGTGGAATTGTGTTGAGAAAGATTTAATAGTTTGATATTTAAGTTGTGGTACTATTCTTCTAGTGGTGTCATGTGAACATAGACTACATGATACTTCACATTTATGGGCCTAGGGGAATGCATTATGTATTTGGCTACTACTTGTGGGGTTGCCGGAGTGACAGAAACCCGAACCCTCGTTAGGAAACCTTTGCATAAGGGAGTGTAGGATCTCAGAGTTTAAGGCTGTGGTTAGGTTTTTATCTTAATTACTTTCTTGTAGTTGCGGATGCTTGCAAGGGGTATAATCACAAGTATGTATTAGTCCTAGGAAGTTCAGTACATTAGCATAGGTTCACCCACACAACACTTATCCAACCAGAGAAGATTAATCAATTATATGAAGCGAAAGTACTTGACAATATTCCCATGTTTCCTCGAGAAGGTTTGGTCATCTTAAGTAATACAACCGGCTTGTCCTTTGCTAAAGAAAGGATTGGGCCACTTGCTGCAATTATTACTATTATCTTTTATTTACTCGCACTCTATTTATCTGCATTATCAAAAAACCCTAAAAATCTATTTGCTAAGTATTTACAGAGAATTCTTAAGCCAAACCACTTGTCAACACCTTTTGCTCCTTGTTGGGTTCGACACTCTTATTAAATACTACGATACACCCCCTATACTTGTGGGTCATTGATACATTGCAAATGTATCTATAATTTTAGATGTTCCATGCTTGGTTTTATCCACTTTCTTGTGTTTTGTCCACACTTTGGAGTACTTTTCATATGATTTCTTGGACTAACCTATTAACAAGAGCCATAGTGCTAGCTACCCGTTTTCTGCTGTTTTTGGTTCGAGGAAAGTCAGAAAATGAATATTCTCGGAATTGGACGGGACAAAAGCCAAAGTGCCTATTTTTCCGGAAGTCATTAGATGCCAGAATACGAGACGGAGAGGAGCCAGGGGCCACCACACCACCTGGCCATGCGGGCCATGCCTGGTCGCGCCAGGGGGTGGTGTGGCCAGCCCAGGCACCCCCTCGGCCTCTCCTTCCGCCTATATATTGCCCTCGGGACGAAAACCCTAAGTACCTGATCAAAAATCCACGAAAGAGTATGTAGCCGCCATGATCTCCATCCCTAGATCGGGAGGGATCTGAAGCTCTTCCCGGCACCCTGCCGGAGAGGGGAATTCACCCTAGAGGCCTTCTTCATCATCATGCAAGCCTCCGGTGTGATGCGTGTGTAGTTCATCTCTTGACTACGGGTCCATGTAGTAGCTAGATGGCTGGTTCTCCTCCTTTGTGCTTTCATGTCTAGATCTTGTGAGCTCCGTTCATGATCAAGATCATCTATTTGTAATTCTGCATGTTGTGTTTGCGGGGATCCGATGGATATTGAGATACTATTTCAGATTGATTTTTGATTCTATCATGTCTTTGTTATTTGTGATCTTGCATGCTTTACGTTGTTAGTAGTTATCTTGGCCAAGTAGATGCTAGCAACTCCAAGAGTTAGTATTTAGGCTCGATAGTGGGTTCATGCCTCTAGTAATCTCGGGAAGTGACAGAAATCTCTAAGGTACTAGATGTGTTGTTGCTACTACGGATAAAACAACAATCCTTTGTTCATAGAACAATTATTGTTTACTTTACACGCAATTCGTAAAGCAATAATCTGTTGCTTGCAACTTAATACTGGAGGGGGTTCAAATGATAACCTGAAGGTGGATTATTAGTCATAGATGCAGTTGGATGGCGGTCTATGTATAATGTTGTAATGCCCAATCAAGTCTCAAAGGAGTCAAGATGATTAGTATATGCATGTATTGCTTTCTCGATGTTTGTCAATTGCCCCGGTCTAATTTGTTCACCCAGCATGTTATCTATCTTAAGGAGAGCCACCTCTAGTGAACTATGGATCCCGGTCCTTTTCTTTTACATACAATGTACAAACTGTTTACTGCTTTGTGTTTACTTTCTACAAACTATTACTTCTTTCCATTTGATACGTTTAATCCTTTGTTTTTAGCAAAACACGGTGAGATTGACAACCTCATCGCAAGTTGGGGACAGAGTTCTGTGGTTGTGTTGTGCAGGTCTCCACGTTGCTACTAGCACCGGTAGTGCGCCCTGCCAAGGCTCAGCTAGCAACACCTTTGGGGTGTTTCCTTGCTCCTACTGGTTCGATTAAACCTTGGTTTCATAACTGAGGGAAACTTGCCACTCTGCTCATCATACCTTCCTCTTGGGGTTCCCAACGAGCTCTACATCAACACCGAGCCATCAAGCATTTTTATGGCGCCATTGCAGGGAAGTCAAGGACATCTTCACAAGGGGAGTCCCTCATAACCAATCTCTTTACTTTGTTATTTTTGTTTTTCTTAGTTTCTTTTTGCTTTGTTTGTTTGTTTCTTTATCAAAAAACACAAAAAAATTAGTTTTACTAGTTTGCTTTCTTATTCAAAAAACATAAAAAATGACTACTCTTGAAAACACTAAGTTGTGTGACTTCACTAGCACCAACAACAATGATTTTATGAGCACACCTATTGCTCCACCTGTGCCTGAAGATACTTTCTTTGAGATAAAACCTGCTTTTCTCAATCTTGTTATGAGAGAACAATTTTCTGGTATTGGTAATGAAGATGCTGCTACCCATCTAAATAACTTTGTTGAACTTTGTGAGATGCAAAAGCATAGGGATATAGATGGTGATATAATTAAGATGAAATTGTTTCCTTTCTCTTTGAGAGGAAAAGCTAAAGAATGGTTGTGTTGGGGGGATACCCCCGGGTAGGGTCATACCGGGGTATAAAGGCCGAGTTAGCTGAGGTACGGCAAGGTCAAAGCAGGTGCTGGCCGAGTGACCTCAAGGCAGGCCGAATCACGGGGTAACCCGGACCAGGGGATGTCCACCTAATTGGGTCTCAGCCGACTTATATCGTAAGTCGGTGAGATGTATCTAACTTCGATGCAGGTACAGGTATGGCCGGATCTACTAGGTATGATCTGGGTTATATCAAGCTTACAAGAGAAGGAAGGTATCTCGCTGGTCAAAGGGTGACCACTATACGCAGAGCGTGAGCGAAGCGGACAGAGGCCAGGACCACCGAGGCGAGGCCGACAAAGGTGACGAAGCCTATGTCGGATGATGCGGGCGCCGTAGAGGCTCACGTAGCCTCTGCATGGATGACGCTGGGTTAAAGTGACCCGGTCGGCTTACTATTTTGGGAGGAGGCATATTCCTTGGAATATGCCTCCACGTATGCCCTAATTGGAGACCTAGCCACCCCTATATAAGGAGGGCTAGGGCCTCTATAAAAGGGGTTGGTCTTTGACTAGTTGATCTTTAGAGGTTTATGTTCTACTAGCGAGTTCCTAAGGGCTAGCTAGTGGTGAGAGTAAGAGAGTTCCTTCTTCCTCCTCTCCCCAATACAGCTCAAGGAGCACTTGTAGACTGTGGAAGTAAATCAAATACAAAGCAACTGTGTGTGGAATCACCACACTATCCCCCCCTGGATTCCTCTAGTGCATCTTGTCCCCACCTTTAGCCTATCCATGGCATCTGCCGTGACATCACCACGACAGTTGGCGCCCACCGTGGGGCTAGCGGCGCTAGCAGGAGTGATGATCTGGACGGGAAACTTCATCAGCACCGACGAATGCATCGTCTCTTGGCTTGTTCAACGCTTTGGAGCGCTAGACTTCATCAACGACAACGCTGGCTGCTTCGGCAAGCGTCCTCTTCCGCGCAACGGCCTCTTCGTCAAGCTCGGCGCGCACAAGATCTACGTTGTTGATGTGTCGTGCGTTCACCCACTGCACGTCGTCGAAGGAGGCGAGCCAACCCTTAGCACGGTTCATGGGGCGCGTATCACTCGCTCCACAGACCACACCGAGGTGATGATGACTGTGTCAGGTGCAGGCGCAAGCAAGGATCTGACACCAGATCCGGAGGTAACGCCAAAGGCACCAAGGAAAAGTAGAGGTCCTCCGCTAGAGAGGCCAGAGAATGTGCTGCAGCAGGCGATGGATAGCTTAGCAAACCCAGTTGCAGCAGTAGTAGATCCGGCTCAGGCACAGGACGAGCTAGAGGAGACTAGGCAAAAAATACTAGAGGGTGCGAAAAAGATAGCCGCGGCTCAGTAGTCGTTGAACATGACACTGCGTGAGTACACAAAGGCAGATAAGGTAGATGTTGTAAAAGTAAAGGGGAGAAACCTCATGAGTGAAATGAACAAAGAGGGTGATACTATGATTGAGGAGTCAGAGAACTGTTTATCCGTGGGGCTGCCGAAGTATAGTACCCCGGCAAAAAACCTCAGAGCAGCAGATACAGCTGTGTCCGAGTTAGAGGGTCTGACGGGTGAAGCCCGTCAAAGACAGCAAGATAGGGTCAATGAGTTGGTTCGGATCGCGAACATGCAAAATGAGGAATTACTCAGGGCTAACCCAGAGAGGGCTGGGGCCTCCAAGATCATTCATTCGGCGGTGGGTAACCCGGAGAAATCCGCTGGAGCTGCATCGTCTCCTCATGGTGGCCCTAGGAGAGAAGAGGTGGTAACCTCGGCCAGAAGGAACAAACAGATAGTCCCGTATGACACGGCAAGGGCAGGGAAAGGAAAAGAAGTGCAGAGAGATGAGGATCGACGAAGTGTGAGCCGAGGTGAAGCTGGCCGAGGTAACCGTGACCAAGGCAATGCCGGTCAAGGGAATGCTGTAAACGGCAATGCCGGACAGCGTAATTCAGTAGGTGCAGGCCAACCGCAGCAGCGGAATATACCACGGCAAGAGCGTAGTGCCGGCCAAGGTATGCAACAGAGAGCAGCTCCACAGGAGCAAGATAGATACAATGACGGTGATTCGGAAATAGTGAACGCTGGGTATCCCAGGCCGAACTATCACGTGATAGGGTCAAGATTGGGAAGCAGGAATTTGATGCCTGACGACGCCAGGTTAAAACTGGATCGGCCGTATAGGTCGGAGCAAATTGAATGTCAAGGTCTTCCGGGTCCTGCGTGTTTTGGGCCCCGGATCATGAAGGAACCTCCGGTACCTAACTTCCAATTACCTAGAGGCACAAAAACGTATGATGGCAGCACAAAGCCGGAGGATTGGTTGATTAACTATGCTACAGCTGTAAAAATTGCTATAGGCAACTTGAGATGGGCAGTGAGATATGTACCCCAGATGTTGGAGGGGCCAGCGAGGGTATGGCTAAACAATTTTGAGGAAATGTTTGTCAACAATTTCTCAAGTATGTATCAGAGGCCGAATAGGCCACAGACCCTAGCAATGTGCAAGCAGAAACCGAATGAGACAGATCGGGAGTTCCTGACCCGGTGGTGTACCGTGCGAAACTCCTGTGAGGGTGTAATTGAGTCACAGGCCATAGCATGGTTTGCACAAGGGTGCACATATGCAAGCATGTCGTGGCAGAGATTGCAAAGGGATATGCCAACTATATTGGCAGAGACAATCCGGATCGCTGATTCGTATGCCTTGGGTGATCCGACTCAACCCAGGTTAATGCCAAGTGAGTCAAACGAGGAATACTACCAGAGAGATGGAGCCGGGTCATCCCGGAGGAATGATTACCGAGGTAAAAGAAGAGACGACAAACTGGATTACCGGTACAGGTCGCAACAAGTTGCTGCTGTGAATCAAGATCAATCTGGTGCAGGAACCAACCAACGTCAGAAAACTAGAGGACAGCAATGGACTCCAAGAAATTATGGCAAGAAAACTTGGACGCCAGAGCAGAAGAAACAGTGGCAGGAAAAGAAGGACCGTCCGAGGTATACTTATGAGTCAATGCTGGATCAGTCGTGTAAATTGCACACGCCAAATCCGAGTAACCCAGCGGGTCATACAACAAGGCAGTGTGAGTGGATGCGCAAGATAGAACAAGGTGGTTCGGGGAATGCTCAGGCACCTCGGAATCATCAACCTCGGCAGGAGTTACCTCGGCAGCAATTGCTCTCCGGAGCAAACACGCAACAGTTAATGTTGCCTCCCCCTCCGCTGAGGTATGACAACCATGAGAGAAGGGATGCAGTGCATCAAGTGGAAGACCAGCGCCAACCGGATCAGAGGTACCCCGGAAACAAGGGGAGAAATGAGTATAGAGAACATCATCAGAGATACTGTGTGTTTACCACAGAAGCGATGGACAGAAAGAGTTTGCAGCGCCGACACATGGAAGTAAATGCAGTAATGCCGGCTGTGACGAGGTATATGCCTTGGTCGGACCAGGAAATTACCTGGAGCATCAAAGATCATCCCAAGATTATGCCAAGTCCTGGTTCGTATGCGCTAGTGTTGGACCCAACATTCATCGGGCCAAATATCAATGTTTGGTTCTCAAAGGTGCTAATTGACAATGGTAGCAGCATAAATATCATGTACTTGGACACCATGCGCAAATTGGGTATCTCGGAGAACATGCTCCTAGGCATTTCTTGTGAGCCCATAGGCAAGATCCGGGTTGACGTATTGTTCGGCACAAGAGATAACTGCTAAACTGAGAATTTGGAGTTCGAGGTTGTCAATTTGAAGAGCGCATATCATGCGTTACTCAGCAGGCCAGCTCTAAACAAGTTCATGGCATGTAGTCATATCAGTTACTTGAAGATGAAGCTGCCCAGGCCAAATGATGTGATTACCATAACTGGTGATTTTCGACGTTCTATTGAGTGCGTGTCAGCTGGGTCTAACCTGGCCGAGTCACTTGTGATCGTGCAAGAAAAGAGAAAAATCCAAGAGGTGGCGGCGTTGGCTCAGTCCACGCAGCAATATATGCCGGCATTGAGTAATCCGCATGGTAGTGTCTCATTCCAAGCGACAAAAGATACCAAGAAAGTGCCTGTTGATGACATTATCCCAGAGCGCACCATAACAATTGGTGCCGGGTTAAATGACAAATAGGAAAGCGAGCTCGTCAACTTCCTCCGTGAGAATCGGGATATTTTTGCTTGGTCCGCACAGGACTTGCAAGATGTTCCGAGGGAGTTGGCCGAGCACTCTTTAAACGTGAGACCCGGAGCAAAGCCGGTGAAGCAACCTCTCCGCCACTTCGCCGAAGATAGGAGAAAGGTCATAGGAGATGAGATAGCTCGGTTGCTAGCAGCTAGATTTATCATGGAAGTACTTTACCCGGATTGGCTGTCTAATCCGGTGCTGGTGGAGAAGAAGAAGGACGATCCGAATGTGGCAGTGGTTTGGCGCATGTGTATAGATTACAAGAACCTGAATAAGGCGTGTCCAAAGGATCCATTCCCACTGCCAAGGATAGACCAGATCATAGATTCCACTGCTGGGTGTGAACTGTTCTCATTCATTGATGCATATTCTGGTTTCCACCAAATACCTCTGAACCCAAGTGATCAAATAAAGACCATGTTTATCACCCCGTATGGGGCTTATTGCTATCGCACCATGCCATTTGGTTTACGTAATGTAGGGGCAACATACCAAATATGTATGCAGAAATGTTTGCACAACCAAATTGGATAAAATGTGCAGGTATATGTGGATGATGTTGTTATCAAGACCAAGGAAAGCAAAACGCTCCTTGACGATATCAGGCAGACATTCGCGAACCTAGGGAGGTTCCGAATGAAGCTTAACCCGGAAAAATGCACCTTCGGTGTCCTGGCTGGAAAATTACTCGGATTTCTTGTCTCTAGCTGAGGTATCGAAGTCAATCCAACTAAAATCAGGGCCATAGAGCGAATGGAACTGCCGAAATGCCTTAACGATGTCCAGAAGTTCACTGGTTGCCTGGCATCCTTAAGTCGGTTTGTATGTCGGTTGGGAGAAAAGGCACTGCTCTCTATCAACTCATGAAAAAGTCGGACAAGTTCATTTGGACGCCGCAGGCCAATGAAGCCTTTATCCAATTAAAGAAAATGTTAGCCACTACACTAGTGTTAGCCTCTCCACTATCAAAGGAGCCGTTGTTGCTCTATATAGCCGCAACCAACCGAGTTGGAAGTGCTATAATTGTGGTAGAGCGTGATGAAGAGGGTAAGTCAGTGCAAAGGCCAGTATATTACCTAAGCGAAGTGTTATCTGCGTCAAAGCAAAATTATCCGCACTATCAGAAAGTGGCATATGGTGTGTACATGTCGGCTAAGAAGCTAAAACACTATTTTGAGGAGCATCCCATCAAAGTAATATGTGAAGCTCCCATATCCGAGATAATGAGTAACAAGGATGCAAGTGGCAGGATTGCGAAATGGGCAATTGAGCTAGCTCCTTATGCGCCACAATATGACATAAGAGAAGCAATCAAGTCTCAGGCTGTGGCCGACTTTTTTGTGGACTGGGCCGAGGTGCAGTATGAACCACCAATACCAGATCCGAACTATTGGAGAATGCACTTTGACGGGTCAAAAACAAAAACCGTGTTAGGCGCCGAAGTTGTGCTTACCTCGCCAAAAAATGACCAGCTGAAGTATGTGCTGCAGATCCATTTCGTAGCATCAAATAATGTGGCCGAATATGAGGCACTTGTACATGGGCTCAAAGTGGCAAAAGAAATTGGGATACGTCAGATTCAATGCTTTGGCGACTCAGATTTGGTAGTTCAGCAAGTGTCAGGGCTGTGGGACGCTCTTGATTCAAATATGGCATTATACAGATTCCATGTGCAGAAGATATCTGGTTATTTTGAGGGATGCGAATTTCGCCATGTACCCCGGGTGGAAAATGAGGCTGCCGACGTATTGTTGAAGCTCGGATCAACCCGACAAGCAATTCCACCAGGTGTAGCATTAGAACTCCTCAGAAAACCATCTATCAGGTCGTCCCCAGAAACCGACTCAATCTACGTCCCGGAAGATCCATAGTCCGGAGCTGCACCCATGGACATTGACATGGGAGGTGGTACGCGAAACCCGGGGACTGCCTCGTTGAACCCGGGGACTGCTTCACAAGACCCGGGGATTGTTCAGCGTGATCCGGCTGAGGTTATGCCGGTGGATCGGATGGAAATTGATGAGGATGTGTTCCCAATACGAGCCGTACCAGCTTGGGCATTACCCATATTCCAATTCCTGAAAGATGGAACCTTACCCGCTGAGGAGGTGCTTTCCAGGCAAACTTAGAGGAGAGAAAAAGCATACACGATCGTCAATTTTGAACTATACAAAAGGAGTGTGACCAATGCCCTCTAGCAATGTGTTGACCCGGAAAAAGGGCTTGACATCCTCCGAGATATACATCAAGGGGAATGTGGGCATCATGCCTCGTCCAAAGCATTGGTGGCGAAAGCTTTCTGACATGGGTTCTACTGGCCAAGTGCCTTAGAACAAGTAGAGGACTTGGTAAGAAAATGCAATGGTTGTCAGAGGTATGCTACCAAGACACATATGCCAATGTCTGAGCTCAAAACCATACCAATTACTTGGCCATTTGCTGTATGGTGTTTGGACATGGTTGGCCCGTTCAAACCTGCGAGGGGAACATGATCCACATCTTAATCATGGTTAATAAGTTTACAAAGTGGATTGAAGTAAAGCCAATAAGGAAATGTGATGGAGCTATGGCCGTGACATTCCTCAAAGATATCATCTTGAGATACGGTTATCCTCATAGTATCATAAGAGATAATGGCACAAATTTTGCTGAAGGAGAATTTGCACGATTCTGCCAGGATAAGAAGATCCGGCTAGACATAGCCTCGGTAGCTCACCCTGCATCGAACGGACAAGTGGAAAGATCCAACGGATTAGTATTATCCAGGACAAAAACCCGGCTCATTGAGTCACTGCAAAGATCAGCGGGGTGCTGGATAGAAGAACTACCAGTGGTACTATGGAGTTTAAGAACAACTCCGAATCGATCAATAGGCTATACGCCATTCTTTCTGGTATATGGGGCAGAAGCTGTATTACCAGCCGACATAGAGCATGACTCTCCTAGGGTCACCCAATACACAGAAGCCGAAGTGCAAGAAGCCCGGCAAAATGATGTTGATCTGTAGGAAGAAGCGAGAGAATTGGCATTGTCTAGATCCGCCATATATCAGCAAAATCTCCGACGCTATCATAGCCGGAAAGTAAACCCCCGAGTCTTCTGGGAAGGTGATCTGGTAATCTGGTTGGTACAACGTACTGCTGGCATGCATAAGTTATCCCCCCCATGGGAAGGGCCATTCATCGTGAGCAAAGCATTGCACAATGACTCATATTATCTCATCGATGCAAAACCACAGGAGAAGAACAAGGCAGACAGGTCCGGCGAGGAATCTAAGCGTCCATGGAATGTAGCTCTACTTCGTCCTTTCTACACCTAGTAGAGAATTGTGTGTATCTGAGTCACTCATATGCCGGTATGTATGCCGGCAATGAACTTATCAATGAAATCTTGGCCCCTCGAGCAGTAACTCGGGGACTGCCTTAATAATATTTGTCGTATTTGGTATTTATTTATACGTCGACTGGCGTAAGTTGTTTCTACCTAACCCGGATTAGTAGTGTGTGAGCACCAAAAACCTAACTCTTCGACTTGCTGTTGTCCAACAAGATTTGGCTTCATGGCAAGCAAGGGAACAAGTTTGGAATTGCGTAACACATGAAAAACAACTAAGGGAAGGAACTTAATCGAGCCGATGTTTGTTTTTTGGACTAACCTTATGTTTACTTTTGATTTATTATGCTAAATTATTTTGAGCTAATCCTAAAGTTTCCAAGTATTGCTAAGTCAATTTTTGAAGCTCGGACTCGTAAGTCATAAAACCGAACCAAGGTAGACATGAGCCGAGCCAAGAAATTGGAGGAACATGAAAATGAAACTCGGGGACTACGCCCAAGTCAATCCAGCATAAAAACTTAGTAGCAAAATATCACTTGTGTGCTTGATACAATTGCACTCGGCATACCGAGGATCTGATGAAATTTAAAGTGTTTATAATCAAGGAGCAGCAGGAGGAGGTAATTCGGCGCCAGCAGATGCAGCCCTAGCCTCGGCTTCAGAGTCATATATGTCTTCCTCGACGTCCGAAGCATCGTCCTCTTCATCCTCATCCGAATCATCTTCAACGTTTTCAGCATTTTCATCATCGGCGCCATCTAGGAAGCTTGGTCCCTCGTTCTATTGATGAATGGGGGCGTATTGGATGAAGCTATGGGCGCAAGCCTTGCACCGAGCTACCCAATCCGGGTCAGTGGACCACCTTGACCCGGTGCGCATGCGCTCAAGGAGTTTGAGGTCAATCTTCTCGTACCACGTAAGCACGTAGTGAAGAACAATCTCAGCTCCGGCGCGTTCAGTGGATTTTCTCCAGAGATCGAGCTGAGTCTCGCACTCCATAAGCCTGGCAAAAAGAGCAGGGGCACCCTCCGGAGTATCTTCTCCAGGCCAAAAGGCATTGAAGATCCGGATTGCTACATCCAAGATGTCCTTGCCGTAGTTCTTCACAATCTCGACATGAGAGGAAAAGCTGACCAGCAAGTCCTCCATGTCATATGGAATTTATCCAGCGCCAGGGGCAATTGGGGTACCCCTCTTCTGGTAGAACTTGGCGACAGCAGTAGTGGCAACAACATTGCCCTCTAGAAATTTGTCTAAAAACGAGATAGGTGAAATAAGTGAGAAGGGTTGACCCGGAGAGATTCATGAAAATTGAAGAGAAAAGGAACTTACGAGAAATGTGGCTGTGGATCCGGGTTAGCTCCTTGGTACACTTGTCACGCCTCTCCCGGAGTTGAACAAGCTCAGCATTCGCCGACTCAAGTTTAGAGTCGGACTCCTTCAGCGATTCTTGGTCCTTGGCAATCTGGAGGTTGAGGCGCTCGCGCTCTTTAGTAAAGTCCTGGCCAGCTTTTTGAAGTTCGGATTGGTGCTACGCTTTCATCTTCTTCATGTCCGCCTTAAGCTTAGAGATTTCATCATCTTTGGTTTGGAGGACGGCGAGTTCATCGTCTTTCTTCTTGAGTTCAGCTTGGTGTTGCCCTGCTTGTTTGAGAAAATGCAGCATCATATCAGGCATGGGCACACTATCTTCAAGAGAGGCTGAAATAGTTTGTTGACCCGGCAAAGCCGAGGTATGAATATTTGCTGAGCTAAGGAGAAAAGGAAATAGAGTGCGGAGGAAGGAAGCAAAAATGAATTACCCTTGATCTGCTCCAACTTTTTCCTCATGATGGTATTCTCAGCCTCCACCCCAGCTGCGAAATCCGAATGATGGATTAGTTCGGCGGAAAAAGATGAAGAAAAAGGGGAAAATGCCAAGGAAGAAACTTACCCCTTTTCTCGTGTTCAGTGAGAAGTGCACTATGTTTTGAGCACAACATCTTGTGAGTATCCAGGAGACGCTGAAACTCAGTGCTCCGGCAATTGGTAGTCACCTGAAAAGAGTACAAAAGGATAGCTTAGTCTCATGCATATTCGAACTGTACAAGATCCGGGCCAAGTGGAACTTAACCCGGCTCTAGGTGTGTGCATATTCGAAGTGTACAAGATCCGGGCCAAGTGGAACTTAACCCGGCTCTAGGTGTGTGCATATTCGAAGTGTACAAGATCCGGGCCAAGTGGAAGTTAACCCGGCTCTAGGTGTGTGCATATTCGAAGTGTACAAGATCCGGGCCAAGTGGAACTTAACCCGGCTCTAGGTGTGTGCATATTCGAAGTGTACAAGATCCGGGCCAAGTGGAACTTAACCCGGCTCTAGGTGTGTGCATATTCGAAGTGTACAAGATCCGGGCCAAGTGGAACTTAACCCGGCTCTAGGTGTGTGCATATTCGAAGTTATTAAGGAGCTACATTAGTTTACTAAGGAGCATCCGGCCAAGTAACAAGTTACTCCCCCGGAGGCTCGGGGAGTAATGGCTATATCAATAATATCTACTACATGTTAAGGAAAAGACGAAGTAACGTACCTCCATCATCTGACCCGGAAGATTAATTGCCTTGGCAGCAGTATTCATCTGCGTAGCAAATTCGGCGGGACCGAACTTCTCCGGGAGATCGTCATTGTGGATGAACTCCGCCTTGTTCCAGTTATTTATAAACTCGATCAAGGTCGGAGGATATCGTTCGCCGCTAAGCATGTGGGGCGCCATTAGACCCTTGGCATGAGCTTCATTCCTCTCAACCTGGGCAATAGCGGGGCTGGTGTGCAAAACGAGTTGCGCATCAGCTGGCTTGGCAGGGGCGTCCTTCGGCGGTGGAATCTTCTTTGGGAGCATGGACGCAAGTGTACGCTGTCCAGCCTCGATTGACGCTGCCCTGGTGGCATCAGGAGCCTTTTTGCCCTTGGGCTGCTGCTGAGAAGTTGAAGTTGCTACAGCTGATTTGCCCTTGGGAGCCGCCTTGGTACTAGCTTTGGTACTGCTGGTATCTTCTCGCCGAGCCTTGGAAGACTCGGACGAGGCGGAAGGACTTGGTGCTGCTGTTGGTGCCTTTGCTGTTGCTGTTGGTGCTGGGGCTGATGATGATGCTGGTCTTTGTTTTGGCGGAGGTGCTGTGGGTAACTCGGATGAAGCTGGTTGCGGCGGAGCCAAAGTGGTGGTTGCTTCTGCCTCGGCAGAGCCAGTTTCCCCTGCTCCGAGGTTGCCCTCCTCTTGACGAGGTGGGCTAGAACCTGGAGCAGCCGCTAAACCCTCCAGAATGGGGCTCAATGGGCGTGAATCGTCGCCACGGGGGGAGAAGGACTGTGTCGAGGCGGCGAGGCAATGCCGGATCCACTCTGTGGGACCTCCACCGCAGCCCTGCCGAATCAAATCATGTATGATGAGAAACTATAACGAAAGAAGAACAAGTAAATAGCAAAGGGAGAAACGACTTACTCATCCGAAGTCAGGGGTTCCTTGGGCTTGCGAGCTCTCCGGGCCACGGCCTTGGTCGTGGACTTGGTGGCGGCTTTGTCCGCGGACTTCTTTCGCCTCTTAGCTGGCTGAGAAGGTCTGGAGGAAGAAGCAGATGCGCCCCCCTCTTCTTCGGTGTGACCGGGACAGGCTCACCCATGGCAAGGGGAGGATCTTCATGGACAAGCCCACCGGGGTTAGCTGATGTTGGAAAACCATAAGAAAGGGGGACAACGTCAAATGCCTCCATCAACTCAACGTCTGAATCATCTTCATCATCGGGCCAATCTCTAATGGAAGAGAGTTTACCGGTGGATCGCTTGGTCGCGTCCGCCATCGGCAGGAACATCTCCTTATCCGGCTCCTCCTCATCCGAGGTGTCTCGGTCAGGTGCCCATTTGAGAGAAGGCTCGGAGCCATCCTCAATGGTTTGCTGAAGAAACATCTAAGGGAAAGAAAAGGCAAAGGGATTAAACCTACAACAGAAACCGACATATGATTTAATTCGGAAAAGGTTTGGGGCACGGGACTTACCGCAGGGGGAAGCCTATCTCGGCAGTAGTGTTCGATCCCCCATGTCCACTCAGCAGAGAAGTCCTTCTTAGTGGTGAAGAGGGACTTGACCCGGCAGAAGATCTCGGTGTTGCTCAACTCAAATGAGGAGGTCCGGTTGGGGTCACGGCCCCAGCGCATGTGGCAAAGTTTATGTGGGAGATCCGGTTGCAGACGAATGTGATCATCGCGTCCTCGTTGCGTAATCCAGGTCCTTCAACTCCTGGAACCTTTTGTTGACTTGGTTTGCCAGGACGGTGGGCTTCTTGGAGACAATGTCCCATAGATCCGGATTAGGAGGACCCGGAACGTACGGGCGCAGCCGGATCAGATCCTCAGTTGTGCTGTTCCGGACATAGAAAAAGGTCCGGGCCCATTCCTTGCAAGAGTCAAGCCCCGTGACTCGGGGGAAGATTGACTGTTTCCTAGGAGGGATGGAGGCTACGCCGAACTGCGTGAGCTTCTTGTCCTCCGGATCCAGAGCTATATTCGGAATCACATTCCGGCGAAGGCCAAAGAATCGGATCCAAAGCTCCTTCGTGGGCCACAGTCTGGCGTAGCCCTCAATGGTGGAAGCGAAGGCAGAGAGAGAGGTGATGGCATTAGCCGGAAGATGATGCGGCTGAAGCTCATACGTGTTGAGCCAGTCGTTGAAGAAATCGCTTGCTGGGAGCCCGAATCCACGTTGGAAGTGGGAGAGGAATACCACATACTCACCCGGATTGGGTTAGGGGGCAAGCTCCGCAGCAGGAAGACGCGCGATGACGCCCTCCGGGATGCGCCGGGTGCGGTATAGCTAGTCAATATCGTCCTGGCAAACCCATGACCTAGCCCAGGCGCCGTGGTCGGTGTTCACCGTGTCCTCCTCCATTTCTTGCTCAGCGACGGCGAGCTGCTCTTCAGTCATCTCAAGATCACTGTCTTCACTGGCGCTTGCGGCGGTGGGTGACAGTGGACTGGATAGGCGAGGACCCGTGGCGGAAGAGATGCGGGGAGGTGGCGGCGACGCAGGTGCGCGAGGAAACGGTGCAGCGGCGGCGCAGCTACGCAAGTGAAGTAGCGGCGGTGCTGTCACTAGAGAGGAAGAAGAAGAGGCAAAGGGGCGCGAGAGTGGGGAAAAGACCCAAGGGGCACCCCCACCCCTATTTAACCACACCCTTAAGGTGTAGTGGGATCGCGCTGTGCGGGCGGGCCACATGGTGTGGCCGTGTATAAACCGGATCAACCACTCAGCAGCGAGCCACAGGAAGGGCCACAGGGTGCAAGAGATCCCATGACGTGACGTTATGATGCAGTTAACAAGGAGACATGCACGATGTGACGTGTGCTACAGTAATAACTAACAATTACTACGGCGGTTACTGGCGCAAGCCCTTAAAATGAGGCAAAGTAATGATTAACCCTCCACGTGGGGAAGCGTACAAG
Source organism: Avena sativa (assembly GCA_916181665.1). NCBI lineage: Eukaryota > Viridiplantae > Streptophyta > Magnoliopsida > Poales > Poaceae > Avena > Avena sativa. Next base: position 355,803,594 of record OV702291.1, read on the forward strand.
AGAAGGAAGAATGACCCGGATGAGTATGAGGTGACCCGACCAGCGAGTGAAAACTCGAAATGTGCCAAGGGAAAGTAAACCTATGAAAATCCGGACTATGAGGTAACTCGGAAAGAGAGCCAGAGGCTCGATAAAATTGAACCTGCTGTGGCCTTAGCGGCAGAAGAAGCTAAGACTGCACCAGCTTCGGGGACTAATGTTGGGGGGATACCCCCGGGTAGGGTCACGCCGGGGTATAAAGGCCGAGTTAGCCGAGGTACGGCAAGGTCAAAGCAGGTGCTGGCCGAGTCATCTCAAGGCAGGCCGAATCACGCAGTAACCCGGACCAGGGGATGTCCACCTAACTGGGTCTCAGCCAACTTATATCGTAAGTCGGTGAGATGTATCTAACTTGTATGCAGGTACAGGTATGGCCGGATCTACTAGGTACGATCTGGGTTATATCAAGCTTACAAGAGAAGGAAGGTATCTCGCTGGTCAAAGGGTGACCACTATACGCAGAGCGTGAGCGAAGCGGACAGAGGCCAGGACCACCGAGGCGAGGCCGACAAAGGTGACGAAGCCTATGTCGGATGATGCGGGCGCCGTAGAGGCTCACGTAGCCTCTGCATGGATGACGCTGGGTTAAAGTGACCCGGTCGGCTTACTATTTTGGGAGGAGGCATAATCCTTGGAATATGCCTCCACGTATGCCCTAATTGGAGACCTAGCCACCCCTATATAAGGAGGGCTAGGGACTCTATAGAAGGGGTTGGTCTTTGACTAGTTGATCTCTAGAGGTTTATGTTCTACTAGCGAGTTCCTAAGGGCTAGCTAGTGGTGAGAGTAAGAGAGTTCCTTCTTCCTCCTCTCCTCAATACAGCTCAAGGAGCACTTGTAAACTGTGGAAGTAAATCAAATACAAAGCAACTGTGTGTGGAATCATCACACTATCCCTCCCTGGATTCCTCTAGTGCATCTTGTCCCCACCTTTAGCCTATCCATGGCATCTGCCGTGACACCACCACAACAGGTTGAATTCCTTAACTAGGAATAGTATTGATTCTTGGACTAAATGCAAAGATGCTTTTACTGGGAAATACTATCCTCCTGCTAAGATTATATCTATGAGAAGTGAAATAATGAAGTTTAAACAATCTGATAATGAACATGTTGCTCAAGCTTGGGAAAGAATGAAATCTTTGGTAAAGAATTTTCCCACTCATAGACAGACTGCTTAGATGATCATCCAAACATTTTATGCAGGATTGAACTATTCTTCAAAGAACCTATTGGATTCTGCTACTGGAGGTACCTTTATGACCATTACTTTGGGTGCTGCAACAAAACTTCTGGACAATATGATGGTTAATTATTCTGAATGGCATACTAAGAGATCTCCACAAGGTAGGAAGGTAAATTTTGTTGAGGAAACTTCCTCCTTGAGTGATAAGATAGATATTATTATGTCTATGCTTGTTAATGGGAAAGCCCATATTGATCCAAATAATGTCCCTTTACCTTCTTTGGTTGCTCAAGAAGAGCAAGTTGATGTGAACTTTATAAGAAATAATAATTTTGGCAACAATGCTTATGGTAGTAACAATTATAGGCCTTACCCTCCTAATAATACTTATGGTTATAATGGCAAGCCTGGATTACCTAGTGAAGGAAGGATTTTAGAAGTTGAAAGAGCCACTAAGAACTTCATGCAAATGCAATATGAGCAAAATCAACTATTTACTAAAACTATGGCGGAACAATCTACCATTTTGAAGAACATTAGCCATCAACTTGAGAGTCTAAATAGGGAAATTCCTAGTTTACAATTGAAACTTTCTAATGCTGAAAGGAATATATCATCTTTGTTTGAAGCTCGATCTTCATTGATTAATAAAATGGCTGCTAAACCTGAAACTAATGATAATCCCTTTGCAGCTACTAATGCTATACAAGTAAGAATTGATGAAAATGTTAGACTATTAGCTGAATTACATGCTAAGTGGGAAAGAGAAGATGAAATTGCTAGAAACATTAGTGTTTCTACTATTACCACCACTAGTGTTGAGGCTAGTAATAGTTCTACTACTTTAGATGATAATTTTGATTTTGATCTTGATGGTTGCAATATCTTTGAAGTTATTAAGTTCCTACAAAAGCTTGCTAAAAGTACTAATGCTAGTGCTATGAACATGGCCTTTACAAAACACATTACTAGCGCTCTCATAAAGATTAAAGAAGAAAAGATGAAACATAAAGCTTCTATTCCTATAAAACAAGAAGATGGTTGGGAACCCATCATTAATATGAAAGTGAATGACTTTGATTTCAAAGCTTTATGTGATCTTGATAGTAGTGTTTCTATTATGCCTAGAAGGATTTATGATATGCTTGATTGGCCTCCTCTTGAAGATTGTTATTTGAATGTCCCACTTGATGATAATGCTAAAAAGAAACTCATGGGGAGTCTTAATGATCTTCTAATTATGGTTAACAATGCCTATGTCCTCGTTGATTTCTATGTTTTGGATGTTGAATACAATGCTTCTTGTCCTATTACTTTGGGAAGACCTTTTCTTAGAACTGTTGGTGCCATTATTGATATGAAAGAAGGCACCATTAAATATCAACTCCCACTCAAGAAGTTATAGAACACTTCCCTAAGAAGAGAGAGAAGATTTCTTTTGCTTCTCCTATGAAAACAAAATTTGGTCTTAATGCTTCTTTATTTGAGAACACGTGATTCTTTCTTTCTTCTTATGCCTAACTTAAAGGCGTTAAAGAAAAGTACTTATTGGGAGATAACCCAAAAGTTTTAGATGAGTCTTGGAAGTTATTACTTCAGTAATAACCGCTCCTTATCCTTTTTATTTGCTTTTTGTGCCAAGAGTAACCTCTAATGAGAGAGAAGTAATGATAGGGAAAGTTGCTGTCCCGAAATAGATTTCTGTGCTTCACCGTAAAAATCTGTGTAAAATATCTGAACGTCTTTTTGAGGCTTGAATTTTTGTGCTTCTGCCCTAGGTTGTTATCTAACTTTTGTTAGTTCAACACTTTTTGATTTCAGCAACAGAAGGTCTTCGAAAAAATTCGTCTTTACCTGCTGGTCTGTTTTGACAGATTTCTGCCATTTTCTGCATTTGCTTCTTGTTGGCTCCTTTTTAAGTTATTTTGGGGAATTGAGCTTTTTGAGGGAAGTGCTACAGTATCTAGTGTTCTAATGGAAGTTTATTTAGTGTTAGAACTGAACCTTAAGACTTATTTATCTTGAGTGCACTAATGTTGCTAATAATGATTGTGTGAAGTTTTGTATGAAGGAAAATTTCAGGTGTATGGAAGGAATGAGTAATGAGATGAAGGATGGACTAAAGCTCAAGATTGGGGATGCCACGCGTGTCACCCCAAGAAATATCCAAGAAGTACAAGCGTCAAAGCTTGGGGATGCCCAAGGCATCCCCTTCTTCATCAATAAAAATCCTAGGTTTCTTCGAAACGCTTCATTTATATTTTTCATGCACAGTTGTGTTGTTCTTGGAGAGTCTTCTTTTTCGTTTTCGTTTGCTTTTTTTGCTTAGTTTTATGAATAAATTGGTTGGACCCCCTCTTTCATACATTGGTTTGCAAATAGTTTGGTTTGGTTTGGAAAAGAGTAGGAAAGTTCATGCTTATGTGGTAAAAAGAGCTTGTTTTTTGACTGTGGCCTATGCTTTGTGATGCCATGCTTGATATTGTTTTGGCTTTATGCTTAGTATTCTTTTCTGTAGCATTACTTGTTATAAACAATTGAGATTGCTTAATGTGCCTTGGATGAATCATGCGTTGTTTTAGCATATTAAAGCATAGTATAGTGGTATTCTCCTTTGATGCTTTATTTGGGTTGACTTGGCGCATGCTCACACCATGTTATGACTATCTCAAGTCACCATAATCCTTTGTGATCCTTTAGTTTTCAAATTGTAGTATCACTTTATGCTTTGATCAATGATGTTTTGTCGCTCTGCATGATTATGGCCATTATTTCTCTCTTAGTTTGTCGCTCCCAGTCTTTTGCTAGCCTCCACAACCAAGTATGAGTTCCACTCATGCATCCAACTCCCTAAACCAAGATATTCCAAAGAGTCCACCATACCTACCTACTAGCTTATGCTATTCCAAGTATATTCATGCTTTTGTTTACCTTCCAAATTAAACTTGTTATGAGAAAACTAGTGATTAAAGCTCTCACTAACTTGATGGCACACTTTACTTTTCTTGCCCTTAGTAAACTTGAACCATTGTGTCGTCTATGTTTTATATGCTTGCACTTATTTGTTGGGGATTAGCAGAACCATGCTTTCATGGGGAACGCTTTCAACACTGCACTTGGTACTTTGTACCTAGTTGATATCATGCTCTTTTGTATATGGATGTCGTCGGTGTGAAATGAAAGGGGAGCTTGTAAGTCCATGGAGTTATGTATATGTGTTATAGAAATGCCTGGGCCGCTGGTCTAATCCATATTGACATGGTGGTAACCTGCAGCGTAACCATAATGAGCTGTCTATGAAGCATTCTTCTTATAAAAAAAGAGTCCTATATTGAGAAAAAAAGAGAAAGAGAAAAAAAGAGATCTGAAAAGAGAAAAGAGAGAAAAAAGCACCATATTCCCATGGTAAATAAGAAGATTGTTGAGATGCTCGTTGTCTGCTTGCCTTGTCATTTTGATATGGGGATTCTTCCGTATCATCGGGCAAGGGGTACCCCGTTTGCGGTTCTCTATGATACACATGTACTTACGATGACAAGAACTTACCGGTGACTAAACTTGAGTAGCGTGAGGAGCGGCCCTCGTATACAAGGGATATGGGATTCCTAACTTATACTTCGTCAAGCATGTACACCATAGTTTGTTCACTTTAACCTTAATCACTTCAAGATGCTTATGATAGAGGCAATGTGTGCTGAAAGCTATAAGTACCATAATTTTTGGAAGCTCTTTATGAGACTTGAATCACTGCTTCCTTCTATGAAGGCCTTTCTTCCACCATTATATTGAGTCTCTACCTTCTACCTTTATGCACCTACTTTGAGAGCATAGTGGCCATTCTTACTTCTATGTGCATTGTCCCAAGACTAGTTGATTGATGCATAACTTGATATTTCTTGTTTTAAACTATTTGTATCTAGTCACTCTTATGAACTTTGAAGGTGTCCTATGCATTTATATTTGCTACTCTATGAGGGACAAGCTGAATACTATTATGCTATGTTTTCTTTATGTGAAACAGACAAATTTCTTGCAAAGCATTGTTATTCATGAATCTTTTGTTTGTGCCTTTTCATGTTGCATCATAGTTTATTTGTCTTATTGCTAGAACTTTGTCTTTCATGTTATGATTGAAGTACTATGATCCCAGCTTTGAATGCTTTACAAATACTTTGATCAAGTCTTTGATGGTGCATGTCACCTCAAAAATTATTCTTTCTTTTTATCACTTACCTACTCGAGGCGAGCAGGAGTTAAGCTTGGGGATGTTGATACATTGCAAATGTATCTATAATTTTTGATGTTCCATGCTTGGTTTTATCCACTTTCTTGTGTTTTGTCCACACTTTGGAGTACTTTTCATATGATTTCTTGGACTAACCTATTAACAAGAGCCACAGTGCCAGCTGCCTGTTTTCTGCTGTTTTTGGTTCCAGGAAAGTCAGAAAATGAATATTCTCGGAATTATACGGGACAAAAGCCAAAGTGCCTATTTTTCTAGAAGTCATTAGATGCCAGAATACGAGCCGGATAGGAGCCAGGGGGCCACCACACCACCTGGCCGTGTGGGCCAGGCCTGGCCGCACCAGGGGTGGTGTGGCCAGCCCAGGCACCCCCTCGGCGTCTCCTTCTACCTATATATTGCCCCCGGGATGAAAACCCTAAGTACCCGATCAAAAATCCACGAAAGAGTCTATAACCGCCGTCATCTCCATCCCTAGATCGGGAGGGATCTGAAGCTCTTCCCGGCACCCTGCCGGAGAGGGGAATTCACCCTCGAGGCCTTCTTCATCATCATGCAAGCCTCCGGTGTGATGCGTGAGTAGTTCATCTCTGGACTACGAGTCCATGTAGTAGCTAGATGGCTGGTTCTCCTCCTTTGTGCTTTCATGTCTAGTTCTTGTGAGCTCCGTTCATGATCAAGATCATCTATTTGTAATTCTGCATGTTGTGTTTGTGGGGATCCGATGGATATTGAGATGCTATTTTAGATTGATTTTTGATTCTATCATGTCTTTGTTATTTGTGATCTTGCATGCTTTCCGTTGTTAGTAGCTATCTTGGCCAAGTAGATGCTAGGAACTCCAAGAGTTAGTATTTATGCTCGATAGTGGGTTCATGCCTCTGGTAATCTGGGGAAGTGACAGAAATCTCTAAGGTACTAGATGTGATGTTGCTACTAGGGAGAAAACAACAATCCTTTGTTCATAGAACAATCGTATTGCTTACTTTACACGCAATTCGTAAAGCAATAATCTGTTGCTCGCAACTTAATACTAGAGGGGGTTCAGATGATAACCTGAAGGTGGATTATTAGTCATAGATGCAGTTGGGTGGCAGTCTATGTATAATGTTGTAATGCCCAATCAAGTCTCAAAGGAGTCAAGATGATTAGTATATGCATTTATTGCTTTCTCGATGTTTGTCAATTGCCCCGCTCTAATTTGTTCACCCAGCATGTTATCTATCTTAAGGAGAGCCACCTCTAGTGAACTATGGATCCCGGTCCTTTTCTTTTACATACAATCTATGAACTGTTTACTGCTTTGTGTTAAATTTCTGCAAACTATTACTTCTTTCCATTCGATATGTTTAATCCTTTGTTTTCAGCAAAACACGGTGAGATTGACAACCTCATCGCAAGTTGGGGACAGAGTTCTATGGTTGTGTTGTGCAGGTCTCCACGTTGCTACTAGCACCGGTAGTGTGCCCTGCCAAGGCTCAGATAGCAACACCTTTGGGGTGTTTCCTTGCTCCTACTAGTTCGATTAAACCTTGGTTTCATAACCGAGGGAAACTTGCTGCTCTGCTCATCATACCTTCCTCTTGGGGTTCCCAACGAGCTCTACATCAACACCGAGCCATCCGTCATCAAGTGTATTTTCTGGCGCCGTTGCTGGGGAGTTAAGCGCTATTGAAGAGTGGAACTGGTAAAGGAAACTTCTACTGTGAGTATTGTTTATTTCTGTTTGTTACTTTATTTCAATATGGATAGTTCACTTAGTTTCTTGTTTTGGAATGCTACTACCACTGCTAAGGTAGTAGATGAACCACCACCTACTAAAATTGATACTTTTAAAATACCTACAAAAATTGTTGATCGTGTTATGGATAACTACTATTTTGGAGATGGAACTATCCATCCCGGTGTTTGCTCTTTATACATGAATTATGCGGATTGTTCAAGTGTGCAGGTATTACAACAGATCAAGTTAATAAAAAATTATTCTCTGTATCATTGAAGGGCAGAGCTGAGGAATGGTATAAGATGCTAAAGAATGGCCAATCTCTTGAATGGGAGGAAATTGTACCTCTCTTTTATTCTAAATTTTATCCTCCTACTGAGATTCATAAATATCAGAATCAAATATATAACTTTTGGCCTCGTGATGGAGAGAGTACCGCCCATGCTTGGGGGAGACTAAAGTTACTAATGCTCAAATGTCCTATTCATGAGCTCCCTAACAATATTATTATCAATAAATTTTATGCAAGGCTTTCTCTTCATGCTAAGGATCTATTGGATGCTTCTTGTGCTGGATCATTTACACGTATGAAAGAAGAAGCTAAATGGGATCTTCTAGACCATATTCAAGACAATGCTGAAGCATGTGAGAATGATAAAGGAAGAAAGTTAGGTATAAATTATGATTGTGAATGCATTAAATCTTTTATGGGAACTGATGACTTTCATAATATTAGTGTTGCTTATGGTCTTGATTCTCAAGTTCTTGCAAATTGTTTTAAGGCCTTTGCCTCTTATATTGAAATTCCCAAAAAGGAATGGAACAGGTATCATGCACCATATAAAGATATTGTTGATTGTGCTCCTGCTAGAAATACTGAAGTTTGCACCGTTGATCATATTTTACCTGAACTTACATCGAGAAAATACCTTTCCCTGTTAAGGTAAAGGAGCATTCTATGATAACTAGTGTGGTTAACAAAAGTACAAAGTAGCAATTGTGAAAGACCTTGTCACTAAAAGTGTAGAAGATGGATACATTATCTTTTGTGAGGATGCTTCTAATATTGTTTCACATCCTAGTAGAACTAGGAAAGCTAGTGTCCCTGTGCTTTCTGTTAGAATTGGTGATCATTGCTATTATGGTTTATGTGATATTGGTGCAAGTTCAAGTGCTATTCCTTATGAGATTTACAAAGAAATTATGCATGAAATTGGTCCCTGTGAATTAGAAGAAATCGATGTGGTTATTCACCTTGCTAATAGAGAGACCATCTCTCCAATTGGCATTCTAAGAGATGTGGAAGTTCTTTGTGGTAAGATTAAATATCCTGCTAATTTGCTCGTACTTGGTTCAGCTGCTAGTAAAACTTGTCCTATCATTTTTGGTAGACCTTTCTTGAACACTTGTGGAGCCATTATAGATTGTAAGAGGGGGGAAATTTTAACTAAATTTGTTGGAGAATCTTATGAGTTTAATTTTTCAAAATTTGCTAAAGGTCCTTATGAAAATGAATTGCCTGATGAGGATTTTAGAGTTGAACAACTTGCTTCTATTTCTCTTGCTCCTAACAATGCTTTGCAGCAATATATGGAAGACCACGAAAGTGAGATCTTCATGGAAGAAAGAAATGAGATTGACGAGATTCTCCTTCGTCAACCCAAGATGCTTAAGCATAACTTACCTATGGAAGATTTGGGTACCACATTACCACCTAAAAAGGATTCGGTTTTCAATCTGAAACCTTTACCTGATGATCTTAAATATGCTTACATTGATGATAAGAAAATATATTCTGTTATTATTAGTTCTAAACTTTCAGGAAAGGAAGAGGAAAGATTATTAGAAGTATTGAAGAAACACCGAGGGGCTATGGGTTATACTCTTGATGATTTAAAAGGGATTTCTCCTACTATATGTCAGCATGCTATTAATATAGAACTTGATGCAAAACCAGTGGTAGAACATTAATGTCGTTTAAATCCTAAGATGAAGGAAGTGGTAAGAAATGAGGTATTAAAACTCCTTGATGCTGGTATTATTTATCCTATTGCTGATAGTCAATGGGTTAGTCCTGTTAATTGTGTCCCTAAGAAAGGAGGAATTATTGTTGTGCCTAATGAGAATAATGAGCTTATTCCCCAAAGAGTAGTATTTGGTTATAGGATGTGCATTGATTTCAGAAAGGTTAACAAAGTTACTAAGAAAGATCATTACCCGCTGCCTTTTATTCATCAAATGTTAGAAAGGTTGTCTAAGAAGACTCATTTTTGCTTTCTTTATGGATACTCTGGGTTCTCTCAAATTGCTGTTAAACAACAAGATCAAGAAAAAACCACTTTTACGTGTCCTTATGGAACTTATGTTGATAGGCGTATGCCTTTTGGTTTGTGTAATGCTCCTGCTACTTTTCGAAGATGCATGTGTGCTATCTTTCATGGTTTTTGTGAGGAAATTGTGGAAGTATTCATGGACGATTTTTCCGTCTATGGAACTTTTTTTGATAATTGTCAGCACAACTTTGATTAAGTTTTGTAGAGATGAGAAGAAACTAATCTTGTTCTTAATTGGGAGAAATGCCACTTCATGGTTAATGAAGAAATTGTCCTTGGGCATAAAATTTCTGAAAGAGGCATTGAAGTTGACAGAGCCAAAGTTGAAGCAATTGAGAAAATGCCCTGTCCTATGGATGTCAAAGGTATTCGTAGTATCCTTGGTCATTCTGGTTTCTATAGAAGGTTTATTAAAGATTTCTCCAAGATATCAAAACCTCTTACTAATCTTCTCCAAAAAGATGTACCTTTTTTTTATGATGATTGTAAGGAAGCTTTTAAAACTCTAAATAAAGCTTTAACTACTGCTCCTATTGTCCAACCACCTGATTGGAATTTACCCTTTGAAATTATGTGTGATGCTAGTGATTTTGCTGTAGTTGTTGTTCTCGGACAACGAATAGATAAAAAGTTGAATGTTATCCATTATGCTAGTAAGACTCTTGATGCTGCTCAAAAGAATTATGCTACTACTGAAAAAGAGTTCTTAGCTGTTGTCTTTGCTTGTGATAAGTTTAGACGTTATATTATTGATTCATAAGTTACCATTCATACTGATCATGCTGCTATTAAGTACCTTGTGACAAAGAAAGATGCTAAGCCTAGGCTTATTAGATGGGTGTTACTTTTACAAGAGTTCGATCTACATATTGTAGATAGGAAAGGTGCTGAAAATCCTGATGGTGACAATTTATCTCGATTGGAAACATTTCTTTTGATGCTATGCATGTTAATGATAGTTTTCCAAATGAACAGTTGGCTGCAATAGAGGTAAGCTCGCGAGAGAGTCCTTGGTATGCTGATTATGCTAACTTTATTGTTTCCAAGTATTTTCCTCCAACTTTTACAGCCCAGTAAAGAAGGAAATTCTTTTATGATTTGAGGCATTATTTTTGAGATGACCCACATTTATATAAAGAGGGAGTGGATGGTATTATGCGAAGATGTGTTCCATAATATGAACAAAAAGAGATATTGTGGAAATGTCTTGGTAGTGCCTATGGAGGGTATCATGCTGGAGATAGAACCACACAAAAGGTTCTACAATCAGGTTTCTATTGGCCTACCCTTTTTAAAGATGCAAGAAAGTTTATCTTATCATGTGATGAATGTCAACGAGTTGGTAATATTTCTAGACGTAATGAAATGCCTATGAGTTACTCTCTTCTTATTGAAACATTTGAATGTTGGGGATTTGACTTTATGGGTCCTTTTCCTCCTTCAAAAGGATATATTCATATTCTTGTTGTTGTTGATTATGTTACTAAGTGGGTAGAAGCCATACCTACAAAAAGTGCTGATGGCGAGACCTCTTTAAAAATGCTTAAGGATGTTATCTTTCCTAGGTTTGGAGTGCCTAGATATCTTATGACTGATGGAGGTTACATTTCATTCATGGTGGTTTTAGGAAGACCCTTGCTAAATATGACGTTAATCATAGAATTGCTTCAGCTTATCATACCTAAACCAGTGGGCAAGTAGAACTATCAAACAGAGAAATTAAATCTATCTTGCAAAAGACTGTTAATAGATCTAGAAAAAATGGGCTAAAAAGTTGAATGATGCTTTATGGGCTTATAGAACTGCTTATAAAAATCCTATGGGAATGTCTCCTTAAAAAATGGTTTATGGAAAAGCTTGTCACCTGCCTCTAGAATTAGAACACAAAGCTTATTGGGCAGTGAATGAACTTAATAGAGATTTTAAACTTGCTGGTAAGAAAAGATTGCTTGACTTAAGTTCTTTAGATGAGTGGATAAGTGAGGCTTATGAAAATGCTAGACTCTTTAAAGAAAAAGTTAAAAGATGGCACGATAGGAGAATTCTTAAGAGAGAGTTTCATGTTGGTGAGAAAGTTCTATTGTATAGTTCTCGTCTCAGATTTTTTGCAGGAAAACTACTTTGAAAATGGGAAGGACCTTTCGTTATTTAAGAGGTGTATCGTTCAGGGGCAATAAAATTCTCTTCCTTAAGAGACAACACTACACAAGTGGTGAATGTTCAAAGACTCAAGCACTATATTTCTGGAGATTCTTACAATGAAGATATTGATATTATTCAAGTGGTGACTCCCGAAGAATTTATTAAAGACCAAATTAAGAAACCTACATAGTCTGTTTTCGAATAGGTAACAGTTCTGGTAAGAAAAGGTCCGCAAAAAACTTTTCAATTTATATTTTTGCAATTTTATCTAACATGGAAGATAATGAGTCGAAAGAGGGATGGAAACGGAGCCCGGGGGGCTCACACCACCCCGTGGCGTGGGCCCACCTGGCCACGCCACCAGGCGGTGTGGCCACCCTGGAGCCCGTCTCCGACCTGTTTTCTCCCAGTACCTTCCTTTTGTTGTTAAACTTTGTAATATATAATCCCCCGGATCCCCCGAGGTCCGTATATCGTGTTCTCGTCGTGTTTTTGTTTCGATCTATTTCTGTCAGGAACTATTCTCAAGTTTAGAAGCATGATGGTCTCCACCAACGATAAGGGCAAGAAGCTTGCGGAAGATGATTTCCAAGACCCCAAGTAGGAGGAGGAGATCAAGGGTGAAGTTGAAGAGGAAGTGAAGGAAGACCAGCATCCACGCACCAGTGATGGCTCAATACACTGCGCCCAGAAAAGTGTTTGGTGCGTGGTGTTGATGTAGAGCTCGTTGGGAACCCCAAGAGGAAGGTATGATGAGCACAGCAGCAAGTTTCCCTCAGTTATGAAACCAAGGTTTAATCGAACCAGTAGGAGCAAGGAAACACCTCAAAGGTGTTACTAGCTGAGCTTTGGCAGGGCGCACTACCGGTGCTAGTAGCAACGTGGAGACCTGCACAACACAACCACAGAACTTTGTCCCCAAATTGCGATGAGGTTGTTAATCTCACCGTGTTTTGTGGAAAACAAAGGATTAAACGTATCGTATGGAAATAAGTGAAAGTTTGTAGAAAGTAAACACAAAGCAGTAAAAAATTGTAGATTGTATGTAAAGAAAAGGACCGAGATCCATAGTTCACTAGAGGTGGCTCTCCTTAGATAGATAACATGCTGGGTGAACAAATTACAGCGGGGCAATTGACAAACACCGAGAAAGCAATACATGCATATACTAATCATCTTGACTCCTTTGAGACTTGATTGGGCATTACAACATTATACATAGACCGCCATCCAACTGCATCTATGACTAATAATCCACCTTCAGGTTATCATCCGAACCCCCTACAGTATTAAGTTGCAAGCAACAGATTATTGCTTTACGAACTGCGTGTAAAGTAAACAATACAATTGTTCTATGAACAAAGGATTGTTGTTTTCTCCCTAGTCGCAACAGCACATCTAGTGCCTTAGAGATTTCTGTCACTTCCCCAGATTACCAGAGGCATGAACCCACTATCGAGCATAAATACTAACTCTTGGAGTTGCTAGCATCTAATTGGCCAAGATAGCTACTAACAACAGGAAGCATGCAAGATCTCAAATAACAAAGACATGATAGAATCAATAACCAATCTGAAATAGCATCTCAATATCCATCGGATCCCCGCAAACACAACATGTATGAATTACAATTAGATGATCTTGATCATGAAGGAGCTCACAAGATCTAAACATGAAAGCACAAAGGAGGAGAAACCAGCCATCTAGCTACTACATGGATCCGTAGTCCAAGGATGAACTACTCACGCATCACACCGGAGGCTTGCATGGTGATGAAGAAGGCCTCCAGGGTGAATTCCCCTCTCCGGCAGGGTGCCGGGAAGAGCTTCAGATCCCTCTCGATCTAGGGATGGAGATGACGGCGGCTACAGACTCTTTCGTGGATTTTTGATCGAGCCCTTAGGGTTTTCATCCCGAGGGCAACTTATAGGCGGAAGGAGAGGCCGAGGGGGTGCTGGGGTCGGCCAGACCACCCCCTGGCACGGGCTAGTCCTGGCCGCGCGGCCAGGTTGTGTGGCCGGCCCCTGGCCCCTCTCCGTCTCGTATTCTGGCACTTGATCCCTTCGAGAAAAATAGGCACTTTGGCTTTTGTCCCGTCCAATTCCGAGAATATTCATTTTCTGACTTTTCTAGAACCAAAAACAACAGAAAACAGGCAGCTGGCACTGTGGCTCTTGTTAATAGGTTTGTCCAAGAAATCATAATAAAAGTACTCCAAAGTTGGAACAAAACACAAGAAAGTGGATAAAACTAAGCATGGAACATCAAAAATTATAGATACATTTGCAATGTATCAACATCCCTAAGCTTAACTCCTGCTCATCCTCGAGTAGGTAAGTGATAAAAAGAAATAATGTTTGAGGTGACATGCACCATCAAAGACTTGATCAAAGTATTTGCAAAACATTCAAGGCTGGGATCATAGTACTTAAATCATAACATGAAAGACAAAGTTCTAGCAATAAGCAAAGAAACTAAGATGCAACATGAAAAGGCACAAACAAAAGATTCATGAATAACATGCTTTGCAAGACGTTTGTTTGTTTCACATAAAGAAAACATAGCATAATAGTATTCAGCTTGTCCCTCAATAGAGTAGCAAATATAAATGCATAGGACACCTTCAAAGTTCATAAGAGTGACTAGATACAATAGTTTCAAACAAGCAATAACAAGTTATGCATCAATCAACTAGTCTTGGGATAATGCACATAGAACGAAGAATGGCCACTATGCTCTCAAAGTAGGTGCATAAAGATAGAAGGTGGAGACTCAATATAATGGTGGAACAAAGGCCTTTTGTAAAAGGAAGTAGGGATTCAAGTCTCATAAAGAGCTTCCAAAAATTATGATACTTATAGATTTCAGCTCTCATTGCCCCTATCATCAGCATCTTGAAGTGATTAAGGTTAAAGTGAACAAACTATGGTGTACATGCTTGACGAAGTATAAGTCAGAAATCTCATGTCCCTTGTATACGAGGGCCGCTCCTCATGCTACTCAAGTTTAGTCACCGGTATGTTCTTGTCATCGTAAGTACATGTGTATCATAGAGAACCACCAACAGGGTACCGCTTGCCCGATGATACGGAAGAATCCCCATATCAAAATGACAAGGCAAGCAGACAACAAGCATCTCAGCATTCTTCTTATTTACCATGGGAATATGGTGTTTTTTTCTCTCTTTCCTCTTTTCATAGTATCTTTTTTTTCTTTTCTCTTTTTTCTCAATAGGACTCTTTTTTTTATAAGAAGAATGCTTCATAGACAGCTCATTATGGTTACGCTGCAGGTTTCCACCATGTCAGCATGGATTAGACCAGCGGCCCAAGTGTTTCTCTAACAAATATACATAACTCCATGGAATTACAAGCTCCCCTTTCATTTCACACTGACGACATCCATATACAAAAGAGCATGATATCAACTAGGTACAAGTACCAAGTGCAATGTTGAAAGAGTTCCCCATGAAAGCATAGTGCTGCTAATTCCCAACAAATAAGGCAAGCATATACAACATAGAAGACACAATGGTTCAAGTTTATTAGAGGCAATAAAGTAAAGTGTGCCATCAAGTTCGTGAGAGCTTTAATCACTAGTTTTCTCATAACAAGAGGAAGGTAAACAAAAGCATGAATATACTTGGAATAGCATAAGCTAGTAGGTAGGTATGGTGGACTCTTTGGAATAACTTGGTTTAGGGAGTTGGATGCATGAGTGGAACTCATACTTTGTTGTGGAGGCTAGCAAAAGACTGGGAGCGACAAACTAAGAGAGCAATAATGGCCATAATCATGCAGAGCGACAAAACATCATTGATCAAGGCATAAAGTGATACTACAAATTGAAAACTAAAGGAACATAAAGGCTATGGTGACTTGTGATAGTCATAACATGGTGTGAGCATGTGCCAAGTCAACCCAAATAAAGCATGAAAGGAGAATACCACTATATGCTTTAATATGCTAAAACAACGCATGATTCATCCAAGGCAAATTAAGAAATCTCAATTGTTTATAAAAAGTCATGCTACAACACAGAATACTAAGCATAAAGCCAAAACAATATCAAGCACGGCATGACAAAGCATAGCCATAGTCAAAAACAAGCTCTTTTTACCACATAAGCATGAACTTTCCTACTCTTTTCCAAACCAAACCAAACTATTTGCAAACCAAAGTGTGAAAGAGGGGGTCCAACCAACTTATTCAGAAAACTAAACAAACCAAGCAAACTAAAAACCAAAACGAAAATAAAAAAGAAGACGCTCCAAGAGAAACACAACTGTGCACAAAACAATAAAAATGAAGCGTTTGGAAGAAACCTGGAATTTTTATTGATGAAGAAGGGGATGCCTTGGGCATCCCCAAGCCTTGACGCTTGTATTTCTTAGATATTTCTTGGGGTGACATGCGTGGCATCCCCAAGCTTGACCTTTAGTCCATCCTTCATCTCATTACTCATTCCTTCCATACACCTGAAAATTTTCCTTCATACAAAACTTCACACAATCTGATTAGCAACATTAGTGCACTTAAGATAAATAAGTCTCAAGGTTCAGTTCTAACACCAAATAAACTTCCATTAGAACACTAGCTACTGTAGCACTTCCCTAAAAAAGCTCAATTCCCCAAAGGAACTCAAGAAGGAACTAACAAGAAGCAAATGCAGAAAATGGCAGAAATCTGTCAAAACAGACCAGCAGGTAAAGACGAATTTTTTCGAAGACCTTCTGTTGCTCAAATCAAAAAGTGTTGAACTAACGAAAGTTAGAAAACAACCTGGGGCAGAAGCACAAAACATTACATCTCAATCCGACGTACAGAGCTCTCTCAGGAATTTTTACGGTGAAGCACACAAATCTGTTTCGGGACAGCAACTTTCCCAATCATTACTTCTCTCTCATTAGAGGTTACTCTTGGCACAAAAAGCAAATAAAAAGGATAAGGAGAGGTTATTACAGAGGTAATAACTTCCAAGACTCATTTAAAACTCTTGGGTTATCTCCCAACAACTACTTTTCTTTAACGCCTTTAAGTTAGGCATAAGAAGCAAAGAAAGAATCAAGTGTTATCAAATGAAGAAGCATTAAGATCAATACCAGAAATATTTTCAACAAGGCAAGGTATATCATCCAAATAAGTTCTAGAGGATCCTCTCTCAATGCTCTTAGGTTCACTATTCTCATCAAAAGGGTTCGTAGGAACAATCTAGTCAAGATTTTTTTCTATGGCATCATGTATTGCTACTAGTTTAAAGGGTATTGGTATCTTAGGTTCCTCCCCATTAGGTTCGGTTTTGTTCATCTTTTCTCGTATACCAACCACATCTACACATGAGACTAGCATATTGAAATGTTCAAAAACTTTTCTAGCTTCTTTGGCAACATCATAGAACTCCTTAAACAAAGTTTCTATAATAAAATCCCTCTTTTCAGGGTCCTCAATTTCTTTAAGCTTAAGAAACATTACTTGCATTAAGGGGTTGAGGTTAACAAACCTAGCTTCTAACATGTGAATTAAAGAAGCTGCAGCAATCTCAAAATTTGGAGCAAGTTCTACACGGGATCTATCCTCAGTATCTTCATGTTTGCTAACATGATTAAAGAATTCTTCAATATTATCTTTCCCAATTATAGAACCACTACCAATTGAAAGGTCTTTCAAGGTGAAAGTAGGGATCAACATGGTGAGCTAAGGGAGAGGTGACAACTAAGGGAGACTTAATTTTTTTGTGTTTTTCAAATAAGAAAGCAAACAAGTAGAACTATTTTTTTTGGATTTTTGAAGAACAAAACAAGCAAACAAAGCAAAAAGAAAACTAAGCAAAAAAACAACAAAGTAAAGAGATTGGTTATGAGGGACTCCCCTTGTGAAGATGTCCTTGACTCCCCGGCAACGGCGCCAGAAAATCGCTTGATGGCTCAATACACGGCGCCCAGAAAAGTGCTTGGTGCGTGGTGTTGATATAGAGCTCGTTGGGAACCCCAAGAGGAAGGTATGATGAGCACAGCAGCAAGTTTCCCTCAGTTATGAAACCAAGGTTTAATCGAACCAGTAGGAGCAAGGAAACACCTCAAAGGTGTTACTAGCTGAGCTTTGGCAGGGCGCACTACCAGTGCTAGTAGCAACGTGGAGACCTGCACAACAAAACCACAGAACTTTGTCCCCAACTTGCGATGAGGTTGTCAATCTCACCATGTTTTGCAGAAAACAAAGGATTAAACGTATCGAATGGAAAGAAGTGAAAGTTTGCAGAAAGTAAACACAAAGTAGTAAAAGATTGTAGATTGTATGTAAAGAAAAGGACCGGGATCCATAGTTCACTAGAGGTGGCTCTCCTTAGATAGATAACATGCTGGGTGAACAAATTACAGCGGGGCAATTGACAAACACCGAGAGAGCAATACATGCATATACTAATCATCTTGACTCCTTTGAGACTTGATTGGGCATTACAACATTATACATAGACCGCCATCCAACTGCATCTATGACTAATAATCCACCTTCAGGTTATCATCCGAACCCCCTCTAGTATTAAGTTGCAAGCAACAGATTATTGCTTTACGAACTGCGTGTAAAGTAAACAATACGATTGTTCTATGAACAAATGATTGTTGTTTTCTCCCTAGTAGCAACAACACATCTAGTACCTTAGAGATTTCTGTCACTTCCGCAGATTACCAGAGGCATGAACCCACTATCGAGCATAAATACTAACTCTTGGAGTTGCTAGCATCTACTTGGCCAAGATAGCTACTAACAACGGAAAGCATGCAAGATCTCAAATAACAAAGACATGATAGAATCAATAATCAATCTGAAATAGCATCTCAATATCCATCGGATCCCCACAAACACAACATGTATGAATTACAAATAGATGATCTTGATCATGAACGGAGCTCACAAGATCTAAACATGAAAGCACAAAGGAGGAGAAACCAGCCATCTAGCTACTACATGTATCCGTAGTCCAAGGATGAACTACTCACGCATCACACCAGAGGCTTGCATGGTGATGAAGAAGGCCTCTAGGGTGAATTCCCCTCTCCGGCAGGGTGCCGGGAAGAGCTTCAGATCCCTCCCGATCTAGGGATGGAGATGACGGTGGCTACAGACTCTTTCGTGGATTTTTGATCGGGCCCTTAGGGTTTTTGTCCCGAGGCCAACTTATAGGCGGAAGGAGAGGCCGAGGGGGTGCTGGGGTCGGCCAGACCACCCCCTGGCGCAAGCCAAGCCTGGCCGTGCGACCAGGTGGTGTGGCTGGCCCCTGGCCCCTCTCCGTCTCGTATTCTGGCACTTGATCCCTTCCGGAAAAATAGGCACTTTGGCTTTTGTCCCGTCCAATTCCGAGAATATTCATTTTCTGACTTTTCTAGAACCAAAAACAATAGAAAACAGGCAGCTGGCACTGTGGCTCTTGTTAATAGGTTAGTCCAAGAAATCATAATAAAAGTACTCCAAAGTTGGAACAAAACACAAAAAAGTGAATAAAACTAAGCATGGAACATCAAAAATTATAGATACATTTGCAATGTATCAACCAGCACCACCATTGCAAGCATTGGAGTGATGACACGTCTTGTCAAGCTCAAAAGGACTGCACGGATGTCCACTGGAGGAATGGTTCCGCGCCTTTCCTTGGCTCCACGACCACTTCCTCCACACATCAAGAATCCCTTCCATACCCTCATACATGAGCAGCAATTCCAAAAGATGCCTAAGGAAAAATTACCCTCCAATTGGCATATGCCTCATTCTAACCATGCAGGAAAATAACACTTTAAGGAGGAAGAGTGGGGAAAGAATCACAAGGGCTGGGATTCACGGCCCGACATGATCATGAACCGCATTGAGCACAATTCGGAGTTGATTCATACTCTCACCTTTGAGATTGAGGATTTGAAGAAATTGATTGAAAATCTTATCGAGAGAACACCACCACCATCGAAGGAGTAATTCGTCATCAGGTTTTGGCATCCCCTTGGTTTGTTCCAAGCTTGGGGGAGTGTCGCAGTATCACATCATTATCTTTCATATTTTACCTTTTTAGTAGAGTCATATCATGAATAGAGAAGTTATCATATAGGATGGTTTGCATTGTGGAAGTATCTCTCCTCTAGTTAGTTATCTATGTATCCCTTCGTGTGAGTTGCCGTTATGGAATATTAATGAGAAGTTCTATCATTTACTTTTTGCACATCTTATTTTAGTCTGCAGTTTCTGTTATATGATTAATCTTGTTGTTAGTATTGGTATCACTTTGGGATCATTAAGTAAATTTAGTTGGTTTTGGCAAACATGGCTCTGGTCAGTAGCAACACTATTTGAGAATTGAATGGAAAAGAGAAAAGTACTTTTAGAAATATAATTTCATTATATTTCTTTCTTGTTTGGCTCATAAGCTTAGTATTCTCTAGTTAAGATCTTTTGTGTTTCCAAGGAAGATTGCATGATTGTTTCTATCACTTGTATGTTTGTTTGTTTCCTTCAACTCTTATGCTTGCTACCTAGCCTTGCTAGACAAAAACCTGTACTGAGAGGGAATGCTTCTCGTGCATCCAATCCTTGAACTAAAACCTATGCCATTTGTGTCCACCATACCTATCTATTACCATTATTTCTATTTCAAGTAAATTTTCGAGTTTTATCTATCTTCCAAATTAAACTTGTTATGTGAAAATTAGTGATTAAATATCTCACAAACTTGATGGCACACTTTATTTTTTTGCACTTAATAAACTTGAACCATTGTGTCCATCTATGTTGCTTATATGCTTGCACTTTATAAGTTGTGAATTAGCAGAACCATGTTGCCATGGGGAACGCTTTCAACATTGCACTCATTATTTAGTTGATATCATGTTCTTTTGTTTATGGATCCTGGCGGTGTGAAATAAAAGGGGAGCTTGTAAGCTCATGGAGTTTGTATATTTTTTAGAGAAACAACTAGGCGGCTAGCCTAAGCCATGCCTAATCATGGTGGAAACTTGCAGCATAACCATCGTGAGCATTCTATGAAGCATCCTCAATAAAAACCTATGCAAATAGCAAATAAAAAGATCGCTGAGATGCTCACTGTCTGTTGCCTTGTCATTTTGATATGGGAAAGCTCCTGTGTCATGGGGCAAGGGGTACCCCGTTGGCGGTTCTCCATGATACACATGTACTTATAATGACAAGAACTTACTTGTGACCAAAGTTGAGTAACATGAGGTTCGGTACTCATAAGCAAGGGGCATGAGATTTTCAACTTATAACTTGTCAAGCATATCCTCATATTTGTGTCACTTTAACCTTAATCACCTCAAGATGCTTATGATAGGGGAAATGAGAGCTGAAAGCTAATAAGTACCATAATTTTTGGAGGCTCTTTATGAAACTTGAAATCTCTGCTTCCCTCTATGAAGGGCCTATCTTTTTTACATTTAGTTGAGTTAGTAAATCTATTCCTTTCTATCTTAAGCAAGCATTTGAGTTGTTGTGATTCAAGCATCCATATGATGATTTTTTTTCAATCATGTTTCTTATGTTCCTTGGTTTGCACACTACTCTTATCTGAGTGAATATTACTTTGAAAGCTATCATTGAAAACCCCATTATGTTTGACTCCTACAATTTGTTAATCATTCTCCGACCAAGAACAAAGTTTGCCATTACCAATTATGATTTACTTTGTGTATCTTTATTGTGTTTCCTTTACTCATTGCAAGTTAAGTTATATAACAGTGAGTTGTTTTCTATTATTATTTTTGTATTGATGAATGTGATGCTTCTTGTCCGTATTCTCTTTATCGACACTTCACTTCATAAACCTGTGGTCATGTTTATTGAGCTCAGTTTTCACTTGGGGACAAGCGGGGTCTAAGCTTGGGGGGAGTTGATACGTCCATTTTGCATCACTATTTTATATCATAATTTACAGTTATTCATTGATATATTTCATATTAAGAGATGATACTTATGTTATTTCATCTATTTCTGCATGATTGATGACTTTTGGAGGATGAACCACATGAGTCAGGATTTTGATGGAAAAAGCACTGTCCAGATGCAATATTGGCGAAGATCAGAAAATCCCAAAAAATATATGAGAATTCCTATTTTTCTAGAAGATGAAGGAGGTCAAAAGTAGGACTGGAGATGGGCCACATGGGGCCCACATCACCCCTGGCGCAGGCCACCCCTGGCCGCGCCACCAGGGGGTGTGGCCACCCTGGCCCACCTCTAGCATAGCCCTTTGGCATATATAATCCCCTCGAAACCCTAAGACTCGGGGAGCGACCACAAAAAGGTTCCACCGCCCCTACGGGGAGGAAACTACAAAGAGAGAGATAGAGAGCTATCTAGCAGGTAGAAATATGCTGGGGAAATTCCTTCCCATAGAGGGGAGATCATCGCCATCAACACCATAATCAAGCTGTACTTCATCGGGATCATCATCATCATCTCCACCAGCACCACCACCACCACTCCGTACCACTGTAACAATTGGGTTGAATCTTGCATAGTTCTTAGGGGAAACTTTCCTGGTGTTGATTACTTGTTGGAGTTGATGCTATTGAGTGGAACCATTGAATTATTGTTCATGTTCAGATTGTTACTTATCACAATTTCATCTCTGATCGTGATCAATACGATGTCTCGTGAGTAGTTCGTTTAGTTCTTGAGGACATGGGATAAGTCATGTTGTTAGTAGTGGAATTGTGTTGAGAAAGATTTAATGGTTTGATATTTAAGTTGTGGTGCGATTATTCTAGTGGTGTCACGTGAACATCGACTACATGATACTTCGCCTTTATGGGTGTAGGGAATGCATTGTGTATTTGCCTACTAATCATGGGGTTGCTGGAGCGACAGAAACCTGAACCCCCGTTAGGAAACCTTTGCATAAGGGAGTGTAGGATCTCAGAGTTTAAGGCCGTGGTTAGGTTTTTATCTTAATTACTTTCTTGTAGTTGCAGATGCTTGCAAGGGGTATAATCACAAGTATGTATTAGTCCTAGGAAGGTTAGTACATTAGCATAGGTTCACCCACACAACACTTATCCAACCAGAGAAGATTAATCAACTATATGAAGCGAAAGTACTTGGCAATATTCCCATGTGTCCTCGAGAACGTTTGGTCATCTTAAGTAATACAACTGGCTTGTCCTTTGCTAAATAAAGGATTGGGCCACTTGCTGCAATTATTATTATTGTCTTTTATTTACTTGCACTTTATTTATCTGCATTATCAAAAACCCCAAAGAAATCCGTTTGCTAAGTATTTACAGAGAATTCCTAAGCCAAACCACTTATCAACACCTTCTACTCCTCTATGGGTTTGACAATCTTATTTATGGAAAATACTACGATACACCCCCTATACTTGTGGGTCATCAAGCTTCCATGTTACTCATACTGAGAATGTGCTCTCTTATTCCATGTCCACCTCCAGTGTACTTTTCTGTCACTGCTAATCCCCAAGAGCAGGGGATCACTTTAGCACAATTCGATAAGTATTGTGTAACATCCCAATTTCAGCAACCCTGATTAGTTATCCTAAATGCAAAAATCAAGGGGAACAAAAACTTTTTCTGGTTTAATGATGAAGTGTTTTCCTGTTGTCTGAATATGGTTATGCTTATGAATGTGCATTGGTATATATACTCCTTACCTCAACATCTGTTGTCAAAAAGCTATTTAACCAAAACTATCCTGCCTCATTTTATATATTCTCAAATGTTCTGGCATTTCAAAACATGAGCCAAGATACTTATGTAACCAAAACTATTTGTGTATCTTCTATTGAAAAAACTATGGAGAGATATATAATATAATCTCTTTATGTTTTCAAGACAGAACCTTCAACTACTCTTACCTCTAGGATCTCCAAAACCTTTTAGTCAGCTTTTGAATTCTACTCTTGGTAGAGATACCAAGGTTTTTGTTTTACAAAATGCTGAAGGAAAGCTGGAGGAAAAAGGTTTACGAAAACGCACCCGGTTCTCTATAGTTTAGCTATAACAACTTAAACCATGCAACCACGTTACTCTGGAATGGGAAAGGGCTGGATTTGATGTTTGTCTATTCTAGTATAAGCCGCCTCGCAACTACTACAGGGGATGAAACTCCCTGGAGGGTGGGCCTTCTCTGGACAACCGGTCCATGTGGGACATCGACCGAGAGAAGGAACGAAGGGTCTACCGACCTCCACGCGTTACTATGAGCCCCTCATTCAAAGCACACACTCGAAGAGTGGAAAAAGAGCTCCGGTTGGTCCTCGGTACCCGACGTCCCGGTGTTGAGGGGAACAACACTCATAGGGTAGGCACTTATATTGGAGTGGGCATCCGGAGAGTCTTGATCGGTTACTTGACCCATGATTGGTGAAGATCAGGGTAGTGTACCCGGATGATGTGGGGAAAGTGTACAACCTCTGCAGAGTGTAAATCTATTCAAATAGCCGTGTCCACGGTCATGGACGGGTTGGACAGACTTCTGTAGAGCGGTGCTGGTTTTGATTTCAAAAAGGATTTCAGAAAAGAAATGGCTTTGGAAATGTTTTGACCATGGGATGGTCGTAAAGGAGAAAGGTTTTGACCATGGGATGGTCGGAAGAAGGAGAAAGGAGTTTGGTCGTGGGACGACCTGAAGACGGGAACAAATGGGTGACCTAGTCCTAGTGTTTCCAAAACTTTTCAAAAAGGTTTCCAAAATGTTTTACAAAAGTTTTCAACAAAGATATATAGATGCTATATCTACAAGAGAAACTAATTGAGAAAATAACCTCTCTTGGAGACCTCCTACTACCACAGCCATAATGCATATCCTCTTGTTATTATTATTATTATCTTAAGGTGGTTTGCGAGTACATTCAAAGTACTCACTGGCATTGTCCCTGGCTATTAACTTGGTCAGATATCAAGAAGAAGGTGGTGTTGACGACTATGCGAGCTAGGACGTTCTCCCAGTCAGTTGCTTGTAGGTTAAGGCATGGCTCATGCTCCACGCTTAATGAAGTTCCGCTGATGTTGATCGATGTAGCCATAATGGCAAATAAGGTATGACATGTGTTCGTTATGTTTTGGATGTTTACTTTGATACTTGTCGGTTATGTGCCACGACTAACTGATCATGGGGTCGTGGTTGTATGCATAACAGGGATTCTCGGAGGATTAATCCTAGGGGCCGACAGACTTGGTATCAGAGCCATCCTGACTGTGGGAGAACCTTAGTTAGCATGGTCGCTAGACAGGAACCTTATTTTGAAAACCCCGTATTTCGAAAACTAGTTTCTCAATGAGTTTCAAAAAGTTCTACTTCTTCTCTTACTCTAAGTAAATGCTTTTGAAAATGGTTTCCTCTAACTCTCGTCCAAACTTCAAACCTACGTATTTTAAATAACTAGGACCTGGAACCCGGTGAAGACAATGAGAACAAGATGAAGACAAGCAACTACCAGCAAACACAAGGAGACTACAATATCGCTCTACCAGCGACATCCCCATAATTAGAAGACATCCAGTGTTGCACTATCAAGAAGCGTCCAAGATACGACGAAGGCTTCATCTGCAAGATAGTGACTCCGACTTGAAGAAAGACGATATCTAGGGTCAATAGTCCCAAGAATAGGATTCCCCTACATCACGAGTAGTTAACTCCTTGGTCCCTAGGATTGACCGTGTTTGCTTGCCTAAGTGCATCCTGTGTTGCTTGATGTGTGTTGTTTGCCGAGGACATTGCGATCCCCTCGCTCTGTTCGCCTTGTTTGTATGCTCTGATTTGCTTTGACCTCCTTAAAAATGTGACTCGAGGAGTGATAACCCACCTAGTAACTCAGGAAACCCCTGTGTTAGATGTCGGTAATGACACCCAAACTAACCTCGAGAGCATATGAGAGGAAAAGCCGCGGGCGAATCAGGAGTATGATCTCGTCACGTCAGAACCACTAGAAGACTTCACCTCAGCAGGATGGCATACCTCGTCGAACTCACCTTGCAAGACTCGTCAATAGCACCACACTCCCTTGTTCCTCAGTCTACTACATCAAGAATCCCGTTGAAGCCGGAAGTCAACCACCGACGTATCCTCAATATCCACCAGAAACCACCCGATAGGTCAGCTAAGACAAGAAGTGAAGACCTAACCACACTAACCTTTAGTGTATTAGAGCTTCTGACTGCCTCAGGAGACTAACTAATTTAGTCGACCCTACCTAAACTAACGGAATGATCCTCCCTAAAAGGTCAGAACCACCCCTGAAGTCAGATGTTAGGGAAGTGTGAAGATAAAGAGTCCACTCCGCCATCAAGCAGAAGCAACACAAGAGATTTGGGTGAAGACCTCTTCTCCGACACTAACGACATCAACCCTGACTAAAGACTAGCCAGGAGAGTCATAAACCGCTAGCTTGCCCTGAGCTAACTCCATAAGGCTTCGTTAGGAAACCACCCTCCCCAAGGTTTTTAGAACATGGCGTCACTCGACAACCTCAGCTCAAGACTCAGGGAAGATACAGCCTTCCGCTAACCTCAAGTCAGCAATCCAAGACCGAAGATCCGCACCACTCCTAAAGAACCTTAGTGAAGCTCTAAGGTGGAAAGACTACGTCTTCCCACTCAATCTCCCGAAGTTTGTCTACCAGAAGATGCTTCAGAAAAGATCCCCGGATCAGGCATATTCTCGCCAAATAGCAACTCGCGAGTCGTCAGATGAGAAACTAGCTGAATATGCTACGAAGTCTCTTCGCTACTTCAGCTGAAGACCTACCTGAAGGACCCCAAGATCGCCAACCATTCCTTTCCAATTGCTTAGAGAACGTAAGATTCCAATGGCTCCAACAGACTAAGTACAAATAATCGTAGTATTTAAGCCGTGTAGGACCTACCTTCGCGGACGTCATCGGGAGATTCCAACTCTAGGAGAAAGATTAACGACGGTCTTCAAAACATCAATCCACGACTCCAAGAAGGAAGAACTATGTCAACTCTCCAATCTACCCTAGTTTAATCCTAAGGGGGAAAGACGACTGCGTCTTTCCCACAAACATAGATTAACCTTCTGCCACAAGCAATCCAGCAATTAGACACAAAGACATAAACTAGGATACGACAAACCCTTAAGAGAGACGTCGTAAATCCTTACAGAAGGAAGATCACTCCTCATAATCCCGATTGAAGACCGCTCAACGCTCGTGCATCCAAGATGTTTGAAGCTCACCTTCACCATCGTAGTGACCCTCTTCAAAGACAAAGTAGACAAGTTAGTACGCGAGAAACACCTGACACTAACTCCAACACAACATCCCCTAACCTTACTCTCCCGAATCTCGGGACAAGATTCTTTTAAGGGGGAAAGGTCAGTAACATCCCAATTTCAGAAACCCTGATTAGTTGTCCTGAATGCAAAAGTCAGGGGGAACAAAAAAAAATTCTAGTTTAATGATGAAGTGTTTGCCTGTTGTCTGAATATGGTTATTCTTATGAATGTGCATTGGTAGATATACTCCTTACCTCAACATCTATTGTCAAAAAGCTATTTAACCAAAACTATCCTGGCTCATTTTATATATTCTCAAATGTTCTGGCATTTCAAAACATGAGCCAAGATGCTTATGTAACCAAAACTATTTTAGTATCTTCTATTGACAAAACTATGGAGAGATATATAATATAATCTCCTTATGTTTTCAAGACACAACCTTCAACTACTCTTACCTCTAGGATCTCCAAAACCTTTTAGTCAGCTTTTGAATTCTACTGTTGGTAGAGATACCAAGGACTCTCATCTTATTCAAAATATAACCCTTTCAAAATACCCATCCTTACCTCAATCTATGCTTGATGGTAACCCTAGTAGTAGGTTTGCTTAGTTTATAAGATGAGTTGCCTTGATCTGCTGTCCGATGAATTGCCTTGATCTGCTGCTTGATTTGTCTGCTTAGGGGATAGTATGAGCTACTCTAAGAGCTCATCACTAGGATCAAGATACTTGAAACCCTCAAATCCTAAGCACGACTACAAAGCTGGATCTAATCCCTAGCTACTAGGTGATCATCTAAAACTCTTAACCAGATTAGCTCTGAAGTGGTCTAATTCTAGAAGCTTCCAAGTCAATGAAGACCAGTATCAAGGAAGGAACCTTTCTACTCAATCTACTCTCCAACCCCATCCACTTGATGATGCTTTGGTACCTTGCAACCCATCAAAATCATCACCACCCATATTCTAGTCAAAGACCATAAATCTGCCAAATTTGGCAAAGTCTGGAGTCTGTCTCAACATCACCTTTTTGAATGTCTCCCTTTCCCAACCCTTGTGCATTTTTGGTAATGCAATTGAACCATCTTGTTAACCATCCTAAGGACTAGAAAGTCCCACTCTTGCCCTTGGTTAGACCATTCTCCAACCCACTTGTTCTTGATGGTTTTGCAGGCAATAAAATAACTATTCCTGCAAATCTAGTCAAAATGCCTACTTTGACAGAAGCTCACACCACCATCCAACCTTCTATGGACCAACTCTTTGCATGGTTGTGTTCTACTCATATAGGTGTATCAACATATACTTCACTTGTTCCAAGTGGATCTTCGTGCTTCTCAAACCCACATGGTTTATAAGGCATCATGACACATCTGGTATGGCAGCCTTATTTTCAACAAAGTTTGCCATCACTTCCAGACCACCTCAGATGTAACCAATCCAAACTCCTTCTGACATGATCATCTATATGACTTGGTCTAACTACCCATCTATCACTTGCATAAAGGTGAGCTCTGAGCTCCATGATCCATCAAGGTTTTGGTGGTATAAAAATAACATCACCCTAGATCCTCAATTCCTTTTTTTTCCATCTAATTCAAGTTGGAATTCCAATCTCCAAGGTTGAAAATTCTTGCTACACCTTGTCTACATCATCTACCTTGATAACCAAGTTTTATCAAATATTATCCATAATTATTATGGCTCCAAATCTATTTAATCTCTTTATTAGACCAAATCTCCAAAACTTCTTCCATAAAGGAAAGTTTGGTTTTTGCCAAAACACTTCCCGAAATTTTGGCTCATTTGAGATACATGCTTCTTACTATACCTTCCCAACTCAAAAATAAATATTTTTGAGAAGCTTTATTATTTCTTGTTGCCTGTTTTCTTAAATGGCAGAAATGGAATAATAATAGTTTTAAATACTTTTAAGCCTCAATAAATCTTGGGAAAATACCCCTAGGTGTGTATTCACATTTGGGAACAAATCACACAAAAAACCAACCTTGTCTAATGTAAAATTATCAAATGATCTTCTAGAAACAACTTCTGTACATTTTGAATAAATGATTTTATGGGGACTTAAAATCCTCAGAAAAATCCCAAATAATTCCTGGATATCTACCTTGACCTCATTTATCTACCAGTACTATCTTCCCACCTTTTCCTATGCAAAATTTTGAACTTCCTTTACAATCACCTATTTACTCAATTTAGCAAACCTAGCTAGTATTGAGCTAAATCAAGATCAAACCATCAACAAAGCTTGTCAAGCACTCCTATCCAGCCACCATGACCCTCCTGGTCATCACCACTGTCGCACTATAGTACCAACCATCACACATCCACTTGTCCTTTACCCCTTGGAAGAGTAGAGAGAGGAGAGACAAGCCACTTGTGGCCAACCAACAGCAGCACTACCTCCTCCTTTCTGTCCCTGCTGACAAGATGACTCACACCACCCCTCCACCTCCATCCCTGGCCAATCCCAAGCTAGCTCCACCCCTCCTCCATGTCCAAAATGGACATTTCCCCTCTTGAGATCCCAACTATTCCTGGCTCATTTGCTGGCTCATTTGCTCATTTGCCACCCCGCACCCTCATTCCTGACTCATTTGCCCCTATCCCCCTCACTCCCCTCCCTTGCACTACACTGCCTCTCCCCTACTCTGAGATGCTCGAGGGAGAGAGGAAGCAAAGCTTCGGCCTCCCCCCATCTACCGAGCAAGGGCTCCTCCCTACTGCCTCTCCCCCTCTGCATGTTAGCTTCCAGGACCCCTATGTCCCCCTGCATCGAACCCTACCCTCTGTTTTGTCCAGGACCCTCTCTACCACCACCGCCAGGGAGCTCCAACGAGGTCGTCATGGTGGCCGTCCCGCCAGACTTCTTCCGGTGCCGAACCTACCCTTGCCGCCCCTCTCTCGGACCGCCTTGTCACGCCGCTCCTCCTCCGCCACTCCTCCAACACCGGCGCACCTTGGTGAGCCCTCCCTGGTGAGCCTCTGCTGCCACTAGGGTTCCCCCCCGTGTCGGGTGGGGATAGAGGAAGGAGAAGGGCAGGAACTGTCGATCTCCACTAGATTTGACGGCCAGCGCCCTCCCTTACCGCTTCGGCCGCCCTCCCCCACTAACCAGCAGGCCCCATAGCGCGGGTTTGAACCCAGGCCTCCCGCCGTGCCTGCGAGCCCAGCTGGGACGGATCTCCCCTGCGTGGCCCATGTTCATGAGGTTTCAGCCCGGCTGCTCTCTGCCCTCTTCTTTTCTTAATTCTTTTTTTTCTAGATCTATTTAATATCAGTCAGTTTTAAATCCTTTTAAAAATGGAAAATGCTTCCAAACGCCCAGATCAAAAATTAACAATGTTTATGAATGTTTTCTTAAACATTTAGTGTCTTTGGTTGACCCAAATAATGTCCTGATTATTTATAGTAAATCCTTTACCCATATGTATCTTTTCCATTATTAAAATCCTTCTGTAAGTTGAAACCTTTTGTTTCTGAAGGGTAATAATTATCCCTTTAATGACCCCCTGGCCCCACCTAAAATATTTTCCTACATTGCCCCTAGCAAAAATAACAAAAACAGTCACAATCTGACTTTAGAAATTTCCCTAGACCAAACCATGAGTGGTTTTGACCTAATTCCAACTCCCAGAACACATGCATACCAATATCCTTCAAAACCCAGGAGACCAAATTTAATTTAACCCTAGTTGATTTATTAGGAATTAAACTGCTATGTGCATTGTTAATTCACTATATAAATCACCACAGTAGTTACACAATTGTAAAACGGTTGGTTCCAATTTCTATAGAAAGGTATGCTAAATGCCTACAAGATGCCCTTGGAATCAACTCAAAATCCTCTATAGAATTAATCTGGTGAAATAGACAACACAGCTCCAGAGCTGTCTTTGGGAATTTCCTGAGGGCATTCTGGTAATTATTTTGGAGTGATTCCAACTCTCAGTGATTCAGTACATGAAACTCTACAAAATCCTCCAAGGAAATAATTTCTGGAGCTCCAGAACTTTTCTGGTGAATTCTTTCCTAAAACTAGAGCTTTTATCACTAAAATATTCATAAGAAATTAAAGAAAAAGGATAAATTAGTGAAACCACTTTTGTTGGTTTCATTTTATCAACTCCTATTTGTTGGTATCATTTTTACACAATGGTATCATATAGAAGATGTCCTTGGTCCAAAACCCCTCTTAAGCAGTTCCTCGGCTATAAAACCCTAGGGGTGTTCATTCCCTTCTCCAAGGCCACCTTAATCTCCTAAATCCAATCCTATCAAAACCTACTGAATTGAGTAATGTGTGGTATGTTTGTCTAATGTATAGTATTGATGCTTGCATTGCTTTATGTTGATTGTGGCCTTGTTTGTTTGCATGTGCTGTCTGGACGACGATAGTTGCGATGAAATCGGAGAGCAGGAGAAGTGGTAATTATTATTGGTATTATTGGGTATTCTAAGAAGAAGTCCAGGGACATATTTTGCCATATTGTTGATCATCAGGCAAGCCACCTTCTTGCTCATAAGCCTCGTCCTACTGTTTTACTTATGCATGTTTTATCTACTATTTATTAAAACTGCATTGTTTTACTATATGTTGATGCATATATGGCAGTGGTTTGGCTCCTCCGAACTATTACACTTTTGTACTATTAAGTACAACCCCCTAGGTGACACCTACTTGTACCTAGTAGAATAGATGGTGTATACCACCATAACCCTCTGGAGACCCTGTTTTAGCCAAAGTAAAACTAGAGGATGGGAAGACCCCCAAAAAAGTTTTACCAAATGTTTTACGATAAAATCTTGGTGATGTGGGACCTCCCAAGAGATGTTGAGAAAGAAAAAGGTTTTTGTTTTACAAAATTCTGAAGGAAAGCTGGAGGAAAAAGGTTTATGAAAACGCACCCGGTTCTCTGCAGTTTAGCTATAACAACTTAAACCGTGCAACCACATTACTCTGGAATGGGACAGGGCTGGATTTGATGTTTGTCTATTCTGGTATAAGCTGCCTCGCAACTACTACAAGGGATGAAACTCCCTGGAGGGTGGGCCTTCTTTGGACAAACGGTCCATGTGGGACATCGACCAGGAGAAGGAACGAAGGGTCTACCGACCTCCACCCGTTACTATGAGCCCCTCATTCAAAGCACACACTCGAAGAGTGGAAAAAGCGCTGCGGTTGGTCCTCGGTACCCGATGTCCCAGTGTTGAGGGGAACAACACTCATAGGGTATGCACTTATATTAGAGTGGGCATCCAGAGAGTCTTGATCGGTTACTCGACCCACGATCAGTGAAGATTAGGGTAGTGTACCCGGATGATGTGGGGAAAGTGTATAACCTCTGCAGAGTGTAAATCTATTCGAATAGCCGTGTCCGCGGTCATGGACGGGTTGGACAAACTTCTGTAGAGCGGTGCTGGTTTTGATTCGGAAAAGAAATGGTTTTGGAAATGTTTTGACCATGGGATGGTCGTAAAGGAGAAAGGTTTTGACCATGGGATGGTCGGAAGGAGGAGAAAGGAGTTTGGTCCTAGGACGACCTGAAGACGGAAACAAATGGGTGACCCAGTCCTAGTGTTTCCAAAACTTTTCAAAAAGGTTTCCAAAATGTTTTACAAAAGTTTTCAACAAAGATATGTAGATGCTATATCTAGAAGAGAAACAAATTGAGAAAATAACCTCTCTTGGACCCCTCCTACTACCATAGCCATAATGCATATCCTCTTGTTATTATTATTATCTTAAGGTGGTTTGCGAGTACATTCAAAGTACTCACTGGCATTGTCCCTAGCTATTAACTTGGTCAGATATCAAGAAGAAGGTGGTGTTGACGACTATGCGAGCTAGGACGTTCTCCCAGTCAGTTGCATGTAGGTTAAGGCATGGCTCGGGCTCCACGCTTAATGAAGTTCCGCTGATGTTGATCGATGTAGCCATAATGGCAAATAAGGTATGACATGTATTTGTTATGTTTTGGATGTTTACTTTGATACTTGTCGGTTATGTGCCACGACTAACTGATCATGGGATCGTGGTTGTATGCATAACCTCAATTCTTGGAGGATTAATCCGGGGCCCCCACATATTGAGTGTCGAACCCACGAGAAGCTGAAGGTAAACTATATATTCTCCAAAGCCCAATAACCCACTTATATGGCCTTTTATGCAGTGCAATGAACTATAAGATGCAATGTGCTGTAAAGTAGAACTATCTAATGCTGAAAGTAAATATGGAAAATAAAACTATCTAATGCAAGTAAAGTAAAGAAAGCATAGTAGAAGCAGTAAAGTGAAGAGAGGGTAACTCACGGGAGCAAGTGTTCTAGCAAATTGCTATTACATTTGTTTTGGTTGGCACAACTAGTGAAGCAAATTTTATAACTAGATGCATCAGTACTAAACACAATAACGCATAAAGAATTTGATGATTAAAATCCCCAGGCACTAGAATCTAGAGCAACAATAGGATTAATTAAGGGCATGTTTCTAGCAGGTGACACTCCTAAATATCACATCTAACTTGTAAAGATAAAGTCTATTGCTTCTTTTAGGTGGAGCCATAAATCGGAGTAGTCAAGTAAATGAACTACTACACACCCTAGTGATTTGTCCCTAGGCCAAGTGAATGTGCTAACAAGGGATTCATTAAGACAAATATGTCCAACCACTACTTTAAGTACTAAGGTCCCCAATATATTCCCCGTTAATTAACCATGAATTAATATAGCATGCATATAAAACTTGGAACATGGTTTCTGTTCAACTCCGTCCCTCCCTCCTCCAAACAACATGCAATGGTGACAACCTTATGCATCCCCCAACATATGTGTGCACTCATATATCATTACATAAGACCATCATAGAAGATAACAAACTTGTATGCAACAAATCAACAAACTATTTCATAATTGCCAAGAACAATCACTACTCAAACTTAGACATAGATCATGGGAAAACAATAGATTGTATCACACATCTTGTTTGCCAAGATATTACAGTAGGGGTATGGAGAGGATCTTGCTGTATATGTTGATGATGAACACTCAGAGGGGAGTGGACTCCACCGGAGGCAATTCCGGTAGTGTTCCCCCTCCCATTTATACTGGCGGTAGCCTATAGACTCTCTGTATATGTGTTTTCGATCTCCGCCGCCCCTAGAGAACGCCTAGGGGGTCTTTATATAGGCCTTTTTAGGTCAAGGTGATCAGTCTGAGATGAACACGGACGACATCAGAGGTCCGAGGACCAAACAAGACTAGGTGGTGTGGCCTGGCATGGGGCATGCGCCACCAGTGTTTGGTTGGGCCTCGTGGCCCTCCTTGTTGACTTGTTGATCTCTTGATGCTTCTCGTGATAAAACATTAACGCCCGAAAAATCCTAGGACAATTTGAGTTCTGGAAGGTCCCTGAAATGTCAAAATACGCAAAGCAGGGTTTTGCTGTCCTGCAGAGGTATAACCAAAATAAGGGGCATCGATGGAAAATCCCCATAAATCGATGTAAAACATGATTATAACATCTAATAACATCTTAATATGTTGGAATATGCATAAATACATTACAAAGTTCATGCATGAATTTTGCATGCATCAACATCCCCAAGCTTAACCCATTCTCGTCCTCGAGTATGAAGGTGATAAATCTAAACATGGACTTTGGAGTTTATTTCTTCAATGAAAATAACAAGTAGTACTACATATGATCAATGATTCAAACTTTAACGAACATCAACATGAAAATGAGATATCAAATGATACTTCTAATGCAACTCAATGATGTCCAATGATCAATGGAAAAGTACAAAAAATGAAAGTACTATGGATATTAAACATGCAAGTGCTTGTGCTTGGAACTTTTTTATTTCTTTCTTTCTTTTCTTTTCTTTTCTTTTCTTTTGGAAAAGTCACCATTGAAAGTAACTAGGGAATATATGTGTCAAGCTTTGATGCTAAAGAGAAAATAAATTTTAGAATTGTGCTACCCATGTCAATGGTAGTGAAGTGAAATATGGTTCACATGATTAACCCCTTACAAGTTGCAAGTCTCATACCCCATGGTCAATAGTACCTTCCACCAACTTTAGAATTCCCATAGATTTTAATTGTGTGCATACTGTTTTAAGGAAGTGATCGCAAAGAGGTACCTCCATGCCACCTCTACATAGTGCTTTTTGAGATTTTCATCTTTTTGCAAAGGCAATACATACCGGAATGACATGACAACAGACAAATGAACTCCTCTTAAAGTACCAACTGAGTAGTAAATTAAACTTGTTAACGCTAGTGAGGAAGTCCATGTTGAAACTTCTACCATGATTAATAATGGTTTCGGTTAGCGGCCCAATGCTATTCTCTAACAAATATGCACACTCGAACCTTTACCATGATAACCCCCACTCATTTCACATCTAAAAAGGTACGCATAACCCAAGGTGCATGACAACAACTTAAATATGGTGCAATGTTGAAAGTCTTGTTCCATGACAGCATGGTTTAACTTAACCCCAACTAATAAATTGTCACCATAGACTGCTACTTTCCCATGAGCTTTGAATTGCACAATAAAAAGAAGTATGACTTTTAATGCAAAGACATGGCACATATACTATACTTGGAATAGAATTTTTGATACATAGGTAGGTATGGTGGAGATTTTGTTGAGAAGTACGGCTCAAGGTATTTTGATACAATAAGTCTTTGCTTGTGCTTTTCTTTATTTTTATTTTCTTGGCTATTGGAAAGGTATAATGTCACAAGCATGCATAATGTCCATAATGCTACACATTTATTAATGAACAAAGTAACTCATAGTTAACCATCAATGCGCAAATAAGAAATAGTACTAAATACGGCACTAGCAAATTACTATTCAATCAAAGCACATGAAGCATAGAACATATGCACTACTTGTATTGATATTTTCCATTCCTTCTCATTTAACATGCACACATTTACTTTATTTACACAGAAACTTTATAGTTATCTTGGAAACATAAATAAAATGCTACTCCAACTAAAACTAAAAACTAGACGCTCGAAGCTTATACAAATTTTTTGTAGTGCATAAAATCAAAAGTTTGAAGGTTTGCAAAAATAGATTTGTGTTGGTGTAGAGGGATGCCCGGGGCATCCCCAAGTTTATGTTCTTGACCATCCTTAGACACATTTTGGTTTTTATCTTTGCTTCATCCTCTTGTGAAAAAACTTTACTACAGCAATTCTCCCACTCTTTTCTACAAGTTAGATCATTAGTGCATAAAAAGATATAACTCTTGCCATATTAAGAACACCCCAAAAAATTTGGTTCATCAAAACCAGAGAGCTGCCAAAGTGCATAACATCTTATAACTCTCAAAAGACCCAAAAGGAATCAAATTGAAACTCACAAGAGGCACCTAACAAAACTATGGTAGAATTTGTCCAAAAAAATAGCCGCAACTTTGAAAAATCCAACACCCCTCTGAAAACATTCTAAAAAATTGATTCCTAGCACAGGCGATAGAGGATGGAAATCTGAATCCAACCCAACTAGAATCACTCAATTCCGAGCATGAATTTTTGCGTAAACAGTAGCACGCAGGAATCAGCAACTCGCGAAAACATTTCATCTTTTGGAACCAAGTGGGTAAAGCTTGACACTTTATTTTAAAAACCTAAGGCTAAAAGAGACAAAACTAAACTTAACAAAGAACAAAACTTCTGAAATAAACAAGGCAAAAGCAAAAAAAAATGAACCAAGAAAGAACCAAACAAGAAACAGGAAAATGTAAAGAAGAAAGAAAATCTTTTTGAAGTTTTTTTTCTAGAAAGGGAAAAGAAGAAGCAAAAAGAAACCAAAAAAACAATAAAAAGAAATCTTTTTGCATTTGTAGTTTTATAATAAAGACTCGAAGAAGAACCAAATAAACAAAAAACCAAAAAGAAAGACACAATTTCCAATATATACACAATAGTCATGGTGCTGAAATTAAAATGTGAGTTAGGAGTTGGAGACCTCACATTACTTGAAAGAAGAAGGGGATGTAGGGGCATCCCCAAGAAAATGGTTTTGATAGTTCTTAAATTATTCTTCTTCCTCATCATGTAATGTTTTACTCCAAACAAGAAGAAATATTTTCATCTCCATAACTATTTGGGTTCCTGCAAAAGGGTTAGTTCTCCAAACAAATAATAATTATAGTTTCTCCCAAGAAACAAGCTCCACAATTAATTAGGAAACCACCTTACTCTATAGTAAAACAACACTAAAGAAACACACTATTTCTTATTGTATAAAAGTATTAATGATGAAGGCTCCACAATTATAGTTTCTCCCAAGATGCAAGCTCCACAATTATAGTTTCTCCCAAGATGCAAGCTCCACAATTAATTTGGAAACCACCTTACTCTATAGTAAAAAAACACTAAAGAAACACACTATTTTTTATCGGATAAAAGTATTAATGATGAAGGTTTTGCAATGGTTCCATTGGCATGAACAACACATGTTCAAGGTCGACCCCAACTTCTCCATTACTTATCTTCTTCGTTTACTTTCACCAAATTTTTATTTTTACTTAAACTACTAAAATAATTGTTAGAAAATAGTAGATGAACATATTTTACATGTTACAAAGGATAGAAAGGTGTGATTAAATTGAATAGTATTAGAAATCATATGGATCACACCACAAAACTTTAAACCATTAAGTTTTAAGTCTAACTCTCTTCCTATGCATTGGCATTTTATACATGAATAAGTAGCAGTAACTTTTCGGTAACCAATGCATATACTGATCAGTAGCTTGCATTTTAAATAACATGGAAGCATAAATGGGGCTCTTATCTCTTCTTGTTTCAATATATTTGCAATCATCAAAAGTAAACTCAACATCATAGTTGTGGATAAAATAACCACATAAATACAAGTCATCCAATGAGCATAATGGATCATCTAACTCAACTAGATCATTTTCATCCTCCCATATATTAGACACAATTATATCACATGGAGGATCATCCTCAATAGTATAAGAAGGGGTGTTCATAGTAATTTGTGCGTTACCATTGTGGGGACTAGAAGATGGTTAGCTACTCCAATCTTACTCCACTTGTTCTTCTTGATCCTTTATCTTATTTTCTTTGGGATGCATGGGCATCCCCAAGCTTAGGCTTTTTCCATATTCTTCCTACAAAACACGAGTTCTTTCGATGGCACTTCATTTATAAACATTCATGTAAGGAGGGAGATTCAAACTTTCAACATATTTTAGTAGCATATCCTACGCATATTTTTTACCATCTTCCATTACCTAATTTTTTGGGTTTTAAATTTTATATGTTAGTTGCTGAAAGTAAACTAAATGCAATGCAAACAAGAATAGAAACTTAGCGCTACGCTTCCCGGCAATGGCGCCACACAAGTACTTGATAATCGCCAAGAGCATGGAATTACTGTAGCACAATTCAATAAGTATTGAGTGTCGAACCCACGAGAAGCTGAAGGTAAACCATCTATTCTCTAAAGCCCTATAACCCACTTATATGGCCTTTTATGCAATGCAATAAACTATAAGATGCAAGTTACTGTAAAGTATAACTATCTAGTACTGAAAGTAAATATGGAAAGTAAAACTATCTAATGCAAGTAAAGTAAAGCAAGCAGAGTAGAAATAGTAAAGTCAAGAGAGGTAACTCTCAGGAGGAAGTGTTCTGGCAAATTGCTATTTCATTTGTTTTGGTTGGTACAATTGGTGAAGCACATTTTATAGCTAAACACAATAAAGCATAAAGAACTCGATGATTAAAACCCCAAGGCACTAGAATCTAGAGCAAAAATAGGATTAATTAAGGACATGTGTCTAGCAGGTGTCACTCCTAACCATCACATCTAACTTGTATAGATAAATTCTATTTTTACTTCTAGGTGATGCCATAAATCAGAGTAGTCAAGTAAATGAACTACTACACACCCTAGTGATTGGTCCCTAGGCCAAGTGAATGTGCTAACAAGGGATTCATTAGGACAAATATGTCCAACCACTACTTTAAGTTCTAAGGTCCCTATATATTCCCTGTTAATTAACCATGAATTAATATAGCATGCATATAAGACTTGGAACACGGTTTCTGTTCAACCCTGTCCATCCCTCCTCCTAACAACATGCAATGCTGACAACCTTATGCATCCCCCAATATATGTGTGCACTCATATATTAGTAAATAAGAACATCATAGAAGATAACAAATTTGTATGCAACCAATCAACAAAGTATTTCACAATTTCCAAGAACAATCACTACTCAAACTGATACATAGATACAATAGATCACATGAAAACAATATATTATACCACACATCATGTTTGCCAAGAGATAACAGTAGGGGTATGGAGACGATCTTGCTGTAGATGTTGATCAGGAACACGCCGGAGCCGGGTGGAGTCCACTGGAGGCGATTCTGGCTGTGTTTCCCCCTCCGATCTCCCATGCTAGAGGCCTGCAGAGTCTCTATTTATGTGTTTTTGATATCCGCCGCCTCCCTTCTAGGGAACACGTCGAGGGGTATTTATATAGGCGTTTTTAGGTCAAACTGATAAATCTGAGATGAATACGGACATATCGGAGGTCCGAGGACCAAAAGAGACTGGGTGGCGTGGCTTAGCCTAGGGCCCGCGTCACCAGTGCAACCTTGGGCTTCATGTCCCTCCTCGTTGACTTCTCGATCGCTAGATGCTTCTCGTGATAAAATATTAACGCCCAAAAAGGTCCAGGTCAATTTGAGTTCCGGAAGGTCCCTAAAACATCAAAATACGCAAACCAAGGTTTTCCTATCCTGTAGAGTTATAACTAAAATAAGGGGGGTCGACAGAAAATCCCCATAATCGATTCAAAACATGATTATAACATCTAATATCATCTAAATATGTTGGAATATGCATCAATAAACTACAAAGTTCATTCATCAATTTTGCATGCATTTGTCACCAATTCCTTTAGCAGCTAGGTAACATATATCTTTGAAGAGCCAGTGAAATGATTCTTTATCTATTCAAGATACTCCCCTATATACGCACACTGTGCAACTGACCATGTAATAGCATGATCAATCGTGTTATTTATGGAAGCCATGCACTTTTTGT
The DNA here is from genome assembly GCA_916181665.1 of Avena sativa. Taxonomy (NCBI): domain Eukaryota; kingdom Viridiplantae; phylum Streptophyta; class Magnoliopsida; order Poales; family Poaceae; genus Avena; species Avena sativa. The sequence goes on from OV702291.1 coordinate 355,843,654, forward strand.
TTGTGGTGAGCCACTTTTTCTAATCAAGGGTATATGTTATCTCCAACGGAGCTGGACCCCTCATATTTTTTCCCAAGCATCATCATCATCTTGATCATCTTTGACTGGCTCTAGTGGTTTGATCGACTGCGGAGTGTCGACAACCTAGTCTACCTCAGCACAGAGGAAAGCCAAGTCAACCTTCTTTCTCCATTAAGTGTAATTATCACCTCTGAGGGTTGGAACATCCTTGATAAATCCCATCAAGTAGTACCCTCTTGAAAACCACAATGAAGTGAGATCATCAAAACAACAATTACATGCATTAATCCAACATTGGTCAAAAATAAAACATACAACTGTTTATGCAATTAAATCTATATCACCGTTGGGGCAGAAAATACAAATAAATGCACATAAATAACTACAAATAATGATTATGTTATTAACAATGTTGGTCAGAAAATAATAGAATCATAATTATTACAAGTTACTTTAACATGCTCTTTTAAATTTAGTTTTCCCATTGGTTCTAATTAAATTTAAAAGAGCATCAATTTAAACAATTCGTAGCGGAAACCATGAATATAATTCATGAAAATATACTTTTTAGAAGCATTTCATTTACTTTTTGTATTTTCTAAAAAAAATTTCTCGTTGGTTTAGTTTGGTTAGAACTAAAAAACTAGATGAAATTGTCAAAAATTGGACACAATTCATTAAAACCAGCTTCTAAAACAAAGAAAACCGGCCCGAATGCAGAAAACCAAGAATTTGGCCCGCAGCCCGGCTTGAAAATTGGCCCACTGCCTTCTATGCATGTGTCGCCCATGACTCGGTTGTGGAAAAATGGCCCATGGACTGTTGTGTGCGCGCCGCCCATGCTCGTGGCCGTCCATTTCGACGGATCAGCATCGGATGGTCATCTGCACCTGTCGCTCGATCAAAACCAGCTCCCCGGCCGACCATGTCCAACCCTAACCCCATTTTCCTCTCTTCCCCGCACACTCTCTGACCCGTAGGCGATGATGGGTATCCGTGTCCAGCAACTTCTTGGCGACGGTGAGGAGTAGTGCCGCCAGCATGACATCATGACGAGCTCCCACCTTCCTTTCTTCTTTCTTACCCCTCCCCCTGAATCGTGCACACCTATGGTGAGGGAGAAAGAGAGGCTACATGGTGGCGCCCCCGCTGGCCCCCTTGCACCCGAGGGTGAGTTCACCACTATCAAGCGGGTCTGTGGCGGTGCCGTTTGCCGGCAGCGTCGAGGCAACAGTCGGTATTTAGTTTAGCGATAAGTGTTAGGGTTTGTACTTTTGTTTTCTATTTTTGAATCTAGATTGTGATTGTTGTCTCCTTTTCTTTCTACTTGTGAAAGATTTACAACCTAGCATGCTCTGATACCAATGATAGAACCCTAGGATCATCTAGGGTGTACATCTAGGCGAGTAAAACATGCTTTACCTATTATTTCATGAGTATACAGAGAGAGATAGAGAGATGGAGAAGGGGAATAGAACCTTATCCTTGGCTTGATGAGCCCGAGCCGTTGGCCATGGCGGTGATCTGTAAGGGCATCGATGGAACTTCATGTCTCTCTTGCGCTCGATAGATCGGACAAGGTTGGTCGGTGGGGAGTATGGCTTGCAGCGAACCTCGTAACGCGAGCCGCCGGTCCCTACCTCTTTATATAGCGAAGTGCAAACAGGGGCCCGCCAACCATGTAGGTTTGGGTGCATCCGATCAGGGCGCGGATCAAGGGCCTGATGGGCCGTTGCGCCCACTCGGGAGGAGATCAATCTAACAGTTTTAACAGCCAAGTTGGCAGGTTGGGGTGAACAAACCTTGTTCATCAACACAGACTTTGTGGACATAGGGGTCCAGGAATCCCCCAAATTATCCAGCGAAACAACAAAGAAACAAAATGCATACGCATCTCCACGGGAGAGAGAGAAAATGCAATGAAAATCTGGCCAAATTCTATCATGGAGAGAATAAACATAGTCCCCCACTTTGTTAGAAGCTATTAAAAATCTGAATCTTCTATCACTCAGTTTCACCACACGGAAACCATCAAAGTCTCCACCCAAACAACAACTCAAAGCCAAAGCCACACTACAAGAATCTGGATGGTTCATGAAGTTTTATTCATGACACACCATAAAAACATCATAGATGCACGACTTTCTCGGACATTTCGTCATGACGCACTCGAAGGCCCTCCAACCTGGGTATCCATGACGTTCCAAGTTCTCGTGGACAAAAATTCATCGCGGATTTTGTCTGAGGCCCTAAAGCCCAGTTCAGCATTTTGTCCCGTAGAAAATCGTCACGGAATTCATCAAGGTCCATTGTTGACTGTGTTTTTTTATGACCAGGCCATCCGTGCCTGCACCCCACCTGTCAGCTCGGTTTGAACGGCAGGGTCTAACGGGTTGTTCTCAGACGCGTTGGCCGGGCCCAGCTGTCAGTCCATTTGATATAAATCATCATAGCATAAAAACAGAGTACCCTGACCAAGGTTCGAACTCGTGATCACACTCGTTGGTCGAGGGTTCGGAACCACTAGAACATGGGACTATGTTCCAACAGATCTACTACTTTGCCATTCTTATAAGCATGTCTTAAATCAGCCTTCCTTCAATAATTACATTGATGTTTTGACTAACAGCCGCAATAGCTGGACAAGACACCTACATTTCAAACATAGCACTACTTCATATTTGTTATACACATGTTCTCCATCACGCAAAGAAGAAAAATGTGAAAGTATAGGAAATTACAACAACAATCAACAAAACATATATCAACATGGAGATAACACACAATCTTACAAATATATAGAGAACATGGTTGACATACAGTTCCAAACCAACTAGACAACCAGATTCACAAAGAGTTCCAAACCAAGTAGACAACCTATAGGTTCACATTCAGTTCCAAACCGACTACAAGTTTAGATTAAGCTAAACCACATAACCAAGTACTTTGTGCCCTCATTTCAGGTGACTAACACGAGACATGAAGCTAGACATGAGATCCTCAAATAAGGTGAAGACAAACAAATCTCCTTTTTTGATTTGAGCAGTCCCGACAACCTTTGACCAGTTGCTTGTCATTTGGGAAATATCATTCCTTCCTTGGATGAACTTAACATGCTCACGTTCTACATGATCTACGACCATGACAGGAATCTCCAACGGCAGATACCGGTTGAGGTCGGAATTGTTGTACCTAGCTAGAAAGTACTCGATGTGAAGAATAAAGTTAGTTGCTAAAGTATAGTTCAATGTGCATAAGTAGATTTAGGGCTCGTTTGGTTCAAAGGATTTGTAAAACACAGGGATAGGTACATGTCATAGTTTTCATAGACAAGTAGGAATCTTTCCAAGAGGTCTCACCTCTTGTTAGAAATCCTATAGGATTGTAGGGGATTTACAAAGGAAATTTGTAGGATTCTTACCTATAGGGTTTTCCCTATAGATGCCATTTTATTTAAAGGATTGAACCCTTCAAAATTCCTATGGATTCCTTTCGTATAGAACAATCCCATAGGATTTCTAGCAAGAGGTTAGACATCTTGGAAAATTTCCTATGTGTCTATGACAACTATGCCCATGTTTTTAAAATCCTTTGAATCAAACATGCCCTAAGTGTAGGAAAGTTATGCATAGGAATTTTGTAGGATTTATTCCTTAGAAACAAACACGCCCTTAAAGAGTCAAATCTCAGAAGTTTACCATCTTGGTATTCCCAGGGATGACATTTGACTTTTTCATGTTGCACACATAGTGCGGTATAGGTGGCTTGTGTCCTGAAATTTCTCTGAGATACACAGCTTGGTTTGAAGTCAATTCCATGTCATCTCCAAACACGAAGTAATCGTCGAATTACTCCCCGCCATTCATCAACAGACTTAGAAAGAATATATTAGAAAGTAATCTGTAGTGGCATAAGAATGACTGTAACTTTAAGCCAATGTCAATGAATCTAACCTCTAGTAAGGTCCCTTGATTTCTCAGCTTTCTTGGCTACAGATTGCTTCACCTCATCATAAGATGGAACATTTTAGCCTTACCTTTTAGCATAAAATAGACATTGCACTAATTAGAATGTTCCGTTTTGATGCTATATAGTAGGTTTCAGTACTATCCAGTAGCAACAATTTAGAACCTGCTCATATATGCCGCTATCCTTGCAATCATCATATTTGAGCTGGAGCTTGTAATTTCTCGGTGCCATCGCCATGATGTTTTGCGCCATAACTTCCAAATTTTCGGGGTTCAACACCATGCAGTCCATCTAAACATCATTAAGAAATCTAAGGACGACTATTACAACGATATAACAAGGAGGCGATGTGTTGAGACAGTTAGTGCTAGTAGAAACAATTTTAGAACATACGCATGTATCTCCCTAGCCTTCATACCGTAGAACCTACAATCCTCACAGTTCATCCTACCCGCCCCAGAGAGTAAATACAAGAATTAAATTATAGGCACAAGCAACAAGTGACTAAAATAAGTGGGGGGCCTAGATCGAGTGTTAGCCTAGAGCCTAGACCTAGATCGAGTGTTTACCTAGGGCCTAGACGTAGATCGAGTGTTTACCTGGGGCCTAGACACGTCACCGGTGCCCTAGAGCACACACACGGTGACCTAGATCGAGCATAGCATTACCGACGCGCGTCGCCGGTGATCAAGAATAGATGTGTAGTAGTAGATATGCATTGAGATAGTTCAAGGAGCCTTACCCATGAGCCTGCAGTCGCTGTTGCCGCCATCATTGCCGGGGAGGGGAGGGGATTTGGTGGTAACCGGGGAGAGGCAGGGATTTGGGTCGCTGGGTAGAGCGGATGTGTGCGAAGTGGTGGGGACTAGGGAGGGTTAAGCGAGCAGCAACATGACAAGTAGGTCCCAGACAGTGTCGCATTTTGTTATTATCTTATTCAGGAAAGGTTAAATCATCTACATTTACAATGTTCTTCAGTTATAAGGATGTAGTTGCATTTCAGGGGCTTTTAGGTTTTATGACCACACATGTAGTCTCTAGAGTTAGTGCATGTGCTCTGTTCAAATACAGACCTTGATCCACATGACTAGACACACTCCAATGGATGTGGTAATGTAACTTCTACCATACTGGTTCATCATTCCCATGTGGAGTTGCATTCCAGGGGCTTTTAGGGCTTTCAGACCACACATGTAGTCTATAGAGTTAATGAATGTGTTGTTTTCAAATCAACACCTTGATACACATGATCACACACACTCCAATGGATGTGATGATGCAACTTCTATCACACTGGTTCACCATTCCCATGTGGCAGTTGCATTCCAGGGCTTTTAGGGCTTTCTGACCACACATGTAGTCTCTAGAGTCAATGCATTTGTTCTTTTCAAATTCTCACCTCGATCCACATAACCACACACACTCCAATGGATGTGGTGACGCAACTTTTATCACACTAGTTCACCATTCCCCTGTGGTAGTTGCATTCTAGGGGCTTTTTGGGCTTTCTGACCACACATGTAGTCTCTAGAGTCAATGCATGTGTTCTTTGCAAATCCACACCTTGATAACATGACCACATACACTCCAATAGATGTGGTGATGCAACTTCTATCACACTGGTTCACCATTCCCATGAGGCAGTTGCATTCCAGGGGCCTTTTGGGCTTTCTTGCCATGTGGTTTGACACATGGAATCTCTAGAGTTCAATGCATGTGGTCTTTTCAATTCCACACCTTGATCCACATGACCACACACACTCCAATGGATGTGGTGATGCAACTTCTGTCACACTGGTTCACCATTCCCATGTGGTAGTTGTATTCTAGAGGATTTTTGGGTTTTTGACCATGGTTTGACACATGGAATCTATATAGATTAATGCATGTGTTCTTTTCAAAACCACACCTTGATCCAATTGACCACACACACTCCAATGGATGTGGTGATGCAACTTCTATCACACTGGTCCACCATTCCCATGTGGCAGTTGCATTCTAGGGGCTTTTGGCCTTTTTGACCATGGTTTGACACATGTCGCCTCTAGAGTCAATGCATGTGTTCTTTTCAAATCTACACCTTTATAACATGACGACACACACTCCAATGGATGTGGTGATGAAACTTCTGTCACACTGGTTCAGCATTCCCATGTGGCAGTTGCATTCCAGGGGCTTTTTGGGCTTCCTGACCATGGTTTCACGCATGGAGTCTCTATAGATCAATGCATTTTATCTTTTCGAAACCACACCTTGATCCACATGACCACACACACTCCAATGGATGCGGTGATGCAACATCTGTCACACTGGTTCTCCATTCCATGTGGCAGTTGCATTCCAGGGGCTTTTTGGGCTTTCTGACCATGTATTGACACGTGGAGTCTCTAGAGATCAATGCATTTGATATTTTCAAAATCACACCTTGATCCACATGACCACACACACTCCAATGTATGTGGTGATGCAACTTATGTCACACTGGTTCACCATTCCATGTGGAAGTTGCAGTCCAGTGGCTTTTTGGGCTTTCTGACCACACATGTAGTCTCTATAGTCAATGCATGTGTTCTTTTCAAATCCACACCTTGATCATATGACTACACACAATACAATAGATGTGGTGATGCAACTTCTATCACACTGGTTCACCATTCCCATGTGGCAGTTGCATTCTAGAGGCCTTTGGGGCTTTCTGGGCATGTGGTTGACATGTCGAATCTCTAGAGATCAATGCATGTCTTCTTTTCAAATCCACACATTTATCCACATGACTATGCACACTCAAATGGATGTGGTGATGCAACTTCTATCACACTGGTTCACCATTCCATGTGGCAGTTCAATTCTAGGAGCTTTTTGGGATTTCTGACCATGGTTTGACACATGGAATCTCTAGAGACCAATGCATGTGTTTTTTCAAATCCACACCTTGATCGACATGACCACACACACTCAAATAAATGTGGTGATGTAACTTCTATAACACTGGTTGACCATTCCCATGTGGTAGTTGCATTGTAGGGGCTTTTTGGGCTTTCTGACCATGATTTGACACATGGAATCTCTAGAGATCAATGCATGTGTTCTTTTCAAATACACACATTTATCCACATGACACACACTCCAATAGATATGGTGATGCAACTTCTATCACAGTGGTCCACCATTCTCATGTGGCAGTTGCATTCCAAGGGCTTTTTGGGATGTCTGGCCATGTGGTTTGACACAAAGATCTCTAGAGATTAATGCATGTGATCTTTTCAAATCCACACCTTGATCCACATGACCACACACACTCTAGTGCATGTGGTGATGCAATTTGTATCACACTGGTTCACCATTCCCATGTGGCAAATGTATTCCAGGGGATTTTTGGGCTTTTTCACCATGGTTTGACATATGGAATCTCTAGAGATTGATACGTCCATAACGTATCTATAATTTTTGATGGTTTTATGCTAACAATATGCTTTTGACACTCCTTTTTTATAAAGTTTATGATTTATTTTGAGTAACCTAGTAATAGTTGCAAAAGTGCACAATGTTCTTGTTTTACACTTTGATGTGTAGGAATTACCAAGAATACAAGTGAAAACCTTGTTGTAGTCAAATTGGGATTTTTCCAGAAATCTGTCTCAGAACTCTTTTTCAATATGGTCACTTTTCAGGGCGAAGACGGCGTAAAACGGAAAACTCTTCAACTACAAAGTTGTTGGAAATTTCGCGACAAATGTTCTGGACATACAATTTAGCTGATTTCGTGTCCGGACGGGCCTTTTAGGCCCGATTTACTACAGCCCAAGATGGGGTGACGGGAATCCGAGAAGTTATATAAAGGGAGGAAACCTAATTCGCCCAGGGCATCTCCACCCACGAATTTGCAGCCACCAAAGCCACGTTTTTGCCTACCCCATGCATCCAATCTCCATGGGGGAGGACTCCCAAGAAGCCATGAAGGAAGGGGCTAAGGGGCGGTGCTCCCCCATGATACCGGCGACGGGGAAGGAGTCCCCCGCGCCGCCGCCGCCCTCTTCACCATCTTCACCGCCATCTCCATCACCTAATCCTCCTAGTATGCAGTGGTTCATCCTCCCACACACCTCTGTACCGTCCTATGTAAACATGGTGTTTGATGCTATAAGTTATAATCCTATGATCTATGTCATGTTTGCGTAGTTTCTTTGTTCTTAGATTGAATGGTTGACCATCTTTGGTTCATTAGAGTTGTATGTTGATATGGTATAGTCCTTTGGTGTCCATTCTATTTGTGCGCGCATGGATTAAACATCATAGGGTTTGTAGTATGTGTAAGAGGAAGGGGGAAGTTCTGCCGGAGTGACAGAAACCTGAGAACGCGAACCGAAATGTTGCACGTATGGGAGTAAGAGGACCATTAAAATTAAGGCTATAGTTGGGGAAACCTTAATGTATTGATTAGTACTTACGTATGTTTGCTAACAATCCAATCATATAGTACATGTAATTCCAAGTAGTGAAGCGCATGTATATATTTAGCCTCTCCCACATAGAAAACTACATCGAAGACAATGAACCCGATCTATTCGCTATTTAAACTTGGACAAAGTCACCACAATTACCACCACTATTCCACACTCATGGTTCTGTTAGTTTAATGTATTTTATTGCTGCAGCAACTAGCTTTACTTTCTTGTTATTTATTATCATGCAAAGCTATCTCTATTACTCGTATTGTTGCTCTATTTTTATTTTCCTAGATAATGCAAACATTTAGTGTGCGTAGAATTGTATCAGTGGTTGATAGAACTTGAGAGAATATTTATCCTACCTTTAGCTTCTCGTTGGGTTCGACACTCTTACTTATTGAAAAGGCTACACACGATCCCCTATACTTGTGGGTTATCAAGACCTTTTCTGGCGCCGTTGCCGGGGAGCAATAGCGTGTGGGTGAATATTCTTGTGTGCACTTGTTTGCTTTATCTCTAAGTAGGTTACTTTCAGTTTTAAGTTGTTCTCTATCTTCGTATGGATAGGGAATGCGAATTACAAAAAAAATTAGTTGTACTTGTTACCTAAAAATGTTTTAAAAAAAGGAAAGTGATTGGAAAGATGAGTAATGGTTAAGTGGGGGTCGACTTGAACACTTGTGTTCAGGCCTATGAAACCAAAACAAATCTTTCCATGGAAGCTTTTCAGTTAAAAACTTGTAGTAATGCATGAAGCCTTGAAAAACAAAGATATTTCTAGTATTGATCTTAATGCTTATTCATTCGAAAATACTTGAATCTTGATCCTATAGTAACTTAAAGGCATTAAATAAAAGTACTTATTGGGAGATAATCCAAAAGTTTTAGTTGAGTCTTGGAAGTTATTGCTTCAGTAATAACCTCTCCTTATCCTTTTTATTTGCTTTTTGTACCAAGAGTAACCTCTAATGAAAGAGAAGTAATGCTTGGAAAAGTTGCTGTCCCGAAACAGATTTTTGTGCTTCGCTGTAAAAATTCGTGTAAAATCTTTGTACGTCAGTTTCAGATGTAATTTGTTGTGCTTCTGCCCCAGGTTGTTATTAAACTTTCGTTAGTTCAACACTTTTCGATTTGAGCAACAAAAGGTCTTCGAAAAAATTGGTTTCTATCTGCTGGTCTGTTTTGACAGATTTCTGCCATTATTTGCATTTGCTTCTTGTTGATTCCTTTTTGGGTTCTCTTTGGGGAATTGAGATTTTTAAGGAAAGTGCTACAGTAGCTTGTGTTGTAATGGAAGTTTTATTGGTGTTGAAACTGAACCCAAAGACTTGTTATCTTAAGTACACTAATGTTGCTAATGAAGATTATGTGATGTTTTGTATGAAGGAAAAAATTCAGGTGTTAAGGAAAGAATGATGTAATGAGATGAAGAATGGACTAAAGCTCAAGCTTGGGAATGCCACCCCGTGTCACCCCGAGAAATATCCAAGAAGTACAAGCGTCAAAGCTTCGGGATGCCCAAGACATGCCCTTCTTCATCAATAAAAATCTCAGGTTCTTCCAGACACTTCATTTTTATTGTTTCATACACAATTGTGTTGTTCTTGGAGCGTCTTTGTTTTTGTTTTTGGTTTTCGTTTGCTTGGTTTTCTTAGTTTTCTTGAATAAATTGGTTGGACCCCCTCTTTCATACATTAGTTTTCAAATAAGTGTGGTTTGGATTGGAAAAGAGTAGGAAAAGTTCATGCTTAAGTGGTAAAAGGAGCTCGTTTTTTACGGTAGCCTATGCTTTGTCATATCATGCTTGATATTGTCTTGGATTTATGCTTAGTGATTTTTGCTGTAGCATGACATGTTATAAACAATTGAGATTGCTTAATGTTCCTTGAAACAATCATGCGTTGTTTTAGCATATTAAAGCATAGTATTGTGGTATTCTCTTTTGATGCTTTATTTGGGGTGACTTGGCGCATGCTCACACCATGGTATGACTATCCCAAGTCACCATAGCCTTTATGATCCTTTTGTTTTTGACTTGTATTATCACTTTATGCTTTAATTAATGATGTTTTCTCGCTTTGCATGATTATGGACATTATTGCTCTTTTAGTTGGTCGCTCCCAGTCTTTTGCTAGCCTCCATAACCAAGTATGAGTTCCACTCATGCATCCAACTCCAAATAAAACCAAGTTATCCCAAAGAGTCCACCATACCTACCTATTATAATTTGTTATTCCAAGTATATTCATGCTTTTATCTACCTTCCAAATTAAACTTGTTATGAGAAAACTAGTGATTAGAGCTCTCACGAATTTGATGGAACACTTTACTTTTCTTGCCCCTAATAAACATGAACCATTGTGTCATCTATGTTGTATATGCTTGCACTTATATGTTGGGAATTAGCAGAACCATGATGTCATGAGGAACGCTTTCAACATTGCACCTGTACATTGTACCTAGTTGATATCATGCTCTTTTGTCTATGGATGTCGTCGGTGTGAAATGAAAGGGGAGCTTGTAAGTCCATGGAGTTATGTATGTGTGTTAGAGAAATGCTTGGGCTGCCGGTATAATCCATGCCTAATCATGGTGGAATCCTGCAGCGTAACCATAATGAGCAATCTATGAAGCATTCTTCTTATAAAAAAGAGATAGAGATTGAGAAAAAAAGAAAAAAAGAGATGAGAAAAGAGAGAAAAAGCACCATTTTCCCATGGTAAATAAGAAGATTGCTGAGATGCTCGTTGTCTTCTTGCCTTGTCATTTTGATATGGGGGTTCTTCCGTATCATCGGGCAAGGGGTACCCCATTGGCGGTTCTCTATGATACACATGTACTTACTATGACAAGAACTTATCGGTAACTAAACTTGAGTAGCATGAGGAGCGGCCCTCGTATTCAAGGGACATGAGATTTCCAACTTATACTTTGTCAAGCATATACTCCATAGTTTTTTCACTTTAACCTTAATCACTTCAAGATGCTTATGATAGGGCAATGAGAGCTGAAAGCTAATAAGTACCATAATTTTTGGAAGCTCTTTATGAGACTTGAATCCCTACTTCCTTCTATGAAGGCCTTTCTTCCACTTTTATATTGAGTCTACACCTTCTATCTTTATGCACCAATTAAGAGAGCATATTTGTCATTCTTAGTTCTATGTGCATTGTCCCAAGACTTGTTGATTGATTCATAACTTTGATATTGCTTGTTCCTAAACTATTTGTATCTAGTCACCCTTATGAACTTTGAAGGTGTCCTATGCATTTATGTTTTGCTACTCTATGAGGGACAAGCTGAATACCATTCTCAATATGCTTTCTTTATGTGAAACAAACAAACGTCTTGCAAAGCATTGTTATTCATGAATCTTTTGTTTGTGCCTTTTCATGTTATAACATAGTTGCTATGTCTTATTGTTAGACCTCTATCTTTCATGATTCATGTTTAGAGTACCTTAATCCCAGCTATCAATACTTTTACAATAATGATGATCAAGATTGTGTTGTCTGCATGTCACCTTAAAAATTATATTGTTTTGATCGTTTACCTACTCGAGGATGAGCAGGAACTAAGCTTGGGGATATTGATACGTCCATAACGTATCTATAATTTTTGATGGTTTTATGCTAATAATATGCTTTTGACACTCTTTTTTATAAATTTTATGATTTATTTGGACTAACCTACTAATAGTTGCAAAAGTGCACAATGTTCTTATTTTACACTTTGATGTGTAGGAATTACCAAGAATACAAGTGAAAACCATGTTGGAGTCAAATTGGGATTTTTCCAGAAATCTGTCTTAGAACTCTTTTTCAATATGGTCACTTTTCAGGTCGAATACGGTGTCAAACGGAAAACTCTTAAACTACAAAGTTGTTGGAAATTTCGCGACAAACATTCTGGACATACAATTTAGCTGATTCCGTGTCCGGATAGGCCTTTTAAACCTGATTTACTGCAGCCCAAGATGGGGTGACGGGAATCCGAGAAGCTATATAAAGGGAGGAAACCTAATTCGCCCAGGGCATCTCCTCAATGAATTTGCAGCCACCAAAGCCATGTTTTTGCCTCCCCCATGGATCCAATCTCCATAGGGGAGGACTCCCAAGAATCCATGAAGGGGGCTAAGGGGCGGTGCTTCCCATGATACCAACGGCACGGAAGGAGTCCCCCACGCCGCCGCCGGCGCCGCCGCCGCCCTCTTCACCATCTTCACCGCCATCTCCATCACCTAATCCTCTTACTATGCAGTGGTTTGTCCTCCCACACACCTCTGTACCGTCCTATGTAAACATGGTGTTTGATGCTATAAGTTATATTTCCTATGACCTATGTCATGTCTGCGTAGTTTCTTTGTTATTAGATTGAATGGTTGAACATATTTGGTTCATTAGAGTTGTATGTTGATATGGTACAGTCCTTTGGTGTCCATTATATTTGTGCACGCATGGATTAAACATCATAGGGTTTGTAGTATGTGTAAGAGGAAGGGGGGAAGTTCTGCCGAAGTGACAGAAACCTGAGGACGTGAACCGGAACGTTGCACGTATGGGAGTAAATGACCATTAAACTTAAGTCTATGGTTGGGGAAATTTTAATGCATTGATTAGTACTTACGGATGTTTGCTAACAATCCAATCATATACTACATGTAATTTCAAGTAGTGAATCCCTTGTATATTTAGCCTCTCCCACATAGAAAACTCCATCGAAGACAATGAACCCGGTCTATTCTCTATTTAAACATGGGCAAAGCCACCACAATTACCACCACTATTCCACACTCATGGTTCTGTTAGTTTAGTGTATTTTATTTCTCCAGCAACTAGCTTTACTTTCTTGTTATTTATTATCATGCAAAGTTATCTCTATTACTCGTATTGTTGCTCTAGTTTTATTTCCTAGATAATGCAAACGTTTAGTGTGCGTAGAATTGTATCCGTGGTTGATAGAACTTGAGAGAATATTTATCCTACCTTTAGCTCCTCGTTGGGTTCGACACTCTTACTTATCGAAAAGGCTACACATGATCCCCTATACTTGTGGGTTATCAGAGATCAATGCATGTCTTCTTTTCAAATCCATACCTTTATCCACATGACCACACACACTCCAATGTATGTGGTGATGCAACTTATATCACACTGGTTCACCATTCCCATGTGGCAGTTCCATTCTAGGGGCTTTTTGGGCTTTCTGGCCATGTGATTTAACACATGGAATCTCTAGAGACCAATGCATGTGTTCTTTTCAAATCCACACCTTGATCGACAAGACCACATGATGGATCTAAAATATAGCCATCTATGTCCATATTTAAACTGGATATTATTCATATTTTTGATGAAATATCTCTCTAAATCCTGCCGCTAATGTCTAATGATCAAAGGGGTATGCAATCCTTTCTTTCTATTTTTCCCTGCTTGGATAATGACGTTTGATGATGGGAATCACTAAATTAAAGTCAAATATACGAGTTATCCAACAACCCGAAGAAACCAGGAGTCGTGAAGTGGAGACAGACGTTTTAACGACCAACAATACGGTGGGAATAAAATTCCGGCCGTATAGTTCCGGTCGTATAGTTGCCATCGACACTGCTGGATCAAACAGAACAACTTTCATGAAGGGACCCCTATATAAAGAGGCATCAGGTGACGAGAAAAGAGAGCTCTTTATGATCATCAGACAACCCCATATCTCCATCGACAACACCAAAGAGCCGCCGGAGGAATAGACTTACATCTAATCTCCAAACCCTTCTCCACCACCATAGCCATATTCCACCACTTGTAATAGTAGATCTCTTCTTTGATTGGTGACATTGTAAGACTATTTTCTATCAATCTCATGATTTCCACTACAATGTTTATGATCTTTGATCTCATCTCTATGTGTGAGTAATTATCCTTGGGCTAAGGGCTTCGGCCTAGCCATGTAGCTTTTGTGCATGTTATTTATCATAGATGGGATCATGTATTAGTTTGTATGACATGATGATTATTGTATCCTCTCTTTCCTCAATCTAAGGACTTTTCAGGTACCCAAGACCCCGAGGATTGAGCGAGGTATAGGGAGTATGAGTAATGACTAATCTGTAGGTTGGGAACCCTAGTGACAGAAGGAGTAGTACGGCTATATGTGCGGGATTTACTTGGGATTAACGGTGATGTCACTATGCATATCATTAGTTCTCTTTCTTCTATGGATGAGACTAGTAGGTTATTGCTATAAGCGGTTACGTAGGCAATATCAATTATGGACGCACTGCCCACATATAATTTATCTTGCTCTAACAATTACATGCATACTTTATTTTCATCTTTTATTCACATCAGATGTTTTGAACAGCTACAGGTGAAACCGAACGCCCTAGGCCCTCTCTCTCCATCATCGACAACAACAAAAGACGCAAACTCTGATGGGTTCGTAGCATGGAAAACAAAAAAATTCTACCGCAAGAACGAACAAAACCCAGATCTAATCTAGATAAAAGCCAAGATCTAATCTATTAGACATGTGCAACGAGATAGATCTGTACTAACCCTCGTAGAACCGAAAGCGTTACGAGATTAGATCTCGGGGTTGATGTAGTCGATCACTTGCCGATCTCAAGATCATGTGGATGATCCTTCCGGCGCCGCGTTGCTTCCGCAGTCGGTCACACGTGCGCAGTCGAAGCAGACCTTCCTCTCCCTGTTCCAGCGAGCAGCGGAGGTAGTAGATCTTCTCCACGGAATCCCAGCAGCACGACAGTGTGGTGGTGGTGGTGGAGTAGAGAATTCTGCAGGGCTTCGCCTAAGCCGGAGCAGAGCGAAGGAGGAGGAGAGAGGCGGCGGCTAGGGTTTGTTATGGGAGAGTGCTCGGGGTTGGCGCCCCCTTCCCTCTATTTAAAGGAGGGAGGCGCCATGGGAGGGGGAGTCCTAGTAGGACTCCCCTCCCTCCTTGGCCGGCGGATTGGGAGGGGGGAGGAATCCTCCTCCCCCACGAATCCGTGTCTTGCCCCACAAAGACTCCTTGATCCTTTCTTGGTTTTCAAGCAAACTCCAAGAAATCTACTAGAACCTTCCAGAACATTCCGAAACCTTCTAGAATCTCCGTACAAACACTCCGGAACATTTCCTAACTTAGAAAATGATCCCCAATATAAGAATCTCATTCTCCGGACAATTCCGGATCTCCTCGTGATGTCCCGGATCCAATCCGAGACTCCGAACAACATTCGGTCTCCAACGCACATTCCATATCTACTTAAAACAACTTCGAACCTTAAGTGTGTCACCCTACGGTTCGTGAATATGCAGACATGATGAAGACACCTCTCCGATCAATAACCATCAGCGGGATCTGGAGATCCATAACGGCTCCCACATACTCAACGATGACTTTGTGATCGATAGAACCATTAACATACGAAATCAATTCCCTTTGTCACGCGATATTCTACTTATCCGAGGTTTGATCGTCGGTATCTCCATACCTAGTTCTACCTCGTTACTGATAAGTACTCTTTACTCGTTCCATGTTATGTCATCCCTTGTGACCTAGTCACATGCTTGCAAGCTAACTAGATGACATTCCACTGAGAGGGCCCAGAGCATATCTATCCGTCATATGGATGGACAAATCCCAATCTTGGTCCATGCGCTTCAACACATACTTTCAGAATACCCAATGACACCTTTATAACCACCCCGTTACGAAGCGGTGTTTGATGTCATCAAAGTACCCATCCGGTGATGGTGATTAACATAACCTCATGGTAGAAGGATTAGGTTACTATGCATTTGAAAGCTTATAGCAATATGAACTTAATGACTTGATCTTATGCTACGCTTACTATGGGTGTGTGTCCATCACATCATTCTCCTAATGATATAACCTTGTTATTAATGACATCCAATGTCCATGATCAGGAAGCCATGATCATCAATTAATCAACAAGCTAGTTCCACAAGAGGCTTACTAGGGACTCTTTTATGTTTACAAAACACACATGTATTAGTGTTTCCTTATAATACAATTATAGCATGGGATGTAAACATTCATCATAAACACAAAGATATAATAATAACCACTTTTATTATTGCCTCTTGGGCATATCTCTAACAGTCTCCCACTTGCACTAGAGTCAATAATCTAGATTACATGGTAATATACCTAACACCCATGGCGTTCTGGTGTTGGTCATGCTTTGCTCTAGGGAGAGGTTTAGTCAACGGATCTGCCACATTCAGATCAGTGTGTACTTTGCAAATCTTTATGTCACCATCTCGGACATACTCGTGAATAGCATGGAAACGTAACTTGATGTGCTTCAGCTTGCTATGTGACCTTGGCTCCTGTGCATTAGCTATGGCACCTATGTTGTCACAGTAGATGGCCATCGGGTCCAATGCACCGGGAACCACGCCAAGTTCAGTAATGAACTCCTTCATCCATATGGCTTCTTGTGCAGCCTCTGAAGCAGCTATGTATTCCGATTCAGTTGAAGATTTCGCCACAACGCTTTGCTTGGCACTCCTCCAGCTCACTGCAGCACCATTCAAAATAAATACGTATCCAGACTATGACTTCGAGTCATCTGGATCGGTGTTCCAACTAGCATCAGTGTAACCGTTTACAACAAGCTGTTCATCACCTCCATAAGAAAGAACCATATCCTTAGTCCTATTCAGGTACTTTAGGATATTCTTGACCGCTGTCTAGTGTTCCATTCCAGGATCACTTTGATATCTGCTAGTCAAACTAACAACATGTGCTATATCCGGTCTTGTACACAACATGGCATACATGATAGAACCTATGGCCGAGGCATAGGGAATATTATTCATCTTTTCTCTATCTTCTGCCGTAGCCGGACTTTGAGTCTTACTCAAGGTCTTACCTGACAACATGGGCACGAACCCCTTCTTGCTCTCTTCCATTCTAAACTTCTTTAGAAATTTGTCTAAGTATGTACTTTGTGAAAGAGCTATTAGGCGTCTTGATCTATCTCTATAAATCTTGATGCCTAGAATATATGCCGCTTCGCCAAGATCCTTCATTGAAAAACTATTATTCAAATAGGTTTTGACGCTATTAAGAAGTTCTATATCATTCCCAATCAACAATATGTCATCTACATATAATACTAGGAATGCTACAG
The DNA here is from genome assembly GCA_916181665.1 of Avena sativa. Classification (NCBI taxonomy): domain Eukaryota; kingdom Viridiplantae; phylum Streptophyta; class Magnoliopsida; order Poales; family Poaceae; genus Avena; species Avena sativa. The sequence goes on from OV702291.1 coordinate 355,861,249, forward strand.
AGCTCCCACTCACTTTCTTGTAAATACAAGCTTCTCCATAAGTTTGTATAAATCCAAAGTTTTTGATTACTTTATCAAAACGTTGATTCCAACTCCGGGATGCTTGCTTCAGTCCATAAATGGAGCGCTGAAGTTTGCATACCTTGTTAGAATCTTTAGGATCAACAAAACCTTTGGGTTGTACCATATACAACTCTTCCTCAATGTCACCATTAAGGAACGCCGTTTTGACATCCATCTGCCAAATTTCATAATCAAAATATGCAGCGATTGCTAACAAAATCCTTACAGACTTTAGCTTCGTTACTGGTGAGAAAGTCTCATCGTAGTCAACTCCTTGAATTTGTCGGAACCCTTTTGCGACAAGTCGAGATTTATAGACGGTAACATTACCATCAGCATTTGTTTTTCTTTTGAAAATCCATTTGTTCTCGATAGCCTTACGGCAATCCGGTAAGTCCACCAAAGTCCACACTTGGTTTTCGTACATGGATCCCATTTCGGATTTCATGGCTTCTAGCCATTTGTCGGAATCTGGGCTCACCATAGCTTCTTCATACGTCACAGGGTCATCAGTGTTGTCCACCAACATGACGTTCAAGGCAAAGTCATACCAATCAGGAGTGGTATGAACTCTCGTTGACCTGCGAGGTTCAGTAGTAACTTCATTCTAAATTTCATGATCACCATCATGAGCTTCCTCTCCAATTGGTGCAGGCGGCACAAAAACATCTTCCGGTGCTGCGCTACTCTCAACTCCGAGAGAAGGTTCAATAACCTCGTCGAGTTCTACTTTCCTTCCAGTCACTTCCTTCGAGAGAAACTCCTTCTCAAGAAAGGATCCATTCTTGGCAACGAAAACTTTGCCTTCGGATCTATGATAGAAGGTATACCCAATTGTTTCTTTAGGGTATCCTATGAAGACGCATTTCTCCGCTTTGGGTTCAAGCTTATCAGGTTGTAACTTCTTTACATACGCTTCGCAACCCCAAACTTTAAGGAACGACAACTTAGGTTTCTTACCAAACCACAATTAGTACGGTGTCGTTTCAACAGATTTAGATGGTGCCCTATTTAAAGTGAATGCGGCTGTCTCTAATGCATAGCCCCAAAACGATAGTGGTAAATCTGTAAGAGACATCATAGACCGAACCATATCTAAGAGAGTTCGACTACGACGTTCAGACACACCATTACGCTGTGGTGTTCCCGGCGGTGTCAACTGCGAAAGTATTCCACATTTCTTTAAATGCATGCTAAACTCATAACTTAGATATTCACCTCCGCGGTCAGAACACGGAAACTTTATCTTCTTGTTATGATGATTTTCCACTTCACTTTGAAATTCCTTAAACTTCTCGAAAGTTTCGGACTTATGTTTCGTAAAGTAGACATACCCATATCTACTTAAGCCATCCGTGAAAGTGAGAACATAACGATATCCACCACGCGATGCTACACTCATTGGACCGCACACATCGGTATGTATTATTTCCAATAAGTCTGTAGCTCGCTCCATTATTCCAGAGAATGGAGTCTTAGTCATTTTTCCCATTAGACATGCTTCGCATCTTTCAAGTGATTCAAAATCAAGTGATTCAAGAAGTCCATCAGAATGGAGTTTCTTCATACGCTTCACTCCAATGTGACCAAGACGATAGTGCCACATGTATGTAGAATTATCATTCAATTTTATTCGTTTAGCATCTATGTTGTGAACATGTGTATCACTACTATCGAGATTCAATAAGAATAAACCATTCATCTCAGGTGCATTACCATAAAAGATATTACTCATATAAATCGAACAACCTTTATTCTCAGACTTAAAAGAGTAACCGTCTCGCAATAAACAAGATCCAGATATAATATTCATGCTTAACGCAGGCACCAAATAACAATTATTCAAATTTAAAACTAATCCCGAAGGTAGATGTAGAGGGAGAGTGCCGACGGCGATCACATCAACCTTGGAGCCTTTTCCAACGCGCATCGTCACCTCGTCTCTTGCCAGTCTTCGTTTATTCCGCAACTCCTGTTTCGAGTTACAAATATGCGCAACCAAACCAGTATCAAATACCCAGGCACTACTACAATTACTAGTAAGATACACATCAATAACATGTATATCAAATATACCTTTCTTCTTGATGTTGCCGTTCTTCAGATCCGCCAGGTACTTGGGGCAGTTACGCTTCCAGTGACCAGCACCCTTGCAGTAGAAGCACTCAGTTTCAGGCTTAGGACCAGCCTTGGGCTTCTTAGCAGGTGCGGCAACTTTCTTGCCGTCCTTATTGAAGTTGCCCTTTTTCTTAGGCTTGCCCTGTTTCTTGAAATTGGTGGTCTTATTAACCATCAACACTTGGTGCTCCTTCTTGATCTCCACTTCAGCAGTTTTCAGCATGGACGATAGTTCAGGCAACGTCTTGTTCATGCAGTGCATATTGTAGTTCATCACAAAGTTCTTATAACTCGGTGGCAGTGATTGGAGGACACGGTGAATCCCTAACTCATTAGGAATTGTTATCCCCAACTCTTGGAGCTTGTTTACGTGCCCAGACATGGTGAGCACGTGCTCGCTAACGGAGCTTCCCTCTTCCATTTTGCAGGTAAAGAACTTTTTGGAGGCCTCATAGCTCTCCACGGCCGCGTGAGTCTCAAAAATGAGCTTGAGCTCCTTAATGATCTCGAACGGGTCGTGGTGCTCAAAACGCTTCTAGAGCTCCGTTTCTAAACCGCACAGGATGGCACACTGAACTGTGGAGTAATGATTTTTCTGAGTGGCATAAACATTCTTTACGTCATCGGTGGCATCATCTGCAGGTGGGTCACCTAGCGGTGCTTCGAGCACATAGGTCATCTTACCAGCCCTGAGGACAATCTTCAGACCATGGAGCCAGTCCGTGAAGTTGCTTCCATTGTTATTAAGTTTTTCTTTCTCTAGGAACGCATTGAAATTGATGGAGAGGTTCGCCATAATCTACAACACATTTGCAGGTAGTTTAGACTAAGTTTATGATAAATTGAGTTCAATTTTAATTCTTAAATTAACTAGGTGAACTCCCACTCAAAACAACATCCCTCACATTGTCTTAGTGATTACATGAACCAAGTCCACTACACCAAGTCTGATCTTCACGAGAGAAGATGTAGTTTCATCGGCGAACAATCTTCATGTTCATCATATCACTTATATGATTCATGCTCTACCTTTCGGTATTCCGTGTTTCGAGACCATGTCTGTACATGCTAGGCTCGTCAAGATTAACCTTAGTTTCCGCATGTGCAAATCTGGCTTGCACCCGTTGTATGCACACGTAGAATCTATCACATCCGATCATCACGAGATGCTTCGAGACGACGAGTCTTAGCAACGGTGCCAACTAAGGACGAACACTTTATTACTTGAAATTTAGTGAGAGGGATCATCTTATAATGCTACTGTCGCGATCTAAGCAATACAAGATGCATAAAGGATTAACATCACATGCAATTCATAATTAGTGTGATATGATATGGCCCTTTCTTCTTATGCCTTTGATCTCCATCTCCAAAGCACGGACATGATCTCCATCATCACCAGCATTGCGTCAAGGTCAGTGGCACCGCTTCATGGTTGTCCATCATCACCAGCAACTATTACAACTACTTGAAATAAAGCTATTACAAGATGAATAGACACGCAGGTCTTAACAGAATTAAAGACAACCATTAGGCTCCTGCCGGTTGCCATATTACAACAAAGATCATTGCATACATCAAATATAATCACAATCACATGATGGCCATATCACATCACAAAACCCCTGCAAAAACAAGTTAGACGCCTCTAATTTTCTTTGCATGTTTTACGTGGTTTGGGGCTTTCAAATAAGAATGGATCTTACCTACGAAACTGAACCACAACATTGATACAAGTGCTATCAAGTGCAAAGTATAGATTGGATCTATACTATGATGGGAGAGACAGACACCCGCAAAGCCACTTGTGCAAAGCAAGTTACACGTCAAGCGTGGAGCAAGTCTCATGTGCGATGACATGTAAGGTTAGCCCGAGCCGCTTCATCCCACCATACCGCAAGATGCAAAGTACACAAAGCAAAAGACGGCATGAGCACCAACGCCCACAAAACCATTGTGTTCTACTCGTGCAACAGATCTACGCATAGATACGGCTCTGAGACCACTGATGGGTTCGTAGCATGGAAAACAAAAACTTTCTACCGCAACAACGAACAAAACCCAGATCTAATCTAGATAAAAGCCAAGATCTAATCTATTAGACATGTGCAACGAGATAGATCTGTACTAACCCTCGTAGAACCGAAAGCGTTACGAGATTAGATCTCGGGGTTGATGTAGTCGATCACTTCCGATCTCAAGATTGTGTGGACGATCCTTCCGGCGCCGCGTTCCGGCAGCGCTTCCGCAGTCGGTCACACGTGCGGAGTCGAAGCAGACCTTCCTCTCCCTGTTCCAGCGAGCAACGGAGGTAGTAGATCTTCTCCACGGAATCCCAGTAGCACGACGGTGTGGTGGTGGTGGTGGAGTAGAGAATTCTGTAGGGCTTTGCCTAAGCCGGAGCAGAGCGAAGGAGGAGGAGAGAGGCGGCGGCTAGGGTTTGTTATGGGAGAGTGCTCAGGGTTGGCGCCCCCTCCCCTCTATTTAAAGGAGGGATGCGCCATGGGAGGGGGATTCCTAGTAGGACTCCCCTCCCTCCTTGGCCGGCGGATTGGGAGGGGGGAGGAATCCTCCTCCCCCATGAATCCGTGTCTTGCCCCACAAAGACTCCTTGATCCTTTCTTGGTTTTCAAGCAAACTCCAAGAAATCTACTAGAACCTTCCAGAACATTCTGAAACCTTCTAGAATCTCCATACAAACACTTCGGAACATTTCCTAACTTAGGAAATGATCCCCAATATATGAATCTCATTCTCCGGACAATTCTGGATTTCCTCGTGATGTCCCGGATCCAATCGGAGACTCCGAACAACATTCGGTCTCCAACGCACATTCCATATCTACTTAAAACAACTTCGAACCTTAAGTGTGTCACCCTACGGTTCGTGAATATGCAGACATGATGAAGACACCTCTTCGATCAATAACCATCAGCGGGATCTGGAGATCCATAACGGCTCCCACATACTCAACGATGACTTTGTGATCGATAGAACCATTAACATACGAAATCAATTCCCTTTGTCACGTGATATTCTACTTATCCGAGGTTTGATCGTCGGTATCTCCATACCTAGTTCTACCTCGTTACTGATAAGTACTCTTTACTCGTTCCATGTTATGTCATCCCTTGTGACCTAGTCACATGCTTGCAAGCTAACTAGATGACATTCCACCGAGAGGGCCCAGAGCATATCTATCCGTCATATGGATGGACAAATCCCAATCTTGGTCCATGCACTTCAACACATACTTTCAGAATACCCAATGACACCTTTATAACCACCAAGTTACGAAGCGGTGTTTGATGTCATCAAAGTACCCATCCGGTGATGGTGATTAACATAACCTCATGGTCGAAGGATTAGGTTACTATGCATTTGGAAGCTTATAACAATACAAACTTAATGACTTGATCTTATGCTACGCTTACTATGGGTGTCTGTCCATCACATCATTCTCCTAATGATATAACCTTGTTATTAATGACATCTAATGTCCATGATCAGGAAACCATGATCATCAATTAAGCAATAAGCTAGTTCCACAAGAGGCTTACTAGGGACTTTTTTATGTTTACAAAACACACATGTATTAGTGTTTCCTTATAATACAATTATAGCATGGGATGTAAACATTCATCATAAACACAAAGATATAATAATAACCACTTTTATTATTGCCTCTTGGGCATATCTCCAACAAACTCTTGGTCCGTTAAAAACACAAAAGGAATTTTAAAGCTCCCGAAGGTCCGTTAAAGTAACTTCACTATGCTTCATCTTCCTGAGGTTTTGATAAACCTAGGTCTACTAGGGAAAAAGAGCTATACTACATCCATAATCCGGATCAAAGGTATCAACCCTTTTTCTGACGCCGTTGCCAAGGAAGCAATAGGTACCCTGGTGAGGTTAGTAGGAACATTGCTAGTTTTAATTCCTGTTTTTAATTTTGTTAGTTTGCTTTGAGTCTTTATTTGAAAACCAAAAAAAATTAGTTAGACATTAGATTCTTGTTTTTATTATCATAAGTCTCTTTTTAAGAAAACCAAAAAACATAGTAAATATGGCGGAAAAGAAGCTTGGGGAGTTTGGAACTCCCAATAATGATTATTTGTGTACTCCTATTACTCGGCCAACAAATTGCTACTAATGACTACGAAATTAAGCCCCATTATTTAAGTTTGGTTCAACATAATCAATTTGGAGGCTCTGCTGTTGAGGACGTAGGTATGCACTTGAATACTTTAACTGAAATATGTGATATGATGCGTATAAAAGATGTTGACCCCAATGTGGTCAAATTGTGCTTATTTCCTTTCTCTATTAGAGGAAGAGCAAAAGAATGGTTGCTATCTTTGTCTAGAAATACTAATACATCATGGGTGGAATGTACTTCTTTATTTATGACTATATTTTTTCCACCCACAAAGACTATGCAACTAAGATCAAATATTACTAGATTTAGACAGGAAGAGCATGAGCCACTAGGGCTTGCATGGGATAGAATGAAAGAATGCATGAGAAACTATCCTAGTCATGGGATGGAAGATTGGTTAATTCTCCATTTACTTTATAATGCTCTTAATCATGTGTCTAAGTCTATGCTTGATACTGTAGCTAGAGGAACATTTATGGGTAAATATATTACCGAAGCAAAGCAGCTGCTAGACAATATGCAAGACAACCATGCCTAGTGGCATGTGGATAGATCAAACACAAAGAAGGTGAGCTCTGTCTCACCATAAGAAAATGAAGAACTCAATGCCAAGCTAGACGAGCTCATATTAGCCATAAAAGGTAAGGAAACCCAGGTAAGAGCTATCCTAGAAACTAATATTGAAGAAATATACTTCATAGCTTGTAATGATTATAACCCTGCTTGGAAGAAGAATTATAATCCTAATTTTCAAAAACACTATCCTAGTCCTATAGGTAACTCTAATAATAATATGGAATCAAGTAATGGTAGTCTCCAAGAAACACTTAAGTCTTTTATAGACTCACAAAATGAGCAAAACAATATCCTTGTTAAAATAATGGAGAACCATGATGCTATGCTTGGTAAATTATCTAACCAAGCTATTAGTTTGAGAAATGATTTGCAGGCCCTCCAAGAAAGAATGAGGATCGTTGAGGCACAACTAGGTAAGATAACCAAGAGTCAAACTCTCATTCTAGCTAAATTTGCAGGTAAAGCTGAGCCCAATCCTGTTGAAGACCTCAAGATGATGAGAATCCAAAGAGAGGAGCCTGAAGAACTTGATTATAGTAATGCTCCTTCACCAAGTTACACCATTGAAGATCTTGTAAAAAGGATCAACATGAAGATTCCGGTAAGTGAAGGAAATGATGAAGCCATGCATCAACAATTCGTTAATCAGATAGCAATAAAGGTACGTGACCTTGAAGAAGAATATAAGAAAATTGCTGAAAAATTACCTATTAAACTTGATGATATATTTGAGGCTACTATTAAGATTAAAATTGGGACAAATGAGATAGGTGCACTTTGTGATATAGGTGCAAGCATTTCAACGATTCCAAAGAGACTTTTTAATAAGTTAAACCTTGGCTCTTTTGAAATCACCGAGTTAAAATTACATCTTGCAGATTCTACCTACAAACAAGCTGTAGGAATTAAGGAGAATACTTTAGTATACATTAAAGGTTGTCCTTCTCTTATTGATTTTGTTATTGTTGACATGCCTGAAGATGCTACTGCTCCTATTATATTAGGTCGTCCTTTCTTAAGAACTATTAAGGCTTTGATTAGTCTACACAAAGGGAACGTGAAGCTTCAATTGCCTTCGCGGGATCCTTTTGTTATTCATTTCCCCAGGAAGAAGAAAGCCAAGCATGATGAAAAGGAGGCCATCACTTTGAAGGCTAACTATTTTGGAGTGGGTGTTCCACTCATCTGGCGTAAGTGAGAAAAATCAAGGTCAAGCTATTGACCATAAAAGAGCGCTCTATGGGAGGCAACCCATGTGAAATAAAGGTTTGAGTTAAGTTTTAAGTTTTAGTTTAAGTTTATGTTTAATAAAGAGTGCTAGAAAACTCCAGCTGAGGAGAAGAAGTTCGGTAGTACTAACAACCCTGTTATATATATGTTGTTGTTGGTCGACAATTTTTACTGTCAACTTTTTGTAAAAAACAAGGTATTTCGCTAAGTTTCATAATAAGAAATAATTCTCGAAGAAACAGAAATTTTTTGATGGCTACAGAGAGTTTAACGATCAACTATACGGCAGGAAGAAAAATTCTGGTTGTATAGTTCTGGCCATATAGATATTTTTTCCATCGACAATTTTTCTGTCAAAAGTACTGATGGTTTAACGATCAACTATACGGCAGGAATAAAAATTCCGGCCGTATAGTTCTGGTCGTATAGATATCGATGCCTTCGTACAATTTCTTTTCCAGGTACAGACGGTTTTATGACCAACTATACGGCGGGAACACATTGTTCTGACCATATAATTATGGCCGTATAGCTGCACTGCCAGGTGGAAACCCTAAAATTTTGACAGCGGGCCAACTATACTGCGGGAACACATTGTTTCGGCCGTATAGTTTGCCCATATAGTTGCATCCGACCACAAAAATGACATGGGAGGTACCTCCAACCCCAAAAACTTCAATCATTTTTCTCTCTTCTACCTCCAAACTCTCTCAAAACCTCAAGAGATCTTCATCTCTACTCATTTTCGTTCGATTTCCTCGCACACAAGTGATCTACGGCATGTTTTGCCTCCGATCCTCCAATTACTTTTTGCAAATTCATATTCGATCTATCGTCATTGTCAATCTATGGTGAGACCTACTATGAACTAATTGCCATGATTCTCTTGCCTAGATTATTATTTTGAGGGGATTCTTTAGCACGCTATGATGAGGAATATGTTATGCTTGTTATTGTTGGATCAAAAAATAACTTTGTCTTTCTTTATTATTTTAGATGATGAACACAAGGATCCAAACTCGTGGTCGTGCCGCTGCTAGCGCTTCTCGGGTTGTCACTCAAGAACGCATGGGGATACGGTTCAGGAATGAGCTCCAACGTGATCGCTTCGATAGGATCAAGAACCAAGAATTGAAGCCACAAAGTGGGCTTGCCCCATTATATTGAACCAACTCGATATTTCAAATGACTTTAATTTAGTCTTCAATAGGGTTGGCCTGCAAAACTTTGTATTCAATGATTGCGTACTTATCGCCGGTGAACTCTTGAATTTCTAAGTTCCTTGCAAAGCACCGTTAAACTATGGCATGGAGAGGACATGATTTCTTTTCGGCTTATGAAAAACAATTACACTTTATCACTAGATGAATGGTGTGCATGCTTTAATTTTCCAAACAATAATGATAATGACTTGCGCATATCCTTTACTGGCTTAGACCCTTCCCCGGAACAATATTATAATAGAATGAGCTTCACTTCTATAGTGAGCAAGGGGAAGAATATTCAACATCCTACAATTTGCTATTTGTTCTATGTTATTGATAACACCTTGCTAGCACGAAATGAGTTCAGGAGACTCAGTGAGGAGAACATCTTATTCCTTGCAAAGGCTACTTTCAACAACTGCAACTTTTCACTCAACTTGGGTGCAATCCTTGTGTGCTACCTGGAGCACCAATCCTCCCAAAGCCAAGGACCAATTATAGGTGGAGACGTCATCACTGTGCTTGCCATTTCCCTAGGCATCAACCTAGGTGAGTTGCAACCTGTGCTAGGTGAGTGACGTGTTGGTTTCTCTACTTTAAAAGCTTGTAGAATGCTCACTAGGAGAGGTGTTACTTATTACTTGCATATTGCTAGAGCTGGGCGTATCTACCCTGCTCCTTTTCTTAATGGTATTTTCTCTATCGAGGAAGGACATTTGCTATATTACTTGCAAGTTGATCAAGACCAACCTAAGGAGGAGATTCCGGATGAGGATGAGGAGCAAGAAGAGGAGCAAGAAGTTCCTTATCAAGAGTACCAGCCACCAACCTGGTTCGCTACATACCAAGACTTCCAAGAACTTGGAGGGACTATGGAGAGAATTCATAGGCTCTCCTTGAACCTCCGAGGAACAACTAGCGATTTATCAACTCAATTTGTGAACTAGAGTTCCGACTTTTTCCTGCTGCCACAATGATTTGAAGGGCTTGTAAAAGCCTAAGCTTGGGGAAGTTTCCTCATTTATCTTTATTTGGCGTTCATTTGATTTTATTTATTTCGAGGTTATGTTTTTAATTCAAGTATATAAGAACTCGAGTTGGTTTCCCCAACACTTTATCTTTAGTTATTTATATTTGCTTTCGAGATTTTCTAGCCGAGCTTTGCCGCCAATTTTATATTCTTTAATTCCCTCTCTTAAAAACAAGAAAAATATTTGTCCATTTATCTTTATTTTTCCTCTTTCTTTTCTTTTTGCCTAGAGGTTCTCATGTATTTGCAGGAAGAATGATTGACTTCGAGTTTCCAAGAAACGAATCAAAAAGGAAGAGAGAAGTGGAACCAAACATGAGAGGTATGCCTTATGACTCCCCACTTTTGAAGTTTGAGAAACCCATGCTAGTTAGTAGTTAATGTTGAGATGTTATATTGGAGGAGTGATTCTTTGTATTCTAGTAAAATTTTGTTTGCATGGGTGTTTAGTTGGGTACATTTTGTTCCTGCTCTTGTAGTTAACCAAGTCTTGCCTAAATATTTGCTAAACAATTGGAATAAGAAAAAGTCTCACAATTTAAGGCTTGGGTGTTGTAGTGTTTAGTCTTGAAGGCTTTATTTCTAGAGAAACTCAACACCACAAAAAATGTTGATTGACTTGATAGCTCACTTTAAAAGGATTTGTTCGATTGGATTAATGTTTACGGTTTTTGTGAGCATGCCAAAGTTTGACATGTGAATCATAAGAATGATATAGCTTTAAGCGTGTCAAACTTCATGGGATGCCAACAACTCCGCTAGCCTATGAATGATCTTCATGGGGAAACTCCTAGATTTCGGCCATGAGTTGATTAAACATATGTAGTAGCATGCTATAATGGGTAAGATTCTTGGCACTCCCGGGTAGCTATGTTCATGATGGAATCACTCCTCTGGCTGTTATGAGTAATCATTGTACAAAAGGAACAAAATCCTTAGTGATGCCACAAGTGTCCATCATAGCCCGATAAACTAATTAAAATCTTTGGCATGCTCTCAATTACTTAAGAACTGAAATTCTTGAAGGACAATGAATAGAAAAGTAGTGCTTGAAAAGTCTTGATTTATTGATGTGGGAGAATTGAGATACTCTAGTATATATTGTTTTCATGATAACTCTCACACTCTCAATTTTACGTGATTATACTTTATTGTTCAAAGGCAAGCCTATGAGTTGATTACATGACATGGAATAAAGTTTACTCATTTGAATCATCCATGTTAACAGTAATTTTGCTGCGCTATAAGGATGCATAAAAACCCTTATGATATGCTTGCCATTACTCTATCTATGCTGAAGTTTTTCAGATTTATAAAAATTGGAGGAAACATGAGACTACCAATCATGAGTAAGATCATCATCTTGTTATTTCAGTTTAAATGCGGAGTTCCTTTTTGGTTTTGGTTTTCTTGCTCGAGGATGATCAAGTTTAATCTTGGGGAGGTTAATGGCTCTGAAATATACCATCTACGTCCACATTTAAACTAGATATTATTCATATTTTTGATGAAATATCTCTCTAAATCCTGCCACTAATGCCTAATGATCAAAGGGGTATGTAATCCTTTCTTTCTATTTTTCCCTACGCAAATAATGATGTTTGATGATGGGAATCACTACATTAAAGTCAAAGATATGAGATTTCCAACAACCCAAAGAAACCAGGAGTCGTGAAGTGGGGATAGACGCTTTAACGACCAACTATATGGCGGGAATAAAATTCCGGCCGTATAGTTCCGGTCGTATAGTTGCCATCAACACCGCTAGGTCAAACCGAACAACTTTCATGAAGGGACCCCTATATAAAGAGGCCTCGGGTGACAAGAAAAGAGATCTCTTCCCGATCATCAGCCACCCCCAGATCTCCATCCACAACACCGAAGAGCCACCAGAGGAATAGACTTAGATCTAATCTCCAAACCGTTCTCCACCACCATAGCCATATTCCACCACTTGTAATAGTAGATCTCTTCTTCAATTGGTGACATTGTAAGACTATTTGCTATCAATCTCATGATTTACACTACAATGTTTATGATCTTTGATCTCATCTCTATGTGTGGGTAATTCTCCTTGGGCTAAGGGCTTCAGCCTAGCCATGTAGCTTTTGTGCATGTTATTTATCATAGATGGGATCATGTATTAGTTTGTATGACATGATGATTATTGTATCCTCTCTTTCCTCAATCTAAGGACTTGTCTGGTACCCAAGACCCTGAGGATTGAGCTAGGTATAGGGAGTATGAGTAATGACTAATCTGCAGGTTGGGAACCCTAGTGACAGAATGGGTAACACGGTTATATGTGCGGTATTTACGTGGGATTAATTGTGACATCACTATGCATATCATTAGTTCTCTTTCTTCTACGGATGAGACTAGTAGGTTATTGCTATAAGCGGTTGCAGAGGCAATAGCAATTATGGATGCATTGCCCACATATAATTTCTCGTACTCTAACAATTACATGCATACTTTCTTTGCATCTTTTATTCCCATCAGATGTTTTGCACAACTATAGGTGAAACCAAAGACCCTAGGCCCTCTCTCTCCATCATCAACAACAACAAAAGACGCAAACTCTTGGTCTAGTAAAAACACAGAAGGAATTCTAAAACTCCCGAAGTTCCATTAAAGTAACTTCACTACGCTTCTACTTCCTAAGGATTCGATAAACCTAAGTCTACTAGGCAAAAAGAGCTATACTACATCTGTAATCCTGATCAAAGGTATCACCACACACACTCCAATAAATGTGGTGATGCAACTTCTATCACACTGGTTCACCATTCCCATGTGGCAGTTGCATTCCAGGGGCTTTTTGGGTTTTCTGGCCATGGTTTGACACATGGAATCTCTAGAGATCAATGCATGTGTTCTTTTCAAATCCGCACCTTGATCCATGCCACACACACACTCCAATAGATGTGGTGATGCAACTTCTATCACACTGGTTCACCATTCCCATGTGGCAGTTGCATTCCAGGGGCTTTTTGGGTTTTCTGGCCATGGTTTGACACATGGAATCTCTAGAGATCAATGCATGTGTTCTTTTCAAATCCGCACCTTGATCCATGCCACACACACACTCCAATAGATGTGGTGATGCAACTTCTACCACACTGGTTCACCATTCCCATGTGGCAGCTGCATTCCAGGGGATTTTTTTTGCTTTTTGGCCATGTGGTTTGACACAAAGAATCTCTAGAGATCAACGCATGTGTTCTTTTCAAATCTACACCTCGCTCAACATGACCACACACACTCCAATGCATGTGGTGATGCAACTTCTATCACACTGGTTCACCATTGCCATGTGGCAGTTGCATTCCAGGGGCTTTCTGACCATGGTTTGACACATGGAATATCTATAGAACAATGGATGTGTTCTTTTCAAATCCATACCTTGATCCACATGACCACGCGCACTCCAATGGATGTGGTGATGCAAATTCTATCACAATGGTTCACCATTCCCATGTGGCAGTTGCATTCCAGGGGCTTTCTGACCACACATGTAGTCTCGAGAGTAAATGCATGTGTTCTTTTCAAATTCACACCTTGATCACATGACCACACATACTCCAATGGATGTGGTGATGCAACTTCTATCACACTAGTTCACCATTCCCATGTGGCAGTTACATTCTAGGGGATTTTTGGGCTTGTTGGCCACGTGGTTTCACACAAAGAATATCTAGAGATCAATGCATGTGTTCTTTTTAAATCCACACCCTTATCCCCATAACCACACACTCCAATAGATGTGGTGATGCAACTTCTGTCACACTGGTTCACCATTCCATGTGGAAGTTCCTTTCCAGGGGCTTTTTGGGATTTCTAACCATGGTTTCACACATGGAGTCTCTAGAGATCAATGCATTTTTATCTTTACAAAACCACATCTTGATCCACATGACCACACACACTCCAATGGATGTAGTGATGCAACTTCTGTCACACTGGTTCACCATTCCATGTGGCAGTTGCATTAAAGGGGATTTTTGGACTTTCTGACCAGACATGTAGTCTCTACAGTCAATGCATGTGTTATTTTCAAATCCACCTTGATAACATGACCACACACACAGTCGAATGGATGTGGTGATGCAACTTCTGTCACACTAGTTCACCATTCCCATGTGGTAGTTGCATTCCACATGGGGTTTTGGGCTTTCTAACCATGGTTTGACACATGGAATCTCTAGAGATGAATGCATGTGTTCTTTTTCAATCCACATCTTGATCCACGTGACCACACACACACTCCAATGGATGTGGTGATGCAACTTCTATCACACTAGTTCACCATTCCCATGTGGTAGTTTCATTCTAGGGGATTTTGGGGCTTTTTGGCCATGTGGTTTAACACATGGAATCTCTAGAGAGAAATGCATGTGTTATTTTCAAATCCACACCTTGATCCACATGACCACACACACTCCAATAGATGTGGTGATGCAACTTCTATCACACAAGTTCACTATTCCCATGTGGCAGTTGCATTCTAGGGGATTTTGAGGCTTCCTGACCATGGTTTGACACTTGGAATAGCTAGAGATCAATGGTTGTGTGATTTTCAAATCCACACCACACACACTCCCATATACGTGGTGATGCAACTTCTATCACACTGGTTCACCATTCCCATGTGGCAGTTGCATTCTAGGGGCTTTTTGGGCTTTCTGGCCATGTGGTTCGACACAAAGAATCTCTAGAGATCAATGCATGTGTTTTTAAAAAATTCACACCATGATCCAGATGACCACACACACGGGTTTGTTTGTCTATGGTGCCAAAGTTCGGAGGCCAGCGCATGGCGGTACCTAAGTTGCCTGAAATTACCGCGTTTCGAAAAGCTGGGCCGCCAACTACTGAGAGGGGCCATTTCGAGGCAAACTCTTCTCACCACTGCCAAATTCAAACATTCCGTTAAACCGCCCTGTGAAGTAGACGGTCAGGACCCTCATGTCAGTCATCTGTCCATGAGGCGAGCGCTAACCCGGCAACCTCTTAGGCAAATTGAGGAACTAAGTGGATTGGATGCGTTGACCAATTTCACAAATCCATTCCCACCTTTCCCCTGGCACCGGCGGCATCAGAATCCACCCTCCAGGCAGGACGGTCCCTTCGGACATTTGACTTCCGGTGCCAAGTTGCTGCGCCCAGTCGCTGAACCTGAGCTCCAATGGCGCATGTCGTAGCCGCTGTTGCGAGGCTCTAGCCCGCATCCGCCACCGACGAGCCGAGCAGCTCGGAGGATGGCAGATCCTACTACCAAGTAAGAAGAAGTTCTGGCTACAAGCAGGTGAGCTACCCTTCTCTTTGCTATTCGCACTAATTATAACTGCTAGCTGGCTACTGAACCTCAAATCGTTTGTTAGCCCAACGCTGACAAACATATTTTGTCCACAGTTTTCTATCAAGTGGGATCTCCGCAGACCACCATTACCTGGTTACGGTAAGCCTCTTCAGGTACGACTCTAAGGTCAAGTGGTATGGATACCATTGTATCACGATGGAAGAAGCGCCTGTGCAAATATGGACTATATCTGGTATGGTTGTTGCTCTGCGTAATCATGATGAATTATGGCCAAAGCAGACTGCAAAGTTTAGATTCATGGATGAACGTGGCATCATGGTTCCTCTAACGTGTGACAGTCAGCTAATTGGGTTGATGAAAAGGTATGCTTCGGCTTGCATGTTTGAGCTGAAATGTGATGTACTGGATGTGGAAGCTGCTGCAACTGGGAGTCACCCTTCTATTCTTGGACAGGGTGGTTGCTCGAACCCAATTATCTCCTGGTAAGCAAAAGTCTCTTGCGGTTCGCATGTTTGTGCTAAATTGTAATTTTTGTTTTATTTACTCTGTAGATATTGGGTAGTTATGCGCCAGTCCTGTTTCTTTGACAGGAAGCGCCGCAAGGTTAGAAACATGACTGCCGGGTCAGTCATTTTGCTGCCCGAAGAAATTAAAAACAAGTGGAAAGATGATGCTGGACACGATTCTGGTGCCCATTGTCCCGTCAATGCAGAGTACGTGAAGCTAAGAAAATTGACACCGAGGAAGAGGAAGAAGGCCGGAAATGAAGAAGCCAGTGGACGTGAAGGCTTGGCACCCAGGCTATGGAAGAAGGCTGCTGGCAATGAAGATGCATAGTAATGTGTTGAACTTGAACCTATATATGTAATTCGCTTAAATTCTGAATCTCTGTGTGTGGTATTTTGCTGGGCGAAACAATCTACCCACGTTCTCTGAGTAAAATGTACCGCGACTTAGGGTTTGGAAACGCCCAAGTCAGTAGTTGAATCCGAAATTGTTATTGTGCCACTTCTATCTAAAAACACGCAGCACTGGTTCCACGATTGCTGAGGGGTAGGAGGTCTCCAAATAAGACAGAATGTAAGTGGCACAGAAATAAATTATTTAAGCTGCTACACTCCACGAAGCAGCAACTTATTTCAGCTGCTGCACACAACGACATGCCAACATAAACAACAATGGCAACCGATAATGCCCAGATGAGGAGGAAATCGGTACCACTTTCTGGCCTAATCTTGAGCCCGTCTATCTCACCGCCTCTCTGCTCCTGCATCCCCTGCATCTGGCGAAGCTCCCGGATCTCCAGTAACCGGGTGTACGTGCTTCCACTTCATAAATTGTGGTTGTGCCATTTGCATGCGGCACAATCCACGTAGATTACGTTTAAACAAACCACCAATGTAAGAATACACTAGTAGAAAAGGGGTCTTTGGTCCACGGTCACGTTCACAATCTGGGACAGAGATCTAAATCAAGGCAGAAATTGATCTAAATCACAAATTCTTTCACAAATTAATCGAGATAGAGATCTAAATCGAGGCATTTCATTAATTCAACCACAAATTCTTCTAAATCACATCCTACATTAATTCAACCACTAGTCAACAATTTCACTTCCGCTGCTGCTGTCCTCCGAGCCGCCGGCTTCCTCGTCGTCGTTGGACGGAACCTCCACGATTTCCTCATTGTTCGTGAGACGGAGCACCTCTTCGCGGCGAGCGGCGGCGATGACGGTGTACTTGGTCCATCTAGGGACGGACCAGAACCTCTCCCGCCCTTCTCAGTTGCGGAGATTCTGGTGCACCACGCGCTCGTAAACGATGCGGTTGCCAATCTTGGTCTTCCGCTCCTTCTCGAACAGCGCCGGACAGTACAGGCTGGCCGCCGCGTACCGGGGCAGCGCCCTCTTCCACGTGGGCATCTGGCGGCGGTGCGCCGCGATTTTTCTCTCCATCGCGGGTCCGACAGGGACAAGGAGCGGAGCCACTGGCACCCCCGCATAGATGATGCGCCATCCGTGCGACACCATCGTGGCCGGCGGTGCGAGGATGTCGAAGTGCGCGAACATCACCGCCTCGTAAAAGTTCAGCGAGGGCATCTCCATGGCGACGCGGTGGAGATTGGAGAGGGAGCGAGGGGATGGACGACGAAGCGACGACTCGGTGGAGATTGGAGAGGACGAGGGGATGGATGACGAAGCGACGTGATGTGGCGCCTCCTATTTGTACACGAGGACGACAAAGCGACGGACGGGATATCCAAGGGGCATTGGTCAGACAAAAGGAAGTGATGCAGGGTTAAGACAGACTAACAGGAGAGCAAGTTTTTTCCTCCCTGGACTTCGGGACCACTAGTTCAGACCGCTAGGTTAACAAGTATTACTATTACAATGTAAAAATGCACGGAGCTCAAGATAAATACTAGAACTAGTTATCACACATCTCCTTGATCTTCCTAATCTTAGCCCTGATGCGCATCTTCCTGCGAGAGTAAGGATCGAATCATCTGCTCCTTCCTTTTAGCATCTTCCTTGCACACCTTCAATTGTTTCTCTGCATTTTTCCTCATGCACTTGTCAATACTCGTAGTTGTGAACTGTGGGACTTTGGCCTGGTGAAGATCATTCCTTGCTTGAGTCAGTTCTTGCTCTGCTTTAGCCTTCAGGGCCAACACCACGTCCCTCTCCTTCTTGACTTTCCTAACCTTGTCTTGCACCCTCCTGAGATCTCGGTTAACCTTGGTCGTGTCAACTGGGTCCCATAGCTTCATCTCAACACTGTCAAGAAGTGAGCTGACTACGGATTATTTCAACTCAACAGTCATATCCCATAGTTTGTCCAGCGTTTTCTGCATCGATTTGGGCCACTCTTGGTCTACCCATTTGACAACACCGCAACTTCCGCCTTGCATCATTGCACGATGTCCTTGACACCATAGAAACCTCCTGCCTGCGTTTCATCCTTCGAACGCTACAAATTTAGCAGGCACATGTACATGTTTACATAGCAGAGGACTGTCTTCATCCCCTAAACCGTGATAGTCGGAGTCATACATCATATGGTTGGCCTAACACATCATACACGCATGAGTAAACAGAGTAGATCTAGCTCAAAAATAGATAACTAGCCACAGATGATAGAGATAGAGACGATATGACTCACATCGAAATTACCGTTCATGTCGTCACGATGCGTTTCCTCGCCGTCTCCCGTAGAACCCATGGCGAGAGGGGAGGGGGGGTTGGATGTCGGAGAGGGGATTGGGATGGAGGTGCTGTTGGCTTGCGGATACGGCAGGATGGGAGTGAAGTGGGGAAAGTGGGTTCGAGGGGAAGGAAGAGAAGTACGGGGAGGAAGAGAAGTAATGGGGACGTGACACTGGGATGTGGCCCACTGAACTCCTGAGACGTGACACCCAGTGTTGCCAGTTTGTCCAGAGCAACCGTGGCCAATCATGCCGCAGAACAACCTACTCGCGGATCGCTCTCATGAAGACCATCCCAATCGTCCAAGCGCCCCGATCGAATGGTATGTAAGAATCATCAAGCAGAACAACTGTGTTAGGGCGTGCCTTCTAGAAGACTCGTTCTAACGGCCACCCATGCAATGACACTGGTCTATCCATGTATGGTTTGTGAAAAGAACAGACATGCAATCACACTAGGTGGATCCATGTGTGGTTTGTTTAGAGGAACACACATGCAATCACACTGGGTGTGGTTCATGAAAAGAACACACATGCAAAGACACTGGTGGATCCATGTGTGGTTTGTGAGGAGAACAGACATGCAATGACACTGGTGGATCCATGTGTGGTTCATGAAAAGAACAGACATGCAATCACACTGGGTGGATCCATGTATGGTTTGTTTAGAGGAACATACATGTAATGACACTAGGTGGATCCATGTGTGGTTTGTTTAGAAGAACAGACATGCAATGACTCTAGTTTTGGTTCATGAAAAGAACACACATGCAATGACACTGGTGGATCCATTTGTGGTTCATGAAAAGAACAGACATGCAATGACACAGTGTGGATCCATGTGTGGTTTGTTTGGAGGAACATACATGCAATGACACTAGGTGGATCCATGTGTGGTTTGTTTAGAAGAACAGACATTCAATGACTCTAGTTGTGGTTCATGAAAAGAACACACATGCAATGACACTAGTGGATCCATGTGCGGTTTGTGAGAAGTACAGACATGCAATGACACTGGGTGGATCCATGTGTGGTTTGTTTAGAGGAACAGACATGCAATGACATTGGTGGATCCATGTGTGGTTTGTTTAAAAGAACATACATCCAATGACACTGGCTGTGGTTCCATGTGTGGTTTGTTTAGAGGAACAGACATGCAATCACACTAGGTGTGGTTGATGAAAAGAACAGACATGTAATGACACTAGTGGATCCATATGTGGTTTGTGGAAGGAACAGACATGCAATGACTCTAGCTGTGGTTCATGAAAAGAACAGACATGCATGAAATGAACAGACATGAAATCACACTAGGTGGATCCATGTGTGGTTTGTTTAGAAGTACACACATGCAATGACTCTAGTTGTGTTTCATGAGAAGAACACACATGCAATGACACTGGTGGATCCATGTGTGGTTCATGAAAAGAACAGACATGCAATCACACTAGGTGGATCCATGTGTGGTTTGTGAAAAGAACAGACATGCAATGACTCTAGGTGGATCCATGTGTGGTTTGTTTAGAGGAACAGACATGCAATAACACTGGGTGGATCCATGTGTGGTTTGTTTAGAAGAACACACGTGCAATGACACTAGTTGTGGTTCATGAAAAGAACACACATGCAATGACACTGGGTGGATCCATGTGTGGGTTGTGAAAAGAACAAACATGCAATGACAATGGGTGGATCCATGTGTGGTTTGTATAGAGGAACATACATGCAATGGCACTGGGTGTGGTTCATCAGAAGAACAAACATGCAATCACACTAGGTGGATACATGTGTGGTTTGTTTAGAAGAACAGACATGCAATGACTCTAGCTGTGGTTCATGAAAAGAACACACATGCAATGACACTGGTGGATCCATGTGTGGTTTGTGAGAATAACATACATGCAATGACACTGGCTCTGGTTCATGAGAAGAACACACATGCAATGACACTGGTGGATCCATGTGTGGTTCATGAGAAGAACAAACATGTAATGACACTAGTTGGATCCATGTGTGGTTTGTTTAGAGGAAGAGAAATGCAATCACACTGGGTGTGGTTCATGAAAAGAACAAACATGCAATAACACTGGTGGATCCATGTGTGGTTCATGAGAAGAACACACATCCAATGACACTGGTGGATCCATGTGTGGTTCATAAAAAGAACAGACATGCAATGACATTGGGTGGATCCATGTGTGGTTTGTGAAAAGAACAGACATGCGATCACACTAGGTGGATCCATGTGTGGTTTGTTAGAGGAACATCCATGCAATCACACTAGGTGGATCCATCTGTGGTTTGTTTAGAGGAACAGACATGCAATGACACTGGTTGTGGTTCATGAGAAGAACACACATGCAATCACACTGGTGGATCCATGTGTGGTTCATGAAAAGAACATATATGCAATGACACTAAGTGGATCCATGTGTGGTTTGTTTAGAGGAACAGACATGCAATGACACTAGGTGGATCCATGTGTGGTTTGTTTAGAGGAACAAACATGCAATGACACTGGGTGTGGTTCATGAGAAGAACACACATGCAATGACACTGGTGGATCCATGTGTGGTTCATGAAAAGAACAGACATGCAATCACAGTAGATGGATCCATGTGTGGTTTTTGAAAAGAACAGACATGCAATGACACTAGGTGGATCAATGTGTGGTTTGTTTAGAGGAACAAAGATGCAATGACACTGGGTGCATCCATGTATGGTTTGATTAGAGGAATAGACATGCAATGACACTGGGTGTGGTTCATGAGAAGAATACACATGAAATGACACTGGTGGATCCTTGTGTGGTTTGTGAGAATAACATACATGCAATCACACTGGCTATGGTTCATGAGAATAACACACATGCAATGACACTGGTTGATCCATGTGAGGTTTGTTTAGAGGAACAGACATGCAATCACACTGGGTGTGGTTCATGAGAAGAACAGACATGCAATGACACTAGTGGATCCATATGTGGTTTGTGGAAGGAACAGACATGCAATGACTCTAGCTGTGGTTCATGAAAAAAATAGACATGCAATCACACTAGGTGGATCCATGTGTGGTTCATGAAAAGAACATACATGCAATGACACTAGGTGGATCCATATGTGGTTTGTGAAAAGAACAGACATGCGATCACACTAGGTGGATCCATGTGTGGTTTGTTAGAGGAATAAACATGCAATCACACTAGGTGGATCCATGTGTGGTTTGTTTAGAAGAACACACATGCAATGACTCTAGTTGTGTTTCATGAGAAGAACACACATGCAATGACACTAGTGGATCCATGTGTGGTTCATGAAAAGAACAGACATGCAATCACACTAGGTGGATCCATGTGTGGTTTGTGAAAAGAACAGACATCCAATGACACTAGGTGGATCATGTGTGGTTTGTTTAGAGGAACAGACATGCAATGACACTAGGTGGATCCATGAGAAGAACATACATGCAATCACACTAGGTGGATCCATGTGTGGTTTGTTTAGAAGAACAGACATCTAATCACACTAGATGTGGTTAATGAAAATAACACACATGCAATGACACTAGTGGATCCTAAAAAAGTAGAAGGACCTTATAGGACCGCAATCGTCCCTGCCCACTGTCCGGAAGGGTGCGGGACTGGTAACCTCATATGATATAGCACGGGAAACTGGTATGTACCATCAGCCAGTTATGAATGGAGTCAGTTAGAAAAGTGTGAAATAGCTCAGTCTTTCACTCGAAAGCCGTTCGCGCCTTCTGTACTCTAAAGCTGTTTGCACTGAAGTGCAAGCCATTTTCTTCGCTCTTTAAACTCTAAAGTACTTACTAAATAGGGGTTGCACATACGTTTTCTCGCTTAAAAACAAGGGGAAATACTGATTGCGATTGAACTCCCTTCGGGGTACGCCTGGATTGCACTGATCCGGTTTAAATAAACCGGAATGTTAGGATAGCTCAGTCTTTGTGTGGTTTGTGAGAACAACATACATGCAATGACACTGGCTGTGGTTCATGAGAAGAACACACATGCAATGACACTGGTGGATCCATGTGTGGTTCATGAGAAGAACAGACATGCAATCACACTAGGTGGATCCATGTGTGGTTTGTTTAGAGGAACAGACATGCAATCACACTAGGTGTGGTTCATGAAAAGAACAGACATGCAATGACACTGGTGGATCCATATGTGGTTTGTGGAAGGAATAGACATCCAATGACTCTACCTATGGTTCATGAATAGAACATACATGCAATAACACTAGTGGATTCATGTGTGGTTCATGAGAAGAACACACATCAAATGACAGTGGTGGATCCATGTGTGGTTCATGAAAAGAACAGACATGCAATGACACTGGGTGGATCCATGTGTGGTTTGTGAAAAGAACAGACATGCGATCACACTAGGTGGATCCATGTGTGGTTTGTTAGCGGAACAGACATGCAATCACACTAGTTGGATCCATGTGTGGTTTGCTTAGAAGAACACACATCCAATGAATCTAGTTGTGGTTCATGAGAAGAACACACATGCAATGACACCGGTGGATTTCATGAAAAGAACGGACATGCAATCACGCTAGGTGGATCCATGTGTGGTTTGTGAAAAGAATAGACATGCAATGACACTAGGTGGATCCATGTGTGGTTTGTTTAGAGGAACAGACATGCAATGACACTGGGTGGATCCATGTGTGGTTTGTTTAGAGGAACAAACATGCAATGACACTGGGTGTGGTTCATGAAAAGAACACACATGCAATGACACTGGTGAATCCATGTGTGGTTTGTGAAAAGAATAGACATGCAATCACACTAGGTGGATCCTTGAACAATTTGTGGAAAGAACAGACATGCAATGACTCTGGTTGTGGTTCATGAGAAGAACACACATGGAATGACACTTGTGGATCCATGTGTGGTTTGTGAAAAGAACAGACATGCAATCACACTACGTGGATCCATGTGTGGTTTGTTTAGAAGAACACACATGCAATGACTCTAGATGTGGTTTGTTTAGAGGAACAGACATGCAATGACACTGGGTGGATCCATGTGTGGTTTGTGAAAAGAACAGACATGTAATCACACTAGGTGGATCCATGTGTGGTTTCTTTAGAGGAACAAACATGCAATGACATTGGGTGTGGTTCATGAAAGGAACAGACATGCAATGACACTGGGTGTGGTTCATGAAAAGAACAGCCATGCATTGACACTGGTGGATCCATGTCTGGTCTGTGAAAAGAATAGACATGCAATCAGACTAGGTGGATCCTTGAACAATTTGTGGAAAGAATAGACATGCAATGACTCTGGCTGTGGTTCATGAGAAGAACACACATGCAATGACACTAGTGGATCCATGTGTGGTTTGTGAAAAGAACAGACATGCAATGACACGAGTGGATCCATATGTGGTTTGTAGAAAGAACAGACATGCAATGCCATTGGTTGATCCATGTATTTCATTGTACAAGACACTCACTTTCTATTTTTATACTACTCAGTTTTGCCCTTGGTTTTTTGATACTACTCAGTTTTGCCCCCCTCTCTCTATCTTTCGTAGAAGCCCAAACCTTTGCTCACTCTGTCTGCTACTCCCTGATTGGTTGTCACAATTGTCACGCGGATCATGCGCACCAACCGTTGATTCTGTGCGATCCAACGATGATCGTTGCACACGTCGTGCCCTTCACAGTACAGCGTGAGACAGCACAGACGTCTCCTTGAGTGGGACTTCTACAAGAAGGAACACGATGCCGTCCATGGAAAAAGTCGTCGAGCGGTCATGTCACGTTTAATCAAGTCTGAAAAGCCTACTACTACTACTACTACGCCACAACACATGCGTCATCGAGTGCACGGTCGTCGATGGACAACTGCAATTTATTGCCACTTGGTTTTAATAAGACACATCCCACTTTTTACGCAGCGGCTCTCAATCTCACTTCCAACTAGGGCCCACCATAAGAAGCTTGCACGTGCTAGCCAGAGGCCGAACAGCTGATCTCGACGAGACCTAACGTCTCCGGCTTCATCGAGTCACTCGCAGCCATCAACACATCCCTTTACCTGATCAATCACAACCCCACAAATCTTGCCGTACACCCACCTACCTCCCCCTCTACATTTCCACTTTTTACTATCGCCAATTTTAGGGCCGTGTTAAACTTTGTACATAGAAATTGTGTGTGTGCCCTTTGCATGCGACTCAATATAGAACTGCCATGCATGGCCCAAGAAAAAAACGTGACGTACCGTGTGCGTGTCGGAGTGCACGGTGCAGTAGACTACGCAGCGCGTTGCACGGTGGTGCCACGAAACGTGCCTTGCTTCCATCCACCTTAACTATAGAGCCCCTCTCCGCACACCCACTCCCACTCTCGCTCACTCTCCCCACGCAACCCTCTCCACCGTCCCATCAGCATCCACAAACTCCCGAGAATACCCTATCCGTGCCAGCGATGGCCGAGGAGGATAAGGTGGTCAGCGTCCCTCCGAGGCCGCCGACAAGGAGGCCCCGTCTCCTCGCCGGTCCCCCTCGACGTGTTGAAAGCAGCCGCCGTCCCTGTCCAGGCCCCAGTCGAGGCCCCCGCCGGTCACAAGTAGATCAAGCACTTCTTGGGCACCTACGATCCAGATAAGTACATCGCTCCGTTGAACCCCTACGACACCGGCATCGACGACCCATGGTCAGAGGTAACTAGGGTTTGCTCCCCTCCCCTGGTTCTTCTACCGTTCCCATCGATGGATGCTAGATCTTAGTTTATTAGGATTAGCTTGTTTGCATTTCGATTGCTCGATCTTCTTACATCACCTACTCCCCCATTTTCCTTTTCTTCCAATAGGTTTCTGGCAGCGACGTATGCAGCGATGACGAGTCCATTCACACCAAGGCTCGTCAGGTGCTGAGGAGACTGTGGGCCGGCCAGTACGACGCCTTCCTCAGGGGCGGCGACTACAGCTGCCCCTTCCGCAAGGGGATCACCTACTGCTTGACGAGTCACGCTGGCGGCACCGACTTGAACACCTTACTGAAGCATGCAGAGGCTGCGGGCTTTGGCATCCACAAAGGCGGCAAGCGCGAGACCGTGAACATCAATGCCTACATCGCTGAACACCGGGCTCTCGGCATTCACCTCCGAAACCTCTAGCGTGTGGCCATCAAAGAGGGTTGCATGCCTCCAATCAGGCCCAAGGCCCCCAAGATCAAGGGACTGGGCAGCCAGAAGTGGAGGAAGTGCCGGAGGGAGGAGGCGGAGGCGCGGGCACTTGCAGGATGTGCCTACAGCTGCGGCGGCTGCTGCTGCTCTAGCTATATCCTATTTCTGGCTGAATGCATCAAACCTCGTTAAGCAACCTAATTTCTATCGCTATATCCTATTTACTTGCGCACAGCTATATCTACATTTTTTTTGTTTTCTGAATGAATGTATTCTGCCTGGTGTGATTTGCTTCTCTAGATTTGCTACCTGATCGGAGGAAAAAGAGGTCCAAAAGGGAACGAATTATCGAAGTGAGAATCTTCTCTAGATTTGCTACCAATTTGGGAAAAATGAAACATATATGTTTAGCGAGAGAGGAAAAGGGCACTCTTTCAAACTGCCAGTTAAAAAGCTACCATCTTGACAAGCTACAAGACACATACATAAACATAACACAACGAGGGTTAAATTTATTTTACTAGTATCACTTGAGGTGCTAGACATCTTGACAAGCTAACTGAGTTCCACAAAATAGAAACATAACACTGAGAAGTAAAATTTAATTCACTTCTCATCAGACCACTTGAGGCGCTTGCCATTGTTCCTAGGAGACAAACTTCGACCATTCTAGGTACTCCACAGCTCACGAAATGCTTCATCCTACCTGGGATCTGACTTGGCTTCCCTATCTTCAGCATCCTACGGCACAATTAGCGGTGCATCACAGGCCTGATTGTTGCCGTTAGAAGATGCAGCCTCTCTGTTTGCTGCTTCAACTGCAGCCTCTTTGTCAGCTGCTTCTGCTTCAGCTGCAAGCTCTTTTTCAGCTGCTTCTGCAGCCTCTCTGTCAGCTGCTTCAGATGCAGCCATTTTCTTTGCATATGCAGCTTCAAACTCAGCTATTCTGTATTTTCTACAAAGGGCTACCCTAAGCTCGTCTTCCCTCTTGCAAATAGGGCAAAACACGAGGTAACGTAGAAAAAAATGGATCTTCTTGTACAGCTGGTAGGTCATGTGAGCATCTATGGCTGCATACTTCAGGTTTATATCAGACAACAGCCACTCATCCCAGAAATCGTGCCTATCCATAGGGAAATCTTCCTTCATTTTGTCGTAAGACTCATCGAGGATTATAGTTGCGAGTGATGCCATTCCATCCTTCCTCGAGCCCCCTAGGATCTTGACAAGACTCTGAATATCGATCCAGTTGTGCGCAGGAATTATAATTCCCTCTTGATAAAGTTTCAAAAAAACAGTTGTTTTATCGACAGTGCAGAAAACAATTCCCTTTTCTACAAGGAACTGGTGCAGCACCGGACAATTCCCGTCAGTCCTGGAAGTATGTAGTTTGTCATCACCAAAATTTGTAACTACAAATATTTTGTCAATGCAAGATCATCATCTGAATATAATTTTGAAAAGTTTAGTAAATGCAAGATCAAGACTCTCAACATTGTTTTGTCATAATTTATTTGGTCCTAAAGAAAATCTAGTAGTTGCAAGATGAGCAAGTGGATAAAGAACAAGTAGAGAAAACCCTAAAAGCGGTTAGCTACAGAGAAAAGATCTACAAACCGGGATAGGTGGTAGATGGGAACGTGTTTCCGCATGGCCAGTTGAACATCGGCGACTTCACTCCCTTCATATGGGTGCTCTGGGGTGTACTCGAGGTCCAATCCCACAAACTTGTCCTCGTCTATCCCAAGCCAACCCTCGTACATCCCCAGGGCACGCACCACTATCTCCTCCTCGCTGGTGTAGACAATGTCTATCTTCTTATTATCATGGGTAGTGAAGCTTGTCTCTAGAGTGCGACGACCTTCCGTGGCGGCAAGGATAAGATGGGAAGAAGATAGATGACAGGAAGAAGAAGAGTGGTTTCTTCGAGGCAGGGGAACGGTGGAACCATCAATGCGCTTTTAAGGTAGTGGTTAACGACGGGGACGAAAGTTCAAGGAGAGACGCGTGGTGGTGGCAGTTCTAGCTTCTGAGTAAACAAAAAATAATTATAACGCCGATACATGTGCCCTATTTTGTCACGTCAATACACCGGGCAGGGGTTGGGCAGGGGGTGTTATCCTATCCACTGTGCCAACGCTGCAAGCCTACATGACAGCCACCCTGCCTAAGCGACGGGAGCGACATAACAGCGAGAACTAACAGGGGGGCCCAACTTGACAGCCATTAGACTGATTTTTTCTATTGAAATGTAAAGTTAAATTCGTGCCGAAAAAGACCCTCTAAGTATTTGGTACACCAACTGTAGTCATCCCGGCTGATTTCAGGGAACTTGGGTACTGCGTTGCTTGGACACCCAACTTTCGGGCCGCAAAATGATATTCTCCACACACACTCCAATGCATGTGGTGATGCAACTCCTATCACACTTGTTAAATATTCCCATGTGGCAGTTGCATTCCAGGGCCTTTTTGGGATTTCTCACCATGGTTTGACACATGGAATCTCAAGAGAACAATGCATGTGTTCTTTTCAAATCCACACTTTTATCCACACCACACACACTCCAATATATGTGGTGATGCAACTTCTATCACACTGGTTCACCATTCCCATGTGGCGGTTGCATTCCAGGGACTTTTTGGATTTCTAGCCATGTGGTTTGATACAAAGAATCTCTAGAGATTAATGCATGTGTTCTTTTAAAATCCACACCTTGATCCACATGACCACACTCACTCCAATGCATGTGGTGATGCAACTTGTATCACACTGGTTCACGATTCTTATGTGGTAGTTGCATTCCAGGGGCTTTTTGACCATGGTTTGACACATGGAATCTCTAAAGATCAATGCACGTGTTCTTTTCAAATCCACACCTTTATCCACATGACCACACATACTCCAATGTATGTGGTGATGCAACTTTTATCACACTGGTTCACCATTCCCATGTGGCAGTTGCATTCTAGGGGCTTTTTGGGCTTTCTAGCCATGTGGTTTGACACATGGAATCTCTAGATATCAATGCATGTGTTCTTTTCAAATCCACACCTTGATCACATGACCACACAGACTCCAATGTATGTGAAGTTGAAACTTGTGTCACACTGGTTCACCATTCCCATGTGTCAGTTGCATTCCACAGGGTTCTAGGGCTTTCTAACCATGGTTTGACACATGGAATCTCTAGAGATCAATGCATGTGTTCTTTTCGAATCCACACCTTGATCCACATGACCACACACACTGCAACGTATGTGGATGCAACCTCTATCACACTAGTTCACCATTCCCATGTGGCGGTTTCATTCTAGGGGCTTTTTAGGCTTTCTGGCCTTGTGGTTTGACACATGGAATCTCTAGAGACCAATGCATGTGTTCTTTTCAAATCCACACGTTCATCCACATGACCACACGCACTACAATAGATGGGGTGATGCAACTTCTAGCACACTAGTTCACCATTCCCATGTGGCAGTTGCATTCTAAGGGCTTTTTGGTCTTTCTGACCATGGTTTGACATATGGAATCTCTAGAGATCAATGCATGTGTTCTTTTTAAATCCACACCACACAAACACCAATAGACATGATGATGCAACTTATATCACACTGGATCACCATTCCCATGTGGTAGTTGCATTCTAGGGGCTTTTTGGGCTTTCTGGCCATGTGGTTCGACACAAAGAATCTCTAGAGATCAATACATGTGTTATTTTAAAATCCACACCTTGATCCACATGACCACACACACTCCAATGAATGTGGTGATGCAACTTCTCTAACACTGGTTCACCATTCCCATGTGGCAATTGCATTCCAGGGTTTTTCTAACCATGGTTTGGCACATGGAATATCTAGAGATCAATGCATTTGTTCTTTTCAAATAGAAACATTGATCCACATGACCACACACACTCCAATGGATATGGTAATGCAACTTATATCACAATGGTTCACCATTCCCATGTGGCAGGTTCATTCCAGGGGATTTCTAGGCTTTCTGACCACACATGTAGTCTCGAGTGTAAATGCATATGTTCTATTCAAATTCACACCTTGATCACATGACCACACACACTCCAATGGATGTGGTGATGCAACTTCTATCACACTAGTTCATCATTCCCATGTAGCAGTTGCATTCCAGGGGCTTTTTCGGCTTTTTGGCCATGTGGTTTGACACAATGAATCTCTAGAGATGAATGCATGTGTTCTTTTCGGATCCACACCTTGATCCATGTGACCACACACAATCCAATAGAAATTGTGATGCAACTTCTATCACATTGGTTCACCATTCCATGTGGCAGTTCCATTCTAGGATCTTTTTGGGCTTTCTAACCATGGTTTGACACATGGAGTCTCTAGAGATCAATGCATTTTTATCTTTTCAAGACCACATCTTGATCCACATGACCACACACACTCTAATGGATGTAGTGATGCAACTTCTGTCACACTGGTTCACCATTCCATGTGGAGTTGCCTTCATGGGGCTTTTTGGGGTTTCTGACCACAAAAGTTGTCTCTAGAGTCAATGCATGTGTTATTTTCAAATCCACACCTTGATCACATAACCACACACACTCCAATGGATGTGGTGATGCAACTTATGTCACACTAGTTTACCATTCCCATGTGGCAGTTGCATTCCAAGGGCTTTTGGGGCATTCTGACCATGGTTTGACACATGGAATCTCTAGAGATCAATGCATGTGTTCTTTTCAAATCCACACCTTGATCCACATGACCACACACACTCTAATGGATGTGGTGATGCAACTTCTATCACACTAGTTCACCATTCCCATATGGAAGTTGCATTCCAGGGGCTTTTTGGGCTTTCTGGCCATGTGGTTTGACACAAAGAATCTCAAGAGATCAATGCATGTGTTCTTTTCAAATCCACACCTTGATCCACATGACCACACACACTCCAATGCATGTGGTGATGCAAGTTCTATCACACTGGTTCACCCTTCCCATGTGGCAGTTGCATTCTAGGGGTTGTTTGGGCTTTCTAACAATGGTTTGACACAAGGAATCTCTAGAGATCAATGCATATGTTCTTTTCAAATCCACACCTTGATCCACATTACCACACACACTCCAATGCATGTGGTGATGCAGCTTGTATCACACTGGTTCGCCATTCCCATGTGGCAGTTGCATTCCAGGAAATTTTTGGGCTTTCTGGCCATGTGGTTTGACACAAAGAATCTCTAGAGATTAATGCATGTGTTCTTTTCAAATCCATAGCTTTATCCACATGACCACACACACTCCAATGCATGTGGTGATGCAAGTTCTATGACACTGGTTCACCATTCCCATGTGGTAGTTGCATTCTAGGGGTTGTTTGGGCTTTCTTACAATGGTTTGACACAAGGAATCTATAGAGATCAATGCATGTGTTCTTTTCAAATCCACACCTAGATACAAATGACCACACACACTCCAATGGATGTGGTGATGCAAATTCTGTCACACTGGTTCACCATTCCATGTGGCAGTTCCATTATAAGGATTTTTGGGCTTTCTAACCATGGTTTGACCCATGGAATCTCTAGAGATCCATGCTTGTGTTCTTTTCAAATCCACACCTTCATCCACACCATAAACAATCCAATAGATGTGGTGATGCAAGTTCTATCACACTAGTTCACCATTCCCTTATTGAAGTTGCATTCCAGGGGCTTTTTGGGCTTTCTGGCCATGTGGTTTGACACAAAGAATCTCAAGAGATCAATGCATGTGTTCTTTTCAAATCCACACCTTGATCCACATGACCACACACACTCCAATGCATGTGGTGATGCAAGTTCTATCACACTGGTTCACCCTTCCCATGTGGCATTTGCATTCTAGGGGTTGTTTGGGCTTTCTAACAATGGTTTGACACAAGGAATCTCTAGAGATCAATGCATATGTTCTTTTAAAATCCACACCTTGATCCACATTACCACACACACTCCAATGCATGTGGTGATGCAGCTTGTATCACACTGGTTCGCCATTCCCATGTGGCAGTTGCATTCCAGGAAATTTTTGGGCTTTCTGGCCATGTGGTTTGACACAAAGAATCTCTAGAGATTAATGCATGTGTTCTTTTCAAATCCATAGCTTTATCCACATGACCACACACACTCCAATGCATGTGGTGATGCAAGTTCTATGACACTGGTTCACCATTCCCATGTGGCAGTTGCATTCTAGGGGTTGTTTGGGCTTTCTTACAATGGTTTGACACAAGGAATCTATAGAGATCAATGCATGTGTTCTTTTCAAATCCACACCTAGATACAAATGACCACACACACTCCAATGGATGTGGTGATGCAAATTCTGTCACACTGGTTCACCATTCCATGTGGCAGTTCCATTATAAGGATTTTTGGGATTTCTAACCATGGTTTGACCCATGGAATCTCTAGAGATCCATGCTTGTGTTCTTTTCAAATCCACACCATAAACAATCCAATAGATGTGGTGATGCAAGTTCTATCACACTAGTTCACCATTCCCTTATGGAAGTTGCATTCCAGGGGATTTTTGGGGTTTCTAGCCATGTGGTTTGACACAAAGAATCTCTAGAGATCAATGCATGTGTTCTTTTCAAATCCACACATTGATCCACATGACCACATACAATCCAATTCATGTGGTGATGCAACTTGTATCACACTGGTTCGCCATTCCCATGTGGCAGTTGCATTCCAAGGGCTTTTGGGGCTTTTTGACCATGGTTTGACACATGTAATCTCTAGAGATCAATGCATGTGTTCTTTTCAAATCCACACCTTGATCCACATGACCATACACACTCCAATGTATGTGGTGATGCAACTTCTATCACAATAGTTCACCATTCCCATGTGGCAGTTGCATTCCAAGGGCTTTTTGGGCTTTCTGGCCATGTGGTTTGACACATGGAAACTCTAGAGATCAATGGATGTGTTATTTTCAAATCCACACCTTGAGCACATGACCACAAACACTCCAATGCATGTGGTGATATAAATTCTATCACACTGCTTCACTATTCCCATGTGGCAGTTGCATTCCAGGGACTTTTTGGGGTTTCTGACCATCCTCTAACACATGGAATGTCTAGAGATCAATGCATGTGTTCTTTTCAAATCCACACCTTTGTCCACACCACACACACTCCAATATATGTGGTGATGCAACTTTTATCACACTGGTTCACCATTCCATGTGGCAGTTCCATTATAGGGGCTTTCTAACCATGGTTTGACAGATGGAGTCTCTAGAGATCAATGCATTTTTATCTTTTCAAAACCACATCTTGATCCACACGACCACACACACTCCAATGGATGTAGTGATGCAACTTCTGTCACACTGGTTCACCATTCCATGTGGCAGTTGCCTTCATGTGGATTTTTGGGGTTTCTGACCACAAAAGTTGTCTCTAGAGTCAATGCATGTGTTATTTTGAAATCCACACCTTGATCACATAACCACACACACTCCAATGGATGTGGTGATGCAACTTATGTCACACTAGTTTACCATTCCCATGTGGCAGTTGCATTCCAAGGGCTTTTGGGGCTTTCTGGCCATTTGGTTTGACACATGGAATCTCTAAAGATCAATGGATGTGTTATTTTCAAATCCACACCTTGAGCACATGACCACAAACACTCCAATGCATGTGGTGATATAACTTCAATCACACTGCTTCACTATTCCCATGTGGCAGTTGCATTCCCGGGACTTTTTGGGCTTTCTGACCATCGTCTAACACATGGAATCTCTAGAGATAAATGCATGTGTTCTTTTCAAATCCACACCTTTGACCACACCACACACACTCCAATATATGTGGTGATGCAACTTTTATCACACTAGTTCACCATTCCATGTGGCAGTTCCATTATAGGGGCTTTCTAACCATGGTTTGACAGATGGAGTCTCTAGAGATCAATGCATTTTTATCTTTTCAAAACCACATCTTGATCCACACGACCGCACACACTCCAATGGATGTAGTGATGCCACTTCTGTCACACTGGTTCACCATTCCATGTGGTAGTTGCCTTCATGGGGATTTTTGGGGTTTCTGACCACAAATGTTGTCTCTAGAGTCAATGCATGTGTTATTTTCAAATCCACACCTTGATCACATAACCACACACACTCCAATGGATGTGGTGATGCAACTTCTGTCACACTAGTTTACCATTCCCATGTGGCAGTTGCATTCCAAGGTTTTTTTGGGCTTTCTGGCCATGTGGTTTAACACATGGAATCTCCAGAGATCAATGGATGTGTTATTTTCAAATCCACACCTTGAGCACATGACCACAAACACTCCAATGCATGTGGTGATATAACTTCTATCACACTGCTTCACTATTCCCATGTGGCAGTTGCATTCCAGGGACTTTTTGGGCTTTCTGACCATCGTCTAACACATGGAATCTCTAGAGATCAATGCATGTGTTCTTTTCAAATCCACACCTTTGACCACACCACACACACTCCAATATATGTGGTGATGCAACTTTTATCACACTGGCTCACCATTCCATGTGGTAGTTCCATTATAGGGGCTTTCTAACCATGGTTTGACAGATGGAGTCTCTAGAGATCAATGCATTTTTATCTTTTCAAAACCACATCCGTATCCACATGACCGCACACACTCCAATGGATGTAGTGATGCAACTTCTGTCACACTGGTTCACCATTCCATGTGGCAGTTGCCTTCATGGGGATTTTTGGGGTTTCTGACCATGGTTTGACACATGGATTCTCTAGAGATAAATGCATGTGTTCTTTTCAAATCTACACCTTGATCCACATGACCACACACACTCCAATGGATGTGGTGATGCAACTTCTATCATACTGGTTCACCATTCCCATGTGGCATTGCATTGTAGGGGTTTTTGGGCTTTTTGGCCATGTGGTTTGACACATGGAATCTCTAGAGACCAATGCATGTGTTCTTTTCAAATCTGCACCTTGATCCACATGACCACACACACTCCAATAGATATGGTGATGCAACTTATATCACACTAGTTCACCATTCCCATGTGGCAGTTGCATTCCAGGGGCTTTTTGGGCTTTCTGACCATGGTTTGACACTTGGAATATCTAGAGATCAATGCATGTGTTCTTTTCAACTCCACACCTTGATCCACATGACCACACACACTCCAATGTATGTGGTAATGCAAGTTCTATCACACTGGTTCACCATTCCCATGTGGCAGTTGCATCCTAGGGGCTTTTTGGGCTTTCTGGCCATGTGGTTTTACACATGGAATCTCTATAGACCAATGCACATGTTTCTTTAAAATACACACCTTGATCCACATGACCACACACACTGACATAAATGTGGTGATGCAAGTTCTATCACATTGGTTCACCATTCCCATGTGGCAGTTGCATTCTAGGGGTTGTTTAGGCTTTCTGACAATGGTTTGACACAAGGAATCTCTTGAGATCAATGCATGTGTTCTTTTAAAATCGACACCTTGATCCACATGACCACGCATACTCCAATGCATGTGGTGATGCAACTTCTATCACACTCATTCACCATTCCCATGTGGCAGTTGCTGTAACATCCGAAAATTTTCATCTGAAAACCATCATCATTGCACTCATATCATCATGGCATGTGTTGCATTGCATTTAGATTGTCCCCCAAAAATTTTGGTGAAATTTTGAGGCAATTTGGAACCCTTTTGCTAAATTCAAAACCTTGGAAAAGAAAAACTAAAGGAAAAAAGAAAAGGAGGAAAAAAAATGCAGCAGCAGCAGCATCTAGCCTACTCGGCCCAACCCAGCCCAGCAAGCAGCCCACCCGGCCACCCCTTCCTCTCTCTTTCTTTCTCACCGTTCCCCTCCATGGCCCCTCTCACTTACACCCTGGCCCCACTCCCACGTCACCGCCACCTCATCTACTTCAACCCAAGCGACGAACTGGCCACCTCCCCCTCTGCCGTTTCTAATCGAAACAAATTCGAGCATTGCACGAATTAAATCTCCACTGTGACCCCTCCTTCTTAATCCCCTCTCCCTCCTCTTCGGTTTCCCCTCAGTCGCCACCCCCAGAGAGCCCCCAGGCTCACCAATTGAGAACTCGAAACCCCACATACCGACGGAGCTCCGGCGGTAATTCCGGTGAGCACCGACCACCCCGCGCCCTTCCCTTTGCCTTATCACCTTTACCATGTCCTAGCACACCTTTTAACCCTGGCCACACGCTTTTTCTTGCCCCAGGTCATCGACACGATCATCGCCGGTGTTTTCCCTCTGCCACCACCGTCCGTCGACTTTTCCGGTGAGACTCGGGTTCCCGCCGCCCATTTTTGGCCACTACTAGACGGTACTGGACTGGGCACACCTTGATAACCCCTTTCTTTGTCTGCTCGAGCCCCAGATCTCAGAGACGCGAGCTCTGCCATCGGCAAGAACTCCGACGAGGAATACAGGACGAAGCCGAGCATCCCTCTCTCCACCGCGACCATCACCGAGACCACCTCGACCGCGACAACCTCTGGTAATAGTCCATGGACCCCCTGCCCCTTTAGAATCACCAGAACATCACCCATCCGACACGCTGCCGCCGCGCGCAGTAGGTCAGCGCCGCCAGTTCTCGGCCAAGCCCTAGGAGCCATTGGATCTGTCACCAGCGGCTAAGATTAGATCATTAGTCGAACGGGTACTGGCTGATCTGGTTCGTCGTTGCCACTTAAAATCTAACGTCCCACAACAATCGATCCGACCGAATCGATACGGGCCAACAGGAAAGCGCCACGTCGGCTAGAGTGTCTGCTTAATTAGAAAAAATAGACATAATTTATCTTAAACTTAGAAATTCAATAACTTTTGATCCATAAAAAGGGAAAATGAAAATTTGGTGTCTATGGATTCAGAAAAATGAGACCTTTATTGTTGAGGCCTTATTTCACACTTTTGCCTATGAAAAATTGGAGTTATAGGCAGAACCTTTTTAGGAGTATTTTTCCCATAAAAATTACTTCATAAATTGTTTTTAGGTATTCCTTATGCCTTTAGATAGAGTATTTTAACCTCTGCACTATAGACTCAGTAAGTTTTAGAGTTTTGATCATATCATTGCATTTTGCATCCATTCATATTTTTGTGATGCTATATTGATTGAATTATTGTTGTTGGATTGTTCTTTGTGTAGATTGTGTGGATTGTGAAGTTTGTTGTTGTGAGGATTGTACCTATTCCCCTAGCTACCAAGGCAAGTGATATTTCATCTTATGTCCTATTATTTTCACTATTGCAC
Organism: Avena sativa; assembly: GCA_916181665.1. Lineage (NCBI taxonomy): Eukaryota > Viridiplantae > Streptophyta > Magnoliopsida > Poales > Poaceae > Avena > Avena sativa. The sequence goes on from OV702291.1 coordinate 355,898,639, forward strand.
TAGTGCTATTTTTTTTGTAGATCTTAGCATGGTAGGAATATTTATATGTTACTATGCTATGCTATCCTATAGATTATATCTTGGTAGTATTTCCTAGTTGAAAGACATCGTATGCTAGAGTGCTTAGCCATGCTATTAGAATTCGTGGGTGGAAATTCATATCAAGATAGTATGGAAATATATTATTTTGTTTGACTAAGAAAACAACTAATGTTAATGAAACACCTAGGTGGAATGGGACTTGCTTGGATTATGTTGAGTGGTTACTCAGGAGCCATGTATATGGTCAGCTGGTGTATTGCACTTGTGGACGACCACCTAGGAATAAAGAGATTGGAGACGTTCTTGTCGTGAAGCTTCTAGTGCAGCCACATGGCATATGGGCTCTGCCTTGACCGACTAAGTTGCAAGAACTCAGCCAGACGGACAGAGGCTGGTAGATATGATAGGATGGAACTCTTCCATGGTGGTCTGAGGGATTGCTTCTGAAAAGTCTCGTCTCGATGCATGTCGAGTCTTGTGGGGAAAGTGCACCACCTCTCGAGAGGGTAAAACTAAGTACTTAGTCGTGTCCCCGGTTATGGACAATTTCTGAGCGTCAAGACAGTGAAGCAGTGCAATAATATCCTCATCCAAATTTCTCTAAGTTAAAACTTGTGGGTGAACAAGGGAAGAGGTTCATTGATGTCTATCAGTGGTACCTTAGTGTTTTGAAAGAGGAAACCTACTCTTCAAAAACTATAATATAAAACCTTGCTTTTAGCAAAGTCAGTCAAAACCACAGTTAGCCATATATTCATGTAGTTGTTGGATTTCACTAAGTAACTATGGTATCACTTGCCAATACAATTCCAAATGTATTGACCCTTTGTGGCTATAACTTATTATGTTGCAGGATACTTTGATGATGAGTAGGGTTGCGGGTCTACACTCGACATGTTTGCCTGTGGCGCATGAAGACAAAAGACTCTATTATTATACTATGTCTTGTGAACCTTGAGTAATGTTACCCTTGGGCTAAGTGAGTTGTAAGAACTATTATATTCCTGGATATGCGATGTAATAATGACCTTTGTTTCTGTGTACTTCATCTTAAACTATGGGTGCTAGCATTTCGATCCAGGGACTAGCACTACAATCACAGGGATCTTACCTTATTATGGGGAAATCTTACAGATGGTATGAGAGCACTGTGTTGCCTATAGGTTCGTGACCCTAGGTTGGATTAGACTAAGGAAGACCCTTAGGAAAAATAACTCTATTTCAAATTTTACACTTGTCTTTTCATCTCGTAAAACTTTTCCTGATCATCCGTCCTCATCTATTTTTGTAGATGTCCACCATCAATGAATCTATCAAGAAGGGACCACTGATGACTATGACCTTTGAGTGTGAGGCGGAATTTCCCAAGGCACTCAAGAACCTCATGATCGGCTTGGGGATGGATGGTGAAGCCGTGTACAAGGGATTTCCTGTGATAGATGAAGGACAAGAGTATTGGTGGGTGCAACTCCATTTATATAAGAACAAGGAAGATGATCCAAAGAGTATGGGATTCTGCATGTTCACCAACTCTGAAATGCACACGTCATTCTTTGACTCTGCAAGGAATGCTGCATGGAAAGCCATTGAGGAACTTGGGGAAAGACTTAAGTATAGAATGCTCAATACTTAGGAGGATCTCAAGGAGGAGAAACAACGTGTCCAAGAATCAAGGGCCACGGTAAAACGACTAAGTAAGGATATCATAGACTTGGCTATGGAGTTATGCGAGCAAGACAAACAGATCTCTGCTAAGGACGCCCAACTTTCTACCTTGGTTAATAATAACAGTGAGATACTAGTTGGACCACCACACTTGGCGTTTTATCACGTTAGTATTTTGATCATACCGACCTATGTGGTATGGCAAAAATAAGTTATGTTTGGAAGCTTGATTGCTTGAGTTGAATAATGTATTGCTACTTGGTTTGAGGAATGTTTTATTGGTTGATTTTATTTTATCTTTGCATCTATTGTGACTTGTGTTCCCTTTCTCTAGACTTGTGTTATTACTAATTTTCTCCATACTATGCAAAAGATGCCGAGTGTTGTCTACAGCATGGCCGAGGATTTCAAGGGAACTCGCTTCGGGACTCGCATGTTGGAGCTCGTCCAAGTGCTCGCTCTTCCAATCCCTACCATTCAGGGACTTCAGCTGAAGAAATTTCAGAAGAAGGACTTATAGGGATTCAGAGTTACCCAGCCAGGACGCGAGACAAAGCCCCAAACTAAGGAGATCGCCTTCAAGATACTCCATGATGACTTAGAGAGGGGCCTCGACGTCGCTATGCAGGAGATGTTGGGACGCCTATGTGGACGTCACTCTTCCGAGATCAAGAGCCACTACTTCCACTTCTTTGGGAGGCGCGACGACAATGGAGAGCCTATTGTGTTGGACGAGGCCACTAAGGAGACTATCAAGCCTATGCATCACCACCTCCAGGACTTAGAGAGCCTTATCAGGAGCCTTGATACTGATAGTACTAATGTGATGCTTAGCAACGATGAACTACGAGTCCAACTTAAGGAGAAAGACAAGGCCTTCCAGGAACAGGAGCAGCGAATCAAGGAAATGGAGAAGAAGTTTGAAGACCAGGATAAGAAATTCAAGAACTAAGAGAAGAGGGTTCAGGAGAAGAATAAGAAGATTAGAGACTTGGAGGCCGAGTTAGAGCTTGAGGACATTGAGTTGGAGGCGGATCACGAGGTGATAGGGAGGCTACGCACACAGAAGAGAGATTTGCAGGCGAAGATCGATACTTTGTCTACCAATTTGGAGGAATACACGGCAGGATTCGCCGCAGCAGGATTGCACTAGTGGAGGAGGAAGTCGACATGGAGGAGTAGTGATATCTATCCATCTATCTATCATTTTATTATTGAGTCGCATAGATCATACTGACTTATGGGACTATGCTAGTATGTTTTTCGCAAACTCTGTTATTGTCGTGATGTTGAACCTACATGTGCTTGTTTGTTTGATTGTTGTTATTTTACTTGGGTTATCTATCATTACTTACCCTTATTAAACCCACAGATGCCTCCTCGTCAAAACATCGAGGACAACAACAACAGTGGCAATGGAATGCAGCAAATGATGGCTGCACAGACACAGTTGATGCAGATGATGACTCAGTTCATGGTGAACCAGAATCAGAACAACAACAATAACAATAACAACAACCAGAACAATCCACCACCTCTTGATATGCTCACAAGATTTCTAAGGCTGATACCCGCTAAGTTCTCTGGTACTACTGATCCCATGGTAGCAAATGACTGGCTACGCTGTGTGAATAAGGACTTAGTCACGGACGGATGCACTGATATAGAAAAAGTCAGATTTGCAGCACACTTACTGGAAGGTCATGCAGCTACTTGGTGGGACAATTTCCAAGTTACTCACCCTATTGAAGAAGTAACTTGGGCAATGTTTGAGGATGGGTTTCGTACCACTCACATCTCTTCTGGAATAATAGGGTTAAAGAAAAAGGAGTTTCACAACCTCAAACAACGCCATCGCAGTATTTCTGAGTACATCGAAGAGTTCAACAATCTGTCACGTTATGCACCCGATGATGTTGACACTGACGCAAAGAGAAAGGAGAAGTTCCTTGATGGGTTGAATGATGAAATATCTATGCAACTATCTGTTGCTTATGTTCCAACCTATAAATCTCTGTGTGATAAAGCTACCATCCTAGAAAACAAGATGAAGCAAGTGGAAGGTAGACAGAGGAAGCACCATTTTGATAAGTTCGGATCAGGATCACCTCACAAGCATTCTCATGGTGAAGGAAGCGGGAGTTCTGGATTCCACAAGAATGTGAATCATAACAACCATCATAACAATAACCACCACCACGATGGAAACAATCATCATGGACACAACAAAGGTGGGTATAGGAATAACCACAATGGTCATGGCCATGGGAATCAAAATGGTCAGAATCGTCACAATCAGCCAGCAAAGAAAGACATTAGTCAGGTGGAATGCTTCAAGTGCAAGAAGACAGGGCACTATGCTAATGAATGCCCAGAGAAGAAGACTGATGGGGCTAAGACAAACCCATTTCAAAAGGGTCATGTGAATCACATCAATGTGGAGGAAATTCAAGAAGGATCTGATGCCGTGATCGGTAAGTTTAAGATTAATTCCTTTCCTGCACTTATCCTTTTCGATACCGGCGCATCGTATTCATTCATTTCAAGAGCATTTGTAGTAAAAAACAATCTCTCCACTGAAACCATTGGATGTCCCATTAAGGTAAGCTCCCCGGGTGGGGAAATGATAGTAAATTCTGGGTGCCGACAGATAATCCTAGAGATTGGAAGGAACAAGTTTCCAGTTGATTTAATAATCCTATAGTCTCAAGGATTAGATGTAATATTAGGGATGGACTGGTTGACACGTTAAGAGGGAGTGACTGATTGTGCCAAACAAACTGTTATGCTCACCACCCCAGAAAAGAAATAGATCAGGTTCAAGTCTAACTTTGAACCCAAGGGGAGCACGGTTAATTCTCTTAAGGGGGTTAGCCTAGACAGATTACCAATAGTGAAGGAGTACCTAGATGTGTTCCCAGAAGAATTACCTGGCATGCCACCACATAGGGATGTGGAGTTTCTGATAGACTTACTACTAGTAACTGGACCAATAGCAAAAAGACCTTACAAAATGTTAGTGGACGAGTTAATAGAACTCAAGAAACAACTAGGAGAACAGTTGAAAAAGGGATTTATCCAACCAAGTTCTTCGTCTTGGCGAGCACCAGTTTTGTTTGTTGAGAAGAAGGACCAAAGTCAAAGACTATGCATAGACTATCGATCACTTAATGAAGTGACCATAAAGAATAAATATCCCCTACCTAGAATAAATGATCTTTTTGACCAGCTAGAGGGAGCATGTGTGTTCTCAAAAATTGATCTTCGATCAAGATACTTCCAACTAAAGATTAGAGAACATGATATACCAAAGACTGCATTTACCACTAGATATGGGTTGTATGAATATACAGTGATGCCATTTGGATTGACTAATGCACCGGCCTATTTCATGAACATGATGAATAAGGTATTCATGGAATTTCTTGACAAGTTTGTAGTGGTATTCATCGATGATATATTGGTATATTCCAAGAGCAACGAAGAACATCTGCGCCTAATTCTGGAGAAACTCAGGGAACACAAACTATATGCCAAGTTCAGTAAATGTGAATTTTGGCTGGATGAAGAGGGTTTTGTTGGGCATATAGTATCTGGAAGTGGTATAGCTGTTGACCTAGAAAAAAGTGGCAGCTGTAACAGAATGGGGACCTCTTAAAACAGTTAAAGAAATCCGTAGTTTCCTAGGCCTAGCAGGATACTATCGGAGGTTCATTGAAAGTTTCTCAAAGATAGCAAAGCCTATGACTGATCTGCTAAAGAAAGAGAAGAAGTTTAACTGGACAGAAACATGTGAAGCCAGTTTTCAGGAGTTCAAGAAGCGATAGTGTCAGCACCAGTGTTATGTTTGCCCGATCTTGAGAAAGACTTTCAAGTCTATTGTGATGCATCTCACCAAGGACTGGGAGGTGTACTAATGCAGGAAGGTAGAGTTTTAGCTTATGCATGAAGGCAACTCAAAAATCACGAAGTGAAGTATCCTACTCATGACCTAGAGTTGGCATCAGTTGTGCATGCATTAAAAACATGGAGGCATTATCTTATGGGAAAGCGTTGTGAAATGTTCACCGATCACAAGAGTCTAAAATACATTTTCACACAGAAGGAACTTAACATGAGACAAAGAAGATGGCTAGAAATTATCAAGGACTACGACTTAAGTTTGCAATACCATCCTGGAAAGGCAAATGTTGTAGCCGATGCATTAAGCCGCAAGGTTTATGTAAATGGCCTCAACAAAGGAGAATTGTCGGAAGAATTATGTGCCCAATTTAGGGAGTTGAGATTAGAGATAGTGCCTGAAGGATACCTTGCATCCTTGGAAGTGCAGCCCACACTGATGAACAGAATCCGAGAAGCTCAAAAGATGGACAAAGAAATAGAATAAATCAGAAGTAAAATTAGTGAAGGCAAGGAAAAAGGATTTCATGTAGACGAACAAGGAACCTTATGGTACGAAAAATGTATCTGTATTCCGCAGGATCTTGAGCTTAAGAAGTTGATCTTACAAGAAGCTCACAATTCACCGTATTCAATTCATCTTGGCAACACCAAGATGTATATGGATGTTAGGGAAAGATTCTGGTGGAATAATTTAAAGAAAGATATAGCAGAGCACATTGCCTTGTGCGACGTGTGTAGTCGTGTAAAGGCAAAACACCAGAAACCGGCGGGATTATTACAACCACTGCTAATACCTGATTGGAAATGGGATAAAATCGGTATGGATTTTATCACCAGACTGCCAAGGACTAAATCTAGATATGATTCTATATGGGTTATTGTTGATCGCTTGACAAAAGTGGCTCATTTCATACCGGTGAAAACCACTTACACAAGTGCCAAGCTAGCCAAGATATATATGAATATAATTGTATGTGTACATGGAGTGCCTAAGAGTATCGTGTCAGATAGAGGAACTCAATTCACTTCGCACTTTTGGCGACAACTTCACGATTCATTAGGAACTCGACTAGAATTCAGCACCATGTTTCATCTGCAGACTGATGGGCAGACAGAAAGGACCAATCAGATATTGGAAGATATGTTAAGAGCTTGTGCGTTAGACTATGGATCTAGTTGGGATGAAAGTCTACAATACACGGAGTTTTCCTACAATAATAGCTATCAATCAAGCATAGAAATGGCTCCGTTTGAATTCCTTTATGGGAGGAAGTGTACTACACCATTGTTGTGGAATGGAGTAGGAGAAAGAAATTTGTTCAGACCAGACCTAATCAAGGAGACCGAAGAGAAAGTCAAGATGGTGAGGGATAGGCTAAAGGTAGCCCAATCTCGACAAAAGAGCTATGTAGATCCAAAACGTAGAGATGTCACCTATGAGGTTGGTGATAGAGCTTATCTCAGGGTATCACCACTTCGTGGTGTGAAGAGATTTGGAATCAAAGGAAAATTAGCACCACGCTATGTAGGACCCTTCAAGATTTTGAGCCGCAAAGGAGAAGTGGCATATGAGATAGAATTACCAGAATCTCTGTCAGCAGTTCATAATCTATTTCATGTCAGTCAGCTAAAAAAGTGTCACCTAGAGATGGAAAAAACTTCGTTGAAAGACACTATACCGTTAGAAGAAGTTCAGCTAGAGAATGATCTCACTTATGAAGAGAAACCTATTAAGATTCTGGAGACAGCAGAAAGAATTACACGTACCAAGACAATCAAATTATGCAAAGTGCAATGGAACCATCACACTGAATCAGAAGCAACATGGGAACGAGAGGATGAACTTCGGAGAGATCACCCTCACCTATTTGCTAGCCAACCCGAATCTCGAGGGCGAGATTCATCTTAAGGGGGTTAGATTTGTAAAATCCCAAATTTTTCATCTGAAAACCATCATCATTGCACTCATATCATCATGGCATGTGTTGCATTGCATTTAGATTGTCCCCCAAAAAATTTGGTGAAATTTTGAGGCAATTTGGAACCCTTTTGCTAAATTCAAAACCTTGGAAAATAAAAACTAAAAGGAAAAAGAAAAGGAGGAAAAAAACATGCAGCGGCAGCAGCATCTGGCCTACTCGGCCCAACCCAACCCAGCAAGCAGCCCACCCGGCCACCTCTTCCCCTCTCTTTCTTTCTCACCGTTCCCCTCCACGCCCCCTCTCACTTACACCCAGGCCCCACTCCCACGTCACCGCCACCTCATCGTCTTCAACCCAAGCGACGAACTGGCCACCTCCCCCCTCTGCCATTTCTAATCGAAACAAATTCAAGCATTGCACGAATTAAATCTCCACTGTGACCCCTACTTCTTAATCCCCTCTCCCTCCTCTTCAGTTTCCCCTCAGTCGCCACCCCCAGAGAGCCCCCAGGCTCCCCAATTGAGAGCTCGAAACCCCACATACCGACGGATCTCCGGCGGTAATTCCGGTGAGCACCGACCACCCCGCGCCCTTCCCTCTGCCTTATCACCTTTACCATGTCCTAGCACACCTTTTAACCCTGGCCACACGCTTTTTCTTGCCCCAGGTCGTCGACATGATCATCGCCAGCATTTTCCCTCTGCCACCGCCGTCCGTCGACTTTTCCGGTGAGACTCAGGTTCCCGCCCCCCTTTTTGGCCACTACTAAACGGTACTAGACCGGACACACCTTGCTAACCCCTTTCTTTGTTTCCTCGAGGCCTAGATCAACGTCTCGGAGACGCGAGCTCCGCCGTCGGCAAGAACTCCGGTGAGGAATATAGGACGAAGCCGAGCATCCCTCTCTCCACCGCGACCATCACCAAGACCACCTCGACCGTGGCAACCTCTGGTAACAGTCCATGGACCCCCTGCCCCTTTAGAATCGCTGGAACATCACCCATCCGACGCGCCTCCATCGCGCAAAGTAGGTCAGCGCCGCCAGTTCCCGGCCAAGCCCTAGGAGTCGTTGGATCTGTCACCAGCGGCTAAGATTATATCATTAGTCGAACGGGTACGGGCTGATCTGGTTCGTCCGTTGCCACTTAAAATCTAACGGCCCACGGTGATCGATCTGACTGAATCGGTACGGGCCAATAGGAAAGCGCCACGTCGGCCAGAGCGTCTGTTTAATTAGAAAAAATAGACAGAATTTATATTAAATTTAGAAATTCAATAACTTTTGATCCACAAGTCAGAAAAATGCAAATTTGGTGTCTATGGATTCAGAAAAATGAGATCTTTATTGTTGAGGCCTTATTTCACACTTTTTCCTCTGAAAAACTGGAGTTATAGGCAGAACCTTTTTAGGTGTATTTTGCCCATAAAAATTACTTCATAAATTGTTTTTAGGTATTCCTTATGCCTTTGATAGAGTATTTTAACCTCTCTATTATAGAATTTGTAAGTTTTAGAGTTTTGATCATATCATTGCATTTTGCATGCATTCATCTTTTTGTGATGCTATATTGATTGAATTATTGTTGTTGGATTGTTCTTTGTATAGATTGTGTGGATTGTGAAGTTTGTTGCCGTGAGGATTGTACCTATTCCCCTAGCTACCAAGGCAAGTGATATTTCATCTTATGTCCTATATTTTAACTATTGCGCTAGTGCTATTTTTTTGTAGATCTTAACATGGTAGGAATATTTATATGTTACTATGATATGCTATCCTATAGATTATATCTTGGTAGTATTTCCTAGTTGAAAGACATCGTATGCTAGAGTGATTAGCCATGCCATTAGAATTCGTGGGTGGAAATTCATATCAAGATAGTATGGAAATATATTATTTTGTTTGACTAAGAAAACAACTAATGTTAATGAAACACCTGGGTGGAATGGGACTTGCTTGGATTATATTGAGTGGTTACTCAGGGGCCATATCTATGGTCAGCTGGTGTATTGCACTTGTGGATGGCCACCCAGGAACAAAGATATTGGAGACGTTCTTATCGCGAAGGTTCTAGTGTAGCCACATGGCATATGGGCTCTGCCTTGACCGACTAAGTTGCAAGAACTCAGCCAGACGGACAGAAGGTGGTAGATATGATAGGATGGAACATGTTCGTGGTGGTCTGAGGGATTGCTTCTGAAAAGTCTCGTCTCGATGCATGCCGAGTCTTGTGGGGAAAGTGCACCACCTCTCGAGAGGGTAAAACTAAGTACTTAGCCGTGTCCCCGGTTATGGACAATTTCTGAGCGTCAACACAGTGAAGCAGTTCAATAATCTCCTCATCCAAATTTCTCTAAGTTAAAACTTGTGGGTGAACAAGGGTAGAGGTTCATTGATGTCTATATGTAGTACCTTAGTGTTTTTAAAGAGGAAACCTACTCTTCAAAAACTATAAGATAAAACCTTGCTTTCATGTAGTTGTTGGATTTCACTAAGTAACTATGGTATCACTTGCCAATACAATTCCAAATGTATTGACCCTTTGTGGCTATAACTTATTATGTTGCAGGATACTTTGATGATGAGTAGGGTTGCGGGTCTACACTCGACATGTTTGCCCGTGGAGCATGAAGACAAAAGACTCTATTATTATACTATGTCTTGTGAACCTTGATTAATGTAAGCCTTGGGCTAAGTGAGTTGTAACAACTATTATATTCCTGGATATGCGATGTAATAATGACCTTTGTTTCTGTGTACTTCATCTTAAACTGTGGGTGCTAGCATTTCGATCCAGGGACTAGCACTGCAATCACATGGATCTTACCTTATTATGGTGAGATCTTACAGTTGCATTCCAGGAAATTTTTGGGCTTTCTGGCCTTGTGGTTTGACACAAAGAATCTCTAGAGATTAATGCATGTGTTCTTTCAAAATCCATAGCTTTATCCACATGACCACACACACTCCAATGCATGTGGTGATGCAACTTCTATCACACTGGTTCACCATTCCCATGTGGCAATTGCATTCTAGTGGTTGTTTGGGCTTTCTGACAATGGGTTGACACAAGGAATCTCTACAGACCAATGCATGTGTTCTTTTCAAATCCACACCTAGATCCAAATGACCACACACACTCCAATGGATGTGGTGATGCAACTTCTGTCACACTGGTTCACCATTCCATGTGGCAGTTCCATTACAGGGGATTTTTGGGCTTTCTAACCATGGTTTGACACATGGAATCTCTAGAGATCCATGCTTGTGTTCTTTTCAAATCCACACCTTTATCCACACCACAAGCACTCCAATGGATGTGGTGATGCAACTTCTATCACAGTAGTTCACCATTCCCTTATGGAAGTTGCATTCCAGGGGCTTTTTGGGCTTTCTGGCCATGTGGTTTGACACAAAGAATCTCTAGATATCAATGCATGTGTTCTTTTCAAATCCACACCTTGATCCACATAACCACATACAATCCAATTCATGTGGTGATGCAACTTGTATCACACTGGTTCTCCATTCCCATGTGGTAGTTGCATTCCAAGGGCTTTTTGGGCTTTTTGACCATGGTTTGACACATGTAATCTCTAGAGATCAATGCATGTGTTATTTTCAAATCCACACCTTGATCCACATGACCACACACACTCCAATGTATGTTGTGATGCAACTTATACGACACTAGTTCACCATTCCCATGTGGCAGTTACATTCCAAGGGCTTTTTGGGCTTTCTGGCCATGCGGTTTGACACATGGAATCTCTAGAGATCAACAGATGTATTCTTTTCAAATCCACACCTTGAGGACATGACCACAAACACTCCAATGCATGTGGTGATATAACTTCTATCACACTACTTCACTATTCCCATGTGGCAGTTGCATTCCAGAGACTTTTTGGGCTTTCTGACCATGGTCTTACACATGGAATCTCTAGAGATCAATGCATGTGTTCTTTTCAAATCCACACCTTTGACCACACCACACCACACACACTCCAATATATGTGGTGATGCAACTTCTATCACACTGGTTCACCATTCCATGTGGCAGTTCCATTCTAGGGGCTTTCTAACCATGGTTTGACACACAGAGTCTCTAGATATCAATGCATTTTTATCTTTTCAAAACCACATCTTGATCCACATGACCACACACACTCCAATGGATGTAGTGATGCAACTTCTACCACACTGGTTCACCATTCCATGTGCTAGTTGCCTTCATGGGGCTTTTTGGGCTTTCTGACCACACATGTTGTCTGTAGAGTCAATGCATGTGTTCTTTTCAAATCCACACCTTGATCACATAACCAGACACTCCAATAGATGTAGTGATGCAACTTCTGTCACACTAGTTTACCATTCCCATGTGGCAGTTGCATTCCACGGGCTTTTTGGGCTTTCTGACCATGGTTTGACACATGGAATCTCTATAGATAAATGCATGTGTTCTTTTCAAATCCACACCTTGATCCACATGACCACACACACTCCAATGGATGTGGTGATGCAACTTCTATCATACTGGTTCACCATTCCCATGTGGCAGTTGCATTCTTGGGGCTTTTTGGGCTTTTTGGCCATGTGGTTTGACACATGGAATCTCTACAGACCAATGCATGTGTTCTTTTCAAATCTATACCTTGATTCACATGACCACACACACTCCAATAGATGTGGTGATGCAACTTATATCACACTAGTTCACCATTCCCATGTGGCATTTGCATTCCAGGGGCTTTTTAGGCTTTTTGACCATGGTTTATCACATGGAATCTCTAGTCATCAATGCATGTGTTCTTTTCAAATCCACACCTCGATCCACATGACCACACACACTCCAATGTATGTGGTGATGCAAGTTCTATCACACTGGTTCACCATTCCCATGTGGCAGTTGCATTCTAGGGGCTTTTTGGGCTTTCTAGCCATGTGGTTTAACACATGGAATCTCTATAGACCAATGCACGTGTTCCTTTCAAATACACAACTTGATCCAGATGACCACAAAAACTCACATAAATGTGGTGATTCAAGTTTTATCACACTGGTTCACCATTCCCATGTAGAAGTTGCATTCTAGGGGTTGTTTGGGCTTTCTGACAATGGTTTGACACAAGGAATCTCTAGAGATCAATGCATGTGTTCTTTTGAAATCCACACCTAGATCCAAATGACCACACACACTCCAATGGATGTGGTGATGCAACTTCTGTCACACTGGTTCACCATTTCATGTGGCAGTTCCATTACAGGGGATTTTTGGGCTTTCTAAGCATGGTTTGACACATGGAATCTCTAGAGATCCATGCTTGTCTTCTTTTTAAATCCACACATTTATCCACACCACACACACTCCAATAGATGTGGTGATGCAACTTCTATCACACTAGTTCACCATTCCCTGATGGAAGTTGCATTCTAGGGGCTTTTTGGGCTTTCTAGCCATGTGGTTTGACACAAAGAATCTCTAGAGATCAATGCATGTGTTCTTTTCAAATCCACACCTTGATCCACATGACCACATACACTCCAATTCATGTGGTGATGCAACTTGTATCACACTGGTTCGCCATTCCCATGTGGCAGTTGCATTCCAAGGGCTTTTTGGGCTTTCTGGCCATGTGGTTTGACACAAAGAATCTCTAGAGATCAATGCATGTTTTCTTTTCAAATCCACACCTTGAGCACATGACCACAAACACTCCAATGCATGTGGTGATATAACTTCTATCACACTGCTTCACTATTCCCATGTGGCAGTTGCATTCCAGGGGCTTTTTGGGCTTTCTGACCATGGTCTGACACATGGAATCGCTAGAGACCAATGAATGTGTTATTTTCAAATCCACACCTTTGACCACACCACACACACTCCAATATATGTGGTGATGCAACTTCTATCACACTGGTTCACCATTCCATGTGGCAGTTCCATTCTAGGGGCTTTCTAACCATGGTTTGACACATGGAGTCTCTAGAGATCAATGCATTTTTATCTTTTCAAAACCACATCTTGATCCAGATGACAACACACACTCCAATGGATGTAGTGATGCAACTTCTGTCACACTGGTTCACCATTCCATGTGGGAGTTGCCTTCATGGGGCTTTCAGACCACACATGTTGTCTCTAGAGTCAATGCATGTGTTCTTTTTAAATCCACACCTTGATCACATAACCACACACACTCCAATGGATGTGGTGACGCAACTTCTGTCACACTAGTTTACCATTCCCATGTGGCAGTTGCATTCCAGGGGTGTTTTGGGCTTTCTGACCATGGATTGACACATGGAATCTCTAGAGATAAATGAATGTGTTCTTTTAAAATCCACACCTTGATCCACATGACCACACACACTCCAATGGATGTGGTGATGCAACTTCTATCATACTGGTTCACCATTCCCATGTGGCAATTGCATTCTAGGGGCTTTTTGGGCTTTTTGGCCATGTGGTTTGACACATGGAATCTCTAGAGACCAACGCATGTGTTCTTTTCAAATCTGCACCTTGGTCCACATGACCACACACACTCCAATAGATGTTGTGATGCAACTTATATCACACTAGTTCACCATTCCCATGTGGCAATTGCATTCTAGGGGCTTTTTAGGCTTTCTGACCATGGTTTGACACATAGAATCTCTAGTGATCAATGCATGTGTTCTTTTCAAATCCAAACCTTGATCCACATGACCACACACACTCCAATGTATGTGGTGATGCAAGTTCTATCACACTGGTTCACCATTCCCATGTGGCAGTTGCATTCTAGGGGCTTTTTGGGTTTTCTGGCCATGTGGTTTGACACATGGAATCTCTAGAGACCAATGTACGTGTTCCATTCAAATACAGACCTTGATCCACATGACCACACACACTCCAATGGATGTGGTGATGCAACTTCTATCATACTGGTTCACCATTCCCATGTGGCAGTTGCATTCTTGGGGCTTTTTGGGCTTTTTGGCCATGTGGTTTGACACATGGAATCTCTACAGACCAATGCATGTGTTCTTTTCAAATCTATACCTTGATTCACATGACCACACACACTCCAATAGATGTGGTGATGCAACTTATATCACACTAGTTCACCATTCCCATGTGGCATTTGCATTCCAGGGGCTTTTTAGGCTTTTTGACCATGGTTTGTCACATGGAATCTCTAGTCATCAATGCATGTGTTCTTTTCAAATCCACACCTCGATCCACATGACCACACACACTCCAATGTATGTGGTGATGCAAGTTCTATCACACTGGTTCACCATTCCCATGTGGCAGTTGCATTCTAGGGGCTTTTTGGGCTTTCTAGCCATGTGGTTTAACACATGGAATCTCTATAGACCAATGCACGTGTTCCTTTCAAATACACAACTTGATCCATATGACCACAAAAACTCACATAAATGTGGTGATTCAAGTTTTATCACACTGGTTCACCATTCCCATGTAGTAATTGCATTCTAGGGGTTGTTTGGGCTTTCTGACAATGGTTTGACACAAGGAATCTCTAGAGATCAATGCATGTGTTCTTTTGAAATCCACACCTAGATCCAAATGACCACACACACTCCAATGGATGTGGTGATGCAACTTCTGTCACACTGGTTCACCATTTCACGTGGCAGTTCCATTACAGGGGATTTTTGGGCTTTCTAAGCATGGTTTGACACATGGAATCTCTAGAGATCCATGCTTGTCTTCTTTTTAAATCCACACATTTATCCACACCACACACACTCCAATAGATGTGGTGATTCAACTTCTATCACACTAGTTCACCATTCCCTTATGGAAGTTGCATTCTAGGGGCTTTTTGGGCTTTCTAGCCATGTGGTTTGACACAAAGAATCTCTAGAGATCAATGCATGTGTTCTTTTCAAATCCACACCTTGATCCACATGACCACATACACTCCAATTCATGTGGTGATGCAACTTGTATCACACTGGTTCGCCATTCCCATGTGGCAGTTGCATTCCAAGGGCTTTTTGGGCTTTCTGGCCATGTGGTTTGACACAAAGAATCTCTAGAGATCAATGCATGTTTTCTTTTCAAATCCACACCTTGAGCACATGACCACAAACACTCCAATGCATGTGGTGATATAACTTCTATCACACTGCTTCACTATTCCCATGTGGCAGTTGCATTCCAGGGGATTTTTGGGCTTTCTGACCATGGTCTGACACATGGAATCGCTAGAGACCAATGAATGTGTTATTTTCAAATCCACACCTTTGACCACACCACACACACTCCAATATATGTGGTGATGCAACTTCTATCACACTGGTTCACCATTCCATGTGGCAGTTCCATTCTAGGGGCTTTCTAACCATGGTTTGACACATGGAGTCTCTAGAGATCAATGCATTTTTATCTTTTCAAAACCACATCTTGATCCAGATGACAACACACACTCCAATGGATGTAGTGATGCAACTTCTGTCACACTGGTTCACCATTCCATGTGGGAGTTGCCTTCCTGGGGCTTTCAGACCACACATGTTGTCTCTAGAGTCAATGCATGTGTTCTTTTTAAATCCACACCTTGATCACATAACCACACACACTCCAATGGATGTGGTGACGCAACTTCTGTCACACTAGTTTACCATTCCCATGTGGCAGTTGCATTCCACGGGTGTTTTGGGCTTTCTGACCATGGATTGACACATGGAATCTCTAGATATAAATGCATGTGTTCTTTTAAAATCCACACCTTGATCCACATGACCACACACACTCCAATGGATGTGGTGATGCAACTTCTATCATACTGGTTCACCATTCCCATGTGGCAATTGCATTCTAGGGGCTTTTTGGGCTTTTTGGCCATGTGGTTTGACACATGGAATCTCTAGAGACCAATGCATGTGTTCTTTTCAAATCTGCACCTTGGTCCACATGACCACACACACTCCAATAGATGTTGTGATGCAACTTATATCACACTAGTTCACCATTCCCATGTGGCAATTGCATTCCAGGGGCTTTTTAGGCTTTCTGACCATGGTTTGACACATAGAATCTCTAGTGATCAATGCATGTGTTCTTTTCAAATCCAAACCTTGATCCACATGACCACATACACTCCAATGTATGTGGTGATGCAAGTTCTATCACACTGGTTCACCATTCCCATGTGGCAGTTGCATTCTAGGGGCTTTTTGGGTTTTCTGGCCATGTGGTTTGACACATGGAATCTCTAGAGACCAATGTACGTGTTCCATTCAAATACACACCTTGATCCACATGACCACACACACTCACATAAATGTGGTGATGCCACATCTATCACACTAGTTCACCATTCCCATGTGGCAGTTGCATTCCATGAGCTTTTTGGGCTTTCTATCCATGGTTTGACACATGGAATCTCTAGACATCAAAGCATGTATTCTTTTCAAATCACACCTTGATACACACCACACACACTCAAATAGATGTGATGATGCAACTTCTATCACACTCATTCACTATTCCCATTTGGCAGTTGCATTCCAGGAAATTTTTGGGCTTTCTGGCCATGTGGTTTGAGACAAAGAATCTCTAGAGATCAATGCATGTGTTCTTTTCAAATCCATAGCTTGATCCACACACACTCCAATGCATGTGGTGATGCAACTTTTATCACAATGGTTCACCATTCCCATGCGGTAGTTGCATTCTAGGGGTTGTTTGGGCTTTTTGATAATGGTTTGACACACGGAATCTGTAGAGATCAATGCATGTGTTCTTTTAAAATCCACACCTAGATCCAAATGGCCACTCGCACTCCAATGGATGTGGTGATGCAACTTCTGTAACACTGGTTCACCATTCCGTGTGGCAGTTCCATTCTAGGGGCTTTTCAGGTTTTCTAACCATGGTTTGACACATGGACTCTCTAGAGATCCATGCTTGTGTTCTTTTCAAATCCACACCTTTATCCACACCACACACACTCCAGTAGATGTGGTGATGCAACTTCTATCACACTAGTTCACCATTCCCTTGTGAAAGTTGCATTGTAGGGGCTTTTTGGGCTTTCTGGCCATGTGGTTTGACACAAAGTATCTCTAGAGATCAATGCATGTATTCTTTTGAAATCCACACCTTGATCCACATGACTACACACACTCCAATGCATGTGGTAATGTAACTTGTATAGAACTGGTTCGCCATTCCCATGTGGTAGTTGCATTCTAGGGGCTTTTTGGGCTTTTTGAACATGGTTTGACACATGTAATCTCTAGAGATCAATGCATGTGTTATTTTCAAAGCCACACCTTGATCCACATGACCACACACACTCCAATGTATGTGGTGATGCAACTTTTATCACATTGCTTCACCATTCCCATGTGGTGGTTGTATTCTAGCGGCTTTTGGGGCTTTCTAGCCATGTGGTTTGACACATGGAATCTCTAGATATCAATTCATGTGTTATTTTCAAATCCACACCTTGAGCCACATGACCACAAACACTCCAATTCATGTGGTGATGCAACTTCTATCACACTGCTTCACTATTCCCATGTGGAAGTTGCATTCCAGGGGCTTTTTGGGCTTTCTGATCATGGTCTGACACATGGAATCTCTAGATATCAATGCACGTGTTCTTTTCAAATCCACACCTTTTTCCACAGCACACACACTCCAATAGATGTGGTGATTCAACTTCTATCACACTAGTTCACCATTTCCATGTGGCAGTTGTATTTAGGGGATTTTGTGCTTTCTAGCCATGTGGTGTGACACAAAGAATCTCTAGAGATTAATGCATGTGTTCAATTCAAATCCACACCTTGATCTACATAACCACACACACTCCAATGCACGTGGTTATGCAACTTGTATCACACTAGTTCACCATTCCCATGTGGCAGTTGCATTCTATGGGCTTTGGGGGCTTTTTGACAACATTTTGACATATAGAATCTCATGAGATCAATGCATGTGTTCTTTTCAAATCCACACCTTTATCCACATGACCACACTAACTCCATGGTATGTGGTGATGTAACTACTATCACACCGGTTCACCATTCCGATGTGGCAGTTGCATTCTAGGGCCTTTTGCACTTTCTGGCGATGTGGTTTGACACGTGGAATCTCTAGAGACCAATGCATGTGTTATTTTCAAATCCACACCTTGATCGACATGACCACAAACACTCCAATAAATGCGGTGATGCAACTTCTATCACACTGGTTCACCATTCCCATGTGGCAGTTGCATTCCAGGGCCTTTTTGAGCTTTCTTACCATGGTTTGACACATGGAATCTCTAGAGATCAACACATGTGTTATTTTCAAATCCACACCTTGATCCACGCCAAACACACTCCAATATATGTGGTGATGCAACTTCTATCACACTGATTCGCCATTCTCATTTGGCAGTTGCATTCTAGGGGATTTTTGGGCTTTCTGGCCATGTGGTTTGACACAAAGAATCTATAGAGATCAATGCATGTGTTATTTTAAAATCCACACCTTGATCCACATGACCACACACACTCCAATGAATGTGGTGATGCAATTTCTATCACACTGGTTCACCATTCCCTTGTGGCAATTGTATTCCAGGGTTTTTCTGACCATGGTTTGACACATGGAATATCTAGAGATAAATGCATGTGTTCTTTTCAAATCCACACCTTGATCCACATGACCACACACACTCCAATGGATATGGTGATACAACTTCTATCATAATGGTTCACCATTCCCATATGGCAGGTTCATTCCAGGGGATTTCTGGGCTTTCTGACCACACATGTAGTCTCGAGAGTAAATGCATGTGTTCATTTCAAATTCACACCTTGATCACATGACCACACACACTCCAATGGATGTAGTGATGCAACTTCTATCACACTAGTTCACCATTCCCATGTTACAGTTGCATTCTAGGGGCTTTTTCGACTTTCTAGCCATGTGGTTTGACACAAAGAATCTCTAGAGATCAATGCATGTGTTCTTTTCAAATCCACACCTTGATCCATGTGACCACACACAATCCAATAGATATGGTGATGCAACTTCTATCACACTGGTTCACCATTCCATGTGGCAGTTCCATTCTAGGAGCTTTTTGGGCTTTCTAACCATGATTTGTCACATGGAGTCTCTAGAGATCAATGAATTTTTATCTTTTCAAAACCACATCTTGATCCACATGACCACACACACTCCAATGGATGTAGCGATGCAATTTCTGTCACACAGGCTCACCATTCCATGTGGCAGTTGCCTTCATGGGGCCTTTTGGGCTTTCTAACCACACATGTTGTCTCTAGAGTCAATGCATGTGTTCTTTTCAATTCCAGACCTTGATCCACATGACCACACATACTCCAATGCATGTGGTGATGCAACTTGTATCAGACTGGTTCACCATTCCCATGTGAAAGTTGCATTCTAGGGGCTTTTTGGGATTTTTCACCACACACACTCAAATGGATATGGTGATGCAACTTCTATCATATTGGTTCACCATTTCCATGGAGTAGTTGTATTCTAGGGGCTTTTTGGGCTTTCTGGCCATGTGGTTTTACACAAAGAATCTGTAGAGACTAATGCATGTGTTCTTTTCCAATTCGCACCTTGATCCACATCACCACATACACTCCAATAGATGTGGTGATGCAACTATTATCACACTAGTTCACCATTCCCATGTGGCAGTTGCATTCCCGGGGCTTTTTGGGCTTTCTGACCATGGTTTTACACATGGAATCTCTAATGACCAATGCATGTGTTCCTTTAAATCCACACCTTGATCCACATGACCATAGACACTCCAATAAAAGTGGTGATGCAAGTTCTATCACACTGGTTCACCATTCCCATGTGGCAGTTGCATTCTCGGGGCTTTTTTGGAATTCTGACCATGGTTTGACACATGGAATCTCTAGAGATCAATGCATGTGTTATTTTCAAATCACACCTTTATCCACACCACACACAATCAAATAGATGTGGTGATGCAACTTCTATCACACTGATTCAACATTCCCATGTGGTAGTTGCATTCCCGGAAATTTTTCAGTTTTCTAGCCATGTGGTTTGACACAAAGAATCTCTAGAGATCAATGCATGTGTTCTTTTCAAATCCACAGCTTGATCCACATGACCACACACACTCCAATGCATGTGGTGATGCAAGTTCTATCACACTGGTTAACCATTCCCATGTGGCAGTTGCATTCTAGGGGATTTTTTGGATTTCTGACCATGGTTTGACACATGGAATCTCTAGAGATCAATGCATGTGTTCTTTTCAAATCACACCTTTATCCACACCACACACAGTCAAATAGATGTGGTGATGCAACTTCTATCACACTGATTCACCATTCCCATGTGGTAGTTGCATTCCAGGAAATTTTTCAGTTTTCTGGCCATGTGGTTTGACACAAAGAATCTCTAGAGATCAATGCATGTGTTCTTTTCAAATCCACAGCATGATCCACATGACCACACACACTCCAATGCATGTAGTGATGCAACTTCTATCACACTGGTTCACCATTCCCATGTGGCAGTTGCATTCCAGGGGTTGTTTGGGCTTTCTGACAATGGTTTGACACACAGAATCTCTAGATATCAATGCATGTGCTCTTTTAAAATCCACACCTAGATCCAAATGACCACACACACTCCAATGGATGTGGTGAAGCAACTTCTGTCACACTAGTTTACCATTCCCATGTGGCAGCTGCATTCCACGGGAGTTTTGGGCTTTCTGACCATGGATTGACACATGGAATCTCTAGAGATAAATGCATGTGTTCTTTTAAAATCCACACCTTGATCCACAAAACCACACACACTCCAATGTATGTGGTGATGCAACTTCTATCATACTGGTTCACCATTCCCATGTGGCAATTGCATTCTATGGGCTTTTTGGGCTTTTTGGCCATGTGGTTTGACACATGGAATCTCTAGAGACCAATGCATGTGTTCTTTTCAAATCTGCACCTTGATCCACATGAGCACACACACTCCAATAGATGTGGTGATGCAACTTATATCACACTAGTTCACCATTCCCATGTGGCAATTGCATTCCAGGGGCTTTTTAGGCTTTCTGACCATGGTTTGACACATGGAATCTCTAGTGATCAATGCATGTGTGCTTTTCAAATCCAAACCTTGATCCACATGACCACACACACTCCAATGTATGTGGTGATGCAAGTTCTACCACACTGGTTCACCATTCCCATGTGGCAGTTGCATTCTAGGGGATTTTTGGGCTTTCTGGCCATGTGGTTTGACACATGGAATCTCTAGAGACCAATGTACGTGTTCCTTTCAAATACACACCTTGATCCACATGACCACACACACTCACATAAATGTGGTGATGCCACATCTATCACACTAGTTCACCATTCCCATGTGGCAGTTGCATTCCATGACCTTTTTGGGCTTTCTGACCATGGTTTGACACATGGAATCTCTAGACATCAAAGCATGTATTCTTTTCAAATCACACCTTGATACACACCACACACACTCAAATAGATCTGATGATGCAACTTCTATCACACTCATTCACTATTCCCATTTGGTAGTTGCATTCTAGGAAATTTTTGGGCTTTCTGGCCATGTGGTTTGACACAAAGAATCTCTAGAGATCAATGCATGTGTTATTTTCAAATCCACAGCTTGATCCACACACACTCCAATGCATGTGGTGATGCAACTTTTATCACACTGGTTCACCATTCCCATGCGGTAGTTGCATTCTAGGGGTTGTTTGGGCTTTTTGATAATGGTTTGACACACGGAATCTGTAGAGATCAATGCATGTGTTCTTTTCAAATCCACACCTAGATCCAAATGGCCACACGCACTCCAATGGATCTGGTGATGCAACTTCTGTCACACTGGTTCACCATTCCGTGTGGCAGTTCCATTATAGGGGCTTTTCGGGTTTTTTAACCATGGTTGACACATGGAATCTCTAGAGTTCCATGCTTGTGTTCTTTTCAAATCCACACCTTTATCCACACCACACACACTCCGGTGGATGTGGTGATGCAACTTCTATCACACTAGTTCACCATTCCCTTGTGAAAGTTGCATTGTAGGGGCTTTTTGGGCTTTCTGGCCATGTGGTTTGACACAAATAATCTCTAGATATCAATGCATGTATTCTTTTCAAATCCACATCCTTATCCACATGACTACACACACTCCAATGCATGTGGTGATGCAACTTGTATCAAACTGGTTCGCCATTCCCATGTGGTAGTTGCATTCAAGTGGCTTTTTGGGCTTTTTGAACATGGTTTGACACATGTAATCTCTAGAGATCAATGCATGTGTTATTTTCAAATCCACACCTTGATCCACATTACCACACACACTCCAAT
Source organism: Avena sativa (assembly GCA_916181665.1). Classification (NCBI taxonomy): domain Eukaryota; kingdom Viridiplantae; phylum Streptophyta; class Magnoliopsida; order Poales; family Poaceae; genus Avena; species Avena sativa. The sequence goes on from OV702291.1 coordinate 355,921,574, forward strand.
GTATGTGGTGATGCAACTTTTATCACACTGCTTCACCATTCCCATGTGGTAGTTGCATTCTAGCGGCTTTTTGGGCTTTCTAGCCATGTGGTTTGACACATGGAATCTCTAGATATCAATTCATGTGTTATTTTCAAATCCACACCTTGAGCCACATGACCATAAACACTCCAATTCATGTGGTGATGCAACTTCTATCACACTGCTTCCGTATTCCCACGTGGAAGTTGCATTCCAGGGGCTTTTTGGGCTTTCTGATCATGGTCTGACACATGGAATCTGAAGATATCAATGCATGTGTTCTTTTCAAATCCACACCTTTTTCCACACCACACACACTCCAATATATGTGGTGATGCAACTTCTATCACACTAGTTCACAATTGCCATGTGGCAGTTGTATTCCAAGGGATTTTGTGCTTTCTAGCCATGTGGTGTGACACAAAGAATCTCTAGAGATTAATGCATGTGTTCAATTCAAATCCACACCTTGATCCACATAACCACACACACTCCAATGCATGTGGTTATGCAACTTGTATCACACTAGTTCACCATTCCCATGTGGCAGTTGCATTCTATGGGCTTTGGGGGCTTTTTGACACGTGGAATCTCTAGAGACCAATTCATGTGTCATTTTCAAATCCATACCTTGATCGGCATGACCACACACACTCCAATAAATGCGGTGATGCAACTTCTATCACACTGGTTCACCATTCCCATGTGGCAGTTGCATTCAAGGGCCTTTTTGAGCTTTCTGACCATGGTTTGACACATGGAATCTCTAGAGATCAACACATGTGTTATTTTCAAATCCACACCTTGATCCACGCCAAACACACTCCAATATATGAGGTGATGCGACTTCTATCACACTTGTTTGCCATTCTCATGTGGCAGTTGCATTCTAGGGGATTTTTGGGCTTTCTGGCCATGTGGTTTGACACAAATAATCTATAGAGATCAATGCATGTGTTATTTTAAAATCCACACCTTGATCGACATGACCACACACACTCCAATGAATGTGGTGATGCAATTTCTATCACACTGGTTCACCATTCCCTTGTGGCAATTGTATTCCAGGGTTTTTCTGACCATGGTTTGACACATGGAATATCTAGAGATCAATGCATGTGTTCTTTTCAAATCCACATGACCACACACACTCCAATGGATATGGTGATACAACTTCTATCATAATGGTTCACCATTCCCATATGGCAGGTTCATTCCAGGGGATTTCTAGGCTTTCTGACCACACATGTAGTCTCGAGAGTAAATGCATGTGTTCATTTCAAATTCACACCTTGATCACATGACCACACACTCCAATGGATGTAGTGATGCAACTTCTATCACACTAGTTCACCATTCCCATGTTATAGTTGCATTCTAGGGGCTTTTTCGGCTTTCTAGCCATGTGGTTTGACACAAAGAATCTCTAGAGATCAATGCATGTGTTCTTTTCAAATCCACACCTTGATCCATGTGACCACACACAATCCAATAGTTACGGTGATGCAACTTCTATCACACTGGTTCACCATTCCATGTGGCAATTCCATTCTAGGGGCTTTTTGGGCTTTCTAACCATGGTTTGTCACATGGAGTCTCTAGAGATCAATGCATTTTTATCTTTTCAAAACCACATCTTGATCCACATGACCACACACACTCCAATGGATGTAGCGATGCAACTTCTGTCACACAGGCTCACCATTCCATGTGGCAGTTGCCTTCATGGGGCCTTTTGGGCTTTCTGACCACACATGTTGTCTCTAGAGTCAATGCATGTGTTCTTTTCAAATCCACACCTTGATCCACATGACCACACATACTCCAATGCATGTGGTGATGCAACTTGTATCACACTGGTTCACCATTCCCATGTGGTAGTTCCATTCTAGGGGCTTTTTGGGATTTTTGACCACACACACTCCAATGGATATGGTGATGCAACTTCTATCATATTGGTTCACCATTCCCATGTAGTAGTTGTATTCTAGGGGCTTTTTCGGCTTTCTGGCCATGTGGTTTTACACAAAGAATCTATAGAGACTAATGCATGTGTTCTTTTCAAATTCTCACCTTGATCCACATGACCACATACACTCCAATAGATGTGGTGATGCAAACTATTATCACACTAGTTCACCATTCCCATATGGCAGTTGCATTCCCGGGGCTTTTTGGGTTTTCTAACCATGGTTTTACACATGGAATCTCTAATGACCAATGCATGTGTTCCTTTAAATCCACACCTTGATCCACATGACCATAGACACTCCAATACAAGTGGTGATGCAAGTTCTATCACACTGGTTCACCATTCCCATGTGGCAGTTGCATTCTAGGGGCTTTTTTGGATTTCTGACCATGGTTTGACACATGGAATCTCTAGAGATCAATGCATGTGTTCTTTTCAAATCACACCTTTATCCACACCACACACATTCAAATATATGTGGTGATTCAACTTCTATCACACTAATTCACCATTCCCATGTGGTAGTTGCATTCGAGGAAATTTTTCAGTTTTCTGGCCATGTGGTTTGACACAAAGAATCTCTAGAGATCAATGCATGTGTTCTTTTCAAATCTACAGCTTGATCCACATGACCATGGTTTGACACATGGAATCTCTAGAGATCCATGCTTGTGTTCTTTTCAAATCCACACCTTTATCCACACCACACACACTCCAATAGATTTGGTGACGCAACTTCTATCACACTAGTTCACCATACCCTTGTGGGAGTTGCATTCCAGGGGCTTTTAGGCTTTTTGGCCATGTGGTTTGACACAAAGAATCTCTAGAGATCAATGCATGTGTTCTTTTCAAATCCACACCTTGATCCACATGACCACACATACTCCAACGCATGTGGTGATGCAACTTGTATTACACTGGTTCACCATTCCCATGTGGCAGTTGCATTCCAGGGGCTTTTTGGTATTTTTGACCATGGTTTGACGCATGGAATCTCTAGAGATCAATGCATGTGTTCTTTTCAAATCCACACCTTGATCCACATTACCACACACACTCCAATGTATGTGGTGATGCAACCCCTATCACACTGGTTCACCATTCCCATGTGGCAGTTGCATTCTAGGGGCTTTTTGGGCTTCCTGGCCATGTGATTTGACACATGGAATCTCTAGAGACCAATGCTCGTGTTCCTTTCAAATCCACAACTTGATCCACATGACCACACACACTCACAGAAATGTGGTGATGCAACTTCTATCACACTAGTTCACCATTCCCATGTGGCAGTTGCATTCCAGGAGCATTTTGGGCTTTCTAACCATAGTTTGACACATGGAATCTCTAGAGATCAAAGCATGTGTTCTTTTCAAATCCACACCTCTGTCCACACCACACACACTCCGATAGATGTGGTGATGCAACTTCTATCACACAAGTTCACCATTGCCATGTGGTAGTTGTATTCCATGGGCTTTTGGGATTTCTAGCCATGTGGTTTGACACAAATAATCTCTAGAGATTAATTCATGTGTTCTATTCAAATCGACATGACCACACACACGCCAATGCATGTGGTGATGCAACTTGTATCACACTAGTTCACCATTCCCATGTGGCAGTTGCATTCTAGGGGCTTTGGGGGCTTATTGACCATGGTTTGACATATAGAATCTCTAGAGATCAATGGATGTGTTCTTTTCAAATCCACGGCTTGATCCACATGACCACACACACTCCATTGTATGTGGTGATGCAACTTCTATCACACAGGTTCACCATTCCCATGTGGCAGTTGCATTCTAGGGGCTTTTTGCGCTTTCTGGCCATGTGGTTTGACACGTGGAATCTCTAGAGACCAATGCATGTGTTATTTTCAAATCCACACCTTGATCGACATGACCACACACACTACAATAAATGTGGTGATGTAAATTCTATCACATGTGGCAATTGCATTCCAGGGTTTTTCTGACCATTCCCATGTGGCAATTGCATTCCAGGGTTTTTCTGACCATGGTTTGACATATGGAATATCTAGAGATCAATGCATGTGTTATTTTCAAATCCACACCTTGATCCACATGACCACGCACACTCCAATGGACATGGTGGTGCAACTTCTATCACAATGGTTCACCATTCCCATGTGGCAGGTTCATTCCAGGGGATTTCTGGGCTTTCTGACCACACATGTAGTCTCGAGAGTATATGCATGTGTTCATTTAAAATTCACACCTTGATCACATGACCATACACACTCCAATGGATGTGGTAATGCAACTTCTATCACACTAGTTCATCATTCCCATGTGGCAGTTGCATTCTAGGGGCTTTTCGGCTTTCTGGCCATGTGGTTTGACACAAAGAATCTCTAGAGATCAATGCATGTGTTCTTTTCAAATCCACACTTTGATCCACGTGACCACACACAATCCAATAGATATGGTGATTCAACTTCTATCACACTGGTTCACCATTCCATGTGGCAGTTCCATTCTAGGGTCTTTTTGGGCTTTCTAACCATGGTTTGACACATGGAGTCTCTAGAGATCAATACATTTTTATCTTTTAAAAACCACATCTTGATCCACATGACCACACACACTCCAATGGATGTAGTGATCCAACATCTGTTACACAGGTTCACCGTTCCATGTGGTAGTTGCCTTCATGGGGCTTTTTGGGCTTTCTGACCACACATGTTGTCTCTAGAGTCAATGCATGTGTTCTTTTCAAATCCACACATTTAGCACATAACCACACACACTCCAATGTATGTGGTGATGCAACTTATGTCACACTAGTTCACCATTCCCACGTGGCAGTTGTATTCCACGGGATTTTTGGGATTTTTTACCATGGTTTGTCACATGCAATCTCTAGAGATCAATGCATGTGTTCTTTTCAAATCCATACCTTGATCCACTTTACCAAACACACTCCAATGGATATGGTGATGCAACTTCTATCATATTGGTTCACCATTCCCATATGGTAGTTGCATTCTAGGGTCTTTTTGGGCTTTCTGGCCATGTGGTTTGACACAAAGAATCTGTGGAGACCAATGCATGTGTTCTTTTCAAATCTGCACCTTGATCCACATGACCACACACACTCCAATAGATGTGGTGATGCAACTTTTATCACACTAGTTCACCATTCCCATGTGGCAGTTGCATTCCAGGGGCTTTTTGGGCTTTCTGACCATCGTTTTACACATGGAATCTCTAATGATCAATGCATGTGTTACTTTCAAATCCACACCTTGATCCACATTACCACACACACTCCAATAAATGTGGTGATGCAAGTTCTATCACACTAGTTCACCATTCCCATGTGGCAGTTCCATTCTATGGGCTTTTTTGGCTTTCTGACCATGGTTTGACACATGGAATGTCTAGAGATGATTGCATGTGTTCTTTTCAAATCACACCTTGATACACACCACACACACACTCAAATAGATGTGGTGATGCAACTTCTATCACACCGATTCACCATTACCATGTGGCAGTTGCATTCTAGGAAATTTTTGGGCTTTTTGGCCATGTGGTTTGACACAAAGAATGTCTAGATATCAATGCGTGTGTTATTTTCAAATCCACAGCTTGATCCACATGACCACACACACTCCAATGCATGTGGTGATGCAACTTCTATCACACCGGCTCACCATTCCCATCTGACAATGGTTTGACACACAGAATCTCTAGAGATCAATGCATGTGTTCTTTTAAAATCCACACCTAGATCCAAATGACCACACACACTCCAATGGATGTGGTGATGCAAGTTCTGTCACACTCGTTCACCATTCCATGTGGCAGTTCCATTACAGGGGATTTTTGGGCTTTCTAACTATGGTTTGACATATGGAGTCTCTAGAGATCAATGCATTTTTATCTTTTCAAAACCACATTTTGATCCACATGAGCACACACGCTCCAATGGATGTAGTGAAATTTCGGGCACCCAAATTCTCGCACGCAAAAACTATCGCGTGTTGATATTACCGTTCAGCCCACTCGCATAGCGTAACCAATGCATTGGCGTAGAGGCCATTTACGTAATATATTGAAAACTCTTCTTTACCCCCTTACCGAAATGAGACAGATCCAAATATCCTACGCCCGCCCTCATTGCTGCCCACCGGTCACAGCACGGCCGTCGTCATACCCTTCGCCAGCCGCCGCCCGCCCTAGTAATCATCTAATCATTGACCTAGCCCAAACCCTAGCCCGTCCTCACCTTCCCATTTTCTGACCATGTTGTCGAGCTCGCGGATCTGCCAACTCGCCATCAAGCACTGCGATTTGGCCGTTAGCTCCACCGACAAGGTCTACCACCCCACCAACAAGGTCCTCCCCATCTCCCGGAACCTCGACATCTAGGTCTGCTACCTCGCCGTCCACCCCACCAACAATACTTGTCTCCTCGCCGTCCACCTCGGCATCAAGGTCTGGCACTTTGCCTTTCAACATGCCGTCAAGGCAGGCCCGATCATCATCCACCTCGCCGACAAGGAAGGACCACAAGGTTCCCGGCAAGAAGCGCACAAAGAAAAAGGCTGTAGCGCATATAGGCAAGTAAACAACCTCCTTGCCTATGAATTTTCTGCTCTTTTAAGCCTGCTCGATGTTCACGTGTTTCATTTTACATGCCTGTGAAATTGCTTGTTTGAGAGGTAATAGGTTCATTTTCCTACTAATGTTTATTATAGGGCAATCAACACCATACGTTCTGTTTTGTTTAATTTCCTGTTTAATTTGTAGCTTACTTGGATTTCTTTATTATTGTTAGATCCTCAAATGCATCCCATGGAAGAAAGTAGGCTGAAAAACATCATGAGAAACAATGAGCGGTTGCAAGAACTGGATGTTATGCGCTTTGCAAGTCTTTTCGCATCGCCAACTTTATTCTCTCCTCAAAAGACAAGAAATGATTGCTCTGGATCTGACTATGATCCCGAAGAGGAGGAACATATCACTAAAGGAGACCTAGATGGTGTTAGTGAGGAGAATGAGTTGCAGGTCAACCCCTTACCTTCTTACTCATCTTGTGTTGAATTGTTTGCTAACTGATTTTGACATATATCTGTTGGTTCTTTATTATCCCCAATTGACCGGTACAAATGGAATTACTAGACACAGAAGAGGAAATGCAACAAGACATATGATGTCGGGACAACATTGGCTCCTGCTGGTGTAGCATCTGCTCGGAAGCGCGTCTTGGCGGGCCAAGGTGCCGGCATAGAAACTTCCATAAAAATTAGTTCCAAGGGGAACCAACCAGTTGCCCAAGGAGGTTGGGAAGCTGCCCAAGCCGAGCACACACCTCCCAAAGGCTAGCATCCAGATCCCTGCCTTCTACGGGCACCATGCCAAGGCCCGCAGTCAGGTCCCTGCCTTCTGAAGGTGTCTCCCCAAGGTTCTACAGTAACCCATTAACATTATATTGTGTGATTCATACTTATTACATTTTACTGTTGTAGAACACTAACTCATACCCATTATATTCTTCTAGATGAATTTGGCCATAATCATTCTGGGGACACTGTTACACATGATGATCCTCATTTGGTGGTTGACAACATGCCCACAAAAAGAGTTCAACTTGTTGTTCCTCCAGGAAGAACTATACTAGTGTCACTAGTGATTGCTGCCAAGTTTTCCACTAAGTGTGTAGTAACAGTCGGGACTAAGATGCCTATCTTTCCCATTGGAAAGAGTACAAGGGAGGCCGGATGTTAGAGCATACTTCTATGGAAAAGTTTCTGTATGTTCCCTAACTCAGTTGTCCCTTTCTTCCTTTGTTGTTAATGTGAAGGTTGATAATCTTTGGTTTATTTTAGCAAAAGTTTGTCATGGACCCCTCTCTACCCGATGTGTAGTTTGCTTGTAACAAGAATTTAATGAGGCACGCAAGAAATCAACGGCACTATCTGAAGAAAGTGTTTTTTGACAAGTTCCCAGTGAATGAAGTTACAAGGATATCTCCTGTTGAACACATGACCAACAAGGAGTGGTGCAAGATTATCGATTTTTGGTCTGACCCCAAAAACAAGGTCATGTCTTGTTTACTAAACTTCTCCTATTTGAATTGTTTAAGTAGGACTAATTTTATGCTCCCTGTTTATGTAGGATCTGTCTGAAAAAATAAGGACAACAGACATCTTGTCAAGTACCCTCATGGCACTAGTGCTTGCAGCAATGAGGTTTTGTGCGACATGGAGGAAGGCTCCATTGAACTTCTTGAAAATGGCTTCACTGACAATGTGAAAGAAGCAACGGTAAGACCTCCATAATACTTTGCATCTTCATCAAATTCAATGCCTTTTTCTTCCCTCACATATACGATGTGCTTATTATTTGCTCGCTAGGTTTCTCATGTTCTATTCTATTCCTAAAACTGGTAGGAATTTGTGGAAAGCAAGATGGTGTCATATGCTCCAGAAGATGGCACAGAGGTTGAAGAAATTCCTTCCACTAACATTGTGCACTTTATGCTATCTTAGAACAAGAGAAATCCAACTATCCTAAAGAACATCAACATCATTGCAAGTACTTCAAAACAAACCAAGTCTCAGCTAGAAGCTCAACTCGAGGCTCAGAAAGCAGGTAATGTGGAACTGTGCTCTGCCATTGAGGGGTTGTAGAAGGTGGAAGAATCTGGCGAGGCAGAGAAGTTGAAGTATTTGGAAGACCTACAAGCAATGAAGAAGAAACAAGAAGACCTAAGGAAGAAACAAGAAGAGGAAAATGCATTAATACAACAAGTGTTAGCTCAACTATCCGAACCACAATAGGAAATTTCGTGAATCTGTGGAAATGTGTCTGGCATAAGTTGAACCTTCTTATATATTATTTGAGTCTGGCATTCATTTCTCTATAGAGAAACATTTCTCCTGGAATTTTTTGTCAAATTCTATATTGTAATCCTATAAATGTCTGAGTGTTTCTTTACAAAATATTTTTGTCATGGTTAGTAACGTCACGACCATGTAGTAACATCACGAAAGTGATGATGTCATCATTTCTTCTAGACGATACGTGTCTGGCTATGATTGGTCTATGTCTTGTCCTACAATTGACCCACGTGTTATCATTTAAACGGACCACGTGTCTACCTGTCGACGGCAGGTAGCGACAAAAGGAAATTCATCATGGCTGGCATGATGTCATAGACGACGTGATGACATAAGGAAGCGACGGTAACGAAATCAAGTCATGACGAAAAGACATCTGGAGAGGGATGACATCACTTATAGCCCCTATGACGTCACTAGGTGTCGCTAACGGCAGTTCACGGTGCCGTCTGCCACATGGCATCGTTCATGACAAAAAAATCACGAAAGACTAGGCCTAGGCCAGGCCGGTCCAGTTGGTCGCGACGAAATTGGAGGAACATCACAGAAGGCCCGTGACGTTTTCAGACGGAAAAAACGTCACAGATCCAATTATGACGTGAGGTTCTTGACCTTTTTTTCGTCATATAATTCGTCGCGGATCGCCATCTATGACGTTTTGCCTCTTATAAATGACGATATCAGAACATCATGGACCGTCGATATTCTTGTAGTTCCACCAAATCTTCAACAAAATGGAAGGATGAGTAGGAGAGATAATCAACCAAAAAGAACTCCTTAGTCGACGACGAGGAGGGAAAGTGAACTATAGACTTGAAGCGGCGACACACCTGTGCTACCATCGCATGTCCCGGCGAGATATCCAAAAGAGGCGACACGTCATTGTCTAGAACGAGAAGGAGACTTCATGTCCATCGGCAAGGGTATGGATGTCGCCGGAAGAGGGGATGGACGTTGGTGGGAGAGAGCTCCATGTCCGATAGGGTGTGAAAATGTGTATTAGATGGAGTAACATGGTGGCAGTGAATGAATAGTGACAACAAGTTCAATATCTACTATGGTTTTTACCTCACTACGGATTAAGTGAATTGATGTGCTATAATTATCTTGTGACACCTTGAAAATCTTATTTGGTGAAGGTATCATATTTGTTATTCAAACATCATATCAAAGTACTTAAGGCTATGCTTTGTTAATTCTTAATTCTAAATTGCTTGTAGTTTTCTTTTCTGGAGGAGTATAAGAGATATGTGTTGCATCATCGCTATGTTAGAACGTGATGCCCATATGAATGATTATCAAATAGATATTGAAGTTTCACCAATATTATGTTGATGATGAATTATTTTATGTCCACTCCAACTTAAAAAGGGAATAGACAAGTGAACCCATAAACCTCGGTCCATTTTAAATTATAAGAAACAACTTTCCAACACCATTACTATCATTTATATTTTTCGCAATTAATTATTTCAAAAATACAAAAATACTTTATTTATTTACGAACACAAAAAACATAAAACAACTATCATATCATTGTCTTTATTTTTCTTGTATATTTTATTATTGATTTACTTTACTTATTAATATTGTTATTGCAAATTACTAATACGAAACCTTGTGCTTGATAACCACACAGTAGAGTTGGGGAGACAAGGAAAAAACTTTGTTTTATAGATTGCTTGAAGATGAGGAAAAACATCCTTTGATCAGCCCGATATAAACCCTCATGTCACCCTTGTGGAAAAAGACACTTGCTACAATACTCTGCACTTGGAGTTCCAAGGAGTTGGTACACACGGAGTTGTTGCTATTAGTAATATACTTTGAATATGTCACATAAGTTGTGGAACTAGATATTTGTTCATTTTGGGATGCGATATTTTAATTTCATGGTCTTGTCTAGTTATCCATATTAAAAAACATATTAGGTAGGAAATAGTAATATAGTTGATCGACAAGGCACTAGTATCATTTAGATGTGAGTGACTTGTCATATAAATTAAACTATTGTAACATACCCGATAAGCCAATTGTACGTGCTATGAATCGATCTCAATTGTTTTGATAGGAATGGACCCCTTCCAACCAATAAGGCAAGCCAATTATTCATTAGTTTTCGTATTTCAAATTCCAAGAGTTTTTGAAATCCGGACTGCATGAATAAATCCAATAAGTAATCACTTAGCATTCCTAGATGAAATACTTATCTCCATGGTGTAGTTTTATTTTTACACCTTAACATACCACACATAATTGATGATGTGTTTTTTCACAATATTGTGAAATTTGTTTGCTATTTTTTTTTTGAAATAAATGGATATTTTGCCATTTAGTGCGTTTGATTTAAATTTGAACTAGGCATATACACGAAAGACAATTGATTGAAAAATCATATTTGGGTAACAAATATAGCTCATATCATATATTTACAATATATAGTCAATAAACTACTTATAGACTTAAGTTTGTACCTATATATCTCATATAATTAATATATTAGGGAGTCTCTTATTTTTTATAAAATATAAAAATGTCAGAAAAATATGGAACTTGACATTTGTTCATTTTATGATACGTAGATAGAGTGGTCAAAATATTAGTCAATTCCAAAAAAAACTTGTACCAACTTTGCAATATAACAAGCACATCAATATTAAGATCATCATACCTTTCAGGGTAAAGATCGAAGGTTTGTACCACGAGACATATGTACCTCATTTCATGCATAATTCATCACTTCACAATATTAAGCATATATTCACCTTTATTTTCCTTTTGTTTTTGAATAATTTTCAAATTCGAAGAGTTTTCAAAATCCGGAATGCATGAATAAATCTAAAGTGTCTGAATATGTAATCAATAAGAATTCCTTCAAGAAATATTTATCTACACGCTATATTTTTATCCTTGCACCTTACCATATCACACATAATTGCTAATGTGTTTTTTCACAATATTGTAAAACTTGTTTGCTATTTATTTTGAAATAAATGGATATTTGGTAATTTAGTGCATTTGATTAAAATTTAAACTAGGCGTGTACATAAAAACAATTGATTGAAAAGTCATATTTGAGTAAAAAATATGGCTGATATCATAAATTTACAATGTATAGTCACTAAACTACTTATAGGATTAAGTTTGGACATACATATCTCATATCATTAATTTACTAAGGTGACTCGTTTTTTTTAAAAATATCAGAAAATTATGAAATTTGACATTTGTACATTTTAGGATATATTGAGTGGTAAAAATATTAGTCCATTCCAAAATAACATGTACTCCCTCCGTCCCAAAATGTAAGGCGCCTAAGCTTTAGTCGAAAGTCAATATTTTCTAAGTTTGACCAAGTTTATACAAAATAATACGAATATCTGTAATATCGAATGGACATATTGGGAAACTATACTTTATGGTGAATTTACTGATATTGATTTGATATTGTGGATGTTTATAGTTTTATATATAAATCTAGTCAAACTTAGAATATGTTGACTTTTGACTAAATCTTAGACGCCTTACATTTTGGGACGGAGGGAGTACCAACTTTGCAATGTAACAAACACATCAATATTAGGATTATCATACCTTTTAGAGTAAAGATGGAAGGTTTGTACCCACGACATATTGTATTCAATGTATGAATCTCATTTCATGCATATGTCATCATTTCATAATATTAAGCATATATTCACCTCTATTCTCATTTTTTTGAATAATTTTCAAATTCCAAGAGTTTTTTTAAAATCCAGACTGCATGAATAAATCTCCCATGGGTCGCCCCTCCTTTTAGACCGACTTTGTCGCACGTATCTGCCCAAGCTGTTGTAACTCAGTCTACATCGACGATTCGGCCCTACATCAGTGCCACCGACCTCTACATCAGTGAATACCGCACCACCCCTCTATCCCCTTTCACATTTCAGAGAATGGATGTGTCGGTAAAATTAGAATTAGTGCTTAAGATTTGGTTAAGTATAGGACATATAATCAGGGGAAATATGCGAAGAATTTTTGGACATGTAGGACATGGATTTGCTTTTTTAATTCTCAGAATTCTATAATGAGATTTAGATGGACACCACCGTGGTAGATGCCAAGATATTTGTAGTCATCAAGGACAACATTGTTGCGACGGTGCGGACAAATTTATCCCAAAAACATGTGTGTACAGTTTATAGTTATAGATTAATTGCTAGGTAGATTTAGTTATTTATGTTTTTATTCTTGTAGCATTTTAGCCCCTTTTATGTACTAGATGGTATTCTAACTAAAAACTTGTAATGTAATTTTTTGTGTAGGATATGGCACTGTTCCAAGTTTGCATGACTCATTACAACGACTCACTATCAACGGTCTCGCTTTTCAGTGTTCATCTCATATTGGGATGTTTCAAGAATTCAGTGGTTTATAATAGTTAACTATTTCTTATAGAAATTATACCTAGCTATCAAAGTTTGTATTGAATTAGTTAGTATTTAATAATTTATTTTTTATTTTGTTGCACAGATTGTGTGATGCAATTCAAGGGCACAATTCAATGACCTCATAGGAGATAGTGTGAAATGTAACACCTCAGTTTTAGTTAATGTTCAATTAGGGTTTGATTGTGCATTCATGAGCATCATTTCTTAAAAATGATGTAAAGTAAAATAATATGCAAACTCTAAAACCCTAGTTTTCCCTCCCTTTTTGAAAAAGAATTCAAAAGGTTTTGAATATTTTTGAAAACTCAAAAGTGTGGATCCCAAATAGTATAAAGGGGTCCCTACATTATTCTAGATATTTACAAACGTTATGGTATTTTTGGAATGATTCAAAAACAGAAAGTATTTGAAAATACAAAATAGAAAATGGAAATAGTTTTGGAAAAAGGTTTTGCAAATAAAAAAGAGAGCCATCAGCAGCCAGGCCGCAGCCCATCTTTTCTCTCCCGTTTTCTGCCGCCCACCCGCGCAGCAACCAGCAACCGCCGCAGCCCAGTGCAGCCCACCGTTGGCCCAGCCCGCTTACCGGTTCGTCCTCGCCGTCTTCGTTGACGATGGGAAGCAACTGTGTGCCCTCCCCGACACCGTCGATTGCCGCCAGCCGCTGTGATGCGTGCCGCCGACGCCCTGGACGAGGATAAGACCAGCCCGAGACGTGCTCCTCTTTGCCCCATCCTCTCTTCTCTCCCGCTGGCGCCCTCCTCCTTCCTCTCTCTGGCCGGAACCCTAACTAGCAGTCAACACCGTCTCTAGCCGCCCAGGCTCCATTGAGGCCACAACAAGGACCGCCATTGTCTTCTCATTCTTCCCTGCCAAGTTTCGGAGGCCGGCGTGCTCGGAATCACCCGAATCGAGGCCATCTTCCTCTTCACCGACGAGCTCCACCGTCACCATCGCCGTCGCTCCGGTCATCGCCTCGCTATCGCCACCATCAGCTCCAGGTTGAGCACACGGTCCTTCTAGACCTGCCCACCCTCTCTCTCTCGCTACGGTTAGGTCCCACGCCATGTGCTGCCATCTACCGCTGCCAGTCAAGCTCGCCGCCATCACTCCGGTGACCGTTAGGTAGCGGTGCCACCCCTAGATGGTTCGACGCGAAGCCCTGGTTCGAAACCGCCCCTCCGCGCTAGCCCGCATGCCCCCTAGCGCCGCTAACCGCCACCGACCGACATGTACTTTGGCGAGCCTGCGTGTCGCCCATGTGGCGTCGACGTGGTTCCTGCATGGGCGCTGACCCATCCTGGCCAGCGTGGCTTGTTGACCTAGCCCTGGCCCAAGCAGTCAGTCTCTGGGGCTAGACACATCCCCAGTGAGAAAAGTCCCTGATCCCATGGTGACGTCAGCCTTCACCTGTGCTGATGCAGTAAACCTTTTTAATAGGGTTTAATAAATTTAGAAAAAGGATAAAGCTTATAAAATTAATACCTAATTATTTATAAGTTAGAAAAATGTGTATAATATATCAAAATGTTCAGAAAAATGAGATCTACACAATAGACTCAAAATCATGCATTGTTCAACAACTTAAATGCCAAGTTTAATTAGAAGAACAAAGTGACCCCTCTCATATACATCCGGGGTTTCTCTGAATTAGGGTTTGGACCCCTCGGATCCCGCTTAAATTGCCAAGCATGCTCTAGGGTCTCGTTTCAATACCATTTAACTTGTCATATGATCATCCTTGATTGAGCATTGCATCGATGCCATGTGTTCATTGGTGTTCCCCTTTCTTTCTAGTGTTTGCTTCTTTCCGGTAGAATACGATATCGAGATCGAGATCGAAGACCGAGATCAACACCATCGAAGTTCGACGAACAATACTTGACCAACTATAATCAAGTCAATTAGAAGGCTTCCGAAGATCTTCTTATTGGTTATCAGCAAACAAGGCAAGCATAGCCCCACCATTATACAATCCTACGATTTCGAAAGCACTTTAATTCTTGCCATGATCCATACAATTCTACTGTGGTCTTTTATTGATAGATAGAGTATCCTATCTATACCATTACTCCCTTGATCTTATATTACCTGATCCACTGCTCCTAGCATAACTAGGTTTGGCTTGTGTGCACTGGTAGAGCTTTTATCTGTGTCTTGCTTAGCCAATCTTAACCGTCAGTGCTGGTTCATCCAGAAGATGTATCAGATGCAAAGAATCTAGTATGACAGGAGAACGTGATGATATGAGATCAGTGGTAAAGGTTAAACATGCTAAGGCTTGTATGGGAGGCCACGGTGGTATGTGGTTTTTGTAGTCCCATGCTCGCCACCATTAGGACACGAGTTCTTGCCCTCGGAACCAAGACGAGCGTACAACCACACGAGACCTGGAAAACCTCACGAGTAACTAACTTTCCTAGTAGATTCCATGAGTCACATAGTTTGGCGTTCCATTCGACATATGCATAGAAAACATTTTGAAAGATTTGGCGGGTCAAGGTGCATCATAACAGGTAGGTAAGCGTGGCTGGGGTTGCTTGGGGTCGATGGAGCCCCTGGTAAACCAACCGCAACACACATCTCTAGGGACCGGCTTCGGGATTTGACCCGTTACGGCGGAACCATCCTTAGGGCGTGACTCATGGTCTCGGCGCAAGCAAGGTAAAGGTCGTGTCTAACCACCCTCTCCCAGCCTTCCAAGGAAGAGGGCTAATGATTCTGGCTTTAAGAGTCGGTTAGTACGTGTGGGTAAAGTTGTGCACCCTTGCAGGGTATTAATCTTTTCGAAAAGCCGTGTCTATGGTTATGGACGACCTAGGAATAAATGTGAGATCATAGAGAACATCAACCTAATCATAAAACTTGGCAACTAATGTTTGTTAAGGATGCTTCATCATGGGTACGAGGGGGTGATCCTAGTGTGAGATGAGGATTACTTTGGTGGATATCAAAAGATGATGATCAATTCTTCAAAGATGTCATTCTCTTATCCCCTTTTAAAATATTCTGATTAGACAAGCTTCTTCTCTCCCTCTTGTTTTATAAAGAAAGATGGCTTTATGCAAAATAACCCCACCAACCATAAGTCTTGCGGAGTACACCCTGTACTCAACCTTGCTTTGTTGATACTTTCAGAGTAAGTGTTCCCTTGAAGAGAAGTTTGGTACGACATCGACACCGATGAGTAGCTTGGGGTTCCCGGCCGGCAGCCTGGAATCTATGGGCTGGGACGTCATCGTTATGCTTCAGGCCTCTTAGGCCACTTGTTAAGTTTGCTATACTGAATAGCATAATTTGCCTTCCGTTGCTTGATGTTTGTGGTCTGTGATCTCAGCTTGTAATATTTTAGTTCTTTGCTCAATTATGAGCTTGCTGTAATAACTTTTGTGTTCCAGGGTTACTGTTGTGTTACCGATTTCTCACTTGATATCCTCGAGCTCTAGAATAAGCTTATGTCAGGCTAAGGTCTGGATTTGTTTAACCCTGATCCCAGGGGTGTCACAGTTCTTGGTATCGGAGCAGTACCGATCGTAGGAAAACCTTGCTATTAGTCGATGTTGAGTCTAGTGTTTGTGAAAACTATTTTAAAGCTGAAAAGTATTTGTGAAAACTCTAGTATGCTTCCTTTGCTCCTTATCCAGCTTCGCTCTAACTCTGGATCATCTTATCTTGTGTTGACTTTAAAAAGGTTTTGCTATCTCGTCTAGTCTTTCAAAACTTAGGTGCCTTCTGGGCATGACGTCTCTCAACCAGTTGACCTAGTGTTGAGTTCTCTAGAGTTGCGTGTGTTGTGAATTCCTTGTTCCTTTTGCTCTGCTTTGTCTGAGAGATTCCTTTCCATCATGATCTCTCTACCTTATGGGCCCACAATATCATATTGTATGGCTCTATAGTGTTCTGTTCTAGGCTTCGAGGTTTCCTTTCACCTCGTGTGCCTCCCTTTTGTTTGTTTGGGTACTTCAGAAGTTCTTTCTTCTCTTGTAAGCTCTCTCGTGATTGCTATCTTGTAGTGTACTATGTGTCAGTCAAGTAGTAGTTAATTCTTTCTCGGGTATTAACCCTTGGACTTGAACCAAAGATCCCGGATTATGCTGGATTCTAGTGTTATCAATCTTGTACATGAGGCTGATCTTTAACCCAAGATCCTTTCCATTGTCCCCTGTTGTTAATGTTCAAACATTACCTAAGGATGGCTAGGACTACAATTCTAGCCTTCAAGCTCGTGGTCTTTGTCGCGATTGAATTGTGACAACTAAGGACTTCCCCTACCACTTGTTATGGCAGATGTTCTTTAATGGAGCCAAATAGATCACGACAAGAGTACTCCTCGTGAGTCTCGCATCTATACTCGTGACTCTACCATACTTCCCCTTCTATGCATTGGTTTTCGGAAGATTGTTGACTTATGCATCTACATCTCGGGATTCTATCCTGAGCATGTTCCTTCCCCTTCTTGTTTCCGACCTTTGTCTATCAGTTGGTAGCCAAGTAGTAATGTGCATTGGTGTCTTCTGATGCAATATACTCTTGCGGTCCATCATGACAATCCATTTCGGGTTGTCAGGAGAAACAAACTCCAGTACCTTGTCATATCTAGGACCAGGTCAAAGTGTTGTAATCCGCAAATAGAGAGGCATTGAGTAGCTTCTATCTGTTCCACCTTAAAGTATCACACTCTTTCATACTAAGAGGTCGTGTTGAGTTTCATGACCCCTTAATGAATTGATGCATTTACACGTATTTAACGACCCTTCTTTCAAGCTTTCGTGCTTGAGAATGATGCGTGTGCATAATAATGTGACCTTCTGAGATTCTTAGCAACTTTTATTGCTTCGAACTCCATGGACATTTGTGTCATTCTTAGCGTGGCTAGTTAATCCTGTCACAAAGCAAAGTTTGACTATGCTACCAAGTCCGCTATTCTGGTACGTTCCCCTCGATCAAAGAGTTAGACTTGTGTTGAAGCTCTAAGACTGTGTGTCTTGCCTTATCAAGGAAGTTCCCTCTCGAACTAAGTAACATATCGGTGGTTTGTGATATTCTAGATGTCTACTAGAAGTATCGCCATGTTGCCACATGACCGTGTTGTCAAGTTCTTGAGCAAGAAAGTTCTCTGAACTACTCCTTTCTCCAAGGATCCGTGCTGGATACCCTAAACTAGTTGGTTGAGATTAAAAAACAACTTGGAGAGTTGTAAGACAAAAGTTCTATCTAACTTAGTACATCTTAAAGGGATGTCTAGTTTTGTTGTGCTGAAGAAAGATAGTATGTCCTTTGTGGATATGTTATCTTCCCCCGCCTTTGATTTGATTGGGGTTATCGTCAAATCAAACTTAGTTCCAAGGACTATTTTGATGATGTGCTACTCGTGATGTTTCACTTGAGTACATCCTCATGTCCCCTGGTCTGATCAATACGCTGCCTCGTTCATACAACATATGAGTCCATCTTCCTGGAATATCTCGATAAGTTTGTTGTTGAGCCTATCGACAATATTCTTATCTTCTCCATGCTAGAATAGATTCATATGGAACCTTTGGCATTACTGCTGGAAAACTTTTGAGAACCATCTTCGGGTTATATTGAAGTATGTGTTCTGGATGTTAGAAGTAACCTTCTCCGATTCACGTGCAATGGTAGAAAGATGTCACCGTGGATTTGGGTAGAGTTATCATTGTTCCCTTTAAGGATACATTTGTGTTTTGTTGCAAGTATTTGATGTATAAGAAATTATCATTTGACAAGTTGTTAATACATTGGTCTAGCAATCTAGCTTAGTCTATTGGAGCTTAACCCTGTAGTCTATGTCTTGAGAATCTAGTAACTTTACCTTTATGGTAAATGTTGCAAACTATCTATTCGGACATGCTGAGTCTGAAGTATCATTCCACTTAACCGAATCTGAATCTCAAGCAGATATATGGTTGGTGTTCCTCAAGGTTTTGACATAGTTTTCTTTGTAAATTCGGCAAGATTGAGGTAATGGTTGACACAACTAGTCGGAAGATCTATTGCCATATTCTCTTGAATCAGCAAAAAACAGCCACTCATCATGAGGCTTCTTCTATGATTTATTATAGGAGTTGTGCTGATGTTTTCCTTTGTATCCGAAGTACGACCTTTACTTGATGTATGTTTTCTCAAACATCAAGGAGAACATTTAAAGTAGTGTTGCTAAATGTCTCTCGGTCGATCCTCCAGACCTTCTATGTTGGCAAGCATTTGTTGAGCCAAATAACTGAAGTCTGAGAATGAAGTTTCTTTTTCCTCATGTCATCAGGAATCTTCTTACATATTCATCTTAGTGGTGTAAAGTGATATCGCGATCTTTGGCAAAGATTTCAGTAACCCTAGATGAATAAAGAGTTTCCTTCCCTTCTCGATCATGTTCAAGAGTGACTATGATTTTTGTAATCAAAAGTTTCTTTTGCTACATATTCTTTGTGACTCTTACGAGTCCTCGCCACAAAAAAACACCTTTCTGTCTTGACCTTCTGTTGAATGAAGAGTGATCCTTCTGTATCAAAAGTAGATGAACAGCTTGGCTCTCTGTATCTCTGTATCCCTAGAAGCTCTACTTAAGCCGTCTAGTAGAGTTTCATCTTTCGAAGTATGTGGTTATGTTCTTTCTGTTGTAAGCTTTCCCTTTCAGAAGTTTAAAACTCTTCTAAAACTCCATGGTCTCAATCCTTATGAAGACCAGTAATCTGTTACCTTGAAACCTATTTCCTCTTGTTTCCTCCATTACCTTTGTGTGTTTCATGTCGTCATCTCAGAGTTGTTGTTGAACACTCATTGATGAGTTGACCATGAGATACTCGGTGTGTTGTTTAGTGTTTTCCCTCTTATCTTTAGAGTGTCCCTGTTTCTCTCTCCCTCTGTCTCTCTTCCTACCTTTGGAATCTCGGGTCGAGATTCTCGTAATGGGGATAGAGCTGTAACACCCCAATTTTAGTTAATGTTCAATTAGGGTTTGATTATGCATCCATGAGCATCATTTCTTAAAAATGCATGTAAAGTAAAATAATATGCAAACCCTAAAACCCTAGTTTTCCCTCCCTTTTTGAAAATGAATTCAAAAGGTTTTGAATATTTTTGAAAACTCAAAAGTGTGGATCCCAAATAGTATAAAGGGGTCCCTACATTATTTTGGATATTTACAAATGTTCTGGTATTTTTGAAATGATTCAAAAACAGAAAGTATTTGAAAATACAAAACAAAAAATGAAAACAGTTTTGGAAAAAGGTTTTGCAAATAAAAAAGAGAGCCAGCAGCAGCCAGGCCGCAACCCATCTCTTCTCTCCCCTTTCCTGCGACCCACCCGCGCAGCAGCCAGCAACCGCCACAGCCCACTTCAGCCCACCGTTGGCCCAGCCCGCTTACTGGTTCGTCCTCGTCGTCTTTGTTGACAATGGGAAGCAGTTGCGTATCCTCCCCGACACCGTCAATCGCCGCCAGCCGCTGCGATGCATGCCGCCGACGCCCTGGACGAGGATAAGACTAGCCCGAGACCTGCTCCTCTTTGCCCATTCCTCTCTTCTCTCCCCTGGCGCCCTCCTCCTTCCTTTCTCTGGTCGGAACCCTAACCGCTAGTCCCCACTGTCTCCGGCCGCACCAGGCTCCGTTGAGGCCACAGCGAGGACCGTCGTTGTCTTCTCATTCTTCACCGCCATGCTTCGGAGGCCAGCGCGCTCTGAATCGCCCGAATCAAGGCCATCTTCCTCGTCACCGACAAGCTCCGCTGTCACCATCACCATCGCTCCGGTCATCGCCTCGCCTCGCCGTCGCCACCATTAGCTCCAGGGTGAGCACACGGTCCTACTAGACCTCCCTACCCCCTCTCTCTCTCGATCCGGTTAGGTCCCGCATCGTGCGCTGCCGTCTGCCGCTGCCAGTCAAGCTCGCCGCCGTCACTCCATTGACCGTTAGGTAGCGGCGCCGCTCCTAGATGGTTCGGCGCGAAGCCCCAGTTCGAAACCACCCCTCCGCGGTAGCCCGCGTGCCCCCTAGCGCTGCGAATCGCCACTGTCCAACATGTTCTCCGGCGAGCCCGCGTGTCGCCCATGTGGGGTCGACGTGGTGCCCGCGTGGGCGCTGACCCATCCTGGCCAGCGTGGCCTGTTGACCTAGCCCTGGCCCCAGCAGTTAGTATCTAGTGCTAGACACAGCCCTAGTGAGAAAAGTCCCTGACCCTGTGGTGACGTCAGCCTTCACCTGTGCTGACGCAGTAAACCTTTTAATAGGGTTTAATAAATTCAGAAAAAGGATAAAGCTTATAAAATTAATAACTAATTATTTATAAGTCAGAAAAATGTGTATAATATATCAAAATGTTTAGAAAAATGAGATCTACACAATAGACTCAAAATCATGCATTGTTCAACAACTTAAATGCCAAGTTTAATTAGAAGAACAAAGTGACCCCTCTCATATACATCTAGGGTTTCTCCGAATTAGGGTTTGGACCCCCTCGGATCCCGCTTAAATTGCCAAGCATGCTCTAGGGTCGATACTATTTAACTTGTCATATGATCATCCTTGATTGAGCATTGCATCGATGCCATGTGTTGATTGGTTTTCCCCTTTCTTTCTGGTGTTTGCTTCTTTCCGGTAGAATACGATATCGAGATCGAAATCGAAGACCGAGATCAACACCATCGAAGTTCGACGAACAATACTTGACCAACTATAATCAAGTCAAGTACAAGGCTTCCGAAGATCTTCTTATTGGTTATCAGCAAACAAGGCAAGCATAGCCCCACCATTATACAATCCTACGATTTTGAAAGCACTTTCATTCTTGCTATGATGCATACCATTCTACTGTGGTGTTTTGTGGGGGCCCCGGAGTAATCCTCCGGGAATCCCTGTTATGCATACAACAACGATCCCATGATCAGTTAGTCGTGGCACATAACAGACAAGTATCAAAGTAAACATCCAATACATAACAGATACATGTCATACCTTAGTTGCCATTATGGCTACATCGATCAACATCAGTGGAACTTCATTAAGCGTAGAGCTCGAGCCATGCCTTAACCTACAGGCAACTGACTGGGAGAACGTCCTAGCTCACTTAGCCGTCAACTTCATCTTCTTCTTGATATCTGACCAAGTTAATAGTCCGGGACAATGCTAGTGAGTACTTTGAATGTACTAGCAAACCACCTTAAGAAAATAATAATAACAAGAGGATATGCAATATGGTTGTGGTAGTAGGAGGGCTTCAACATAGGTTCTTTTCTCACATAGTTTCTCTTGTAGATATAGCATCTACATATCTTTGTTGAAAACTTTTGTAAACCATTTTGGAAACCTTTTTAAAAGTTGTGTAAACACTAGGATTGGGGTACCCATTTGTTCCCGTCTTCAGGTCGTCCCATGACCAAACCCCTTTCTCCTCCTTCTGACCATCCCTTGGTCAAAACCTTACTCCTTTACGACCATCCCATGGTCAAAACATTTCCAAAGCCATTTCTTTTCCGAAATCCTTTTTGAAAACAAAACCAGCACCGCTCTACAAAAGTTTTTCCAACCCGTCCATGACCGTGGACACGGCTATTCGAATAGATTTACACTCTGCAGAGGTTGTACACTTTCCCCACATCATCCGGGTACACCACCCTGATCTACACCGATCGTGGGTCGAGTAACCGATCAAGACTCTCCGGATACCCACTCCAATATATGTGCCTACCCTATGAGTGTTACTCCCCTCAAAACCGGGACGTCGGGTACCGAGGACCAACCGGAGCACATTTTTCCACTTCCCAAGTGTGCACTTTCAATGAGGGGCTCATAGTAACGCGTGGAGGCCCGCAGACCCTTCGTTCCTTCGCCCGGTTCATGTTTTACATGGACCCTACCAGAGAAGGCCCACCCTGCAGGGATTGTTATATCCCCCTGTAGTAGTTGTGAGGTAGCTTATACCAGAATAGACAAACATCAAATCCAGCCCTATCCCATTCAAGAGTAATGTGGTTCCACATGTTAAGTTGTTATATCTAAATTGCAAAGAACCGGGTGCGTTTTTGTAAACCTTTTTCCTCCGGCTTTCCTCCAGCATTTTGTGAAACAAAACCTTTTTCTTTCTCAACATCTCTTGGGAGGTCCCACCTCACCAAGGTTTCATCATAAAACATTTGGTAAAACTTTTTCGGGGTCTTCCCATCCTATAGCTTTGCTTCGGCTGAAATAGGATCTCCAAAGGGCTGTGGTGTTATACACCATCTATCATACTAGGGTTAAATATGTGTCATCAAGAGGGTTGTACTTAGTAGTACCATTGTGTAATGGTTTGGATGAGCCAAGCCACTACCAGATATACATCATCATATAATAAAACAATGCAGTTTGATAAATAGTAGATAAAACATGCATAAGTAAATCAGTAGGACAAGGCTTATGAGCAAGAAGGTGGCTTGCCTGAGGATCAGAAATATGGCAATATGTCTCTGGACTTCCTCTTTAGATAACCGAGAATACCGAAACCAATAAAAGCAAGATCTCTTCTTCTCGGCGTCAATGCAAGCGCAACTATCGTCGTCATCGAGTATACATGCAAGCAAGAAAGACCACTATCAAAACCAAGCATACAAGTGGACATTCACATAGCAAGAAAGTGGACAATACAAGTATAATATCCAGTAGGTTTTTAGTGGATGAGTTTATAACCATTGCAAAAACCTTAATTGCAGTGGTGGGATTTCCTTTATTCGGAAAATGGTCAAAACCACTAATGAATGGGTTTGGGACCAAGGCCTGGGTAAGTATGGTATCAAAGTGCAACCAGAATACCATCAGGTAGGTTTTGATAAAACAAGACCAACAGAAGTGGTTTCAAGATTTTATCACTTTTCTTTAATTTCTTGTGAATTTTCTAGTGACAAAAGCTCTAGTTTTAGGAAATAATTCACCAGAAAAGTTCTAGAGCTCCAAAAATTATTTCCTTGGATGGTCAGGTAGAGTTTGATGTACTGATTCACAGAGAGTTGGAATCTTGTCAAAACAATTAGCAAAATGCCCTCAGGAAATTCCCAAAGTCAGTTCTGTAGTTGTTTTGTCTTTTTCACCAGATTAATTATACAGAAGCTTTTGATATGATTCCAAAGACACACGTAAGGTACCTTGAATACCTTTCTGTAGAAATTGGAATAAACCTTTTTGGAGTTACATAACTACTGAGGTGATTTTATTAGTGAATTAACTCTACAAAGAATAGTGTAATTCCTAATAAATCAACCATGGATCATAAAATTTTGGGATCCTGGGGTTTGATAATATTAGTATGGATGTGTTCTGGGAGTTGGAATTAGGTCAATACATTTCATATTGACCTAGAGAATTTCCTAAAGTCAGAGATGCCCTGTTTTTGTTATTTTTACTAATGCCAAACCATGGTCCACCTTGTCATGAGGAAAGGACCAGAACATGGGTATTTCAATTATCTATCAGATGAAACTTGATTCATTGCATTTGAATACGTATAACTTTGTGGGTATTTTATTTAATGTGTTAGATACATGCTAGTAGATTAAATGCCCATAAATAATGAGAAATACTTTTGTCCAAGGATTTGTTCTGCATGTTGCACAAAACATCCAGGAACATGGTAGATTTTAGATCTGGTAATTTGAAGTTGATTAACATTTCTGAAATGATTTAATCTAAGGCCAAATTTCTGGATTTTTACAGAACTATTAAAAAGAAAAAGAAAAGGGGAGCGCCAGGCCGGGATCTGCGCCGAGTTGGGCCTGCCTAGGCAAAATCGGCCCACTCGGGTGAGGCCAGCGCGCGGGAGCGCGGTTTTGAAGCTGCCGGTCGGGGCCCGGTGGTCAGCGGGTGTGGGGTGGCGAAGGGTTATGGGGAGATCTGGACCGTCTGCGTGAAAGGAAATCCGACGGCGCAGCTTCGTCGTCTTCATGGGGACAGGGGGCAGCGTGAGCTAACCCTAGCTAGGGTTGGCCAAGAGCAAGGGCATGGTTAGATGCACACCGTCAAGGGGAGTCCAGCGGAGTGACATGCAGAGGAGGGGGAGCACGGGAGAGGGAGCTTAGCTCGAGGAGAGGGAGGAGGCCGAGATCTTTCTCTCTGCTTCTCACAGGCAAGGCAGCGAAGGGGAGAGGCTAGGGAGCTCGAGGATAAGAGAGGGGAGCAAATGAGGGGCAGGGGAGGAACGGGGTGGCCTCTGGCCTTTTTAAACCGGGGAGGGAGATGGGGATATGCAATGTCCATTTTGGACATGGGATGGAGGTGTTGGCCAGGGGTTGGTCGATCTGGGCGGTGGAGGGCGGTGGAGAGAGGGTGGTGGGGTCCTGTGTCGTGGAAAGGAGCTAGGAGGGAGGGGTGGGGCTGCTGCCCATTAATGCCCAATATTTTTCAAGATATGGAGCCCATCTCTTTCTCTCCACTCCAAGCAAAAGGGACAAGTGTCTAGGTCTTGCTACAGTGGGTGGCGACCAGAGATGATGTAGTGGTGTTGTGGTGCTCAAGGGTGGGGGTTTGGTGAGGGTTTGAGGGAGTTTTAACCCAATGTTGTTAATTATCCAAGATTTTCCATTTTTGATGCTTCTGAAGCAACTCTTGAACTTTGATCTTGTCAAGGTGAGTTAAGAGTGCTGGTAGGTGGGTAGGGTTAGGATACATCTCCAAGATTTATTTGGGATTTTACAGAGAAATCTAGATGCACTTTATATCAATTATTCAAATAGTGTAGAAATGGTTTTTAGCAATTTATTTGGTAATTTTGAATTGGACAAGTTGAGTTTTTGATTTGAGATGGTCCAAAATGTGAATACACACTTAGGGTAATTTTCGAAAGATTTATTGGAAGATAAAAGTATTTAAAACAATTATTATTCCAATTGAGCCATTTAAGAAAATGGGCAAAAAAAATAATAAAGCTCTTAAAAAATATTAATTTTTGAAGTGGGAAGATGGGGTATTATGTTTTACCTCAATTGAGCCAAAAGTTGGGGAAGTGTTTTGGCAAAAACTGAACTTTCCTTTATGGACGAAGTTTTGGAGATTCAGTCTATTAAAGAGATTAATTAGATTTGGAGCCATAATAATTATGGAGAATATTTGAAAAATCTTGATGATCAAGGTAGATGATGTTTACAAGGTGTAGCAAGCATTTGCAACCTTGGGAATTGTAAGTCCAACTTGAATTAGATAGGAAAACAAGGAATTGAGGATCTATGGTGATGTTATTTTCATACCACCAAAACCTTATTGGATCTTGGAGCTCAGATATCCCCTTGGGGCATGGGATAGATGGATGGATAGACCAAGTGATGTACATCAACATGGTATATAGGTTTGAGCTTGATCTTGCTTGAGTTCACCAAGAATTGATTTCAAACTTTGAATAAAATAAGCCTGCCAAAGCAGATTATCAACTAGCCTTCAAAACCTTGTGGGTTTAAGAAGCACAAAGATCCACTTGGAACAAGTGAATTAGATATTTGTAGACCTATATGGGTATCACACAACCATGCAAAGAGTTGGTCCATAAAAGGTTGGATGATGGTGTGAGCTTCTGTCAAAGTAGGCATGTTGACTAGATTTGCAGGAATAGTTATTTTCTTGCCTGCGAAACCATCAAGAACAAGTGGGTTGGAGGATGATCTAACCAAGGGAAAGAGCAGGACTTGTTAGTCCTTAGTTTGGTTAACAAGATGGTTCAAATGCATTTTCAAAAATGCACAAGAGTTGAGAAAAGGAGGCATTCAAAAAGGTGATGTTGGAAATAGTTTTCCAGACAGCCAAATTTGGCAGACTTAGTGTTTTTGACTAAAATGCGGGTGGTGATGATTTTTATGGGTTGCAAGGTACCAAAGAATCATCAAGTGGATTATGTTGAAGTGTAGATTTAGTAGGAAGGATCCTTGCTTGATACTGGTCTTCAAAGACTTGGAAGCTCCTAGGAGGGATCACTTTAGAAGGGGTCTGGTTAGAGGTTTTATATGATAACCTAGTAGCTAGAGATCATATCCAGATTTGTATTCTTACTTAGGGTGTGATGATTTGGAAACATCTTGATCCTAGTGATGAGCTCCTAGAGTAGCTCATACTATCTCTTAAGCAGACAAATCAAGCAGCTGATCAAGGCAATTCATCTTACAAACCAAGCAAACCTACTACTATGGTTACCATCAAGCCTAGATCGTGGTAAGGATGGGTATTTTGAAAAGGTTGTGGTTTGGATAAGATGAGAGTCTTTGGTATCTCTACCAAGAGTAGAATTCATAAAACTTTAAAAAGTGGTTTTGGGAAACCTAGAGATAAGAATAGTTGAAGGTCTGTCTTGAACACATAAGGAGATTATAATAGGTTGCTCTCCATAGTTTAGGGAAATAGAAGCTACTGAAAAGGGTGGAGGTTGTAAAGGTACCTTGGCTCAGGTTTTGAAATGCCACATCATTTGGGAATATGTAAGATGAGCCAGGACAGTTTTGTTAAATAGCTTTTGTCCACTGATGTTGAGGTGAGGAGCATATCTTCTAATACACAATCATAATCATAAACATATTAAACAACAGGCAAACACTTCACCATTAAACAAGAATTTTTTTTGTTCCCCCTAATTTTTGCATTCTGGACAACTAATCAGGTTTGCTAAAATGGGGATGTTACAGACCTTTCCCCCTTAAAAGAATATCGTCCCGAGATTCAGGAGAGTAGGGTTAGGGGGTTTTGGAGTCAGGTTGATACTAGGTGTCTTACGCGTACTATCTTACGGACTCCGTCTTTGGAAGTGGTTACTACATTGATGAAGTTGAGCTTCAGTCTTCCGGGATGCACGGAGAGTTGAGCAGAGTCCAGTCTTGATTTCGAGAGATGATCTTATATTCCTTCGGGGCTCGATGTCTCGAGGGCTTAGGCTAGGCAGACTACCTCGATTCTAAACTTCACGGAGTACTCGTCGGAGGATAGAATCTACAGCTGGGTGCACCTTTCTCTGAGGGTCCACGGCTCTTCTTTAGGGGCGTAGCGTATCCTATTTAATGATTTTAGGGTCGGGACTCCTGAGTTTTCTTTGGCGAAGAGTTACTCTATTTCTGTGGGAAAGACGTAGTCTTTCACCCTTAGGATTAAACTGGGGTAGATTGGAGAGTTTACATAGTCCTTCCTTCTTGAAGTCCTTGAATAGGGTTTTTGGGGATTATCATCCATCTTTCTTCTGGAGTAGAGACCTTCGGATGTCTTCCGGGAATTATGACTTACTGGGCTTATATACTGCTATTATTCGTACTTAGCCTGTTGAGGCCATCGGAGACTTACGTCCTTTAAGCGATTGGAACTGAGGGGTTGGCGATGTTGTGGTCCTTTCGATAGGTCTGCAGCTGAAATAGCAGAGGGACTTCGTAGGATCTTTAGTTAGTTTCTCTTTTGATATCTCACGGGTTGTTGTTTGGTGAGAGGGCGTCAAATCTAGTGGTCTTTCTGAGTATCCTCGGGTAGATAGTCTTCTGAAGATTGAGTGAAAAGACGCAGTCTTTCCACCTTAGAGATTCACTAAGGTGCTTTAGGAGTGGTGAGGATCTTCGGTCTTGGAGTGTTGCTCTGAGGTTAGTGGAGGGATGTATCTTCCCTGAATTCTTGAGCTGAGGTCTTCGAGTGACGCCTTATTTCACAAACCATGGCGGGGGTGGTTTTTCTGACGAAGCCTTATGGAGTTAGCTTAAGGAAATCTAGCGGTTTATGGCTCTCATGGCTAGTCTTTAGTCAGGTTGATGTAGTCAGTGTCGGAGAAGAGGTCTTCACTTGAATCTCTTGCGTTGCTTCTGCTTAAGGGCAGAGTGGACTCGTTGTCTTCATGCATCCTCATTATCTGGCTTCAGGGGTAGTTCTGACGTTATAGGGAGGATCATTCCGTTAGTTTGGGTAGGGTCGAGTAGATTAGTTAGTCTCCTGAGGTGGTCGGAAGGTCTAATATACCGGAGGTCAACGTATTTAGGTCTTCACTTCTTGTCTTGGTAGACATTTCTGAAGGTTTCTTGGGGATATTGAGGATCCTTCGGTGATTGACTTCCGCCTTCAACGGGATTCTTGCTGTAGTAGACTGAGGAACAAGGGAGTCTGGTGCTATTGACGAGTCTTGCGAGGTGAGTTTGACGAGGTATGCCGTCCTGCTGAGGTGAAATCTTCGAGTTGACTCGGACTTGACGATGTTGAACTCCTGGTTCTTGCGATGCTTTTCCTCTCATATACTCTCGAGGTTAGTCCGGGTCTCATTATCGATAGCTAACAGGGGGGTTTCCTGAGTTACTAGGTGGGTTATCGCTCCTCGAGTCACATTTTTAAGGAGGTCAAAGCAAACCAGAACATACAAACAAGGGGATCGGAGCGAGGGGATCGCAATGTCCTCGGCAAACAACACACATCAAGCGACACAGGATGCACTTAGGCAAGCAAACACGGTCAATGCTAGGGACCAAGGAGTTAACTACTCGCGATGTAGGGGAATCCTATTCTTAGGACTATTGACCCTATATATCGTCTTTCTTCAGGTCGGATTCACTATCTTACCGATAAATCCTTCGTCGTATCTTGGATGCTTCTTGATAGTGCAACACCTGATGTCTTCTGATTATGAGGATTCCGCTGGTAGAGCGATATTGTAGTCTCCTTGTGTTTGCTAGTAGTTGCTTGTCTTCATCTTATTCTCATTGAATTCACCGGGTTCTAGATCCTAGTTATTTAAAATCCGTAGGTTTGGAGTTTGGACGAGAGTTAGAGGAAACCATTTTCGAAAGCTTTTACCTAGAGTAAGAGAAGAAGTAGAACTTTTTGAAACTCATTGAGAAACTAGTTTTCGAAAGCCGGGGTTTTCAAAATAAAGTTCCTGTCTAGCGACCATGCTAACTAAGAATCTCCTACAGTCAGGATGGCTCTGATACCAAGTCTGTGGGGCCCCCGGATTAATACTCCGGGAATCCCTATTATGCATACAACCACGATCCCATGATCAGTTAGTCGTGGCACATAACAGACAAGTATCAAAGTAAACATCCAATACATAACGGATACATGTCATACCTTAGTTGCCATTATGGCTACATCGATCAACATCAGCGGAACTTCATTAAGTGTAGAGCCCGAGCCATGCCTTAACCTACAGGAAACTGACTGGGAGAACGTCCTAGCTCGCTTAGGCGTCAACTTTATCCTCTTCTTGATATATGACCAAGTTAATAGCCAGGGACAATGCCAGTGAGTACTTTGAATATACTCGCACACCACCTTAAGAAAATAATAATAACAAGAGGATATGCAATATGGCTGTGGTAGTAGGAGGGCTTCAACAGAGGTTCTTTTCTCAAATAGTTTTTCTTGTAGATATAGCATCTACATATCTTTGTTGAAAACTTTTGTAAACCATTTTGGAAACCTTTGTAAAAGTTGTGTAAACACTAGGATTGGAGTACCCATTTGTTCCTGTCTTCAAGTCGTCCCACGACCAAACTCCTTTCTCCTCCTTCCAACCATCCCATGGTCAAAACCTTTATCCTTTACGACCATCCCATGGTCAAAACATTTCCAAAGCCATTTCTTTTCCGAAATCCTTTTTGAAAACAAAACCAGCACCGCTCTACAGAAGTTTGTCCAACCTATCCATGACCATGGACACAGCTATTCGAATAGATTTACACTCTGCAGAGGTTGTACACTTTCCCCACATCATCCGGGTACACCACCCTGATCTACACCGATCGTGGGTCGAGTAACCGATCAAGACTCTCCGGATGCCCACTCCAATATAAGTGCCTACCCTATGAGTGTTACTCCCCTCAAAACCGGGACGTCAGGTACCGAGGACCAACTGGAGAGCATTTTTCCACTTCCCAAGTGTGCGCTTTCAATGAGGGGCTCATAGTAACACGTGGAGGCCCGCAGACCCTTCATTCCTTCTCCTAGTCGATGTTTTACATGGACCCTGCCAGAGAAGGCCCACCCTCCAGGGATAGTTATATCCCCCTGTAGTAGTTGCGAGGCAGCTTATACCAGAATAGAAAAACATCAAATCCAGCCTTGTCCCATTCTAGAGTAATGTGGTTGCACAGGTTAAGTTGTTATAGCTACACTTCAAAGAACCGGGTCCGTTTTTGTAAACCTTTTTCCTCCGGCTTTCCTCCAGCATTTTGTAAAACAAAACCTTTTTATTTCTCAACATCTCTTGGGAGGTCCCACCTCACCAAGGTTTTATCATAAAACATTTGGTAAAACTTTTCCGGGGCCTTCCCATCCTATAGCTTTGCTTCGGCTGAAACAGGGTCTCCAAAGGGCTATGGTGTTATACACCATCTATCATACTAGGGTTAAATAGGTGTCATCAAGAGGGTTGTACTTAGTTGTACCATTGTGTAATGGTTTGGAGGATCCAAGCCACTACCAGATATACATCATCATATAATAAAACAATGCAGTTTCATAAATAGTAGATAAAACATGCATAAGTAAAACAGTAGGACAAGGCTTATGAGCAAGAAGGTGGCTTGCCTGAGGATCAACAATATGGCAATATGTCCATGGACTTCCTCTTTAGATAATCGTGAATACCAATACCAATAAGAATAAGACCTCTTCTTCTCAGCGTTAATGCAAGCGCAACTATCGTCGTCATCGAGTATACATGCAAGCAAGCAAGACCACAATCAAAACTAAGCATACAAGTGGACATTCACACAGCAAGAAAGTGGACAATACAAGTATAATATTTAGTAGGTTTTGAGTGGTTGAGTTTAGAACCATTGCAAAAACCTTAATTGGATAGGTGGGATTTCCTTTATTCGGGAAATGGTCAAAACCACTAATGAAGGGGTTTTGGACAAAGGCCTGGGTAAGTATGGTATCAAAGTGCAACCAGAATACCATCAGGTAGGTTTTGACAAAACAAGACCAACAAAAGTGGTTTCAAGATTTTATCACTTTTCTTTAATTTCTTATGAATTTTCTAGTGATAAAAGCTCTAGTTTTAGGAAATAATTCACCAGAAAAGTTCTGGAGCTCCAAACATTAGTTCCTTGGATGGTCAGGTAGAGTTTGACGTACTGATTCACTCAGAGTTGAATTCTTGTCAAAATAATTACCAGAATGCCCTCAAGGAATTCCCAAAGTTAGTTCTGTAGCTGTTTTGTCTTTTTGACCAGATTAATTATACAGAAGCTTTTGATATGATTCCAAAGACACACGTAATGTACCTTGAATACCTTTATGTAGAAATTGGAATCAACCTTTTTGGAGGTAAAAAACTAATGAGGTGATTTTATTAATGAATTAACTCTACATAGAACAGTTTAATTCCTAATAAATCAACCATGGATCATAAAATTTTGGGCTCCTAGGGTTTGATAGATATTAGTATGGATGTGTTCTAGGAGTTCGGATTAGGTCAATACATTTCATATATTTACCTAGAGAATTTCCTAAAGTCGGAGATGCCCTGTTTTTGTTATTTTTACTAATGCCAAACCATGGTCCACCTTGTCATGAGGAAAGGACCAGAACATGGGTATTTCAATTATCTATCAGATGAAACTTGATTCATTCCATTTGAATATGTATAACTTTGTGAGTCTTTTATTTAATGTATTAGATACATGCTAGTAGATTAATTCCCATAAATAATGAGAAATACTTTTGGCCAAGGACTTGTTCTGCATGTTGCACAACACATCCAGGAACATGGTAGATTTTAGATCTGGTAATTTCAAGTTGATTAGCATTTTTTAAATGATTTAATCTAAGGCCAAATTCTGGATTTTTTACAGAACTATTAAAAAGAAAAAGGAAAGGGGAGCGCCAGGCCAGAATCTGCGCCGAGTTGGGCCAGCCTGGGCGAAATCAGCCCGCCCGGGAGAGGCCAGCACACGGGAGCGCAGTTTTGAAGCTGCCAGGCGGGGCCCGGTGGTCAGCGGGTGTGGGGTGGCGAAGGGGTATGGGGAGATCTAGACTGTCTGCACGAAAGGAAATCCGACGGCACAGCTTCGTCGTCTTTGTGGGGACAGGCGGCGGTGCGAGCTAACCCTAGCTAGGGCTGGCCAAGAACAAGGGCATGGTTAGATGCACACCGTCAAGGGGAGTCCAGCGGAGTGACATGCAGAGGAGGGGAGCACGGGAGAGGGAGCTTAGCTCGAGGAGAGGGAGGAGGCCGAGAGCTTGCTCTCTGCTTCTCACATGAAAGGAAGGGAAGGGGAGAGGTTGGGGAACTCGGGGATAAGAGAGGGGAGAAAATGAGAGGCAGGGGAGGCACGGGGTGGCCTCTGGCCTTTTTAAACCGGGGAGGGAGATGGGGATATGTAATGTCCATTTTGGACATGGGAGGGAGGTGCTAGCCAGGGGTTGGTCGATCTGGGCGGTGGAGGGCGGTGGAGAGAGGGTGGTGGGGTCCTGTGTCATTGTAGCACCCTGCTAAAACCACTACTAGAAAATTGCTGTGTTTTTGTTTTGTGCATCATCATGACCGCATGCTCATGTCATCATGCCACATTGCATTTGAGCATCGTCATGTCATCATGCATATGTTTGCCTAAAAATATTTTCTAAAAGCCTATCTTTGTTTTCTAATTGTGCCCCTCTTTTATTCAAACTCAAACCCCGGTCTTGTCCAGATAATTTATTTGCCTAAAAACTATGTACAAAATTGTTTAAATAAAACTACGTTTTACCGGGGGAGGCAGCCCAGCTGTTAGGCCAGGCCACCTACAACCCCGGCCCAACAAAACCCTAACCCCAATAGACCCTAACCCTAAACCGGTCTCTACCGAACCAAAGTCCACACCCAGCCGCCACTCCCTAGTCTCACCCGCGTCGCACCACACCCCTCCCTATCACGACTCTCACCGGCGCGCGAGCACACACACAACACGCACGCACTACCGCAACGGTGCACGGTACCAGCGCACACAACGCGCGCGACGTGCCGTTCGCACCTGCCCATGACCCACCCCTGGCCCCACCTCGCTTGCTCTCGTCCCTGACACGCTTCACCCCTGCGTCGTGATCCCACCACACTCATGGCCCCACCCAACGTGTTGTCCCGTACCCATCGATCGCCACCTACTGTGTCGTTCTCCTCCTTGCTCGCTCACCCGCTGCCGCCTCCTTGCCTAGATCCCCACCGGCGCTCGCCCTTCCCCTACATTGCCAGCGGCCTCAACCTCGACCGAGATCGCCGCCACGTGAGCCTCCTCTGCTAGCCCGACCCCTCCTTGTTGTAGAGACCATCACCGTCGAGATCGTCCTAAACCTCCTCTTCCCGCCGCCTCGGTTCCCCGTTCCGTGCTGCCACCGCCTCAAGCTCTAGTCCTGCAGCGCGTCATCGTGAGCTCCTTGAGCGAGCTCGTCTTCTCCCTCTCGAGCTCACCGTCCTCTTCCCTAGGCGCGACCTCGCCGGCGCTGCTCCGCCGTGGTTCTCCATCCCGCCGTCCCCTGTTAGCACCGTCTACCTCGCCCTGCTCCAGCGGCCTTCTCCTGTGCTCGACAGCACCCCGCGCGAGACAACCTCAACCCCGCAGCTCCCTGCCGCTGGACCCTGTGTGTCGTCGCCTCCGTCTGTGATCTAGGCGCCGCTGCCCTGGTGTTCTCCTTCCCGATCCCCTACGCCGACTATCACCGTCAGGCGCCTCTCTGTCTCGAGCCCCGCGCCCTTCTCCCCCCAGCGTGGCCGCCATGGTTGCAGGCTCCAACGCCCCTACCTCGACTTGGTGCTACTGTAGCGCGTGGCTTGGCCTCCAGCACGGTTGCCACTCGAGCTTCCCCTCATCTCCTCATTGATCTCCACCGGCAGGCCCTTCCTTGATCCCCGCTTTCGGAAGCTCCACCCTAGGGACTCCCTGTAGCAGAGGCCCGTGGTCTCCGTCTCGATCCCCAAGAGCTGCAGCGGACCCTTTTGTTCCAGTTATGCCAGACGATGCCGAGATGATTTTGGTTCAAGTTGTCGTTGCGGTGCAGTGAGATGGTGTTTGCATAGTTGGCTAAGCCTGAAGGATCCTCTATTTTTGTGTGTTGTTGAGGTGTTGATGCTATGGCATGGCAATAAAAATCATGTGGAGATGTTACTGCAACTGGGATGGCTACCGACCCAATCCTGTTGACAAGTCCTTCGACTACTTCCTGCGCCGATGAACATCGACACACTCAAAGTTCGACATTGACCAAAATATGGACGCTGAGTGCTTCAACATGGAAACAGGATGCGTTGATCGACAAGATCTTCTTCATGGACCCGGAAAACCCCAAAGATGCCAAGACCGAACCCTGAAGACCATTCCCACTTCTGTCAAGACCCCGGATCCGATGGCCGAGACCCCGAAGACCGATCTCGCCGAACCCGAAACCCTTCGAACCAAGATCTTCGACCCTAAATGTGTGACTCCTATCTGAGACCTCTATTTTTATAATATAATATATCTTGTTGCATATTAAATTATTCATGCTCGCATCTCATCATGCGGTTTGGGGGTATTTTGTTGATTCACCTCATAATTAGATATGGAGCTCATATCCGGCTTTTCTAGTCTTATATTGTCTCCATTTAAATTTGTGTAGCGAACCGATGCCATGTTTTTCCTTGTTAATGCAACATTTAAATTGCGGGGTATCTAAATAACACGAACGTCCTAATTAATTGACGGGACCCCGGTTCGGCTTAATATTGCCTTGTTGCACCGCATCTTTGACATGCCATGCATCATATCATAATCATATCGGATCTTCTGCCATAGAATTAAATAGTGCATTCATGTTTCTTTTAGTGCTTTGGTTCTTCGCGGATTAGGCTGTTTAGTTGATGCGAGTATCGACAAGTTCTTCGGATAATGTATCTTCGGCAGTGTTTCCCAGGCGAGCAATCTCCCCCTTTCTACCTATTTTGCATTTATAGTCTTTACTTCCTCCCTGTTGATCCACTGCTATCCATGTTGCGATGCTTTAGTTTCTGTACCATTTATATTCCCTGCAGCCTCTATATTGCCTTGTACACATCCTATTGTTGTTGTTTGATAGATAGTTGGTCTTGCGTGTCGTAGTCGCTTGCTCAGGTGCGATCCCGTGTCATGAAGTACCAGACAGTTGTTGGAATGTTGTCATAAGCTTTACGGTGGAGAGGATCATGACTTCAAATACAACTATTAAATTGCTGGGATAACTAATGAAAGAGGCACCAATGGACAATATATGCTATTTGGTTTTTCATGTCCACTTGTGTCCCGTAGGCCCCGAGTACTTGATACATGTTCCTTGATTATTCGCACTATCCACATGCGGGAGACCCTATGGATCCCCCTTAGCCAGAGCTTGATTCATTTCTTATTTCTTGGGGCCACAAACTAGTTTGGGGCTTTATTACTATCTTGTACTTATGCCATGTTTTACCGCTCTATTTAAGATTGTGCGTGGAGCACCTATACTGTTTTGGAACGTGGAATGTTTTTGCGGTATCGACAAGACTAGTCACAATTTCGGGCTCCCAATCGTTTACAGCCATTGACACAAACCCTGGGTCCATCTCGGAGCCGGCCAACTTCATTGCGGGTAGCTTAGTGGGATGGCCCCCTGAAATGATTTACGAATCCTGTGATTGCTTTGTCGTGAAAGCCTCGTTGGGTTTTTATTTGGTTTTTCCGAGGTTGATCATGTGTGTGTTGCTATTTGTGCACCCTTGCAGGGTAAATCTTTCTGAAAGCCGTGTCCGTGGTTACGGACAACTTGGAGCACAGTATCTCGATCATAGACAAGCATAACTAAAGTAGTGCGATAAGTTTGACTTAATATGTGACTAGTAATTAGCTTCACTACAATGGAATGGATAATAAAAGTGCCAACAACTGGTGGAACTGGGGTGTATCGTGTCATGTTATACATGCCTAGTAAGTATCACAACTCCAATGGAATGAAATAAAAGTGCCAACAACTACTGGGTTTGGGATGTCACATGCTAAATGTATCTGACTAGTAGGTACTGCAACTACAACTGAATGGTTAACTAAAACTGCCCACTACTTATGCTATCATGATAACTCATGCTATCTATATCTGACTAGTAAGTGCTGCAACTATAATGGAATGAATAAAACTACCAACTGTGTGAGTTCCTCGGATTGACTTCCTCGTTTGGTCTCGAGGGGGAATACCAGGATGCGTATGATTGGTGTTAGTATAAGGTTGGTTCCGAATAGGTCATTCTTATCCCTCTCTAATAGTCGACAGTTGAATCGAGTCTCTATAGATTGTTTAGTGCATGCTGCACTGCCGCTTCAGCCCACCATACCTATGTAGGCGAGAGCCGCCGAATTCTAGCCTTGCTGTGTACTGGCCTTAGTACTGATGCTCCCCTTTTCCTTTGCCCTTTGTCGGCACCCCTTTTGTCTGACAGGTTTATGTTCGATGGCGTTAGCAGGGTTACCCTTCCGACTTGGCCTAGGCAGGGTTATGGACGCCATTGGTTATTCTTCAGGGCTCTTAGCTCAATTTGCATCTTATCCGTACTCGGATGTTGTATCGTTTTCAAAGTGAATTGGATCTTTGTACTGTATATCTGTATTCTTGACTCAATAAGCCGTTGT
Organism: Avena sativa; assembly: GCA_916181665.1. Classification (NCBI taxonomy): domain Eukaryota; kingdom Viridiplantae; phylum Streptophyta; class Magnoliopsida; order Poales; family Poaceae; genus Avena; species Avena sativa. Next base: position 355,959,450 of record OV702291.1, read on the forward strand.
TGTATATATCTGTTCTGTGGGCTCCATCATGGACTATTGTGTAATGGTATTACTTCGTTTTCCACCCGCACGAAAGTGCCTGGTGGGCGTCCTTGAATCGTTTCTATGTGGGTTTGGCGGGAAGCGCTAAAACTTGAATAGGGTCGATTCGAGGGTGTTACTGAGTGGTATCAGAGCTCAGCAGTTATGATATCCCACTGGTCCAGCCTATAGGATAACCTAGCTAACGGCCGAAGTAGAGTGTCAAAACTATTTTGGAAAATCGGTTGGATAGAGGGTGTTATAGTCGTGGAAAGGAGCCAGGAGGGAGGGGTGGGGCTTCTACCCATTAATGCCCAAGATTTTTCAAGGTATGGAGCCCCTCTCTTTCTCTCCACTCCAAGCAAAAGGGACAAGTGTCTAGGGCTTGCTACAGTGGGTGGCGACCAAAGATGATGTAGTGGTGCTCTGGTGCTCAAGGGTGGGGGTTTGGTGAGGGTTTGAGGGAGTATTAACCCAATGTTGTTAATTATCCATGATTTGCCATTTTTTAAGCTTATGAAGCAACTCTTGAACTTTGATCTTGTCAAGGTGATTTAAGGCTGCTGGTAGGTGGGTAGGGTTAGGATACATCTCCAAGATTTATTTGGGATTTTTCAGAGAATTCTAGATGCATTTTATATCAGTTATTCAAATAGTGCAGAAATGGTTTTTAGCAATTTATTTGGTACTTTTGAATTGGACAAGTTGAGTTTTTGATTTGAGATGGTCCAAAATGTGAATTCACACTTAGGGGAATTTTCCAAAGATTTATTGGAAGATAAAAGTATTTAAAACAATTATTATTCCAATTGAGCCATTTAAGAAAATGGGTAAAAACAAATAATAAAGCTCTTCAAAAATATTTATATTTGAAGTGGGAAGATGGGGTATGATGCGTGGACCTCAATTGAGCCAAAATTTGGGGAAGTGTTTTGGCAAAAACCAAACTTTTCTTTATGGAAGAAGTTTTGGAGATTTGGTCTACTAAAGAGATTAATTAGATTTGGAGCCATAATAATTATGGATAATATGTGATAAATCTTGATGATCAAGGTAGATGATGTAGACAAGGTGTAGCAAGCATTTTCAACCTTGGGAATTGTAAGTACAACTTGAATTAGATGGGAAAAAAAGGAATTGAGGATCTAGGGTGATGTTATTTTCCTACCACCAAAACCTTGTTGGATCTTGGAGCTCAGATATCCCCTTGGGGAATGGGATGAAATGGATGGATAGACCAAGTGATGTACATCAACATGGTATATAGGTTTGAGCTTGATCTTGCTTGAGATCACCAAAAATTGATTTCAAACTTTGAATAAAATAAGCCTGCCAAAGCAGATTATCAACTAGCCTTCAAAACCTTGTGGGTTTAAGAAGCACATAGATCCACTTGGTATACCTATATGGGTATCACACAACCATGCAAAGAGTTGGTCCATAGAAGGTTGGATGATGGTGTGAGCTTCTGTCAAAGTAGGCATGTTGACTAGCTTTGCAGGAATAGTTATTTTCTTGCCTGCGAAACCATCAAGAACAAGTGGGTTGGAGGATGATCTAACCAAGGGAAAGAGCGGGCCTTGTTAGTACTTAGTTTGGTTAACAATATGGTTCAAATGCATTTTCAAAAATGCACAAGAGTTGAGAAAAGGAGGCATTCAAAAAGGTGACGTTGGAAATAGTTTTCCAGAGAGCCAAATTTGGCAGACTTAGTGTTTTTGACTAGAATGCGGGTGGTGATGATTTTTATGGGTTGCAAGGTACCAAAGAATCATCAAGTGGATGATGTTGAAGTGTAGATTGAGTAGGAAGCATCCTTGCTTGATACTGGTCTTCAAAGACTTGGAAGCTCCTAGGAGGGATCACTTCAGAAGGGGTCTGGTTAGAGGTTTTAGATGATCACCTAGTAGCTAGAGATCATCTCCAGATTTGTATTCTTACTTAGGGTGTGATGATTTGGAAATATCTTTGTAACATGCCAAAACTTTAATCCAAGGTTATTAAGATCAAAATCATCAAAATTAGGGTTAAGAAAAGTTTTCCAATTAAAAATATTAAAGCATTCATATGTGTGTGCATTTAAAATAGGAGTTGTTTTGAATTGCCATGATTAAGTGATCCATTGCTTGTAAAATGATTCTTAGGTGAAATAAACATCATCTAGATCATTCCCAAACAAATCCAAAGAAAAAAAATCCAATTGAATAAAAGAAGTGAATGGTCATTTGGGCCATTTTAATCAACATACCTACTTTGGCTATTCCTAGTACTCAAAACCTAACAGAAGCAATTGTGGAGCTTTGCACCCCTTGCTAGTACACATAATGTTGTACCAAGGCCCACTTTGTGATCTGCCAAAAACATTCAAACACTATATTTAAATGGCATTTGAAAATTGAATCTATTTCATATGGGAAGATCCCACTATTTCAAAAACCACACAAATGAGCTCAAATTTCAAAACCCAAGCAACCACAGAGTCTCAAGCTTATTACTAACACACCCACCAAAAATCTTTTCAAAATTCAAAAGTAAATTTCTTGCGGCCATTTTTACAAACACTTGGTAGGCATGATTTACACTATAATCCTAGCTCACTGTTTACAACAGGGTTTTACCCCAAATGATCTCCATTTAATCCCTCTGTCCCCTCTTGATCTAACTAGGCCCTTAGCACCCCATCCCCTACCCCCTAGTAGCATTGCCAAGCCATGCCGAGCACCTTGCTGGCCAGCCGACCATGCCACCACTCCAGCAGACCACCCCTCTCCCTCTCACCCTGTCTACAAGCTAGCTCACACCTCACTGCCACTGTTTGTCCCCTCCCCGAGCCAAGCCAGAGCGTGGACCACCGCCAATGCACCGCGCATAGTGCGTCAGCACCATGCCGAGCACGCGCCAGAGCGCCGCGCCCGACACGCATGCATGCACCGCCCCTCGACCGCAGCCCGCGTACACCGCTCCGCCACGACCCCAGGAACACGCCAGACATGCCCGTTCGCCACCCAACGCACCACAGCCACCGCTCGCCGTTGAGACCGCCGCCTCTGCCGCTTAGAGCGCCAGCACCGCCCGACCGCATACCACCGCCCCTAAGCCCGTATTCACTCCGTAGAGCACCGCCAGGTGACCAGCCACCATCCCCTACCTCGAGCCATGCTGCTAGCACGCTGTGCAGCCCTCGCCGGAGCCGCCCGCCCATGCCTCTCGGTCAAGTCGTCGTCCTATAAATAGAGGCCACCCCCACCCCATTTTGCACACCACTCACCTCCCCTCACCTTACTAACCGTTCCCCACCTCTAGCCGGAGCAGCACGATCACTTGCTCGTAGGAATTTGGCCAGAGTAGCCCGCAGTAGAGGAGAAGAGGGCGACATCGATCTCATCCACCCTGGGAGCTGCCTCGACCACCCTTGAGTTCGCCGTTGTCTACCAGTCCATTTGCCCGCCTCGCCGTCGTCGCTGGAGCCCTGGTACGCCCCCTGAGCACCCCCACCGACCCGCTAGGGTTAGAGTTCGCCGGCGACCTGTTCGTCGTCGATGAGGAGCCCCAGCCGTCGATCCTAGTTCTAATCCAACGACCCAAATCGCCCCGTACCGCTTCGCGTGTTATGAGCCTCTGACCGGTGGACCCCCCTGTCAGTTGTGCCCCGTGCCGCGTAGTGTCACTCGGCCGGCCCGTTAGCGTTCCTGCGCGACCCCGTTAGTTTGAATTAGGATTTTTTATATTTAGTTTAAACCTAGTTCTGGCCCTTAGTTTGAAAATCAATTCAGAGAGATTTACAAATCCAAATTGAGTGATTCAAATTTGGTTAGAAAGCTACTGAAAATATATACCCAAGCCCGTTGGATTTACTTCAATTAGAGTTAGAGATCTCTCCTAGTAAAAATAACAAAACAGAAGCATTTGCACCTTGCAACATTTTTATAAAATCAACCAAGATAGTTTTTGAGTTGATTCCAACTCTCAAAAATCACATTTAACCATACCTATATGAATATGTAATAATATTAAGGTTTACACACAGTGACTTTGGACTAGTACCAAAATAACGCTATATAGGCATTTCTAGTCACTTTAAATCATTAAGTAATAAACTTAAACCAAAGTAATTATGAACCAACCCTTAAATTACATTCCCACATGTTAGAATATGTGGTGATGACATGTGTCCACATGATCCCATATTTTAAGTGGTGAATATTAAATCTTAGTTATTTTTCAATGAGTAGAAATTACTATTCTTAAATAAAAAGAATGAAACTAGTTAATAAAACCTATGATGCTTGTGATGATACTAGATCATCAAATGTGTGCCTTAGAGTGCTAATTAGACTAGTTAAGTATTGTTTGGTGATTGTGTACTCCGTATGTATTTATAGACGATAGTACCGACCAAGCTTTCGAGGAGGAGGATTTCTATCAAGAGGAGGAAGAAAACTTCAACCACTGCACCAACCAAGGCAAGCTAGCACTATCCAAGTTAACCCTTGCAAGTTGTACTTGCAAGCCCCCATTAACAATGCAAGCTAACCCTTGCAATCTAGATAACCCAAGCAAAGATGCTTTAGGCATGCTTTGATTATACCACTTTGACTAGTATTTACCCCAAGTATTATTTTCAAGCTTTACTTCCGTTACTTTACCAAAGTCCCTTACTGTTTTGAAGGTAGCATAAAGAGTATAAAACTTGACCTATAGAGATAACTTTAGATGTCATTCTATGGCATGAGATTGATCCCATCTTTCCACCTTAGTGAACACTCTTAACTTAGTAGTTTAGAGTAGATAAAAACTTGAGTCACTTTAGATGGGAACACTTGGTGAAAATGAATTGGAAAACCTTGGAATGATGAGTCATTCTATTGAGATGTTTTGACATGTGTTGAGAAACACAAATGGTTTATGATGATGAAAATGTTGAGGCATGAGCCTTAGCCCTTTTATAAAACTGATGGTTGGATTCGGATGCAATACCATTCCAAATTTACCGTACAACCACAATACCTGAATTGGGTAAGGTTTAGCCGGAAGTTTATATGCATTAGTATTAGTTCCCTCGTGGGAGAGGTTTGAGCTGAGGCTACCTCTCAATGTTGTCCACCTATGCAGTGCCCAAGATGACAGATGGTCATGGTTGGGAGGCCATGCTCATAGGAGATGTGCTTATACTAGGGTTTGTAAAGGAAAGGTTAGGTTTGATTATCAGCATACTAAGTATGATGATTCAGGGTTATCCCTGACAGATGTATCGAATCTTGTGGTGAAAGTGTACCACCTCTGCAGAGTGTCAAACTATTCGAATAGCCGCGTCCGCGGTTATGGACAGTTGGAATGGCCATACTGTTTCGTTGTCAGATGTTTTCAAAATAACTTATGAAATGAATGATGACTCTTGACTGGACCACAACAGGGTTGTGTTTATGACACTAGCTTCCCAACTTAAGTGATTCTAGAACTTTATTTTATCTTTCTTTGCTTCAGAACAGCTTAGGTTTCAAACTTAACTTTATAGTTAAACATAGAGTTAGCACTTTAACTTAGAACTATACTAATTTTTAGTAGTAGTTTGCGAGTACTGAAAGAGTACTCATGGCTTTTGTCCCTGGCTATTCTCATGGCCAGACTATGAAGGAGACTACCAAGATGAGGGTCAGCAGGACGGCTATGATAACTAGGACTATCTGCCTTCGTCAGCATTGCCTGTGCCCCTGAAGATGGACCCCACCGATACGCTTATCTTTTATTCCAGCTGCTTGTTGTATTAAGACTGGATCATGAGATCCTTATTTGTGTAAGACCTTATGTATGGTTTTTAATGGATGATGTACTATGATATCCAATCCATTATGTCTCACAAAAATGGTAATCCTGGGATTGCGAGGTATGGCATAACGGGCATCTGGGATTAAAAATCCGGGTGTGGACAAGTTGGTATCAGAGCCATCCTGACCATAGGAGACCCTAGTTAGAATGGACGTCTGAACCAAAAACCTAATTTCCAAACCAAAGTGAGTATTTATGAAAAACTATTTCCTCTCTTATCCTTGGGAATTCATTCTTTCTCAAAGATTCATGTTCTTCAAAATTCTTAGATTACTACTTAAAATTTGACACACTTGATCATTTCACTAATTTCCTCATCCTTAATTCTTGTAGATGGAGACTCAGTTCAGCAAGTTCTACCAGTTGGGATACGAAGGTCAGCTAATCTTCGAGAGGGATCTGGATTCACTGTCAGAGTTACTAGGACGCCCACATCCGGAGTTTCTTGGAGCTCAACTTCCAGGACCCCCAGGAGGAGATTTGTAGTGGCTAGTCACCACTGATCTTAGAGGAAGCATCGAAGCACCAACGTCCGGGAGGATCCAGTTCTCCGTGAGAGAGAACAACTGGCTAGATGGATTAGCCAGGGCAATGCATGAAGCTCTCACACATCTATGTGCCCTCATTGTCAACCAACTCCAGGGAACCTGTTTTGCTCACTATGCAAGACATGACTTCATGGGAATGCCAATGGAGATGCCAAGTCACCTAGAGTTGAAGCGTCAAGTGGAGAACCTTGACTTCCTGTTGTACGATCGCGAGAAGGAACTGGACAATGCTAGGGAGTTCGCTGACCACAACCGTGCCATTGCCGCCCAGAAGGCCCATACTTTCTCACTGCTCGTCCAGGATCACCAGTCTCTTCGCCGTCAGCGTGCAAAGAAGGATCACACCATCGCCCGTCTTCGCAAGAAGGTGGCCGACCTCGAGAAGACCGTCAAGGAGCAAGAAGATCAGCTTGCCGCCAAGGAAGCAGAAGAGGAGGGTGAAGACATCCAGGAAGACATGGATTCTTACCTCAGCAATGATGATGACTTTCTGGAGGAGGATGTCGTGGACTTCTACACTAACAATGAGGACTCCGACTTCATCGACGATGAGTAGATGCACTAGAGCACTGTCGTAGCATGAGATGTATCGGTCCCACTGTATCGTAGCTTGCAGAATGGTTCTTCAACCCATCTGTTTTCCTTTGATTGATGTGGTGTGTGTTTGTATCGTGTGCTTGTTTGCATGAATGAAATGAAGTTAGTTGCAAAACCTGAGTCAAACTCAAAATTTTAGCTTGAAACCAAAAACCATGAACCTTAGAACTTTCCCTCTTACCCCTTTATCTACCGCAATCTTCAGATGACTCATGGAAACCAAGGAGGGAGCAGCTCGTCTCAAGACCCAATGCTGCAGATCTTGCAGAATCTCATCGCAGACCGAGAAGCAAGCAGGGCAGAACGCCAAGCTAACTTGGCAACATTGTAGCAGATCGCCCAGATGGCTCTCAACAACCAGAACCATGGAAACCAGGATCACCATGGGTCCAAACTCAAAAACTTTCAGAACACCAATCCCCCAATCTTCAACCAAGCTGAAAACCCACTAGATGTTGATGACTGGTTATAAACAATGGAAAACAACGTAGAAGTTGCAGGAGTTGATGACAACGAGAAAGTTCTCTTCGCCACCCACTATCTGGCAGGAGATGCAAGAGCTTGGTGGACTAGTATCCGTAACATGAAGCATGGTCAAGTGATGACATGGGAAGCCTTCAATGTCAAGTTCAGCCGCACCCACGTGCCACAAGGTCTAGTCACCATACTAAGAGATGAGTTTTGCGACTTGAAGCAAGGCAGAATGACTATGGTGGAATACCGTGACAGATTCCTGTCGCTTGCAAGATATGCCACTAATAAGATCAACACGGAGGTCAAGAAGAAGGAGAGATTCCTGAACGGACTGCATGATGAGATGTAGACTGTCCTCGTCAACATCCGTTTCGAGGATCTCGAAGAGCTAGTCGAATCTGCCATTCAGATGGAAGGGAAGATTAACTAGGCAAATGACAACTACAAACGTCGTATGATGCAGCAATCAGGATCCAGCAGTCACCAGAAGTACCGTCCCAACCCCTCACCAGGATATGCACTAAGGAACAATCGACCCCCAATGTCTCGCCCAAGCTACCCCAACCGTAGCGGAAGCAATGTGAAGTCCGGAGGAAACAATCACAACTCCGGCAACACCAACAATTTCAACCGTGCCCCTCCCAAGAGCAAAATCAGCAACAACAACAATAACACTGCACCCAGAACTGGTAGCAATGTTGTGCCTGTCGCAGCAAAAGACAAGTCCCAGATCACCTATTTCGGGTGTGGAGTAAAGGGTCACTATTCCAATGAGTGTCCCAAGAAGACTGCCGCCAATGCCAATGTGAATGCCCCAGCTCAACAGCAGCGTCGGGTTCAACCAGGGAGAAGATTTGCCCTAGGGAACTCTCACAACCGCAACTGTCATCTCTTCCACATGAACGCCGAAGAAGCCCAAGAAGCACCAGATGTAGTGCTGGGTATGTTTTCTGTCAACTCAGTTTTAGCAAGAGTATTGTTTGATTCAGGAGCATCGCATTCATTTGTCACCAAAGAATTTTCATGCACTAGTAAGATTCAACCAACCAACCTGAAGCACGTCATGATAGTTCAAATCCCCGGATCAACTACAAAAGCTAGAAAAATTTGCAAAGCTGTGCCTATCAGAATACATGGGATAGATTTTTATGCCAACCTAATTGTACTTGGAACCAAAGGATTGGAAGTAGTACTAGGTATGGACTGGATGTCAAGGCATAAAGTACTGATAGACTGTGCTAAGAAAGCCATCACCATGACCAGTAGCTCTGGAGTAATAGTAGAGCATATCTCTGAAACCTTACCCTGGCAATTCAAGTGCAACAAGAGTCTAGCCCTACCCACCATAGACCAAGTAAGAGTAGTCTATGAATACCCCGACGTATTCCCAGATGAATTGCCAGGTATGCCCCCGAATAGGGATATTGAGTTCATTATCGAGCTAATCCCCGGAACCGGACCCATAGCCCAGAGACCCTATAGCATGAACCCCTCAGAGTTAGTGGAACTGAAGAAGCAGTTAGATGCCATGTTAGCAACAAGCTTGATTCAACCAAGCGCATCGCCATGGAGATCACCAGTGTTATTCGTCGACAAGAAAGATGGAGGCAACCGTCTGTGCACAGATTACAGAAAGTTGAATGACGTCACCATCAAGAATAAGTACCCCTTGCCAAAAATAGAGGATCTATTTGATCAGTTGACTGGAGCTCAGGTATTCTCAAAGATTGATCTTAGGACTGGTTATCACGAACTTAACATTCGTGCAACAGATAGTCCGAAGACCGCCTTTACTACTCGCTATGGTTTATACGAGTATACGGTTATGTCTTTTGGATTAACCAATGCCCCTGCTTATTTCATGAATCTCATGAATAAGATCTTTATGAATTTCCTAGATAAGTTTGTAGTTGTGTTTATCGACGATATCCTTATCTACTCCAAGTCAGAAGAAGAGCATGAGCAGCATCTGAGAACCATCCTAGAAACCCTGAGAGAGCATCGGTTGTATGCCAAGTTCAGCAAGTGTGAGTTTTGGCTGAAGGAAGTAGGATTCCTAGGACATATTGTGTGTGCTAGAGGAGTCTCTATTGATCCCTCCAAGATCCAAGATGTCGAAGAATGGGAAGCCCCAACCACTCAAACCCAAGTTCGTGCATTTCTCGGATTAGCGGGATACTACCGCAAGTTCGTAGAAGGATTCTCGAGCATCGCCAGACCCATGAACCAATTGTTGAAGAAGGACAAGAAGTTTGAATGGACAGACAAGTGTGAAGCTAGTTTCCAGGAGCTGAAGAAGAGATTGATAACAACCCCGATATTGATCATGCCAGACATCAAGAAGCCGTTTGATGTATATTGTGATGCATCCAAGATTGGTCTCGGATGTACTGATGCAAGGAGACACAGTAATCGCGTATTTGTCTCGACAACTGAAGCAGCATGAGCAGAACTATCCGACCCATGATCTGGAATTAGCAGCTGTAGTTTTGGCATTAAAGACATGGCGTCATTATCTGATGGGTAATCGCTGTGAGATTTACTCAGATCACAAGAGCTTAAAGTATATTTTCACTCAGAAGGAGCGGAATATGAGGCAAAGGAGATGGATAGAGTTAATCAAGGATTACAACCTTGACATTCACTATCACCCCGGTAAAGCCAATGTGGTAGCGGATGCTCTTAGCAGATTGTCGTGTAGGCTAAACACCATGATCAAGGAGAAGCAACCAAGTTTGTATGAGGATTTGGAGCAATTCAGAACTGAATTAGTTAGCAAGGTATTCTTAGCTAGCATTGAACTTCAACCCACGTTAATCAGCCAAATCAAGGAAGCCCAGAAGGGAAATGAAAGTATCGACGAAATCAAATGTCATATTGGTACAGGAAAGGTACCTGGATTCACTGAAGACGAAGAAGGAGTGTTGTGGTACAAAGGACGTATCTGTGTGCCAGCAGATTCGGAGCTGAAGCAAGTTATCATGAAGGAAGCTCATTATACTCTTTATTCTATCCACCCCGGAGGAACTAAGATGTATCAAGACCTGAAAGAGCAATTTTGGTGGCACAAGATGAAGAGAGAGATCGGAAGTTACATCGCCAAGTGTGACATCTGTCAAAGAGTCAAAGCAGAGCATCAGAGACCCACAGGACTGTTGCAGCTATTGCAGATTCCAAAATGGAAATGGGATTCCGTCGAAATGGACTTTATCACCGGTTTGCCTACTTCTAGTAGGGGAAATGACTCAATCTGGGCCATAGTTGATAGACTGTCCAAGGTAGCCCACTTTATACCTGTCAAGACTATCTACGAGAGTGTGAAGCTAGCAGAGCTGTACATTGCTAGGATTGTTAGTCTGCATGGAACCCCCAAGACCATAGTATCAGATCGAGGAACCCAGTTTACCTCGAGATTTTGGCAGAAAGTTTAGGAAGGATTGGGAACCAAGTTGAATTTCAGCACCACGTATGACCCGCAAACTGATGGACAGACTGAGAGAGTCAACCAGATCCTAGAAGATATGTTAAGAGCTTGTGTGTTAAAGTATGGATCAAAATGGGAAGACTGCCTTCCTTTCGCAGAATTCTCATATAACAACAGTTATCAAGCTAGTTTGCATATGGCACCATTTGAGTTCCTATACGGAAGAAAGTGCCGTACACCTTTGAATTTGTCGCAAGTAGGAGAGAGTCAGATCTTTGGACCCGACATTCTCCGAGAAGCCGAAGAGAAGGTTCACAAAGTCCGTGAGCACCTCAAGACCGCCCAATCTAGACAAAAGAGTTATGCTGACAAGAGAAGGAGAGACCTGACTTTCAATGTCGGAGATTCATATATCTCAAGGTTTCGCCATTGAAAGGAACCCAACGCTTTAGTCTAAAAGGAAAGTTAGCCCCCAGATATATCGGACCCTTCAAGATTCTGAACCGTCGAGGATAAGTATTATATCAACTGGAACTACCTGAAGAGATGTCAGCCATCCACAATGTGTTCCATATCTCGTTACTTCGCAAATGCCTGGAAGTGCCAGAGAAGACTGAAGTTTTCAAGAACATCGATCACCGAGCTATGGAGATCAACAATGACCTGACCTATCATGAAGTGCCCATCCGTATCTTGGAGGAAGCTTACAGAACCACTAGGACCAGGAGTATCAAGTTTCTCAAGATTCAATGGAGCAACCATACCAAAGATGAAGCCACTTGGGAGCGAGAAGATTACATTAGGATAGAGTTCCCAGATCTCTTTAGTTCCTAGTTTTCTTTGTAAATCTCGGGACGAGATTTTGTTTAAGGGGGGAATGTTTGTAACATCCCAAAACTTTAATCCAAGGTTATTAAGATCCAAATCATCAAAATTAGGGTTAACAAAGACTTTTTCAATTAAAAATATTAAAGCATTCATATGTGTGTGCATTTAAAATAGGATTTGTTTTGAATTGCCATGATTAAGTGATCCATTGCTTGTAAAATGATTCTTAGGTGAAATAAACATCATCTATATCATTCCCAAAAAAATCCCAAAGAAAAACAAATCCAAATGAATAAAAGAAGTGAATGGTCATTTGGGCCATTTGAATCAACATACCTACTTTGGCTATTCCTAGTACGCAAAACCTAATAGAAACAATTGCGGAGATTTGCACCCCTTGCTAGTACACATAATGTTGTACTAAGGCCCACTTTGTGATCTGCCAAAAACATTCAAACACTATATTTAAATGGCATTTGAAAATTGAATCTATTTCATATGGGAAGATCCCACTATTTCAAAAACCACTCAAATGAGCTCAAATTTCAAAACCCAAGAAACCATAGAGTCTGAAGCTTATTACTAACACACCCACCAAATATCTTTTCAAAATTCAAAAGTAAATTTCTTGCGGTCATTTTTACAAAGACTTGGCAGGCATGATTTACACTCTAATCCTAGCTCACTGTTTACAACAGGGTTTTGCCCCAAATGATCTCCATTTAATCCCTTTGTCCCCTATTGATCTAACTAGGCCCTTAGCACCCCATCCCCTATGTGCCGTGCCCAGTGCGTCAGCACCATGCCGAGAACGCGCTAGAGCGCCACGCCCGACACGCGTGCACGCACTGCCCCTCGACCGCAGCCCACGTCCACCGCTCCGCCACGACCCCAGGAACACGCCAGACATGCCTGTTTGCCGCCCAACGCACCACAGCTACCGCTCGCCGTTGAGACCGCCGCCTCTGCCGGTCAGAGCGCCAGGACCGCCCGACCACATACCACCGCCCCTAAGCCCGCATTCACTCCGTAGAGCACCGCCAGGAGACCAGCCACCGTCCCCTACCTCGACCCACGTCGCTAGCACGCTGTGAAGCCCTCGCCGGAGCCGCCCGCCCATGCCTCTCGGTCGCATCGTCGTCCTATAAATAGAGGCCACCCCTAGCCCCATTCTGCACACCACTCACCTCCCCTCACCTCACTGACCGTTCCCAACCTCTAGCCAGAGCAGCGCGAGCACTTGCTCGCCGGAATTTGGCCGGAGTAGCCCACAACAGAGGAGGAGAGGGCGACATCGACCTCGTCCACCCCCGGAGCTGCCTCGACCAGCCCTGAGTTCGCCGTCGTCTACCAGTATGTTTGCCCACCTCGCCGTCGTCGCTGGAGCCTTGGTACGCCCCCTGATCACCCCACCGAGCCGCTAGGGTTAGAGTTCACCAGCGACCTGTTCGTCATCGAAGACGAGCCCCAACCATCGATCCTAGTTCTAATCCAACGACCCATACCGCCCCGTACCACTTCGCACGTTATGAGCCTCTGACCGGTGGACCCCCCTGTCAGTTGTGCTCCGTGCCACGTAGTGTCACTGGGCCGGCCCGTTAGTGTTCCCGCGCGACCCCGTTAGTTTGAATTAGGATTTTTTCTATTTAGTTTAAACCTAGTTCTGGCCCTTAGTTTGAAAATCAATTCAGAGAGATTTACAAATCCAAATTGAGTGATTCAAATTTTATTAGAAAGCTACTGAAAATATCTACCCAAGCCCGTTAGATTTAATTCAATTAGAGTTAGAGATAGCTCCTAGTAAAAATAACAAAACATAAGCATTTGCACCTTCCAAATTTTTTATAAAATCAACCAAGATACCTTTTGAGTTGATTCCAACTCTCAAAAATCACATTTAACCATACGTATCTGAATATCTAATAATATTAAGGTTTACATGCAGTGACTTTGGACTAGTACCAAAATAATGCTATATAGGCATTTCTAGTCACTTTAAATCATTAAGTAATAAACTTAAACCAAAGTAATTATGAACCAACCCTTAAATTACATTCCCACATGTTAGAATATGTTGTGATGACATGTGTCCACATGATCTCATATTTTAAGTGGTGAATATTAAATCTTAGTTATTTTTCGATGAGTAGAAATTACTTTTCTTAAATAAAAAGAATGAAACTACTTAATAAAACCTATGATGCTTGTGATGATACTAGATCATCAAATGTGTGCCTTAGAGTGCTAATTAGACTAGTTAAGTATTGTTTGGTGATTGTGTACTCCGTACGTATTTTTAGACGATAGTACTGAACAAGCTTTCGAGGAGGAGGATTTCTATCAAGAGGAGGAAGAAAACTTCAACCACTGCACCAACCAAGGCAAGCTAGCACTATCCAAGTTAACCCTTGCATGTTGTACTTGCAAGCCCCCATTAACAATGCAAGCTAACCCTTGCAATCTAGATAACCCAAGCAAAGATGCTTTAGGCATGCTTTGATTATACCACTTTGACTAGTATTTACCCCAAGTATTATTTTCAAGCTTTACTTCCGTTACTTTACCAAAGTCCCTTACTGTTTTGAAGGTAGCATAAAGAGTATAAAACTTGACCTATAGAGATAACTTTAGATGTCATTCTATGGCATGAGATTGATCCCATCTTTCCACCTTAGTGAACACTCTTAACTTAGTAGTTTAGAGTAGATAAAAACTTGAGTCACTTTAGATGGGAACACTTGGTGAAAATGAATTGTGAAAACCTTGGAATGATGAGTCATTCTATTGAGATGTTTTGACATGTGTTGAGGAACACAAATGGTTTATGATGATGAAAATGTTGAGGCATGAGCCTTAGCCCTTTTATAAAACTGATGGTTGGTTTCGGATGCGATACCATTCCAAATTTACCGTACAACCATAATACCTGACTTGGGTAAGGCTTAGCCGGTAGTTTATATGCATTAGTATTAGTTCCCTCCTAGGAGAGGTTTGAGTTGAGGCTACCTCTCAATGTTGTCCACTTATGCAGTGCCCAAGATGACAGATGGTCATGGTTTGGAGGCCATGCTCATATGAGAGGTGCTTATACTAGGGTGTGTAAAGGAAAGGTTAGGTTTGATTATCTGCATACTAAGTATGATGATTCAGGGTTATCCCTGACAGATGTATCGAAACTTGTGGTGAAAGTGTACCGCCTCTGTAGAGTGTAATACTATTCGAATAGCCACGTCCGTGGTTATGGACAGTTGGAATGGCCATACTGTTTTGTTGTCAGATGTTTTCAAAATAACATATGAAATGAATGATGACTCTTGACTGGACCACAACAGGGTTGTGTTTATGACACTAGCTTCCAACTTAAGTGATTCTAGAACTTTATTTTATCTTTCTTTGCTTTAGAATTCAGCTTAAGTTTCAAACTTAACTTTATAGTTAAACCTAGAGTTAGCACTTTAACTTAGAACTATACTACTTGTTAGTGGTAGTTTGCGAGTACTTAAAGAGTACTCATGGCTTTTGTCCCTGGCTATTCTCATGGACAAACTATGAAGGAGACTACCAAGATGATGGCCAGCAGGACGACTATGATAACTAGGACTATCTGCCTTCGTCAGCATTGCCTGTGCCCCTGAAGATGGACCCCACCGCTACGCTTATCTTTTATTTCACCTGCTTGTTGTATTAAGACTGGATCATGAGATCCTTATTGTGTAAGACGTTATGTATGGTTTCTAATGGATGATGTACTGTGATACCCAATCCGTTATGTCTCGCAAAAATGGTAATCCTGGGATTGCGAGGTATGGCATAACGAGCATCTGGGATTAAAAATCCGGGTGTTGACAATCTTGATCCTAGTGATGAGCTCCTAGAGTAGATCATATTATCTCTTAAGCAGACAAATCAAGCAGCTGATCAAGGCAACTCATCTTACAAACCAAGCAAACCTACTACTATGGTTACCATCAAGCCTTGGTCGAGGTAAGAATGGGTATTTTGAAAAGGCTGTGGTTTGGATAAGATGAGACTCCTTGGTATCTCTACCAAGAGTATAATTCATAAAACTTTAAAATTAGGTTTTTGGAAACCTAGAGATAAGAATAGTTGAAGGTCTGTCTTGAAAACATAAGGAGATTATAATAGGTTTCTCTCCATAGTTTAGGGAATAGAAGCTACTGAAAAGGGTGGAGGTTGTAAAGGTACCTTGGCTCAGGTTTTGAAATGCCAGAACATTTGGGAATATGTAAGATGAGCCAGGACAGTTTTGTTAAATAGCTTTTGTCCACTGATGTTGAGGTGAGGAGCTCATCTTCTAATACACAATCATAAGCATAAACATATTCAACAACAGGCAAACACTTCACCATTAAACAAGAAAAAGTTTTTGTTCCCCCTGATTTTTGCATTATGGACAACTAATCAGGTTTGCTGAAATGGGGATGTTACAGACCTTTCACCCTTAAAAGAATCTCGTCCTGAGATTCAGGAGAGTAGGGTTAGGGGGTTTTTGAGTCAGGTTGATACTAGGTGTCTTACGCGTACTATCTTATGGACTCCATCTTTGGAAGTGGTTACTACATTGATGAAGTTGAGCTTTAGTCTTCCGGGATGCACGGAGAGTTGATCAGAGTCCAGTATGGATTTTGATAGATGATCTTATATTCCTTCGGGGATCAATGTCTCGAGGGCTTAGGCTAGGCAGACTACCTCGATTCTAAACTTCACGGAGTACTCGTCGGAGCATAGAATCTACATGTGGGTGTACCTTTCTCTGAGGGTCCACGACTCTTCTTTAGGGGCGTAGCATACCCGATTTAACTATTTTAGGGTCGGGACTCCTAAGTTTGCTTTGGAGAAGAGTTACTCTATTTCTGTGGGAAAGACGTCTTTCCCCCTTAGAATTAAACTGGGGTAGATTGGAGAGTTGACATAGTCCTTCCTTCTTGAAGTCGTTGAATCGGGTTTTTGGGGATTGTCGTCCATCTTTCTTCTGGAGTACAGACTTTTGGAAGTATTCCGGGAATTATGACTTACTAGGCTTATATACTGCTATTATTCGTACTTAGCCTATTGAGGCCATCGGAGACTTACGTCCTTTAGCGATTGGAACCGAGGGGTTGGCGATGTTGTGGTCCTTCTGGTAGGTCTGCAGCTGAAATAGCAGAGGGACTTCATAGGATCTTTAGTTAGTTTCTCTTTTGATATCTCACAGGTTGTTGTTTGGTGAGAGGGCATCAAATCTGGCGGTCTTTCTGAGTATCCTTGGGTAGATAGTCTTCTGAAGATTGAGTGAAAAGACGCAGTCTTCCACCTTAGAGCTTCACTAAGGTGCTTTAGGAGTGGTGAGGATCTTCGGTCTTGGAGTGCTGCCCTGAGGTTAGCGGAGGGATGTATCTTCTCTGAATTCTTGAGCTGAGGTCTTCGAGTGACGCCTTATTTCACAAACCATGGCGAGGCTGGTTTTCCTGACGAAGCCTTATGGAGTTAGATCAGGGCAAGCCAGCGTTTTATGGCTCTCCTAGCTAGTCTTTAGTCAGGGTTGATGCAGTCAGCGTCGGAGAAGAGGTATTCACTTGAATCCCTTGTGTTGCTTCTGCTTGAGGGAAGAGTGGACTCGTTGTCTTCATGCATCCTTGTTATCTGGCTTTAGGGGTAGTTCTGACCTTCTAGGGAGGATCATTCTGTTAGTTTTGGTAGGGTCGACTAGATTAGTTAGTCTCCTGAGGTGGTTGGAAGGTCTAATATACCGGAGGTCAGCATAGTTAGGTCTTCACTTCTTGTCTTGGTAGACATTTCTGAAGGTTTCTTGGGGATATTGAGGATCCTTCGGTGATTGACTTCCGGCTTCAACGGGATTCTTGATGTAGTAGACTGAGGAACAAGGGAGTCAAGTGCTATTGACGAGTCTTGCGAGGTGAGTTTGACGAGGTATGCCGTCCTGCTGAGGTGAAATCTTCGAGTTGACTCGGACTTGACGATGTTGAACTCCTGGTTCTTGCGATGCTTTTCCTCTCATATACTCTCGAGGTTAGTCCGGGTCTCATTATCGATAGCTAACATGGGGGTTTCCTGAGTTACTAGATGCTTTTCCTGAGTTCACTATCTTGCCGATAAATCCTTCGTCGTATCTTGGACGCTTCTTGATAGTGCAACACCTAATGTCTTCTGATTATGAGGATTCCGCTGGTAGAGCGATATTGTAGTCTCCTTGTGTTTGCTGTTAGTTGCTTGTCTTCATCTTGTTCTCATTGTCTTCACCGGGTTCTAGATCCTAGTTATTTAAAATTCGTAGGTTTGGAGTTTGGACGAGAGTTAGAGGAAACCATTTTCGAAAGCATTTACTTAGAGTAAGAGAAGAAGTAGAACATTTTGAAACTCATTGAGAAACTAGTTTTCGAAAGACGGCGTTTTCAAAATGAAGTTCCTCTCTAGCGACCATGATAACTAAGGATCTCCTATCGTCAGGATGGATCTGATACCAAGTCTGTGGGGCCCCTAGACTAATCCTCCGGGAATCCCTGTTATGCATACAACCACGATCCCATGATCAGTTAGTCATGGCACATAACAGACAAGTATCAAAGTAAACATCCAATACATAACAGTTACATGTCATACCTTAGTTTCGATTATGGCTACATCGATCATCATCAGCGGAACTTCATTAAGTGTAGATCCCGAGCCATGCCTTAACATACAGGAAACTGACTGGGAGAACGTCCTAGCTCGCTTAGCTGTCAACTTCATCATCTTCTTGATATCTAACCAAGTTAATAGCCAGGGACAATGCCAGTGAGTACTTTGAATGTACTCGCAAACCACCTTAAGGAAATAATAATAACAAGAGGATATGCAATATGGCTGTGGTAGTAGGAGGACTTCAATAGAGGTTCTTTTCTCACATAGTTTCTCTTGTAGATATAGCATCTACATATCTTTGTTGAAAACTTTTGTAAACCATTTTGAAAACCTTTTTAAAAGTTGTGTAAACACTAGGATTGGGGTACCCATTTGTTCCCGTCTTCAGGTGGTCCCATGACCAAACCCCTTTCTCCTCCTTCTGACCATCCCATGGTCAAAACCTTTCTCCTTTACGACCATCCCATGGTCAAAACATTTCCAAAGCCATTTCTTTTCCGAAATCCTTTTTGAAAACAAAACCAGCACCGCTCTACAAAAGTTTTTCCAACCCGTCCATGACCGTGGACACGGCTATTCGAATAGATTTACACTCTGCAGAGGTTGTACACTTTCCCCACATCATCCGGATACACCACCCTGATCTACACCGATCGTGGGTCGAGTAACCGATCAAGACTCTCCGGATACCCACTCCAATATATGTGCCTACCCTATGAGTGTTACTCCCCTCAAAACCGGGACGTCGGGTACCGAGGACCAACCGGAGCGCATTTTTCCACTTCCCAAGTGTGCGTTTTCAATGAGGGGCTCATAGTAACGCGTGGAGGCCCGCAGACCCTTCGTTCCTTCTCCCGGTTGATGTTTTACATGGACCCTGCCAGAGAAGGCCCACCCTCCAGGGATTGTTATATCCCCCTGTAGTAGTTGCGAGGCAGCTTATACCAGAATAGACAAACATCAAATCAAGCCATGTCCCATTCCAGAGTAATGTGGTTGCACAAGTTAAGTTGTTATAGCTAAACTGCAAAGAACCGGGTGCGTTTTTGTAAACCTTTTTCCTCCAGCTTTCCTCCAGCATTTTGTAAAACAAAACCTTTTTCTTTCTCAACATCTCTTGGGAGGTCCCACCTCACCAAGGTTTTGTCATAAAACATTTGGTAAAACTTTTCCGGGGTCTTCCCATCCTATAGCTTTGCTTCGGCTGAAATAGGGTCTGCAAAGGGCTATGGTGTTATACACCATCTATCATACTAGGGTTAAATAGGTTTCATCAAGAGGATTGTACTTAGTAGTACCATTGTGTAATGGTTTGGAGGAGCCAAGCCACTACCAGATATACATCATCATATAATAAAACAATGCAGTTTCATAAATAGTAGATAAAACATGCATAAGTAAAACAGTAGGACAAGGCTTATGAGCAAGAAGGTGGCTTACCTGAGGATCAGCAATATGGCAATATGTCCATGGACTTCCTCTTTAGATAATCGTGAATACCAATACCAATAAAAATAAGACCTCTTCTTCTCAGCGTCAATGCAAGCGCAACTATCATCGTCATCGAGTATACATGCAAGCAAGCAAGACCACAATCAAAACTAAGCATACAAGTGGACATTCACACAGCAAGAAAGTGGACAATACAAGTATAATATTTAGTAGGTTTTGAGTGGTTGAGTTTAGATCCATTGCAAAAACCTTAATTGGATAGGTGGGATTTCCTTTATTCGGGAAATGGTCAAAACCACTAATGAAGGGGTTTTGGACAAAGGCTTGGGTAAGTATGGTATCAAAGTACAACCAGAATACCATCACTTTTCTTTAATTTCTTCTAAATTTTCTAGTGATAAAAGCTCTAGTTTTAGGAAATAATTCACCAGAAAAGTTCTGGAGCTCCAAACATTATTTCCTTTGATGTTCAGGTAGAGTTTGTTGTACTGATTCACTGAGAGTTGGAATCTTGTCAAAAGAATGAACAGAATGTCCTCAGGAAATTCCCAAAGTCAGTTCTGTAGTTGTTTTGTCTTTTTCACCAGATTAATTATACAGAAGATTTTGATATGATTCCAAATACACACGTAAGGTACCTTGAATACCTTTCTGTAGAAATTGGAGTCAACCTTTTTGGAGTTACAGAACTACTGAGGTGATTTTATTAGTGAATTAACTCTACACGGAATAGTTTAATTCCTAATAAATCAACCATGGATCATAAAATTTTGGGCTCCTGCGGTTTGATAGATATTAGTATGGATGTGTTCTGGGAGTTGGAATTAGGTCAATACATTTCATATATTGACCTAGAGAATTTCCTAAAGTCGGAAATGCCCGGTTTTTGTTATTTTTACTAATGCCAAACCATGGTCCACCTTGTCATGAGGAAAGGACCAGAACATGGGTATTTCAATTATCTATCAGATGAAACTTAATTCATTCAATTTGAATATGTATAACTTTGTGGGTATTTTATTTAATGTATTAGATACATACTAGTAGATTAAATACCCATAAATAATGAGAAATACTTTTGGCCAAGGACTTGTTCTGCATGTTGCACAAAACATCTAGGAACATGGTAGATTTTAGATCTGGTAATTTGAAGTTGATTAACATTTTTGAAATGATTTAATTTAAGGCCAAACTTCTGGATTTTTACATAACTATTAAAAAGAAAAGGGAAAGGGGAGCGCCAGGCCGGGATCTGCGCCGAGTTGGGCCGTCCTGGGCGAAATCGCCCCATCCATGCGAGGCCAGCGCGCGGGAGCGTGGTTTTGAAGCTGCCAGGCGGGGCCCGGTGGTCAGTGGGTTTGGGGTGGCGAAGGGGTATGGGGAGATCTGGACCGTCTGCGTGAAAGGAAATCCGACGGCGTAACTTCGTCGTCTTCGTGGGGACAAGCGGCGGCGCGAGCTAATCCTAGGTGGGCCTGGCGAGGCGCGGGGAGCTTACATGAGGGTCGGGGAGGGGCTGGAAGGCGGCGGGGACGACGCAGTGCACGGTGGCGAGTGCGGGGATGGGCTTGATGGGGTGGTTCGGGCTCGAGGTTGGCCTCGCGCGATGGCCACCTCGATGACCTTGTCGGATCTCCCTAGCAACGACGGAGGAGGGGTTCCTGGCCAAGAACAAGGGCATTGTTAGATGCACACCGTCAAGGGGAGTCCAGCGGAGTGACATGCAGAGGAGGGGGAGCACGGGAGAGGGAGGAGGCCGAGAGCTTGCTCTCTGCTTCTCACGGGCAAGGCAGCGAAGGGGAGAGGCTGGGGAGCTCGGGGATAAGAGAGGGGAGCAAATGAGGGGCAGGGGAGGCACGTGGTGGCCTCTGGCCTTTTTAAACCGGGGAGGGAGATAGGGATATGCAATGTCCATTTTGGACATGGGAGGGAGGTGCTGGCCAGGGGTTCATCGATCTGGGCGATGGAGGGTGGTGGAGAGAGAGTGGTGGGGTCCTGTGTCGTGGAAAGGAGCCAAGAGGGAGGGGTGGGGCTGCTGCCCATTAATGCCCAAGATTTTTCAAGATATGGAGCCCCTCTCTTTCTCTCCACTCCAAGCAAAAGGGACAAGTGTCTAGGGCTTGCTACAGTGGCTGGCGACCAGAGATGATGTAGTGGTGTTGTGGTGCTCAAGGGTGGGGGTTTGGTGAGGGTTTGAGGGCGTATTAACCCAATGTTGTTAATTATCCAAGATTTGCCTTTTTTGATGCTTATGAAGCAACTCTTGAACTTTGATCTTGTCAAGGTGAGTTAAGGGTTCTAGTAGGTGGGTAGGGTTAGGATACATCTCCAAGATTTATTTGGGATTTTTTAGAGAATTCTAGATGCACTTTATATCAATTATTCAAATAGTACATAAATGGTTTTTAGCAATTTATTTGGTAATTTTGACTTGGACAAGTTGAGTTTTTTATGTGAGATGGTCCCGAATGTGAATACACACTTAGGGGATTTTTCCCAAGATTTATTGGAAGATAAAAGTATTTAAAACAATTATTATTCCAATTCAGCCATTTAAGAAAATGGGCAAAAAGAAATAATAAAGCTCTTCAAAAATATTTATTTTTGAAGCGGGAAAATGGGGTATGACGTGTGGACCTCAATTGAGCGAAAAGTTGGGGAAGTGTTTTGGCAAAAACCAAAATTTCCTTTATGGAAGAAATTTTGGAGATTTGGTCTATTAAAGAGATAAATTAGATTTGGAGCCATAATAATTATGGATAATATTTGATAAATCTTGATGATCAAGGTAGATGATGTAGACAAGGTGTATCAAGCATTTGCAACCTTGGGAACTGTAAGTACAACTTGAATTAGATGGGAAAACAAGGAATTGAGGATCTAGGGTGATGTTATTTTCATACCACCAAAACCTTGTTGGATCTTGGAGCTCAGATCTCCCCTTGGGGCATGGGATAGATGGATGGATAGACCAAGTGATGTACATCAACATAGTATAGAGGTTTGAGCTTGATCTTGCTTGAGTTCACCAAGAATTGATTTCAAACTTTGAATAAAATAAGCCTACCAAAGCAGATTATCAACTAGCCTTCAAAACCTTGTGGGTTTAAGAAGCACAAAGATCCACTTGGAACAAGTGAAGTAGATATTGGTAGAAATATATTAGTAGCACACAACCATGAAAAGATTTGGTCCATAGATGGTTGGATGATGGTGTGAGCTTCTGTCAAAGTAGGCATGTTGACTAGATTTGCAGGAATAGTTATTTTCTTGCCTGCGAAACCATAAAGAACAAGTGGGTTGGAGGATGATCTAACCAAGGTAAAGAGTGGTACTTGGTAGTCCTTATGATGGTTAACAAGATGGTTCAAATGCATTTTCAAAAATGCACAAGGGTTGAGAAAAGGAGGCATTCAAAAGGTGATGTTGGAAATAGTTTTCCAGATAGCCAAATTTGGCAGACTTAGTGTTTTTGACTAGAATGCGGGTGGTGATGATTTTGATGGGTTGCAAGGTACCAAAGAATCATCAAGTGGATGATGTTGAAGTGTAGATTGATTAGGAAGGATCCTTGCTTGATACTGGTCTTCAAATACTTGGAAGCTCCTAGGAGGGATCATTTCAGAAGGGGTCTGGTTAGAGGTTTTAGATGATCACCTAGTAGCTAGAGATCATATCCAGATTTATATTCTTGCTTAGGGTGTGATGATTTGGAAACATCTTGATCCTATTGATGAGATCCTAGAGTAGCTCATACTATCTCTTAAGCAGACAAATCAAGCAGCTGATCAAGGCAACTCATCTTACAAACCAAGCAAACCTACTACTATGGTTACCATCAAGCCTAGCTCGAGGTGAGGATGGGTATTTTGAAAAGGTTGTGGTTTGGATAAGATGAGAGTCCTTGGTATCTCTACCAAGAGTAAAATTCATAAAACTTTAAAAAGTGGATTTGGGAAACCTAGAGATAAGAATAGTTGAAGGTTTGTCTTGAAAACATAAGGAGATTATAATAGGTTGCTCTCCATAGTTTAGGGAAATAGAAGCTACTGAAAAGGGTGGAGGTTGTAAAGGTATCTTGGCTCAGGTTTTGAAATGCCAGAACATTTGGGAATATGTAAGATGAGCCAGGACAGTTTTGTTATATAGCTTTTGTCCACTGATGTTGAGGTGAGGAGCATATCTTCTAATACACAATCATAAGCATAAACATATTCAACAACAGGCAAACATTTCACCATTAAACAAGAAAAAGTTTTTGTTCCCCTAATTTTTGCATTCTAGACAACTAATCAGGGTTGCTGAAATGGGGATGTTACATCTTTTATCGATAGATAGAGTATCCTGATCCACTGCTCCTAGCATAACTAGGTTTGGCTTTGTGCACTGCTAGAGATTTTATCTGTGTCTTGCTTAGCCATGCTTAACCATCAGTGATGGTTCATCCAGAAGATGTATCAGATGCAAAGAATCAAGTATGACAGGAGAATGTGATGATATGAGATTAGTGGTAAAGGTTAAACATGTTAAGGCTTGTATGGGAGGCCACGGTGGGATATGGTTTTTGTAGTCCCATGGTCGCCACCATTAGGACCCGAGTTCTTGCCCTCGGAACCAACACGAGCGTACAACCACACGGGGCCTGGAAAACCTCACGAGTAACTAACTTGCCTAGTAGATTCCCTGAGTCACATAGTTCGGCGTTCCATTCGACATATGCATAGAAAATGTTTTGAAATATTTGGCGGGTCAAGGTGCATCATAACAGGTAGGTAAGCGTGGCCGAGGTTTCTTGGGGTTGATGGAGCCCCTGGTAAACCAACCTTGACACACATCTCTAGCAGGATTTGACACGTTACCGCGGAACCATTCTTAGGGCGTGACTCATGGTCTTGGCGAAAGCAAGGTAAAGGTCGTGTCTAACAACCCTCTATCGGCCTTCCAAGGAAGAGGGCTAATGATTCTGGCATTAAGAGTCGGTTAGTACATGTGGGTAAAGTTGTGCACCCCTGCAGGGTATTAATATTTTCGAAAAGTCATGTCCACGGTTATGGACGACTTGGGAATGAACATGAGATCATAGAGAACAACAATCGTAAAACTTGGCAACTAATGTTTGTTAAGGATTCTTCCTCATGGGTACGAGGGGGTGATCATAGTGTGAGATGAGGATTACTTTGGTGGATATCAAAAGATGATGATCCCCTTTCAAAATATTCTGATTAGACGAGCTTCTTCTCTCCCTCTTGTTTTATACAGAAAGATGGCTTTATGCAAAATAACCCCACCAGCCATAAGTCTTGCGGAGTACACCCTGTACTCACCCTTTCTTTGTTGATACTTTCAGAGTAAGTGTTCCCTTGAAGAGAAGTTTGGTACGACATCGACACCGACGAGTAGCTTGGGGTTCCCGGCCGGCAGCCTGGAATCTATGGGCTGGGACGTCATCGTTATGCTTCAGGCCTCTTAGGCCACTTGTTAAGTTTGCTATAGTGAATAGCATAATTTGCCTTCCGTTGTTTGATGTTTGTGGTCTGTGACCTCTGCTTGTAATATTTTGGTTCTTTGCTCAGTTATGAGCTTGTTGTAATAACTTTTGTGTCGCAGGGTTACTGTTGTGTTACCGATTTCTCACTGGATATCCTCGAGCTCTAGGTTAAGCTTATGTCAGGCTAAGGTCTGGATTTGTTTAACCCTAATCCCGGGGGTGTAACATGAATTACTGGTTTGTGGGCACAAATACAAGATTAAAGTGCAAACAGAGAAAACTACGGCTCACTTGGGAGGTATAGGTGATGTCTGCTCATTTCGCGGAACCATCTCACTTGAGATGAGATGGTGTGCTTTTTATTTGGACGAGATACCCCGAGAATTAATGTAATCTATATCAACACATCTAGCAAAGAATACCAAGAAGATCATAATAACTTTTATCCAATTACCCCCCAAATATGCAAACTTACTGAAGGTGAGAATAAAATCCTTTTACAAAATATCCCTCGAAATAATTCCTTCACCACGGTGCCATTCGTCACCCGGTTAACAAGGACGGATGTTGAGTGACTCCCTGTGGTGCGTATATTATTTTAAAACCTGCAACTATATATCTTGTGTTTATAATTAGGAGTACATAATAACACTAGATTGTTTTGGGTCAAACTATTATCCATGTCATCCTGATTATTTTTGACCATGGGATGGATGCCTAAAACGACATGCGAAGGCGTCGCAACGGAGCCGTCTTATCCTATGAGGCTACCTCACAGCAGTCCAGGGCGAAAGATTCTAGACTGCGAACATGGGTAGTGCGTGTCATCTTACCCCGCATCACAGGACGATGGTCCGCACACGCGACATGGGCCCGCCATTAGCATCTGCACGGTGGCGGGTCCCATCGAGAGCCATAACGATATGCACCCATCGGGTGGCAGGTCCCATCGAGAGTCGACGTGGCATTGTAAGCCCATGTTGTCACGATCTCTCATGGCTATGGGTCCCGCCCATTATTGATGTGGCTCCCTAAGCCGATTCTAGCCGCGGTTTCTCATGGATGTGGGGCCCATTGAGAGCATACATGGTGCCGTAGGTTGTATCCAGTTGGGGTTTATTGCGGCTATGGCCCACCCATACCCCACATGGAAATGTAAAACCATGACGGGCGCGGTTTCTCGCGGTTGTGGGCCTGTCTAGATGCGACGTGTCTCCGTAAACCATGTCGCCTGGAAGTATACACTGTACATGACGTGGGTTATCATGGGTGTATCGACGACCTAGCAGTGTTATCGCGCATGCGAGAGCATATCTATCATCCTGATATTTCTTGGTGCCGATAGAATATGTTAGGGGTGACCCCTTAGGGTTGCTTGAGCTTTCACGAATCCCCGTGGAAATCGAGGTAAAGGACAGTAGGGCCGAGGGAGAGGATGAAATCCACGAACACACACGTGAAGAACTCGATGAACACACACACACAAAACACGGTACAAGTCTGTAGCTCACGCTGGCGGCAACCGGCCCGACACAATCGCTAGGATCGGTGGCGGGCAAGAACATACTCTCTCTAACTGGTACGGCGAGCGGGAGGCTTGATGAGATCTGGACAACTTGGAGAAGGGACACCAACTCCAAGGCCTTGTACAACTTGAACGCACTATGCAAATATCAAGAGGTTGGCGGATAATTGGTGCTCCTTGTCAAGGAGCATGAGACTAGAACTACATAGATCCGCAAGGGTTTCTTATAATTCAGTTATCCAAGTCTGGGGTTACAATAAGGAGGAGGTGGTCTATATATAGGCCAGCAACTAAAGAGGGGTAGTTTGGGAATGAAAAGGTAAGTTCTGGGCGAGTTGGAGAGTACATGGGGAAAAGGCCCAGCTGGTGGAGCATAGGCCCAAGACTTAGGACGGATAGTCCGGTGCGCCTGGGTCGGACATTCCAATTAGGACGGATAGTCCGGGGCCTGTAGGATGGACAGTCCGGCTTGGCCAGACATTCGAAGTGGAGTCCGTGTGGCTTCCGATTTTGCTGACAGAAGGGACGTGCCAGGTTCGGTCGGGTCGAGGCCAGACACTCCGGGGCATGTGGGCCGGAAAGTCCGTCCAGGGCAGAGACTCCAGGAGAGACATGGCGGAGACTCCGGTCTAGCAGGCAACTTTGCAGGTTCATTTTCCAGGCTCGATTGGCGACATGTCGAGGCTCCATACCTGATTATACACAGCATATTGGCATAAGGTAGGAAGCCATTCAGAGGTGTATCTAAGTCACACAAAGATAGGAGGAAGTTAACCTTGTCATGGAGTAACTTGGCTCGAGGACACATCATAGGACCACTTTGGGGGCTTGGCGGTGAGGATGTAGAGATGTCGGTGGGACGGGCTGCATCAGTTCCCCCTTGGGAAAGAGTCGTCCTTGACTCTTCATTCTTATCATCTCCATGAAAGGGTGAAAGGTCCTTGACATTGAACGTCTTGCTCATGATATACTTTGATGTCGGTATGTCGCTGACATAGGCATTATTATTGACCCTCTTGAGGAATTTCAAAGGGCCATCTCCCCTTGGCTTGATGATGCAGCCCGTCCTACAGACGCCTCTACATCTACACCACCAAGTACCCCAAGTGGACCGATGACTCGTGCCCGAGCTAAACTCCTACAAGCTAAGGTGAATTTGCTCCTTCCCTCATGTGATTTCGATACATCATTGGATAGCTTGCTACTTCATGACAATGCCCTATGCATCCTCGAATATGAACCCCATGAAGAAATGCCAAGAGAAGGAGCCAAGCCATCACAAGATAGAGCTTTAGACCAAACCGGTGCTAGGATCGGCGGACCGGAACTCTCGCCGGAAATTCCAACGCATGCTCCGGCGGACTGGACCTCCGACCGGAATTTTTGGCGCATGCCGAAACCAACCGGCCGACTGAAATGCATCTCTGTACGTCGTTTCCGTAGTCGAACTAAATTACCGGCACCCAGTCTGGCGAGACCGGACTTATTGCTGGAATGCCCATTCTCCAAGTCAACATGGGTTTGGTGCATGAGAATATTCCTATTTCATCCAGTTTTTACCCTTTTGTGCCCAAACTACCCCTGTTTTAGTGCCTAGCCTATATATAACCCCCACACCCCCTTGTATTACTCAGACTTGGATAATTGAAAATAGAAGACATCCTCTTGGATCTCCCTAATTTCTAGTCTCATGCTCCATGCGAAAGGAGCACTAATTATCCCCCACCTCATCAGAGTTTGCATCGTGCCTCCCTCGTTGTACAAGGCCTTGGAATCTGAGCCCCTTGCCAAGATGTCAAGATCTCACCAAGACTCTTTACTCGTTGTACCGGTTAGAGAGAGATCTTCTCCCGACATTGATCCTAGGGATTGTGCTAGACCGATCACCTCCGGCGTGAGCTATAGGTGTGTATCGTGTCTTCGTGTGTGTGTGTGTTCATCGTGCTATTCATGCGTGAGTTCCCGGATTTCATCCTCTCCCTCATCCCCACTCACTCCGCCTCGATTTCCAAGGGATCTGTGAAAATTGGGCCATCCCCGAGGTCAGCCTTCAACATATTGGTATCAACATCTTCGTTGCTCATGAATTTCCCCATCAATTTTTCTTCTATCCACAAAAAAATCGAAAATCCCCAAAGAAAGAGCCTCAATTTGCCTTCGGATCGATCTCTGGATTTGGTGAGTTTTTCGTGGTTTTGTTTCGTAGATATGTTTCTTTGGGTGTCGATCTACCTTCCTAGAACCTTTCCCCGACACAGTTTGGACAGATTTCCGAAGATTTCTGAGATTTTACATTTTGGAGTTCGTCACGAACTCATTTTGATGAAATTTCCGGCGAACCGGTTCTCACTCCAAAATTTTCAGCGCGCCAAAATCATTGCCGGAAATATCGGCGCCACCGGGTGATTCGTCGACATCACTTTTTGACCCAATTTTGTCCGATTTTCCTATTGTGTTGTTCGTGCCGCGTGTGCGTGTCGCCCCAATTAACTTCAAGCTTCCGCAAGTCATCACATACCGTGCTCCTCGACACCGCGACACCCAAACATCAACCCCAACACCGGTATCAAGTCGTCATCCATATTGAAGGTATAACTTGCTCCACCTTGTTAACCATTCTTCCTTGTGTGTATCTATACTATGAGGGTAGTTCATCTTGTGTTTGCCTAAGAATTTTGCACTTTCCCTTGGAAAGTGAGAGTGGGTAAGCAAATTCAAGAGTTGACATAGTGGTATAGAATGGGAGAAAAATAATCAAAAAAGCAAAATACATAGTCTCCCAATACAAAGAGAGTCTTAAGCTTGTAAGCAAAGAGAGAGATAGAGAAAGAGTGCGACCAAGGCAAGTGCACAAATCCGTTTCTTATCCTATTTTGATGAACGAGTTGTGGTCTCTCCTTGTGTTGGTATGACATCCAAGCATAGTCTTCTTTAGGACATTTTGTGCTCATTTTCATAGTTGTGCTAACCACATACATCTCCACGTGTGTGTATCCTTATGTTTTTGTAGATCGTATCCTTTTTGCTTTGGATCTTTGGTTCTCTACCACCTTTTACAATAACCTTTTCTTTGAATCATTTTGTTTTGTTTTCCACCACCCTAACCTTCCACCGAAAGCTTTTAGAGTTTAGTTCTTTCTTTAGTGTGAGATTTCTTTGTGTTTTCACTTTGCACACTTATAGTTCTCATGTGTGGTTTCTAGTTCAGTGCAATCCCCAAGGTGAGGTAAAAGGCTAACACCACCATATTCCATTTCCATATACAATCCTTGTGTGTTTTGCATGATGGATAGGCACGATGAGTTGAGAAAACCACCTCCCCAAGAAGAAGAACAAGGCATGTACATGACGCACGCAAGCCACTACATCATCCGACATGAGTTCCACAAACATTGAGAGGCTCTTGAGACACGACAAGATGAACAATTCAGGGAGATTCAAGCCGAGTTCAAGAACATCGACAACTGCTTCAATGGCCTCGAAAGACAAATACATGCAATGCATGACAACTTTGGCCATCAAAATGAAGTGCTCCAATGTTCCGTCGCCAAAACAAATGACAAACTTCGACTCCTCATTGACGAAATGACAAGACCGCGTTCACACGCATCAAGCTCTTCAAGCTTCTCGTGCCACCATTCTCCTCTTCGGCCAGATAATCATCCAAGTTCTCCAAGGGCAATGATGCCCCCGTGGTTGAAGATGGAAGCTCTTCGCACTATAAACCTTCCCCACGACATGCCACAACGTCAAGCTATGATGGTGATTTCTCCTCAAGGCCCCAAGGAAGGAGAGAAGTACATCGTCATCATGCAAGGGCACTAGTTATCTAACAAGCGCAGCCACAAGTGGAACCTTGAGTACAACCTCAACTACATCTCCATCGTCCGCGAGACATTCTTGACTCAACAAGTGATGACTCCAACTTGGAGAATCAAGCTCGTCATCAACGTGAAGCTCTTCTAGACCCTCATCTTCATCATCATCATCATGAACGTCAACACCGCCACCATGACGAGCCTCCTCCACCACATAAAGACATGGAGAATCAAATTGTACATGTTGAGCGACGCCCACCATGTCACGAGGCTCAAGACCATGATCTTCATCGTGAGGCCCAAGTGCCTAACCTACAACACCAACCGTGGAACAAGCCACCTCTTCATCAACAACAACCTCAAGAGGCTCCACATCCTCATGATCGTCACGAGTCCCAAGTTCCTCCTCCTCATCAACAACCAGACCAAGAGCAAGAGCAAGTTCCACCACCCCCAAATGTGGCTCCTCAACTGCAAGTACATCAACAAGGTCACCAAGCTCATCGCAATGATTGCATGGAAGATGAAGCGCACCGACGTCATGGAAACAACAGCTATCGTGATTGCAATGATGAAGAAACCTTTGGAAAGCTCAAGTTCACGATGCCCAAGTTCACCGGCTCCAATGATACCAAAGATTCCAGACCGCGGACATGGGTAGTGTGTGTCATCGTACCCGCATCACAGGATGATGGTCCGCATGCATGACTTGGGCCCGCCATTAGCGTATGCAGGGTGGCGGGTCCTATCCAGAGCCACAACGATCCTCACCCACCGGGTGGCAGGTCCCATCAAGAGCCAACGTGGCATTGTCAACCCATGCTATCGTGATCTCTCACGGCTATGGGTCCTGCCCATTGTCAACGTGGCTCCCAAAGATGATTCTGACCGCGGTTACTCGCAGATATGGGGCCTGTTGAGGGCATACATTGTGCCGTAGGTTGTAGCCAGTTGGGGTTAATCGCGGCTATGGGCCCTTCCGTAGCCCACGTGGCAATGTAAATCCAGGACGGGCGCGGTTTCTCGCAGTTGTGGGCCCGTCTATATGCGACGTGGCTCCATAAACCATGTCGGCTAGAAGCATAATCTATACCCGGCATGGGTTATCATTGACGTATCGACGACCTGACAGTATTATTACGCGTGCAATAGCATATCTATCATCGTGATCTTGCATGCTACCAATATAATATGTTAGGGGTGACCCTTTATGGTTGCTTGATCTTTCATGAATCCTCGTGGAAATCGAGGTAAAGGAGAGTAGGGTCGAGGGAGAGGATGAAATCCACGAACACACACATGAATAAATCGATGAACACACGCACACACAAAATAAGTTACAAGCCTATAGCTCACGCTAGCGGCAACTGGTCCGACGCAATCTCTAGAATCAGCGGCGGGCAAGAACATTATCTCTCTAACAGGTATGGAGAGCGGGAGGCTTGATGAGATCTGGACAACTTGGAGAAGAGACACCAACTCCAAGGCCTTGTACAACTTGAACGCACTATGCAAATCTCAAGAGGTTGGAGGATAATTGGTGCTCCTTGTCAAGGAGCATGAGACTAGAACTACGTAGATCCACAAGGGTTTCTTATAATTCAGTTATCCATGTATGGGTTACAATAAGGAGGAGGTGGTCTATATATAGGTAGCAACTAAAGATGGGTAGTTTGGGAATAAAAAGGTAAGTTCTAGGCGAGTTGGAGAGTACATGGGGAAAAGACCCAGCTGGTGGAGCGTAGGCCCACGACTTAGGACGGACACTCCCGTGCGCCTAGGTCGAACATTCCAATCAGGACGGACAATCCGGGGCCTGTAGGACGGACAGTTTGGCTTGTCAAGATGGAAGCTCGTTAACTGGCAGTTTGAAACAGTACCTTTTTCCGCTCTCGCTAAACAGATATGTTCCATTTTTCCCAAATTGGTAGCAAATCTAAAGCAGCTTCTCTCTTCGATCATTCGTTCCCTTTTGGACCTCTTTTTGCCCCGATCTAGTAGAAAATCTAGAGCAGCAAATCACACCAGGCAGAATACATTCATTCAGAAAACAAAACAAATGTAGATATAGTTGTGCGTAGCTAAATAGGATATGGTGATAGAAAGTAGGATGCTTAACGAGGTTTGATACATTGGCTGCTCAGCAGCCATCACACACAAAATATACAAAATCAAAAGAAGCTGCTTAGTAGCAGCAGTAGACACATTCAATCCCTCCTTGCATGCGCTTGCGCCTCCGCCTCCACCCTTTGGTGCTTCCTCCACTTCTTGTTGCCCAGTCCCTTGATCTTGGGGGCCTTGGGCTTGATCGGAGGCATGCGACCCTCTTCGATGGCCACCCGCTGGAGGTTTCAGAGGTGAATGCCGAGAGCCTAGTGTTCAGCGATGTAGGCGTTGACATTCACAGTCTGGCCGACTTTGGAGTGCCGGAGCTCGACCCCTCTGCATGCATCACAACGCAGTTGAAGTTAGTGCCAGCGAGTCTCGTCCTGTAGAAGAGGCAACTGTAGACGCCTCCAGCAAAGAAGGCGTCGTACTTGCCGGCCTGCAGCCTCCTCAGCACCAGACGAGTCTTGGTGTGCCTGGACTCATCATCGCTACAGACGTTGCTGCCGTAAACTATTGGAAGAAAAGAAAACGGGAGGATTACATGATGTAATAAGATCGAGTAATCGAAATGCGAACAAGTGAACCCTAATAAACCAATATCTAGCATCCAACGATGGGAACGGGAGAAGAACCAGGGAAGAGGAGCAAACCCTAGTTACCTCCAACCATGGGTCGTCGATGCCAGTGTCATAGGGGTTAACCGGAGTGATGTACGCCTCTAGATCGGAGGGTTCCCAAAAGAGTTGGATCTTCTCGTGACCGGGGGGGGGCTCCTCGCTAGCAGGGGGCTCCTCGCCGGCTTTGGCCTCCTCGCCGGTGGCTATGTCGGTAGCGGGGACAGGGGCCTAGACGGGAACGGCGGCTGCCATCGATGCCTCGATGGGGGCCTGGACGGAGACGGCGGCTACTTTCAACGCGTCGAGGGGGACCGAGACGGAGACAGCAGCCTCCTCACCAGCAGCCTTGGAGGCGACGATGGCCACCGCATCCTCCTCCGCCATCACTGGAGAAGCTGGTGGGACAGTGGAGAGGGTTGCGTGAGGAGAGTGAGCGAGAGTGAGAGTGGGTATGCAGAGAGGGGCTCTATAGTTAAGGTGAATGGAAGCAAGGCACATTTCATTGCACCACCGTGCAACACGCCGCATAGGCTAGTGCACCGTGCCCCACGACACGTGCACGGTACGTCATGTTTTTTTCCCGGGCCATGCATGGCAGTTATGTATTCAGCCGCATGCAAAGGGCACCCACACAATTTCTATGTAGGAAGTTTGACACGGCCATAAAGTTGGCGATAATTAAAAGGTGAAATGTAGAGGAGGAGGTACATGGCTGTATAGCGAGATTTGTGGGGTCGTGCTACATCTCCCGCTGCGTAAAAATGCGATATGTCTTATTAAAATCAAGTGGCAATAAATTGCTGCTGCCTGTCAACGACCATCCAGTTGATGACGCATGTGTTGTGGCATAGTAGTAGCAGTAGTAGGCTTTTCAGACTTGATTAAACATGACATGACCACTCGATGACTTTTTCCATGGACGCTTTGTGTTCCTTCTTGTAGAAGTCTCGCTGAGGGAGACGTCCGTGCTGTCTCACGTTGTACTGTGAAGGGCATGACGTGCGCAATGATCCTCGTTGGATCACACAGGATCAATGGTAGGTGCGCACAATCTGCATGACAACCGTGTCAACCAATCAGGGCGTAGAAGACAGAGTGAGCACATGTTTGGGCTTCTAGGAAAGAGAGAGTGAGAAGGAAAAACTGAGTTGTATCAAAAACCCATGGGCAAAACTGAGTAGTATAAAAATGGAAAGTGAGTGTCTTGTACAATAAAATACATCATGGCACACATCAAATTATGCCAAGATGGATCCACTAGAGTTCATCGGAAGTGTATTCTTCTCATAAACCACCTGGATCCATAAGAGTACATTGGATGTGTGTTCTTCTCATAAACCACATGGATCCACTAGAGTTCATTGGATGTTTGTTATTGTCATAAACCACATGGAGTCATTGCATGTGTGTTCCTTCAATAAACCACAGCTAGAGTCATTGCATGCGTGTTCTTTTCATTAACCACAGCTAGAGTCATTTCATGTGTGTTCTTTTCACAAACCACATATCGATCCACTAGTGTCATTGGATTTGTGTTCTTTTCACAAACCATATGGATCCACCAGAGTCATTGCATGTCTGATCTTTTCACAAACCACATATCGATCCACCAGTGTCATTGCATGTCTGTTCTTTTCATAAACCACATGCATCCACCAGTGTCATTAAAATGTGTGTTCTTTTCATTAACAACAGCTAGAGTCATTGCATGCCTATTCTTTTCACAAACCACATATGGATCCACCAGAGTCATTGCATGTGTGTTATTTTCACAAACCACATATGGATCCACCAGTGTCAATTAAATGTGTGTTCTTTTCATTAACCACAACTAGAGTCATTCTATGTCTATTCTTTTCACAAACCACGTGGATCCACCAGTGTCATTGCATGTGTGTTCTTTCAATAAACCACAGCTAGTCATTGCATGTTAGTTCTTTTTGTTGGAGATATGCTATACGGGTATCCTCATAGCATGTCACCAATCCGCCTAACCCGGGTGGCCCATAGTTGGTAGCAAGGCTTATGGCCTGCTGGGCGGCCCAGTTAGACAGATCCCCAAGGGAGGCCCATGCCGAATAAAGCAAGTCTACGAAGGAGTCACCGACATACTCGGAGCTTTGGAGTACAAGACATGAAAGACTAGTTAGTGTAGGTTTAGGACTCTTTACCTTGTCCGACAAGGACCTTTCCTTGTAAACCCTAGGTCTTGGTGCCTTTATAAGTCGGCCTGCAGGAGCCTTTAGGGTACGACTTCTCTGACTGCGGCGTACAACGCGCAACACCTCGCACAACGAACCTATCTCTATAACTCAGCGTATTGCCATTATAGTGATTTATAGTAGGAGTAGAGTTCCACCACCGTTGTTGGACTTGAACCTAGGTAAGCTGTGTTACCTCGTACCCGCCAACTCTCTGCCTTACCCCATGTGTCTAAGCACGCAATGTGAGGACCCCTCCATGGCGTACTCGTCGGCAATACCACGACAGTTGGCGCCACCATGGGGCAAGAGGCGCTTCGAGCTCTACACCGGGCAAGGTCCAATCTCTTCACGGAAATTAGCGACACCGTAGCCATCGGTCATGTTCTCTTCTCCGGCAATGTCCTGATCGTCCCTCCAGATGTGTTCTGGGTGCCGGTGAAGACGAACCCTACGCGCTGCTCCATCATCCCCTTCAGAGACATCCACATCTTCATCGGCGAAACTGACTCGGGTCCTAGCTCCTAGGAAGTCGGAAAATCTTCAAGCCCCGCACGGACTGCCTATGAGCCGGACACGTTCGCGGAAGGATCTGGGCCATACCTCTCTTTGGAGTATGGAGGCTCAGATCAAGAAAATTCAATGCCCACCCAAACCGCCCCAAGCGTGTCTGAAGGATCCGTTTGCTTTGCCTCGCATTGACCAAGTCATTGACTCGAATGCTGGCTTAGAACTTCTGTGTTTTCTCGATGCCTATTCAGGATACCACCAGATCCGGATGCGAAAGTCGGACCAGTTGGCCACTTTGTTTACCACACCCTACGACACGTATTGCTACATCACGATGCCTTTTGGGTTGAAAAATGCTGGTGCTACGTACCAGTGGACGATGCAACGTTGCTTGCATGACCAAATAGGTCGCAACGTCCATGCTTACGTGGACAACATCGTGGTAATGCCAAAGAAATCAAATGATCTTATCGCTGACTTGCAGGAAACCTTCGACAATCTCCAGAAATACAACATGATGCTGAACCCAAAGAAATGCGTCTTCGGGGTACCATCCGACAAACTGTTAGGCTTCATCGTTTCGCATCACGGAATCGAGGTGAACCCGGGGGAAATCAAGGCCATCCTCGATATCAAACGCCTGACTTGCCTGAAGGACATACAAAGGCTCACAGGCTGCGTTGCAGTAGTAAGCCAGTTCATCAGCCGACTTGGTGAGAAGGCTATGCCGCTCTACAAGTTGCTCAAGAAGGCAGACAAATTTACATGGACGGACAAGACTGACGTAGCACTTTAGGAGTTGAAGAGAATACTCTCCTCCCCACCTATACTTGTAGCACCGGTACCAAGGGAGTCTATGTTAGTCTACATGGAGACAACCAACCAAGTAATTAGCATCGTCATCATGGTGGAGCGCAAGGAACCATCACATGAATACGGAGTTCAGTGACCCATTTACTATGTAAGCAAGGTCTTGACGGAATCCAAGCAGTGTTACCCGCACTACTAGAAGATAGCTTATTGAGTTTTCCTTGCTTCACGTAAGCTAAGGCATTATTTCCAGGAGCACCCCATCATAGTAGTGAGCAAAGCTCCACTGTCTGACATCATCAACAACAGCGACACTATAGGAAGAGTGGCAAAGTGGGGCATTGAACTTGCCGCCTTCGACATCACCTACAAGTGACGCGATGCTATCAAATCACAAGCATTGGCGGATTTTCTTGCAGATTGCACAGAGCTGCTGGAAGACACTCCTGTGCTAGATCCAGAGTATTGGGTCATGCACTTTGATGGATCCAAGTTACTCAATGGCTTGGGGGCTGGTGTATTATTGCAATCACCAACAGGAGAGAAGTTGCAATACATCCTGCAGATCCACTTCAATGCTACAAATAACATGGCGGAGTACGAGGCCCTCATTCACAGACTTCGCGTAGCCAAGGTTATTGACATCAAGCGCATAGTTTGCTATGGAGATTCCAACTTGGTTGCCTAGCAAGTAGCTGGCACCTGGAACGCGCGGAACCCTATGATGTCGGCATATTGAGATGAAGTAGACAAATTAGCCAAGTTCTTCGATGGCTACGAAGTCAAGTACGTCAAACGGGAGGACAATGAGGAAGCAGATCTGTTGTCAAAGCTTGGATTAGCTCGTCGACCAATTCTGCCAGGCGTTTTCCTGGAGCATTTACGGACTCCATCCGTGAAGGGAGCAGACCCCGACAACCCGGATAGAGTGGACTCATTTGTTAATGCAGTAACAGTGACCTCTCCGGCTTGGATTATCTACAAGACGGAACTTTCCCGCTGATGAAGTCAAAAGCCGGCAAATAGTACGTAGAGAAAAAGGTTACGTCATCGTTGATGGCTAACTATAAAAAAGAAGTACCACAGGAGTCTTCCTACGGTGTGTCTCCTAGCAGCAAGGTATTGAAATCCTTAGAGAAATGCATCTCGGAGATTGCGGGCATCACGCTACTCCCCGATCATTGGTGACCAAGGCCTTCCGACAAGGATTCTACTGGATAACTGCCAAGGTGGACACCAACAAGTTGGTACAAACATGCCTTGGGTGTCAGTTTTATGCAAGACAACCAAATGTTCCAGCTAAAGAATTGCAAACAATACCAATAACTTGGCCATTTGCAGTCTGGGGGCTGGACATGGTGGGACCTTTGCAGACAGCACCCGAGGGATTCACACACTTGCTAGTAGTAGTGGATAAATTCACAAAATGGATTGAAGCTAAACCCATTAGAAAGCTTGATGGGGCAACAGCCCTAAAGTTTGTCCGGGATCTAGTGGTGAGATTTGGTCTCCCACATAGCATCATCACCGACAATGGCAGAAATTTATCTCTCGGAGAAGTTGAGGAGTACTGTCATGAGAAAGGCATCTGCCTTGACCTAGCATCTGTGGCACATCCACAATCAAATGGGCAAGTTGAAAGGGCCAATGGACTAATTTTGCATGGAATCAAGCCACGCTTGCAGGCACCGCTACATAGAGCAGTAGGAGCCTGGGCGGAGGAACTACCATTTGTTTTGTGGAGTTTACAAACAACACCTAACAGATCTACTGGCTTGACTCCTTTCTTCATGGTTTATGGAGCAGAAGCAGTTCTACCATCTGACATCCTCCACGATGCACCAAGAGTTTCCGCCTACAAGGAAGATGACGCTGAAGAATCCAGACGGCTATCTGTGGACCTACTCGAAGAAGAGCACGTACTGGCATGCCAGAGATATGCCGTCTACCAGCAGAAGCTACGCGGCTACCATAGTCGCCGTGTAAAGCATCGCTCGTTTAAGGAAGGGGATCTGGTGCTTAGACTCAAGCAGGAAAAATCACACAAATTATCCCCGCCTTGGGAAGGATCGTTCGTCATAAGCAAAGCATTGCTCAGTGGTTCCTATTACCTCGTCGATATTCGTGAGTTCAAAGATAGGCCAAAAAATCGCAAGCTCAAGCAATGTGAATCCGATGATGATTACCCGAAGACAGATCGGCCATGGAAC
This sequence comes from Avena sativa, assembly GCA_916181665.1. Classification (NCBI taxonomy): domain Eukaryota; kingdom Viridiplantae; phylum Streptophyta; class Magnoliopsida; order Poales; family Poaceae; genus Avena; species Avena sativa. The sequence goes on from OV702291.1 coordinate 355,998,550, forward strand.
ATAGCACAGCTACGTCCATTTTACACTTAGCACATTTATATTATGTAATAAGTTTCTTATATGATCAATGAAACAAAGCATTTGGTTCACTCATATTCTCTGAGTCTTTTACCTCCTTTAGTTGTTCATTTTTGGATCATATAAACCCTTTATGCACAAGGTTGCATTTGCCCTTGTGAAAATGCTGCCTACGGGCGCTAGCTTAAGTTTTTTGGTCTACACATTTTATGTGGATTCTGTAGTAGTGGCTTTTTGGCACTCAAAGCCGGCGATTTTGTTCTTAGGTTCTGGACGGTGCTATTAACCATCATCACCTGGGAGCATAGTTCTGTGCTGAGAGTCTTCCATCTCACGAAAGGTCAAGCATACGAACCAGAATAATGGATAAGCCAACACTTGCTTAAAAAATATATACATATGCTGGAAATATATAAGTTGCAGGAAGCTTGATTACAAGTTTTCAACCTTAGACAATCATAAGTTTTTCTGCATACACTTTCAGCAGAGATACATTTAATACAGACATTGTTTTTCATGGTTCTGCTGTAGGGGACTTTGTGGTGGCATCATCAGGAGAGCTAGGCTGGGAGCTCATCAAACTCTAAAGGAGAGGGGCTAGACTCAAAAGAGGCCATGTCGTCATCCAGGATCAAGGCAGGCACGAAGACATCAGCCTTGACCATCTTGGCAACCCTGGTATCGAAGCCGGCAAGAGAGTTCCAAATAGCATTGCTGTCAATCTCTTGTCCTTCCTCGTCCAGCTTGGGCATGCCGGAGGTCACCAAGTCGATGTCGGCATTGTCATAGTGAGCCTTGACCAAAGACAACGTCATCCTAGCACCAGCCCAGACACAGGAGGCTTTCTAGTCTTTGATTTTCTCAAGAGCTCGGCGCAAGATTTCCGCATACTTGGCCGGTGAGTTTGCCGCCTTGATATTGATGCCTAGAGGCTGAGCTATCTCCTTGGCTTGGGCGATGCAGGTGCCAACGAAGTTGCCGGCAAGAATCATGCGTTCCTTGGGACTTGGAGCACCCTCACCCAAGTTGGCTAAGCCAATGGGAGTTGTGGTTTGCACAAGCATACAAATACCATGAGTACAAACAAGTCAAATGGTTGTCCAACTTACAGAAAAGACCAAGACAGAGAAAGGTTACCAAAGATGCTCGTTTCTGCTTGCTAGCATGTCTCCGCCAAGACATCATGCTCCTTCTGGACTATCTTGAACACCTCAAGGTTCCTAGCATTCTGCTCTTTGGCAGCTTGGTTCTATTCCTTGAGTAGCGCAAGTTCGTCCTTAAGGCCCTGCATGTGGGCATCGGCAGATTCTTGCATAGCTTTCATCGCTGCATCATTCCCCTTGACGGCCTCGGCTAGGTCCTTCTTCAGAATTTTATTTTCATCATCGAGCTCCTGGATATGCTTGGATTGCTCGACAATGCTCTTGGCCTTGGCAATGGCTTCTGTAAGACGGAAATCACGAAGTGCTATCAGAAGACGGAAGGGATAATGCAATGAGAAAAGCAAAGAGATATTGTCGGAAATAGACTATGGCTATTTCTAATCTATTCCTTCAGGAATTTGGTTTTACCCTGTTCAAGATCCAGCTCCTTCCGAATAGAAGCAAACCTCTCATTGGCAGCTATCCTCCATTTATTCTCATTCTACACATGATACAAACATGCTTAGCTTCTATAGAGCATCTAGTCGGAACTATTCAAGTTTTAACTAAACGCTTGGGGGCTACACTACATGATTTTAAGGTAAGCTAGTTTCTCTAGAGCATCTAGTCGGAACTTTTCAGTTTCAACTAAATGCTCGGGGAATACACGGACAAGTTCTACTCTTAGTTCTATGGAGCACTCAGGCCAATAACTATTGAGTTATCTTCCTAAGAGCTCGGGGGATACAGTGGGACATATTACACAAAGTAAAGAAAGTGAAGTTCAAAAAACTTATGATGGCAATGATTCTGAGATTGTTGTCCAGATGAGCGTAGGAACCATTAAAGGTCCGAGCATTCTTATAGATTGTGTTGGCCTGCTTGATGAGATCACCTAGGCTCAACGTCGGAGGAGTCGCAGCCAATGGAGAAGTCGAAGCCGGGGGCATGGATGAAGCCCTAGCTGCCTCCTGCACCTTCAAGGCAGTAGATGGCGCGAAGGCTCCTGTCTCAATTGCAGCTTCCACGTCCACCTCTTCCACTTCCTTCCCCTTCTCGGTGGCATCCTTAGCTGGAGCTTTAGCCACTTGAGAGGAGGTGCCCTCCTGCGTCGCCTGGCCACTGGGAGCAACGTTAGACTCGATAGAGCCTGAGACATCAAGGTTTGGATTGATATCTATCTCCATGGTGGAGGTCTCAGGTATGATGGGGGATGACGTCCCAGCGGGACCAGCAGAAGGTATGGCGGCATGAGTAGGGGGAGCGGTGGTGGGAGAGGGATTGGCGGACGAACCCTTGGTCAACATGTCACAAATGTTTTTTGACCGTCCAACATCTTTGGAGGATCGCTTCAAACTAACACTGGCTTTCCTCCTGAAACGTACAAGGTATAAGTACAAGAGTCGAGAAAAGGTGTGAGCTAAAAATAGAAGCTGGAGAATGCAAGTACTTACTCCACGGCAAGAGCCTTGGCAAGGGGAATGCCGGTGGACTTCTTCTTCTTCTCCACCTCTAAGGCAGAAGTGGATTGTTTGGATACTCCACTCTCTGTTTTCTTCTTCTTCTTGGCCTCGGCAGCAGCGTTAGAGGTGGAGCTCTTCCGCTTTCGCGCAGCTGAAGCTGGTTGATCCTTAGAAGCGTCATCGTCGGACACCACCTGGATATCCTTCAGCCTAGGATCATAGACTTGGGAGGCCATTTGATCTGCCGCCAAGGTCGCCAGCTGGGATACATGGAGATGATTAGATGCACAACTTCAAGTCAGAAAAACCTTAGATTATATAACAAGCAACAAAGGAAACAGAAGCTACTTCTGGGCACTTGCCGCAATCGAACATGTCGAAAGTGATCTTGAAGCCATGCTTCTTGTCTCTCACTCTGACGATGTCCTTTAGCCGGAGCTTGATGGAGTCAGTAGAGAGGCTAGGGTCCGCCATGCAGGCATGATAGTGGTAGCCCCATCGACAAAGTTAGGGTAAGTCTCACGACGGTCTGGCAGAGGGATATCTGGCCCGTAGAAATATGGGCGCTGCCAGTGCTTGCAAGACTCGTTCCCCAAGATGTCGGGGAAGCGCCGGCTAGGTCGGATCTTGAAGCTAATGATTCCGTAGATCTGCAGTTCATCATTGGACTCTACGGAATCTCTCTTGACGATGAAAAAATATACAAACAGATCTAATCTAGGTTTGATTCCTAGATATCCTTTGCATAAAGCTACAAAGTTGCTAAGAACTAGGATGATGTTGGGAGAGAGGTTGTGGGGAAGTACCCGGAAGTGTCGAAGGACATCCAGGAAGAAGTCGGATACTGGTAGGCTTACACCATGTACTAGCTGAGATTTCAGGTACACCTTCTCTCCGGCTTGGGGAGAAGGGACCACCTCGCCGGCCGGTGACGCACGCTAGACGAACTTCTCCATTGTAGGGAGATAGCCCTCGTCGATCATCTCTTGGAGGTCTTCGGTGGAGATATCAAAACCTCTCCACACCCCCTTATGGGTGTCGCTTTCCTCTTCAGCGGCTTCGGGCGCCACTCGTTCTTGGTCATCACCGATGGATTCCGTCACGGCGGAGACGGGGATGACCACCCCCTACGGCGGAATGAAAATTCCCTGGAATGGATCCGTCATAGCCTCAGGAATCACCACCGTGGTAGGAGAAGAGCTGCTAGAAGCCATTGCAACAAGGAGTGTGTGGGGGAAGAAAAGGCTCTGGTTAGGGTTTTTCGCAGAAGAGCTCGAACGGTCGCGCGGCTGGAGGAAGACGAAGACTGGGAAGCGAATGCGGGTAAAAAGAAACAAATTGACTGCGGTGGAAATATATAAGCCTCGCGTCAAGATTCGTGCAAAAACAACTGATGGTTGGAACATTGCCGATGTGGAAGTGAACGTGCGCGGTAATTTCGCCACGTCCTCAGTCTTTTGTCGCTCCGCTGTTTCAGATTTCGCGCACGTAAAAATAGCTATTGATTAGTTCTTTGTTTCTGTGAGTTTCGAGGTAGCGTAGGTTGTACCCTAAGTCATCCTCCTGAAGGTTGTAGTCAAGGGTCACATCCGAAGATTCCATCAAAGACGGAGGTCGTCCGACTCTGGAAACAAAGACTCAAGGAATCTCTGGCTACATTGCGAAGCCAGAGAGGATTGCAGGGTTCTTTCAAAGTCCTCCGGGGGCTACAGTTGGGGATATGTTATATGGGTATCCTCATAGCATGTCACCAATCCGCCTAACCCGGGTGGCCCATAGTTGGTAGCAAGGCCTATGGCCTGCTGGGTGGCCCAGTTAGACGGATCCTGAAGGGAGACACGGAAGACTAGTTCGTGTAGGTGTAGGACTCTTTACCTTCTCTGGCAAGGACCTTTCCCTGTAAACCCTAGGTCTTGGCGCCTTTATAAGCCAGCCTGTGGGAGCCATTAGGGTACAACTTCTCTGATTGCGGCGTACAACGCGCAACACCTTGCACAGCGAACCTATCTCTGTAACTTGGCGTATTGCCATTATAGTGATTTATAGCAGGAGTAGAGTTCCGCCACCATTGTGGGACATGAACCTGGGTAAGCTGTGTTACCTCGTACCCGCCAACTCTCCGCCTTACCCCACGTCTCTAAACATGCACTATGAGGACCCCTCCATGGCGTACTCGTCGGCAATACCACGACACTTTTCATAAACCACATATGGATCCACTAGAGTCATTGCATGTGTGTTCTTTTCACAAACCACATATGGATCCACCAGAGTTCATTGCATGTCTGATCTTTTCACAAACCACATATGGATCCACCAGTGTTATTGCATGTATGTTCTTTTCATAAACCACATGGATCCACCAGTGTCATTGCATGTGTGTTCTTTTAATAAACCATAGCTAGAGTCACTAGGTGTGTGTTCTCTTCATAAACCACATATGGATCCACCAGTGTCATTGCATGTATGTTATTTTCATAAACCACATGGATCCACCAGTGTCATTGCATCTGTGTTCTTTAAATAAACCACAGCTAGAGTCACTAGATATGTATTCTCTTCATAAACCACATATGGATCCACCAGTGTCATTGCATGTGTGTTCTTCTCACAAACCACATATGGATCCACCAGCGTCATTGAAATGTGTGGTCTTTTCATTAACCATAGCTACAGTCATTGCATGTTTGTTCTTTTCACAAACCACATATGGATCCACCAGTGTCATTGAAATGTGTGTTCTTTTCAGTAACCAGAGCTAAAGTCATTGCATGTCTGTTCTTTTCACAAACAACATAAGGATCCACCAGAGTCATTGCATGTGTGTTCTTTTCACAAACCACATATAGATCCACTAGTGTCATTGCACGTGTGTTCTTCTCACAAACCACAGCTAGAGTCACTGCATGTGTGTTCTTCTCACAAACCACATATGGACCCACCAGTGTCATTGAAATGTGTTCTTTTTATTACCCACAGCTAGAGTCATTGCATGTCTATTATTTTCACAAACCACATGGATCCACTAGTGTCATTGCATGTGTGTTCTTTCTATAAACCACAGCTAGAGCCATTGAATGTGTGTTCTTTTCATTAACCATAGATAGAGTCATTTCATGTGTGTTCTTTTCACAAACCATATATGGATCCACCAGTGTCACTGGATGTGTGTTCTTTTCATAAACCACATATGGATCCACCAGAATCATTGCATGTCTAATCTTTTCACAAACCACATATGGATCCACCAGTGTCATTGAAATGTGTGTTCTTTTCATTAACCACAGCTAGAGTCATTGCATGTCTGTTCTTTTCACAATCCACATATGGATCCACCAGAGTCATTGCATGTGTGTTCTTCTCACAAACCACATATGGATCCACCAGTGTCATTGAAATGTGTGTTCTTTTCATTAACCACAGCTAGAGTCATTGCATGTCTGTTCTTTTCACAAACCACATATGGATCCACCAGAGTCATTGCATGTGTGTTCTTCTCACAAACCACATATGGATCCACCAGTGTCATTGAAATGTGTGTTCTTTTCATTAACCACATCTAGAGTCATTGCATGTCTGTTCTTTTCACAAACCACATATGGATCCACCAGAGTCATCGCATGTGCGTTCTTTTCACAAACCACATATGGATCCACGAGTGTCATTGCATGTGTGTTCTTCTCACAAACCATAGTTAGAGTCATTGCATGTATGTTCTTGTCACAAACCACATGGATACACCAGTGTCATTGCATGTGTGTTCTTTCAATAAACCACATGTAGAGTTATTGAATGTGTGTTCTTTTCATTAACCACACCTAGAGTCATTGCATGTGTGTTCTTTTCACAAAGCACATATGGATCCACTAGAGTTCATTGCATGTGTGTTCTTTTCACAAACCACATCTGGATCCACCAGTGTCATTGCATGTGTGTTCATCTTATAAACCACATATGGATCCACCAGTGTCATTGCATGTGTGTTCTTTCAATAAATGACAACTAGAGTCATTGAAATGTGTGTTCTTTTCATTAACCACAGCTAGAGTCATTGCATGTCTGTTCTTTTCACAAACCACATATGGATCCACCAGAGTCATTATATGTGTGTTGTTTTCACAAACCACATATGGATCCACCTGTGTCATTTCATGTGTGTTCTTCTCATAAACCACATATGGATCCCCTAGTGTCATTGCATGTAGGGTTGAAAATGGAACGGAAACATACGTTATCGTTATCGTTTTTGTTTCCTCTTCTGTTACTGGAATCGGAAACGAAACAAAAATTCCAGAAATTAACACTGATATGTCATAAACGTATCTATAATTTTTGGTGCTCCATGCTTGTTTTGTATCAACTTTCTTATGTTTTGTTTACACTTTGAGGCATTTTTATACATTTTGTCGAACTAACTTATTGACAAGATGCCATAGTGCCAGTTGCTTGTTTTCTGCTGTTTTTGGTTTCAGAAAATCTAGTAAATAAATATTCTCGGAATCGGACGAAACAAAAGCCAAAGTTCCTATTTTACTAGAAGACTCACGGAGCCAGAAGAATAGACAGAGAGGGGCCACGAGGGGCCCACACCACCTGGTGGCGCGTGCCAGGCCAGGGTGCGCCAGGGGGTGGTGTGGCCGCCTCGACCTCTCCTTTCGCCTATATATTCCCCCTGAGATGAAAACCCTAGATACCAAATCAGAATTCCACGAAAAGTCCTGTAGCACCACCACCACCGAAGAGGAGATTCAGGGGACAAAAGTCTCTATTCTGGCACCCTGCCGGGATGGGGAAGTGCCCCCGGAGCCATCTCCATCGACTCCACCACCATGTCCATCGCAGTTGCTGACTCCCATGATGAGGAGGGAGTAGTTCTCTCTCGAGCCTAAGGGCTCTATCGGTAGCTATGTGTTCATCCCTCTCTATGCGTGATCTTGTTGAGATCATGAGCTTTGTAATCTAGTTGAATAAGTAGAACTATTCTGCTACTCAAGTGATTCAATTACTCTCTGCTTATCCCCACGTGTGTGAAGTTGACAGTGTGCACACCGTGTGGCATTTAGGCTATGGTTACAAAAATACTTATCATGAGTGTAATTTGAGTTGGATGTCTCTATGAGATTCTGGTGTTTCTTGGAATCATCTACCGCTCAAGGTGACAGTGAGGGGTTATCGAGATGGGGAATGCGAACTTTAAGGTGTGTTGTTACAGCCCTACATCATCCAACCGGAGAGTAGTTCAGGGTAGAATAATGAAGACAAGATATTTATATGAGAGTGTTCACTAGTGAAAGTATGATCCTAGGCCTTGTTTGTAAGTATTGAAACACCATTTATAATCAGTCATGTTACATGTTTGCTTGCTGCCATTCTTATTTCAAAATGCAATTACCACTTATAATCATCCATATTACTTTTATTTCACTATCTCTTCGCTGAACTAGTGCACCTATAAACCTGACAAGTGTATTGGGTGTGTTGGGGACACAAGAGACTTCTTGTATCTTGATTACAGGGTTACTTGAGAGGGATACCTTTGACCACTTCCTCCCTGAGTTCGATAAACCTTGGGTGATCCACTTAAGGGAAACTTGTTGCTGTTCTAAAAACCTCTGCACTTGGAGGACCAACACTATCTACAAGAATAGAAGTGTGCGTAGACATCAAGCTATTTTCTGGCGCTGTTGCCGGGGAGGTAAGGTAAAAGGTACTCACATCCTCTGGCTAGTAAGCTATCTTCTAGTACTTTTGCTGGTGTGTGAGTGCTCGAAGTTATTCCCTTAAAATTCTGCAATTATATCTTTTTATTTCTTGTTTTTTTATTTTCACTAGTTAGGCTTAATGGAAAACAACAACAAAATAGAGAGTTAGTTAGTATTTTTCCTAAGGTAGAATATGAATGGTTTGAAAAAAACTTTAAAAAACCCATGGAGCATTCTTTGCATGCTAATAACAATGTTATTAGTATGAATTTTTTGAACACCTTTGTTACTAATGCTATGGAAATGTCTAAGCTTGGGGAAGCTAGTCTTTATGAAAATGATGTTTTTAGTTCCCCAGCTTTAGAGGAGAAAATTTGCTCTAATGATACTTTATCTCCCATATGTGGTAATTCTAATGATAATTGTGATATTTTAAATCCACATACTGAAGCGTCCCTTTTAAAATACCTATGGAAATTTTTTAACGTGTTATGAATAACTATTATTTTGGAGATGGAACTGTCCATCCTGGTGATCATTTACTCTTTATACATGAATTATGCGAGTTGTTCAAGTGTGTATGTATTTCAATGAACTCAGTTAAGGGGAAGCTATTCTCTTTATCACTTAAGGGCAAAGCAAGGGAGTGGTATGAGCTACTAGACGATCCTGATCATTCGGAGTGGAAGAAACTTGAATCTCTCTTTTGCTCTAAATTTTATCCTCCTCATGAAATTCATAAGGATAGTAATTATATTTATAATTTTCATCCTCGTGATGGAGAAAGTATTGCCCAAGCATGGGGAAGATTGAAGTCACTAATGCTCAAATGTCCCATTCATGAGCTCCCCAGTAATATTGTTATTAATAATTTTTATGCAAGGCTTTCAGGACATTACGAGGACTACCTAGATACCTTTTTAGAGGGATCCTTCACAAGGAAGGAGGTCAAATCTAAGTGGGATCTTCTTGAAACAATTCAAAGCAATACAAAAGATTGGGATAACGACAAAGGTAAAGAACCAGGTATAAACTATGAGTATGATTGCATTGAGTTTTTCGCTGAAACTGCTGATTTTGAAGAGCTTAGTGCTAAATATGGTCTTGATCCTCAAATTTTTGTTGATTGTTGTAGAGCCTTTGCTTCTCATATTAATGCTCCTAAATTAAAATGGGACATGTATCATGAGCCTTTTAAAGACACTTGCATGAAAAATGAAATTGTTATTAATGATACTCCCTGTGACCCATATTAGTTGACTTAAATTTGTCTAGATTCGAATGTATCTAGTCATGTTTTAGTACTAGATACATCCAAATCTAGATAAATCTGAGTCAACTAATATGGGTCGGAGGGAGTAGCATTAAACATGTTCAAACCTCTAAAAGTACTATTTCTTATAAGCATGATAATTTTTGTGGAGTACATAGACCTTGTGAAAAGCATTGAAGAAGAATATTGTATCACCCACAGGAATGAAAAAACTAGAACATGGTATAGGGCTCTAAATGATCTCGGTAAAAAAGTTTGTGCCCTCTATCCTTTTATTTGTGAACTTTGTTTTGAAGTGGGTAATTTCAATTTTCAATGCTCAGGCCATAATAATATCCCTTCTAATCCAATGAGTACTGCAAGTTTGTACTATGATAACATGATCACTCCTAATCAGCATGATGAACTAACATTATTTTTGGGGTGTGAAGAGTTATCAAGAAAAACTTCTTTGGTAGATATGAGTGCTTTTGATATGAATAGCGTCCTGCATGGTTGTCATCTTTATTGTGTTGATAATTTCCACACAAATACTTACATACAAAATATTATAAAAGATGGGATTTTACCAAATATGACAGCACTAATATGTGTTTTGTTCTTATTAATGAAAAGGAGGAATCCTCCAAAGTTTCTTCTATTGTCTCTAACAATAAACCAGGGTATATGGAAAAGCTTCCTTTCAAGCCTCTCCCTCCTAAAGAGAAGAAGAAAAAGAAGAAGAGGAGGAGTAAAAGAAGGGAGGAAACGGTATTTCCCCTAATCATGTTACTCCTAATATAGTTTTTGATGAGTCTGAACTCGATGATGTTCCTGTGCCTATTACCTATAGTAGTGATCATGATTGGGAAAAGCACACTACTTTTGATATTGAAAATATCTTCGGTACCAATTCTGAAAATGATGATGTTAATAATTTATGTACTATTTGTACTATCCATGTTCCTTCCAATGATGATATGTTTACAAATGAACAAACTTTAGAAGATAACTATTATATTGCTTATGATGATACTATACCTCCAATATATGATGATTACAATGATGAATATGATATTTTCAGTCCACCTACTATTGAGGAGAAAATATTAATTATGATTACAATATGCCTCCTATATTTGATGATTATGGTGATGAGAATAATAATGATTGCTATTTTGTTGAATTTGCTCCCACTATGATTAATAAGAATGACTATAATAGGAGCAACATGATTAGGGAGAGTAATAATTATTTTATGCATATGGATCATGATAAGAATGTTTTATGTGATATTCATACTCTTAATTTTATTCATGATGCTACTGAAAGTTGTTACGAGAGAGGGAAACATGGTTTTATCTCTCTCAACAATATTATGTTTCCCCTCTTTATGTTGAAAATTTTGAAGTTGCACTTGTTTTGCTTTCCTATGCTTGTTGCTTTGTCCTTTCATGACTTGTTTCTTTACAAGATTATTTTTCATAGGAAGTGGGTTAGACTTAAATTTGTTCCATATTTACTTCTTGATTCTCTCTTTTACTTCAATTCATATTTCATATGTGAGTATCATATCATGCCTATCTTAATGGCTATAAAGAAAGAGCTTTTGGGTGACAACCCATTATATTTTTACTTTCAGTTTATTTTTGTTTTGTTGAGTCTTGGAAGTTATTGCCTCTGTAATAACCTCTCCTTATCCTTTTTGTTTGGTTTTTGTGCCAAGAATAACCTCTAATGAGACGGAAGTAAGATATGGGGAAGTTGCTGTCCTGAAACAGATTTTTGTGCATCACTGTAAAACATCATGAAAAATATCAGTACGTCGGATTGAGCTGTAATTGTTTGTGCTTATGCCCCAGGTTATTACCCATCTTTCGTGAGTTTTGCACTTTTCGATTTGAGCAACAGAAGATCTTTACCTGATGGTCTTTTTTGATAGATTTCTGCCATTATTTGCATTTGCCTCTTAATTGGTTTCGTTTTGAGTTCTCTTTGACCACTTGAGATTTTAGAAGTAATTTATATAGTATCTTGTGTTGAAACTAAAGCCAAAGACTTATTATCTTGAATACACTAATGTTGCTAATGAAGATTGTGCGAAGTTTTGTATGAAGGAAATTTTCAAGTGTAGGGAGAGAATGATGTGATGAGATGAAGTATGGACAAAAGCTCAAGCTTGGGGGTGCCACCCATGTCACCCCAAAAATATTCAATAAGTACAAGCGTCAAAGCTTGGGGATGCCCAAGGCATCCCCTTCTTCATCAATAAAAATCTCAGGTTTTCTTCCAAAACACTTCATTTTTATTGTTTCATGCATAGTTGTGTTGTTCTTAGAGAGTCTTTGTTTTTGTTTTTAGTTTTGTTTTGTTTGGTTTTCTTAAATAAGTTGGTTGGATGCCAACACACTTATCTTGGAGAGAGACACACCCCGTTATTCATTGCCTAGAACACTCTAGTTTTCACTCTTATTGTTTTGTGAGTGTTCTCCTTTGCCAGCACTGCGTTTAGCTTTAGTTTTCTTATTATTTTGTCTTAGAACTTTGTAGTTCTTCTTTGTAGATGGGTGAGACATGCTCTTCGGTCTTTATTGATTATTATCTTTAAGATTTGTTTCAAATAAGTTGATTGGTGTAGGAAAAGAGTAGGAAGTTTCATGCTTATAGTGGTACAAACGGAAGCTTGTTTTGACTATGACTTAGACTTTATCATGTCATGCTAGATACTGCTTTGACCGTATGCTTAGTGATTATTGTTGTAGCATGACTTGTTTCAAACAATTGAGATTTCTTAATGTGCCTTGAAAGAATCATGTGTTGTTTTAGCATACAAAAGCATAATATTGTGGTATTCTCCTTTGATGCTTTATTTGGGTTAACTTGGCACATGCTTACACCATGTTAAGACTATTAACCAGTCACCATAGCCTCAATGATCATTTAGTTTTTGACTTGCAATATCACTTTATGCTTTAATTAATAATGTTTTTTCGCTTTGCATGATTATGGCCATTATTGCTCTCTTAGTTGATCGTTCCCAGTCTTTTGCTAGCCTCCACCATATGAGTTCCACTCATTCCAAAGATTCCACTATAAATTCCTATGCATGGTGTGTTAGACCATTCCAAGTATATTCATGTTTTTATCTATCTTCCAAATTAAACTTGTGATGTGAAAAATAGTGATTAAAGCTCTCACGAACTTGATGGCACACTTTATTTTCTTACACTTAATAAACTTGAACCATTGTGTCCATCTATGTTGCTTATATGCTTCCACTTTATAAGTTGTGAATTAGCAGAACCATGATACCATGGGGAACGCTTTCAACATTGCACTTATTATTCAGTTGATATCATGTTCTTGTGTTTATGGATCCCGGCGGTGTGAAATAAAAGGGGAGCTTGTAAGCTCATGGAGTTTGTATGTTTGTTATAGAAATGCCTGGGCGGCTAGCCTAAGCCATGCCTAATCATGGTGGAAACTTGTAGCATAACCATAGTCAGCATTCTTTGAAGCATCCTCAATAAAAATATATGCAAATAGCAAATAAGAAGATCGTTGAGATGCTCATTGTCTGTTGCCTTGTCATTTTGATATGGGAAAGCTCCTGTGTCATGGGGCAAGGGGTACACCATTGGCTGTTCTCCATGATACACATGTACTTACAATGATAAGAACTTACTTGTGACTAAAGTTTAGTAGCATGAGGTTCGGTACTAGTAAGCAAGGGGCATGATATTTTCAACTTATAACTTGTCAAGCATAACCTCATATTTGTGTCACTTTAACCTTAATCACCTCAAGATTCTTATGATAGGGCAACGAGAGCTAAAAGCTAATAAGTACCATAATTTTTGGAAGCTCTTTATGAAACTTGAAATCCCTGCTTCCCTATGCGAAGGGCCTTTATTTTTACTTTTATGTTGAGCCTCCATCTTCTATATTTATGCACCAATTAAGAGAGCATAGTTCTCATTCTTAGTTTAATGTGCATTGTCCCAAAACTTGTTGATTGATTCATAACTTTTATATTGCTTCTTCTTAAATTATTTGTATCTAGTCACCCTTATGAACTTTGAAGGTGTCCTATGCATTTATGTTTTGGTATACCATGAGGGACAAGCTGAATACCAGTCTTATTATGTTTTATATATGTGAAACAAACAAATGTCTTTCAATTCATTGTTATTCATGATCTTTTGTTTGTACCTTTTTATGTTACACCATAGTTTCTATGTCTTATTGGTAGAACTCTATCTTTCATGTTCATGTTTAGAGTACTTTGATCCTAGCTATCAATGCTTGTCAAATACCTTGATCAAGATTGTGATGGTGCATGTCACCTCAAAAATTATTCTTTTTATCACTTACCTACTTGAGGATGAGCAGGAGTTAAGCTTGGGATGCTTGATACGTCATAAACGTATCTATAATTTTTGATGATCCATGCTTGTTTTGTATCAACTTTCTTATGTTTTGTTTACACTTTGAGACATTTTTATACATTTTCTAGAACTAACCTATTCACAAGATGCCACAGTGTCAGTTGCCTGTTTTCGGCTGTTTCTGGTTTCAGAAAAGCTAGTAAAGAAATATTCTCGGAATTGGACAAAACAAAATCCAAAGTTCCTATTTTACCAGAAGACTCACGGAGCCAGAAGACGAGACGGAGAGGGGCCATGAGAGGCCCACACCACCTGGAGGCGCGGGCCAGGCCAGGGGTGACGTGGCTGCCTCGGTCTCCGCCTCGACCTCTCCTTTCTCCTATATATTCCCCCTGAGATGAGAACCCTAGATACCAGATCATAATTCCACGAAAAGTTTCGTAGCACCGCCGCCAACGAAGAGGAGATTCAGGGGACAAAAGTCTCTATTCCGGCACCCTACCGGGACGGGGAAGTTCCCCCAGATCCATCTCCATCGACTCCACCTCCATCTCCATCGCCATTGCTGACTCCCATGATGAGGAGGGAGTAGTTCTCTCTCGTGGTGTAGCATCCCAATTTTCTAACAATTGCAATGCTACTAGCCTAGTCTATATAATGGCTACTTCATATATATAATTGTTGCATCATAATTATACCATGCTCATGTCATCATGCCACCTTGCATTTGAGCATCATATAAAACCCTTTTCATTTGGTTCTTATCTCATATGCATTGTAAATTGTATTTTCCTCTTTATATTGTATTTGGTTATTGATATATTGTTTAAATGCCCAAGTTGAGTTGGGGGTATATCTTTTATTCCAACTCCACCACCTTTCTTGTCATCACCTTATAATTCCACCATCAAAACTATATATGGGCAATTGCATTTATTTGGTCTCTATGTCTAGCCCATATGTAGCAAGATGGATCCACTTCTATGTATACATGCTTCCATATATAATATATATTGTTCTCACAATATGGATTATGTGGAGCCACATGGCCACCTTTGCAAGCTATGTGAGTATAATTCCTTGTCAAGTTTCCACATGGGTATTGTTTGAATATATGCTCATGCATGAATATATATTGTGGCTATTTGTTATCTAGTGGGACACACACACTAGCTTGACCACCTTGTATCCATGCATGGTTCATACACACATATTCCATATGAGAGAGCAAGCTTCCTTTCTTGTGAGGGCTTTAATTCGAATATTTGTATGCATGCTTGGGTAAATGCCCATGTGTATTTATATTTGTTTTCACAAGTATAGATGTGGTATTTAACACTCATGCATGTCCCATGCAAGCTTTCCCTTGTCTATTTTTGTTATTTGTGTTTTATTGGATGTTGGGAGGAAGCTTGTTTGTTTCAATTCAAACAATCCATTTAATCAAACCCCATTAGCCAATCTTTCCCTTCTTCTGCTAACCTAGCAGCAGCACCACGTGCTCCCTTACCTCCCCTGGTCCCCTCTCTTTCCATCTCTAGCTAAAGAATAGGGAGAGAGGAGAGAAACCAAACCCTAGCCGAGCCTCACCTCTCTCTCTCTAGCTCTCTCTCCCTGCCTCAGCAGCCCCACCCCGAGCTCCCCTCACCCGCCTGGCCCACCTGCAGCCTCTCCCCATGCCTACCTGCCCCAGCCCGAGCCTGCCTTGCACGTGAAGGAGGAGGAGAAAAAGTGGCCGACGCCACCTTTCCACTCCACCATGCCATCTACCCCTCTCCCCGTCCCTATCTACTCCCCCTCTCTGCCTGTCGACGCCAGATCCACCAGGGCCTAGCCTTGCTACTCCTTCTTCCCCACCTTCCCCTGCAGCCACCTCTCCACCACCGATCACCAACCTTTCCGTCGGCCTCCTCTCGGCTACACCATACCAGGCGGCGGGCGCGGCGTCCAGGTGTCGAGGAAGAACGAGTCGCCCCTCTGCATCGTCCCTGTACCGCAGACGTGGAGGAGGACGAGCCCCAGGCCGAGCTGCACACCGACGCGCCGCCGAAACCCTAGCCGCGGGAGCGTCTGCATCGTCGTCGATCCACCGCGTCCCAGCCCGATCCGTCTGCACCAACCTCCCCGCGGTGAGCGTCCGACCCTCCCAGACATCCTCGTCGTTGCAGTCGTGGCCTGGTCGCGTCGGACGTTCCATCAAACGCTCTACGCGCGCCGGTGTCCGCGCTCGTTTTTCAGACCGTGGCGTCGCCTAGGTAGATCTAGCCGCCCAGCTACCTCCTGTCCGTAACCCCCACACCTACCGTAGCGGCTCCGCCCATCGCGCACGTGTTCCGCGTCGTGGGTTCGAGTCCCCGCTCTGCGCCGCGCGCAGGTCTGCCGCCAGACGGTGGAGAAGATCCACAGTGCCAAGGCGCCTTTTTGCAGTTAGCCCCTCCGTTTGTCTCGCGCTCAACCCGCGGTTCCGTCGACCCCACCTGCCAGCCGCTGTGTCCTTTTTGCAGAAAAGCACTCCGGTTTTCGTATCTCGCAACCCGCGCTCCAGCCCCAGCCCACCCGTCAGTCACTGTCTCCCTCGCCGCTGCCACGTGGGCCTGCGAGCCCGCTGACCCCACCCGTCGGCCTCTGTGGCTAGCAGCAGCTGCGGTGGAGAAGACCCCTTCTGAGCGCTGTGTCGCCCAGTTAGCCTGGCCCCACTCGTCTGTGGCTGTGGCTAGACCTGGGTGAGTAGCAAAAGTTTTTCTGTCTGTCTGTTTAAATTTAAACCTTTTCAAATTTGTTTTAAGTTCAAAATTCAAATCTGTTTTTAAATAACTTTTCAAATATTAATCCAAATAATACATGTAATATATGTTTTGAACTCAGAAAAATGTGAGTAATTCAAATATGCCCTTCAAAGTATATATTTTGAACATTTTAAAATTCGAGTTGATTAAAATTACAATAAAATGCCCTTTTTCTTAATTAATTAATAACTTTTGTTTTATAACTCCAAATTTAACAAATGATATGTCTAAAATGATTAGCTCGACGAGACCTTTCTGTTTATGCATTCCATGTTTTGAATTGCAGCATGCATCATATAAAAATAAAGCATACAGCAACTTAATTGAGTATAAAATATGACTAAAACTGCATAAAATGCTTATTTCTTGTATTCCACACCGCACCCATGCCATGCTACTTTATTGCCATGCAAATTGTGCATCATTCATCATGGCATGATTGTTTGCTTGTCACATTTAATTCATATGCTTGTGCACTTTATTTATGTTGGCCCTTGTTTGTTTGGTTCTTCTTCGAATAGACGCTGAGCAGGGGATATATCAAGAAACCCAGGAGCACTACCCAGATCCTTCTCTCGCTTCAACTGAGCTGCCAGGCAAGCACTACCACATGCTTGCATACATATAGTACCTATTGCCTCTATCTTATTCTTGCATCATTGAGTCGCGATTGCATTAAATTGGATCCCAAGTACTGCATAGCCTTTACTTTTAAACCCCACCGAAGCTTGTTCCTCCATCCCATGAGCCATTACTACAGGAGTTGTTTGAGCCATGCGAGTCGTAGAATAGCATGTGTAGGGTATGTGAGTGTCTGATGGATAACGAGGTACCTAAACAACTTAACCTGAGTAGTAATGGGATAACTAATGAAAGTGGCATCGGTGAGCAATATTTGTTATTTGGTTTTTCATGCTCACTTGTGTCCCGTAGGACCCGGAGTACTTGATTCCTGTTCCTTGAATATTCGCGCTATCCACATCCGGGAGGCTTATGAACCCCCCTGAGCCAGAGCTTGATTCATTCTTATTTCTTGGGGCCACAAAGTAGTTTGGGGCTTTATTACTATTCTGTACTTATGCCATGCTTTACTGCTTTATTTAAGATTGTGCGAGGATGCACCTGTACTGTTTAGGTAAGCGGAGTGTTTTCGCGGTATCGACAAGCCCAGTCACACTTTCGGGTTCCCAGTCGTTTACAGCCATTGACGCAAACCTTGAGTTCGTCTCGGAGCCGGCCAACTTCGTTGCGGGTAGCTTAATGGGGTGGCCCCCTGAAATATTTATGAATCATGTGATCGCTTTGTCGTGAATGCCTCGTTGGGTTTTGATTTGGTTTTTCCGAGGTTGATCAAGTGTGTGTTGCTATTAGTGCACCCCTGCAGGGTAAAACTTTCTGAAAGCCGTGTCCGCGGTTATGGACGACTTGGAGCACAGTTTCTCGATCATAGACAAGCATAACTTAAGTACCGTTTTTAACTTGACTAAGTATCTGATTAGTAAATAGTGCAACACTCATGGAATGGATAATAAAACTGCCAACGGATGGGGGGTTGTTCGTCCGCTTCCTCGTTGGTAAGCGGGGAGGAGGATGGATCTGTTGATATTACTGTTATAACTGTTGTTATTAATTCATGGACATCCGTCTATCTTTGGTTAGGCGGATGGTTAGCGAGTATCTATAGAATTGCTAGGGTTTATCTTTTGCTGCAATTGCGTCACCCCAGGTTGTGTCCCCTTTAGAGGCATAAAGACTTGCTGAGTACCCCTAGGGTCTCACACGATAAATTGTTTGATTCAGATGAACAGGTAAACTCGCAAGATGGATACTGGGTGGAGGAGACGGACGATGTGGGCAACGATCATTCGGTGTAGAGATTCCGAGAACAGGGATCCGTGAGATCTGTGGGCGGGATGTGTTTATTCATGGGGCATCTTATGCCAATTTGCTTCTTATCCGTACTCGGATCTTGTTCTCCGCTTCCGCCTGATACTCTGATGTTTGATGTATGAGGAGATATCCTAAACTATTATATCTATCTAGGATATTTGGGTCTTGCCGTATGGCATTGCAATATTTCTATTTCTTTTAGATGGAATGGCTCTGAGGACTGTTGTATGGTGGCTTGCATACATACTCATTTGTGTATGTAGTTGATCCCTTCGCCTACCGGTTACGCCGCCCGTTCTTGTCCTGATGTTTGGAAATGGTTAGGACGGCCGAAAGGTCTACCTGTGAGTGGCATTTGGGCCCCACCGTACTATTTTAACCATTTCCGCTTATCCAGGCTTGTAACTAGGAGCGTAATTCACCGAGGTAGTTACAATTGGTATCAGAGCGCCCTTCAGGGTCTCAGCCAAATGGTCGTTGTCAGTCTAGCAAATATTTTGGGTAGCTATGTATACTAGGGAAAAAACAAAACGTGAGAGTAGGACTGCTTCCACTTTTATTCTTACCCACCCACCACCCGTTTCTGGTAAGGAAGTGTAACGTTTTCAATCCTCTTCTTAAAATTCAAACTAGGATTCACGTGTTCTGGGTTTCCGTAGTACCATAGAAAGTGTGTGTGTGTGTAATTCCTTGTCTATCTGTTGCATCCAATTTGTTATCACAATCTGCCTTTGGTTATCAACTGTTGGTACATTCCATACTGACAGGCTTTTGAAAACCGGTGCGATCTATCTGACTCCTTGTTAACCGGTGCCATGTTCTTAAGGGTGTCCTTCCTTCTAGCAACTCCTCATTCTGTGAAAGCATCTGTTGCTAATCTCTACCTGATAAGTGATTTTGCACATCTATTGGTATTTTAATGCCGAAAAATGCGGAAAATTTTTCTTTGATACATCTGTGTTTCCACACTCCTTTTCAGTCGTGTGTGAAACATTACCTACCTTCCTTTTATCAGCATGTCCATGCTAACTCATTCTTTTCTCACCGACGCTTAATCCTGGAGTTTTATTTCATCTCCAATTCTCTTGGGCTAATTACATAACATGTGTCGATCCGATGCTGGTGATTGTAATTTGGTTCTCGGCATAGCTATATGACACTTATCATGAGTGGAATGTGGAAAATGCTATCAACACTATCCTCCAAATGGTGACGGTTATCTTCTGTGATTTTGAGTACACCGTGATCATATCTATGCATATTCGAGCATCTTTGGCAATCCGGAGTTTCTCAAAGCACTACGGCGGTCTATCATCTGTCCATCATGCTGCACATCTTTTTGAACTCCATATCTGCAAAATTCTCTTTGAGACGAGGGAATTGCATCTTTTCGCCTCTGGTAGCTTTGCTTGAGGTATGAGCTATCATCTTTTCTTTATCCAAGATCTCTTTATCTTTGTAACTGGTGATCCGATCAACAATGTGAACCAGGTGACATCTCTTCCTCTTCCGAAGGACCAAATAATCTATTCTGCCAGTGCATCTTTTTCAACACGAACCCGTGCTCTTAATGTTGATCTTTCAAAGAGCGTTGAGCTTAGAAAGTGTTTCGAGCATTTGTTCGTTTCTCTCGCCTTTTGAACTTGGTATTCTGAGAATATCTTGTTAATCCATGGTGGTATATGTTGATAATATGCTTGCCTATTCTATATCAATGGAAGGACATGGAAGATCATCTGTGTCTCTTTCACTCAAGCTTCGTGAGCACTGCCTGTGTTCAAAGTCTCAAAGTGAGAATTCTGGCTTTTTGAAGTCACCTATCTCGGCCACATCCTTCTGCTAAATAGATCGCTTCAATTCTGGAATCAGCAAGTCCATTGTTAATTCCATCCTCCATCTTCAACCAACCCATAGTTTTCCTTGTTGGCAAGTTATCATCGTCGTTCCGCTAAAGATTTTCCTCAAGACCGCTAAACCTCTCTTAATATTTTCAAGAACAACATGGAGTTCTTTTCACCTCTATCTCGTTAAGTAATCTCTTGGAACCCTCTCGCTCTATCGTCTATGCTCAATCCACCGGAGGCCATGAAGACCTTCTAGATCTTGTATTCCTTCCGTTCAAGTTGGTGCCATCTTTTCTGTAGCTGTTGAATCTTGCAGTTGTTCTCCGTAATCTTCCTTCATATCTTTCCGGTGGCTGGTTACTTACGATATGACGACAACATCATCACCCTTATCTATCTTGGATCCGGTGAATCGTTTACATCAATCTTTGTTTTCTTATGGAGTTCCACGAGCTCTTCTTGTCAATACCTTCAGTCTGTTTCGGTAGTTGGGTTGCATGGTTTTCTTATTCATGTGCGGAGTAATGCTTTGAGTGCGGGATGGAGTAGCTACCATACCACTACTCTTATCATTCGCTCTTGTACATTGAATTGGTGAACTAATGTGATTTCACTCATTCCACGGAAGTTAGAAGTGGCCTTTATCCCTTGATAGTTTTACTTCCGTCCTTGTTTCCGGAGTGCTCTCTCGAAGAAAGTAATCAATAATCTCTTGTTGGTGGTCTGTCTATTCTAGATGGAGCAAAATCTTCAGTTATCTGGTGGAAACAAACGCAAACTCCTTTCGGTCCTCGTCTTTCTACCGATGCTCGGCTTTCCCAAACAAGATGGAAGGAAACTATCTCTCTCTTTGTTTCATCAATTCTTTTTCTGTGGTAAAGCCAATTATGGTTGATGCCATCAGCCGCAAATCTATTGCGTTAGCCTCAAGGCTAAAGAAAGCAATAAGTATCTCTACAATAAACTCCAGATCTTCCACATTCTTTGCTTCTCGGGATTCTACCATGATCTAGCTTCACATCCGTCTCTGGAAGTTATATCCGCGCACCTCAATTGCATGATCCTTTGGTTCTTACCGGCGCAAGAAGAATCTAATCCAATGATGTCTAACTAAATCTTTCTGTTGATATCAAGAGACTCTATTGTTTGAAGGCAATATTGTTTCCGTACTTCATTTCTCCAATCCGAGAGAAGATACGATGCTATTGTCATAGTAGTTCAAAACCTATCCAATCTAGCTCTTTTTCGTCTAGCGAGACAAAGATTCATCCGCTCTCGTATCAGTAAATCTTTAATCTTAACGGTGTATCTTTCTGTATCCATGATACATCATCTTGGCCTTTCTTTCACAAGTGGTTCTTTTCTCTTATCATGTTTCTTGAGAAAACCGGAGCTATGTCCATCCTATCCTTCTTGTCTCACGACAATCCTTCAACTCTTCTAACCCGTTGTTTCTCAAGCAAAACGCAAGACTCGCAACAAGTCTAGCAAGTTTTGCAAGGTGTAGTGGTTGCATCATTCCGTTGTTCATCAACTTGGGAACGTGAGGGTCACCTTCATTCGAACACCCGCCTCTCCTTGTGTTGTTTTCTTTTCCTAGGAATCTCGGGGCGAGATTCTTGTTTAGTGGGGGAGAGTTGTAGCATCCCAATTGTCTAACAATTGCAATGCTACTAGCCTAGTCTATATAATGGCTACTTCATATATATAATTGTTGCATCATAATTATACCATGCTCATGTCATCATGCCACCTTGCATTTGAGCATCATATAAAACCCTTTTCATTTGGTTCTTATCTCATATGCATTGTAAATTGTATTTGCCTCATGATATTGTATTTGGTTATTGATATATTGTTTAAATGCCCAAGTTGAGTTGGGGGTATATCTTTTATTCCAACTCCACCACCTTTCTTGTCATCACCTTATAATTCCACCATCAAAACTATATATGGGCAATTGCATTTATTTGGTCTCTATGTCTAGCCCATATGTAGCAAGATGGATCCACTTCTATGTATACATGCTTCCATATATAATATATATTGTTCTCACAATATGGATTATGTGGAGCCACATGGCCACCTTTGCAAGCTATGTGAGTATAATTCCTTGTCAAGTTTCCACATGGGTATTGTTTGAATATATGCTCATGCATGAATATATATTGTGGCTATTTGTTATCTAGTGGGACACACACACTAGCTTGACCACCTTGTATCCATGCATGGTTCATACACACATATTCCATATGAGAGAGCAAGCTTCCTTTCTTGTGAGGGCTTTAATTCGAATATTTGTATACATGCTTGGGTAAATGCCCATGTGTATTTATATTTGTTTTCACAAGTATAGATGTGGTATTTAACACTCATGCATGTCCCATGCAAGCTTTCCCTTGTCAATTTTTGTTATTTGTGTTTTATTGGATGTTGGGAGGAAGCTTGTTTGTTTGAATTCAAACAATCCATTTAATCAAACCCCATTAGCCAATCTTTCCCTTCTTCTGCTAACCTAGCAGCAGCACCACGTGCTCCCTTACCTCCCCTGGTCCCCTCTCTTTCCATCTCTAGCTAAAGAACAGGGAGAGAGGAGAGAAACCAAACCCTAGCCGAGCCTCACCTATCTCTCTCTAGCTCTCTCTCCCTGCCTCAGCAGCCCCACCCCGAGCTCCCCTCACCCGCCCGGCCCACCTGCAGCCCCTCCCCATGCCTACCTGCCCCAGCCCGAGCCTGCCTTGCACGTGAAGGAGGAGAAGAAAAAGTGGCCGACGCCACCTTTCCCCTCCACCACGCCATCTACCCCTCTCCCCGTCCCTATCTGCTCCCCCTCTCTGCCTGTCGACGCCAGACCCACCAGGGCCTAGCCTTGCTACTCGTTCTTCCCCACCTTCCCCTGCAGCCACCTCTCCACCACCGATCACCAACCTTTCCGTCGGCCTTCTCTCGGCTACACCGTACCAGGCGGCGGGCGCGGCGTCCAGGTGTCGAGGAAGAACGAGTCGCCCCTCTGCATCGTCCCTGTACCGCAGACGTGGAGGAGGAGGAGCCCCAGGCCGAGCTGCACACCGACGCGCCGCCGAAACCCTAGCCGCGGGAGCGTCTGCATCGTCGTTAATCCACCGCGTCCCAGCCTGATCCGTCTGCACCAACCTCCCCGCGGTGAGCGTCCGACCCTCCCAGACATCCTTGTCATTGCAGTCGTGGCCTGGTCGCGCCGGACGTTCCATCAAACGCTCTACGCGCGCCGGTGTCCGCGCTCGTTTTTCAGACCGTGGCGTCGCCTAGGTAGATCTAGCCGCCCAGCTACCACCTGTTCGTAACCCCCACACCTACCGCAGCGGCTCCGCCCACCGCGCGCGTGTTCCGCGTCGTGGGTTCGAGTCCCCGCTCCACGCCGCGCGCAGGTCTGCCGCCAGACGGTGGAGAAGATCCACAGTGTCGCGGCGCCTTTTTGCAGTTAGCCCCTCCGTTTGTCTCGCGCTCAACCCGCGGTCCCGTCGACCCCACCTGCTAGCCGCTGTGTGCTTTTTGCAGAAAAACACTCCGGTTTTCGTATCTCCTAACCCGCGCTCCAGCCCCAGCCCACCCGTCAGTCCCTGTCTCCCTCGCCGCTGCCACGTGGGCCTGCGAGCCCGCTGACCCCACCCGTCGGCCTCTGTGGCTAGCAGCAGCCGCGGTGGAGAAGACCCCTTCTGAGCGCTGTGTCGCCCAGTCAGCCTGGCCCCACTCGTCTGTGGCTGTGGCTAGACCTGGGTGAGTAGCAAAAGTTTTTCTGTCTGTCTGTTTAAATTTAAACCTTTTTAAATTTGTTTTAAGTTCAAAATTCAAATCTGTTTTTAAATAACTTTTCAAATATTAATCCAAATAATACATGTAATATATGTTTTGAACTCAGAAAAATGTGAGGAATTCAAATATGCCCTTCAAAATATATTTTGAACATTTTAAAATTCGAGTTGATTAAAATTACAATAAAATGCCCTTTTTCTTAATTAATTAATAACTTTTGTTTTATAACTCCAAATTTAACAAATGATATGTCTAAAATGATTAGATCGACGAGACCTTTCTGTTTATGCATTCCATGTTTTGAATTGCAGCATGCATCATATAAAAATAAAGCATACAGCAACTTAATTGAGTATAAAATATGACTAAAACTCCATAAAATGCTTATTTCTTGTATTCCACACCGCACCCATGCCATGCTACTTTATTGCCATGCAAATTGTGCATCATTCATCATGGCATGATTGTTTGCTTGTCGCATTTAATTCATATGCTTGCGCACTTTATTTATGTTGGCCCTTGTTTGTTTGGTTCTTCTTCGAATAGACGCTGAGTAGGGGATATATCAAGAAACCCAGGAGCACTACCCAGATCCTTCTCTCGCTTCAACTGAGCTGCCAGGCAAGCACTACCACATTCTTGCATACATATAGTACCTATTGCCTCTATCTTATTCTTGCATCATTGAGTCGCGATTGCATTAAATTGGATCCCAAGTACTGCATAGCCTTTACTTTTAAACCCCACCGAAGCTTGTTCCTCCATCCCATGAGCCATTACTATAGGAGTTGTTTGAGCCATGCGTGTCGTAGAACAACATGTGTAGGGTATGTGAGTGTCTGATGGATAACGAGGTACCTAAACAACTTAACCTGAGTAGTAATGGGATAACTAATGAAAGTGGCATCGGTGAGCAATATTTGTTATTTGGTTTTTCATGGTCACTTGTGTCCCGTAGGACCCCGAGTACTTGATTCCTGTTCCTTGAATATTCGCGCTATCCACATCCGGGAGGCTTATGAACCCCCCTGAGCCAGAGCTTGATTCTTTCTTATTTCTTGGGGCCACAAAGTAGTTTGGGGCTTTATTACTATTCTGTACTTATGCCATGCTTTACTGCTTTATTTAAGATTGTGCGAGGATGCACCTGTACTGTTTAGGTAAGCGGAGTGTTTTCGCGGTATCGACAAGCCCAGTCACACTTTCGGGTTCCCAGTCATTTATAGCCATTAACGCAAACCTTGAGTCCGTCTCGGAGCCAGCCAACTTCGTTGCAGGTAGCTTAATGGGGTGGCCCCCTGAAATATTTCTGAATCCTGTGATCGCTTTGTCGTGAATGCCTCGTTGGGTTTTGATTTGGTTTTTCCGAGGTTGATCGAGTGTGTGTTGCTATTTGTGCACCCCTGCAGGGTAAAATTTTCTGAAAGCCGTGTCCGCGGTTATGGACGACTTGGAGCACAGTTTCTCGATCATAGACAAGCATAACTAAAGTACCGTTTTTAACTTGACTAAGTATCTGATTAGTAAATAGTGCAACACTCATGGAATGGATAATAAAACTGCCAACGGATGGGGGGTTGTTCGTCCGCTTCCTCGTTGGTAAGCGGGGAGGAGGATGGATCTGTTGATATTACTGTTATAACTGTTGTTATTAATTCACGGACATTCGTCTATCTTTGGTTAGGCGGATGGTTAGCGAGTATCTATAGAATTGCTAGGGTTTATCTTTTGCTGCAATTGCGTCACCCCAGGTTGTGTCCCCTTTAGAGGCATAAAGACTTGCTGAGTACCCCTAGGGTCTCACACGATAAATTGTTTGATTCAGATGAACAGGTAAACTCGCAAGATGGATACTGGATGGAGGAGACGGACGATGTGGGCAACGATCATTCGGTGTAGAGATTCCGGGAACGAGGATCCGTGAGATCTGTGGGCGGGATGTGTTTATTCATGGGGCATCTTATGCCGATTTGCTTCTTATCCGTACTCGGATCTTGTTCTCCGCTTCCGCCTGATAATCTGATGTTTGATGTATGAGGAGATATCCTAAACTATTATATCTATCTAGGATATTTGGATCTTGCCGTATGGCGTTGCAATATTTCTATTTCTTTTAGATGGAATGGCTCTGAGGACTGTTGTATGGTGGCTTGCATACATACTCATTTGTGTATGTAGTTGATCCCTTCGCCTGCCGATTACGCCGCCCGTTCTTGTCCCGATGTTTGGAAATGGTTAGGACGGCCGAAAGGTCTACCTGTGAGTGGCATTTGGGCCCCACCGTACTAATTTAACCATTTCCGCTCAGCCAGGCTTGTAACTAGGAGCGTAATTCACCGAGGTAGTTACAATTGGTATCAGAGCCATCCTGCCCTTCAGGGTCTCAGCCAAATGTTCGTTGTCAGTCTAGCAAATATTTTGGGTAGCTATGTATACTAGGGAAAAAACAAAACGTGAGAGTAGGACTGCTTCCACTTTTCTTCTTACCCACCCACCACCCTTTTCTGGTAAGGAAGTGTAACGTTTTCAATCCTCTTCTTAAAATTCAAACTAGGATTCACGTGTTCTGGGTTTCCGTAGTACCATAGAAAGTGTGTGTGTGTGTAATTCCTTGTCTATCTGTTGCATCCAATTTGTTATCACAATCTGCCTTTGGTTATCAACTGTTGGTACATTCCATACTGACGGGCTTTTGAAAACTGGTGCGATCTATCTGACTCCTTGTTAACCGGTGCCATGTTCTTAAGGGTGTCCTTCCTTCTAGCAACTCCTTATTCTGTGAAAGCATCTGTTGCTAATCTCTACCTGATAAGTGATTTTGCACATCTATTGGTAGTTTAATGCCGAAAAATGCGGAAAAATTTTCTTTGATACATCTGTGTTTCCACACTCCTTTTCAGTCGTGTGTGAAACATTATCTACCTTCCTTTTATCAGCATGTCCATGCTAACTCATTCTTTTCTCACCGACGCTTAATCCTGGAGTTTTATTTCATCTCCAATTCTCTTGGGCTAATTACATAACATGTGTCGATCCGATGCTGGTGATTGTAATTTGGTTCTCGGCATAGCTATATGACACTTATCATGAGTGGAATGTGGAAAATGCTATCAACACTATCCTCCAAATGGTGACGGTTATATCCTGTGATTTTGAGTACACCGTGATCATATCTATGCATATTCGAGCATCTTTGGCAATCCGGAGTTTCTCAAAGCACTACGGCGGTCTATCATCTGTCCATCATGCTGCACATCTTTTTGAACTCCATATCTGCAAAATTCTCTTTGAGACGAGGGAATTGCATCTTTTCGCCTCTGGTAGCTTTGCTTGAGGTATGAGCTATCATCTTTTCTTTATCCAAGATCTCTTTATCTTTGTAACTGGTGATCCGATCAACAATGTGAACCAAGTGACATCTCTTCCTCTTCCGAAGGACCAGATAATCTATTCTGCCAGTGCATCTTTTTCAACACGAACCCGTGCTCTTAATGTTGATCTTTCAAAGAGCGTTGAGCTCAGAAAGTGTTTCGAGCATTTGTTCGTTTCTCTCGCCTTTTGAACTTGGTATTCTGAGAATATCTTGTTAATCCATGGTGGTATATGTTGATAATATGCTTGCCTATTCTATATCAATGGAAGGACATGGAAGATCATCTGTGTCTCTTTCACTCAAGCTTCGTGAGCACTGCCTGTGTTCAAAGTCTCAAAGTGAGAATTCTGGCTTTTTGAAGTCACCTATCTCGGCCACATCCTTCTGCTAAATAGATCGCTTCAATTCTGGAATCAGCAAGTCCATTGTTAATTCCATCCTCCATCTTCAACCAACCCGGAGTTTTCCTTGTTGGCAAGTTATCATCGTCGTTCCGCTAAAGATTTTCCTCAAGACCGCTAAACCTCTCTCAATCTTTTGAAGAACAACATGGAGTTCTTTTCACCTCTATCTCGTTAAGTAATCTCTTGAAACCCTCTCGCTCTATTGTCTATGCTCAATCCACCGGAGGCCATGAAGACCTTCTAGATCTTGTATTCCTTCCGTTCAAGTTGGTGCTATCTTTTCTGTAGCTGTTGAATCTTGCAGTTGTTCTCCGTAATCTTCCTTCATATCTTTCCGGTGGATGGTTACTTACGATATGACGACAACATCATCACCCTTATCTATCTTGGATCCGGTGAATCGTTTACATCAATCTTTGTTTTCTTATGGAGTTCCACGAGCTCTTCTTGTCAATACCTTCAGTCTGTTTCGGTAGTTGGGTTGCATGGTTTTCTTATTCATGTGCGGAGTAATGCTTTGAGTGCGGGATGGAGTAACTACCATACCGCTACTCTTATCATTCGCTCTTGTACATTGAATTGGTGAACTAATGTGATTTCACTCATTCCACGGAAGTTAGAAGTGGCCTTTATCCCTTGATTCTTTTACTTCCGTCCTTGTTTCCGGAGTGCTCTCTCGAAGAAAGTAATCAATAATCTCTTGTTGGTGGTCTGTCTATTCTAGATGGAGCAAAATCTTCAGTTATCTGGTGGAAACAAACGCAAACTCCTTTCGGTGCTCGTCTTTCTACCGATGCTCGGCTTTCCCAAACAAGATGGAAGGAAACTATCTCTCTCTTTGTTTCATCATTTCTTTTTCTGTGGTAAAGCCAATTATGGTTGATGCCATCAGCCGCAAATCTATTGCGTTAGCCTCAAGGCTAAAGAAAGCAATAAGTATCTCTACAATAAACTCCAGATCTTCCACATTCTTTGCTTCTCGGGATTATACCATGATCTAGCTTCACATCCGTCTCTGGAAGTTATATCCGCGCACCTCAATTGCGTGATCCTTTGGTTCTTACCGGC
The DNA here is from genome assembly GCA_916181665.1 of Avena sativa. Classification (NCBI taxonomy): domain Eukaryota; kingdom Viridiplantae; phylum Streptophyta; class Magnoliopsida; order Poales; family Poaceae; genus Avena; species Avena sativa. Next base: position 356,027,672 of record OV702291.1, read on the forward strand.
GCAAGAAGAATCTAATCCGACGATGTCTAACTAAATCTTTCTGTTGATATCAAGGGACTCTATTGTTTGAAGGCAATATTATTTCCATACTTCATTTCTCCAATCCGAGAGAAGATACGATGCTATTGTCATAGTAGTTCAAAACCTATCCAATCTAGCTCTTTTTCTTCTGGCGAGACAAAGATTCATCCGCTCTCGTATCAGTAAATCTTTAATCTTAACGGTGTATCTTTCTGTATCCATGATACATCATCTTGGCCTTTCTTTCACAAGTGGTTCTTTTCTCTTATCATGTTTCTTGAGAAAACCGGAGCTATGTCCATCCTATCCTTCTTGTCTCACGACAATCCTTCAACTCTTCTAACCCGTTGTTTCTCGAGCAAAACGCAAGACTCGCAACAAGTCTAGCAAGTTTTGCAAGGTGTAGTGGTTGCAACATTCCGTTGTTCATCAACTTGGGAACGTGAGGGTCACCTTCGTTCGAACACCCGCCTCTCCTTGTGTTGTTTTCTTTTCCTAGGAATCTCGGGGCGAGATTCTTGTTTAGTGGGGGAGAGTTGTAGCATCCCAATTGTCTAATAATTGCAATGCTACTAGCCTATTCTATATAATGGCTACTTCATATATATAATTGTTGCATCATAATTATACCATGCTCATGTCATCATGCCACCTTGCATTTGAGCATCATATAAAACCCTTTTCATTTGGTTCTTATCTCATATGCATTGTAAATTGTATTTGCCTCTTGATATTGTATTTGGTTATTGATATATTGTTTAAATGCCCAAGTTGAGTTGGGGGTATATCTTTTATTCCAACTCCACCACCTTTCTTGTCATCACCTTATAATTCCACCATCAAAACTATATATGGGCAATTGCATTTATTTGGTCTCTATGTCTAGCCCATATGTAGCAAGATGGATCCACTTCTATGTATACATGCTTCCATATATAATATATATTGTTCTCACAATATGGATTATGTGGAGCCACATGGCCACCTTTGCAAGCTATGTGAGTATAATTCCTTGTCAAGTTTCCACATGGGTATTGTTTGAATATATGCTCATGCATGAATATATATTGTGGCTATTTTTTATCTAGTGGGACACACACACTAGCTTGACCACCTTGTATCCATGCATGGTTCATACACACATATTCCATATGAGAGAGCAAGCTTCCTTTCTTGTGAGGGCTTTAATTCGAATATTTGTATGCATGCTTGGGTAAATGCCCATGTGTATTTATATTTGTTTTCACAAGTATAGATGTGGTATTTAACACTCATGCATGTCCCATGCAAGATTTCCCTTGTCTATTTTTGTTATTTGTGTTTTATTGGATGTTGGGAGGAAGCTTGTTTGTTTGAATTCAAACAATCCATTTAATCAAACCCCATTAGCCAATCTTTCCCTTCTTCTGCTAACCTAGCAGCAGCACCACGTGCTCCCTTACCTCCCCTGGTCCCCTCTCTTTCCATCTCTAGCTAAAGAACAGGGAGAGAGGAGAGAAACCAAACCTAGCCGAGCCTCACCTCTCTCTTTCTAGCTCTCTCTCCCTGCCTCAGCAGCCCCACCCCAAGCTCCCCTCACCCGCCTGGCCCACCTGCAGCCCCTCCCCATGCCTACCTGCCCCAGCCCGAGCCTGCCTTGCACGTGAAGGAGGAGAAGAAAAAGTGGCCGACGCCACCTTTCCCCTCCACCACGCCATCTACCCCTCTCCCCGTCCCTATCTACTCCCCCTCTCTGCCTGTCGACGCCAGATCCACCAGGGCCTAGACTTGCTACTCCTTCTTCCCCACCTTCCCCTGCAGCCACCTCTCCACCACCGATCACCAACCTTTCCGTCGGCCTCCTCTCGGCTACACCGTACCAGGCGGCGGGCGCGGCGTCCAGGTGTCGAGGAAGAACGAGTCGCCCCTCTGCATCGTCCCTGTACCGCAGACGTGGAGGAGGAGGATCCCCAGGCCGAGCTGCACACCGACGCGCCGCCGAAACCCTAGCCGCGGGAGCGTCTGGATCGTCATCGATCCACCGCGTCCCAGCCCGATCCGTCTGCACCAACCTCCCCGCGGTGAGTGTCCGACCCTCCCAGACATCCTCGTCGTTGCAGTCGTGGCCTGGTCGCGCCGGACGTTCCATCAAACGCTCTACGCGCGCCGGTGTCCGCGCTCGTTTTTCAGACCGTGGCGTCGCCTAGGTAGATCTAGCCACCCAGCTACCTCCTGTCTGTAACCCCCACACCTACCACAGCGGCTCCGCCCACCGCGCGCGTGTTCCGCGTCGTGGGTTCGAGTCCCCGCTCCGCGCCGCGCGCAGGTCTGCCGCCAGACGGTGGAGAAGATCCACAGTGCCGCGGCGCCTTTTTGCAGTTAGCCCCTCCGTTTGTCTCGCGCTCAACCCGCGGTCCCGTCGACCCCACCTGCCAGCCGCTGTGTGCTTTTTGCAGAAAAGCACTCCGGTTTTCGTATCTCGCAACCCGCGCTCCAGCCCCAGCCCACCCGTCAGTCCCTGTCTCCCTCGCCGCTGCCACGTGGGCCTGCGAGCCCGCTGACCCCACCCGTCGGCCTCTGTGGCTAGCAGCAGCCGCGGTGGAGAAGACCCCTTCTGAGCGCTGTGTCGCCCAGTCAGCCTGGCCCCACTCGTCTCTGGCTGTGGATAGACCTGGGTGAGTAGCAAAAGTTTTTCTGTCTGTCTGTTTAAATTTAAACCTTTTCAAATTTGTTTTAAGTTCAAAATTCAAATCTGTTTTTAAATAACTTTTCAAACATTAATCCAAATAATACATGTAATATATGTTTTGAACTCAGAAAAATGTGAGGAATTCAAATATGCCCTTCAAAATATATTTTGAACACTTTAAAATTCGAGTTGATTAAAATTACAATAAAATGCCCTTTTTCTTAAAAATGTGAGGACTGTTGTATGGTGGCTTGCATACATACTCATTTGTGTATGTAGTTGATCCCTTCGCCTGCCGATTACGCCGCCCGTTCTTGTCCCGATGTTTGGAAATGGTTAGGACGGCCGAAAGGTCTACCTGTGAGTGGCATTTGGGCCCCACCGTACTATTTTAACCATTTCCGCTCATCCAGGCTTGTAACTAGGAGCGTAATTCACCGAGGCAGTTACACGTGGCTAAGGGCTCTACCGGTAGCTATGTGTTCATCTCTCTCTATGTGTGATCTTATTGAGATCAAGACCTTTGTAATCTAGTTGAATAAGTAGATCTATTCTACTACTCAAGTGCTTTAATTAATCTCTTCTTATCCCCACGTGTATGAAGTTGACAGTGTGCACACTGTGTGGCACTTAGGCTAAGGTTACAGAAATACATATCATGAGTATAATTTGAGTTGGATGTCTATATGAGATTGTGGTTTTTGTTGGAACCATCTAGTGCTCAAGGTGATAGTGAGGGGTTATCTAGATGGGGAATGCAAACTTTAAGGTGTGTTGTTATAGCCCTACATCGTCCAACCGGGTAGCATAATGAAGAGAAGATATTTATATGAGAGTGTCCACTAGTGAAAGTATGATCCCTAGGCCTTGTTTCTAAGCATTGAAACACCATTTTCAATCAGTCCTATTACATGTTTTCTTGCTACCATTCTTATTTCAGATTACAATTACCACTTATAATCATATATATTACTTGTATTTCATTATCTCTTCACCGAACTAGTGCACCTATACACCTGACAAGTGTATTGGGTGTGTTAGGGACACAAGAGACTTCTTGTATCTTGATTGCAGGGTTACTTGAGAGGGATACCTTTGACCACTTCCTCCCTGAGTTCCATAAACCCTGGGTGATCCACTTAAGGGAAACTTTTTGCTGTTCTACAAACCTCTGCACTTGGAGGCCCAACACTATCTACAAGAATAGAAGCGTGCATAGACATCAAACACAAAATCGGAAATCATCGGAATTGAATATGGTACGGAAACTGGACAGATACGATACAAAAACGGACATTTGTTGGAATATAATAGTGGTGTAATATCATGGTGTGTAAACTAAAAGTAACGTATAATAGACAAAGAATATCTCACAACTTCGAAAAGCGACAATTGAATATAAAGTAACACACGTAATTCAACACTTCAACAAGCACAAAAGTTCACATAATTAGTTTCACATCAGCGCTAATACACTCACTTGATTAGTATGTCGCCTGGGCTGGTTGCATGTATTACATAGACCCTTCATATATTCTATGGCTCAACAAGCGCAAGAGAAATCATTGATGCAAAGTATTGTCTCGTACATGGGCTTGACTAGTTAAATTTCTGGAAAGTTTCCATATTTCTTTATCTGGAATTTCCTTACCGTTTTTGTTTCCACCGAAAATCGCTCCACCGTTTCCTTTTCCTTTTTCGTTTCAAATATTTTGTTTCTGTTCCTTTTCCGAAAAATGCCGTTTTCGTTTCCTTTTTAGCTCTCCATTTTCTTTTTCTTCGGAAATGGACGGAAAGTTTCCTTACCATTTTCAACCCTAATTGCATGTGTGTTCTTTTAATAAATCATAGCTAGAGTCATTGCATGTGTGTTCTTTTCACAAACCACATAGGGATCCACCAGGGTCAATGAAATGTGTGTTCTTTCCATTAACCACAGCTAGAGTCATTGCATGTCTATTATTTTCACAAAACACATGGATCCAACAATGTCATTGCATGTGTGTTCTTTCAATAAACCACAACTAGTCATTGCATGTGTGTTCTTTTCATTAACCAAAGTTAGAGTGATTTCATGTCTGTTCTTTTCACAAACCACATATGGATCCACCAGTGTCACTAGATGTGTGTTCTTTTCATAAACCACATATGGATCCACCAGAGTCATTGCATGTCTGATCTTTTCACAAACCACATATGGATCCACCAGTGTCATTGAAATGTGTGTTCTTTTCATTAACCATAGCTAGAGGCATTGCATGTCTGTTCTTTTCACAAACCACAAATGGATCCACCAAAGTCAGTGCATGTGTGTTCTTCCCACAAACCACATATGGATCCACCAGTGTCATTGAAATGTGTGTTGTTTTCATTAACCAGAGCTAGAGTCATTGCATGTCTGTTCTTTTCACAAACCACATATGGATCCACCAGTGTCATTGCATGTCTGTTATTTTCATAAACCACATGGATCCACTAGTGTCATTACATGTCTGTTCTTTTAATAAATCACAGCTAGAGTCACTAGATGTGTGTTCTCTTCATAAACCACATATGGATCCACTAGTGTCATTACATGTGTGTCCTTCTCACAAACCACATATGGATCCACCAGTGTCATTGAAATGTGTGTTCTTTTCATTAATCATAGCTAGAGTCATTGCATGTCTATTCTTTTCACAAACTACATATGGATCCACCAGAGCCATTGCATGTGTGTTCTTTTCACAAACCACATATGGATCCACTAGTGTCATTGCATGTGTGTTCTTCTCACAAAACACAGCTAGAGTCATTGCATTTCTGTTTTTTTCACAAAACACATGGATACACCAGTGTCATTGCATGTGTGTTCTTTCAATAAACCACAACTAGAGTCATTGCATGTGTGTTCTTTTCAATAACCACAGCTAGAGTCATTTCATGTGTGTTCTTTTCACAAACCACATATGGATCCACCAGTGCCACTAGATGTGTGTTCTTTTCATAAACCACATATGTATCCACCAGAGTCATTGCATTTCTGATATTTTCACAAACCACATATGGATCCACCAGTGTCACTGCATGTGTGTTCTTCGCACAAACCACATATGGATCCACCGGTGTCATTGCATGTCTGTTATTTTCATAAACCACATGGATACACCAGTGCCATTACATGTCTGTTCTTTTAATAAATCGCATCTAGAGTCACTAGATGTGTGTTCTCTTCATAAACCACATATGGATCCACTAGTGTCATTACATGTGTTTTCTTCTCACAAACCACATATGGATCCACTAGTGTCATTGAAATGTGTGTTCTTTTCATTAATCATAGCTAGAGTCATTGCATGTCTGTTCTTTTCACAAGCTACATATGGATCCACCAGAGCCAGCATGTCTGTTCTTTTCACAAACCACATATGGATCCACTAGTGTCATTGCATGTGCGTTCTTCTCACAAACCATAGGTAGAGTCATTGCATGTCTGTTTTTTTCACAAACCACATGGATACACCAGTGTCATTGCATGTGTGTTCTTTCAATAAACCACAACTAGAGTCATTGCATGTGTGTTCTTTTCAATAACCACAGCTAGAGTCATTTCATGTGTGTTCTTTTCACAAATCACATATGGATCCACCAGTGTCACTGGATGTGTGTTCTTTTCATAAACCACATATGTATCCACCAGAGTCATTGCATGTCTGATCTTTTCACAAACCACATAGGGATCCACCAGGGTCAATGAAATGTGTGTTCTTTCCATTAACCACAGCTAGAGTCATTGCATGTCTATTATTTTCACAAAACACATGGATCCAACAATGTCATTGCATGTGTGTTCTTTCAATAAACCACAACTAGTCATTGCATGTGTGTTCTTTTCATTAACCAAAGTTAGAGTGATTTCATGTCTGTTCTTTTCACAAACCACATATGGATCCACCAGTGTCACTAGATGTGTGTTCTTTTCATAAACCACATATGGATCCACCAGAGTCATTGCATGTCTGATCTTTTCACAAACCACATATGGATCCACCAGTGTCATTGAAATGTGTGTTCTTTTCATTAACCATAGCTAGAGGCATTGCATGTCTGTTCTTTTCACAAACCACAAATGGATCCACCAAAGTCAGTGCATGTGTGTTCTTCCCACAAACCACATATGGATCCACCAGTGTCATTGAAATGTGTGTTGTTTTCATTAACCAGAGCTAGAGTCATTGCATGTCTGTTCTTTTCACAAACCACATATGGATCCACCAGTGTCATTGCATGTCTGTTATTTTCATAAACCACATGGATCCACTAGTGTCATTACATGTCTGTTCTTTTAATAAATCACAGCTAGAGTCACTAGATGTGTGTTCTCTTCATAAACCACATATGGATCCACTAGTGTCATTACATGTGTGTCCTTCTCACAAACCACATATGGATCCACCAGTGTCATTGAAATGTGTGTTCTTTTCATTAATCATAGCTAGAGTCATTGCATGTCTATTCTTTTCACAAACTACATATGGATCCACCAGAGCCATTGCATGTGTGTTCTTTTCACAAACCACATATGGATCCACTAGTGTCATTGCATGTGTGTTCTTCTCACAAAACACAGCTAGAGTCATTGCATTTCTGTTTTTTTCACAAAACACATGGATACACCAGTGTCATTGCATGTGTGTTCTTTCAATAAACCACAACTAGAGTCATTGCATGTGTGTTCTTTTCAATAACCACAGCTAGAGTCATTTCATGTGTGTTCTTTTCACAAACCACATATGGATCCACCAGTGCCACTAGATGTGTGTTCTTTTCATAAACCACATATGTATCCACCAGAGTCATTGCATTTCTGATATTTTCACAAACCACATATGGATCCACCAGTGTCACTGCATGTGTGTTCTTCGCACAAACCACATATGGATCCACCGGTGTCATTGCATGTCTGTTATTTTCATAAACCACATGGATACACCAGTGCCATTACATGTCTGTTCTTTTAATAAATCGCATCTAGAGTCACTAGATGTGTGTTCTCTTCATAAACCACATATGGATCCACTAGTGTCATTACATGTGTTTTCTTCTCACAAACCACATATGGATCCACTAGTGTCATTGAAATGTGTGTTCTTTTCATTAATCATAGCTAGAGTCATTGCATGTCTGTTCTTTTCACAAGCTACATATGGATCCACCAGAGCCAGCATGTCTGTTCTTTTCACAAACCACATATGGATCCACTAGTGTCATTGCATGTGCGTTCTTCTCACAAACCATAGGTAGAGTCATTGCATGTCTGTTTTTTTCACAAACCACATGGATACACCAGTGTCATTGCATGTGTGTTCTTTCAATAAACCACAACTAGAGTCATTGCATGTGTGTTCTTTTCAATAACCACAGCTAGAGTCATTTCATGTGTGTCCTTTTCACAAATCACATATGGATCCACCAGTGTCACTGGATGTGTGTTCTTTTCATAAATCACATATGTATCCACCAGAGTCATAGCATTTCTGATATTTTCACAAACCACATATGGATCCACCAGTGTCATTGCATGTGTGTTCTTCACACAAACCACATATGGATCCACCAGTGTCATTCAAATGTGTATTCTTTTCATTAACCACAACTCGAGTTATTGCATGTCTGTTCTTTTCACAAACCACATATGGATCCACAAGAGTCATTGCATGTCTGTTCTTTTCACAAACCACATGGATCCACCAGTGCCATTGCATGTGTCTTCTTTCAATAAACCACAGCTAGAGTCATTTCATGTGTGTTCTTTTCACGAACCACATATGGATCCACCAGTGTCATTGGATGTGTGTTCTTTTCATAAACAACAACTAGAGTCACTGGATGTGTGTTCTTTTCATAAACCACATATGGATCCACTAGAGTCATTGTATGTGTGTTCTTTTCACAAACCACATATGGATCCACCAGAGTTCATTGCATGTGTGTTCTTTTCACAAACCACATATGAATCCACCAGAGTTCATTCCATGTGTGTTCTTTTCACAAATGACATATGGATCCCTAGTGTCATTGCATGTGTGTTCCTTTCATAAACCACAGCTAGAGTCACTAGATGTGTGTTCTTTTCATACACCACATATGGATCCACTAGAGTCATTGCATGTGTGTTATTTTCACAAACCACGTATGGATCCACCAGAGTTCATTGCATGTCTGATCTTTTCACAAACCACACATATGGATCCACCGGTGTCATTGTATGTCTATTATTTTCATAAACCACATGGATCCACCAGTGTCATTGCATGTGTGTTCTTCTCACAAACCATAGCTTGAGTCATTGCATGTCTGTTCTTTTGACAAACCACATATGGATCCACCAGAGTCATTGCATGTCTATGTGGTTTTCACAAACCACATGGATCCACTAGTGCCATTGCATGTGTCTTCTTTCAATAAACCACAACTAGAGTCATTGCATGTTTGTTCTTTTCATTAACCACAGCTAGAGTCATTTCATGTGTGTTCTTTTCACAAACCACATATGGATCCACCAGTGTCATTGGATGTGTGTTCTTTTCATAAACAACAGCTAGAGTCACTGGACGTGTGTTCTTTTCATAAACCACATATGGATCCACTAGAGTCATTGTATGTGTGTTCTTTTCACAAACCACATATGAATCCACCAGAGTTCATTCCATGTGTGTTCTTTTCACAAACCACATATGGATCCCTAGTGTCATTGCATGTGTGTTCTTTTCATACACCACATATGGATCCACTAGAGTCATTGCATGTGTGTTATTTTCACAAACCACATATGGATCCACCAGAGTTCATTGCATGTCTGATCCTTTCAAAAACCACACATATGGATCAACCGGTGTCATTGCATGTCTATTATTTTCATAAACCACATGGATCCACCAGTGTCATTGCATGTGTGTTCTTCTCACAAACCATAGCTTGAGTCATTGCATGTCTGTTCTTTTCACAAACCACATGGATACACCAGTGTCATTGCATGTGTGTTCGTTCAATAAACCACAGCGGGAGTCATTGCATGTGTGTTCTTTTCATAAACCACAGCTGGGTCATTGCATGTGTGTTCTTTTCACGAACCTCATATGGATCCAACAGAGTTCATTGCATGTGTGTTCTTTTCACAAACCACATATGGATCCATAGGAGTTCATTGCATGTGTGTTCTTTTCACAAACAACGTATGGATCCACCAAAGTTCATTGCATGTGTGTTCTTTTCACAAACCACATATGGATCCACTAGTGTCATTGCATGTGTGTTCTTCTCATAAACCACATATGGATCCACCAGTGTCATTGCATGTGTGTTCTTTCAATAAACCACAGCTAGAGTCATTGAAATGTGTGTTCTTGTCATTAAGCACAGCTAGAGTCATTGCATGTCTGTTCTTTTCACAAACCACATATAGATCCACTAGAGTCATTGTATGTGTGTTCTTTTCACAAACCACATATGGATCCACCACTGTCTTTGCATGTGTGTTCTTCTCATAAACCACATATGGATCCCCTAGTGTCATTGCATGTGTGTTATTTTAATAAACCACAACCAGAGTCATTGCATGTGTGTTCTTTTCACAAACCACATATGGATCCACCAGTGTCATTGAAATGTGTGTTCTTTTCATTAACCACAGCTAGAGTCATTGCATGTGTGTTCTTTTCAATAACCACAGCTAGAGTCATTTCATGTGTGTTCTTTTCACAAACCACATATGGATCCACAAGTGTCACTAGATGTGTGTTCTTTTCATAAACCACATATGTATCCACCAGAGTCATTGCATTTCTGATATTTTCACAAACCACATATGGATCCACCACTGTCATTGCATGTGTGTTCTTCGCACAAACCACATATGGATCCACTAGTGTCATTGAAATGTCTGTTCTTTTCATTAACCACAGCTAGAGTCAATGCATGTCTGTTCTTTTCACAAACCACATATGGATCCACCGGTGTCATTGCATGTCTGTTATTTTCATAAACCACATGGATACACCAGTGCCATTACATGTCTATTCTTTTAATAAATCGCATCTAGAGTCACTAGATGTGTGTTCTCTTCATAAACCACATATGGATCCACTAGTGTCATTACATGTGTGTTCTTCTCACAAACCACATATGGATCCACTAGTGTCATTGAAATGTGTGTACTTTTCATTAACCACAGCTACAGTCATTGCATGACTGTTCTTTTCACAAACCACATATGGATCCACCAGAGCCATTGCATGTCTGTTCTTTTCACAAACCACATATGGATCCACTAGTGTCATTGCATGTGCGTTCTTCTCACAAACCATAGGTAGAGTCATTGCATGTCTGTTTTTTTCACAAACCACATGGATACACCAGTGTCATTGCATGTGTGTTCTTTCAATAAACCACAACTAGAGTCATTGCATGTGTGTTCTTTTCAATAACCACAGCTAGAGTCATTTCATCTGTGTTCTTTTCACAAATCACATATGGATCCACCAGTGTCACTGGATGTGTGTTCTTTTCATAAACCACATATGTATCCACCAGATTCATAGCATTTCTGATATTTTCACAAACCACATATGGATCCACCAGTGTCATTGCATGTGTGTTCTTCACACAAACCACATATGGATCCACCAGTGTCATTGAAATGTGTGTTCTTTTCATTAACCACAACTCGAGTTATTGCATGTCTGTTCTTTTCACAAACCACATATGGATCCACCAGAGTCATTGCATGTCTGTTCTTTTCACAAACCACATGGATCCACCAGTGCCATTGCATGTGTCTTCTTTCAATAAACCACAGCTAGAGTCATTTCATGTGTGTTCTTTTCGCAAACCACATATGGATCCACCAGTGTCATTGGATGTGTGTTCTTTTCATAAACAACAACTAGAGTCACTGGATGTGTGTTCTTTTCATAAACCACATATGGATCCACTAGAGTCATTGTATGTGTGTTCTTTTCACAAACCACATATGGATCCACCAGAGTTCATTGCATGTGTGTTCTTTTCACAAACCACATATGAATCCACCAGAGTTCATTCCATGTGTGTTCTTTTCACAAATGACATATGGATCCCTAGTGTCATTGCATGTGTGTTCCTTTCATAAACCACAGCTAGAGTCACTAGATGTGTGTTCTTTTCATACACCACATATGGATCCACTAGAGTCATTGCATGTGTGTTATTTTCACAAACCACGTATGGATCCACCAGACTTCATTGCATGTCTGATCTTTTCACAAACCACACATATGGATCCACCGGTGTCATTGTATGTCTATTATTTTCATAAACCACATGGATCCACCAGTGTCATTGCATGTGTGTTCTTCTCACAAACCATAGCTTGAGTCATTGCATGTCTGTTCTTTTGACAAACCACATATGGATCCACCAGAGTCATTGCATGTCTATTCTTTTCGCAAACCACATGGATCCACCAGTGCCATTGCATGTGTCTTCTTTCAATAAACCACAACTAGAGTCATTGCATGTTTGTTCTTTTCATTAACCACAGCTAGAGTCATTTCATGTGTGTTCTTTTCACAAACCACATATGGATCCACCAGTGTCATTGGATGTGTGTTCTTTTCATAAACAACAGCTAGAGTCACTGGACGTGTGTTCTTTTCATAAACCACATATGGATCCACTAGAGTCATTGTATGTGTGTTCTTTTCACAAACCACATATGAATCCACCAGAGTTCATTCCATGTGTGTTCTTTTCACAAACCACATATGGATCCCTAGTGTCATTGCATGTGTGTTCCTTTCAGAAACCATAGCTAGAGTCACTAGATGTGTGTTCTTTTCATACACCACATATGGATCCACTAGAGTCATTGCATGTGTGTTATTTTCACAAACCACATATGGATCCACCAGAGTTCATTGCATGTCTGATCCTTTCAAAAACCACACATATGGATCCACCGGTGTCATTGCATGTCTATTATTTTCTTAAACCACATGGATCCACCAGTGTCGTTGCATGTGTGTTCTTCTCACAAACCATAGCTTGAGTCATTGCATGTCTGTTCTTTTCACAAACCACATGGATACACCAGTGTCATTGCATGTGTGTTCTTTCAATAAACCACAGCGGGAGTCATTGCATGTGTGTTCTTTTCATAAACCACAGCTGGGTCATTGCATGTGTGTTCTTTTCACGAACCTCATATGGATCCAACAGAGTTCATTGCATGTGTGTTCTTTTCACAAACCACATATGGATCCATAAGAGTTCATTGCATGTGTGTTCTTTTCACAAACAACGTATGGATCCACCAAAGTTCATTGCATGTGTGTTCTTTTCACAAACCACATATGGATCCACTAGTGTCATTGCATGTGTGTTCTTCTCATAAACCACATATGGATCCACCAGTGTCATTGCATGTGTGTTCTTTCAATAAACCACAGCTAGAGTCATTGAAATGTGTGTTCTTGTCATTAAGCACAACTAGAGTAATTGCATGTCTGTTCTTTTCACAAACCACATATAGATCCACTAGAGTCATTGTATGTGTGTTCTTTTCACAAACCACATATGGATCCACCACTGTCTTTGCATGAGTGTTCTTCTCATAAACCACATATGGATCCCCTAGTGTCATTGCATGTGTGTTCTTTTAATAAACCACAACCAGAGTCATTGCATGTGTGTTCTTTTCACAAACCACATATGGATCCACCAGTGTCATTGAAATGTTTGTTCTTTTCATTAACCACAGCTAGAGTCATTGCATGTGTGTTCTTTTCAATAACCACAGCTAGAGTCATTTCATGTGTGTTCTTTTCACAAACCACATATGGATCCACAAGTGTCACTAGATGTGTGTTCTTTTCATAAACCACTTATGTATCCACCAGAGTCATTGCATTTCTGATATTTTCACAAACCACATATGGATCCACCAGTGTCATTGCATGTGTGTTCTTCGCACAAACCACATATGGATCCACTAGTGTCATTGAAATGTCTGTTCTTTTCATTAACCACAGCTAGAGTCAATGCATGTCTGTTCTTTTCACAAACCACATATGGATCCACCGGTGTCATTGCATGTCTGTTATTTTCATAAACCACATGGATACACCATTGCCATTACATGTCTGTTCTTTTAATAAATCGCATGTAGAGTCACTAGATGTGTGTTCTCTTCATAAACCACATATGGATCCACTAGTGTCATTACATGTGTGTTCTTCTCACAAACCACATATGGATCCACTAGTGTCATTGAAATGTGTGTTCTTTTCATTAATCATAGCTAGAGTCATTGCATGTATGTTCTTTTCACAAGCTACATATGGATCCACCAGAGCCATTGCATGTCTGTTCTTTTCACAAACCACATATGGATCCACTAGTGTCATTGCATGTGCGTTCTTCTCACAAACCATAGGTAGAGTCATTGCATGTCTGTTTTTTTTCACAAACCACATGGATACACCAGTGTCATTGCATGTGTGTTCTTTCAACAAACCACAACTAGAGTCATTGCATGTGTGTTCTTTTCAATAACCACAGCTAGAGTCATTTCATGTGTGTTCTTTTCACAAATCACATATGGATCCACCAGTGTCACTGGATGTGTGTTCTTTTCATAAACCACATATGTATCCACCAGAGTCATAGCATTTCTGATATTTTCACAAACCACATATGGATCCACCAGTGTCATTGCATGTGTGTTCTTCACACAAACAACATATGGATCCACCAGTGTCATTGAAATGTGTGTTCTTTTCATTAACCACAACTCGAGTTATTGCATGTCTGTTCTTTTCACAAACCACATATGGATCCACCAGAGTCATTGCATGTCTGTTCTTTTCACAAACCACATGGATCCACCAGTGCCATTGCATGTGTCTTCTTTCAATAAACCACAGCTAGAGTCATTTCATGTGTGTTCTTTTCACAAACCACATATGGATCCACCAGTGTCATTGGATGTGTGTTCTTTTCATAAACAACAACTAGAGTCACTGGATGTGTGTTCTTTTCATAGACCACATATGGATCCACTAGAGTCATTGTATGTGTGTTCTTTTCACAAACCACATATGGATCCACCAGAGTTCATTGCATGTGTGTTCTTTTCACAAACCACATATGAATCCACCAGAGTTCATTCCATGTGTGTTCTTTTCACAAATGACATATGGATCCCTAGTGTCATTGCATGTGTGTTCCTTTCATAAACCACAGCTAGAGTCACTAGATGTGTGTTCTTTTCATACACCACATATGGATCCACTAGAGTCATTGCATGTGTGTTATTTTCACAAACCACGTATGGATCCACCAGAGTTCATTGCATGTCTGATCTTTTCACAAACCACACATATGGATCCACCGGTGTCATTGTATGTCTATTATTTTCATAAACCACATGGATCCACCAGTGTCATTGCATGTGTGTTCTTCTCACAAACCATAGCTTGAGTCATTGCATGTCTGTTCTTTTGACAAACCACATATGGATCCACCAGAGTCATTGCATGTCTATTCTTTTCGCAAACCACATGGATCCACCAGTGCCATTGCATGTGTCTTCTTTCAATAAACCACAACTAGAGTCATTGCATGTTTGTTCTTTTCATTAACCACAGCTAGAGTCATTTCATGTGTGTTCTTTTCACAAACCACATATGGATCCACCAGTGTCATTGGATGTGTGTTCTTTTCATAAACAACAGCTAGAGTCACTGGACGTGTGTTCTTTTCATAAACCACATATGGATCCACTAGAGTCATTGTATGTGTGTTCTTTTCACAAACCACATATGAATCCACCAGAGTTCATTCCATGTGTGTTCTTTTCACAAACCACATATGGATCCCTAGTGTCATTGCATGTGTGTTCCTTTCATAAACCATAGCTAGAGTCACTAGATGTGTGTTCTTTTCATACACCACATATGGATCCACTAGAGTCATTGCATGTGTGTTATTTTCACAAACCACATATGGATCCACCAGAGTTCATTGCATGTCTGATCCTTTCAAAAACCACACATATGGATCAACCGGTGTCATTGCATGTCTATTATTTTCATAAACCACATGGATCCACCAGTGTCATTGCATGTGTGTTCTTCTCACAAACCATAGCTTGAGTCATTGCATGTCTGTTCTTTTCACAAACCACATGGATACACCAGTGTCATTGCATGTGTGTTCTTTCAATAAACCACAGCGGGAGTCATTGCATGTGTGTTCTTTTCATAAACCACAGCTGGGTCATTGCATGTGTGTTCTTTTCACGAACCTCATATGGATCCAACAGAGTTCATTGCATGTGTGTTCTTTTCACAAACCACATATGGATCCATAAGAGTTCATTGCATGTGTGTTCTTTTCACAAACAACGTATGGATCCACCAAAGTTCATTGCATGTGTGTTCTTTTCACAAACCACATATGGATCCACTAGTGTCATTGCATGTGTGTTCTTCTCATAAACCACATATGGATCCACCAGTGTCATTGCATGTGTGTTCTTTCAATAAACCACAGCTAGAGTCATTGAAATGTGTGTTCTTGTCATTAAGCACAGCTAGAGTCATTGCATGTCTGTTCTTTTCACAAACCACATATAGATCCACTAGAGTCATTGTATGTGTGTTCTTTTCACAAACCACATATGGATCCACCACTGTCTTTGCATGTGTGTTCTTCTCATAAACCACATATGGATCCCCTAGTGTCATTGCATGTGTGTTCTTTTAATAAACCACAACCAGAGTCATTACATGTGTGTTCTTTTCACAAACCACATATGGATCCACCAGTGTCATTGAAATGTGTGTTCTTTTCATTAACCACAGCTAGAGTCATCACATGTATGTTCTTTTCACAAACCAGATGGTTCCACCACTGTCACTACATGTGTGTTCTTTCTATAAACCACAACGAGAGTCATAGCATGTGTGTTCTTTTCATTAACCACATCTAGAGTCATTGCATGTGTGTTATTTTCACAAACCACATATGGATCCAGCACTGTCATTGCATGTGTGTTCTTCTCACAAACCACACCTAGAGTCATTGCATGTCTGTTTTTTTCACAAACCACATATGGATCCACCAGTGCCATTGCATGTCTGTTCTTTTCATAATCCACATGGATCCACCAGTGTCATTTCATGTGTGTTCTTTTAATAAACCACAGCTAGAGTCACTTGATGTGTGTTCTCTTCATAAACCACATATGGATCCACCAATGTCATTGCATGTGTGTTCTTCTCACAAAGCCCATATGGATCCACTAGTGTCATTGAAATGTGTGTTCTTTTCATTAACCACAACTAGAATCATTGTATGCCTATTCTTTTCACAAACCACATATGGATCCACCAGAGTCATTGCATGTCTTATATTTTCACAAACCACATGGATCCACCAGTGTCGTTCTTTCAATAAACCACAGCTAGAGTCATTGCATGTGTGTTCTTTTCATTAACCATAGCTAGAGTCATTTCATGTGTGTTCTTTTCACAAACCACATATGGATCCACCAGTGTCATTAGATGTGTGTTCTTTTCATAAACCACAGCTAGAGTCACTGGATGTGTGTTCTTTATAAACCACATATGGATCCACTAGAGTCATTGCATGTGTGTTCTTTTCACAAACAACATATGGATCCACCAGAGTTCATTGCATGTATGATTGGTCCCTAGCGTTGATCGTGTTTGCTTGCCTAAGTGCATCATGTATTGCTTGATGTGTGCTGTTTCCCGAGGACATTGCGAGCCCCTCACTCTGTTCGCCTTGTTGTATGTTCTGGTTTGCCTTAACCTCCTTAAAATTGTGACTCGAGGAGCGATAACCCACCTAGTAACTCAAGAAACCCCTGTGTTAGTGATGGCTCAATGCACGGCGCCCAGAAAAGTGCTGGTGCGTGGTTGATGTAGAGCTCGTTGGGAACCCCAAGAGGAAGGTATGATGAGCACAGCATCAAGTTTCCCTTAGTTATGAAACCAAGGTTTAATCGAACCAGTAGGAGCAAGGAAACACCCCAAAGGTGTTACTAGCTGAGCTTTGGCAGGGCGCACTACCCGTGCTAGTAGCAACGTGGAGACTTGCTAAACACAACCACAGAACTTTGTCCCCAACTTGCGATGAGGTTTCAATCTCACCGTGTTTTGCGGAAAACAAAGGATTAAACGTATCGAATGGAAAGAAGTAATAGTTTGCAGAAAGTAAACACAAAGCGGTAAACAGTTTGTAGATTGAATGTAAAAGACAAAGGACCAGGATCCATAGTTCACTAGAGGTGGCTCTCTTTAAGATAGAAAACATGCTGGGCGAACAAATTACAGCGGGGCAATTGACAAACATCGAGAAAGCAATACATGCATATACTAATCACCTTGACTCCTTTGAGACTTGATTGGGCATTACAACATTATAAATAGACCGCCATCCAACTACATCTATGACTAATAATCCACCTTCAGGTTATCATCGGAACCCCCTCCAGTATTAAGTTGCAAGCAACAGATTATTGCTTTACGAATTGCGTGTAAAGTAAATAATATGATTGTTCTATGAACAAAGGATTGTTGTTTTATCCCTAGTAGCAACAACACATCTAGTACCTTAGAGACTTCTGTCACTTCCCTAGATTACCAGAGGCATGAACCCACTAACGAGCATAAATACTAACTCTTGGAGTTGCTAGCATCTACTTGGCCAAGATAGCTACTAACAACGGAAAGCATGCAAGATCACAAATAACAAACACATGATAGAATCAATAATCAATCTGAAATAGCATCTCAATATCCATCGGATCCCCGCAAACACAACATGTATGATTACAAATAGATGATCTTGATCATGAACGGAGCTCACAAGATCTAAACATGAAAGCACAAAGGAGGAGAACCAGCCATCTAGCTACTACATGGATCTGTAGTCCAAGGATGAACTACTCACGCATCACACCGGAGGCTTGCATGGTGATGAAGAAGGCCTCCAGGGTGAATTCCCCTCTCCGGCAGGGTGCCGGGAAGAGCTTCAGATCCCTCCCGATCTAGGGATGGAGATGACGGCGGCTACAGACTCTTTCGTGGATTTTTGATCGGGCACTTAGGGTTTACGTCCCAAGGGCATCTTATAGTCGGAAGGGGAGGCTGAGGGGGTGCCAGGAGCAGCCACACCAGCCCCTGGCGCGGGCCAGGATGGGCCGCGCAGCCAGTTGGTGTGGTGGCCCCCATGCCCCTCTCCGTCTCGTACTCTGTCATCTGATGACTTCCGGAAAAATAGGCACTTTGGCTTTTGTCCCATCCAATTCTGAGAATATTCATTTTCTGACTTTCCTGGAACCAAAAACAGTAGAAAATAGGCAGCTGGCACTATGGCTCTTGTTAATAGGTTAGTCCAAGAAATCATATGAAAAATACTCCAAAGTGTGGACAAAATACAATAAAGTGGATAAAACTAAGCATGGGACATCAAAAATTATAGATACATTTGCAATGTATCAACATCCCCAAGCTTAACTCCTGCTCATCCTCGAGTAGGTAATTGATAAAAAGAAAGAATAATTTTTGAGTTGACATGCACCATCAAAGACTTGATCAAAGTATTTGTAAAACATTCAAAGTTGGGATCATAGTACTTCAATCATAGCATGAAAGACAAAGTTCTAGCAATAAGACAAAGAAACTATGATGCAACATGAAAAGGCACAAACAAATATTCATGAATAACAATGCTTTGCAAGGTGTTTATTTGTTTCACATAAAGAAAACATAGCATAATAGTATTCAGCTTGTCCCTCATAGAGTAGCAAATATAAATGCATAGGACACCTTCAAAGTTCATAAGAGTGACTAGATACAAATAGTTTAAAACAAGGCACATCAAGTTATGCATCAATCAACTAGTCTTCGGACAATGCACATAGAACTAAGAATGGCCACTATGCTCTCAAAGTAGGTGCATAAAGGTAGAAGGTGGAGACTCAATATAATGGTGGAATAAAGGCCTTTGTAAAAGGAAGTAGGGATTCAAGTCTCATAAAGAGCTTCCAAAAATTATGGTACTTATAGCTTTCAGCTCTCATTGCCCCTATCATAAGCATCTTTGAGGTGATTAAGGTTAAAGTGACACAACTAAGAGGATATGCTTGACAAGTTATAAACCAAAATCTCATGCCCCTTACATACGAAGACCGATCCTCATGCTAATCAACTTCAGTCATGAGTAAGCTCTTGTCATTGTAAGTACATGTGTATCATTAAGAACCGCCAACGGGGTACCCCTTGCACATGATACAGGAGATATCCCATAATCAAAATGACAAGGCAAGAAGACAATGAGCATCTCAACGATCTTTTTATTTGCTATTTGCATAGGTTTTTATTGAGGATGCTTCATAGAGTGATCATTATGGTGATGCTGCAAGTTTCCACCATGATTAGGCATGGCTTAGGCTAGCGGCCTAGGCATTTCTCTAACACACATACAAACTCCATGATCTTACAAGTTCCACTTTTATTTCACACCGACGCGATCCGTAAGCAAAAGAACATGATATCAACGGGGTACAAAGTACAAGTGCAATGTTGAAAGCATTCCCCATGAAACATGGTTCTGCTAATTTCAACTTATAAAGCGCAAGCATATACGCAACAAAGAAGGACCCAATGGTTCAAGTTTATTAGGTGCAAAAAAGTAAAGTGTGCCATCAAGTTCGTGAGAGCTTTAATCACTAGTTTTCTCATAACAAGTTTAATTTGGAAGGTAAACAAAAGCATGAATATACTTGGAATAGAATAACCTAATAGGTAGGTATGGTGGTCTCTTTGGAATAACTTGGTTTAGGGAGTTGGATGCATGAGTGGAACTCATACTTTGTTGTGGAGGCTAGCAAAAGACTGGGAGCGACAAACTAAGAGAGCAATAATGGCCATAATCATGCAGAGCGACAAAACATCATTAATCAAAGCATAAAGTGATACTACAAGTTGAAAACTAAAGGATCATAAAGGCTATGGTGACTTGAGATAGTCATAACATGGTGTGAGCATGCGCCAAGTCAACCCAAATAAAGCATCAAAGGAGAATACCACTATACTATGCTTTAATATGCTAAAATAACGCATGATTCATCCAAGGCACATTAAGCAATCTCAATTGTTTATAACAAGTCATGCTACAGCAAAGAATACTAAGCATAAAGCCAAAACAATATCAAGTATGGCCTGACAAAGCATAGGCCATACTCAAAAACAAGCTCTTTTTACCACATAAGCATGAACTTTCCTACTCTTTTCCAAACCAAACCAAACTATTTGCAAACCAATGTATGAAAGAGGGGGGGGGGGGGGGTCCAACCAATTTATTGAGAAAACTAAGAAAACCAAGAAAACAAAAAACTAAAACAAAAACGAAAAAAAGACGCTCCAAGAACAACACAACTGTGCATGAAACAATAAAAATGAAGCGTTTGGAAGAAACCTGGGATTTTTATTGATGAAGAAGGGGAATGCCTTAGGCATCCCCAAGCTTTGACACTTCTACTTCTTGAATATTTCTTGGGGTGACACGCGTGGCATTCCCAAGCTTGATCTTTAGTCCATCCTTCATCTCATTACTCATTCCTTCCATACACCTGGAATTTTTCCTTCATACAAAACTTCACACAATCTTTATTAGCAACATTAGTGCACTCAAGATAAATAAGTCTTAAGGTTAAGTTCTAACACCAAATAAACTTCCATTAGAACACTAGTTACTGTAGCACTTCCCTCAAAAAGCTCAATTCCCCAAAAGAACTCAAAAAGGAACCAACAAGAAGCAAATGCAGAAAATGGCAGAAATCTGTCAAAACAGACCAGCAGGTAAAGACGAATTTTTTCCAAGACCTTATGTTGCTCAAATCAAATAGTGCTGAACTAACGAAAGTTAGATAACAACCTGGGGAAGAAGAAAAAAATTCACGCCTCAAAAAGACGTTCAGAGATTTTACACGAATTTTTACGGTGAAGCACAGAAATCTGTTTCGGGACAGCAACTTTCCCAATCATTACTTCTCTCTCATTAGAGGTTACTCTTGGCACAAAAAGCAAATAAAATGGATAAGGAGCGGTTATTACTTAAGTAATAACTTCCAAGACTCATCTAGAACTTTTGGGTTATCTCCCAGTAAGTACTTTTCTTTAATACCTTTAAGTTAGGCATAAGAAGCAAGAAAGAATCAAGTGTTCTCAAATGAAGAAGCATTAAGACCAAATTCCTTGCCCTTACCTCTCTTACTTTTATTCTTAACCTTGGGGAAAATATGATTGTTTGGTGGAGAAGAAAGGTGCATGGTCCCGTTTCCCACATCTATTATTGCTCCAAGAAGTTCTAGTAGGGACCTTCCAAGTGTAATTTGTACTTTTCCTGCACATTCAATAACAAGATAATCAGTAGAAATCATTTTCCCAAGGATCTTTGTAAACACACCTTCAGCTATTCCAAGAGGTAATATGGTAGCATTATTAGCAAGAGATATTTCTTTTCCTCCTTCAGTAAGCCCCCAAGTATTCAGAGATTTATAAATATCTTTGGGCATAAGACAAAATTCAGACATGATATCACAGCGGGCTTGAAAAGTTTCAGTGTTTATCTCAATCTTTACTGTAGGGAGCCACTTTGATGGTTCAGAATTTATTGGGACATAATTATGATGCTCCCTAAGCGTATTATAGCAATCTTTTAAGCTAGAAGTGCTAGTCTCAAGAGTGTTCAATCTAGCAAATATTCTTGCGAAAGAAATATCAGTTTGGCTAGGCAAGTTTCAAGTGAGGATCAATTTCTTTATAGCATTAATAGCATCATCGTCATTACATTGGAGGAAATCTCCTCCCACAACAGCATCTAAAGCATATCTATAGCAAAGAGCAATCCCAAGGTAAAAACTGCTAAGGAACAAACTTTGAGTCATTTTAGGCTTAGTTTTTTCATGTAGATCAGAGATTCTAGACCAAGCTTCCTTAAAACTTTCCTCAATTACTTGTTTAAAAGTGAAAATCATTTCCTCGGGTGACATAGTGACTGGAGCAAGGCTAGACATAACAGCAACTTAAGATAGGAACTAATTTTTTTGTGTTTTTGAAATAAGAAAGCAAACGAGTAAAACTAATTTTTTGTGTGTGTTCGATAACAAAACAAGCAAACAAAGCAAAAATAAACTAAACAAAACTAAAATAACAAAGCAAAGAGATTGGTTATGAGGGACTCCCCTTGTGAAGATGTCCTTGACTCCCCGGCAACGGCGCTAGTAAAATGCTTGATGGCTCAATGCACGGCGCCCAGAAAAGTGCTGGTGCGTGGTTGATGTAGAGCTCGTTGGGAGCCCCAAGAGGAAGGTATGATGAGCACAACAACAAGTTTCCCTCAGTTATGAAACCAAGGTTTAATCGAACCAGTAGGAGCAAGGAAACACCCCAAAGGTGTTACTAGCTGAGCTTTGGCAGGGCGCACTACCGGTGCTAGTAGCAACGTGGAGACCTGCACAACACAACCATAGAACTTTGTCCCCCATTTGCGATGAGGTTGTCAATCTCACCGTGTTTTGCGGAAAACAAAGGATTAAACGTATCAAATGGAAAGAAGTAATACTTTGCAGAAAGTAAACACAAAGTGGTAAACAGTCTGTACATTGAATGTAAAAGACAAAGGACCGGGATCCATAGTTCACTAGAGGTGGCTCTCCTTAAGATAGAAAACATGCTGGGTGAACAAATTATAGCGGGGCAATTAACAAACATCGAGAAAGGAATACATGCATATACTAATCATCTTGACTCCTTTGAGACTTGATTGGGAATTACAACATTATACATAGACCGCCATCCAACTGCATCTATGACTAATAATCCACCTTTAGGTTATCATCCAAACCCCCTCTAGTATTAAGTTGCAAGCAACATATTATTTCTTTACGAACTATGTGTAAAGTAAACAATACGATTGTTCTATGAACAAAGGATTGTTGTTTTCTCCCTAGTAGCAACAGCACATCTAGTACCTTAGAGATTTCTATCACTTCCCCAGATTACCAAAGGCATGAACCCACTATCGAGCATAAATACTAACTTTTGGAGTTGCTAGCATCTACTTGGCCAAGATAGCTACTAACAACAGAAAGCATGCAAGATCACAAATAACAAAGACATGATAGAATCAATAATCAATCTGAAATAGCATCTCAATATCCATCGGATCCCCGCAAACACAACATGTATGATTACAAATAGATGATCTTGATCATGAACGGAGCTCAAAACATCTAAACATGAAAGCGAAAAGGAGGAGAACCAGCCATCTAGCTACTACATGGATCCGTAGTCCAAGGATGAACTACTCACGCATCACATCGGAGGCTTGCATGGTGATGAAGAAGGCCTCCAGGGTGAATTCCCCTCTCCGGCAGGGTGCCAGGAAGAGCTTCAGATCCCTCCCGATCATGGGATGGAGATGACGGCGGCTACAGACTCTTTCGTGGATTTTTCATCGGGCACTTAGCGTTTACGTCCTGAGGGCATCTTATAGTCGGAATGGGAGGCCGAGGGGGTGCCGAGAGCGACCACACCACCCCCTGGCGTGGGCCAGGCTGGCCCGCATGGCCGAGGGTGTGGTGCCCCCCTGGCCCCTCTCCGTCTCGTACTTTGGCATGAGATGACTTCCGGAAAATAGGCACTTTGGCTTTTGTCCCGTCCAATTCCAAGAATATTCATTTTCTGACTTTCCTAGAACCAAAAATAGCAGAAAACAGGCAGCTGGCACTGTGGCTCTTGTTAATAGGTTAGTCCAAGAAATCATATGAAAAGTACTCCAAAGTGTGGACAAAACACAAGAAAGTGGATAAAACTAAGCATGGAACATCAAAAATTATAGATACATTTGCAATGTTGTCCCTCCGTCCCAAAATGTAAGGCGCCTAAGCTTTAGTCAAAAGTCAACATATTTTAAGTTTGACAAAATTTATACATAAAAATATAAACATTCACAATACCAAATCAATATCAATAGATTCACCAGAAAGTATAGTTTCTTAAAATGTCCACTTGGTATTGTAGATATTCATATTTTTTCGTATAAACTTGGTCAAACTTAGAAGATGTTGACTTTTGGCTAAAGCTTAGGCGCCTTACATTTTGGGACAGAGGGAGTATCAGTTAGCGGTCGATAATGAAACCTAGACTAACCCCGAGAGTATATAGAGGAAAAGCATCGCAAGAACCAGGAGTTCGACATCGTCTAGTCAAAATCAACTCAAAAATTTCACCTCAGTAGGATGGCATACCCCGTCAAACTCACCTCTCAAGACTTGTCAATAGCACCACACTCCCTTGTTCCTCAGTCTACTACAGCAAGAATCCCGGTGAAGCCGAAAGTCAATCACCGAAGGATCCTCAATATCCACAAGAAAACCACCCGTTAAGTCAACCAAGACAAGAAGTGAGAACCTAACTCCGCTAACCCTTGGTATATTAGAAATTCCCTCAACCCCAAGAGACTAACTAGTAATAGATCCCTCTGCCCAACTAACGGGAAGTTCCTCACCAGAAGGCCAGAATACATCAGTTCTCTAAAGACAAGGACACATGAAGACACCGAGTTTACTCCACCATCGACCAAAAGCAACACAACGAATTCAAGGGAAGACGTCTCTCCGAATTTAGCTTCCCTACCTCGACTGAAGACTATCAAGACGTGTCGTAAACCGCTAACTTTCTCCGACCTAACTACCTAAAGCTTCGTGAGGTAACCATCGCAGCAAGGTAGTCGCAATAAGGTGTCACCCAAGGACCCCAACTCAAGTGTCACGCCTCTGCTCTAAGACGAAGGATCTACCCCAACCTCGATGACCTCATGTAACGCTCTAAGGTGGAAAGACTGCGTCTTTCCACTCAATTCCAGAAGACGGTCTACCAAAAGATACTCCAGGAAAAGTACCAGATCCGACGACTCCAAGAAGGAAGGACTGCGTTAACTCCGAACCACCCCAGTTTAATCCTAAGGGGGAAAGACTGCATCTTTCCCATCAAAATAGAGTAACCCTTCACTAGAAGCAAACTCAGGAGTCTTGACCCAGAAATCGTTAATTCGGATACGCTACGACCCTATGGAAGAGCTGTGAACCCTTAGAGAGAGGTACTCCCCAACCGTAGATTCTATCCTCCGACGAGTACACCGTGAAGTTCAGCATCGAGATAGTCTGCCCAGTCTAAGCCCTCGAGATATAGAGTCCGGAAGGAAAAGAAGGTCATCCCTCGCAATCAGGACTGGACTATGCTCAACTCTTCGTGTATCCCGGAAGACTGAAGCTCAACTTCATCGATGTAGTAGTCACTTTCAAAGACGGAGTCCGTAAGATAGTACGCGTAAGACACCTAGTATCAACCCGACTCAAATCCCCTAACCTTACCCTCCCGAATCTCGGGACGAGATTCTTTTAAGGAGGAAAGGTCTCTAACATCCCAATTTCAGCAACCCTGATTAGTTGTCTAGAATGCAAAAATCAGGAGGAACAAAAACTTTTTCTTGTTTAGTGATGAAGTGTTTGCCTGTTGTTTGAATATGTTTATGCTTGTGAATGTGTATTAGAAGATATACTCCTTACCTCAACACCAGTTGTCAAAAAGCTATTTAACAAAACTATCCTGGCTCACTTTAAATATTCTCAAATGTTCTGGCATTTCAAAACATGAGCCAAGATGCTTCTGTAACCAAAACTATTTTTGTAGCTTTTATTGATCAAACTATGGAGAGCTATAAAATAATATATCCTTATGTTTTCAAGACAAAACCTTCAACTACTCTTACCTCTAAGATTTCCAAAACCTTTTATAATATTTTTGAACTCTACTCCTGGTAGATGTACCAAGGATCTTACCTTGTTCAAACTCCAAAATATTCAAAAATACCCATCCTTACCTCAAGCTAAGCTTGATGGTAACCCTAGTAGTAGTTGATCTGTTTGTAAGATGAGTTGTCCTGATGTGCTGTTTGACTTGATTGCTTAGAAGTAGTATGAGCTACTCTAGGAGCTCATCCACTAGGATCAAGATACTTTAAAATCACCAAACCCTAAGCAAGAATACAATCTGGATCTAATCTCTAGCCACCATGGTGATCATCTAAAACCCTTAACCAGATCAGCTCTGAAGTGATCTAAATCTAGAAGCTTCCAAGTCAATGAAGACCAATATCAAGCAAGGATCATTTCTACTCAATCTACACCTCAAAATCATCCACTTGATGATGCTTTGGTACCTTGCAACCCATCAAAATCATCACCACCCATAGTCTAGTCAAAAACCCTAAATCTGCCAAATTTGGCCAAGTCTGGAATCTGTTTCAACATCACCTTTTTGGATGTCTCCCTTTCTCAACCCTTGTGCATTTTTGGTAATGCACTTGAACCATATTGCTAACCATCCTAAGGACTACCAAGGACCACCTTTTCCCTTGGTTATATCATCCTCCAACCCACTTGTCCTTGATGGTTTTGCAGACAAGAAAATAACTTTTCCTGCAAATCTTGTCATCATGCCTACTTTGATAGAAGCTCACACCACCATCCAACCTTCTATGTAATAACTCTTTGCATGGTTGTGTTCTACTCATATAGGTCAATGAAGATCTACTTCACTTGTTCCAAGAGGATCTCTGTGCTTCTTAAAACCACATGGCTTATAAGGCATCATGACTCATCTAGCATGGCAGCCTTATTTTCAACAAAGTTTGCAATCACTTCTAGACCACCTCAAATGTAACCAATCCAAACTCCTTCTGCCATGATCATCTATATAACTCGGTCTAAATAACCACCCATACCGTGCCCCAAGGGGAGATCTGAACTCCTAGATACAACCATGTTTTGATGGTATGAAATTAACATCACCCTAGATCCTTAATCTAGGGTATTCCACCAAAATCAACTTGGATTATCCAATCCCAAGGTTGAAAATGCTTGCTACACCTTGTATAAATCTTCTACCTTGATCATCAAGATTTATCAATAATTCTCCATAATTATTATGGACCAAAACTATTTAATTCCTTTAAAATGGCAAAACCTCCAAAACTTCCTCCATAAAGGAAAGTTTAGTTTTTGCCAAAACACTTCTCTAAGTTAGGTCACTTTTGGTGCCTACCTATCCTACCCTATCTTCCAACTTCAAAAATAAATATCTTTGAAGAGCTTTATTATTTATTTTTGCCCTTTTTCTTAAATGTCAGAAATGGAATAATAATTGTTTTAAATACTTTTAATCCCCAATAAATCTTGGGAAAATTCCCCTAAGTGTGTATTCACATTTGGGACCATATCAGAGCAAAAAACCACCTTGTCCAATTCAAAAATATCCAATCAAACCTTGAAAACAGTTTCAGCACTATTTGAAAAATAGATATAAAAGGGATCTAAAATGACCTATTAAATCCCAAATAATTCTTGGAGGTTTCTCTTAACCATATCTAGCTACCAACATCTTCACCCGATCTTCCCAAGACCAATTTTTGAGACTTGCTTGGAAATCACCAACATAGCAAATCTTGTCTATTTCCAAAGAACTTGATCAACATCAAACCAAACCCTCCTCAAGTCTTCCCCAGCAAGCCTCCACCACCTCATCACCCTCCTGGTTGAGAAGCCATATAGCACGACCACTGTAGCACCATCTCCCCCTTGTCCTCTAGTGTTTGGAGGTAGAGACTGAAGTGGGACAACCACTTATTGCCAAAGGCTCTTGCCACAGCAGTAACCCTTCCTCTCTATAACCTGCATCCAGACTAGATACCACCCTCCACGCCCACAACATCCTCCCCTGGTTTCACCTCCCTCCCTCACTTGCCCCAAATGGACAAAGTCCACCAAGAACCACTCCCCTTCGATATATATGGCCAGAGGCCACCCAGTGCCTCCCCCTGCCCATCATTTGCCCCCTCTGCTCCCTCTTACCACCCTAGCACCCCCACTCCCTCTCCCCTGCTCTGTGTTGCCCAAGAGAAGGAGGAGAAGAAGCCTTGGCTCTTCTCCAAAAATCGAGCAAGGTCCCTCCCCTCCTGCTCTCTCCCTCTTCATGTCACCCTACGGTGACCCCCTTCTCCTCCTCTATCTAACCATGTTCCTCTTTTGGCCCAGGACTGCCCCTACCGTCACTGTCGTCGAGCTCGGTCTCTACCCCTCTCGGTCTCCCTCACGCGGGCCAGATCCCGTCGAGGAAACCCCCGGTGCCGCCCATCCCTGGAGTCCCCTCGATGCGCCGCGTCGCCCTATCGCCTTCCCGTCGCCAGAGATGGCCCCGGTGACGAGGTTTGATCTCGTCAATGCCCATTGTTATGGACTTGGGTTTTGGAGAAGATGGGGATGCTGGAGATCGTGGCACGGTTAACAGACAAGCAACCAGGGGACATGAGATTTACCCAGGTTCAGGCCCCCGGAGGGAAAACCCTACTCCTGCTTGTCTGCTCTTTTATTACGGCGGAACCGAAGGTTACAGGGTGCGCAGATTCGATCTGGCGTGGAGGTGTGTATGTCGTAATCTCAGGGTGTCCCCCTCGTTGGACCCTCCTAGCCTTTATATATGGGGAGGCTAGGTCTTAGGTACCGATACGAGTAGGTTACAAGTTGTATTCGAACTCTAGTCTTGCTCCCCAAGGATCCGAAGGCGTCATGGGCCTTGGCCACCCGAAAATCTTCATGGGCCAGCGTATGTCTGCTGTGGGCCTTCCTGGGGCTGGACCAGGTATGCTGAAGTTACGTACCCGTAGGGTATAACCATGTCACCCGCGTGAGCTCCCTGACCCCGGCGCCACCGCCCCTAGGGTTTCGCCCATTTGTCACCGGCGCGAGGTAGGAGACGACCCACGGCCGTTGATCCTTACTAGATCAAACGGCTGACGGTGCCCAATACCCCTTCGCCTGCTCTGTTCCGCTGATGACCGGGCCCTTCCCGTCAGTGATTTGAATGCTGCTCCCGCCGTGGCCGTGGTCCTTGCTGGGCCGGCCTACGCCGCGCGGCCCAGCTGCCTCTCAGATCCCGGCCCAACGCTGCCCCTTTTCTCTTTTTCTTTTAGTGGTTCTTTAAATCCAGAAGTTGGTCTTTAGATTAAATCATTTCAAAAATGCAAATCAACTTTAAATTACCAGATCTAAATTTTTACATGTTCTATGGAGTATTCCCTACCACCCAGAGCTAGGCTCATACCAATATCTATCTTAGTGTTTTGCTGGAATTAAATATACTAAAATGTGTCATTTACACTAAATAAATTCCTCAATGATCTACACATCTACAAATGGGATGAACCAAAGTTTCTCTGAAAGGATTTCACTATAGCTACCAGCTACAATTTACCTCATGACAAGGTGAACCATGGTTGGGCATTAGTAAAAATAACAAAAACAGTGCATTTCTAGCTTTAGGAAATTCCCTAGGTCAAATCAAAATGGGTATTGACCTAATTCCAAATTCCATTACACCTTCATACCAGTATCTATCAAACCCCTAGGATTCCATAATTTTCTAAGCCCCTGCGGATTTATCATGAATTACTCTGTTCTGGATTAGTTAATGCACTAGATAAATCACTACAGTAGCTATGCAACTCCAAAAATAGTGGTTCTAGCTGGTACTGGGAGGTACTTGCAATACCTATCCATTTCCCTTTATCTCATATCAAAAGCCTCTATAGATTAAATCTGCTGAAAAAGACAAATTGTCTATAGAACTGCCTTTGAGAATTTCCTGAGGGCATTATGGTAAATATTTTGGCATGATTCCAACTCTTAGTGAACAAGTACATCAATACCTACCTAACCACCCAAGCAAATAATTTTTGGAGCTCCAGAACTTTTCTGGTGAATTATTTCCTAAATCTAGAGCTTTTATCACTAGAATATTCCTAAGAAATTATAGAAAAGTGATAAATTAGTGAAACCACTTTTGTTGGCTTCATTTTATCAATACCTACCTGTTGGTATCATTTTTACACAATGTTGTCATACAGAATAGGTCCTTGGTCCAAAACCTCTCTTAGGTAGTTTCTAGACTATAAATCCTAAGGGATTTTCACCCACTTTCCAAGACAAGGCCAATCTTATCAATCCAATCTTCCTAACGCCTACTGATTTGTAAACTTGTATTGTTCATTGCTTGATGTATGTATTGATGTCTGTATGCGTTGTTTTGATTGTGGTCTCGCTTGTTTGCATGTATACACGATAACGACGATACTTGCGCTTGTATTGACGCCAAGAAGAAGAGATCTTATTATTATTGGTATTATTGGGTATTCTAAGAAGAAGTCCAGGGACATATTGCCATATTGCTGATCATCAGGCAAGCCACCTTCTTGCTGATAAGCCTTGCCCTACTATTTTACTTATGCATGTTTTATCTACTGTTTATTAAAACTACATTGTTTTACTATATGTTGATGTATATATGGTAGTGGTTTGGCTCCTCCGAACTATTCACTTTTGTACTATTAAATTCAACCCCCTTGGTGATACCTACTTGTCCCTAGCTGAATAGATGGTGTATATCACCATAACCCTCTAGAGACCCTGTTTTAGCCCAAGCAAAGCTATAGGATGGGAAGACCCCGAAAAAAGTTTTACCAAATGTTTTATGATAAAAACTTGGTGAGGTGGGACCTCCCAAGAGATGATGAGAAAGAAAAATATTTTGTTGAGTGGGCATCCGGAGAGTCTTGATCGGTTACTCGACCCACGATCGGTGAAGATTAGGGTAGCGTACCCGGATGGTGTAGGTAAAGTGTGCAACCTCTGCAGAGTGTAAATCTATTCGAATAGCCGCGTCCGCGGTCATGGACGGTTGGGAAGGTTGCTGTAGAGCAGTGCTGGTTTTGTTTTCAAAAAGGATTTTGGAAAAGCAAAGGATTTGAAACTATTTTGACCATGGGATGGTCGAAAAGGAGAAAGGTTTTGACCATGGGATGGTCGGAAAGGGATGAAAGGAGTTTGGTCGTGGGACGACCGGGAGAAAGGAACAAACGGGTGACCCAGTCCTAAGGTTTTCCAAAACTTTTCAAAACAATTTCCAAAATGCTTTACAAAAGTTTTCAACAAAGATATGTAGATGCTATATCTACAAGAGAAACTATTTGAGAAAAGGACCTCTATTGGAGCCCTCCTACTCCCACAACCATTTTGCATATCCTCTTGTTATTAGTATTCTCTTAAGGTGGTTTGCGAGTACATTCAAAGTACTCACTGACATTGTCCCTGGCTATTAACTTGGTCAGATATCAGGAAGAAGATGATGTTGGCGACTATGCAAGCTAGGACGTTCTCCCAATCAACTGCCCGTAGGTTAAGGCATGGCTCGGGCACTGCGGTTAAGGAATTTCCACTATTGTTCATCAATGTAGCCATGATGGCATGCAAGGTATGATATGTTTTCCTTAATTATCGGATGTTTACTTTGATACTTGTCGGTTATGTCCCACGAGTAACTGATCATGGAATCATGGTTGTATGGATAACAAGGATTCTCGGAGGATTAATCCGGGGGGGCCATAGCATGTGTGATCTTCTCACAAACCACATCTAGAGTCATTGCATGTCTGTTCTTTTCACAAACCACATGGATACACCAGTGTCATTGCATGTGTGTTCTTTCAATAAACCATAGTTGGAGTCATTGCATGTGTGTTCTTTTCATTAACCATAGCCAGAGTCATTGCATGTGTGTTCTTTTCACAAACCTCATATGGATCCACCAGAGTTCATTGCATGTGTGTTCTTTTCAGAAAGCACATATGGATCCACCAGAGTTCATTGCATGTGTGTTCTTTTCACAAACCATGTATGGATCCACCAGAGTTCATTGCATGTGTGTTCTTTTACAAACCACATATGGATCCACCAGTGTCATTGCATGTGTGTTCTTCTCATAATATACATATGGATCTACCAGTATCATTGCATGTGTGTTCTTTCAATAAACCACATATGGATCCACCAGTGTCATTGCATGTGTGTTCTTTCAATAAACCACATATGGATCCACCAGTGTCATTGCATGTGCGTTCTTTCAATAAACCACATATGGATCCACCAGAGTCATTGAAATGTGTGTTCTTTTCATTAACTACAGCTAGAGTCATTGCATGTGTGTTCTTTTCACAAACCACATATAGATCCATGAGAGTCATTGCACGTGTGTTCTTTCACAGACCACATATGGATCCACAAGTGACATTGCATTTGTGTTCTTCTCATAAACCACATATGGATCCCCTAGTGTCATTGCATGTGTGTTCTTTTTATAAACCACAGCTAGAGTCATTGCATGTGTGTTCTTTTCACAAACCAAATATCGATCCACTAGTTCATTGAAATGTGTGTTCTTTTCATTAACCACAGCTAGAGTCTTTGCATGTATGTTATTTTCACAAACCACATGGATCCACCAGAGTCACTGCATGTGTGTTCTTTATATAAACCACAGCTAGAGTCATTGCATGTGTGTTCTTTTCATTAAGCACAGCTAGAGTCATTTCATGTGTGTTCTTCTCACAAACCACATATGGATACACCAGTGTCATTCAAATGTGTGTTCTTTTCATTAACCACGGCTAGAGTCATTGCATGTCTGTTCTTTTCAGAAACCCCATATGGATCCACCAGAGTCATTGCATGTGTATTCTTTTCACCAACCAGATATGGATCCACCAGTGTCATTGCATGTGTGTTCTTCTCACATACCATATCTAGAGTCATTGCATGTCTGTTCATTTCACAAACCACATGGATACAAAAGTGTCATTGTTTGTGTGTTCTTTCAAAAAACCACAGCTAGAGTCATTAAAATGTGTGTTCTTTTCATTAACCACAGCTAGAGTCATTGAATGTGTGTTCTT
Organism: Avena sativa; assembly: GCA_916181665.1. Lineage (NCBI taxonomy): Eukaryota > Viridiplantae > Streptophyta > Magnoliopsida > Poales > Poaceae > Avena > Avena sativa. The sequence goes on from OV702291.1 coordinate 356,061,318, forward strand.
TTCACAAACCACATATGGATCCACCAGAGTTCATTCCATGTGTGTTCTTTTCACAAACCACACATGGATCCACCAGAGTTCATTGCATGTGTGTTCTTTTCACAAACCACACATGGATCCACCAGAGTTCATTGCATGTGTGTTCTTTTCACAAAACACATATGGATCCACCAATGTCATTGCATGTGTGTTATTCTCATAAACCACATATGGATCCAGCAATGTCATTGCATGTGTGTTCTTTCAATAAACCACAAGTAGAGTCATTAAAATGTGTGTTATTTTCATTGACCATAGGTAGAATCATTGCACGTGTGTTCTTTTCACAAACCACATATGGATCCACTAGAGTCATTGCATGTGTGTTCTTTTCACAAACCACGCATGGATCCACCAATGTCATTGCATGTGTGTTCTTCTCATAAACCACATATGGATCCCCTAGTTTCATTGCATGTGTGTTCTTCTAATAAACCACGGCTAGAGTCATTGCATGTGTGTTCTTTTCGAAAACCACATATGGATCCACCAGGATCATTGAAATGTGTGTTCTTTTCATTAACCACAGCTAGAGTCATTGCATGTCTATTCTTTTCACAAACCACATGGATCCAATAGTGTCATTGGATGTGTGTTCTTTCAATAAACCACAGCTAGAGTCATTGCATGTGTGTTCTTTTCACTAACCACAGCTTGAGTCATTTCATGTATGTTCTTTTCACAAACCAAATATGGATCCACCAGAGTCATTGTATCTATGTTCTTCTCACAAACCACATATGGATCCACCAGCGTCATTGAAATGTCTTTTATTTTCATTAACCACAGCTAGAGTCATTGCATGTCTATTCTTTTCACAAACCTCATATTGTTCCATCAAAGGCATTTCATGTGTGTTCTTTTCACAAACCACATATGGATCCACCAGTGTCATTGCATGTGTGTTCTTTTCATTAACCACAGCTAGAGTCATTGCATGCCTGTTCTTTTCACAAACCTCATATGCATCCACCAGAGTCATTGCATGTGCGTTCTTTTCACAAACCACATATGGATCCACAAGTGTCATTGAAATGTGTGTTCTTTTCATTAACCACAGCTAGAGTCATTGCATGTCTGTTCTTTTCAGAAACCTCATATGGATCCACCAGAGTCATTGCACGTGTGTTCTTTTCACAAACCACATATGGATCCACCAGGTTCATTGAAATGTTTGTTCTTTTCATTAACCATAGCTAGAGTCATCTCATGTCTGTTCTTTTCACAAACCACATGGATCCACCAATGTCCTTGCATGTGTGTTCTTTCAATAAACCACAGCTAGAGTCATTGCATGTGTGGTTTTTTCATTAACCACAGCTAGAGTCATTTCATGTGTGTTCTTTTCACAAACCACATATGGATCCACCAGTGAGACTGCATGTGTGTTCTTTTTATAACCACATATGGGTCCACCAGAGTCATTGCATGTCTGATCTTTTCATAAACCACATATGGAACCACCAGTGTCATTGAAATGTGTGTTCTCTTCATTAACCATAGCTAGAGTCATTGCATGTATGTTCTTTTCACAAACCACATATGGATCCACCAGAGTCATTGCATCTGTGTTCTTCTCACAAACCACATATGGATCCACTAGTGTCATTGAAATGTGTAATCTTTTCATTAACCACGGCTAGAGTCATTGCATGTCTGTTCTTTTCAAAAACCTCATATGGATCCACCAGAGTCATTGCATGTGTGTTCTTTTCACAAACCACATATGGATCCACCAGTGTCATTGCATGTGTGTTCTTTTCACAAACCACACATGGATCCACCAGAGTTCATTGCATGTGTGTTCTTTTCACAAACCACATATGGATCCACCAATGTCAATGCATGTGTGTTATTCTCATAAACCACATATGGATCCACCAATGTCATTGCATGTTTGTTCTTTCAATAAACCATAGCTAGAGTCATTAAAATGTGTGTTCTTTTCATTAACCATAGCTAGAGTCATTGCATGTGTGTTCTTTTCACAACCCCCATATGGATCCACTAGAGTCATAGCATGTGTGTTCTTTTCACAAAGAACATATGGATCCACCAGTGTCATTGCATGTGTGTTCTTCTCCTAAACCATATATGGATCCCCTAGTGTCATTGCATGTGTGTTCTTTTAGTAAACCATAGCTAGAGTCATTGCATGTGTGGTCTTTTTGAAAACCACATATGGATCCACCAGGATCATTGCATGTGTGTTCTTTTCATTAACCACAGCTAGAGTCATTTCATGTGTGTTCTTTTCACTAACCACATATGGATACACCAGTGTCACTGGATGTGTGTACTTTGCATAAACCACATACGGATCCACCAGAGTCATTGCTTTTCTGATCTTTTCACAAACCACATATGGATCCACCAGTGTCATTGAAATGTGTGTTCTTTTCATTAACCACAGCTTGAGTCATTGCATGTCTATTTCTTTTCACAAACCACATATAGATCCACCATAGTCATTGGATGTGTGTTCTTTTCACCAACCACATATGGATCCACAAGTGTCATTGCATGTGTGTTCTTGCCACAAACGACAGCTAGAGTCATTGCATGTCTATTATTTTCACAAACCACATGGATCCACCAGTGTCATTGCATGTGTGTTCTTTTAATAAACCACAACTAGAGTCATTGCATGTGTGTTCTTTTCATTAACCACAACTAGAGTCATTTCATGTGTGTTCTTTTCACAAACCACATATGGATCCACCAGAGTCATTGCATGTCTGATCTTTTCACAAACCACATATGGAACCACCAGTTCCATTGAAATGTGTGTTCTTTTCATTAACCATAGCTAGAGGCATTGCATGTATGTTCTCTTTAGAAACCACATATGGATCAACCAGTGTCATTGCATCTGTGTTCTTCTCACAAACCACGTATGGATCCACCAGTGTTATTGAAATGTGTGTTCTTTTCATTAACGACAGCAAGAGTCATTGCATGTATGTTCTTTTCACAAACCTCATATGGATCCACCAGAGTCATTGCATGTGTGTTCTTTTCAAAAATCACATATGGATCCACCAGGGTCATTGAAATGTGTGTTCTTTTCATTAACCACAGCTAGAGTCATTTCATGTCTGTGCTTTTCACAAATCACATGGATCCACCAATGCCATTGCATGTGTGTTCTTTCAATAAACCACAGCTAGAGTCATTGAATGTGTGTTCTTTTCATTAACCACAGCTAGAGTCATTTCATGTGTGTTATTTTCACAAACCTCATATGGATCCACCAGAGTCATTGCATGTGTGTTCTTTTCAAAAACCACAAATGGATCCACCAGTGTCTTTGCATGTGTGTTCTTCTCATAAACCATATCTAGAGTCATTGCATGTCTATTCTTTTCACAAACCACATGGATATAAAATTGTCATTGTTTGTGTGTTCTTTCAAAAAAACACAACTAGAGTCATTGCATGTGTGTTCTTTTCATTAACCATAGCTAGAGTCATTGAATGTGTGTTCCCTTCACAAACCACATGTGGATCCACCAGAGTTCATTGCATGTGTGTTGTTTTCACAAACCACACATGGATCCACCAGAGGTCCACCAGAGGTCATTGCATGTGTGTTGTTTTCACAAACCGCATATGGATCCACCAATGTCATTGCATGTGTGTTATTCTCATAAACCACATATGGATCCACCAATGTCATTGCATGCATGTTCTTTCAATAAACCACAGCTAGAGTCATTAAATTGTGTGTTCTTTTCATTAACCATAGCTAGAGTCATTGGATGTGTGTTCTTTTCGCAAACCACATATGGATCCACCAGAGTCATTGCATGTGTGTTCTTTTCACAAAGCACATATGGATCCACCAGTGTCATTGTGTTGGGTCCGCAGCATAGAAAACAAAAAAATTCCTACGATGAGAACTATATGCCAAGATCTATCTACTAGATATAGAGCAATGGGTGGACATACATCCATGGAGAAGTTACCCTCGAAGACAACGAGTTTTGTTAACGAGTAGGAACTTGTGGTTGATGTAGTCGTACGCTTGCCGATCTCAAGATCGTTTGGAAGTCTGAGTGCCACAAATCAGCAGCGCATCCGTCCTCGCACACACGTTCAAGCCACCGGACAACCTCCACCTCCTCGCTCTAGTGAATCAGCAGAAGCAGCAACTCCTTCCAGACGCAAGGCCACCGGGAACATGTATCTCGCTAATCCGAGACCATAGGGGAATATCTAGAGGGGGAGAGAGATCCTCCATCAGGAGGTGTGGTTTGTGAGAGGGGAGAGAGGGTATTTATATATGAGGGAGGGAGACCCCTCCCCTCCCATAGCCGGCGCATGAGGGGGGGACTCCTCCCCTCCTTCATTCATGTGGTGAACCTCCACTCACATAAACATGGCCTCCACCCAAAATCCCACTCACATGTATTTAATTTCCACCAAATTAAATGCAACTCTCAATTTAATAAAACTCTTTTATTTATTTTATTCAGAATTTTGTTAATTACTTTAATTAACAAACATTCACATAAAACCCCTTGCAAAATTTCAATATCACATGCAGAACCACTTTTTGCAATTTCACCCAAAACAATTCCGGTTTCTATCGAAACAATTCTTGTTTCTATCGAAACATTTCCTGCGCTTTGCAAACCTTTTGTCTAGAACATATGTGCTCCTAAATGGTGTCCGGCAACCCTTAAGTGTGTCACCCTACGGTTCACGAATAATGTAGACATGATTGAGACTCCTCTCAGATCAATAATCAGAAGCGGGACCTGGAGATCCATACTGACTCCTGCATATTCAACAATGACTTCTGTGACCATGAGAACCTTTAATGTCAGAAATTTAATCCATTTGTCTCATGATATAATACATGTCCGAGATTCGATCATCGGTATCCAAATACCTAGTTTGATCTCGTTACCGACATGCACTCTTTTCTTGTTCCCGTGATATAACATTCTAGTGATCATATCACTTGCTTGCAATCTATCTTAATGTGATATCACCGAGAGGGACCAAAGTATATCTATCCATTATCGGGATTGAAAAATTCCACTCTTGATCCATGAGCCTCAACATAACACCTTCATAGCACTGAACCCACCTTTATAGTCACCCTGTTACGGTGTGACGTTTGATGTTATCAAGATACTCTTCCGGTGTTAGCAATTAACATGATCTCATGGTCTAAGGACTAAGACTACTTTGTATGATGTTATAGCAATATAAACATAATGACTTGATCATAATGCTATACTTCGGATGAATGTTCATCACATCATTTCACAAATGCTATGACCTTGTTATTAACAACATCCAATGTCCATCATCAGGAAACCTTGATCATCTTGTTAATCAACAAGCTAGTCTATAAGAGAGGCATAACTAGGAACCCTTTTTGTTTATTAAACACACATGTATTGATGTTTCCTATCAATACAATTATAGCATGCACAATAAACATCTATCATATACAAGGAATATATAATAACAACTTTATTATTGCCTCTCAGGGCATATTTCCTTCAGTATCCCACTTGCACTAGAGACAATAATCTAGTTTACATAGTGATAAATCTAACACCCATGGAGTTCTGGTGTTGATCATGTTTTGCCCTAGGGAGTACTTTAGTGAACGGATGAGCTACATTCAGGTCCGTGTGCACTTTACAAATCTTTATATCTCCATCCTTGACATGCTCATGGATGGAGTGAAACCAGCGCTTAATATGCTTTGAATTCTTGTGAGACCTTGGTTCCTTAGCGTTGGCTATGGCTCCATTGTTGTCACAATAGATCACCATTGGGTCCAACGCACTAGGAACCACACCTAGTTTCGTTATGAACTCCTTCATCCAAACCGCTTCCTGCGCCGCTTCTGAAGCAGTAACATATTCCGCCTCCATCGTTGATCCAAGCACCACAGGTTGTTTGGAGCTCCTCCAACTAACTGCTGCTCCGTTCAAGAGAAATACGTATCCGGATTGAGACTTAGAGTCATCCGGATCAGTGTCAAAGCTAGCATCGACATAACACTTAGCGACTAGCTCTTCTTCACCTCCGTATACAAGAAACATATCCTTAGTTATTCTTAAGTACTTAAGGATATTCTTGACTGCTATCCAGTGTTCCGAACCTGGATCAGATTGGTACCTACTAGTCAAACTTACTCAATGTCTTGCCTTGCAACATAGGTAAGAACCCCTTCTTACTTCCGTCCATATTAAACTTCTTTAATATCTTATCAAGGTATGTACTCTGCGATAGCCCAATTAAGCGTCTTGATCTATCTCTATAGATTTTAATGCCCAATATATATGAAGCTTCACCAAGGTCCTTCATCGAAAATTTGCTATTTAGATAACTTTTTAACACTGTTTAAAAGATCTATATCATTTCCAATCAATAATATGTCATCCACATATAATATCAGAAATGCCACATTGCTCCCACTCACTTTCTTGTAAATACAAGCCTCAACATAAGTTTGGACAAATCCAAACTCTTTGATCACTTCATCAAAGCGGAGATTCCAACTCCGGGATGCTTGCTTCAGTCCATAGATGGATCGCTGAAATTTGCACACCTTATCAGCTAACATAATCCTAACCGACTTAAGCATCGCTACAGGAGAGAATGTCTCATCGTAGTCAACTCCTTGAATTTGTCGAAACCCCTTTGCGACAAGTTGAGCCTTATAGATGGTTACATTACCATCAGCATTAGTTTTTCTTTTGAAAATCCATTTATTCTCAACGGCCTTTCAATCGTGAGGTAAGTCCACCAAGGTCCAAACCTGGTTTTCTTACATGGATTCCATCTCGGATTTCATGGCTTCTAGCCATTTGTTGGAATCAGGGCTCATCATCACTTCTTCATACGTCACAGGGTCATCTATTTCATCAATCATGAAATTCATAACAGGATTGCCGTACAGTTCAGGAGCTACACGTGTCCTACTTGACCTGCGAGGTTCGGTAGTGTCCTCTTTCGGAGTTTCATGATCAATATCATTAGCTCTCTCTTCATTAGGTGAAGTCAACTCCGAAACAACTTCCGGTGTTGCGCTACTCGCCAATTCATGAAGAGAAGGTTCAATAACCTCTTCGAGTTCCACCTTCCGACTACTCACACCTTTCGCGAGAAACTCCTTCTCAAGAAAGGATCCATTCTTGGCAACAAAGACCTTGCCCTCGGATCTGTGATAGAAGGTATACCCAATCGTTTCCTTAGGGTATCCTATGAAGACGCATTTTTCTGCTTTGGGTTCGAGTTTATTCGGTTGAAGTTTCTTCACATAAACATCGCATCCCCAAACTTTAAGAAATGATAGCTTAGGTTTGTTTCCAAACCATAATTCATACGGTGTCTTTTCAACAGATTTAGATGGTGACCTATTTAAAGTGAATGTAGCGGTTTCCAGTGCATAACCCCAAAATGACAGTGGCAAGTCAGTCAGAGACGTCATAGATCGAACCATATCCAATAAAGTACGATTACGATGTTCTGACACACCATTACGTTGTGGTGTTCCGGCAGGCGTAAGTTGTGAAACTATTCCACAGTATTTCATATGTGTGCTAAACTCGTAACTAAGATACTCTCCTCCACGGTCGGACCACAGAAATTTGATCTTTCTGTTACGATGATTTCCACTTCATTCTGAAATTCCTTGAACTTTTCAAAGGTTTCAGACTTACTAAATAGATATACCCGTATCTACTCAAATCATCTGTGAAAGTAACAAAATAATGATATCCACCTCGCGCCGACACACTCATTGGTCCGCACACATCATTATGTATGATTTCCAATAAATCTGTCACCCATTCCATTGAACCGGAAAACGGCGTTCTAGTTATCTTGCCCATAAGGCATGGCTCACATGTATCAAATGATTCAAAATCAAGTGATTCCAAAAGTCCATCAGAATGGAGTTTCTTCATGTGTTTAATGGCAATATGACCTAAACGGCAGTGCCACATATATGCAGATATATCATTATCAAGTTTAATCCTTTTAGCATCAACATTATGAATATGTGTAATACTACTATCGAGATCCAACAGAAATAAACCATTCAACGCAGGTGCATGACCATGAAAGATATTATTCATAATAATCGAACAACCATTGTTTTCAGACTTAAACGAATAACCACTTTGCATCAAACACGATCCGGATACAATGTTCATGCTCAGTGTAGGCACCAAATAACAATTATTCAGGTTTATAACTAATCCGACGGCATATGGAGAGGCAGCATTCCGACGGCGATCACATCAACTCTTGATCCATTGCCGACCCGCATCATGACCTCATCCCTTGCTAGTTGTCGCTTGTTCCACAGCCCCTGAACCGAGTTACATATATTAGCAACCGATCCCGTATCAAATACCCAGGTGCTACTCGAGTACTAGTCAAGTACACATCAATAACATGTATATCACATATACCTTTGTTTTCCATGCCGGCCTTCTTGTCCGCCAAATACTTGGGGCAGTTGCGCTTTCACTGGCCAGTCCCCTTGCAATAGTAGCACTCAGTATCAGACTTAGGGCCAGCTCGGGGTTTCTTTTTAGGCGCAGCAACAGATTTGCCACCCTTCTTTCCCTTCTGCTTGCCTTTCTTGTCCTTCTTGAAACCGGTGGTCTTATTGATCATCAACACTTGATGTTCTTTCCTAATCTCCACTTGTGTAGTCTTAAGCATTGACAGAAGCTCGGGAACAGACTTCTTCATGCCCTGCATATTATAGTTCATCACGAAGCTCTTGTAGCTAGGTGGCAGAGATTTGAGAACATGATGTATGCCTAAGTCAATGGGAATCATTATTCCCAAGGACACAAGCTTATCGGCGTACCCAGACATTTTGAGTACATGCTCACTAACGGAGTTGTTCTCCTCCATCATGCAGCTAAAGAACTCTTCAGAAGCATTATAACTCTCTACGGCAGCATGGGTATCGAAAATCATTTTCAATTCTCCCATGGTATCAAAGGCATTGCCATTTTCGAAACGTTTTCGAAGTTCTGGCTCTAGCCCATATAGTATGCCACAATGAACTAAGTTGTGGTCCTCCTGACGAGTTATATAGACATTCTTTTCCTCATCAGGAGCATTAGGAGCTGGTAGGGGGCCTAGCGGCGCTTCTATCACATATTGCTTTTGTGCAGCAGTGACGAGAATCCTCAAATTCATAGCCCAGTTGGTGAAGTTGCTACCATTCGCAGCAAGCTTCTCTTTCTCCATGAACACATTGAAATTAAAAGCAGGTGGTGCCATCGACAACAGAACTGGTAAAGTATATTTAGACTAAGTTTATGATAGATTGAGTTCAACTAATCCAAATTACTAATGAAATCCCACTCAAAAACGACATCCCTCGTGTCCTTTTGGTGATTACATGAACCAAATCCACTACACCAAGTCCGATCATCACGTGAGTCGGTGTAGCTTCAAAGGCGAGCATCTATATGGGCATCATATCAACTATATGACTCATGCTTAACCTTTCGGTCCGTGTTCCGAGGCCATGTATGTACATGCTAGGATCGCCAAGTAAGAACCTTAGTATTTGCGTGTGTAAAACTGTCTTACACCCGTTGTATGAAAGGGTAGAGTCAAAAACACCCGATCATCACGTGATGCCTCAAAACACGATCCACAAAACGGTGCATACTTAAGGAAGAACACATTTTATCTTGATATCTAAGTGAGGGATCATCTTATAATGCTACCAAAAGCGCCAAACTAGCAATATAAGATGCTAACATTTAATGTGTGAAGTGAGATGATATGGTCCATGCATTTGATCTCTATCATTTGCGTCGTGGTATGATCTCTATCATTCCTTTGTGTGTAAGGCCAAGGTATATGGAACTTACACGTTAAGTGAGTTGTAAGAGTATCTATCATATATCTACTTACAACAATACCATATCAAGACACTAGCCTAGCAACGATCTAAACTAGACGCCTCTAATTTATCAATTGCAAGTTTTACGTGGCTTAAGGCTTTCGGAGATAGAACCGGTCTTACCTACGAACATGAACTACAACAAGGATAACCACGTTATTAGCAACTTGTTGTAAATCAGATATTGACTATAGTAGGAGAGACAGACACCCGCTAGCCACTTATGCAAAACTAGTTGCATGTCAGTCGTGGAACCGGTCTCATGTATGATGACATGTAAGGTTGGTCCGGGAAGCTTCATCCCACTATGCCACCAATATCCAAAATACGTAGAAGATGCAATAACATGATTATCATCGCCCACATATAAACATATGTGTACTACCCGTGCAAAGCACCTACGCATAGATCAGGATCTGATACCACCGTTGGGTTCGTAGCATAGAAAACAAAAAAATTCCTACGATGAGAACTATATGCCAAGATCTATCTACTAGATACAGAGCAAAGGGTGGACATACATCCGTGGAGAACTTACCCTCGAAGACAACGATTTTTGTTAACGAGTAGGAACTCGGGGTTGATGTAGTCGTACGCTTGCCGATCTCAAGATCGTGTGGAAGTCCGAGCACCGCAAATCAGCAGCGCATCCGTCCTTGCACACACGTTCAAGCCACCGGACAACCTCCACCTCCTCGCTCCAGTGAATCAACGAAAGCAGCAACTTCTTCCAAACGCAAGGCCACCAGGAACATGTATCTCGCTAATCCGAGACCATGGGGGAATATCTAGAGGGAGAGACAGATCCTGCACGAGGAGGTGTGGTTTGTGAGAGGGGAGAGGGGGGCTTTATATAGGAGGAAGGGAGACCCCTCCCCTCCCATAGCTGACACATGAGGGGGGGGACTCCTCCCCTCCTTCATTCATGTGGTGAACCTCCACTCACATAAACATGGCCTCCACCCAAAATCCCACTCACATGTATTTAATTTCCACCAAATTAAATGCAACTCTCAATTTAATAAAACTCTTTTATTTATTTTATTAAGAATTTTGTTAATTACTTTAATTAACAAACATTCACATAAAACCCCTTGCAACATTTCAATATCACATGCAGAACCACTTTCTGCAATTTCACCCAAAACAATTCCGGTTTCTATCGAAACAATTCTTGTTTCTATCGAAACATTTCCTGCGCTTTGCAAACCTTTTGTCTGGAACATATGTGCTCCTAAATGGTGTCCGGCAACCCTTAAGTGTGTCACCCTACGGTTCGCGAATAATGTAGACATGATTGAGACTCCTCTCAGATCAATAATCAGAAGCGGGACTTGGAGATCCATACTGACTCCTGCATATTCAACAATGACTTCTGTGACCATGAGAACCTTTAACGTCAGCAATTTAATCCCTTTGTCTCATGATATAATACATGTCCGAGATTCGATCATCGGTATCCAAATACCTAGTTTGATCTCGTTACCGACATGCACTCTTTTCTCGTTCCCGTGATATAACATTCTAGTGATCACATCACTTGCTTGCAAGCTATCTTAATGTGATATCACCGAGAGGGCCCAGAGTATATCTATCCGTTATCGGGATTGTAAAATTCCACTCTTGATCCATGAGCCTCAACATAACACCTTCATAGCACTGAACCCACCTTTATAGTCACCCTATTAGGTGTGACGTTTGATGTTATCAAGATACTCGTCTGGTGTTAGCAATTAACATGATCTCATGGTCTAAGGACTAAGACTACTTCGTATGATGTTATAGCAATATAAACATAATGTAACTACCTCGGTAAATTACGCTCCTAGTTACAAGCCTGGATGAGCGGAAATGGTTAGAATAGTACGGTGGGGCCCAAATGCCACTCACAGGTAGACCTTTCGACCGTCCTAACCATTTCCAAACATCGGGACAAGGACGGGCGGCGTAATCGGCAGGCGAAGGGATCAACTACATACACAAATGAGTATGTATGCAAGCCACCATACAATGGTTCTCAGAGTCATTCCATCTAAAAAGAAAGGAAATATAGCAACGCCATACGGCAAGATCCAAATATCCTAGATAGATATAATAGTTTAGGATATCTCCTCATACATCAAACATCAGAGTATCAGGCGAAAGCGGAAGACAAAATCCGAGTACGGATAAGAAGCAAATCGGCATAAGATGCCCCATAAATAAACACATCCCGCTCACAGATCTCACGGATCCCCGTTCCCGGAATCTCTACACCGAATGATCGTTGCCCACATCGTTCGTCTCCTCCACCCAGTATCCATCTTGCGAGCTTACCTGTGCATCTGAATCAAACAATTTATCGTGTGAGACCCTAGGGGTACTCAGCAAGTCTTTATGCCTCTAAAGGGGACACAACCTGGGGTGACGCAATTGCAGCAAAAGATAAACCTTAACAATTCTGTAGATACTCGCTAACCATCCGCCTAACCATAGATAGACGGATGTCCGTGAATTAATAACAACAGTTATAACGGTAATATTAACAGATCCATCCTCCTCCCCGCTTACCGACGAGGAAGCGGACGAACAACCCCCCCATCCGTTGGCAGTTTTATTATCCATTCCATGAGTGTTGCACTATTTACTAGTCAGGTACTTAGTCAAATTAAAAGCAGTACTTTAATTATTCTTGTCTATGATCGAGAAACTGTGCTCCAAGTCGTCCATAACCGCGGACACGGCTTTCAGAAAGTTTTACCCTGCAGGGGTGCACAAATAGCAACACACACTCGATCAACCTCGGAAAAACAAAATCAAAACCAACGAGGCAGTCACGACAAAGCGATCACAGGATTCAGAAATATTTCAGGGGGCCACCCCATTAAGCTACCCGCAACGAAGCTGGCCGGCTACGAGACGGACTCAAGGTTTGTGTGGCCGACTGTAAACGACTGGGAACCCGAAAGTGTGACTGGGCTTGTCGATACAGCGAAAACGTGTCACGGCCCTAAACAGTACAGGTGCAGTACCTCGCACAATTTAAATAAAGCAGTAAAGCATGGCATAAGTACAGGATAGTAAATAAAACCTCAAACTAGTTTGTGGCCCCAAGAAATAAGAATGAATCAAGCTCTGGCTCAAGGGGGTTCATAAGCCTCCCGGATGTGCATAGCGCGAATATTCACGGAACAGGAATCAAGTACTCGGGGTCCTACGGGACACAAGTGAGCCTGAAAAACCAAATAGCGAATATGGCTCACCGATGCCACTTTCATTAGTTATCCCATTACTACTCAGGTTAAGTTGTTTAGGTACCTCGTTATCCATCCGACACTCACATACCCTACACATGCTGTTCTACGACCCGCATGGCTCAAAAAACTCCTGTAGTAATGGCTCATGGGATGGAGGAACAAGCTTCAGTGGGGTTTAAAAGTAAAGGCTATGCAGTACTTGGGATCCAATTTAATGCAATCGTGACTCAATGATGCAAGAATAAGATAGAGGCAATAGGTACTATATGTATGCAAGCATGTGGTAGTTCTTGCCTGGCACCTCAGTTGAAGCGAGAGTCGGATATGGGTAGTGCTCCTGGGATTCCTAATATATCCCCTGCTCGGCGTCTATTCGAAGAAGAACCAAACAAACAAGGGCCAACATAAATAAAGTGCACAAGCATATGAATAAAATGCGACAAGCAAACAATCATGCCATGATGAATGATGCACAATTGGCATGGCATTAATGTAGCATGGCATGGGTGAGGTGTGGAATACAATAATAAAGCCTTTTATTGAGTTTTGACCACATTTTATCCTCATATTAGTTGCTGTACACTTTATATTTATATGATGCATGCTGCAATTCAGAACATGGAATGCATAAATAGAAAGGTCTCGTCGAGCTAATCATTTTAGACATATTATTTGTTAAATTTGGAGTTATAAAACAAAAGTTATTAATTAATTAAGGTAAAGGGCATTTTATTGTAATTTTAATCAACTTGGAAAATAATGTGTTCAAAATATATTTTGAAGGCCATATTTTAATTCCTCACATTTTTCTGATTTGAAAACATATATTATTTGTATTATTTGAAATTATAATTTAAAAGTTATTTGAAAACAGATTTAAATTTGAATTTGAATTAATTTGAAAAAGATTTAAATTAAAACAGGAAACAGAGAAATCCTTTTGTTACTCGACCAGACTTAGCCACAGTCAGTGACAAGTGGGGCCAACCTGACCTGGCGAAGCAGCGCGCAGAAAGGGGTTCCTCATCGCGGCTGCTGCCAGCCACAGAGGCCGACGGGTGGGGTCAGGGCCACAGGGGTCCACGTGACAGAGGGGGATACCGACGTGGCTGGCAGGAGGGGGGGTACCGGACCACGGGTTGAGGCTAAGATACTACGGGGGGTTTTTGCAAAAGGCCGGGGAGGCTGACTGGTGGGCCACGAGGTACCGCGGGTTGAGCGAAAAGCAAAAGAGGGGGTTTTCTGTAAAACGACACGGCTCGCACTATGCTTCTTCTCTGAATCAACTGACGACAGATCGATGCTCGTCTGGCGCGGCGCGTGGGGCTCGAACACGCGACCTGGGCGTGCGCGCGGAGGCGGCCACCGCTGGGCTAGGGCGGGGTAGGTGTTAGGGGGTCAGGCGCGACCTAGGTAGGGTTTTGTGCGACGTGGGAGCGAGCAGACGCGCGCGCTCGTCGGTGCACCGAGGGTGTACGACAGAAAGATCAACGCAACCAGGAAACGACGATGATGGCGAGGGTGTCTAGGAGGTTGCGGGGCTCATCGAGAGGCTGTTGGAGGCGGTGGATCGGGCAGGGGAGCGGTCGATCGACGATAAAGCAGAGGCCGGCGGAGCTAGGGTTTCGCGTCGGAGCGGCGTCGGCCTGGTGGCTCTGGTCCTCCTCCTCCTCGCTGGTATGGTCCAGGTGAAGCAGGGTAGTGCTCCATGGCTCCTCGATCACCTCCTCGATGTTTCCACCGGCTGGAGCGACGGGGGCGACGTGGTGTTGGCGGCGGCGGCGGCTGCTGGTGACCGGAGCGGTAGCAGGGGAAGGAGGGGGCGCTCTGGGGCGGATCTGGCGAGGCAGAGAGGTGGGAGAAGAGGGAGTGTTAAAGCAGAGAGGGAGGGGGTGCCGTGGGGGAGTGGGTAGGGTTAAAGGTGGCTCCTCCACCTTTTTCTCCTTCCTCTCCTCACGTGCTCGGGTGGGGCTCGGCCAGGGCAGGCAGGGGTGGCTTCCAGGTGGGGCAAGGTGAGGCCAGGGAGGCAGGGGGAGGCTCGGGCTGGTGCAGGGAGAGACAGCTAGAGAGAGAGAGAGGAGTAGGCTCGGGTTAGATCTAGGTTTGGCTAGGGGGAGCCTCGGGTTAGGGTTTGGTACTAGGGTTGGGTAGATGGGTGGGCCAGGGTGGCCAGGTGGGGCCAGCTAGGAGGGGCTCGGCAAGGAGAGACCAAGGGGAGGGTTAGGCTTAGATGGGGGTGTGGTTAGAGAGGATGGTAAAGAGAGAGGCGAGATGAGTGGTATGGTTTAGGGTTTAGAGAGAGAGACAAGATGGGGTGGCTTTCTTTTTGACAAGATCAAGCATGATTATGACAAGTTCAAGCAAGATATAGCCAAAAGAGAGAAGAGAAGGAAAAGGTGGTGAGGTATGGATGGAGATGGGGATGGGGTTTTAGATGCTTGCATGCATCAAGCAAGATCAAGCATAAGGGGTAGAGAGAGATATGGGGAAGATCCAAATAAAAACCAGAAACTAGAATGGGGTGGTTCTTGCATGGGCCATGCATAAATGATTAATACCATGCTTATTTTTGTGAAAACAAGATTATTTTCATGGCATTATTCTTATGCATTTCCAAAAGTGGAATTAAGCCAAGCAAAAGAATTTAAAAGAAAGTTCCAAGTGGAGTAGATGGAGATGATCACATTTGATTATAATTGGGATTTGCTAGTGTGTATATTCCACTAGATGCCTACTAGTCCCAAAAATATTCCCACATGAGCATAAATCCATAATAATCCATATGGAAGCTAGGAAAAAGGGTTCCACTCACAAGGCATGCAAAGGTGGCCATGTGGCTCTCATATATCAATAATGTGAAAACAACATGATGCTAAGATGAGAGCATGTGGAAATAGAATTGGATCCATCCCAACCCATATGAGCTAGAGGTAAAACCCAAAAGAAAAACAATTGCAAGCTCATGGATAGTGGAATGGTGGAAAGATGGGGTGATGACAAGAAAGGTGGTGGAGTTAAATAAAAGATATGCCCCCAACTCAACTTGGGCATTTAAACAATATATCAACAACCAAATACAATATCAAGAGGCAAATACAATTAATAATGCATATGAGATAAGAACCAAATGGAAAAGGGTTTTATATGATGCTCAAATGCAAGGTGGCATGATGACATGAGCAAGATATAATGATGATGCAACAATTATATATTTGAAGTAGCCATTATATTACTAGACCAAGTAGCATTACAATTGTTAGACAATTGGGATGCTACAACTCTCCCCCACTAAACAGGAATCTCGCCCCAAGATTCTAGGAAGAATAAGAAGACACAAAGAGGGTAGGATACTTGGCACGGAGCTCATCATCACGTTCCCAAGTGGCTTCATCAACGGAATGGTGCGACCACTGCACCTTGCAGAACTTGATGGACTTGTTGCGAGTCCTTCTTTCTGCGACTTCAAGGATTTTAGTGGGGTGTTCTTGATAAGACAGGTCTTCTTGGAGATTGATAAGCTCATGATCCACGGTCCTGCCGGGATCCTTGAAGCACTTCTTGAGCTGAGAGATGTGGAAAACATCATGGACCTTGAGTTTTTCCGGGAGCTCAAGAGCATAAGCAACTTCTCCTCTTCTTCCACGAATTTTGAAAGGACCGATGTATCTAGGAGCCAGCTTTCCTTTGATACCAAAACGGTGCGTGCCTCTCATGGGAGTGACACGAAGGTAAACGAGATCACCAGGGACATACTCCATGTCCGTGTGCTTCCTGTCATAATTGCTCTTCTGGCGACTTTGAGCAATCCTCAGATTTTCAAGAATGATGTGAACCTTCTCCTCCGCTTGAGTCACAATGTCAGGGCCAAACAAAATCCTTTCACCTGCACCCGACCAACCAATCGGAGTTCTGCATTTGCGACCATAGAGAGCCTCAAATGGTGCCATCTTTAGACTTTTCTGGAAGCTGTTGTTGTAAGAGAATTCAGCATAAGGAAGACATTCTTCCCACTTGATGCCAAAAGAGATGACGCAAGCACGAAGCATATCCTCCAGAATCTGATTGATCCTTTCAACTTGTCCTTGCGACTGAGGGTGGTAAGCTGTGCTGAAGTTCAACTTTGTTCCCAAAGCATTTTGGAAACTTTCCCAGAACTTGGAAGTGAAGATGCTTCCACGGTCTGAACTAATCTCAAGCGGAACCCCATACAGAGAGACAATTCTGTTGATATAGAGCTCAGCCAACTGAATTGCAGAAATTGTGTTCTTGACGGGGAAGAAGTGAGCCACTTTAGAAAGCCTGTCAATGACAACAAAGATTGCATTGTTGCCCTTCTGCGACCTTGGAAAACCAGTGATGAAGTCCATCTCTACTTTCTCCCATTTCCATTCCGGGGGTTTCAATGGCAGTAGAAGACCGGAAGGTTTTTGATGAATAGCTTTCACTCTGCGGCAGACATCACACTCCGAGACATACTTGGCACAATATCGTTTCAAACCCGGCCACCAATATTGTGTTTTCAAGTCCATGTACATCTTTGTGCTGCCAGGGTGGATAGAAAGAACAGAATCATGCGCCTCCTTGAGAACTTGCTCTCTCAAACCCGGGTAGTTCGGAACAAACATCCGGTGTTCAAAGAAAAGCGTGCCTTGATCATCGACGTGGAAGGACTCATACTTCGGAAGCTGGAGTTTGGAGATGATCTTTCTGGTGTACGGATCACCAAGCTGAGAAGAGTGAAACTTTTCTTCCAAGAGAGGGGTTGCTAGAAGGTTCATGAGATACCCTTGTTCCACAATTTCAAGGTTGAGCTGCCGGAATTTCTCGCACAAGAGAGGTTGTTGTTCTTCCATCATGAGGTTGTTGGCATAATCTTTGCGGCTGAGCGCATCGGCCATGACATTAGCTTTGCCCGGAGTGTAGTTGATGGTCAAATCAAAATCATTGATTGCTTCAATCCATCTCCTCTGCCGAAGGTTGAGATCAGGCTGAGTGAAGATATACTTCAGACTCTTGTGATCAGAAAAGATTTCACAACGGTTGCCAAGCAAGTAGTGCCTCCATACTTTCAAAGCAAAGACAACTACTGCGAGCTCGAGGTCATGTGTAGGATAGTTGATCTCATGCGTCTTCAACTGTCGAGAGGCATAAGCAACAACTTGTTTTTCCTGCATAAGGACCGCACCCAATCCTTGCAAAGAGGCGTCACAGAATATCTGGAAAGGCTTGGATGTGTCCGGAGGAACCAAGACTGGTGTGGAAGTGAGCTTCTCTTTGAGTGTCTCAAAGCTTGCTTGACATGCAGGAGTCCAAAGGTATTCCTTGCCTTTCTTGAGGAGATCGGTAAGAGGCTTCGCTATCTTCGAAAAGTTCTGAACGAAGCGACGGCAATAACTAGCCAAACCAAGGAAACTCCGCACTTCTTTGACATTAACAGGAGGAAGCCATTCAACAATTGTCCTTACAGTTTCCGGGTTGACGGCAATGCCCCTGGCAGAGATGACGTGACCCAGATAGGTTACTAGAGGCAGCCAAAACTCACACTTGGAGAACTTTGCATACAAGCGGTTCTCGCGAAGCTTGTTTAGGACACACCGAAGGTGTTCTTCATGTTCTTCCTGTGACTTAGAATAGACTAGGATGTCATCCAGATAGACCACAACGAACTTAGATACTCCATGAAAACCGAGTTCATAAGCCTTGAGAAGGTGGCAGGTGCGTTGGTGAGACCAAAAGACATGACCGTGTACTCATACAGGCCATAGCGGGTGGTGAAAGCTGTTTTAGGAACATCTTCCTTGCGAATCTTGATTTGGTGATAACCACTTCTCAAGTCAAGCTTAGAGAATACCACAGCTCCAGCTAGCTGATCGAAGAGATCATTAATCCGCGGAAAGGGATATTTATTCTTGATGGTTTTAGCATTGAGAGCCCGATAGTCAACACAAAGTCTATCAGTCTTGTCTCGCTTCTTCACAAAGATTGTTGGGCTACCCCAAGAAGAAGTACTATGTTGAATGAAACCCAACTTCTCTTGTTCATCAAGATGACGTTTGAGTTCAGCCAACTCAGCAGGACCCATTTTATAAGGCCGCTTGGAGATAGGAGCGGTACCAGGTTCAAGCTCAATTACAAACTCAACCTCACGATCCGGAAGCATACCTGGCAACTCTTCAGGAAAGACATCTGGGAACTCACAGACCACCGGAACACTCTGAATAGCTTCCATAGCATCATCATTCAGAGCCGCCAAAGAGAAAAGCTGGATAGCAGGAGTCAGACTTGGAGAATAGACTATATGGCCTTCAGGAATCTTCAGAGAAACCGAGCGTTCAGCACAATCAATCACAGCTGCATTTGCTGTCAACCAATCCATGCCCAAGATGACATCAATGTCAGAGTTGCCCAGAAAGATTAAGGACGCCGAGAATGAAGAGCCACCAATCTCAATTTTATTGCCATGGCTGATATGAGCAGCCCTCATGTTTGAACCAGGAGATTGTACCACCAGACGATGTGATAAAGGAACCTTATCCAGATCATGCTCTTGCGCAAACTTATGCGAAACAAGAGAATGCGAAGCACCAGAATCAAACAAAACTCGTGCAGGGACTGAGTTAATGGGAAGCATACCCATCACAACTCCAGGTGCATGCTCAGCTTGAGCGGCGTTGACACAGTTGGCACAAGCAACAGTAGAACCGGGCTTGGTGTTGATGTTGAGAGCCCGAGGTGGTGGTGCACGAACCATAGGAGAGCTTGCCGCAGATCTTGGAGGTGGTGGAGGAAGAGCTTTGTTTTTCATCGGACAGTTCCAGTACTGATGCCCAGTGTCTCCACAAGTGTAACAAGCACCAGGTGGACGTGGAGCAACGTAGCCAGGGACTCCGCCAGGCGCTCCAGGGTAGTGGTGGTTGTAGCCCCTGGGAGCAGCAGTGAGGAAGTTTGGTGGCCTTGCCGCGAAGCTTGAAGGTCTTGGTGGAGCCGGGAGCGACGGTGGGGTGTTAGGAACCCAGACACGACGCTTAGAAGGAGTTGACATAGCTGAAGAGCTTGCTGCATCACGGTTGTGTTTCTTTGACTCCTCAAACACTTGCCTACTTGCTTCTTCCTGCAGAGCTGTATGCTGAAGTTCCAGAAAAGACGTCGGCCTTGCATGTGTGATTGCATATTTAATCGATGCATTGAGCCCTTGCCGGAACCTCTTTTGCTTCTTCTTGACATCAGAGATCTCATCGCCACCATAACGAGAAAGGTTCATGAAGTTCCTGATGTAGGTATTGACATTGTCATTGCCCTGCTTGAGGTTGAGAAACACTTCCTTCATTCTCTCCATGACAATTTCTGACAGATACTGCTCTTTGAAAGCTCCAGTGAACTATCCCCAAGTAGGCTGAAAACCAGTGCAGTTTGCCTTCAGGTAATTCTCCCACCAGAGAGCTGCATCTCCCTTCAGAAGGTGAGTAGCACACTTTACCCATTCTTGCTCAGGAACATCAGCAGTCGCCAGTAACCTTGACATCTCACGCAACCAATCATCAGCATCAAGTGGTTGATCAGAAACATCAAATTGGCGTGGGTTGAAATTCAGGAAGCTTTTGATGTCTCCTCGCTTGAGAGGTGGAGGTAGCGGAACAAACTCATTCCTCCTGACACTTTCTTCAAAACGCTGCTGGTTCTGCTGCATTGCTGCCAAGGCATTGGCGATGCTTGACAATGCTGCCCCCAGTTCAGGTTGTATGTCCTCCTCAGAACGGCGTGGTGGTGCCATCCTGTGATTGATATAAAACACAAGTCAGTACTATGATGGAGAATAAAAAATAATCCAAAATAGTACCAAGATGGAATTAATCAAGATTAAAGGATACAATTTACTAAGATGATATTAAAATATCACAAAGTTCAAAGCACCTAGAAGGTATTAAGCATATCGCACACGACTGAAAAGGAGTGTGGTACACAGATATCTCAAAGAAAATTTTTCCACAAATTTCGGCATTAAAATACCAATAGATGCGCAAAATCACTTAACGAATCAAGATTAGTGACTCTACCAATTCAATATACAAGAGCGAATGATAAGAGTGGTGGTATGGTCACGACTCCATCCCGCACTCAAATCATTACTCCGCACATGAATAAGTAAAACACATATCCCAACACCTTCTTCTCACGGTGAACCTAAAGATTAGCGACTACGGAAACAAACATCCCAAACAAGATAGCGTCGGATAACAAAGAGTAAGACAGATTGCGGCGGTGTACAACGAATCAGATAGATCGCGTCAGTTTGCAAAAGCCTGTCGGTATGGAATGTACCAACAGTTGATAACCAAAAGGCCGATAAAGATAACAACTTGGATGCAACAGATAGACAAGGGATTACACACACACACACAGACACAACCTATGGTACTACGGAACCCAGAACACGTGAATCCTAGTTTGAATTTTAAGAAGAGGATTGAAAACGTTACACTTCCTTACCAGAAAAGGGTGGTGGGTGGGTAAGAAGAAAAGTGGAAGCAGTCCTACTCTCGCGTTTTGTTTTTCCCTAGTATACATAACTACCAAAAATATTTGCTAGACAGACAACGACCATTTGGCTGAGACCTTGAAGGGCGGGATGGCTCTGATACCAATTGTAACTACCTCGGTGAATTACGCTCCTAGTTACAAGCCTGGATGAGCGGAAATGGTTAGAATAGTACGGTAGGGCCCAAATGCCACTCACAGGTAGACCTTTCGGCCGTCCTAACCATTTCCAAACATCGGGACAAGGACGGGCGGCGTAATCGGCAGGCGAAGGGATCAACTACATACACAAATGAGTATGTATGCAAGCCACCATACAATGGTTCTCAGAGTCATTCCATCTAAAAAGAAAGGAAATATAGCAACGCCATACGGCAAGATCCAAATATCCTAGATAGATATAATAGTTTAGGATATCTCCTCATACATCAAACATCAGAGTATCAGGCGGAAGCGGAAGACAAAATCCGAGTATGGATAAGAAGCAAATCGGCATAAGATGCCCCATAAATAAACACATCCCGCTCACAGATCTCACGGATCCCCGTTCCCGGAATCTCTACACCGAATGATCGTTGCCCACATCGTCCGTCTCCTCCACCCAGTATCCAACTTGCGAGCTTACCTGTGCATCTGAATGAAACAATTTATCGTGTGAGACCCTAGGGGTACTCAGCAAGTCTTTATGCCTCTAAAGGGGACACAACCTGGGGTGACGCAATTGCAGCAAAAGATAAACCTTAACAATTCTGTAGATACTCGCTAACCATCCGCCTAACCATAGATAGACGGATGTCCGTGAATTAATAACAACAGTTATAACGGTAATATTAACAGATCCATCCTCCTCCCCGCTTACCGACAAGGAAGCGGACGAACAACCCCCCCATCCGTTGGCAGTTTATTATCGATTCCATGAGTGTTGCACTATTTACTAGTCAGGTACTTAGTCAAATTAAAAGCGGTACTTTAATTATTCTTGTCTATGATCGAGAAACTGTGCTCCAAGTCGTCCATAACCGCGGACACAGCTTTCAGAAAGTTTTACCCTGCAGGGGTGCACAGATAGCAACACACACTCGATCAACCTCGGAAAAACCAAATCAAAACCAACGAGGCAGTCACGATAAAGCGATCACAGGATTCAGAAATATTTCAGGGGGCCACCCCATTAAGCTACCCGCAACGAAGCTGGCCGGATACGAGACGGACTCAAGGTTTGTGTGGCCGGCTGTAAACGACTGGGAACCCGAAAGTGTGACTGGGCTTGTCGATACAGCAAAAACGTGTCACGGCCCTAAACAGTACAGGTGCAGTACCTCGCACAATTTAAATAAAGCAGTAAAGCATGGCATAAGTACAGGATAGTAAATAAAACCTCAAACTAGTTTGTGGCCCCAAGAAATAAGAATGAATCAAGCTCTGTCTCAGGGGGGTTCATAAGCCTCCCGGATGTGGATAGCGCGAATATTCAAGGAACAGGAATCAAGTACTCGGGGTCCTACGGGACACAAGTGAGCCTGAAAAACCAAATAGCGAATATGGCTCAACGATGCCACTTTCATTAGTTATCCCATTACTACTCAGGTTAAGTTGTTTAGGTAGCTCGTTATCCATCCGACACTCACATACCCTACACATGCTGTTCTACGACCCGCATGTGTAAATTTGAATTTGAAAACAGATTTAAATTTGAATTTGAATTAATTTGAAAAAGATTTAAATTAAAACAGGAAACAGAGAAATCCTTTTGTTACTCGACCAGACTTAGCCATAGTCAGTGACAAGTGGGGCCAAGGTGACCTGGCGAAGCAGCGCGCAGAAAGGGGTTCCTCACCGCGGCTGCTGCCAGCCACATAGGCCGACAGGTGGGGTCAGGGCCACAGGGGTCCACGTGACAGAGGGGGATACCGACGTGGCTGGCAGGAGGGGGGTACCGGACCGCGGATTGAGGCTAAGATACTACGGGGGGGGGGGTTGCAAAAGGCCAGGGAGGCTGACTGGTGGGCCACGAGGTACCGCGGGTTGAGCGAAAAGCAAAAGAGGGGGTTTTCTGTAAAACGACACGGCTCGCACTGTGCTTCTTCTCTGAATCAACTGACGACAGATCGATGCTGTTCTGGCGCGGCGCGCGGGGCTCGAACACGCGACCTGGGCGTGCGCGCGGAGGCGGCCACCGCTGGGCTAGGGCGGGGTAGGTGTTAGGGGGTCAGGCGCGGCCTAGGTAGGGTTTTGTGCGACGTGGGAACGAGCAGACGCGCGCGCTCATCGGTGCACCGAGGGTGTACGACAGAAAGATCAACGCAACCAGGAAACGACGACGATGGCGAGGGTGTCTAGGAGGTTGCGGGGCTCACTGAGAGGCTGTTGGAGGCGGTGGATCGGGCAGGGGAGCGGTCGATCGACGATGAAGCAGAGGCCGGCGGAGCTAGGGTTTTGCGTTGGAGCGGTGTCGGCCTGGTGGCTCTGGTCCTCCTCCTCCTCGCTGGTATGGTCCAGGTGAAGCAGGGTAGTGCTCCACGGCTCCTCGATCACCTCCTCGACGTTTCCACCGGCTGGAGCGACGGGGGCGACGTGGTGTTGGCGGCGGCGGCGTCGGCTGCTGGTGGCCGGAGCGGTAGCAGGGGAAGGAGGGGGCGCTCTGGGGCGGATCTGGCGAGGCAGAGAGGTGGGAGAAGAGGGAGTGTTAAAGCAGAGAGGGAGGGGGTGCCGTGGGGGAGTGGGTAGGGTTAAAGGTGGCTCGGCCACCTTTTTCTCCTTCCTCTCCTCACGTGCTCGGGTGGGGCTCGGCCAGGGCAGGCAGGGGTGGCTTCCAGGTGGGGCAAGGTGAGGCCAGGGAGGCAGGGGGAGGCTCGGGCTGGTGCAGGGAGAGACAGCTAGAGAGAGAGAGGAGTAGGCTCGGGTTAGATCTAGGTTTGGCTAGGGGGAGCCTCGGGTTAGGGTTTGGTACTAGGGTTGGGTAGATGGGTGGGCCAGGGTGGCCAGGTGGGGCCAGCTAGGAGGGGCTCGGCAAGGAGAGACCAAGGGGAGGGTTAGGCTTAGATGGGGGTGTGGTTAGAGAGGATGGTAAAGAGAGAGGAGAGATGAGTGGTATGGTTTAGGGTTTAGAGAGAGAGACAAGATGGGGTGGCTTTCTTTTGGACAAGATCAAGCATGATTATGACAAGTTCAAGCAAGATATAGCCAAAAGAGAGAAGAGAAGGAAAAGGTGGTGAGGTATGGATGGAGATGGGGATGGGGTTTTAGATGCTTGCATGCATCAAGCAAGATCAAGCATAAGGGGTAGAGAGAGATATGGGGAAGATCCACTCAAAGATCCAAATAAAAACCAGAAACTAGAATGGGGTGGTTCTTGCATGGGCCATGCATAAATGATTAATACCATGCTTATTTTTGTGAAAACAAGATTATTTTCATGGCATTATTCTTATGCATTTCCAAAAGTGGAATTAAGCCAAGCAAAATAATTTAAAAGAAAGTTCCAAGTGGAGTAGATGGAGATGATCACATTTGATTATAATTGGGACTTGCTAGTGTGTATATTCCACTAGATGCCTACTAGTCCCAAAAATATTCCCACATGAGCATAAATCCATAATAATCCATATGGAAGCTAGGAAAAAGGGTTCCACTCACAAGGCATGCAAAGGTGGCCATGTGGCTCTCATATATCAATAATGTGAAAACAACATGATGCTAAGATGAGAGCATGTGGAAATAGAATTGGATCCATCCCAACCCATATGAGCTAGAGGTAAAACCCAAAAGAAAAACAATTGCAAGCTCATGGATAATGGAATGGTGGAAAGATGGGGTGATGACAAGAAAGGTGGTGGAGTTAAATAAAAGATATGCCCCCAACTCAACTTGGGCATTTAAACAATATATCAACAACCAAATACAATATCAAGAGGCAAATACAATTAATAATGCATATGAGATAAGAACCAAATGGAAAAAGGTTTTATATGATGCTCAAATGCAAGGTGGCATGATGACATGAGCATGATATAATGATGATGCAACAATTATATATTTGAAGTAGCCATTATATTACTAGACCAAGTAGCATTACAATTGTTAGACAATTGGGATGCTACACATAATGACTTGATCGTAATGCTATACTTCAGATGAATGTTCATCACATCATTTCACAAATGCTGTGACCTTTTATTAACAACATCCAATGTCCATGATCAGGAAACCTTGATCATCTTGTTAATCAACAAGATAGTCTATAAGAGAGGCATAACTAGGAACCCTTTTTGTTTACTAAACACACATGTATTGATGTTTCCTATCAATACAATTATAGCATGCAAAATAAACATCTATCATATACAAGGAATACATGATAACAACTTTATTATTGCCTCATAGGGCATATTTCCTTCACATTGCATGTGTGTTCTACTCATAAACCACATATGGATCCCCTAGTGTCATTGCATGTGTATTCTTTTAATAAACCACAGCTAGAGTCATTGCATGTGTGTTCTTTACGAAAACCACATATGGATCCACTAGGAGCATTGAAATGTGTGTTCTCTTCATTAACCACAGCTAGAGTCATTGCATGTCTGTTCTTTTCACAAACCACATGGATCCACCAGTGTCATTGCATGTGTGTTCTTTCAATAAACCATAGCTAGAGTCATTGCATGTGTGTTCTTTTCACTAACCACAGCTAGAGTCATTTCATGTGTGTTCTTTTCACAAACCACAATTGGATCCTCCAGAGTCATTGCATGTCTGATCTTTTCACAAACCACATATGGAACCACCAGTGTCATTGAAATGTGTGTTCTTTTCATTAAGCATAGCTAAAGTCATTGCATGTATGTTCTTTTCACAAACCACATATGGATCCACCAGAGTCATTGCATTTGTGTTATTATCACAAACCACATATGGATCCCCAGTGTCATTGAAATGTGTGTTCTTTTCATTAACCACAAATAGAGTCATTGCATGTCTTTTTCTTTTCACAAACCTCATATGGATTCACCAGAGTCATTGCATGTGTGTTCTTTTCACAAACCACATATGGATCCACCAGTGTTATTGCATGTGTGTTCTTCTCAATAACCATAGCTAGACTCATTGCATGTCTATTCTTTTCACAAACCACATGGATACACAAGTGTCATTGCATGTGTGTTCTTTGAATAAACCACAACCAGAGTCATTGCATCTGTGTTATTTTTATTAACCACAGCTAGAGTCATTGCATGTGTGTTCTTTTCACAAACCACATATGGAACCACCAGAGTTCATTGCATATGTGTTCTTTTCACAAAACACATATGGATCCACCAGAGTTTATTGCATGTGTGTTCTTTTCACAAACCACATATAGATCAACTAGTGTCATTGCATGTGTGTTCTTCTCATAAACCACATATGGATCCACCAGTGTCATTGCATCTGTATTCTTTCAATAAACCACAGCTAGAGTCATTAAAATGTGTGTTCTTTTCATTAACCACAGCTAGAGTCATTGCATGTCTATTCTTTTCACAAACCACATATGGATCCACCAGAGTCATTGTATGTGTGTTCTTTTCACAAACCACATATAGATCCACCAATGTCATTGCATGTGTGTTGTTCTCTTAAACCACATATGGATCCCCTAGTGTCATTGCATGTGGGTTCTATTAATAAACCATAGCTAGAGTCATTGCATGTGTGTTCTTTTCACAAACCACATATGGATCCACCAGGATCATTGAAATGTGTGTTCTTTTCATTAACCACAGCTAGAGTCACTGCATGTGTGTTCTTTTCACAAACCACATGGATCCACTAGTGTCATTGCATGTGTGTTTTTCAATAAACCATAGCAAGAGTCATTGCATGTCTGTTTTTTCACAAACCACATGGATACACAAGTGTTATTGCATGTGTGTTCTCTCAATAAACAACCACTAGAGTCATTGCATGAGTGTTCTTTTCATTAACCACAGCTAGAGTCATTGCATGTGTGTTCTTTTCCCAAACCACATATGCATCCACCAGAGTTCATTGCATCTGTGTTCTTTTCACAAACCACATAAGGATCTACCAGAGTTCATTGCATGTGTGTTCTTTTCACAAACCACATATGGATCCACCAGTGTCAATGCGTGTGTGTTCTTCTCATAAACCACATATGGATCCACCAGTGTCATTGCATGTGTCTTCTTTCAATAAACCACAGCTAGAGTCATTAAAATGTGTGTTCTTTTCATTAACCACAGCTAGAGTCATTGCATGTATGTTGTTTTAACAAACCACATATGGATCCACCAGAGTCATTGCATGTGTGTTCTTTTCATAAACAACATATGGATCCACCAGTGTCATTGCATGTGTGTTCTTCTCATAAACCAATGGATCCCCTAGTGTCATTACATGTGTGTTCTTTTAATAAACCACAGCTAGGGTCATTGCATGTGTGTTCTTTTCACAAAACACTTATGGATCCACCAGTATCATTGAAATGTGTGTTCTTTTCATTAACCATAGCTAGAGTCATTGCATGTTTGTTCTTTTCACAAACCACATGGATCCACTAGTGTCGTTGCATGTGTGTTCTTTCAATAAACCACAGCTATAGTCATTTCATGTGTGTTGTTTTCAAAAACCACATATGGATCCACCAGTGTCAGTGGATGTGTGTTATTTTCATAAACCACATACGGATCCACCAGAGTCATTGCATGTCTGATCTTTTCACAAACCACATATGGATCCACTAGTGTGACTATATGTGTGTTCTTTTCATAACCACATATGGATCCACCAGAGTCATTGCTTGTCTGATCTTTTCACAAACCACATATGGATCCACCAGTGTCATTGAAATGTGTGTTCTTTTCATTAACCACAGCTAGAGTCATTGCATGTATGTTCTTGCATGTGTGTTCTTCTCACAAACCATAGCTAGAGTCATTGCATGTCTGTTTTTCACAAACCACATGGATACACAAGTGTTATTTCATGTGTGTTGTCTCACTAAACCACCACTAGAGTCATTGCATGAGTGGTCTTTTCATTAACCACAGCTAGAGTCATTACATGTGTGTTCTTTTCCCAAACCACATATGGATCCACTAGAGTTCATTGCATGTGTGTTCTTTTTCAGAAACCACATATGGATCTACCAGAGTCCATTTCATGTGTGTTCTTTTCAGAAACCACATATGGATCCACCAGTGTCATTGCATGTGTGTTCTTCTCATAAACCACAAATGGATCCACTAGTGTCATTGTATGTGTGTTCTTTCAATAAACCACAGCTAGAGTCATTAAAATGTGTGTTCTTTTCATTAACCACAACTATAGTCATTGCATGTATGTTCTTTTCACAAACCACATATGGATCCACCAGAGTCATTGCATGTGTGTTCTTTTCATAAACAACATATGGATCCACCAGTGTCATTGCATGTGGTTTCTTCTCATAAACCACATATGGATCCCCTAGTGTCATTACATGTGTGTTCTTTTAATAAACCACAGCTAGAGTCATTGCATGTGTGTTCTTTTCACAAAACACATATGGATCCACCAGGGTCATTGAATTGTATGTTCTTTTCATTAACCGCAGCTAGAGTCATTGCATGTATGTTCTTTTCACAAACCACATGGATCCACCAGTGTCATTGCATGTGTGTTCTTTCAATAAACCATAGCAATAGTCATTGAATGTGTGTTCTTTTCATTAACCACAGCTAGAGTCATTTCATGTGTGTTCTTTTCAAAAACCACATATGGATCCACCAGTGTCAGTGGATGTGTGTTCTTTTTATAAACCACATATGGATCCACCAGAGTCATTGCATGTCTGATCTTTTCACAAACCACATATGGATCCACTAGTGTGACTAGATGTGTGTTATTTTCATAACCACATATGGATCCACCAGAGTTATTGCTTGTCTGATCTTTTCACAAACCACATATGGATCCACCAGTATCATTGAAATGTGTGTTCTTTTCATTAACCACAGCTAGAGTAGTTGCATGTATGTTCTTGCATGTGTGTTCTTCTCACATACCATAGCTAGAGTCATTGCATGTCTATTTTTTCACAAACCACATGGATACACAAGTGTTATTGCATGTGTGTTCTCTCAATAAATGTAACACCCCGTACACTCCTGGGCCCGGTGGGGTGTCACAACTGGCAGCTTAATAGGATATCTAGACTGGCCCAAAGACCACCACTAGTCTTTTCTACGCACTTTGTCCTCACTCGTGCGCACCCGGTTACCCACTTCCCGGTCGGTCACCCATCCTAGAATTGCTCTAGGCCAAGCATGCTTAACCTTAGAGTTCTTTTCGAATGAGCTTCCGGAAAAGAAGTTGCAACTTATTGGTATGAGTATTCTATCAATCCTATTAAGCCATGTGCCTGGTCTCACATACACCCACCCTTTAGAAGATCGATGCCCTCATTGATCAAGCACACCCCAGGAACATTCCCTCTTGGCACGCGTCTGTGCGTCTAGTGCAGGCACATGTGCCATGCCGTGTCCACTCCGGGCCACACGCGCCATGCTCCACATGTCCCGCCACTAACCCGCACACACCCGTGTAATCGCAAGGGTCAGCTCTGATACCACTCGTAACACCCCGTCCACTCCTGGGCCGGGGGGTCTCACTCCTGGCAGCTTAATAGGATATCTAGACTGACGCCACAGACCAACACTAGTCTTTTGTGCGCACTTTGTCCTCACTCGTGCACACCCAGTTACCCACTTCCCGGTCGGTCACCCATCCTAGAATTGCTCTAGGGCAAGCACGCTTAACCTTAGAGTTATTTTCGAATGAGCTTCCGGAAAAGAAGTTGCAACTTGTTGATATGGGTATCCTATCAATCCTATTAAGCCATGTGCTTGGATCTCACATACACCCACCCTTTAGAAAATTGATGCCCTCATCTATCAAGCACACCCTAGGAACGTTCCCTCTTGGCACGCGTATGTGCGTCCAGTGCCGGCACATGTGCCATGGCGTGTCCACGCCGGGCCACACGCGCCATGCTCCACATGTCCCGCCACTAACCCGCACACACCCGTTTAACCGCGAGGTCGGCTCTGATACCACTTGTAACACCCCGTCCACTCCTGGGCCCGGGGGGTGTCACTCCTGACAGCTTAATAGGATATCTAGACTAGCCCCATAGACCAACACTAGTCTTTTTTGTGCACTTTGTCCTCACTCGTGCGCACCAGGTTTCCCACTTCCCGGTCGGTCACCCATCCTAGAATTGCTCTAGGCCAAGCATGCTTAACCTTAGAGTTCTTTTCGAATGAGCTTCCGGAAAAGAAGTTGCAACTTGTTGATATGGGTATCCTATCAATCCTATTAAGCCATGTGCCTGGATCTCACATAAGGCACATGTGCCTGGACCTCACATAACGAAAGATCCAAATATCCTAGATAGAGATAATATTTTTGGATAGCTCCTCATACATCAAACATCAGAGTATCAGGCGGAAGCGGAAAACAAGATCCGAGTACGGATAAGAAGCAAATCGGCATAAGATGCCACATAAATAAACACATCCCGCCCACAGATCTCACAGATCCCCGTTCTCGGAACCTCTACACCGCGTGATCGTTGACAACATCATCCGTCTCCTCCACCCAGTATCCATCTTGCGAATACACCTGTTCATCTAAATCAAACAATTTATCGTGTGAGACCCTAGGGGTACTCAGCAAGTCTTTATGCCTCTAAAGGGGACATATACCTGGGGTGACACAATTGCAGCAAAAGATAATAACTAACAAGTCTATAGATACTCGCTAACCATCCACCTAACCAATGACGGACGGATGTCCGTTAATTAGAAACAACAGTTATAATAGTATAATTAACAAATCCATCCTCCATCTCGCTTACCAACGAGAAAGCGGACGAACAACCCATCCGTTGGCAGTTTTATTAACCATTCCATGAGTATTGCACTATTTACTAGTCAAGTGCTTAGTCAAATTAAAAGTGGTACTTTAGTTATACTTGTCTATGATTGAGAAACTGTGCTCCAAGTCGTCCATAACCGCGGACATGGCTTTTAGAAAGATTTACCCTGCAGGGGTGCACAAATAGCAACACACACTCGATCAACCTCGGAAAAACCAAATCAAAACCCAACGAGGCATTCACGACAAAGCGATCATAGGATTCAGAAACATTTCAGGGGGCCACCCCACTAAGCTACCCGCAATGAAGTTGGCCGGCTCTGGAACGGACTCAGGGTTTGTGTGGACGGCGGTAAACGACTGGGAACCCGAAAGTGTGACTGGGCTTGTCGATACAGCGAAAACGTGTCACGATCCAAAACAGTACAGGTGCTCCACGCACAATCTTAAATAAAGCAGTAAAGCATGGCATCAGTACAGGATAGTAATAAAACCCCAAACTAGTATGTGGCCCCAAGAAATGGATATGAATCAAGCTCTGGCTCAGGGGGGTCCATAAGGCCTCCCGGATGTGGATAGTGTGAATAGTCAAGGAACAGGAATCAAGTACTCGGGGTCCTACGGGACACAAGTGAGCATGAAAAACCAAATAACAGATATCGCTCACCGGTGCCTCTTTCATTAGTTATCCCATTACTACTCAGGTTAAGTTGTTTAGGTACCTCGTTATCCATCATACACTCACATACCCTACACATGCAGTTCTACGACTCGCATGGCTCAAACAACTCCTGTAGTAATGGCTCATGGGATGGAGGAACAAGCTTCGGTGGGGTTTAAAAGTAAAGGCTATGCAGTACTTGGGGTTCAATTTAATGCAATCGCGACTCAATGATGCAAGAATAAGATAGAGGCAATAGGTGCTATATGTATGCAAGCATGTGGTAGTGCTTGCCTGGCAGCTCAGTTGAAGCGAGAGTTGGATCTGGGTAGTGCTCCTGGGATTCCTGATATATCCCCTGCTCGGCGTTTATTCGAAGAAGAACCAAACAAACAAGGGCCAACATAAATAAAGTGCACAAGCATATGAATTAAAATGCGACAAGCAAACAAACATGCCATGATGAATGATGCACAATTTACATGGCAATAAAGTAGCATGGCATGGGTGAGGTGTGGGGTACAAGAATAAAGCATTTTATTAAGTTTTAGTCATGTTTTGCTCTCATATAAGTTACTGTATACATTATATTTATATGATGCATGCTGCAATTTAGAACATGGAGTGCATAGTTAGAACGGGCTCGTCGCGCTGATCGATTTAGACATATTATTTGTCGAATTTGGAGTTGTAGAATTAAAGTTATTAATTATTTAAGAAAACGCATTTTATTGCATCTAAACAATTTCGAAATTTAATTTGCCCAAAAGATATTTTGAATGGCATTTTTGAATTCCTCACATTTTTCTGATTCCAAAACATATACCATTTGTAGTATTTGGAATTGTAATTCAAAAGTTATTAAAAACAGATTTGAAATCATATTTAAATCATTTCTGAAAATGTTTTAATTAAACAGAAAACTGCCAAACTTTTTATACCCAGCTAAACTTAGCCACAGTCACAGACATGTGGGACCATGCTGACTGGGCGACATGGTGCGCGGTGGAACATTTTATACCGCGGGCTCAGCCAGCCACAGCCGCTGACAAGCGGGACGGGCGTGCGCGCGGACCCACACGCAGGCGGGCGAACGGGGCACAGCCACGTGGCTCGGACGGGGACGGCGGGTTGAGGGTTTTGGAACCTGGGGTGCTTTTCTGCAAAAAGTTAGAGGGGATGACTAGTGGGGCCCGATGGATTGCGGGTTGAGCAGTAAAAAGGTTTGGGGGGGGATTGCAAAGTAGCCACTGCTACTGTACTTCTTCTCTGAATTTTCTGTCGACAGGTCCATGATCGGCAAAGATAGAGCGTGCCGCGGGGACTCGATCTAGCGACCTCGTGCGCGCGCGGCGGCGGCTACCGCTGCGGTGGCCAAGGGGTTGGTGCTGGTTTGCGGTCGCGCGGCTAGCTAAGGTGGAAACGGCGCGAGGACGGTCAGCAAACGACGGAAGCTCGCCGCGCAGAGAGCGCTCGAAGAAACGCGCGGCGCGACCAGTGGGCGAGAAGGGCCTAGAGGATGTCAGGGGAGTAGGGTAGCTCACCGCGAGGTGGACGGCGATGGTGGATCGGGTCGGGGAGCGACGGATCAGCGGTGTAGCAGGTGGCCGGAGGCGTTAGGGTTTCACTCGGCACGTCGGTGTGTGGCGGGGCTGGGACGGCTCCTCCTTGCTGCTATGCACGGGGCGACACAGAAGGATCTCCTCGGCTTCCTCGACAACCAAGATCGCCACGCCACCGGCTGTGTTGTCGAGGAGATGGAGGAGGTCGACGGTGGTGGACGGAGTTGGATAAGAGGGTGGCAGGGGAAGAAGGGTACGACGCAGCGGCCAGGGTTAGATCTGGCGCGGCAGAGGAGGCGTGGGGGAGTGGATATGGACGGAAGAGGAGAGGGGTGGCGTGGGGCAGCTCGGGGTGGAAAGGTGGCTTTGGCCACTTTTCTTCTCCCTCACGCTCACGTGCTCGACCGGCTCGGGCAGGGGTGCAGGGTGGCTGCAGGTGGGTCCAGGCTCGGTGTGGGGTAGGCCTGGCAGGCAAAGAGAGAGAGAGGGAGAGAGAGAGGTTCGGGTTGGAGGGGATGGGTAGCTAGGGTTAGCCTCGGTTAGGTTTTAGGAGGGGGTAGCTTCGGCATGGGAGAGAGAGAGCTGGGGTGGACCCTGCCGGCAGAGAGAGGAAAGGGAGGGAAGGGAGGCTCGGCATGGGGTGGTTGAGTAAGGGGAAGGCTCGGTTAGAGAGGGTTTTGGTGAGGGGGCATGATCTAATCTAGATCATGCAAGGTGAGATGGAGGTGAGGAGGGGAAGGGTTAGGCTTGGTTAAGCAAAGTGAGAGGAGTTTAAGCTAGAGAGGAAAGACCTAGGGTTTAAAGACCACAAGGGAGGGAGAAAACAAAAAGGTGGTGAGGATCTAGGTTAAGAAAAAAAAGGGACTCCACTTGTTAATACATGCACTAGGGCTCAACAAAACAATTATGGTGGTGCCCTAAGAATGGTGGAGTAAAAGAAAAGGCTCACTTGGCTTGATTCCCAAAGAACCAAGATCCACTCACAAATCCAAGAGAACCACAGAAAAATGGATGGTGGTGGTTTTGCATGGCCCATGCAAAAGCATTAAATGCCATGTGTTAATCTTGTGAAAACAATAGTAAGGCATCATGGCATTATTCACATGCATTCCCCAAAATGTGGAGTAAAGGCCAAGCAAAAAGGAATTAAAAGTAGGCCCCATGTGGAGTAGATGGAGATGATCATATTTGAATATAGTTTGGACTTGCTAGTGTGTATGTGCCACTAGATGTTTAATAGTCCCAAAAATATTCCAACATGAGCATACATTCATAATAGTCCATATGGAAACTAGAAAAAGGGGTTCCACTCACCAAACATGCAAAGGTGGCTCCACATATTAATAATGTGGAAACAACATGAAGCTAGTGTGAGGGCATGTGGAAAGTAGAAGTGGATCCATCCCAACCCACATGAGCTAGATTTAAATGCCAAAGAAAAAGTAGAGCTCATGGTTAATTAGGATGGTGGAATTATAAGGTGGTGACAAAGAAAGGTGATGGAGCGGAATAAAGGATATGCCCCCAACTCAACTTGGGCATCAAGCATTTATCAAGAACCAAATACACTATATCAAGAGCCAAATACAATTACTAATGCATATGAGAGAAGAACCAAATGAAAAGGGTTTTATATGATGCCCAAATGCAAGGTGGCATGATGACATGAGCATGATATAATTATGATGCAACAATTATATGTAGGAAGTAGCAATTATATTACTAGACCATGTAGCATTACATATGTTAGACAGATGGGATGCTACAACTCTCCCCCACTAAACAGGAATCTCGCCCCGAGATTCTAGGAAGAAGAAGAAGACACGAAGAGGGTAGGATACTTGGCACGGAGCTCATCCTCGCGTTCCCAAGTGGCTTCATCAACTGAATGGTGCGACCACTGCACCTTGCAGAACTTGATGGACTTGTTGCGAGTCCTTCTTTCTGTGATTTCTAGGATTTTTATGGGGTGTTCTTGATAAGACAGGTCTTCTTGGAGATTGATAAGCTCATGGTCCACGGTCCTACCGGGATCCTTGAAGCACTTCTTGAGTTGAGAGATATGGAAAACATCATGGACCTTGAGTTTTTCAGGGAGCTCAAGAGCATAAGCAACTTCTACTCTTCTTCCACGACCTTTGAAAGGACCGATGTATCTAGGAGCCAGCTTTCCTTTGATACCAAACCGGTGCGTGCCTCTCATGGGAGTGACACGAAGGTAAACGAGATCACCAGGGACATACTCCATGTCCGTGTGCTTTCTGTCATAGTTGCTCTTCTGGCGACTTTGAGCAACCTTCAGATATTCAAGAATGATGTGAACCTTCTCCTCCGCTTGAGTTACAACGTCGGGGCCAAACAATGTTCTTTCACATGTGCCCGACCAACCAATCGGAGTTCTGCATTTGCGACCATAGAGAACCTCAAATGGTGCCATCTTTAGACTTCTCTGGAAGCTGTTGTTGTAAGAGAATTCAGCATAAGGAAGACATTCTTCCCACTTCATGCCGAAAGAGATAACGCAAGCACGGAGCATATCTTCTAGAATCTGATTGATCCTTTCAACTTGTCCTTGTGACTGAGGGTGGTATGTTGTGCTGAAGTTCAATTTTGTCCCCAAAGAATTTTGGAAACTTCCCCAGAACTTGGAAGTGAAGATGCTTCCACGGTCTGAGCTGATCTCAAGAGGAACCCCATATAGAGAGAAAATTTTCTTGATATAGAGCTCAGCCAACTGAATTGCAGGAATTGTTTCCTTGACGGGAAAGAAATGAGCCACTTTAGAAAGCCTGTCGATGACAACAAAGATTGCATTGTTGCCCTTCTGTGACCTTGGAAAGCCAGTTATGAAGTCCATCTCTACTTTCTCCTATTTCCATTCCGGAGGCTTCAATGGCTGTAGAAGACCGGAAGGTTTCTGATGGATAGCTTTAACTCTGCGGCAGACATCACACTCCGAGACATACTTGGCACAATATCGTTTCAACCCAGGCCACCAATACTGTGTTTTCAAATCCATGTACATCTTAGTGCTGCCAGGGTGGATAGAAAGAACAAAATCATGCGCCTCCTTGAGAACTTGCTCTCTTAAACCCGGGTAGTTCGGAACAAACATCCGGTGTTCAAAGAAAAGAGCGCCTTGGTCGTCGACGTGGAAGGACTCATACTTCGGAAGCTGAATGTTGGAGATGATGTTTTTAGTGTAAGGATCACCAAGTTGAATGGAGCGAACTTTTTCTTCCAAGAGAGGGGTTGCCAGAAGGTTTAGAAGGTACCCTTGATCCACAATTTCAAGGTTGAGCTGACGGAATTCCTCACACAAGAGAGGCTGTTGTTCTTCCACCATGAGGTTGTTGACATAAGATTTTCGGCTGAGAGCATCGGCCATGACATTAGCTTTGCCTAGAGTGTAGTTGATGGTCAAATCAAAATC
Source organism: Avena sativa (assembly GCA_916181665.1). Taxonomy (NCBI): domain Eukaryota; kingdom Viridiplantae; phylum Streptophyta; class Magnoliopsida; order Poales; family Poaceae; genus Avena; species Avena sativa. The sequence continues at coordinate 356,098,618 of OV702291.1, forward strand.
ATTGATTGCTTCAATCCACCTCCTCTGACGAAGGTTGATATCTGGCTGTGTGAAGATATACTTCAGACTCTTGTGTTTAGAAAAGATCTCACAACGGTTGCCAAGCAAGTAATGCCTCCATACTTTCAAAGCAAAGACAACTGCTGCGAGCTCGAGGTCATGTGTAGGATAGTTGATCTCATGCGTCTTCAACTGTCGAGAGGCATAAGCAACAACTTGTTTTTCTTGCATAAGGACCGCACCCAATCCTTGCAAAGAGGCGTCACAGAATATCTGGAAAGGCTTTGATGTATCTGGAGGAATCAAGACTGGTGTGGAAGTGAGCTTCTCTTTGAGTGTTTCAAAGCTTGCTTGACATGCAGGAGTCCAAAGGTATTTCTTGCCTTTCTTGAGGAGATCGGTAAGAGGCTTCGCAATCTTCGAGAAGTTCTGAACGAAGCGACGACAGTAACTAGCCAAACCAAGGAAACTCCAGACTTCTTTGACATTTATGGGAGGAAGCCAGTCAACAATTGTCTTAACAGTTTCTGGGTTGACGGCAATGCCCTTGGCAGAGATGACGTGACCAAGATAGGTGACTTGAGGCAGCCAAAACTCACACTTGGAGAACTTTGCATACAGGCGGTTCTCACGAAGCTTGTTTAGGACACACCAAAGGTGTTCTTCATGTTCTTCATGTCCCTGCCGATCACGGACATGTCGACAGAAAATTCAGAGAAGAAGTACAGTAGAAGTGGCTACTTTGCAATTCCCCCCAAACCTTTTTACTGCTCAACCCGCAATCCATCGGGCCCCACCAGTCAGCCCCTCTAACCTTCTGCAGAAAAGCACCCCAGGTTCCAAAACCCTCAACCCGTCGTCCCCGTCTGAGCCACGTGGCTGTGCCCCGTTCGCCCGCCTGCGTGTGGGTCCGCGCACACGCCAGTCCCGCTTGTCAGCGGTTGTGGCTGAGCCCGCAGTATAAAATGTTCCACCGCGCACCGTGTCGCCCAGTCAGCATGGTCCCACATGTCTGTGACTGTGGCTAAGTTTAGCTGGGTATAAAAAGTCTTGCAGTTTTCTGTTTAATTAAAACATTTTCAGAAATGATTTAAATATGATTTCAAATCTGTTTTTAATAACTTTTGAATTACAATTCCAAATACTACAAATGGTATATGTTTTGGAATTAGAAAAATGTGAGGAATTCAAATATGCCATTCAAAATATCTTCTGGGCAAATTAAATTTCGAAATTGTTTAAATGCAATAAAAATGCCTTTTCTTAAATAATTAATAACTTTAATTCTACAACTCCAAATTCGACAAATAATATGTCTAAATCGATCAGAGCGACGAGCCCGTTCTAACTATGCACTCCATGTTCTGAATTGCAGCATTCATCATATAAATATAAAGTATACAGTAACTTATATGAAAGCAAAACATGACTAAACTTAATAAAATGCTTTATTCTTATACCCCACACCTCACCCATGCCATGCTGCTTTATTGCCATGTAAATTGTGCATCATTCATCATGGCATGTTTGTTTGCTTGTCGCATTTTAATTCATATGCTTGTGCACTTTATTTATGTTGGCCCTTGTTTGTTTGGTTCTTCTTCATATAATTGCTACTTTAATCAGAAAAATGTGAGGAATTCAAATATGCCATTTAAAATATCTTTTGGGCAAATTAAATTTCGAAATTGTTTAAATACAATAAAATGTCTTTTCTTAAATAATTAATAACTTTAATTCTACAACTCCAAATTCGACAAATAATATGTCTAAATCGATGAGCGCGATGAGCCCGTTCTTACTATGCACTCCATATTCTGAATTGCAGCATGCATCATATAAATATAAAGTTTACAGCAACTTATTATGTGAGACCAGGCACATGGCTTAATAGGATTGATAGAATACTCATACCAACATGTTGCAACTTCTTTTCCGGAAGCTCATTCAAAAAGAACTCTAAGGTTAAGCGTGCTTGGCCTAGAGCAATTCAACGATGGGTGACCTACTGGGAAGTGGGTAACCGGGTGCGCACGAGTGAGGACAAAGTGCGCAGAAAAGACTAGTGGTGGTCTGTGGGGCCAGTCTAGATATCCTATTAAGCTGCCAGGACTGACACCCCCTAGGCCCAGGAGTGGACGGGGTGTTACAATAAACCACCACTAGAGTCATTGCATGAGTGTTCTTTTCATTGACCACAGCTAGAGTCATTGCATGTGTGTTCTTTTCCCAAACCACATATGGATCCACTAGAGTTCATTGCATGTGTGTTCTTTTCACAAACCACATATGGATCTACCAGAGTTCATTGCATGTGTGTTCTTTTCACAAACCACATATGGATCCACTTGTGTCATTGCATGTGTGTTCTTCTCATAAACCACATATGGATCCACCAGTGTCATTGCATGTGTCTTCTTTCAATAAACCACAGCTAGAGTCATTAAAATGTGTCTTCTTTTCGTTAACCACAACTAGAGTCATTGCATGTATGTTCTTTTTAACAAACCACATATGGATACACCAGAGTCATTGCATGTGTGTACTTTTCATAAACAACATATGGATCCACCAGTGTCATTGCATGTGTGTTCTTCTCATAAACCACATATGGATCCCCTAGTGTCATTACTTGTGTGCTCTTTTTATAAACCACAGCTAGAGTCATTGCATGTGTATTCTTTTCACAAAACACATCTGGATCCACCAGGGTCATTGAAATGTATGTTCTTTTCATTAACCACAGCTAGAGTCATTGCATGTATGTTCTTTTCACAAACCACATGGATCCACCAGTGTCATTGCATGTGTGTTCTTTCAATAAACCATAGCAAGAGTCATTGAATGTGTGTTCTTTTCATTAACCACAGCTAGAGTCATTTCATGTGTGTTCTTTTCAAAAACCACACATGGATCCACCAGTGTCAGTGGATGTGTGTTCTTTTCATAAACCACATATGGATCCACCAGAGTCATTGCATGTCTGATCTTTTCAAAAACCACATATGGATCCACTAGTGTGACTAGATGTGTGTTCTTTTCATAACCACATATGGATCCACCAGAGTTATTGCTTGCCTGATCTTTTCACAAACTACATATGGATCCACAAGTGTCATTGAAATGTGTGTTCTTTTCATTAACCACAGCTAGAGTCATTGCATGTATGTTCTTTTCACAAACCACATATGGATCCACCAGAGTCATTGTATGTTTGTTCTTCTCACAAACCACATATGGGAGAATATCATTTTGCGGCCCGAAAGTTGGGGTGGCCAGGCAACGCGTTACCCAAGTTGATTTTTATCACCGCGATTCGAAAAGTTGGGGCGCCAATTGCTGAGAGGGGTCTTTCGAGTGAATGATGGGCAAATCCAATATTTTCAAATCGTGTCCGTTAAGTCAGGATATTCCTTTACACTAGTTCCTGTTGTGCCCCTCCTTCGCCTGTCACTCTTCTTAGCCACCCTGCACGTGTCGTAGGGAAAAATCAATTACTGTACTTTCTTAACTCTCGACACTGAATCTTGCTGCGGCAGCGGCGGCGGTCCCTTTTATTCCCTTCCCCGACCCTAAATCTGCCGGCGGCGGAGGACCTTTTTTCGCCCTCCCTCGACACTGAATCCGGCGGCGGCGGCCCAGCATGTCTTGCAAGGCGAAGGTTTTAGCTACATCGCCGACTGAAAATGGTCCGTCGGGGCCCAAGTCTAGGGCTCAACGCGTAGCAGCGGAGAGGCCTTCAGCCCCGGTTAGCGAGGAGGCCAGCAAGGATTCTGCTCCCAAGGTACATACGAGAAGTGGGTTGAAGAGAAAAGCAAGGACGGTGGCGGATTGTTCGGCTCCGGTGGGCGGATGCAGCACTCAGATCTCAAAAAAAAAACCCGGGAGAAGAGCGAGAGGTGAATTTTTCTTATTTGTGCCTTATCTTGCAAGTAGATTAGTTACGGCATAATAGAATCGAATGAACTGAAATGTTCCCCTTTTTAATCAAATTAGGCACAACTTTGATACAAGGGACCTATATGAGTTCACAGTTCATGTTCGACAGTACACCGCAAAGCTTGATTTTGGTTGCGAGAGGGTTGATTTCAGGCAAGATGTGCATCTGCTTGTGAATTGCAAAGAGGTTGTGTCTGTTTCGCAGCTGGTAGATATGCTTGCCGCTAGAATTCCCTAGGGTTCTAGACATAGGAAAAATTGGTGTGGCGCAACATGAATGATACCTATCAGCAAATTGAGCACTCCCATGAGCTTCAGATGGTTTGGGAGTGTTGTGCAGCTGATCGTAAGGTGAAAGTTGAAGCGATGATTGATGATATGTATGCAGATGCTGGAGATCTTGCTGCTAGAGCTTCTGCTCCTAGAGAATACAGACCAATAGATGCTGATCTAGATAAGTTCAGTATACGCATAGAGGTGGATTCATACATGGCAAAACTTGATGAAGGAGTTAATAAGCCAGTTTCGTCATGTACTGTGGAGATCACTGTGGATTCCAAAAACATAACTCTTGATGAAATGAGAGACATGATTAGTAAGGAAATCAGTATTGTCCCTAAGCGGATGGAAAAATTCCGGTGGTGGCATCATAAGAAGCAGCAATTCATAGATGTTTTGGATATTGGAGATCTTATGCAGATTATGCGGCGAAAGAAGCGAACCAGGAAGGTGTTCTTCCTTGGTACCATTTCTGATGTTGTTGAACAGGTTATAGTGGATGTAGATGCCCCTGTAGTGGCTGAACAGAATGAGGTGGTCGATGTTGATGAGATCTGATGAGAGCTGCTACCCTGGGCTTGTCATATGGACCGCGGGGTTCCCCTGCCTGTATTTGTAATATTGACTGCTGTTGCATTTAGAGCGTGCTTCTGTGATTATGTTTGTTGAGAGATTGCGATATAATGTTGTGTGAGCTATTGAGATTTTCGGACATGTCACTCACTGAAACCATCGTTGTTGTAATAAGACATAAGTACATTGTAGTTGACATGATTATGTTTCTTAACATGACGTACCGTACTTGTTTCTGTTATTATGTTTGTTGGGACATTGTAATGTAATGTTTTGTGAAACCATGACTGGACTAGTGATGCATAAATACATTGTAGTTGACATGATTATGTTTCTTGAGATGATGTACTGTACTTGTTTTTGTTATTTTGTTTGTTGAGAGACTGTAATGTAATGTTTTGCGAAACCATGACAGGACAAGTGATGTGTAAGTACCTTGTAGTCGACATGATTTTGTTTCTTGAGTTGATGTAATATACTTGTTTCTATGATTATGTTTGTTGAGAGATTGTAATGTGATGTTTTGTGAAACCATGTTGTGGTTATGTTTGTTGAGATATTATAATGTAATGTTTTGTGAAACCATGACTGAAGAAGTGATGCATAAGTACCTTGTAGTTGACATGATTTTGTTTCTTTGGATGATGTAATATACTAGTATGTTTTCGTTAGGCAATGAAACTGGGATGGAGGGAGTGCAGGTTTAATATTTGAAATGAGAATGTGTGAAGAGAATCCATATCAGGCAGGAGACAGTAATCTAGGGGAAGGGCATGGTATCCATTAAACTATTGTAACATGTCAATTTAGTCATTGTTGCAGCGGTAGAAGGGCTGCTCTCTCTCTCTCTCTCTCTCTCTCTCTCTCTCTCTCTCTCTCTCTCTCTCTCTCTCTCTATCTCTCTCTCTCTCTCGCCGACACCGACGTTGTCGCCTGCGATGATGCATTCGCCATGTTGTCCTTGAAAAGCGAGGACGACTAGTCGAGTAGCGACAACCTTCTCTCCGACATCGAGTATTCCTTCCACGATGTGAGTTCCTCTATTTTCTTGGGCTAGGGTTAGGCAATGGTAAATCTCTCGATTTGAGCTCCATATGTGCATGCAATCATGTTCAATTTCAGCTTTTCGTTTACCTATAGGTACCAAGGACGATCTATGACTCCGAATGGGAGGGCCTAGATCTCGATGGACAAGTGCCATGTGACCATGGGCTAAAACTGAGGAGATATGTTGCATTCGAAGGCAGTAACACTAGGAGAAGGTTTTGGACTGTACAAATCAGGTTTGTTTACATTATGTGCAACTGTGACATGAAGTAAAATGTATCGTGCATGTTCATAACACTATAGTGTGTGTGTTTTTAGGTTGGCCTGGTGTGTAAAGCAGTAGAGTGGGTGGATCTTGAGTGGCCAGATGCACTTAAGAAATGTTTGGCACAGTTATGGGAGATGTATGAGTTGGAAAGGTCGGGGAGATTTACTGATGTAAGTGATGCAGTGGAAAAAAATTACAAGCTGTCGTTACGAAATAAGGAGCTAGAACAAGAAATCGAGAATTTGCAGTCAGAGCTAACTGACGGAATCGATGGGAGCTTGGTTGTTGGAACTGCAAAGAAGCTTCAGGATAGTCACAGGTTGCTGATTCATAATGCAGAAAAGGAGAGGGATTAGCTCAGGGAAGACAAGGAGAAGCTAGAGTACTACATTGCGGATCTGTTAAAGGAACCGAAGAAGGCGCGCGAGGGTGAACAAGGACAGACTATAGAGGATAAAGGAAATTCGAGATGAATAATTTATGTTGTACCAATGCCTGAAACTAGTTAATTATAAGACTTGCAGTTGTGCTTTCCGAACTAAGCCAAACTCAATCCTCGAGCAAACTAATTCCAGACAAACACACATATCATGCATAGAGTTAAGTTCACGCTTACAAAATCACCACTTCAGAAGCTAAACCAGGCAGTTCAGTACTAAATAGACATATGTTGTGTTCAAGCGAGCCTGGCCCAGAGCTGCCTGTTTTCCTCCATAAGATTAGCCAGCTCCTTCAGTACTATGTCATGCTTCAACTATAGGTTCTAGTGCTTCGTCACAGATTGGAGAATTTTGTCCGTAGCCATACGATTTTCCTTCAAGATCCCTTTCATGATCTCCGTCTGCTTCCTAGCCGAGGCGCGACCTTCACTTTGTAGCTTCGCCCAGTCAGCGTTTAACTCCTTCAGTTTCTGGCACTTGTCAGAAAGGACCGCGAATTCAGCGCGCAGTTGGTCAAAGGCCAGTTTCTTGGAATTCTGCTTCTCCCTTTGGATTGCTATCTTGTCATTTAGCCAGGTCGCCAGGTCCTGGTCGATCTTTCGCCTCTTTCCCTGCAACAAAAATACATAGTATGGTTTGTTTAGTTCACCAGGACAAGCTGGTTAGTTTCCATAATTAACTGAACCGACTAGTGGCACTATCATAATTTCAAGGAAGAAGCAATCTAGGACTAATCAACATTTTATGAATCGACTAGTGGCACTGTCATAATTTCAATTTCGAAGACAAATAAGATTTATCAGCAGTTTAGTGTGTTGTGGGTTTTTCCCAATATCACCAAATAGTAGTGGGAGAGTGGCAAACTCATAATGCAGAAACCCATGTCCAGATACATAATGGAAATAGAACATGGTGTCCATTCATGAACATGAACACCAACACAAGTCCAGATAGATAAGGAGTTGCCCTAGGATTCTTATTGCACCCTATAATGGGAAGCAGACATGGGCATTGCTCCCTGAACCCTGAACCCTGAACATTACAAAAGGAGAGGAGGACAAACTGATATTCGTGTCCCCGCTAACGGGAATCAGACTTGGGCATTGCTCCGATACGCCTCTAGACATGCCCTTAGCTCCTCGTTCTCTTTCCAAAGACCCTCGAGTACGGTGATCCCTCTTCTCATGTCCGCCTTCATCTCCTTGACTGCATCTAGGCAACGGTTCCTGTCATGGAAGGCTCGGATGGTAGCCTTGGTTTCCTCGACGCGTCCTCTGAGAGCCTCGCTGACTTCGTCCTGCAGGAGAATGCACCTTTTCACGAGATTCTTCTTCTCCTCCGTGAGCTCGTTGATTATCTTGATGGCCTGTTCTTGCATGTTCAAGTTACGGTCGAGCACTTTCTGCAGCCTAACAACGTCACGTGCAAAATCTAGCGAGATCTCCTTCTGCACAGATAATTGCTTGTGTAGGCTCTCATTAGATTGGGTGAGGGAGCGTGCAAGCTCATGTTGGTTGGCAATCTTGGAACTGATCGCTGCCACCTTGTCACGATACCCGGGCTTCGATCGCTGCATCGTTCATGTTAATTGAAATAGGAATTCTACAATTACACTCCAGGTCCCAGGTGAATACTAATACAGATCAAAAAAATCCCCGTTGAATCTATTGGCCACAGTGTTAAAAAATGGACTTGGAGATCTATTCATGACCACGATAAACTAATCCTAATCACAAAAAATCCATAGTGAATCTATGAACAACGGTATTAAGGAAAGACCAAGAGATCCAGTCATATTCATGAAAACTAATACAACTCGGAAAAGAAGAAGAAAAACCAATGCGGGGCGGACAACATCTAAGAAATCCACATCATAACTCGGAGAAATAATAGTGTGGAGATTTGCTACCTCGCTGAGACATGGAACGGGGCCGAACGGGTCCTGCAACGCCTCCGTCGTGGTGGATTCGGGATCCACAACCGACCTGTAATACGTAGAAGAGGAAGAGCCAGAAGAAGAAGAAAAACAAGGAGGACCTGATTAAGATCATGATGGAGAGGGAGATGGAGAAGAAGTAGAATAAGGAGACCGTACCGAGAGGAGCCCTCGCCTGCTAGAACATTCGGTGCCATTGTCGGGAGAGATTGGGCCTCGATGAGAGGGTGGGCTTGAGCGGCTAGTAGAGCAAGAAGTGCCTCGTGGAGAGTTCTCTCCCTTTTCTCCGCGAGGATTGTTGACCAGCCTCTCCCCCTCCTCAGTGGAGCCATGGCTTGTAGGGTGAGTGTGGCGGCGGAAGGAGGAAGGAGATAGTGATTATTAGTGTGGGAGAAGAGTAAAGAGTACAGGTCGTGGTCCAGTAGTACTAGTACTATTATACAAGACCACCATGTATGGTCTACCTTCTCAAAGAAGCCAGGGAGGTAGGGGTAGGGAATCGATGGGACTTGTCTGTACTGCGATGGACACTTCAATGGTCTTCGGCGCTGCCCAAAATCCATTATATAATAAGGGGAGTGCGAGCCGGGTGGTCGTCACAGGAATCGGCGCGCACATCCCGCGTGCATGTGTCACGTGTTGATGGGGCAATGACGCGCGCAACTGCTGCACGATCACGTCGGCACGTCCAACTCTGCCGAACTCCACGTGACAGGCACGCACGGGATATTTACGAGTCTAGAATACGTTGTGCCACTTTTGTTGTGATCAAGTTATGTTCAGTACACGATATATTACTTCTTTGTTCTTTTTCTTTGATAATCGACAAATGCATGCGTGGACACGACGCACGAAACCGCTGCTCGTCCTTGATCAGATCGGCACCCCACTCTGTGTACCGGCCATCGACCATTCGGAGCAACTACCTCGAGCACGATGCCCCCTCGCCGTGGCAATGGCAGGTCCAAGCCATCCACTGACCGTCCTGCATCCCCGGCTCTTCGCTGCATCGTCCACGCTCGCGAGTCGCCTGCTGAGGCAGCACGTCGTGTCCGACTGTGCCAGGATCCATCGACATCGGCACTCGAGGACACCGCGACGTCGAAGCTCGTACTGGCCGCGCAGGAGGAGTGTGGGGTATCTGCAGCGTTGGACGAGCGCAAAGCATCAGCTAGGACGGGGGCGCGTGTTGCACCGGCAAGTGCGGACAAGAAGAGGAACGAGAAGAAGACCAGGAAGAATAGAGGAGATAGCTATTTGGACGAGTCCGACTCGGCCAACGAGGAGGCGTTCATCGATCAGTTGGAGGCAGAAGCGGAGGAGAGTGACGTGGACCCGTGGGACTATGAAGAGGAGGAGGAGGAGTACTCCGACGAGGAGATAGCGGGCTTATTTGAGGAAGGGAGCGGTGTCGAGTCATCAAAGGAGGACACCGACGGCGGCGATGGCAGGGACCATGGCGTTGACGAAGATGAGGACGAACTGGAAGACGAAAACGATGTCTTCTTCGAAATATGATCATTTATTTTATTTATTTTAGTTTGATAGATGGATTTTCACTTTTTTATGGAGGTAAAGTATCGGTGGCACGGATAGAGAGCTGGCACGAATTAACCATGCATAAAAAAAGTGGAGAAGGGAGGGTTTATCCTGCATGTTGGATCACATGGGATCAACGGTTGGTGGAGATGATCCGCGTGACATCTGTGTCAACCAATGAGGGCATAGCACCCAGAGTGAGCACATGTTTGGGATCTCCACACGTTTGGGCTTTTGTGAGATCTGTGACCGAGAGAGAGGGAAAATCTCTTTTCACAATCCGCCTATGGATCCACCAGTACCATTCAAATGTGTGTTCTTTTTACTAGCAACAACCAGAGTCATTGCATGTGTGTTCTCTTCAGAGACCACACATGGATCCACTAGTGCCATTGCATGTGTGTTCTTTTTAGTAACAACAACTGAGTCATTTCATGACTGTTCTTTTCACATACCTCATATGGATCAACTAGTGTCATTGAAATATGTGTTCTCTTTAGAGACCACACATGGATCCACCAGTGTCATTGCATGTGTGTTATTTTCACATACCACATATGGATCCACCAGTGTCATTACATGTGTGCTCTTTTCACAATCCACATATGGATCCACCATTGTCATTGCATGTGTGTTCTTTTTAGTAACAACAACCAGAGTCATTCAAATATGTGTTCTTTTCACATACCACCTATGGATCCACCAGTGTCATTGCATGTGTGTTCTTTTTAGTAAAAACAACCAGAGTCATTGCATGTGTGTTCTTTTCACATACCACATATGGATCCACCAGTGTCATTGAAATGTGTGTTCTCTTCAGAGACCACACATGGATCCACCAGTGTCATTGCATGTGTGTTCTTTTCACTAACAACAACTAGAGTCATTGCATGTGTGTTCTTTTCACATACCACATATGGATCCACCAGTGTCATTGCATGTGTGCTCTTTTCACAATCCACCTATGGATCCACCAGTGTCATTGCATGTGTGTTATTTTTACTAACAACAACTAGAGTCATTTAATGACTGTTCCACTCATATACCACATATGGATCCGCCAGTGTCATTGCATGTGTGTTCTCTTCACAATCCACACATGGATCCACCAGTGTCATTGCATGTGTGCTCTTTTTACTAACAACAACCAGAGTCATTGCATGTGTGTTTTCTTCAGAGACTACACATGGATCCACCAGTGTCATTGCATGTGTGTTCTCTTTACTAACAATAACCAGAGTCATTGAAATGTGTGCTCTTTTCACAATCCCCCTTTGGATCCACCAGTGTCATTGCATGTGTGTTCTTTTTACTAACAACAATAGAGTCATTGAAATGTGTGTTCTTTTCACATACCGTATATTGATCCACTAGTGTCATTGAAATGTGTGTTCTTTTTAGTAACAACAACCAGAGTCATTCAAATATGTGTTCTTTTCACATACCACCTATGGATCCACCAGTGTCATTGCATGTGTGTTCTTTTTAGTAAAAACAACCAGAGTCATTGCATGTGTGTTCTTTTCACATACCACATATGGATCCACCAGTGTCATTGAAATGTGTGTTCTCTTCAGAGACCACACATGGATCCACCAGTGTCATTGCATGTGTGTTCTCTTCACAATCCACACATGGATCCACCAGTGTCATCGCATGTGTGCTCTTTTTACTAACAACAACCAGAGTCATTGCATGTGTGTTTTCTTCAGAGACTACACATGGATCCACCAGTGTCATTGCATGTGTGTTCTCTTTACTAACAATAACCAGAGTCATTGAAATGTGTGCTCTTTTCACAATCCCCCTTTGGATCCACCAGTGTCATTGCATGTGTGTTCTTTTTACTAACAACAATAGAGTCATTGAAATGTGTGTTGTTTTCACATACCACCTATGGATCCACCAATGTCATTGCATGTATGTTCTTTTCACTAACAACAACTGGAGTCATTGCATGTGTGTTCTTTTCACATACCACATATGGATCCACCAGTGTCATTGCATGTATGCGCTTTTCACAATCCACCTATGGATCCACCACTGTTATTGCATGTGTGTTCTTTTTAGTAACAATAACCAGAGTCATTGAAATGTGTGTTCTTTTCACATACCACCTATGGATCCACCAGTGTCATTACATGTGTGTTCTTTTTAGTAACAACGACCAGAGTTATTGCATGTGTGTTCTTTTCACATACCACATATGGATTCACCAGTGCCATTGAAATGGGTGTTTTCTTCAGAGACCACACATGGATCCACCAGTGTCATCACATGTGTGTTCTTTTCACTAACAACAACCATAGTCATTGCATGTGTGTTATTTCCACAAACCAAATATGGATCCACCAGTGGCATTGCATGTGTGCTCTTTTCACAATCCACCTATGGATCCACCAGTGTCATTGCATGTGTGTTCTTTTTAGTAACAACAACCAGAGACATTCAAATGTGTGTTCTTTTCACAGACCACCTATGGATCCACAAGTGTCATTTCATGTGTGTTCTTTTTAGTAAAAACAACCAGAGTTATTGCATGTGTGTTCTTTTCACATACCACATATGGATCCACCAGTGTCATTGAAATGTGTGTTCTCTTCAGAGACCACACATGGATCCACCAGTGTCATTACATGTATGTTCTTTTCACTAACAACAACTGGAGTCATTGCATGTGTGTTCTTTTCACATACCACATATGGATCCACCAGTGTCATTGAATGTATGCGCTTTTCACAATCCACCTATGGATCCACCACTGTCATTGCATGTGTGTTCTTTTTAGTAACAACAACCAGAGTCATTGAAATGTGTGTTCTTTTCACATACCACCTATGGATCCACCAGTGTCATTGCAAGTGTGTTATTTTTTGTAACAACAACCAGAGTCATTGCATGTGTGTTCTTTTCACATACCACATATGGATCCACCAGTGCCATTGAAATGGGTGTTTTCTTCAGAGACCACACATGGATCCACCAGTGTCATTGCATGTGTGTTCTTTTCACTAACAACAACCAGAGTCATTGCATGTGTGTTATTTCCACAAACCAAATATGGATCCACCGGTGGCATTGCATGTGTGCTCTTTTCACAATCCACCTATGGATCCACCAGTGTCATTGCATGTGTGTTCTTTTTAGAAACAACAACCAGAGACATTGAAATGTGTGTTCTTTTCACATACCACCTATGGATCCACAAGTGTCATTTCATGTGTGTTATTTTTAGTAAAAACAACCAGAGTCATTGCATGTGTGTTCTTTTCACATACCACATATGGATCCACCAGTGTCATTGAAATGTGTGTTCTCTTTAGAGACCACATATGGATCCACCAGTGTCATTGCATGTATGTTCTTTTCACTAACAACAACTGGAGTCATTGCATGTGTGTTCTTTTCACATACCACATATGGATCCACCAGTGTCATTGCATGTATGCGCTTTTCACAATCCACCTATGGATCCACCACTGTCATTGCATGTGTGTTCTTTTTAGTAACAACAACCAGAGTCATTGAAATGTGTGTTCTTTTCACATACCACCTATGGATCCACCAGTGTCATTGCATGTGTGTTCTTTTTAGTAACAACAACTAGAGTCATTGCATGTGTGTTCTTTTCACATACCACATATGGATCCACCAGTGCCATTGAAATGGGTGTTTTCTTCAGAGACCACACATGGATCCACCAGTGTCATTACATGTGTGTTCTTTTCACTAACAACAACCAGAGTCATTGCATGTGTGTTATTTCCACAAACAAATATGGATCCACCAGTGGCATTGCATGTGTGCTGTTTTCACAATCCACCTATGGATCCACCAGTTTCATTGCATGTGTGTTCTTTTTAGTAACAACAACCAGAGACATTGAAATGTGTGTTCTTTTCAGATACCACCTATGGATCCACAAGTGTCATTTCATGTGTTTTCTTTTTAGTAAAAACAACCAGAGTCATTGCATGTGTGTTCTTTTCACATACCACATATGGATCCACCAGTGTCATTGAAATGTGTGTTCTCTTCAGAGACCACACATGGATCCACCAGTGTCATTGCATGTATGTTCTTTTCACTAAAAACAACTGGAGTCATTGCATGTGTGTTCTTTTCACATACCACATATGGATCCACCAGTGTCATTGCATGTATGCGCTTTTCACAATCCACCTATGGATCCACCATTGTCATTGCATGTGTGTTCTTTTTAGTAACAACAACCAGAGTCATTGAAATGTGTGTTGTTTTCACATACCACCTATGGATCCACCAATGTCATTGCATGTATGTTATTTTCACTAACAACAACTGGAGTCATTGCATGTGTGTTCTTTTCACATACCACATATGGATCCACCAGTGTCATTGCATGTATGCGCTTTTCACAATCCACCTATGGATCCACCACTGTCATTGCATGTGTGTTCTTTTTAGTAACAACAACCAGAGTCATTGAAATGTGTGTTCTTTTCACATACCACCTATGGATCCACCAGTGTCATTGCATGTGTGTTCTTTTTAGTAACAACGACCAGAGTCATTGCATGTGTGTTCTTTTCACATACCACATATGGATCCACCAGTGCCATTGAAATGGGTGTTTTCTTCAGAGACCACACATGGATCCACCAGTGTCATCACATGTGTGTTCTTTTCACTAACAACAACCAGAGTCATTGCATGTGTGTTATTTCCACAAACCAAATATGGATCCACCAGTGGCATTGCATGTGTGCTCTTTTCACAATCCACCTATGGATCCACCAGTGTCATTGCATGTGTGTTCTTTTTAGTAACAACCAGAGACATTGAAATGTGTGTTCTTTTCACATACCACCTATGGATCCACAAGTGTCATTTCATGTGTGTTCTTTTTAGTAAAAACAACCAGAGTTATTGCATGTGTGTTCTTTTCACATACCACATATGGATCCACCAGTGTCATTGAAATGTGTGTTCTCTTCAGATACCACACATGGATCCACCAGTGTCATTGCATGTATGTTCTTTTCACTAACAACAACTGGAGTCATTGCATGTGTGTTCTTTTCACATACCACATATGGATCCACTAGTGTCATTGAATGTATGCGCTTTTCACAATCCACCTATGGATCCACCACTGTCATTGCATGTGTGTTCTTTCTAGTAACAACAACCAGAGTCATTGAAATGTGTGTTCTTTTCACATACCACCTATGGATCCACCAGTGTCATTGCATGTGTGTTCTTTTTAGTAACAACGACCAGAGTCATTGCATGTGTGTTCTTTTCACATACCACATATGGATCCACCAGTGCCATTGAAATGGGTGTTTTCTTCAGAGACCACACATGGATCCACCAGTGTCATTGCATGTGTGTTCTTTTCACTAACAACAACCAGAGTCATTGCATGTGTGTTATTTCCACAAACCAAATATGGATCCACCAGTGGCATTGCATGTGTGCTCTTTTCACAATCCACCTATGGATCCACCAGTGTCATTGCATGTGTGTTCTTTTTAGTAACAACCAGAGACATTGAAATGTGTGTTCTTTTCACATACCACCTATGGATCCACAAGTGTCATTTCATGTGTGTTCTTTTTAGTAAAAACAACTAGAGTTATTGCATGTGTGTTCTTTTCACATACCACATATGGATCCACCAGTGTCATTGAAATGTGTGTTCTCTTCAGAGACCACACATGGATCCACCAGTGTCATTGCATGTATGTTCTTTTCACTAACAACAACTGGAGTCATTGCATGTGTGTTCTTTTCACATACCACATATGGATCCACTAGTGTCATTGAATGTATGCGCTTTTCACAATCCACCTATGGATCCACCACTGTCATTGCATGTGTGTTCTTTCTAGTAACAACAACCAGAGTCATTGAAATGTGTGTTCTTTTCACATACCACCTATGGATCCACCAGTGTCATTGCATGTGTTTTCTTTTTAGTAACAACAACCAGAGTCATTGCATGTGTGTTCTTTTCACATACCACATATGGATCCACCAGTGCCATTCAAAAGGGTGTTTTCTTCAGAGACCACACATGGATCCACCAGTGTCATTGCATGTGTGTTCTTTTCACTAACAACAACCAGAGTTATTGCATGTGTGTTATTTCCACAAACCAAATATGGATCCACCAGTGGCATTGCATGTGTGCTCTTTTCACAATCCACCTATGGATCCACCAGGGTCATTGCATGTGTGTTCTTTTTAGTAACAACAACCAGAGACATTGAAATGTGTGTTCTTTTCACATACCACCTATGGATCCACAAGTGTCATTTCATGTGTGTTCTTTTTAGTAAAAACAACTAGAGTTATTGCATGTGTGTTCTTTTCACATACCACATATGGATCCACCAGTGTCATTGAAATGTGTGTTCTCTTCAGAGACCACACATGGATCCACCAGTGTCATTGCATGTATGTTCTTTTCACTAACAACAACTGGAGTCATTGCATGTGTGTTCTTTTCACATACCACATATGGATCCACTAGTGTCATTGAATGTATGCGCTTTTCACAATCCACCTATGGATCCACCACTGTCATTGCATGTGTGTTCTTTCTAGTAACAACAACCAGAGTCATTGAAATGTGTGTTCTTTTCACATACCACCTATGGATCCACCAGTGTCATTGCATGTGTTTTCTTTTTAGTAACAACAACCAGAGTCATTGCATGTGTGTTCTTTTCACATACCACATATGGATCCACCAGTGCCATTCAAAAGGGTGTTTTCTTCAGAGACCACACATGGATCCACCAGTGTCATTGCATGTGTGTTCTTTTCACTAACAACAACCAGAGTTATTGCATGTGTGTTATTTCCACAAACCAAATATGGATCCACCAGTGGCATTGCATGTGTGCTCTTTTCACAATCCACCTATGGATCCACCAGTGGCATTGCATGTGTGTTCTTTTTAGTAACAACAACTAGAGACATTGAAATGTGTGTTCTTTTCACATACCACCTATGGATCCACAAGTGTCATTTCATGTGTGTTCTTTTTAGTAAAAACAACCAGAGTTATTGCATGTGTGTTCTTTTCACATACCACATATGGATCCACCAGTGTCATTGAAATGTGTGTTCTCTTCAGAGACCACACATGGATCCACCAGTGTCATTGCATGTATGTTATTTTCACTAACAACAACTGGAGTCATTGCATGTGTGTTCTTTTCACATACCACATATGGATCCACTAGTGTCATTGAATGTATGCGCTTTTCACAATCCACCTATGGATCCACCACTGTCATTGCATGTGTGTTCTTTTTAGTAACAACAACCAGAGTCATTGAAATGTGTATTCTTTTCACATACCACCTATGGATCCACCAGTGTCATTGCATGTGTTTTCTTTTTAGTAACAACAACCAGAGTCATTGCATGTGTGTTCTTTTCACATACCACATATGGATCCACCAGTGCCATTCAAATGGGTGTTTTCTTCAGAGACCACACATGGATCCACCAGTGTCATTGCATGTGTGTTCTTTTCACTAACAACAACCATAGTTATTGCATGTGTGTTATTTCCACAAACCAAATATGGATCCACCAGTGGCATTGCATGTGTGCTCTTTTAAAATCCACCTATGGATCCACCAGGGTCATTGCATGTGTGTTCTTTTTAGTAACAACAACCAGAGACATTGAAATGTGTGTTCTTTTCACATACCACCTATGGATCCACAAGTGTCATTTCATGTGTGTTCTTTTTAGTAAAAACAACTAGAGTTATTGCATGTGTGTTCTTTTCACATACCACATATGGATCCACCAGTGTCATTGAAATGTGTGTTCTCTTCAGAGACCACACATGGATCCACCAGTGTCATTGCATGTATGTTCTTTTCACTAACAACAACTGGAGTTATTGCATGTGTGTTCTTTTCACATACCACATATGGATCCACCAGTGTCATTGCATGTATGCGCTTTTCACAATCCACCTATGGATCCACCACTGTCATTGCATGTGTGTTCTTTTTAGTAACAACAACCAGAGTCATTGAAATGTGTGTTCTTTTCACGTACCACCTATGGATCCACCAGTGTCATTGCATGTGTGTTATTTTTAGTAACAACAACCAGAGTCATTGCATGTGTGTTCTTTTCACATACCACATATGGATCCACCAGTGCCATTGAAATGGGTGTTTTCTTCAGAGACCACACATGGATCCACCAGTGTCATTGCATGTGTGTTCTTTTCACTAACAACAACCAGAGTCATTGCATGTGTGTTATTTCCACAAACCAAATATGGATCCACTGGTGGCATTGCATGTGTGCTCTTTTCACAATCCACCTATGGATCCACCAGTGTCATTGCATGTGTGTTCTTTTTAGTAACAACAACCAGAGACATTGAAATGTGTGTTCTTTTCACATACCACCTATGGATCCACAAGCGTCATTTCATGTGTGTTATTTTTAGTAAAAACAACCAGAATCATTGCATGTGTGTTCTTTTCACATACCACATATGGATCCACCAGTGTCATTGAAATGTGTGTTCTCTTTAGAGACCACACATGGATCCACCAGTGTCATTGCATGTATGTTCTTTTCACTAACAACAACTGGAGTCATTGCATGTGTGTTCTTTTCACATACCACATATGGATCCACCAGTGTCATTGCATGTATGCGCTTTTCACAATCCACCTATGGATCCACCACTGTCATTGCATGTGTGTTCTTTTTAGTAACAACAACCAGAGTCATTGAAATGTGTGTTCTTTTCACATACCACCTATGGATCCACCAGTGTCATTGCATGTGTGTTATTTTTAGTAACAACAACTAGAGTCATTGCATGTGTGTTCTTTTCACATACCACATATGGATCCACCAGTGCCATTGAAATGGGTGTTTTCTTCAAAGACCACACATGGATCCACCAGTGTCATTACATGTGTGTTCTTTTCACTAACAACAACCAGAGTCATTGCATGTGTGTTATTTCCACAAACCAAATATGGATCCTCCTGTGGCATTGCATGTGTGCTATTTTCACAATCCACCTATGGATCCACCAGTGTCATTGCATGTGTGTTCTTTTTAGTAACAACAACCAGAGACATTGAAATGTGTGTTCTTTTCAGATACCACCTATGGATCCACAAGTGTAATTTCATGTGTGTTCTTTTTAGTAAAAACAACCAGAGTCATTGCATGTGTGTTCTTTTCACTAACAACAACCAGAGTTATTGCATGTGTGTTATTTCCACAAACCAAATATGGATCCACCAGTGGCATTGCATGTGTGCTCTTTTCACAATCCACCTATGGATCCACCTGTGTCATTGCATGTGTGTTCTTTTTAGTAACAACAACTAGAGACATTGAAATGTGTGTTCTTTTCACATACCACCTATGGATCCACAAGTGTCATTTCATGTGTGTTCTTTTTAGTAAAAACAACCAGAGTTATTGCATGTGTGTTCTTTTCACATACCACATATGGATCCACCAGTGTCATTGAAATGTGTGTTCTCTTCAGAGACCACACATGGATCCACCAGTGTCATTGCATGTATGTTCTTTTCACTAACAACAACTGGAGTCATTGCATGTGTGTTCTTTTCACATACCACATATGGATCCACTAGTGTCATTGAATGTATGCGCTTTTCACAATCCACCTATGGATCCACCACTGTCATTGCATGTGTGTTCTTTTTAGTAACAACAACCAGAGTCATTGAAATGTGTATTCTTTTCACATACCACCTATGGATCCACCAGTGTCATTGCATGTGTTTTCTTTTTAGTAACAACAACCAGAGTCATTGCATGTGTGTTCTTTTCACATACCACATATGGATCCACCAGTGCCATTCAAATGGGTGTTTTCTTCAGAGACCACACATGGATCCACCAGTGTCATTGCATGTGTGTTCTTTTCACTAACAACAACCAGAGTTATTGCATGTGTGTTATTTCCACAAACCAAATATGGATCCACCAGTGGCATTGCATGTGTGCTCTTTTCACAATCCACCTATGGATCCACCAGGGTCATTGCATGTGTGTTCTTTTTAGTAACAACAACCAGAGACATTGAAATGTGTGTTCTTTTCACATACCACCTATGGATCCACAAGTGTCATTTCATGTGTGTTCTTTTTAGTAAAAACAACTAGAGTTATTGCATGTGTGTTCTTTTCACATACCACATATGGATCCACCAGTGTCATTGAAATGTGTGTTCTCTTCAGAGACCACACATGGATCCACCAGTGTCATTGCACGTATGTTCTTTTCACTAACAACAACTGGAGTTATTGCATGTGTGTTCTTTTCACATACCACATATGGATCCACCAGTGTCATTGCATGTATGCGCTTTTCACAATCCACCTATGGATCCACCACTGTCATTGCATGTGTGTTCTTTTTAGTAACAACAACCAGAGTCATTGAAATGTGTGTTCTTTTCACATACCACCTATGGATCCACCAGTGTCATTGCATGTGTGTTATTTTTAGTAACAACAACCAGAGTCATTGCATGTGTGTTCTTTTCACATACCACATATGGATCCACCAGTGCCATTGAAATGGGTGTTTTCTTCAGAGACCACACATGGATCCACCAGTGTCATTGCATGTGTGTTCTTTTCACTAACAACAACCAGAGTCATTGCATGTGTGTTATTTCCACAAACCAAATATGGATCCACCGGTGGCATTGCATGTGTGCTCTTTTCACATACCACATATGGATCCACCAGTGTCATTGCATGTATGCGCTTTTCACAATCCACCTATGGATCCACCACTGTCATTGCATGTGTGTTCTTTTTAGTAACAACAACTAGAGACATTGAAATGTGTGTTCTTTTCACATACCACCTATGGATCCACAAGTGTCATTTCATGTGTGTTCTTTTTAGTAAAAACAACCAGAGTTATTGCATGTGTGTTCTTTTCACATACCACATATGGATCCACCAGTGTCATTGAAATGTGTGTTCTCTTCAGAGACCACACATGGATCCACCAGTGTCATTGCATGTATGTTCTTTTCACTAACAACAACTGGAGTCATTGCATGTGTGTTCTTTTCACATACCACATATGGATCCACTAGTGTCATTGAATGTATGCGCTTTTCACAATCCACCTATGGATCCACCACTGTCATTGCATGTGTGTTCTTTTTAGTAACAACAACCAGAGTCATTGAAATGTGTATTCTTTTCACATACCACCTATGGATCCACCAGTGTCATTGCATGTGTTTTCTTTTTAGTAACAAACCAGAGTCATTGCATGTGTGTTCTTTTCACATACCACATATGGATCCACCAGTGCCATTGAAATGGGTGTTTTCTTCAAAGACCACACATGGATCCACCAGTGTCATTACATGTGTGTTCTTTTCACTAACAACAACCAGAGTCATTGCATGTGTGTTATTTCCACAAACCAAATATGGATCCTCCTGTGGCATTGCATGTGTGCTATTTTCACAATCCACCTATGGATCCACCAGTGTCATTGCATGTGTGTTCTTTTTAGTAACAACAACCAGAGACATTGAAATGTGTGTTCTTTTCAGATACCACCTATGGATCCACAAGTGTCATTTCATGTGTGTTCTTTTTAGTAAAAACAACCAGAGTCATTGCATGTGTGTTCTTTTCACTAACAACAACCAGAGTTATTGCATGTGTGTTATTTCCACAAACCAAATATGGATCCACCAGTGGCATTGCATGTGTGCTCTTTTCACAATCCACCTATGGATCCACCAGTGTCATTGCATGTGTGTTCTTTTTAGTAACAACAACTAGAGACATTGAAATGTGTGTTCTTTTCACATACCACCTATGGATCCACAAGTGTCATTTCATGTGTGTTCTTTTTAGTAAAAACAACCAGAGTTATTGCATGTGTGTTCTTTTCACATACCACATATGGATCCACCAGTGTCATTGAAATGTGTGTTCTCTTCAGAGACCACACATGGATCCACCAGTGTCATTGCATGTATGTTCTTTTCACTAACAACAACTGGAGTCATTGCATGTGTGTTCTTTTCACATACCACATATGGATCCACTCGTGTCATTGAATGTATGCGCTTTTCACAATCCACCTATGGATCCACCACTGTCATTGCATGTGTGTTCTTTTTAGTAACAACAACCAGAGTCATTGAAATGTGTATTCTTTTCACATACCACCTATGGATCCACCAGTGTCATTGCATGTGTTTTCTTTTTAGTAACAACAACCAGAGTCATTGCATGTGTGTTCTTTTCACATACCACATATGGATCCACCAGTGCCATTCAAATGGGTTTTTTCTTCAGAGACCACACATGGATCCACCAGTGTCATTGCATGTGTGTTCTTTTCACTAACAACAACCAGAGTTATTGCATGTGTGTTATTTCCACAAACCAAATATGGATCCACCAGTGGCATTGCATGTGTGCTCTTTTCACAATCCACCTATGGATCCACCAGGGTCATTGCATGTGTGTTCTTTTTAGTAACAACAACCAGAGACATTGAAATGTGTGTTCTTTTCACATACCACCTATGGATCCACAAGTGTCATTTCATGTGTGTTCTTTTTAGTAAAAACAACTAGAGTTATTGCATGTGTGTTCTTTTCACATACCACATATGGATCCACCAGTGTCATTGAAATGTGTGTTCTCTTCAGAGACCACACATGGATCCACCAGTGTCATTGCACGTATGTTCTTTTCACTAACAACAACTGGAGTTATTGCATGTGTGTTCTTTTCACATACCACATATGGATCCACCAGTGTCATTGCATGTATGCGCTTTTCACAATCCACCTATGGATCCACCACTGTCATTGCATGTGTGTTCTTTTTAGTAACAACAACCAGAGTCATTGAAATGTGTGTTCTTTTCACATACCACCTATGGATCCACCAGTGTCATTGCATGTGTGTTATTTTTAGTAACAACAACCAGAGTCATTGCATGTGTGTTCTTTTCACATACCACATATGGATCCACCAGTGCCATTGAAATGGGTGTTTTCTTCAGAGACCACACATGGATCCACCAGTGTCATTGCATGTGTGTTCTTTTCACTAACAACAACCAGAGTCATTGCATGTGTGTTATTTCCACAAACCAAATATGGATCCACCGGTGGCATTGCATGTGTGCTCTTTTCACATACCACATATGGATCCACCAGTGTCATTGCATGTATGCGCTTTTCACAATCCACCTATGGATCCACCACTGTCATTGCATGTGTGTTCTTTTTAGTAACAACAACTAGAGACATTGAAATGTGTGTTCTTTTCACATACCACCTATGGATCCACAAGTGTCATTTCATGTGTGTTCTTTTTAGTAAAAACAACCAGAGTTATTGCATGTGTGTTCTTTTCACATACCACATATGGATCCACCAGTGTCATTGAAATGTGTGTTCTCTTCAGAGACCACACATGGATCCACCAGTGTCATTGCATGTATGTTCTTTTCACTAACAACAACTGGAGTCATTGCATGTGTGTTCTTTTCACATACCACATATGGATCCACTAGTGTCATTGAATGTATGCGCTTTTCACAATCCACCTATGGATCCACCACTGTCATTGCATGTGTGTTCTTTTTAGTAACAACAACCAGAGTCATTGAAATGTGTATTCTTTTCACATACCACCTATGGATCCACCAGTGTCATTGCATGTGTTTTCTTTTTAGTAACAACAACCAGAGTCATTGCATGTGTGTTCTTTTCACATACCACATATGGATCCACCAGTGCCATTCAAATGGGTGTTTTCTTCAGAGACCACACATGGATCCACCAGTGTCATTGCATGTGTGTTCTTTTCACTAACAACAACCAGAGTTATTGCATGTGTGTTATTTCCACAAACCAAATATGGATCCACCAGTGGCATTGCATGTGTGCTCTTTTCACAATCCACCTATGGATCCACCAGGGTCATTGCATGTGTGTTCTTTTTAGTAACAACAACCAGAGACATTGAAATGTGTGTTCTTTTCACATACCACCTATGGATCCACAAGTGTCATTTCATGTGTGTTCTTTTTAGTAAAAACAACTAGAGATATTGCATGTGTGTTCTTTTCACATACCACATATGGATCCACCAGTGTCATTGAAATGTGTGTTCTCTTCAGAGACCACACATGGATCCACCAGTGTCATTGCATGTATGTTCTTTTCACTAACAACAACTGGAGTTATTGCATGTGTGTTCTTTTCACATACCACATATGGATCCACCAGTGTCATTGCATGTATGCGCTTTTCACAATCCACCTATGGATCCACCACTGTCATTGCATGTGTGTTCTTTTTAGTAACAACAACCAGAGTCATTGAAATGTGTGTTCTTTTCAGATACCACCTATGGATCCACCAGTGTCATTGCATGTGTGTTATTTTTAGTAACAACAACCAGAGTCATTGCATGTGTGTTCTTTTCACATACCACATATGGATCCACCAGTGCCATTGAAATGGGTGTTTTCTTCAGAGACCACACATGGATCCACCAGTGTCATTGCATGTGTGTTCTTTTCACTAACAACAACCAGAGTCATTGCATGTGTGTTATTTCCACAAACCAAATATGGATCCACCGGTGGCATTGCATGTGTGCTCTTTTCACATACCACATATGGATCCACCAGTGTCATTGCATGTATGCGCTTTTCACAATCCACCTATGGATCCACCACTGTCATTGCATGTGTGTTCTTTTTAGTAACAACAACTAGAGACATTGAAATGTGTGTTCTTTTCACATACCACCTATGGATCCACAAGTGTCATTTCATGTGTGTTCTTTTTAGTAAAAACAACCAGAGTTATTGCATGTGTGTTCTTTTCACATACCACATATGGATCCACCAGTGTCATTGAAATGTGTGTTCTCTTCAGAGACCACACATGGATCCACCAGTGTCATTGCATGTATGTTCTTTTCACTAACAACAACTGGAGTCATTGCATGTGTGTTCTTTTCACATACCACATATGGATCCACTAGTGTCATTGAATGTATGCGCTTTTCACAATCCACCTATGGATCCACCACTGTCATTGCATGTGTGTTCTTTTTAGTAACAACAACCAGAGTCATTGAAATGTGTATTCTTTTCACATACCACCTATGGATCCACCAGTGTCATTGCATGTGTTTTCTTTTTAGTAACAACAACCAGAGTCATTGCATGTGTGTTCTTTTCACATACCACATATGGATCCACCAGTGCCATTCAAATGGGTGTTTTCTTCAGAGACCACACATGGATCCACCAGTGTCATTGCATGTGTGTTCTTTTCACTAACAACAACCAGAGTTATTGCATGTGTGTTATTTCCACAAACCAAATATGGATCCACCAGTGGCATTGCATGTGTGCTCTTTTCACAATCCACCTATGGATCCACCAGGGTCATTGCATGTGTGTTCTTTTTAGTAACAACAACCAGAGACATTGAAATGTGTGTTCTTTTCACATACCACCTATGGATCCACAAGTGTCATTTCATGTGTGTTCTTTTTAGTAAAAACAACTAGAGATATTGCATGTGTGTTCTTTTCACATACCACATATGGATCCACCAGTGTCATTGAAATGTGTGTTCTCTTCAGAGACCACACATGGATCCACCAGTGTCATTGCATGTATGTTCTTTTCACTAACAACAACTGGAGTTATTGCATGTGTGTTCTTTTCACATACCACATATGGATCCACCAGTGTCATTGCATGTATGCGCTTTTCACAATCCACCTATGGATCCACCACTGTCATTGCATGTGTGTTCTTTTTAGTAACAACAACCAGAGTCATTGAAATGTGTGTTCTTTTCAGATACCACCTATGGATCCACCAGTGTCATTGCATGTGTGTTATTTTTAGTAACAACAACCAGAGTCATTGCATGTGTGTTCTTTTCACATACCACATATGGATCCACCAGTGCCATTGAAATGGGTGTTTTCTTCAGAGACCACACATGGATCCACCAGTGTCATTGCATGTGTGTTCTTTTCACTAACAACAACCAGAGTCATTGCATGTGTGTTATTTCCACAAACCAAATATGGATCCACCGGTGGCATTGCATGTGTGCTCTTTTCACAATCCACCTATGGATCCACCAGTGTCATTGCATGTGTGTTCTTTTTAGTAACAACAACCAGAGACATTGAAATGTGTGTTCTTTTCACATACCACCTATGGATCCACAAGTGTCATTTCATGTGTGTTATTTTTAGTAAAAACAACCAGAATCATTGCATGTGTGTTATTTTCACATACCACATATGGATCCACCAGTGTCATTGAAATGTGTGTTCTCTTTAGAGACCACACATGGATCCACCAGTGTCATTGCATGTATGTTCTTTTCACTAACAACAACTGGAGTCATTGCATGTGTGTTCTTTTCACATACCACATATGGATCCACCAGTGTCATTGCATGTATGCGCTTTTCACAATCCACCTATGGATCCACCACTGTCATTGCATGTGTGTTCTTTTTAGTAACAACAACCAGAGTCATTGAAATGTGTGTTCTTTTCACATACCACCTATGGATCCACCAGTGTCATTGCATGTGTGTTATTTTTAGTAACAACAACTAGAGTCATTGCATGTGTGTTCTTTTCACATACCACATATGGATCCACCAGTGCCATTGAAATGGGTGTTTTCTTCAGAGACCACACATGGATCCACCAGTGTCATTACATGTGTGTTCTTTTCACTAACAACAACCAGAGTCATTGCATGTGTGTTATTTCCACAAACCAAATATGGATCCTCCTGTGGCATTGCATGTGTGCTATTTTCACAATCCACCTATGGATCGACCAGTGTCATTGCATGTGTGTTCTTTTTAGTAACAACAACAATAGACATTGAAATGTGTGTTCTTTTCAGATACCACCTATGGATCCACAAGTGTCATTTCATGTGTGTTCTTTTTAGTAAAAACAACCAGAGTCATTGCATGTGTGTTCTTTTCACATACCACATATGGATCCACCAGTGTCATTGAAATGTGTGTTCTCTTTAGAGACCACACATGGATCCACCAGTGTCATTGCATGTATGTTCTTTTCACTAACAACAACTGGAGTCATTGCATGTGTGTTCTTTTCACATACCACATATGGATCCACCAGTGTCATTGAATGTATGCGCTTTTCACAATCCACCTATGGATCCACCACTGTCATTGCATGTGTGTTCTTTTTAGTAACAACAACCAGAGTCATTGAAATGTGTGTTCTTTTCACATACCACCTATGGATCCACCAGTGTCATTGCATGTGTGTTCTTTTTAGTAACAACAACCAGAGTCATTGCATGTGTGTTCTTTTCACATACCACATATGGATCCACCAGTGCCATTGAAATGGGTGTTTTCTTCAGAGACCACACATGGATCCACCAGTGTCATTACATGTGTGTTCTTTTCACTAACAACAACCAGAGTCATTGCATGTGTGTTATTTCCACAAACCAAATATGGATCCACCAGTGGCATTGCATGTGTGCTGTTTTCACAATCCACCTATGGATCCACCAGTTTCATTGCATGTGTGTTCTTTTTAGTAACAACAACCAGAGACATTGAAATGTGTGTTCTTTTCACATACCACCTATGGATCCACAAGTGTCATTTCATGTGTGTTCTTTTTAGTATAAACAACCAGAGTCATTGCATGTGTGTTCTTTTCACATACCACATATGGATCCACCAGTGTCATTGAAATGTGTGTTCTCTTCAGAGACCACACATGGATCCACTAGTATCATTGCATGTATGTTCTTTTCACTAACAACAACTGGGGTCATTGCATGTGTGTTCTTTTCACATACCACATATGGATCCACCAGTGTCATTGCATGTATGCGCTTTTCACAATCCACCTATGGATCCACCACTGTCATTGCATGTGTGTTCTTTTTAGTAACAACAACCAGAATCATTGAAATGTGTGTTCTTTTTAGATACCACCTATGGATCCACAAGTGTCATTTCATGTGTGTTCTTTTTAGTAAAAACAACCAGAGTCATTGCATGTGTGTTCTTTTCACATACCACATATGGATCCACCAGTGTCATTGAAATGTGTGTTCTCTTCAGAGACCACACATGGATCCACCAGTGTCATTGCATGTATGTTCTTTTCACTAACAACAACTGGAGTCATTGCATGTGTGTTCTTTTCACATACCACATATGGATCCACCAGTGTCATTGAATGTATGCGCTTTTCACAATCCACCTATGGATCCACCACTGTCATTGCATGTGTGTTCTTTTTAGTAACAACAACCAGAGTCATTGAAATGTGTGTTCTTTTCACATACCACCTATGGATCCACCAGTGTCATTGCATGTGTGTTATTTTTAGTAACAACAACCAGAGTCATTGCATGTGTGTTCTTTTCACATACCACATATGGATCCACCAGTGCCATTGAAATGGGTGTTTTCTTCAGAGACCACACATGGATCCACCAGTGTCATTGCATGTGTGTTCTTTTCACTAACAACAACCAGAGTCATTGCATGTGTGGTATTTCCACAAACCAAATATGGATCCACCGGTGGCATTGCATGTGTGCTCTTTTCACAATCCACCTATGGATCCACCAGTGTCATTGCATGTGTGTTCTTTTTAGTAACAACAACCAGAGACATTGAAATGTGTGTTCTTTTCACATACCACCTATGGATCCACAACTGTCATTTCATGTGTGTTATTTTTAGTAAAAACAACCAGAGTCATTGTATGTGTGTTCTTTTCACATACCACATATGGATCCACCAGTGTCATTGAAATGTGTGTTCTCTTTAGAGACCACACATGGATCCACCAGTGTCATTGCATGTATGTTCTTTTCACTAACAACAACTGGAGTCATTGCATGTGTGTTCTTTTCACATACCACATATGGATCCACCAGTGTCATTGCATGTATGCGCTTTTCACAATCCACCTATGGATCCACCACTGTCATTGCATGTGTATTCTTTTTAGTAACAACAACCAGAGTCATTGAAATGTGTGTTCTTTTCACATACCACCTATGGATCCACCAGTGTCATTGCATGTGTGTTCTTTTGAGTAACAACAACCAGAGTCATTGCATGTGTGTTCTTTTCACATACCACATATGGATCCACCAGTGGCATTGAAATGGGTGTTTTCTTCAGAGACCACACATGGATCCACCAGTGTCATTACATATGTGTTCTTTTCACTAACAACAACCAGAGTCATTGCATGTGTGTTATTTCCACAAACCAAATATGGATCCTCCTGTGGCATTGCATGTGTGCTGTTTTCACAATCCACCTATGGATCCACCAGTGTCATTGCATATGTGTTCTTTTTAGTAACAACAACCAGAGACATTGAAATGTGTGTTCTTTTCAGATACCACCTATGGATCCACAAGTGTCATTTCATGTGTGTTCTTTTTAGTAAAAACAACCAGAGTCATTGCATGTGTGTTCTTTTCACATACCACATATGGATGCACCAGTGTCATTGAAATGTGTGTTCTCTTCAGAGACCACACATGGATCCACCAGTGTTATTGCATGTATGTTCTTTTCACTAACAACAACTGGAGTCATTGCATGTGTGTTCTTTTCACATACCACATATGGATCCACCAGTGTCATTGAATGTATGCGCTTTTCACAATCCACCTATGGATCCACCACTGTCATTGCATGTGTGTTCTTTTTAGTAACAACAACCAGAGTCATTGAAATGTGTGTTCTTTTCACATACCACCTATGGATCCACAAGTGTCATTTCATGTGTGTTCTTTTTAGTAAAAACAACCAGAGTCATTGCATGTGTGTTCTTTTCACATACCACATATGGATCCACCAGTGTCATTGAAATGTGTGTTCTCTTCAGAGACCACACATGGATCCACCAGTGTCATTGCATGTAGGTTCTTTTCACTAACAACAACTGGAGTCATTGCATGTGTGTTCTTTTCACATACCACATATGGATCCACCAGTGTCATTGCATGTATGCGCTTTTCACAATCCACCTATGGATCCACCACTGTCATTGCATGTGTGTTCTTTTTAGTAACAACAACCAGAGTCATTGAAATGTGTGTTCTTTTCACATACCACATATGGATCCACCAGTGTCGTTGCATGTGTGTTAATTTTAGTAACAACAACCAGAGTCATTGCATGTGTGTTCTTTTCACATACCACATATGGATCCACCAGTGCCATTGAAATGGGTGTTTTCTTCAGAGACCACACATGGATCCACCAGTGTCATTGCATGTGTGTTCTTTTCACTAACAACAACCAGAGTCATTGCATGTGTGTTATTTCCACAAACCAAATATGGATCCACCGGTGGCATTGCATGTGTGCTCTTTTCACAATCCACCTATGGAACCACCAGTGTCATTGCATGTGTGTTCTTTTTAGTAACAACAACCAGAGACATTGAAATGTGTGTTCTTTTCACATACCACCTATGGATCCACAAGTGTCATTTCATGTGTGTTATTTTTAGTAAAAACAACCAGAATCATTGCATGTGTGTTCTTTTCACATACCACATATGGATCCACCAGTGTCATTGAAATGTGTGTTCTCTTTAGAGACCACACATGGATCCACTAGTGTCATTGCATGTATGTTCTTTTCACTAACAACAACTGGAGTCATTGCATGTGTGTTCTTTTCACATACCACATATGGATCCACCAGTGTCATTGCATGTATGTGCTTTTCAAAATCCACTTATGGATCCACCACTGTCATTGCATGTGTGTTCTTTTTAGTAACAACAACCAGAGTCATTGAAATGTGTGTTCTTTTCACATACCACCTATGGATCCACCAGTGTCATTGCATGTGTGTTCTTTTTAGTAACAACAACCAGAGTCATTGCATGTGTGTTCTTTTCACATACCACATATGGATCCACCAGTGGCATTGAAATGGGTGTTTTCTTCAGAGACCACACATGGATCCACCAGTGTCATTACATGTGTGTTCTTTTCACTAACAACAACCAGAGTCATTGCATGTGTGTTATTTCCACAAACCAAATATGGATCCTCCTGTGGCATTGCATGTGTGCTGTTTTCACAATCCACCTATGGATCCACCAGTGTCATTGCATATGTGTTCTTTTTAGTAACAACAACCAGAGACATTGAAATGTGTGTTCTTTTCAGATACCACCTATGGATCCACAAGTGTCATTTCATGTGTGTTCTTTTTAGTAAAAACAACCAGAGTCATTGCATGTGTGTTCTTTTCACATACCACATATGGATCCACCAGTGTCATTGAAATGTGTGTTCTCTTCAGAGACCACACATGGATCCACCAGTGTTATTGCATGTATGTTCTTTTCACTAACAACAACTGGAGTCATTGCATGTGTGTTCTTTTCACATACCACATATGGATCCACCAGTGTCATTGAATGTATGCGCTTTTCACAATCCACCTATGGATCCACCACTGTCATTGCATGTGTGTTCTTTTTAGTAACAACAACCAGAGTCATTGAAATGTGTGTTCTTTTCACATACCACCTATGGATCCACAAGTGTCATTTCATGTGTGTTCTTTTTAGTAAAAACAACCAGAGTCATTGCATGTGTGTTCTTTTCACATACCACATATGGATCCACCAGTGTCATTGAAATGTGTGTTCTCTTCAGAGACCACACATGGATCCACCAGTGTCATTGCATGTAGGTTCTTTTCACTAACAACAACTGGAGTCATTGCATGTGTGTTCTTTTCACATACCACATATGGATCCACCAGTGTCATTGCATGTATGCGCTTTTCACAATCCACCTATGGATCCACCACTGTCATTGCATGTGTGTTCTTTTTAGTAACAACAACCAGAGTCATTGTAATGTGTGTTCTTTTCACATACCACATATGGATCCACCAGTGTCGTTGCATGTGTGTTAATTTTAGTAACAACAACCAGAGTCATTGCATGTGTGTTCTTTTCACATACCACATATGGATCCACCAGTGCCATTGAAATGGGTGTTTTCTTCAGAGACCACACATGGATCCACCAGTGTCATTGCATGTGTGTTCTTTTCACTAACAACAACCAGAGTCATTGCATGTGTGTTATTTCCACAAACCAAATATGGATCCACCGGTGGCATTGCATGTGTGCTCTTTTCACAATCCACCTATGGATCCACCAGTGTCATTGCATGTGTGTTCTTTTTAGTAACAACAACCAGAGACATTGAAATGTGTGTTCTTTTCACATACCACCTATGGATCCACAAGTGTCATTTCATGTGTGTTATTTTTAGTAAAAACAACCAGAATCATTGCATGTGTGTTCTTTTCACATACCACATATGGATCCACCAGTGTCATTGAAATGTGTGTTCTCTTTAGAGACCACACATGGATCCACCAGTGTCATTGCATGTATGTTCTTTTCACTAACAACAACTGGAGTCATTGCATGTGTGTTCTTTTCACATACCACATATGGATCCACCAGTTTCATTGCATGTATGTGCTTTTCAAAATCCACCTATGGATCCACCACTGTCATTGCATGTGTGTTCTTTTTAGTAACAACAACCAGAGTCATTGAAATGTGTGTTCTTTTCACATACCACCTATGGATCCACCAGTGTCATTGCATGTGTGTTCTTTTTAGTAACAACAACCAGAGTCATTGCATGTGTGTTCTTTTCACATACCACATATGGATCCACCAGTGCCATTGAAATGGGTGTTTTCTTCAGAGACCACGCATGGATCCACCAGTGTCATTACATGTGTGTTCTTTTCACTAACAACAACCAGAGTCATTGCATGTGTGTTATTTCCACAAACCAAATATGGATCCTCCTGTGGCATTGCATGTGTGCTGTTTTCACAATCCACCTATGGATCCACCAGTGTCATTGCATGTGTGTTCTTTTTAGTAACAACAACCAGAGACATTGAAATGTGTGTTCTTTTCAGATACCACCTATGGATCCACAAGTGTCATTTCATGTGTGTTCTTTTTAGTAAAAACAACCAGAGTCATTGCATGTGTGTTCTTTTCACATACCACATATGGATCCACCAGTGTCATTGAAATGTGTGTTCTCTTCAGAGACCACACATGGATCCACCAGTGTCATTGCATGTATGTTCTTTTCACTAACAACAACTGGAGTCATTGCATGTGTGTTCTTTTCACATACCACATATGGATCCACCAGTGTCATTGAATGTATGCGCTTTTCACAATCCACCTATGGATCCACCACTGTCATTGCATGTGTGTTCTTTTTAGTAACAACAACCAGAGTCATTGAAATGTGTGTTCTTTTCACATACCACCTATGGATCCACAAGTGTCATTTCATGTGTGTTCTTTTTAGTAAAAACAACCAGAGTCATTGCATGTGTGTTCTTTTCACATACCACATATGGATCCACCAGTGTCATTGAAATGTGTGTTCTCTTCAGAGACCACACATGGATCCACCAGTGTCATTGCATGTAGGTTCTTTTCACTAACAACAACTGGAGTCATTGCATGTGTGTTCTTTTCACATACCACATATGGATCCACCAGTGTCATTGCATGTATGCGCTTTTCACAATCCACCTATGGATCCACCACTGTCATTGCATGTGTGTTCTTTTTAGTAACAACAACCAGAGTTATTGAAATGTGTGTTTTTTTCACATACCACCTATGGATCCACCAGTGTCATTGCATGTGTGTTAATTTTAGTAACAACAACCAGAGTCATTGCATGTGTGTTCTTTTCACATACCACATATGGATCCACCAGTGCCATTGAAATGGGTGTTTTCTTCAGAGACCCCACATGGATCCACCAGTGTCATTGCATGTGTGTTCTTTTCACTAACAACAACCAGAGTCATTGCATGTGTGTTATTTCCACAAACCAAATATGGATCCACCGGTGGCATTGCATGTGTGCTCTTTTCACAATCCACCTATGGATCCACCAGTGTCATTGCATGTGTGTTCTTTTTAGTAACAACAACCAGAGACATTGAAATGTGTGTTCTTTTCACATACCACCTATGGATCCACAAGTGTCATTTCATGTGTGTTATTTTTAGTAAAAACAACCAGAATCATTGCATGTGTGTTCTTTTCACATACCACATATGGATCCACCAGTGTCATTGAAATGTGTGTTCTCTTTAGAGACCACACATGGATCCACCAGTGTCATTGCATGTATGTTCTTTTCACTAACAACAACTGGAGTCATTGCATGTGTGTTCTTTTCACATACCACATATGGATCCACCAGTGTCATTGCATGTATGCGCTTTTCACAATCCACCTATGGATCCACCACTGTCATTGCATGTGTGTTCTTTTTAGTAACAACAACCAGAGTCATTGAAATGTGTGTTCTTTTCACATACCACCTATGGATCCACCAGTGTCATTGCATGTGTGTTCTTTTTAGTAACAACAACCAGAGTCATTGCATGTGTGTTCTTTTCACATACCACATATGGATCCACCAGTGCCATTGAAATGGGTGTTTTCTTCAGAGACCACGCATGGATCCACCAGTGTCATTACATGTGTGTTCTTTTCACTAACAACAACCAGAGTCATTGCATGTGTGTTATTTCCACAAACCAAATATGGATCCTCCTGTGGCATTGCATGTGTGCTGTTTTCACAATCCACCTATGGATCCACCAGTGTCATTGCATGTGTGTTCTTTTTAGTAACAACAACCAGAGACATTGAAATGTGTGTTCTTTTCAGATACCACCTATGGATCCACAAGTGTCATTTCATGTGTGTTCTTTTTAGTAAAAACAACCAGAGTCATTGCATGTGTGTTCTTTTCACATACCACATATGGATCCACCAGTGTCATTGAAATGTGTGTTCTCTTCAGAGACCACACATGGATCCACCAGTGTCATTGCATGTATGTTCTTTTCACTAACAACAACTGGAGTCATTGCATGTGTGTTCTTTTCACATACCACATATGGATCCACCAGTGTCATTGAATGTATGCGCTTTTCACAATCCACCTATGGATCCACCACTGTCATTGCATGTGTGTTCTTTTTAGTAACAACAACCAGAGTCATTGAAATGTGTGTTCTTTTCACATACCACCTATGGATCCACAAGTGTCATTTCATGTGTGTTCTTTTTAGTAAAAACAACCAGAGTCATTGCATGTGTGTTCTTTTCACATACCACATATGGATCCACCAGTGTCATTGAAATGTGTGTTCTCTTCAGAGACCACACATGGATCCACCAGTGTCATTGCATGTAGGTTCTTTTCACTAACAACAACTGGAGTCATTGCATGTGTGTTCTTTTCACATACCACATATGGATCCACCAGTGTCATTGCATGTATGCGCTTTTCACAATCCACCTATGGATCCACCACTGTCATTGCATGTGTGTTCTTTTTAGTAACAACAACCAGAGTCATTGAAATGTGTGTTCTTTTCACATACCACCTATGGATCCACCAGTGTCATTGCATGTGTGTTATTTTTAGTAACAACAACCAGAGTCATTGCATGTGTGTTCTTTTCACATACCACATATGGATCCACCAGTGCCATTAAAATGGGTGTTTTCTTCAGAGACCACACATGGATCCACCAGTGTCATTGCATGTGTGTTCTTTTCACTAACAACAACCAGAGTCATTGCATGTGTGTTATTTCCACAAACCAAATATGGATCCACCGGTGGCATTGCATGTGTGCTCTTTTCACAATCCACCTATGGATCCACCAGTGTCATTGCATGTGTGTTCTTTTTAGTAACAACAACCAGAGACATTGAAATGTGTGTTCTTTTCACATACCACCTATGGATCCACAACTGTCATTTCATGTGTGTTATTTTTAGTAAAAATAACCCGAGTCATTGCATGTGTGTTCTTTTCACATACCACATATGGATCCACCAGTGTCATTGAAATGTGTGTTCTCTTTAGAGACCACACATGGATCCACCAGTGTCATTGCATGTATGTTCTTTTCACTAACAACAACTGGAGTCATTGCATGTGTGTTCTTTTCACATACCACATATGGATCCACCAGTGTCATTGCATGTATGCGCTTTTCACAATCCACCTATGGATCCACCACTGTCATTGCATGTGTGTTCTTTTTAGTAACAACAACCAGAGTCATTGAAATGTGTGTTCTTTTCACATACCACCTATGGATCCACCAGTGTCATTGCATGTGTGTTCTTTTTAGTAACAACAACCAGAGTCATTGCATGTGTGTTCTTTTCACATACCACATATGGATCCACCAGTGCCATTGAAATGGGTGTTTTCTTCAGAGACCACACATGGATCCACCAGTGTCATTACATGTGTGTTCTTTTCACTAACAACAACCAGAGTCATTGCATGTGTGTTATTTCCACAAACCAAATATGGATCCACTAGTGGCATTGCATGTGTGCTGTTTTCACAATCCACCTATGGATCCACCAGTTTCATTGCATGTGTGTTCTTTTTAGTAACAACAACCAGAGACATTGAAATGTGTGTTCTTTTCAGATACCACCTATGGATCCACAAGTGTCATTTCATGTGTGCTCTTTTTAGTAAAAACAACCAGAGTCATTGCATGTGTGTTCTTTTCACATACCACATATGGATCCATCAGTATCATTGAAATGTGTGTTCTCTTTAGAGACCACACATGGATCCACCAGTGTCATTGCATGTATGCTCTTTTCACTAACAACAACTGGAGTCATTGCATGTGTGTTCTTTTCACATACCACATATGGATCCACCAGTGTCATTGCATGTATGTGCTTTTCACAATCCACCTATGGATCCACCACTGTCATTGCATGTGTGTTCTTTTTAGTAACAACAACCAGAGTCATTGAAATGTGTGTTCTTTTCAGATACCACCTATGGATCCACAAGTGTCATTTCATGTGTGTTCTTTTTAGTAAAAACAACCAGAGTCATTGCATGTGTGTTCTTTTCACATACCACATATGGATCCACCAGTTTCATTGAAATGTGTGTTCTCTTCAGAGACCACACATGGATCCACCAGTGTCATTGCATGTATGTTCTTTTCCCTAACAACAACTGGAGTCATTGCATGTGTGTTCTTTTCACATACCACATATGGATCCACCAGTGTCATTGAATGTATGCGCTTTTCACAATCCTCCTATGGATCCACCACTGTCATTGCATGTGTGTTCTTTTTAGTAACAACAACCAGAGTCATTGAAATGTGTGTTCTTTTCACATACCACCTATGGATCCACCAGTGTCA
Organism: Avena sativa; assembly: GCA_916181665.1. Classification (NCBI taxonomy): domain Eukaryota; kingdom Viridiplantae; phylum Streptophyta; class Magnoliopsida; order Poales; family Poaceae; genus Avena; species Avena sativa. The sequence continues at coordinate 356,136,069 of OV702291.1, forward strand.
TTGCGTGTGTGTTATTTTTAGTAACAACCAGAGTCATTGCATGTGTGTTCTTTTCACATACCACATATGGATCCACCAGTGCCATTGAAATGGGTGTTTTCTTCAGAGACCACACATGGATCCACCAGTGTCATTGCATGTGTGTTCTTTTCACTAACAACAACCAGAGTCATTGCATGTGTGTTATTTCCACAAACCAAATATGGATCCACCGGTGGCATTGCATGTGTGCTCTTTTCACAATCCACCTATGGATCCACCAGTGTCATTGGATGTGTGTTCTTTTTAGTAACAACAACCAGAGACATTGAAATGTGTGTTCTTTTCACATACCACCTATGGATCCACAACTGTCATTTCATGTGTGTTATTTTTAGTAAAAACAACCAGAGTCATTGCATGTGTGTTCTTTTCACATACCACATATGGATCCACCAGTGTCATTGAAATGTGTGTTCTCTTTAGAGACCACACATGGATCCACCAGTGTCATTGCATGTATGTTCTTTTCACTAACAACAACTGGAGTCATTGCATGTGTGTTCTTTTCACATACCACATATGGATCCACCAGTGTCATTGCATGTATGCGCTTTTCACAATCCACCTATGGATCCACCACTGTCATTGCATGTGTGTTCTTTTTAGTAACAACAACCAGAGTCATTGAAATGTGTGTTCTTTTCACATACCACCTATGGATCCACCAGTGTCATTGCATGTGTGTTCTTTTTAGTAACAACAACCAGAGTCATTGCATGTGTGTTCTTTTCACATACCACATATGGATCCACCAGTGCCATTGAAATGGGTGTTTTCTTCAGAGACCACACATGGATCCACCAGTGCCATTACATGTGTGTTCTTTTCACTAACAACAACCAGAGTCATTGCATGTGTGTTATTTCCACAAACCAAATATGGATCCACCAGTGGCATTGCATGTGTGCTGTTTTCACAATCCACCTATGGATCCACCAGTTTCATTGCATGTGTGTTCTTTTTAGTAACAACAACCAGAGACATTGAAATGTGTGTTCTTTTCAGATACCACCTATGGATCCACAAGTGTCATTTCATGTGTGTTCTTTTTAGTAAAAACAACCAGAGTCATTGCATGTGTGTTCTTTTCACATACCACATATGGATCCACAAGTGTCATTGAAATGTGTGTTCTCTTCAGAGACCACACATGGATCCACCAGTGACATTGCATGTATGTTCTTTTCACTAACAACAACTGGAGTCATTGCATGTGTGTTCTTTTCACATACCACATATGGATCCACCAGTGTCATTGCATGTATGCGCTTTTCACAATCCACCTATGGATCCACCACTGTCATTGCATGTGTGTTCTTTTTAGTAACAACAACAAGAGTCATTGAAATGTGTGTTCTTTTCACATACCACCTATGGATCCACCAGTGTCATTGCATCTGTGTTCTTTTTAGTAACAACGACCAGAGTCATTGCATGTGTGTTATTTTCACATACCACATATGGATCCACCAGTGCCATTGAAATGGGTGTTTTCTTCAGAGACCACACATGGATCCACCAGTGTCATCACATGTGTGTTCTTTTCACTAACAACAACCAGAGTCATTGCATGTGTGTTATTTCCACAAACCAAATATGGATCCACCAGTGGCATTGCATGTGTGCTCTTTTCACAATCCACCTTTGGATCCACCAGTGTCATTGCATGTGTGTTCTTTTTAGTAACAACAACCAGAGACACTAAAATGTGTGTTCTTTTCACATACCACCTATGGATCCACCAGTGTCATTTCATGTGTGTTCTTTTTAGTAAAAACAACCAGAGTTATTGCATGTGTGTTCTTTTCACATACCACATATGGATCCACCAGTGTCATTGAAATGTGTGTTCTCTTCAGAGACCACACATGGATCCACCAGTGTCATTGCATGTATGTTCTTTTCACTAACAACAACTAGAGTCATTGCATGTGTGTTCTTTTCACATACCACATATGGATCCACCAGTGTCATTGCATGTATGCGCTTTTCACAATCCACCTATGGATCCACCACTGTCATTGCATGTGTGTTCTTTTTAGTAACAACAACCGGAGTCATTGAAATGTGTGTTCTTTTCACATACCACCTATGGATCCACCAGTGTCATTGCATGTGTGTTCTTTTTAGTAACAACGACCAGAGTCATTGCATGTGTGTTATTTTCACATACCACATATGGATCCACCAGTGCCATTGAAATGGGTGTTTTCTTTAGAGACCACACATGGATCCACCAGTGTCATCACATGTGTGTTCTTTTCACTAACAACAACCAGAGTTATTGCATGTGTGTTATTTCCACAAACCAAATATGGATCCACCAGTGGCATTGCATGTGTGCTCTTTTCACAATCCACCTATGGATCCACCAGTGTCATTGCATGTGTGTTCTTTTTAGTAACAACAACCAGAGACACTGAAATGTGTGTTCTTTTCACATACCACCTATGGATCCACCAGTGTCATTTCATGTGTGTTCTTTTTAGTAAAAACAACCAGAGTCATTGCATGTGTGTTCTTTTCACATACCACATATGGATCCACCAGTGTCATTGAAATGTGTGTTCTCTTCAGAGACCACACATGGATCCACCAGTGACATTGCATGTATGTTCTTTTCACTAACAACAACTGGAGTCATTGCATGTGTGTTCTTTTCACATACCACATATGGATCCACCAGTGTCATTGCATGTATGCGCTTTTCACAATCCACCTATGGATCCACCACTGTCATTGCATGTGTGTTATTTTTAGTAACAACAACAAGAGTCATTGAAATGTGTGTTCTTTTCACATACCACCTATGGATCCACCAGTGTCATTGCATCTGTGTTCTTTTTAGTAACAACGACCAGAGTCATTGCATGTGTGTTATTTTCACATACCACATATGGATCCACCAGTGCCATTGAAATGGGTGTTTTCTTCAGAGACCACACATGGATCCACCAGTGTCATCACATGTGTGTTCTTTTCACTAACAACAACCAGAGTCATTGCATGTGTGTTATTTCCACAAACCAAATATGGATCCACCAGTGGCATTGCATGTGTGCTCTTTTCACAATCCACCTATGGATCCACCAGTGTCATTGCATGTGTGTTCTTTTTAGTAACAACAACCAGAGACACTAAAATGTGTGTTCTTTTCACATACCACCTATGGATCCACCAGTGTCATTTCATGTGTGTTCTTTTTAGTAAAAACAACCAGAGTTATTGCATGTGTGTTCTTTTCACATACCACATATGGATCCACCAGTGTCATTGAAATGTGTGTTCTCTTCAGAGACCACACATGGATCCACCAGTGTCATTGCATGTATGTTCTTTTCACTAACAACAACTGGAGTCATTGCATGTGTGTTCTTTTCACATACCACATATGGATCCACCAGTGTCATTGCATGTATGCGCTTTTCACAATCCACCTATGGATCCACCACTGTCATTGCATGTGTGTTCTTTTTAGTAACAACAACCGGAGTCATTGAAATGTGTGTTCTTTTCACATACCACCTATGGATCCACCAGTGTCATTGCATGTGTGTTCTTTTTAGTAACAACGACCAGAGTCATTGCATGTGTGTTATTTTCACATACCACATATGGATCCACCAGTGCCATTGAAACGGGTGTTTTCTTTAGAGACCACACATGGATCCACCAGTGTCATCACATGTGTGTTCTTTTCACTAACAACAACCAGAGTTATTGCATGTGTGTTATTTCCACAAACCAAATATGGATCCACACGTGGCATTGCATGTGTGCTCTTTTCACAATCCACCTATGGATCCACCAGTGTCATTGCATGTGTGTTCTTTTTAGTAACAACAACCAGAGACACTGAAATGTGTGTTCTTTTCACATACCACCTATGGATCCACCAGTGTCATTTCATGTGTGTTCTTTTTAGTAAAAACAACCAGAGTTATTGCATGTGTGTTCTTTTCACATACCACATATGGATCCACCAGTGTCATTGAAATGTGTGTTCTCTTCAGAGACCACACATGGATCCACCAGTGTCATTACATGTATGTTCTTTTCACTAACAACAACTGGAGTCATTGCATGTGTGTTCTTTTCACATACCACATATGGATCCACTAGTGTCATTGCATGTATGCGCTTTTCACAATCCACCTATGGATCCACCACTGTCATTCCATGTGTGTTCTTTTTAGTAACAACAACCAGAGTCATTGAAATGTGTGTTCTTTTCACATACCACCTATGGATCCACCAGTGTCATTGCATGTGTGTTCTTTTTAGTAACAACAACCAGAGGCATTGCATGTGTGTTCTTTTCACATACCACATATGGATCCACCAGTGCCATTGAAATGGGTGTTTTCTTCAGAGACCACACATGGATCCACCAGTGCCATTACATGTGTGTTCTTTTCACTAACAACAACCAGAGTCATTGCATGTGTGTTATTTCCACAAACCAAATATGGATCCACCAGTGGCATTGCATGTGTGCTGTTTTCACAATCCACCTATGGATCCACCAGTTTCATTGCATGTGTGTTCTTTTTAGTAACAACAACCAGAGACATTGAAATGTGTGTTCTTTTCAGATACCACCTATGGATCCACAAGTGTCATTTCATGTGTGTTCTTTTTATTAAAAACAACCAGAGTCATTGCATGTGTGTTCTTTTCACATACCACATATGGATCCACCAGTGTCATTGAAATGTGTGTTCTCTTCAGAGACCACACATGGATCCACCAGTGACATTGCATGTATGTTCTTTTCACTAACAACAACTAGAGTCATTGCATGTGTGTTCTTTTCACATACCACATATGGATCCACCAGTGTCATTGCATGTATGCGCTTTTCACAATCCACCTATGGATCCACCACTGTCATTGCATGTGTGTTCTTTTTAGTAACAACAACAAGAGTCATTGAAATGTGTGTTCTTTTCACATACCACCTATGGATCCACCAGTGTCATTGCATGTGTGTTCTTTTTAGTAACAACGACCAGAGTCATTGCATGTGTGTTATTTTCACATACCACATATGGATCCACCAGTGCCATTGAAATGGGTGTTTTCTTTAGAGACCACACATGGATCCACCAGTGTCATCACATGTGTGTCCTTTTCACTAACAACAACCAGAGTCATTGCATGTGTGTTATTTCCACAAACCAAATATGGATCCACCAGTGGCATTGCATGTGTGCTCTTTTTACAATCCACCTATGGATCCACCAGTGTCATTGCATGTGTGTTCTTTTTAGTAACAACAACCAGAGACACTAAAATGTGTGTTCTTTTCACATACCACCTATGGATCCACCAGTGTCATTTCATGTGTGTTCTTTTTAGTAAAAACAACCAGAGTTATTGCATGTGTGTTCTTTTCACATACCACATATGGATCCACCAGTGTCATTGAAATGTGTGTTCTCTTCAGAGACCACACATGGATCCACCAGTGTCATTGCATGTATGTTCTTTTCACTAACAACAACTGGAGTCATTGCATGTGTGTTCTTTTCACATACCACATATGGATCCACTAGTGTCATTGCATGTATGCGCTTTTCACAATCCACCTATGGATCCACCACTGTCATTGCATGTGTGTTCTTTTTAGTAACAACAACCAGAGTCATTGAAATGTGTGTTCTTTTCACATACCACCTATGGATCCACCAGTGTCATTGCATGTGTGTTCTTTTTAGTAACAACAACCAGAGGCATTGCATGTGTGTTCTTTTCACATACCACATATGGATCCACCAGTGCCATTGAAATGGGTGTTTTCTTCAGAGACCACACATGGATCCACCAGTGTCATTACATGTGTGTTCTTTTCACTAACAACAACCAGAGTCATTGCATGTGTGTTATTTCCACAAACCAAATATGGATCCACCAGTGGCATTGCATGTGTGCTCTTTTCACAATCCACCTATGGATCCACCAGTGTCATTGCATGTGTGTTCTTTTTAGTAACAACAACCAGAGACATTGAAATGTGTGTTCTTTTCACATACCACCAATGGATCCACAAGTGTCATTTCATGTGTGTTCTTTTTAGTAAAAACAAGCAGAGTTATTGCATGTGTGTTCTTTTCACATACCACATATGGATCCACCAGTGTCATTGAAATGTGTGTTCTCTTCAGAGACCACACATGGATCGACCAGTGTCATTGCATGTATGTTCTTTTCACTAACAACAACTAGAGTCATTGCATGTGTGTTCTTTTCACATACCACATATGGATCCACCAGTGTCATTGCATGTATGCGCTTTTCACAATCCACCTATGGATCCACCACTGTCATTGCATGTGTGTTCGTTTTAGTAACAACAACCAGAGTCATTGAAATGTGTGTTCTTTTCACATACCACCTATGGATCCACCAGTGTCATTGCATGTGTGTTCTTTTTAGTAACAACAACTAGAGTCATTGCATGTGTGTTCTTTTCACATACCACATATGGATCCACCAGTGCCATTGAAATGGGTGTTTTCTTCAGAGACCACACATGGATCCACCAGTGTCATTACATGTGTGTTCTTTTCACTAACAACAACCAGAGTCATTGCATGTGTGTTATTTCCACAAACCAAATATGGATCCACCAGTGGCATTGCATGTGTGCTGTTTTCACAATCCACCTATGGATCCACCAGTGTCATTGCATGTGTGTTCTTTTTAGTAACAACAACCAGAGACATTGAAATGTGTGTTCTTTTCAGATACCACCTATGGATCCACAAGTGTCATTTTATATGTGTTCTTTTTAGTAAAAACAACCAGAGTCATTGCATGTGTGTTCTTTTCACATACCACATATAGATCCACCAGTGTCATTGAAATGTGTGTTATCTTCAGGGACCACACATGGATCCACCAGTGTCATTGCATGTATGTTCTTTTCACTAACAACAACTGGAGGCATTGCATGTGTGTTCTTTTCACATACCACATATGGATCCAACAGTGTCATTGAATGTATGCGCTCTTCACAATCCACCTATGGATCCACCACTGTCATTGCATGTGTGTTCTTTTTAGTAACAACAACTAGAGTCATTGAAATGTGTGTTATTTTCACATACCACCTACGGATCCGCTAGTGTCATTGCATGTGTGTTATTTTTAGTAACAACAACCAGAGTCATTGCATGTGTGTTCTTTTCACATACCACATATGGATCCACCAGTGCCATTGAAATGGGTGTTTTCTTCAGAGACCACACATGGATCCACCAGTGTCATTGCATGTGTGTTATTTTCACTAACAACAACCAAAGTCATTGCATGTGTGTTATTTCCACAAACCAAATATGGATCCACCGGTGGCATTACATGTGTGCTCTTTTCACAATCCACCTATGGATCCACCAGTGTCATTGCATGTGTGTTCTTTTTAGTAACAACAACCAGAGACATTGAAATGTGTGTTCTTTTCACATACCACCTATGGATCCACAAGTGTCATTTCATGTGTGTTATTTTTAGTAAAAACAACCAGAGTCATTGCATGTGTGTTCTTTTCACATACCACATATGGATCCACCAGTGTCATTGAAATGTGTGTTCTCTTTAGAGACCACACATGGATCCACCAGTGTCATTGCATGTATGTTCTTTTCACTAACAACAACTGGAGTCATTGCATGTGTGTTCTTTTCACATACCACATATGGATCCACCAGTGTCATTGCATGTATGCGCTTTTCACAATCCACCTATGGATCCACCACTGCCATTGCATGTGTGTTCATTTTAGTAACAACAACCAGAGTCATTGAAATGTGTGTTCTTTTCACATACCACCTATGGATCCACCAGTGTCATTGCATGTTTGTTCTTTTTAGTAACAACAACCAGAGTCATTGCATGTGTGTTCTTTTCACATACCACATATGGATCCACCAGTGCCATTGAAATGGGTGTTTTCTTCAGAGACCACACATGGATCCACCAGTGTCATTACATGTGTGTTCTTTTCACTAACAACAACCAGAGTCATTGCATGTGTGTTATTTCCACAAACCAAATATGGATCCACCAGTGGCATTGCATGTGTGCTGTTTTCACAATCCACCTATGGATCCACCAGTGTCATTGCATGTGTGTTCTTTTTAGTAACAACAACCAGAGACATTGAAATGTGTGTTCTTTTCAGATACCACCTATGGATCCACAAGTGTCATTTCATGTGTGTTCTTTTTAGTAAAAACAACCAGAGTCATTGCATGTGTGTTCTTTTCACATACCACATATGGATCCACCAGTGTCATTGAAATGTGTGTTCTCTTCAAAGACCACACATGGATCCACCAGTGTCATTGCATGTATGTTCTTTTCACTAACAACAACTGGAGTCATTGCATGTGTGTTCTTTTCACATACCACATATGGATCCACCAGTGTCATTGCATGTATGCGCTTTTCACAATCCACCTATGGATCCACCACTGTCATTCCATGTGTGTTCTTTTTAGTAACAACAACCAGAGTCATTGAAATGTGTGTTGTTTTCACATACCACCTATGGGTCCACCAATGTCATTGCATGTATGTTCTTTTCACTAACAACAACTGGAGTCATTGCATGCGTGTTCTTTTCACATACCACATGTGGATCCACCAGTGTCATTGCATGTATGCGCTTTTCACAATCCACCTATGGATCCACCACTGTCATTGCATGTGTGTTCTTTTTAGTAACAACAACCAGAGTCATTGAAATGTGTGTTCTTTTCACATACCACCTATGGATCCACCAGTGTCATTGCATGTGTGTTCTTTTTAGTAACAACGACCAGAGTCATTGCATGTGTGTTCTTTTCACATACCACATATGGATCCACCAGTGCCATTGAAATGGGTGTTTTCTTCAAAGACCACACATGGATCCACCAGTGTCATTACATGTGTGTTCTTTTCACTAACAACAACCAGAGTCATTGCATGTGTGTTATTTCCACAAACCAAATATGGATCCACCAGTGGCATTGCATGTGTGCTCTTTTCACAATCCACCTATGGATCCACCAGTGTCATTGCATGCGTGTTCTTTTTAGTAACAACAACCAGAGACATTGAAATGTGTGTTCTTTTCACATACCACCTATGGATCCACAAGTGTCATTTCATGTGTGTTCTTTTTAGTAAAAACAACCAGAGTTATTGCATGTGTGTTCTTTTCACATACCACATATGGATCCACCAGTGTCATTGAAATGTGTGTTCTCTTCAGAGACCACACATGGATCCACCAGTGTCATTGCATGTATGTTCTTTTCACTAACAACAACTGGAGTCATTGCATGTGTGTTCTTTTCACATACCACATATGGATCCACTAGTGTCATTGCATGTATGCGCTTTTCACAATCCACCTATGGATCCACCACTGTCATTGCATGTGTGTTCTTTTTAGTAACAACAACCAGAGTCATTGAAATGTGTGTTCTTTTCAAATACCACCTATGGATCCACCAGTGTCATTGCATGTGTGTTCTTTTTAGTAACAAGAACCAGAGTCATTGCATGTGTGTTCTTTTCACATACCACATATGGATCCACCAGTGCCATTGAAATGGGTGTTTTCTTCAGAGACCACACATGGATCCACCAGTGTCATTACATGTGTGTTCTTTTCACGAACAACAACCAGTGTCATTGCATGTGTGTTATTTCCACAAACCAAATATGGATCCACCAGTGGCATTGCATGTGTGCTCTTTACACAATCCACCTATGGATCCACCAGTGTCATTGCATGTGTGTTCTTTTTAGTAACAACAACCAGAGACATTGAAATGTGTGTTCTTTTCACATACCACCTATGGATCCACAAGTGTCATTTCATGTGTGTTCTTTTTAGTAAAAACAAAAAGAGTTATTGCATGTGTGTTCTTTTCACATACCACATATGGATCCACCAGTGTCATTGAAATGTGTGTTCTCTTCAGAGACCACACATGGATCCACCAGTGTCATTGCATGTATGTTCTTTTCACTAACAACAACTGGAGTCATTGCATGTGTGTTCTTTTCACATACCACATATGGATCCACCAGTGTCATTGCATGTATGCGCTTTTCACAATCCACCTATGGATCCACCACTGTCATTGCATGTGTGTTCTTTTTAGTAACAACAACCAGAGTCATTGAAATGTGTGTTCTTTTCACATACCACCTATGGATCCACCAGTGTCATTGCATGTGTGTTCTTTTTAGTAACAACAACCAGAGTCATTGCATGTGTGTTCTTTTCACATACCACATATGGATCCACCAGTGCCATTGAAATGGGTGTTTTCTTCAGAGACCACACTTGGATCCACCAGTGTCATTACATGTGTGTTATTTTGACTAACAACAACCAGAGTCATTGCATGTGTGTTATTTCCACAAACCAAATATGGATCCACCAGTGGCATTGCATGTGTGCTCTTTTCACAATCCACCAATGGATCCACCGGTGTCATTGCATGTGTGTTCTTTTTAGTAACAACAATCAGAGACATTGAAATGTGTGTTCTTTTCACATACCACCTATGGATCCACAAGTGTCATTTCATGTGTGTTCTTTTTAGTAAAAACAACCAGAGTCATTGCATGTGTGTTCTTTTCACATACCTTATATGGATCCACCAGTGTCATTGAAATGTGTGTTCTCTTCAGAGACCACACATGGATCCACCAGTGTCATTGCATGTATGTTCTTTTCACTAACAACAACTGGAGTCATTGCATGTGTGTTCTTTTCACATACCACATATGGATCCACCAGTGTCATTGCATGTATGCGCTTTTCAAAATCCACCTATGGATCCACCACTGTTATTGCATGTGTGTTCTTTTTAGTAACAACAACCAGAGTCATTGAAATGTGTGTTCTTTTCACATACCACATATGGATCCACCAGTGTCATTGCATGTGTGTTCTTTTTAGTAACAACAACTAGAGTCATTGCATGTGTGTTCTTTTCACATACCACATATGGATCCACCAGTGCCATTGAAATGGGTGTTTTCTTCAGAGACCACACATGGATCCACCAGTGTCATTACATGTGTGTTCTTTTCACTAACAACAACCAGAGTCATTGCATGTGTGTTATTTCCACAAACCAAATATGGATCCACCAGTGGCATTGCATGTGTGCTGTTTTCACAATCCACCTATGGAACCACCAGTGTCATTGCATGTGTGTTCTTTTTAGTAACAACAACCAGAGACATTGAAATGTGTGTTCTTTTCAGATACCACCTATGGATCCACAAGTGTCATTTTATATGTGTTCTTTTTAGTAAAAACAACCAGAGTCATTGCATGTGTGTTCTTTTCACATACCACATATAGATCCACCAGTGTCATTGAAATGTGTGTTATCTTCAGGGACCACACATGGATCCACCAGTGTCATTGCATGTATGTTCTTTTCACTAACAACAACTGGAGGCATTGCATGTGTGTTCTTTTCACATACCACATATGGATCCAACAGTGTCATTGAATGTATGCGCTCTTCACAATCCACCTAGGGATCCACCACTGTCATTGCATGTGTGTTCTTTTTAGTAACAACAACTAGAGTCATTGAAATGTGTGTTATTTTCACATACCACCTACGGATCCGCCAGTGTCATTGCATGTGTGTTATTTTTAGTAACAACAACCAGAGTCATTGCATGTGTGTTCTTTTCACATACCACATATGGATCCACCAGTGCCATTGAAATGGGTGTTTTCTTCAGAGACCACACATGGATCCACCAGTGTCATTGCATGTGTGTTATTTTCACTAACAACAACCAAAGTCATTGCATGTGTGTTATTTCCACAAACCAAATATGGATCCACCGGTGGCATTGCATGTGTGCTCTTTTCACAATCCACCTATGGATCCACCAGTGTCATTGCATGTGTGTTCTTTTTAGTAACAACAACCAGAGACATTGAAATGTGTGTTCTTTTCACATACCACCTATGGATCCACAAGTGTCATTTCATGTGTGTTATTTTTAGTAAAAACAACCAGAGTCATTGCATGTGTGTTCTTTTCACATACCACATATGGATCCACCAGTGTCATTGAAATGTGTGTTCTCTTTAGAGACCACACATGGATCCACCAGTGTCATTGCATGTATGTTCTTTTCACTAACAACAACTGGAGTCATTGCATGTGTGTTCTTTTCACATACCACATATGGATCCACCAGTGTCATTGCATGTATGCGCTTTTCACAATCCACCTATGGATCCACCACTGCCATTGCATGTGTGTTCTTTTTAGTAACAACAACCAGAGTCATTGAAATGTGTGTTCTTTTCACATACCACCTATGGATCCACCAGTGTCATTGCATGTTTGTTCTTTTTAGTAACAACAACCAGAGTCATTGCATGTGTGTTCTTTTCACATACCACATATGGATCCACGAGTGCCATTGAAATGGGTGTTTTCTTCAGAGACCACACATGGATCCACCAGTGTCATTACATGTGTGTTCTTTTCACTAACAACAACCAGAGTCATTGCATGTGTGTTATTTCCACAAACCAAATATGGATCCACCAGTGGCATTGCATGTGTGCTGTTTTCACAATCCACCTATGGATCCACCAGTGTCATTGCATGTGTGTTCTTTTTAGTAACAACAACCAGAGACATTGAAATGTGTGTTCTTTTCAGATACCACCTATGGATCCACAAGTGTCATTTCATGTGTGTTCTTTTTAGTAAAAACAACCAGAGTCATTGCATGTGTGTTCTTTTCACATACCACATATGGATCCACCAGTGTCATTGAAATGTGTGTTCTCTTCAAAGACCACACATGGATCCACCAGTGTCATTGCATGTATGTTCTTTTCACTAACAACAACTGGAGTCATTGCATGTGTGTTCTTTTCACATACCACATATGGATCCACCAGTGTCATTGAAATGTGTGTTCTCTTTAGAGACCACACATGGATCCACCAGTGTCATTGCATGTATGTTCTTTTCACTAACAACAACTGGAGTCATTGCATGTGTGTTCTTTTCACATACCACATATGGATCCACCAGTGTCATTGCATGTATGCGCTTTTCACAATCCACCTATGGATCCACCACTGCCATTGCATGTGTGTTCTTTTTAGTAACAACAACCAGAGTCATTGAAATGTGTGTTCTTTTCACATACCACCTATGGATCCACCAGTGTCATTGCATGTTTGTTCTTTTTAGTAACAACAACCAGAGTCATTGCATGTGTGTTCTTTTCACATACCACATATGGATCCACCAGTGCCATTGAAATGGGTGTTTTCTTCAGAGACCACACATGGATCCACCAGTGTCATTACATGTGTGTTCTTTTCACTAACAACAACCAGAGTCATTGCATGTGTGTTATTTCCACAAACCAAATATGGATCCACCAGTGGCATTGCATGTGTGCTGTTTTCACAATCCACCTATGGATCCACCAGTGTCATTGCATGTGTGTTCTTTTTAGTAACAACAACCAGAGACATTGAAATGTGTGTTCTTTTCAGATACCACCTATGGATCCACAAGTGTCATTTCATGTGTGTTCTTTTTAGTAAAAACAACCAGAGTCATTGCATGTGTGTTCTTTTCACATACCACATATGGATCCACCAGTGTCATTGAAATGTGTGTTCTCTTCAATGACCACACATGGATCCACCAGTGTCATTGCATGTATGTTCTTTTCACTAACAACAACTGGAGTCATTGCATGTGTGTTCTTTTCACATACCACATATGGATCCACCAGTGTCATTGCATGTATGCGCTTTTCACAATCCACCTATGGATCCACCACTGTCATTCCATGTGTGTTCTTTTTAGTAACAACAACCAGAGTCATTGAAATGTGTGTTGTTTTCACATACCACCTATGGGTCCACCAATGTCATTGCATGTATGTTCTTTTCACTAACAACAACTGGAGTCATTGCATGCGTGTTCTTTTCACATACCACATGTGGATCCACCAGTGTCATTGCATGTATGCGCTTTTCACAATCCACCTATGGATCCACCACTGTCATTGCATGTGTGTTCTTTTTAGTAACAACAACCAGAGTCATTGAAATGTGTGTTCTTTTCACATACCACCTATGGATCCACCAGTGTCATTGCATGTGTGTTCTTTTTAGTAACAACGACCAGAGTCATTGCATGTGTGTTCTTTTCACATACCACATATGGATCCACCAGTGCCATTGAAATGGGTGTTTTCTTCAAAGACCACACATGGATCCACCAGTGTCATTACATGTGTGTTCTTTTCACTAACAACAACCAGAGTCATTGCATGTGTGTTATTTCCACAAACCAAATATGGATCCACCAGTGGCATTGCATGTGTGCTCTTTTCACAATCCACCTATGGATCCACCAGTGTCATTGCATGCGTGTTCTTTTTAGTAACAACAACCAGAGACATTGAAATGTGTGTTCTTTTCACATACCACCTATGGATCCACAAGTGTCATTTCATGTGTGTTCTTTTTAGTAAAAACAACCAGAGTTATTGCATGTGTGTTCTTTTCACATACCACATATGGATCCACCAGTGTCATTGAAATGTGTGTTCTCTTCAGAGACCACACATGGATCCACCAGTGTCATTGCATGTATGTTCTTTTCACTAACAACAACTGGAGTCATTGCATGTGTGTTCTTTTCACATACCACATATGGATCCACTAGTGTCATTGCATGTATGCGCTTTTCACAATCCACCTATGGATCCACCACTGTCATTGCATGTGTGTTCTTTTTAGTAACAACAACCAGAGTCATTGAAATGTGTGTTCTTTTCAAATACCACCTATGGATCCACCAGTGTCATTGCATGTGTGTTCTTTTTAGTAACAAGAACCAGAGTCATTGCATGTGTGTTCTTTTCACATACCACATATGGATCCACCAGTGCCATTGAAATGGGTGTTTTCTTCAGAGACCACACATGGATCCACCAGTGTCATTACATGTGTGTTCTTTTCACTAACAACAACCAGAGTCATTGCATGTGTGTTATTTCCACAAACCAAATATGGATCCACCAGTGGCATTGCATGTGTGCTCTTTACACAATCCACCTATGGATCCACCAGTGTCATTGCATGTGTGTTCTTTTTAGTAACAACAACCAGAGACATTGAAATGTGTGTTCTTTTCACATACCACCTATGGATCCACAAGTGTCATTTCATGTGTGTTCTTTTTAGTAAAAACAAAAAGAGTTATTGCATGTGTGTTCTTTTCACATACCACATATGGATCCACCAGTGTCATTGAAATGTGTGTTCTCTTCAGAGACCACACATGGATCCACCAGTGTCATTGCATGTATGTTCTTTTCACTAACAACAACTGGAGTCATTGCATGTGTGTTCTTTTCACATACCACATATGGATCCACCAGTGTCATTGCATGTATGCGCTTTTCACAATCCACCTATGGATCCACCACTGTCATTGCATGTGTGTTCGTTTTAGTAACAACAACCAGAGTCATTGAAATGTGTGTTCTTTTCACATACCACCTATGGATCCACCAGTGTCATTGCATGTGTGTTCTTTTTAGTAACAACAACCAGAGTCATTGCATGTGTGTTCTTTTCACATACCACATATGGATCCACCAGTGCCATTGAAATGGGTGTTTTCTTCAGAGACCACACTTGGATCCACCAGTGTCATTCCATGTGTGTTATTTTGACTAACAACAACCAGAGTCATTGCATGTGTGTTATTTCCACAAACCAAATATGGATCCACCAGTGGCATTGCATGTGTGCTCTTTTCACAATCCACCAATGGATCCACCGGTGTCATTGCATGTGTGTTCTTTTTAGTAACAACAATCAGAGACATTGAAATGTGTGTTCTTTTCACATACCACCTATGGATCCACAAGTGTCATTTCATGTGTGTTCTTTTTAGTAAAAACAACCAGAGTCATTGCATGTGTGTTCTTTTCACATACCTTATATGGATCCACCAGTGTCATTGAAATGTGTGTTCTCTTCAGAGACCACACATGGATCCACCAGTGTCATTGCATGTATGTTCTTTTCACTAACAACAACTGGAGTCATTGCATGTGTGTTCTTTTCACATACCACATATGGATCCACTAGTGTCATTGCATGTATGCGCTTTTCAAAATCCACCTATGGATCCACCACTGTCATTGCATGTGTGTTCTTTTTAGTAACAACAACCAGAGTCATTGAAATGTGTGTTCTTTTCACATACCACCTATGGATCCACCAGTGTCATTGCATGTGTGTTCTTTTTAGTAACAACAACCAGAGGCATTGCATGTGTGTTCTTTTCACATACCACATATGGATCCACCAGTGCCATTGAAATGGGTGTTTTCTTCAGAGACCACACATGGATCCACCAGTGTCATTACATGTGTGTTCTTTTCACTAACAACAACTAGAGTCATTGCATGTGTGTTATTTCCACAAACCAAATATGGATCCACCAGTGGCATTGCATGTGTGCTCTTTTCACAATCCACCTATGGATCCACCAGTGTCATTGCATGTGTGTTCTTTTTAGTAACAACAACCAGAGACATTGAAATGTGTGTTCTTTTCACATACCACCAATGGATCCACAAGTGTCATTTCATGTGTGTTCTTTTTAGTAAAAACAAGCAGAGTTATTGCATGTGTGTTCTTTTCACATACCACATATGGATCCACCAGTGTCATTGAAATGTGTGTTCTCTTCAGAGACCACACATGGATCGACCAGTGTCATTGCATGTATGTTCTTTTCACTAACAACAACTAGAGTCATTGCATGTGTGTTCTTTTCACATACCACATATGGATCCACCAGTGTCATTGCATGTATGCGCTTTTCACAATCCACCTATGGATCCACCACTGTCATTGCATGTGTGTTCGTTTTAGTAACAACAACCAGAGTCATTGAAATGTGTGTTCTTTTCACATACCACCTATGGATCCACCAGTGTCATTGCATGTGTGTTCTTTTTAGTAACAACAACTAGAGTCATTGCATGTGTGTTCTTTTCACATACCACATATGGATCCACCAGTGCCATTGAAATGGGTGTTTTCTTCAGAGACCACACATGGATCCACCAGTGTCATTACATGTGTGTTCTTTTCACTAACAACAACCAGAGTCATTGCATGTGTGTTATTTCCACAAACCAAATATGGATCCACCAGTGGCATTGCATGTGTGCTGTTTTCACAATCCACCTATGGATCCACCGGTGTCATTGCATGTGTGTTCTTTTTAGTAACAACAACCAGAGACATTGAAATGTGTGTTCTTTTCAGATACCACCTATGGATCCACAAGTGTCATTTCATGTGTGTTCTTTTTAGTAAAAACAACCAGAGTCATTGCATGTGTGTTCTTTTCACATACCACATATGGATCCACCAGTGTCATTGAAATGTGTGTTCTCTTCAAAGACCACACATGGATCCACCAGTGTCATTGCATGTATGTTCTTTTCACTAACAACAACTGGAGTCATTGCATGTGTGTTCTTTTCACATACCACATATGGATCCACCAGTGTCATTGCATGTATGCGCTTTTCACAATCCACCTATGGATCCACCACTGTCATTCCATGTGTGTTCTTTTTAGTAACAACAACCAGAGTCATTGAAATGTGTGTTGTTTTCACATACCACCTATGGGTCCACCAATGTCATTGCATGTATGTTCTTTTCACTAACAACAACTGGAGTCATTGCATGCGTGTTCTTTTCACATACCACATGTGGATCCACCAGTGTCATTGCATGTATGCGCTTTTCACAATCCACCTATGGATCCACCACTGTCATTGCATGTGTGTTCTTTTTAGTAACAACAACCAGAGTCATTGAAATGTGTGTTCTTTTCACATACCACCTATGGATCCACCAGTGTCATTGCATGTGTGTTCTTTTTAGTAACAACGACCAGAGTCATTGCATGTGTGTTCTTTTCACATACCACATATGGATCCACCAGTGCCATTGAAATGGGTGTTTTCTTCAAAGACCACACATGGATCCACCAGTGTCATTACATGTGTGTTCTTTTCACTAACAACAACCAGAGTCATTGCATGTGTGTTATTTCCACAAACCAAATATGGATCCACCAGTGGCATTGCATGTGTGCTCTTTTCACAATCCACCTATGGATCCACCAGTGTCATTGCATGCGTGTTCTTTTTAGTAACAACAACCAGAGACATTGAAATGTGTGTTCTTTTCACATACCACCTATGGATCCACAAGTGTCATTTCATGTGTGTTCTTTTTAGTAAAAACAACCAGAGTTATTGCATGTGTGTTCTTTTCACATACCACATATGGATCCACCAGTGTCATTGAAATGTGTGTTCTCTTCAGAGACCACACATGGATCCACCAGTGTCATTGCATGTATGTTCTTTTCACTAACAACAACTGGAGTCATTGCATGTGTGTTCTTTTCACATACCACATATGGATCCACTAGTGTCATTGCATGTATGCGCTTTTCACAATCCACCTATGGATCCACCACTGTCATTGCATGTGTGTTCTTTTTAGTAACAACAACCAGAGTCATTGAAATGTGTGTTCTTTTCAAATACCACCTATGGATCCACCAGTGTCATTGCATGTGTGTTCTTTTTAGTAACAAGAACCAGAGTCATTGCATGTGTGTTCTTTTCACATACCACATATGGATCCACCAGTGCCATTGAAATGGGTGTTTTCTTCAGAGACCACACATGGATCCACCAGTGTCATTACATGTGTGTTCTTTTCACTAACAACAACCAGAGTCATTGCATGTGTGTTATTTCCACAAACCAAATATGGATCCACCAGTGGCATTGCATGTGTGCTCTTTACACAATCCACCTATGGATCCACCAGTGTCATTGCATGTGTGTTCTTTTTAGTAACAACAACCAGAGACATTGAAATGTTTGTTCTTTTCACATACCACCTATGGATCCACAAGTGTCATTTCATGTGTGTTCTTTTTAGTAAAAACAAAAAGAGTTATTGCATGTGTGTTCTTTTCACATACCACATATGGATCCACCAGTGTCATTGAAATGTGTGTTCTCTTCAGAGACCACACATGGATCCACCAGTGTCATTGCATGTATGTTCTTTTCACTAACAACAACTGGAGTCATTGCATGTGTGTTCTTTTCACATACCACATATGGATCCACCAGTGTCATTGCATGTATGCGCTTTTCACAATCCACCTATGGATCCACCACTGTCATTGCATGTGTGTTCGTTTTAGTAACAACAACCAGAGTCATTGAAATGTGTGTTCTTTTCACATACCACCTATGGATCCACCAGTGTCATTGCATGTGTGTTCTTTTTAGTAACAACAACCAGAGTCATTGCATGTGTGTTCTTTTCACATACCACATATGGATCCACCAGTGCCATTGAAATGGGTGTTTTCTTCAGAGACCACACTTGGATCCACCAGTGTCATTCCATGTGTGTTATTTTGACTAACAACAACCAGAGTCATTGCATGTGTGTTATTTCCACAAACCAAATATGGATCCACCAGTGGCATTGCATGTGTGCTCTTTTCACAATCCACCAATGGATCCACCGGTGTCATTGCATGTGTGTTCTTTTTAGTAACAACAATCAGAGACATTGAAATGTGTGTTCTTTTCACATACCACCTATGGATCCACAAGTGTCATTTCATGTGTGTTCTTTTTAGTAAAAACAACCAGAGTCATTGCATGTGTGTTCTTTTCACATACCTTATATGGATCCACCAGTGTCATTGAAATGTGTGTTCTCTTCAGAGACCACACATGGATCCACCAGTGTCATTGCATGTATGTTCTTTTCACTAACAACAACTGGAGTCATTGCATGTGTGTTCTTTTCACATACCACATATGGATCCACTAGTGTCATTGCATGTATGCGCTTTTCAAAATCCACCTATGGATCCACCACTGTCATTGCATGTGTGTTCTTTTTAGTAACAACAACCAGAGTCATTGAAATGTGTGTTCTTTTCACATACCACCTATGGATCCACCAGTGTCATTGCATGTGTGTTCTTTTTAGTAACAACAACCAGAGGCATTGCATGTGTGTTCTTTTCACATACCACATATGGATCCACCAGTGCCATTGAAATGGGTGTTTTCTTCAGAGACCACACATGGATCCACCAGTGTCATTACATGTGTGTTCTTTTCACTAACAACAACTAGAGTCATTGCATGTGTGTTATTTCCACAAACCAAATTTGGATCCACCAGTGGCATTGCATGTGTGCTCTTTTCACAATCCACCTATGGATCCACCAGTGTCATTGCATGTGTGTTCTTTTTAGTAACAACAACCAGAGACATTGAAATGTGTGTTCTTTTCACATACCACCAATGGATCCACAAGTGTCATTTCATGTGTGTTCTTTTTAGTAAAAACAAGCAGAGTTATTGCATGTGTGTTCTTTTCACATACCACATATGGATCCACCAGTGTCATTGAAATGTGTGTTCTCTTCAGAGACCACACATGGATCGACCAGTGTCATTGCATGTATGTTCTTTTCACTAACAACAACTAGAGTCATTGCATGTGTGTTCTTTTCACATACCACATATGGATCCACCAGTGTCATTGCATGTATGCGCTTTT
This sequence comes from Avena sativa, assembly GCA_916181665.1. Lineage (NCBI taxonomy): Eukaryota > Viridiplantae > Streptophyta > Magnoliopsida > Poales > Poaceae > Avena > Avena sativa. The sequence goes on from OV702291.1 coordinate 356,156,857, forward strand.
CACAATCCACCTATGGATCCACCACTGTCATTGCATGTGTGTTCGTTTTAGTAACAACAACCAGAGTCATTGAAATGTGTGTTCTTTTCACATACCACCTATGGATCCACCAGTGTCATTGCATGTGTGTTCTTTTTAGTAACAACAACTAGAGTCATTGCATGTGTGTTCTTTTCACATACCACATATGGATCCACCAGTGCCATTGAAATGGGTGTTTTCTTCAGAGACCACACATGGATCCACCAGTGTCATTACATGTGTGTTCTTTTCACTAACAACAACCAGAGTCATTGCATGTGTGTTATTTCCACAAACCAAATATGGATCCACCAGTGGCATTGCATGTGTGCTCTTTTCACAATCCACCAATGGATCCACCGGTGTCATTGCATGTGTGTTCTTTTTAGTAACAACAATCAGAGACATTGAAATGTGTGTTCTTTTCACATACCACCTATGGATCCACAAGTGTCATTTCATGTGTGTTCTTTTTAGTAAAAACAACCAGAGTCATTGCATGTGTGTTCTTTTCACATACCTCATATGGATCCACCAGTGTCATTGAAATGTGTGTTCTCTTCAGAGACCACACATGGATCCACCAGTGTCATTGCATGTATGTTCTTTTCACTAACAACAACTGGAGTCATTGCATGTGTGTTCTTTTCACATACCAAATATGGATCCACTAGTGTCATTGCATGTATGCGCTTTTCACAATCCACCTATGGATCCACCACTGTCATTGCATGTGTGTTCTTTTTAGTAACAACAACCAGAGTCATTGAAATGTGTGTTCTTTTCACATACCACCTATGGATCCACCAGTGTCATTGCATGTGTGTTCTTTTTAGTAACAACAACCAGAGTCATTGCATGTGTGTTCTTTTCACATACCACATATGGATCCACCAGTGCCATTGAAATGGGTGTTTTCTTCAGAGACCACACATGGATCCACCAGTGTCATTACATGTGTGTTCTTTTCACTAACAACAACTAGAGTCATTGCATGTGAGTTATTTCCACAAACCAAATATGGATCCACCAGTGGCATTGCATGTGTGCTCTTTTCACAATCCACCTATGGATCCACCAGTGTCATTGCATGTGTGTTCTTTTTAGTAACAACAACCAGAGACATTGAAATGTGTGTTCTTTTCACATACCACCAATGGATCCACAAGTGTCATTTCATGTGTGTTCTTTTTAGTAAAAACAAGCAGAGTTATTGCATGTGTGTTCTTTTCACATACCACATATGGATCCACCAGTGTCATTGAAATGTGTGTTCTCTTCAGAGACCACACATGGATCGACCAGTGTCATTGCATGTATGTTCTTTTCACTAACAACAACTAGAGTCATTGCATGTGTGTTCTTTTCACATACCACATATGGATCCACCAGTGTCATTGCATGTATGCGCTTTTCACAATCCACCTATGGATCCACCACTGTCATTGCATGTGTGTTCGTTTTAGTAACAACAACCAGAGTCATTGAAATGTGTGTTCTTTTCACATACCACCTATGGATCCACCAGTGTCATTGCATGTGTGTTCTTTTTAGTAACAACAACTAGAGTCATTGCATGTGTGTTCTTTTCACATACCACATATGGATCCACCAGTGCCATTGAAATGGGTGTTTTCTTCAGAGACCACACATGGATCCACCAGTGTCATTACATGTGTGTTCTTTTCACTAACAACAACCAGAGTCATTGCATGTGTGTTATTTCCACAAACCAAATATGGATCCACCAGTGGCATTGCATGTGTGCTGTTTTCACAATCCACCTATGGATCCACCAGTGTCATTGCATGTGTGTTCTTTTTAGTAACAACAACCAGAGACATTGAAATGTGTGTTCTTTTCACATACCACCAATGGATCCACAAGTGTCATTTCATGTGTGTTCTTTTTAGTAAAAACAAGCAGAGTTATTGCATGTGTGTTCTTTTCACATACCACATATGGATCCACCAGTGTCATTGAAATGTGTGTTCTCTTCAGAGACCACACATGGATCGACCAGTGTCATTGCATGTATGTTCTTTTCACTAACAACAACTAGAGTCATTGCATGTGTGTTCTTTTCACATACCACATATGGATCCACCAGTGTCATTGCATGTATGCGCTTTTCACAATCCACCTATGGATCCACCACTGTCATTGCATGTGTGTTCGTTTTAGTAACAACAACCAGAGTCATTGAAATGTGTGTTCTTTTCACATACCACCTATGGATCCACCAGTGTCATTGCATGTGTGTTCTTTTTAGTAACAACAACTAGAGTCATTGCATGTGTGTTCTTTTCACATACCACATATGGATCCACCAGTGCCATTGAAATGGGTGTTTTCTTCAGAGACCACACATGGATCCACCAGTGTCATTACATGTGTGTTCTTTTCACTAACAACAACCAGAGTCATTGCATGTGTGTTATTTCCACAAACCAAATATGGATCCACCAGTGGCATTGCATGTGTGCTCTTTTCACAATCCACCAATGGATCCACCGGTGTCATTGCATGTGTGTTCTTTTTAGTAACAACAATCAGAGACATTGAAATGTGTGTTCTTTTCACATACCACCTATGGATCCACAAGTGTCATTTCATGTGTGTTCTTTTTAGTAAAAACAACCAGAGTCATTGCATGTGTGTTCTTTTCACATACCTCATATGGATCCACCAGTGTCATTGAAATGTGTGTTCTCTTCAGAGACCACACATGGATCCACCAGTGTCATTGCATGTATGTTCTTTTCACTAACAACAACTGGAGTCATTGCATGTGTGTTCTTTTCACATACGACATATGGATCCACTAGTGTCATTGCATGTATGCGCTTTTCACAATCCACCTATGGATCCACCACTGTCATTGCATGTGTGTTCTTTTTAGTAACAACAACCAGAGTCATTGAAATGTGTGTTCTTTTCACATACCACCTATGGATCCACCAGTGTCATTGCATGTGTGTTCTTTTTAGTAACAACAACCAGAGTCATTGCATGTGTGTTCTTTTCACATACCACATATGGATCCACCAGTGCCATTGAAATGGGTGTTTTCTTCAGAGACCACACATGGATCCACCAGTGTCATTACATGTGTGTTCTTTTCACTAACAACAACTAGAGTCATTGCATGTGAGTTATTTCCACAAACCAAATATGGATCCACCAGTGGCATTGCATGTGTGCTCTTTTCACAATCCACCTATGGATCCACCAGTGTCATTGCATGTGTGTTCTTTTTAGTAACAACAACCAGAGACATTGAAATGTGTGTTCTTTTCACATACCACCAATGGATCCACAAGTGTCATTTCATGTGTGTTCTTTTTAGTAAAAACAAGCAGAGTTATTGCATGTGTGTTCTTTTCACATACCACATATGGATCCACCAGTGTCATTGAAATGTGTGTTCTCTTCAGAGACCACACATGGATCGACCAGTGTCATTGCATGTATGTTCTTTTCACTAACAACAACTAGAGTCATTGCATGTGTGTTCTTTTCACATACCACATATGGATCCACCAGTGTCATTGCATGTATGCGCTTTTCACAATCCACCTATGGATCCACCACTGTCATTGCATGTGTGTTCATTTTAGTAACAACAACCAGAGTCATTGAAATGTGTGTTCTTTTCACATACCACCTATGGATCCACCAGTGTCATTGCATGTGTGTTCTTTTTAGTAACAACAACTAGAGTCATTGCATGTGTGTTCTTTTCACATACCACATATGGATCCACCAGTGCCATTGAAATGGGTGTTTTCTTCAGAGACCACACATGGATCCACCAGTGTCATTACATGTGTGTTCTTTTCACTAACAACAACCAGAGTCATTGCATGTGTGTTATTTCCACAAACCAAATATGGATCCACCAGTGGCATTGCATGTGTGCTGTTTTCACAATCCACCTATGGATCCACCAGTGTCATTGCATGTGTGTTCTTTTTAGTAACAACAACCAGAGACATTGAAATGTGTGTTCTTTTCAGATACCACCTATGGATCCACAAGTGTCATTTTATATGTGTTCTTTTTAGTAAAAACAACCAGAGTCATTGCATGTGTGTTCTTTTCACATACCACATATAGATCCACCAGTGTCATTGAAATGTGTGTTATCTTCAGAGACCACACATGGATCCACCAGTGTCATTGCATGTATGTTCTTTTCACTAACAACAACTGGAGGCATTGCATGTGTGTTCTTTTCACATACCACATATGGATCCAACAGTGTCATTGAATGTATGCGCTCTTCACAATCCACCTATGGATCCACCACTGTCATTGCATGTGTGTTCTTTTTAGTAACAACAACTAGAGTCATTGAAATGTGTGTTATTTTCACATACCACCTACGGATCCGCCAGTGTCATTGCATGTGTGTTATTTTTAGTAACAACAACCAGAGTCATTGCATGTGTGTTCTTTTCACATACCACTTATGGATCCACCAGTGCCATTGAAATGGGTGTTTTCTTCAGAGACCACACATGGATCCACCAGTGTCATTGCATGTGTGTTATTTTCACTAACAACAACCAAAGTCATTGCATGTGTGTTATTTCCACAAACCAAATATGGATCCACCGGTGGCATTGCATGTGTGCTCTTTTCACAATCCACCTATGGATCCACCAGTGTCATTGCATGTGTGTTGTTTTTAGTAACAACAACCAGAGACATTGAAATGTGTGTTCTTTTCACATACCACCTATGGATCCACAAGTGTCATTTCATGTGTGTTATTTTTAGTAAAAACAACCAGAGTCATTGCATGTGTGTTCTTTTCACATACCACATATGGATCCACCAGTGTCATTGAAATGTGTGTTCTCTTTAGAGACCACACATGGATCCACCAGTGTCATTGCATGTATGTTCTTTTCACTAACAACAACTGGAGTCATTGCATGTGTGTTCTTTTCACATACCACATATGGATCCACCAGTGTCATTGCATGTATGCGCTTTTCACAATCCACCTATGGATCCACCACTGCCAATGCATGTGTGTTCTTTTTAGTAACAACAACCAGAGTCATTGAAATGTGTGTTCTTTTCACATACCACCTATGGATCCACCAGTGTCATTGCATGTTTGTTCTTTTTAGTAACAACAACCAGAGTCATTGCATGTGTGTTCTTTTCACATACCACATATGGATCCACCAGTGCCATTGAAATGGGTGTTTTCTTCAGAGACCACACATGGATCCACCAGTGTCATTACATGTGTGTTCTTTTCACTAACAACAACCAGAGTCATTGCATGTGTGTTATTTCCACAAACCAAATATGGATCCACCAGTGGCATTGCATGTGTGCTGTTTTCACAATCCACCTATGGATCCACCAGTGTCATTGCATGTGTGTTGTTTTTAGTAACAACAACCAGAGACATTGAAATGTGTGTTCTTTTCACATACCACCTATGGATCCACAAGTGTCATTTCATGTGTGTTATTTTTAGTAAAAACAACCAGAGTCATTGCATGTGTGTTCTTTTCACATACCACATATGGATCCACCAGTGTCATTGAAATGTGTGTTCTCTTTAGAGACCACACATGGATCCACCAGTGTCATTGCATGTATGTTCTTTTCACTAACAACAACTGGAGTCATTGCATGTGTGTTCTTTTCACATACCACATATGGATCCACCAGTGTCATTGCATGTATGCGCTTTTCACAATCCACCTATGGATCCACCACTGCCAATGCATGTGTGTTCTTTTTAGTAACAACAACCAGAGTCATTGAAATGTGTGTTCTTTTCACATACCACCTATGGATCCACCAGTGTCATTGCATGTTTGTTCTTTTTAGTAACAACAACCAGAGTCATTGCATGTGTGTTATTTCCACAAACCAAATATGGATCCACCAGTGGCATTGCATGTGTGCTCTTTTCACAATCCACCAATGGATCCACCGGTGTCATTGCATGTGTGTTCTTTTTAGTAACAACAATCAGAGACATTGAAATGTGTGTTCTTTTCACATACCACCTATGGATCCACAAGTGTCATTTCATGTGTGTTCTTTTTAGTAAAAACAACCAGAGTCATTGCATGTGTGTTCTTTTCACATACCTCATATGGATCCACCAGTGTCATTGAAATGTGTGTTCTCTTCAGAGACCACACATGGATCCACCAGTGTCATTGCATGTATGTTCTTTTCACTAACAACAACTGGAGTCATTGCATGTGTGTTCTTTTCACATACGACATATGGATCCACTAGTGTCATTGCATGTATGCGCTTTTCACAATCCACCTATGGATCCACCACTGTCATTGCATGTGTGTTCTTTTTAGTAACAACAACCAGAGTCATTGAAATGTGTGTTCTTTTCACATACCACCTATGGATCCACCAGTGTCATTGCATGTGTGTTCTTTTTAGTAACAACAACCAGAGTCATTGCATGTGTGTTCTTTTCACATACCACATATGGATCCACCAGTGCCATTGAAATGGGTGTTTTCTTCAGAGACCACACATGGATCCACCAGTGTCATTACATGTGTGTTCTTTTCACTAACAACAACTAGAGTCATTGCATGTGAGTTATTTCCACAAACCAAATATGGATCCACCAGTGGCATTGCATGTGTGCTCTTTTCACAATCCACCTATGGATCCACCAGTGTCATTGCATGTGTGTTCTTTTTAGTAACAACAACCAGAGACATTGAAATGTGTGTTCTTTTCACATACCACCAATGGATCCACAAGTGTCATTTCATGTGTGTTCTTTTTAGTAAAAACAAGCAGAGTTATTGCATGTGTGTTCTTTTCACATACCACATATGGATCCACCAGTGTCATTGAAATGTGTGTTCTCTTCAGAGACCACACATGGATCGACCAGTGTCATTGCATGTATGTTCTTTTCACTAACAACAACTAGAGTCATTGCATGTGTGTTCTTTTCACATACCACATATGGATCCACCAGTGTCATTGCATGTATGCGCTTTTCACAATCCACCTATGGATCCACCACTGTCATTGCATGTGTGTTCGTTTTAGTAACAACAACCAAAGTCATTGCATGTGTGTTATTTCCACAAACCAAATATGGATCCACCGGTGGCATTGCATGTGTGCTCTTTTCACAATCCACCTATGGATCCACCAGTGTCATTGCATGTGTGTTGTTTTTAGTAACAACAACCAGAGACATTGAAATGTGTGTTCTTTTCACATACCACCTATGGATCCACAAGTGTCATTTCATGTGTGTTATTTTTAGTAAAAACAACCAGAGTCATTGCATGTGTGTTCTTTTCACATACCACATATGGATCCACCAGTGTCATTGAAATGTGTGTTCTCTTTAGAGACCACACATGGATCCACCAGTGTCATTGCATGTATGTTCTTTTCACTAACAACAACTGGAGTCATTGCATGTGTGTTCTTTTCACATACCACATATGGATCCACCAGTGTCATTGCATGTATGCGCTTTTCACAATCCACCTATGGATCCACCACTGCCAATGCATGTGTGTTCTTTTTAGTAACAACAACCAGAGTCATTGAAATGTGTGTTCTTTTCACATACCACCTATGGATCCACCAGTGTCATTGCATGTTTGTTCTTTTTAGTAACAACAACCAGAGTCATTGCATGTGTGTTCTTTTCACATACCACATATGGATCCACCAGTGCCATTGAAATGGGTGTTTTCTTCAGAGACCACACATGGATCCACCAGTGTCATTACATGTGTGTTCTTTTCACTAACAACAACCAGAGTCATTGCATGTGTGTTATTTCCACAAACCAAATATGGATCCACCAGTGGCATTGCATGTGTGCTGTTTTCACAATCCACCTATGGATCCACCAGTGTCATTGCATGTGTGTTGTTTTTAGTAACAACAACCAGAGACATTGAAATGTGTGTTCTTTTCACATACCACCTATGGATCCACAAGTGTCATTTCATGTGTGTTATTTTTAGTAAAAACAACCAGAGTCATTGCATGTGTGTTCTTTTCACATACCACATATGGATCCACCAGTGTCATTGAAATGTGTGTTCTCTTTAGAGACCACACATGGATCCACCAGTGTCATTGCATGTATGTTCTTTTCACTAACAACAACTGGAGTCATTGCATGTGTGTTCTTTTCACATACCACATATGGATCCACCAGTGTCATTGCATGTATGCGCTTTTCACAATCCACCTATGGATCCACCACTGCCAATGCATGTGTGTTCTTTTTAGTAACAACAACCAGAGTCATTGAAATGTGTGTTCTTTTCACATACCACCTATGGATCCACCAGTGTCATTGCATGTTTGTTCTTTTTAGTAACAACAACCAGAGTCATTGCATGTGTGTTATTTCCACAAACCAAATATGGATCCACCAGTGGCATTGCATGTGTGCTCTTTTCACAATCCACCAATGGATCCACCGGTGTCATTGCATGTGTGTTCTTTTTAGTAACAACAATCAGAGACATTGAAATGTGTGTTCTTTTCACATACCACCTATGGATCCACAAGTGTCATTTCATGTGTGTTCTTTTTAGTAAAAACAACCAGAGTCATTGCATGTGTGTTCTTTTCACATACCTCATATGGATCCACCAGTGTCATTGAAATGTGTGTTCTCTTCAGAGACCACACATGGATCCACCAGTGTCATTGCATGTATGTTCTTTTCACTAACAACAACTGGAGTCATTGCATGTGTGTTCTTTTCACATACGACATATGGATCCACTAGTGTCATTGCATGTATGCGCTTTTCACAATCCACCTATGGATCCACCACTGTCATTGCATGTGTGTTCTTTTTAGTAACAACAACCAGAGTCATTGAAATGTGTGTTCTTTTCACATACCACCTATGGATCCACCAGTGTCATTGCATGTGTGTTCTTTTTAGTAACAACAACCAGAGTCATTGCATGTGTGTTCTTTTCACATACCACATATGGATCCACCAGTGCCATTGAAATGGGTGTTTTCTTCAGAGACCACACATGGATCCACCAGTGTCATTACATGTGTGTTCTTTTCACTAACAACAACTAGAGTCATTGCATGTGAGTTATTTCCACAAACCAAATATGGATCCACCAGTGGCATTGCATGTGTGCTCTTTTCACAATCCACCTATGGATCCACCAGTGTCATTGCATGTGTGTTCTTTTTAGTAACAACAACCAGAGACATTGAAATGTGTGTTCTTTTCACATACCACCAATGGATCCACAAGTGTCATTTCATGTGTGTTCTTTTTAGTAAAAACAAGCAGAGTTATTGCATGTGTGTTCTTTTCACATACCACATATGGATCCACCAGTGTCATTGAAATGTGTGTTCTCTTCAGAGACCACACATGGATCGACCAGTGTCATTGCATGTATGTTCTTTTCACTAACAACAACTAGAGTCATTGCATGTGTGTTCTTTTCACATACCACATATGGATCCACCAGTGTCATTGCATGTATGCGCTTTTCACAATCCACCTATGGATCCACCACTGTCATTGCATGTGTGTTCGTTTTAGTAACAACAACCAGAGTCATTGAAATGTGTGTTCTTTTCACATACCACCTATGGATCCACCAGTGTCATTGCATGTGTGTTCTTTTTAGTAACAACAACTAGAGTCATTGCATGTGTGTTCTTTTCACATACCACATATGGATCCACCAGTGCCATTGAAATGGGTGTTTTCTTCAGAGACCACACATGGATCCACCAGTGTCATTACATGTGTGTTCTTTTCACTAACAACAACCAGAGTCATTGCATGTGTGTTATTTCCACAAACCAAATATGGATCCACCAGTGGCATTGCATGTGTGCTCTTTTCACAATCCACCAATGGATCCACCGGTGTCATTGCATGTGTGTTCTTTTTAGTAACAACAATCAGAGACATTGAAATGTGTGTTCTTTTCACATACCACCTATGGATCCACAAGTGTCATTTCATGTGTGTTCTTTTTAGTAAAAACAACCAGAGTCATTGCATGTGTGTTCTTTTCACATACCTCATATGGATCCACCAGTGTCATTGAAATGTGTGTTCTCTTCAGAGACCACACATGGATCCACCAGTGTCATTGCATGTATGTTCTTTTCACTAACAACAACTGGAGTCATTGCATGTGTGTTCTTTTCACATACCACATATGGATCCACTAGTGTCATTGCATGTATGCGCTTTTCACAATCCACCTATGGATCCACCACTGTCATTGCATGTGTGTTCTTTTTAGTAACAACAACCAGAGTCATTGAAATGTGTGTTCTTTTCACATACCACCTATGGATCCACCAGTGTCATTGCATGTGTGTTCTTTTTAGTAACAACAACCAGAGTCATTGCATGTGTGTTCTTTTCACATACCACATATGGATCCACCAGTGCCATTGAAATGGGTGTTTTCTTCAGAGACCACACATGGATCCACCAGTGTCATTACATGTGTGTTCTTTTCACTAACAACAACTAGAGTCATTGCATGTGAGTTATTTCCACAAACCAAATATGGATCCACCAGTGGCATTGCATGTGTGCTCTTTTCACAATCCACCTATGGATCCACCAGTGTCATTGCATGTGTGTTCTTTTTAGTAACAACAACCAGAGACATTGAAATGTGTGTTCTTTTCACATACCACCAATGGATCCACAAGTGTCATTTCATGTGTGTTCTTTTTAGTAAAAACAAGCAGAGTTATTGCATGTGTGTTCTTTTCACATACCACATATGGATCCACCAGTGTCATTGAAATGTGTGTTCTCTTCAGAGACCACACATGGATCGACCAGTGTCATTGCATGTATGTTCTTTTCACTAACAACAACTAGAGTCATTGCATGTGTGTTCTTTTCACATACCACATATGGATCCACCAGTGTCATTGCATGTATGCGCTTTTCACAATCCACCTATGGATCCACCACTGTCATTGCATGTGTGTTCGTTTTAGTAACAACAACCAGAGTCATTGAAATGTGTGTTCTTTTCACATACCACCTATGGATCCACCAGTGTCATTGCATGTGTGTTCTTTTTAGTAACAACAACTAGAGTCATTGCATGTGTGTTCTTTTCACATACCACATATGGATCCACCAGTGCCATTGAAATGGGTGTTTTCTTCAGAGACCACACATGGATCCACCAGTGTCATTACATGTGTGTTCTTTTCACTAACAACAACCAGAGTCATTGCATGTGTGTTATTTCCACAAACCAAATATGGATCCACCAGTGGCATTGCATGTGTGCTGTTTTCACAATCCACCTATGGATCCACCAGTGTCATTGCATGTGTGTTCTTTTTAGTAACAACAACCAGAGACATTGAAATGTGTGTTCTTTTCACATACCACCAATGGATCCACAAGTGTCATTTCATGTGTGTTCTTTTTAGTAAAAACAAGCAGAGTTATTGCATGTGTGTTCTTTTCACATACCACATATGGATCCACCAGTGTCATTGAAATGTGTGTTCTCTTCAGAGACCACACATGGATCGACCAGTGTCATTGCATGTATGTTCTTTTCACTAACAACAACTAGAGTCATTGCATGTGTGTTCTTTTCACATACCACATATGGATCCACCAGTGTCATTGCATGTATGCGCTTTTCACAATCCACCTATGGATCCACCACTGTCATTGCATGTGTGTTCGTTTTAGTAACAACAACCAGAGTCATTGAAATGTGTGTTCTTTTCACATACCACCTATGGATCCACCAGTGTCATTGCATGTGTGTTCTTTTTAGTAACAACAACTAGAGTCATTGCATGTGTGTTCTTTTCACATACCACATATGGATCCACCAGTGCCATTGAAATGGGTGTTTTCTTCAGAGACCACACATGGATCCACCAGTGTCATTACATGTGTGTTCTTTTCACTAACAACAACCAGAGTCATTGCATGTGTGTTATTTCCACAAACCAAATATGGATCCACCAGTGGCATTGCATGTGTGCTCTTTTCACAATCCACCAATGGATCCACCGGTGTCATTGCATGTGTGTTCTTTTTAGTAACAACAATCAGAGACATTGAAATGTGTGTTCTTTTCACATACCACCTATGGATCCACAAGTGTCATTTCATGTGTGTTCTTTTTAGTAAAAACAACCAGAGTCATTGCATGTGTGTTCTTTTCACATACCTCATATGGATCCACCAGTGTCATTGAAATGTGTGTTCTCTTCAGAGACCACACATGGATCCACCAGTGTCATTGCATGTATGTTCTTTTCACTAACAACAACTGGAGTCATTGCATGTGTGTTCTTTTCACATACGACATATGGATCCACTAGTGTCATTGCATGTATGCGCTTTTCACAATCCACCTATGGATCCACCACTGTCATTGCATGTGTGTTCTTTTTAGTAACAACAACCAGAGTCATTGAAATGTGTGTTCTTTTCACATACCACCTATGGATCCACCAGTGTCATTGCATGTGTGTTCTTTTTAGTAACAACAACCAGAGTCATTGCATGTGTGTTCTTTTCACATACCACATATGGATCCACCAGTGCCATTGAAATGGGTGTTTTCTTCAGAGACCACACATGGATCCACCAGTGTCATTACATGTGTGTTCTTTTCACTAACAACAACTAGAGTCATTGCATGTGAGTTATTTCCACAAACCAAATATGGATCCACCAGTGGCATTGCATGTGTGCTCTTTTCACAATCCACCTATGGATCCACCAGTGTCATTGCATGTGTGTTCTTTTTAGTAACAACAACCAGAGACATTGAAATGTGTGTTCTTTTCACATACCACCAATGGATCCACAAGTGTCATTTCATGTGTGTTCTTTTTAGTAAAAACAAGCAGAGTTATTGCATGTGTGTTCTTTTCACATACCACATATGGATCCACCAGTGTCATTGAAATGTGTGTTCTCTTCAGAGACCACACATGGATCGACCAGTGTCATTGCATGTATGTTCTTTTCACTAACAACAACTAGAGTCATTGCATGTGTGTTCTTTTCACATACCACATATGGATCCACCAGTGTCATTGCATGTATGCGCTTTTCACAATCCACCTATGGATCCACCACTGTCATTGCATGTGTGTTCATTTTAGTAACAACAACCAGAGTCATTGAAATGTGTGTTCTTTTCACATACCACCTATGGATCCACCAGTGTCATTGCATGTGTGTTCTTTTTAGTAACAACAACTAGAGTCATTGCATGTGTGTTCTTTTCACATACCACATATGGATCCACCAGTGCCATTGAAATGGGTGTTTTCTTCAGAGACCACACATGGATCCACCAGTGTCATTACATGTGTGTTCTTTTCACTAACAACAACCAGAGTCATTGCATGTGTGTTATTTCCACAAACCAAATATGGATCCACCAGTGGCATTGCATGTGTGCTGTTTTCACAATCCACCTATGGATCCACCAGTGTCATTGCATGTGTGTTCTTTTTAGTAACAACAACCAGAGACATTGAAATGTGTGTTCTTTTCAGATACCACCTATGGATCCACAAGTGTCATTTTATATGTGTTCTTTTTAGTAAAAACAACCAGAGTCATTGCATGTGTGTTCTTTTCACATACCACATATAGATCCACCAGTGTCATTGAAATGTGTGTTATCTTCAGAGACCACACATGGATCCACCAGTGTCATTGCATGTATGTTCTTTTCACTAACAACAACTGGAGGCATTGCATGTGTGTTCTTTTCACATACCACATATGGATCCAACAGTGTCATTGAATGTATGCGCTCTTCACAATCCACCTATGGATCCACCACTGTCATTGCATGTGTGTTCTTTTTAGTAACAACAACTAGAGTCATTGAAATGTGTGTTATTTTCACATACCACCTACGGATCCGCCAGTGTCATTGCATGTGTGTTATTTTTAGTAACAACAACCAGAGTCATTGCATGTGTGTTCTTTTCACATACCACTTATGGATCCACCAGTGCCATTGAAATGGGTGTTTTCTTCAGAGACCACACATGGATCCACCAGTGTCATTGCATGTGTGTTATTTTCACTAACAACAACCAAAGTCATTGCATGTGTGTTATTTCCACAAACCAAATATGGATCCACCGGTGGCATTGCATGTGTGCTCTTTTCACAATCCACCTATGGATCCACCAGTGTCATTGCATGTGTGTTGTTTTTAGTAACAACAACCAGAGACATTGAAATGTGTGTTCTTTTCACATACCACCTATGGATCCACAAGTGTCATTTCATGTGTGTTATTTTTAGTAAAAACAACCAGAGTCATTGCATGTGTGTTCTTTTCACATACCACATATGGATCCACCAGTGTCATTGAAATGTGTGTTCTCTTTAGAGACCACACATGGATCCACCAGTGTCATTGCATGTATGTTCTTTTCACTAACAACAACTGGAGTCATTGCATGTGTGTTCTTTTCACATACCACATATGGATCCACCAGTGTCATTGCATGTATGCGCTTTTCACAATCCACCTATGGATCCACCACTGCCAATGCATGTGTGTTCTTTTTAGTAACAACAACCAGAGTCATTGAAATGTGTGTTCTTTTCACATACCACCTATGGATCCACCAGTGTCATTGCATGTTTGTTCTTTTTAGTAACAACAACCAGAGTCATTGCATGTGTGTTCTTTTCACATACCACATATGGATCCACCAGTGCCATTGAAATGGGTGTTTTCTTCAGAGACCACACATGGATCCACCAGTGTCATTACATGTGTGTTCTTTTCACTAACAACAACCAGAGTCATTGCATGTGTGTTATTTCCACAAACCAAATATGGATCCACCAGTGGCATTGCATGTGTGCTGTTTTCACAATCCACCTATGGATCCACCAGTGTCATTGCATGTGTGTTGTTTTTAGTAACAACAACCAGAGACATTGAAATGTGTGTTCTTTTCACATACCACCTATGGATCCACAAGTGTCATTTCATGTGTGTTATTTTTAGTAAAAACAACCAGAGTCATTGCATGTGTGTTCTTTTCACATACCACATATGGATCCACCAGTGTCATTGAAATGTGTGTTCTCTTTAGAGACCACACATGGATCCACCAGTGTCATTGCATGTATGTTCTTTTCACTAACAACAACTGGAGTCATTGCATGTGTGTTCTTTTCACATACCACATATGGATCCACCAGTGTCATTGCATGTATGCGCTTTTCACAATCCACCTATGGATCCACCACTGCCAATGCATGTGTGTTCTTTTTAGTAACAACAACCAGAGTCATTGAAATGTGTGTTCTTTTCACATACCACCTATGGATCCACCAGTGTCATTGCATGTTTGTTCTTTTTAGTAACAACAACCAGAGTCATTGCATGTGTGTTATTTCCACAAACCAAATATGGATCCACCAGTGGCATTGCATGTGTGCTCTTTTCACAATCCACCAATGGATCCACCGGTGTCATTGCATGTGTGTTCTTTTTAGTAACAACAATCAGAGACATTGAAATGTGTGTTCTTTTCACATACCACCTATGGATCCACAAGTGTCATTTCATGTGTGTTCTTTTTAGTAAAAACAACCAGAGTCATTGCATGTGTGTTCTTTTCACATACCTCATATGGATCCACCAGTGTCATTGAAATGTGTGTTCTCTTCAGAGACCACACATGGATCCACCAGTGTCATTGCATGTATGTTCTTTTCACTAACAACAACTGGAGTCATTGCATGTGTGTTCTTTTCACATACGACATATGGATCCACTAGTGTCATTGCATGTATGCGCTTTTCACAATCCACCTATGGATCCACCACTGTCATTGCATGTGTGTTCTTTTTAGTAACAACAACCAGAGTCATTGAAATGTGTGTTCTTTTCACATACCACCTATGGATCCACCAGTGTCATTGCATGTGTGTTCTTTTTAGTAACAACAACCAGAGTCATTGCATGTGTGTTCTTTTCACATACCACATATGGATCCACCAGTGCCATTGAAATGGGTGTTTTCTTCAGAGACCACACATGGATCCACCAGTGTCATTACATGTGTGTTCTTTTCACTAACAACAACTAGAGTCATTGCATGTGAGTTATTTCCACAAACCAAATATGGATCCACCAGTGGCATTGCATGTGTGCTCTTTTCACAATCCACCTATGGATCCACCAGTGTCATTGCATGTGTGTTCTTTTTAGTAACAACAACCAGAGACATTGAAATGTGTGTTCTTTTCACATACCACCAATGGATCCACAAGTGTCATTTCATGTGTGTTCTTTTTAGTAAAAACAAGCAGAGTTATTGCATGTGTGTTCTTTTCACATACCACATATGGATCCACCAGTGTCATTGAAATGTGTGTTCTCTTCAGAGACCACACATGGATCGACCAGTGTCATTGCATGTATGTTCTTTTCACTAACAACAACTAGAGTCATTGCATGTGTGTTCTTTTCACATACCACATATGGATCCACCAGTGTCATTGCATGTATGCGCTTTTCACAATCCACCTATGGATCCACCACTGTCATTGCATGTGTGTTCATTTTAGTAACAACAACCAGAGTCATTGAAATGTGTGTTCTTTTCACATACCACCTATGGATCCACCAGTGTCATTGCATGTGTGTTCTTTTTAGTAACAACAACTAGAGTCATTGCATGTGTGTTCTTTTCACATACCACATATGGATCCACCAGTGCCATTGAAATGGGTGTTTTCTTCAGAGACCACACATGGATCCACCAGTGTCATTACATGTGTGTTCTTTTCACTAACAACAACCAGAGTCATTGCATGTGTGTTATTTCCACAAACCAAATATGGATCCACCAGTGGCATTGCATGTGTGCTGTTTTCACAATCCACCTATGGATCCACCAGTGTCATTGCATGTGTGTTCTTTTTAGTAACAACAACCAGAGACATTGAAATGTGTGTTCTTTTCAGATACCACCTATGGATCCACAAGTGTCATTTTATATGTGTTCTTTTTAGTAAAAACAACCAGAGTCATTGCATGTGTGTTCTTTTCACATACCACATATAGATCCACGAGTGTCATTGAAATGTGTGTTATCTTCAGAGACCACACATGGATCCACCAGTGTCATTGCATGTATGTTCTTTTCACTAACAACAACTGGAGGCATTGCATGTGTGTTCTTTTCACATACCACATATGGATCCAACAGTGTCATTGAATGTATGCGCTCTTCACAATCCACCTATGGATCCACCACTGTCATTGCATGTGTGTTCTTTTTAGTAACAACAACTAGAGTCATTGAAATGTGTGTTATTTTCACATACCACCTACGGATCCGCCAGTGTCATTGCATGTGTGTTATTTTTAGTAACAACAACCAGAGTCATTGCATGTGTGTTCTTTTCACATACCACTTATGGATCCACCAGTGCCATTGAAATGGGTGTTTTCTTCAGAGACCACACATGGATCCACCAGTGTCATTGCATGTGTGTTATTTTCACTAACAACAACCAAAGTCATTGCATGTGTGTTATTTCCACAAACCAAATATGGATCCACCGGTGGCATTGCATCTGTGCTCTTTTCACAATCCACCTATGGATCCACCAGTGTCATTGCATGTGTGTTGTTTTTAGTAACAACAACCAGAGACATTGAAATGTGTGTTCTTTTCACATACCACCTATGGATCCACAAGTGTCATTTCATGTGTGTTATTTTTAGTAAAAACAACCAGAGTCATTGCATGTGTGTTCTTTTCACATACCACATATGGATCCACCAGTGTCATTGAAATGTGTGTTCTCTTTAGAGACCACACATGGATCCACCAGTGTCATTGCATGTATGTTCTTTTCACTAACAACAACTGGAGTCATTGCATGTGTGTTCTTTTCACATACCACATATGGATCCACCAGTGTCATTGCATGTATGCGCTTTTCACAATCCACCTATGGATCCACCACTGTCATTCCATGTGTGTTCTTTTCAGTAACAACAACCAGAGTCATTGAAATGTGTGTTGTTTTCACATACCACCTATGGGTCCACCAATGTCATTGCATGTATGTTCTTTTCACTAACAACAACGGGAGTCATTGCATGCGTGTTCTTTTCACATACCACATGTGGATCCACCAGTGTCATTGCATGTATGCGCTTTTCACAATCCACCTATGGATCCACCACTGTCATTGCATGTGTGTTCTTTTTAGTAACAACAACCAGAATCATTGAAATGTGTGTTATTTTCACATACCACCTATGGATCCACCAGTGTCATTGCATGTGTGTTCTTTTTAGTAACAACGACCAGAGTCATTGCATGTGTGTTCTTTTCACATACCACATATGGATCCACCAGTGCCATTGAAATGGGTGTTTTCTTCAGAGACCACACATGGATCCACCAGTGTCATTACATGTGTGTTCTTTTCACTAACAACAACCAGAGTCATTGCATGTGTGTTATTTCCGCAAACCAAATATGGATCCACCAGTGGCATTGCATGTGTGCTCTTTTCACAATCCACCTATGGATCCACCAGTGTCATTGCATGCGTGTTCTTTTTAGTAACAACAACCAGAGACATTGAAATGTGTGTTCTTTTCACATACCACCTATGGATCCACAAGTGTCATTTCATGTGTGTTCTTTTTAGTAAAAACAACCAGAGTTATTGCATGTGTGTTCTTTTCACATACCACATATGGATCCACCAGTGTCATTGAAATGTGTGTTCTCTTCAGAGACCACACATGGATCCACCAGTGTCATTGCATGTATGTTCTTTTCACTAACAACAACTGGAGTCATTGCATGTGTGTTCTTTTCACATACCACATATGGATCCACTAGTGTCATTGCATGTATGCGCTTTTCACAATCCACCTATGGATCCACCACTGTCATTGCATGTGTGTTCTTTTTAGTAACAATAACCAGAGTCATTGAAATGTGTGTTCTTTTCAAATACCACCTATGGATCCACCAGTGTCATTGCATGTGTGTTCTTTTTAGTAACAACAACCAGAGTCATTGCATGTGTGTTCTTTTCACATACCACATATGGATCCACCAGTGCCATTGAAATGGGTGTTTTCTTCAGAGACCACACATGGATCTACCAGTGTCATTACATGTGCGTTCTTTTCACTAACAACAACCAGAGTCATTGCATGTGTGTTATTTCCACAAACCAAATATGGATCCACCAGTGGCATTGCATGTGTGCTCTTTACACAATCCACCTATGGATCCACCAGTGTCATTGCATGTGTGTTCTTTTTAGTAACAACAACCAGAGACATTGAAATGTGTGTTCTTTTCACATACCACCTATGGATCCACAAGTGTCATTTCATGTGTGTTCTTTTTAGTAAAAACAAAAAGAGTTATTGCATGTGTGTTCTTTTCACATACCACATATGGATCCACCAGTGTCATTGAAATGTGTGTTCTCTTCAGAGACCACACATGGATCCACCAGTGTCATTGCATGTATGTTCTTTTCACTAACAACAACTGGAGTCATTGCATGTGTGTTCTTTTCACATACCACATATGGATCCACCAGTGTCATTGCATGTATGCGCTTTTCACAATCCACCTATGGATCCACCACTGTCATTGCATGTGTGTTCGTTTTAGTAACAACAACCAGAGTCATTGAAATGTGTGTTCTTTTCACATACCACCTATGGATCCACCAGTGTCATTGCATGTGTGTTCTTTTTAGTAACAACAACCAGAGTCATTGCATGTGTGTTCTTTTCACATACCACATATGGATCCACCAGTGCCATTGAAATGGGTGTTTTCTTCAGAGACCACACATGGATCCACCAGTGTCATTGCATGTGTGTTCTTTTCACTAACAACAACCAGAGTCATTGCATGTGTGTTATTTCCACAAACCAAATATGGATCCATCGGTGGCATTGCATGTGTGCTCTTTTCACAATCCACATATGGATCCACTAGTGTCATTGCATGTGTGTTCTTTTTAGTAACAACAACCATAGACATTGAAATGTGTGTTCTTTTCACATACCACCTATGGATCCAGAAGTGTCATTTCATGTGTGTCCTTTTTAGTAAAAACAACCAGACTCATTGCATGTGTGTTCTTTTCACATACCACATATGGATCCACCAGTGTCATTGAAATGTGTGTTCTCTTTAGAGACCACACATGGATCCACCAGTGTCATTGCATGTATGTTCTTTTCACTAACAACAACTGGAGTCATTGCATGTGTGTTCTTTTCACATACCACATATGGATCCACCAGTGTCATTGCATGTTTGCGCTTTTCACAATCCACCTATGGATCCACCACTGTCATTGCATGTGTGTTCTTTTTAGTAACAACCAGAGTCATTGAAATGTGTGTTCTTTTCACATACCACCTATGGATCCACCAGTGTCATTGCATGTGTGTTCTTTTTAGTAACAACAACCAGAGTCATTGCATGTGTGTTCTTTTCACATACCACATATGGATCCACCAGTGCCATTGAAATGGGTGTTTTCTTCAGAGACCACACTTGGATCCACCAGTTTCATTACATGTGTGTTATTTTGACTAACAACAACCAGAGTCATTGCATGTGTGTTATTTCCACAAACCAAATATGGATCCACCAGTGGCATTGCATGTGTGCTCTTTTCACAATCCACCAATGGATCCACCGGTGTCATTGCATGTGTGTTCTTTTTAGTAACAACAATCAGAGACATTGAAATGTGTGTTCTTTTCACATACCACCTATGGATCCACAAGTGTCATTTCATGTGTGTTCTTTTTAGTAAAAACAACCAGAGTCATTTCATGTGTGTTCTTTTCACATACCTCATATGGATCCACCAGTGTCATTGAAATGTGTGTTCTCTTCAGAGACCACACATGGATCCACCAGTGTCATTGCATGTATGTTCTTTTCACTAACAACAACTGGAGTCATTGCATGTGTGTTCTTTTCACATACCACATATGGATCCACCAGTGTCATTGCATGTATGTGCTTTTCACAATCCACCTATGGATCCACCACTGTCATTGCAAGTGTGTTCTTTTTAGTAACAACAACCAGAGTCATTGAAATGTGTGTTCTTTTCACATACCACCTATGGATCCACCAGTGTCATTGCATGTGTGTTCTTTTTAGTAAAAACAACCAGAGTTATTGCATGTGTGTTCTTTTCACATACCACATATGGATCCACCAGTGCCATTGAAATGGGTGTTTTGTTCAGAGACCACACATGGATCCACCAGTGTCATTGCATGTGTGTTCTTTTCACTAACAACAACCAGAGTCATTGCATGTGTGTTATTTCCAGAAACCAAATCTGGATCCACTAGTGGCATTGCATGTGTGCTCTTTTCACAATCCACCTATGGATCCACCAGTGTCATTGCATGTGTGTTCTTTTTAGTAACAACAACCAGAGACATTGAAATGTGTGTTCTTTTCACATACCACCTATGGATCCACAAGTGTCATTTCATGTGTGTTCTTTTTAGTAAAAACAACCAGAGTCATTGCATGTGTGTTCTTTTCACATACCACATATGGATCCACTAGTGTCATTGAAATGTGTGTTCTCTTCAGAGACCACACATGGATCCACCAGTGTCATTGCATGTATGTTCTTTTCACTAACAACAACTAGAGTCATTGCATGTGTGTTCTTTTCACATACCACATATGGATCCACCAGTGTCATTGCATGTATGCTCTTTTCACAATCCACCTATGGATCCACCACTGTCATTGCATGTGTGTTCTTTTTAGTAACAACAACCAGAGACATGTAAATGTGTGTTCTTTTCACATGCCACCTATGGATCCACAAGTGTCATTTCATGTGTGTTCTTTTTAGTAAAAACAACCAGAGTCATTGCATGTGTGTTCTTTTCACATACCACATATGGATCCACCAGTGTCATTGAAATGTGTGTTCTCTTTAGAGACCACACATGGATCCACCAGTGTCATTGCATGTATGTTCTTTTCACTAACAACAACTGGAGTCATTGCATGTGTGTTCTTTTCACATACCACATATGGATCCACCAGTGTCATTGCATGTATGCGCTTTTCACAATCCACCTATGGATCCACCACTGTCATTGCATGTGTGTTCTTTTTAGTAACAACAACCAGAGTCATTGAAATGTGTGTTCTTTTCACATCCCACCTATGGATCCACCAGTGTCATTGCATGTGTGTTCTTTTTAGTAACAACAACCAGAATCATTGCATGTGTGTTCTTTTCACATACCACATATGGATCCACCAGTGCCATTGAAATGGGTGTTTTCTTCAGAGACCACACTTGGATCCACCAGTGTCATTACATGTGTGTTATTTTCACTAACAACAACCAGAGTCATTGCATGTGTGTTATTTCCACAAACCAAATATGGATCCACCAGTGGCATTGCATGTGTGCTCTTTTCACAATCCACCTATGGATCCACCAGTGTCATTGCATGTGTGTTCTTTTTAGTAACAACAACCAGAGACATTGAAATTTGTGTTCTTTTGACATACCACCTATGGATCCACAAGTGTCATTTCATGTGTGTTCTTTTTAGTAAAAACAACCAGAGTCATTGCATGTGTGTTCTTTTCACATACCACATATGGATCCACCAGTGTCATTGAAATGTGTGTTCTCTTCAGAGACCACACATGGATCCACCAGTGTCATTGCATGTATGTTCTTTTCACTAACAACAACTGGATCCACCAGTGTCATTGCATGTATGTGCTTTTCACAATCCACCTATGGATCCACCACTGTCATTGCAAGTGTGTTCTTTTTAGTAACAACAACCAGAGTCATTGAAATGTGTGTTCTTTTCACATACCACCTGTGGATCCACCAGTGTCATTGCATGTGTGTTCTTTTTAGTAACAACAACCAGAGTTATTGCATGTGTGTTCTTTCCACATACCACATATGGATATACCAGTGCCATTGAAATGGGTGTTTTCTTCAAAGACCACACATGGATCCACCAGTGTCATTGCATGTGTGTTCTTTTCACTAACAACAACTAGAGTCATTGCATGTGTGTTATTTCCAGAAACCAAATATGGATCCACCAGTGTCATTGCATGTGTTTTCTTTTCACAATCCACCTATGGATCCACCAGTGTCATTGCATGTGTGTTCTTTTTAGTAACAACAACCAGAGTCATTGAAATGTGTGTTCTTTTCACATACCACCTATGGATCCACCAGTGTCATTGCATGTGTTTTCTTTTTACTAACAACAACCAGAGTCATTGAATGTGTGTTCTTTTCACATACCACATATGGATCCACCAGTGTCATTGAAATGTGTGTTCTCTTCAGAGAGCACACATGGATCCACCAGTGTCATTGCATGTATGTTCTTTTCACTAACAACAATTGGAGTCATTGCATGTGTGTTCTTTTCACATACCACATATGGATCCACCAGTGTCATTGCATGTATGCGCTTTTCACAATCCACCTATGGATCCAGCACTGTCATTGCATGTGTGTTCTTTTTAGTAACAACAACCAGAGTCATTGAAATGTGTGTTCTTTTCACATACCACCTATGGATCCACCAGTGTCATTGCATGTGTGTTCTTTTGAGTAACAACAACCAGAGTCATTGCATGTGTGTTCTTTTCACATACCACATATGGATCCACCAGTGTCATTGCATGTATGCGCTTTTCACAATCCACCTATGGATCCACCACTGTCGTTGCATGTGTGTTCTTTTTAGTAACAACAACCAGAGTCATTGAAATGTGTGTTCTTTTCACATACCACCTATGGATCCACCAGTGTCATTGCATGTGTGTTCTTTTTAGTAACAACAACCAGAGTCATTGCATGTGTGTTCTTTTCACATACCACATATGGATCCACCAGTGCCATTGAAATGGGTGTTTTCTTCACAGACCACACTTGGATCCACCAGTGTCATTACATGTGTGTTATTTTCACTAATAACAACCAGAGTCATTGCATTTGTGTTATTTCAACAAACCAAATATGGATCCACCAGTGGCATTGCATGTGTGCTCTTTTCACAATCCACCTATGGATCCACCAGTGTCATTGCATGTGTGTTCTTTTTAGTAACAACAACCAGAGACATTGAAATGTGTGTTCTTTTAACATACCACCTATGGATCCACAAGTGTCATTTCATGTGTGTTCTTTTTAGTAAAAACAACCAGAGTCATTGCATGTGTGTTCTTGTCACATACCACATATGGATCCACCAGTGTCATTGAAATGTGTGTTCTCTTCAGAGACCACACATGGATCCACCAGTGTCATTGCATGTATGTTATTTTCACTAACAACAACTGGAGTCATTGCATGTGTGTTCTTTTCACATACCACATATGGATCCACCAGTGTCATTGAATGTATGCGCTTTTCACAATCCACCTATGGATCCACCACTGTCATTGCATGTGTGTTCTTTTTAGTAACAACAACCAGAGTCATTGAAATGTGTGTTCTTTTCACATACCACCTATGGATCCACCAGTGTCATTGCATGTGTGTTCTGTTTAGTAACAACAACCAGAGTTATTGCATGTGTGTCCTTTCCACATACCACATATGGATCCACTAGTGCCATTGAAATGGGTGTTTTCTTCAGAGACCACACATGGATCCACCAGTGTCATTGCATGTGTGTTCTTTTCACTAACAACAACTAGAGTCATTGTATGTGTGTTATTTCCAGAAACCAAATATGGATCCACTAGTGGCATTGCATGTGTGCTCTTTTCACAATCCACCTATGGATCCACCAGTGTCATTGCATGTGTTGTCTTTTTAGTAACAACAACCAGAGACATTGAAATGTGTGTTCTTTTCACATAACACCTATGGATCCACAAGTGTCATTTCATGTGTGCTCTTTTTAGTAAAAACAACCAGAGTCATTGCATGTGTGTTCTTTTCACATACCACATATGGATCCACCAGTGTCATTGAAATGTGTGTTCTCTTCAGAGACCACACATGGATCCACCAGTGTCATTGCATGTATGTTCTTTTCACTAACAATAACTGGAGTCATTGCATGTGTGTTCTTTTCACATACCACATATGGATCCACCAGTGTCATTGCATGTATGCGCTTTTCACAATCCACCTATGGATCCACCGTTGTCATTGCATGTGTGTTCTTTTTAGTAACAACAACCAGAGTCATTGAAATGTGTGTTCATTTCACATACCACCTATGGATCCACCAGTGTCATTGCATGTGTTTTCTTTTTAGTAACAACAACCAGAGTCATTGCATGTGTGTTCTTTTCACATACCACATATGGATCCACCAGTGCCATTGAAATGGGTGTTCTCTTCAGAGACCACACATGGATCCACCAGTGTCATTGCATATGTGCTGTTTTCACTAACAACAACCAGAGTCATTGCATGTGTGTTATTTCCACAAAACAAATATGGATCCACCAGTGGCATTGCATGTGTGCTCTTTTCACAATCCACCTATGGATCCACCACTGTCATTGCATGTGTGTTATTTTTAGTAACAACAACCAGAGACATTGAAATGTGTGTTCTTTTCACATACCACCTATGGATCCACAAGTGTCATTTCATGTGTGTTCTTTTTAGTAAAAACAACTAGAGTCATTGCATGTGTGTTCTTTTCACATACCACATATGGATCCACCAGTGTCATTGAAATGTGTGTTCTCTTCAGAGACCACACATGGATCCACCAGTGTCATTACATGTGTGTTCTTTTGACCAATAACATCTTGAGTCATTGCATGTGTGTTCTTTTCACATACCACATATGGATCCACCAGTGTCATTGCATGTGTGCCCTTTTCACAATCCACCTATGGATCCACCAGTGTCATTGCATCTGTGTTATTTTTACGAACAACAACTAGAGTCATTTAATGACTGTTCTTCTCACATACCACATATGGATCCGCTAGTTTCATTGCATGTGTGTTCTCTTCACAATCCACACATGGATCCACCAGTGTCATTGCATGTGTGCTCTTTTTACTAACAACCACGAGAGTCATTGCATGTGTGTTCTCTTCAGAGACCACACATGGATCCACTAGTGTCATTACATGTGTGTTCTTTTTACTAACAATAACCAGAGTCATTGAAATGTGTGCTCTTTTCACAATCCCCCTTTGGATCCACCAGTGTTATTGCATGTGTGTTCTTTTTACTAACGACAACTGAGTCATTGAAATGTGTGTTCTTTTCACATACCACATATGGATCCACTAGTGTCATTGAAATGTGTGTTCTTTTTAGAGACCACAGATGGATCCACCAGTGTCATTGCATGTGTGTTCTTTTCACTCACAACAACTGGAGGCATTGCATGTGTGTTCTTTTCACATACCACATATGGATCCAGCAGTGTCATTGCATGTGTGTTCTTTTCACAATCCACCTATGGATCCACCAGTGTCATTGCATGTGTGTTCTTTTTAGTAACAACAACTGGAGTCATTGCATGTGTGTTCTTTTCACATACCACAGATGGATCCACCAGTGTCATTGCATGTGTGTTCTTTTTAGTAACAACAACCAGAGTTATTACATGTGTGTTATTTTCACATACCACATATGGATCCACCAGTGTCATTGAAATGTGTCTTCTCTTCAGAGACCACGCATGGATCCACCAGTGTCATTGCATGTATGTTCTTTTGACTAACAACAATTGGAGTCATTGCATGTGTGTTCTTTTCACAATCCACCTATGGATCCACCAGTGTCATTGCATGTGTGTTCTTTTTAGTAACAACAACCAGAGTCATTGAAATGTGTGTTCTTTTCACATACCACCTATGGATCCACCAGTGTCATTGCATGTGTGTTCTTTTTAGTACCAACAAGAAGAGCCATTGCATGTGTGTTCTTTTCAAATACCACATATGGATCCACTAGTGTCATTGAAATGTGTGTTCTCTTTAGAGACCACACATGGATCCACCAGTGGCATTGCATGTGTGTTCTTTTCACTAACAACAACCAGAGTCCTTGCATGTGTGTTATTTCCACAAATCAAATATGGATCCACCAGTGGCATTGCATGTGTGCTCTTTGCACAATCCACCTATGGATCCGCCAGTGTCATTGCATGTGTGTTGTTTTTAGTAAAAACAACCAGAGTCATTGAAATGTGTGTTCTTTTCACATACCACCTATGGATCCACTAGTGTCATTGCATGTGTGTTTTTTAGTAACAACAACCAGAGTCATTGAAATGTGTGTTCTTTTCACATACCACCTATGGATCCACCAGCGTCATTGCATGTGTGTTCTTTTTAGTAACAACAACCAAAGTCATTGAAATGTGTGTTCTTTTCACATACCACCTATGGATCCACCAGTGTCATTACATGTGTGTTCTTTTCAGAGACCATACATGGATCCATCAATGTCATTGCATGTATGTTATTTTCACTAACAACAACTAGAGTCATTGCATGTGTGTTCTTTTCACATACCACATATGGATCCACCATTGTCATTGCATGTGTCCTCTTTTCACAATCCACCTATGGATCCACCAGTTTCATTGCATGTGTGTTCTTTCTAGTAACAACAACCACAGTCATTGAAATGTGTGTTCTTTTCACATACCACCTATGGATCCACCAGTGTCTTTGCATGTGTGTTCTTTTTAGTAACAACAACTAGAGTCATTGCATGTGTGTTCTTTTCACATACCACATATGGAACCACCAGTGTCATTGAAATGTGTGTTCTCTTCAGAGACCACACATGGATCCACCAGTGTCATTGCATGTGTGTTCTTTTCACTAACAACAACCGGCGTCCTTGCATGTGTGTTCTTTTCACATACCACATATGGATCCACCAGTGTCATTGCATGTGTGCTCTTGTCACAATCCACCTATGGATCCACCAGTCTCATTGCATGTGTGTTCTTTTTAGTAACAACCAGAGTAATTGAAATGTGTGTTCTTTTCACATACCACATATGGATCCACCAGCGTCATTGAAATGTGTGTTCTCTTCAGTGACCACACATGGATCCACTAGTGTCATTGCATGTATGTTCTTTTCACTAACAACAACTGGAGTCATTGCATGTGTGATCTTTTCACATACCACATATGGATCCACAAGCGTTATTGCATGTGTGCTCTTTTCACAATCCACCTATGGATCCACCAGTGTCATTGCATGTGTCTTCTTTTTAGTAACAACAACCAGAGTCATTGAAATGTGTGTTCTTTTCACATACCACCTATGGATCCACCAGTGTCATTGCATATGTGTTCTTTTTAGTAACAACAACCAGAGTCATTGAAATGTGTGTTCTTTTCACATACCACCTATGGATCCACCAGTGTCATTGCATGTGTGTTCTTTTTAGTAAAAACAACCAGAGTCATTACATGTGTGTTCTTTTCACATACCACATATGGATCCACCAGTGTCATTGAAATGTGTGTTCTCTTCAGAGACCACACATGGATCCACCAGTGTCATTGCATGTGTGTTCTTTTCACTAACAACAACCAGCATCATTGCATGTGTGTTCTTTTCACATACCACATATGGATCCACGAGTGTCATTGCATGTGTGCTCTTTTCACAATCCACCTATGGATCCACCAGTGTCATTGCATGTGTGTTCTTTTTAGTAACAACAACCAGAGTCATTGAAATGTGTGTTCTTGTCACATACCACATATGGATCCACCAGTGTCATTGCATGTGTGTTCTTTTTAGTAACAACAACCAGAGTCATTGCATGTGTGTTCTTTTCACATACCACATATGGATCCACCAGCGTCATTGAAATGTGTGTTCTATTCAGTGACCACACATGGATCCACTAGTGTCGTTGCATGTATGTTCTTTTCACTAACAACAACTGGAGTCATTGCATGTGTGATCTTTTCACATACCACATATGGATCCACAAGCGTCATTGCATGTGTGCTCTTTTCACAATCCACCTATGGATCCACCAGTGTCATTGCATGTGTCTTCTTTTTAGTAACAACAACCAGAGTCATTGAAATGTGTGTTCTTTTCACATACCACCTATGGATCCACCAGTGTCATTGCATGTGTGTTCTTTTTAGTAACAACAACCAGAGTCATTGAAATGTGTGTTCTTTTCACATACCACCTATGGATCCACCAGTGTCATTGCATGTGTGTTCTCTTCAGAGACCACACATGGATCCACCAGTGGCATTGCATATATGTTCTATTCACTAACAACAACTGGAGTCATTGCATGTGTGTTCTTTTCACATACCACATATGGATCCACCAGTGTCATTGCATGTGTTTTCTTTTCACAATCCACCTATGGATCCACCAGTATCATTGCATGTGTGTTCTTTTTAGTAAAACAACCAGAGTCATTGAAATGTGTGTTCTTTTCACATACCACCTATGGATCCACCAGTGTCATTGCATGTGTTTTCTTTTTACTAACAACAACCAGAGTCATTGCATGTGTGTTCTTTTCACATACCACATATGGATCCACCAGTGTCATTGAAATGTGTGTTCTCTTCAGAGACCACACATGGATCCACCAGTGTCGTTGCATGTATGTTCTTTTCACTAACAACAATTGGAGTCATTGCATGTGTGTTCTTTTCACATACCACATATGGATCCACCAGTGTCATTGCATGTGTGCTCTTTTCACAATCCACCTATGGATCCACCAGTGTCATTGCATGTGTGTTATTTTAAGTAACAACAACCAGAGTCATTGAAATGTGTGTTCTTTTCACATACCACCTATGGATCCACCAGTGTCATTGCATGTGTTTTATTTTTACTAACAACAACCAGAGTCATTGCATGTGTGTTCTTTTCACATACCACATATGGATCCACCAGTGTCATTGAAATGTGTGTTCTCTTCAGAGACCACACATTGATCCACCAGTGTCATTGCATGTATGTTCTTTTCATTAACAACAACTGGAGTCATTGCATGTGTGTTCTTTTCACATACCACATATGGATCCACCAGTGTCATTGCATGTGTGCTCTTTTCACAATCCACCTATGGATCCACCAGTGTCATTGCATGTGTGTTCTTTTTAGTAACAACAACCAGAGTCATTGAAATGTGTGTTCTTTTCACATACCACCTATGGATCCACCAGGGTCATTGCATGTGTGTTCTTTTTAGTAACAACAACTAGAGATATTTCATGTGTGTTCTTTTCACATACCACATATGGATCCACCAGTAGCATTGCATGTGTGTTCTTTTTAGTAACAACAACCAGAGTCATTAAAATGTGTGTTCTTTTCACAAACCACATATGGATCCACCAGAGTCATTGCATGTGTCTTCTTTTCACATACCACATATGGATCCACTAGTGTCATTGAAATGTGTGTTCTCTTTAGTGACCACACATGGATCCACCAGTGTCATTGCATGTATGTTCTTTTCACTAACAACAACTGGAGTCATTGCATGTGTGTTCTTTTCACATACCACATATGGATCCACCAGTGGCATTGCATGTGTGCTCTTTTCACAATCCACCTATGGATCCACCACTGTCATTGCATGTGTGTTATTTTTAGTAACAACAACCAGAGACATTGAAATGTGTGTTCTTTTCACATACCACCTATGGATCCACAAGTGTCATTTCATGTGTGTTCTTTTTAGTAAAAACAACTAGAGTCATTGCATGTGTGTTCTTTTCACATACCACATATGGATCCACCAGTGTCATTGAAATGTGTGTTCTCTTCAGAGACCACACATGGATCCACCAGTGTCATTACATGTGTATTCTTTTGACCAATAACATCTTGAGTCATTGCATGTGTGTTCTTTTCACATACCACATATGGATCCACCAGTGTCATTGAAATGTGTGTTCTCTTCAGAGACCACACATGGATCCACCAGCGTCATTGCATATATGTTCTTTTCACTAACAACAATTGGAGTCATTGCATGTGTGTTCTTTTCACATACCACATATGGATCCACCATTGTCATTGCATGTGTGCTCTTTTCACAATCCACCTATGGATCCACCAATATCATTGCATGTGTGTTCTTTTTAGTAACAACAACCAGAGTCATTGAAATGTGTGTTCTTTTCACATACCACCTATGGATCCACCGGTGTCATTGCATGTGTGTTCTCTTCAGAGACCACACATGGATCCACCAGTGGCATTGCATATATGTTCTATTCACTAACAACAACTGGAGTCATTGCATGTGTGTTCTTTTCACATACCACATATGGATCCACCAGTGTCATTGCATGTGTTTTCTTTTCACAATCCACCTATGGATCCACCAGTGTCATTGCATGTGTGTTCTTTTTAGTAACAACAACCAGAGTCATTGAAATGTGTGTTCTTTTCACATACCACCTATGGATCCACCAGTGTCATTGCATGTGTTTTCTTTTTACTAACAACAACCAGAGTCATTGCATGTGTGTTCTTTTCACATACCACATATGGATCCACCAGTGTCATTGAAATGTGTGTTCTCTTCAGAGACCACACATGGATCCACCAGTGGCATTGCATATATGTTCTATTCACTAACAACAACTGGAGTCATTGCATGTGTGTTCTTTTCACATACAACATATGGATCCACCAGTGTCATTGCATGTGTTTTCTTTTCACAATCCACCTATGGATCCACCAGTATCATTGCATGTGTGTTCTTTTTAGTAACAACAACCAGAGTCATTGAAATGTGTGTTCTTTTCACATACCACCTATGGATCCACCAGTGTCATTGCATGTGTTTTCTTTTTACTAACAACAACCAGAGTCATTGCATGTGTGTTCTTTTCACATACCACATATGGATCCACCAGTGTCATTGAAATGTGTGTTCTCTTCAGAGACCACACATGGATCCACCAGTGTCGTTGCATGTATGTTCTTTTCACTAACAACAATTGGAGTCATTGCATGTGTGTTCTTTTCACATACCACATATGGATCCACCAGTGTCATTGCATGTGTGCTCTTTTCACAATCCACCTATGGATCCACCAGTGTCATTGCATGTGTGTTATTTTAAGTAACAACAACCAGAGTCATTGAAATGTGTGTTCTTTTCACATACCACCTATGGATCCACCAGTGTCATTGCATGTGTTTTATTTTTACTAACAACAACCAGAGTCATTGCATGTGTGTTCTTTTCACATACCACATATGGATCCACCAGTGTCATTGAAATGTGTGTTCTCTTCAGAGACCACACATTGATCCACCAGTGTCATTGCATGTATGTTCTTTTCATTAACAACAACTGGAGTCATTGCATGTGTGTTCTTTTCACATACCACATATGGATCCACCAGTGTCATTGCATGTGTGCTCTTTTCACAATCCACCTATGGATCCACCAGTGTCATTGCATGTGTGTTCTTTTTAGTAACAACAACCAGAGTCATTGAAATGTGTGTTCTTTTCACATACCACCTATGGATCCACCAGGGTCATTGCATGTGTGTTCTTTTTAGTAAGAACAACTAGAGATATTTCATGTGTGTTCTTTTCACATACCACATATGGATCCACCAGTAGCATTGCATGTGTGTTCTTTTTAGTAACAACAACCAGAGTCATTAAAATGTGTGTTCTTTTCACAAACCACATATGGATCCACCAGAGTCATTGCATGTGTCTTCTTTTCACATACCACATATGGATCCACTAGTGTCATTGAAATGTGTGTTCTCTTTAGTGACCACACATGGATCCACCAGTGTCATTGCATGTATGTTCTTTTCACTAACAACAACTGGAGTCATTGCATGTGTGTTCTTTTCACATACCACATATGGATCCACCAGTGGCATTGCATGTGTGCTCTTTTCACAATCCACCTATGGATCCACCACTGTCATTGCATGTGTGTTATTTTTAGTAACAACAACCAGAGACATTGAAATGTGTGTTCTTTTCACATACCACCTATGGATCCACAAGTGTCATTTCATGTGTGTTCTTTTTAGTAAAAACAACTAGAGTCATTGCATGTGTGTTCTTTTCACATACCACATATGGATCCACCAGTGTCATTGAAATGTGTGTTCTCTTCAGAGACCACACATGGATCCACCAGTGTCATTACATGTGTATTCTTTTGACCAATAACATCTTGAGTCATTGCATGTGTGTTCTTTTCACATACCACATATGGATCCACCAGTGTCATTGAAATGTGTGTTCTCTTCAGAGACCACACATGGATCCACCAGCGTCATTGCATATATGTTCTTTTCACTAACAACAATTGGAGTCATTGCATGTGTGTTCTTTTCACATACCACATATGGATCCACCATTGTCATTGCATGTGTGCTCTTTTCACAATCCACCTATGGATCCACCAATATCATTGCATGTGTGTTCTTTTTAGTAACAACAACCAGAGTCATTGAAATGTGTGTTCTTTTCACATACCACCTATGGATCCACCAGTGTCATTGCATGTGTGTTCTCTTCAGAGACCACACATGGATCCACCAGTGGCATTGCATATATGTTCTATTCACTAACAACAACTGGAGTCATTGCATGTGTGTTCTTTTCACATACCACATATGGATCCACCAGTGTCATTGCATGTGTTTTCTTTTCACAATCCACCTATGGATCCACCAGTGTCATTGCATGTGTGTTCTTTTTAGTAACAACAACCAGAGTCATTGAAATGTGTGTTCTTTTCACATACCACCTATGGATCCACCAGTGTCATTGCATGTGTTTTCTTTTTACTAACAACAACCAGAGTCATTGCATGTGTGTTCTTTTCACATACCACATATGGATCCACCAGTGTCATTGAAATGTGTGTTCTCTTCAGAGACCACACATGGATCCACCAGTGTCGTTGCATGTATGTTCTTTTCACTAACAACAACTGGAGTCATTGCATGTGTGTTCTTTTCACATACCACATATGGATCCACCAGTGTCATTGCATGTGTGCTCTTTTCACAATCCACCTATGGATCCACCAGTGTCATTGCATGTGTGTTATTTTAAGTAACAACAACCAGAGTCATTGAAATGTGTGTTCTTTTCACATACCACCTATGGATCCACCAGTGTCATTGCATGTGTTTTCTTTTTACTAACAACAACCAGAGTCATTGCATGTGTGTTCTTTTCACATACCACATATGGATCCACCAGTGTCATTGAAATGTGTGTTCTCTTCAGAGACCACACATTGATCCACCAGTGTCATTGCATGTATGTTCTTTTCATTAACAACAACTGGAGTCATTGCATGTGTGTTCTTTTCACATACCACATATGGATCCACCAGTGTCATTGCATGTGTGCTCTTTTCACAATCCACCTATGGATCCACCAGTGTCATTGCATGTGTGTTCTTTTTAGTAACAACAACCAGAGTCATTGAAATGTGTGTTCTTTTCACATACCACCTATGGATCCACCAGGGTCATTGCATGTGTGTTCTTTTTAGTAAGAACAACTAGAGATATTTCATGTGTGTTCTTTTCACATACCACATATGGATCCACCAGTAGCATTGCATGTGTGTTCTTTTTAGTAACAACAACCAGAGTCATTAAAATGTGTGTTCTTTT
The DNA here is from genome assembly GCA_916181665.1 of Avena sativa. Taxonomy (NCBI): domain Eukaryota; kingdom Viridiplantae; phylum Streptophyta; class Magnoliopsida; order Poales; family Poaceae; genus Avena; species Avena sativa. The sequence goes on from OV702291.1 coordinate 356,191,621, forward strand.
CACAAACCACATATGGATCCACCAGAGTCATTGCATGTGTCTTCTTTTCACATACCACATATGGATCCACTAGTGTCATTGAAATGTGTGTTCTCTTTAGTGACCACACATGGATCCACCAGTGTCATTGCATGTATGTTCTTTTCACTAACAACAACTGGAGTCATTGCATGTGTGTTCTTTTCACATACCACATATGGATCCACCAGTGGCATTGCATGTGTGCTCTTTTCACAATCCACCTATGGATCCACCACTGTCATTGCATGTGTGTTATTTTTAGTAACAACAACCAGAGACATTGAAATGTGTGTTCTTTTCACATACCACCTATGGATCCACAAGTGTCATTTCATGTGTGTTCTTTTTAGTAAAAACAACTAGAGTCATTGCATGTGTGTTCTTTTCACATACCACATATGGATCCACCAGTGTCATTGAAATGTGTGTTCTCTTCAGAGACCACACATGGATCCACCAGTGTCATTACATGTGTATTCTTTTGACCAATAACATCTTGAGTCATTGCATGTGTGTTCTTTTCACATACCACATATGGATCCACCAGTGTCATTGAAATGTGTGTTCTCTTCAGAGACCACACATGGATCCACCAGCGTCATTGCATATATGTTCTTTTCACTAACAACAATTGGAGTCATTGCATGTGTGTTCTTTTCACATACCACATATGGATCCACCATTGTCATTGCATGTGTGCTCTTTTCACAATCCACCTATGGATCCACCAATATCATTGCATGTGTGTTCTTTTTAGTAACAACAACCAGAGTCATTGAAATGTGTGTTCTTTTCACATTCCACCTTTGGATCCACTAGTGCCATTGCATGTGTTTTCTTTTTACTAACAACAACCAGAGTCATTGCATGTGTGTTCTTTTCACATACCACATATGGATCCACCAGTGTCATTGAAATGTGTGTTCTCTTCAGAGACCACACATGGATCCACTAGTGTCATTGCATGTATGTTCTTTTCACTAACAATAATTGGAGTCATTGCATGTGTGTTCTTTTCACATACCACATATGGATCCACCAGTGTCATTGCGTTTGTGCTCTTTTCACAATCCACCTATGGATCGACCAATGTCATTGCATGTGTGTTCTTTTTAGTAACAACAACCAGAGTCATTAAAATGTGTTTTCTTTTCACATACCACCTATGGATCCACCAGTGTCATTACATGTGTGTTCTTTTAAGTAACAACAACTAGAGTCATTGAAATGTGTGTTCTTTTCACATACCACATATGGATCCACCAGTGTCATTGCATGTGTGTTCTTTTTAGTAACAACAACTAGAGTCATTGCATGTGTGTTCTTTTCACATACCACATATGGATCCACCAATGTCATTACATGTGTGTTCTTTTCAAAGACCACACATGGATCCACCAGTGTCATTGCATGTATGTTATTTTCACTAACAACAACTGGAGTCATTGCATGTGTGTTCTTTTCACATACCACATATGGATCCACCAGTGTCATTGCATGTGTGCTCTTGTCACAATCCACCTATGGATCCACCAGTGTCATTGCATGTGTGTTCTTTCTAGTAACAACAACCAGAGTCATTGAAATGTGTGTTCTTTTCACATACCACCTATGGATCCACCAGTGTCATTGCATGTGTGTTCTTTTTAGTAACAACAACCAGAGTCATTGCATGTGTGTTCTTTTCACATACCACATATGGATCCACCAGTGTCATTGCATATATGTTCTTTTCACTAACAACAACTGGCTCATTGCATGTATGTTCTTTTCACATACCACATATGGATCCACCAGTGTCTTTGCATGTGTGTTCTTTTCAAAATCCACCTATGGATCCACCAGTGTCATTGCATGTGTGTTCTTTTTAGTAACAACAACAAGAGTCATTGAAATGTGTGTTCTTTTCACATACCACCTATGGATCCACCAGTGTCATTGCATGTGTTTTCTTTTTACTAACAACAACCAGAGTCATTGCATGTGTGTTCTTTTCACATACCACATATGGATCCACCAGTGTCATTGAAATGTGTGTTCTCTTCAGAGACCACACATGGATCCACCAGTGTCATTGCATGTATGTTCTTTTCACTAACAACAATTGGAGTCATTGCATGTGTGTTCTTTTCACAATCCACCTATGGATCCACCAGTGTCATTGCATGTGTGTTATTTTTAGTAACAACAACCAGAGTCATTAAAATGTGTGTTCTTTTCACATACCACCTATGGATCCACCAGTGTCATTGCATGTGTGTTCTTTTTAGTAACAACAACTAGAGTCAATTAAATGTGTGTTCTTTTCAAATACCACATATGGATCCACCAGTGTCATTGCATGTGTGTTCTTTTTAGTAACAACAACCAGAGTCATTGCATGTGTGTTCTTTTCACATACCACATATGGATCCACTAGTGTCATTGAAATGTGTGTTCTCTTTAGTGACCACACATGGATCCACCAGTGTCATTGCATGTATGTTCTTTTCACTAACAATAACTGGAGTCATTGCATGTGTGTTCTTTTCACATACCACATATGGATCCACCAGTGTCATTGCATGTATGATCTTTTCACAATCCACCTATGGATCCACTAGTGTCATTGCATGTGTGTTCTTTTTAGTAACAACAACCAGGGTCATTGAAATGTGTGTTCTTTTCACATACCACCCATGGATCCACCAGTGTCATTGCATGTGTGTTCTTTTTAGTAACAACAACTAGATTCATTGCATGTGTGTTCTTTTCACATACGGCATATGGATCCACCAGTGTCATTGAAATGTGTGTTCTCTTCAGAGACCACACATGGATCCACCAGTGTCATTGCATGTATGTTCTTTTCACTAACAACAACTGGAGTCATTGCATGTGTGTTCTTTTAACATACCACATATGGATCCACCAGTGTCATTGCGTGTGTGCTCTTTTCACAATCCACCTATGGATCCACCAGTATCATTGCATGTGTGTTCTTTTTAGTAACAACAACCAGAGTCATTGAAATGTGTGTTCTTTTCACATTCCACCTTTGGATCCACCAGTGTCATTGAATGTGTTTTCTTTTTACTAACAACAACCAGAGTCATTGCATGTGTGTTCTCTTCACATACCACATATGGATCCACCAGTGTCATTGAAATGTGTGTTCTCTTCAGAGACCACACATGGATCCACCAGTGTCATTGCATGTATGTTCTTTTCACTAACAATAATTGGAGTCATTGCATGTGTGTTCTTTCCACATACCACATATGGATCCACTAGTGTCATTGCGTGTGAGCTCTTTTCACAATCCACCTATGGATCCACCAGTGTCATTGCATATGTGTTCTTTTTAGTAACAACAACCAGAGTCATTAAAATGTGTGTTCTTTTCACATACCACCTATATATCCACCAGTGTCATTACATGTGTGTTCTTTTTAGTACAACAACAACTAGAGTCATTGAAATGTGTGTTCATTTCACATACCACATATGGATCCACCAGTGTCATTGCATGCGTGCTCTTTTCACAATCCACCTATGGATCCACCAGTGTCATTGCATGTGTGTTCTTTTTAGTAATAACAACCAGAGTCATTAAAATGTGTGTTCTTTTCACATACCACCTATGGATCCACCAGTGTCATTGCATGTGTGTTGTTTTTAGTAACAACAACCAGAGTCATTGAAATGTGTGTTCTTTTCACATACCACATATGGATCCACCAGTGTCATTGCATGTGTGTTCTTTTTAGTAACAACAACCAGAGTCATTGCATGTGTGTTCTTTTCACATACCACATATGGATCCACTAGCGTCATTGAAATGTGTGTTCTCTTCAGAGACCACACATGGATCCACCAGTGTCATTGCATGTATGTTCTTTTCACTAACAACAACTAGAGTCATTGCATGTGTGTTCTTTTCACATACCACATATGGATCCACCAGTGTCATTGCATGTATGCGCTTTTCACAATCCACCTATGGATCCACCAGTGTCATTGCATGTGTCTTCTTTTTAGTAACAACAACCAGAGTCATTGAAATGTGTGTTCTTTTCACATACCACCTATGGATCCACCAGTGACATTGCATGTGTGTTCTTTTGAGTAACAACAACTAGAGTCATTGCATGTGTGTTCTTTTCACATACCACATATGGATCCACCTGTTGGGGGGATAACCCCGGGTAGGGTCACTCCGGGGTATAAGGGCCGAGCTAGCCGAGGTTCGGCAAGGTCAAAGCGGATGCTGGCCGAATCACCTCAAGGCAGGCCGGATCACGGAGTAACCCGGACCAGGGAGGTCGCCTAACATTGTCTCGTCCGACTCAAGGAGTGAGTCGGAGGCACCTGTCTAGCTTATATGCAGGAACAGGTGTGGCCGGATCAACTGTGATCCGGATCCTCGTTTGGCTTCTAGGAGAAGGAAGGAATATCTCTGGTCAAAAAGAAGGCCCGGTGCGTACTGGATGAGCGAGTAAAGCAAGGGCAGGACCACCGGATCGTGGCCGACAAGGGTGACGATGCTCACGTCGGCTGACGTGCGCGCTGCAGAGGCAACGTCGCTAAAGCAAGAGTGACGTGGGGGAAAAGCACCCCTGTCGGGTTACTAGTTTGGGAGGCGGCATATTCTTAGGAATATGCCTCCACGTATGCCCTAGGCCAGGACCGAACCACCCCTATATAAGGGGGGGGGTTGGGGTTCTGGTAAGGGGGTTTTGGGTCTTTTCGGATACAGAGCAAGGGAAATACTTGTGGGTCTTGAGTTCTAGGACTAGAGGATAGGCAAGAGTAAGAGAGCCACTTCTTTCTCCTCTAGTCAAAACAGCTCGAGGAGCACTTGTAGGCTTGGAGACTGAACATCAATACAAAGCTTCTGTGTAGAGAATCACTCTACTATCCCTCCCTGGATTCCCCAAGCGCATATTAGTCCCCACCTTCATCCTATCCATGGCATCTGCCGTGACACCACCACGACAGTTGGCGCCCACCGTGGGGCTAGCGACGCTAGCAGGGGTGAAGATCCGGACGGGAAATTTCATCGGCATCGGTGAACGCATCGTCTCCGGGCTCGTTCAGCGCTTCGGTGCACTGGACTACGTCAGCGACAACGTTGGATGCTTCGGCACACGCCTCCTTCCGCGCAACGGCGTCTTCGTCAAGCTTGGTGCGCACAAGGTCTATGTAGTCGTGGACGTGTCTGGCGTTCATCCGCGTCGCGTCATCGATGCGGGGGAACCATCCCTCACTGTGGCTCGCGGGGCGCGTATCGCCCGTTCCCCGGGCCATGCAGACGTGATGATGACCTCACCGAGCGCGGGCGTGAGCAGGGATCCAGCACCAGACCCGGGGGCAACACCCAAAGCACCAAGGAAAGCTAGGGGTCCTCCGCTGGAGAGGCCCGAGAACGTGCTGAGGGAAGCTATGGATAGCTTGGCTAACCCGGTGACGGCAGTGGTAGATCCAGCTCAGGCACAAGCCGAGCTAGAGGAGACCCGGCGAAAGATACTGGAGGGCGCAAAGAAAATAGCAGCGGCTCAGCAGTCGTTGAACATGACGCTGCGTGAGTACGCGAAAGCGAACAAGGTTGATGCGGTGAGGGTAAAAGGGAGAATCCTCATAAGTGAGATGAACAGAGAGGGTGATGATGGACCAGAAGGGTCGGAAAACTGTCTGTTTGTGGGGTTGCCGAAGTATAGTACCCCGGCGAAGAACCTTAGAGCAGCAGATGCCGCGGCGTCCGAGCTAGAGGGTCTGACGGGTGAAGCTCGCCAAAGACAGCAAGACCGGGTTAACGAGCTGGTTCGGATCGCGAACAGGCAGAATGAGGAGCTGTTGAGAAGTAATCCGGAGAGAGTTGGAGCTTCTAAAATCGTCCATTCGGTGATGGGTAACCCAGAGAAATCCGCTGGAGCCGCATCATCACCTCATGGTGGCCCTAGAAGAGAAGAGGTAGTAACCTCGGCCAGACGGAACAAGCAAATCGTCCCGTATGACCCAAAGTGTGCGGGAAAGGAAAAAGAGATACGAAAAACGACGATCGACGAAGTGTGAGCCGAGGTAACCATGATCAAGGCAATGCCGGTCAAGGGAACGCCGCCAACGGCAACGCCAGACAGCGAAACTCCACAGGAGCAGATCAACCGCCGCAGCGGAATGCACCAAGGCAAGAGCAAAGTGCCGGCCGTGGTTTGCAACAGAGAGGACCACAACGGGATCAAAACCGATACAATGATGGAGACTCGGAGATGATGAATGCGGGATACGCAAGACCGGACTATCATGTGATAGGGTCGAGATTGGGAAGCAGAGAGTTGATGCTGGATGACGCTAGGCTAAAATTAGACCGCTTGTATAGGTCGGAACAGATCGAGTGTCAAGGTCCTCCGGGTCCAGCGTGCTTCGGACCCCAGATCATGAAGGAACCGCCGGTACCCAATTTCCAATTACCCAGGGGCACAAAGACATATGACGGCAGTACAAAGCCGGAGGATTGGCTAATAAACTACGCAACAACTGTGAAAATTGCAACTGGCAACTTGAGGTGGGCTGTACGATATGTACCCCAAATGTTGGAAGGTCCAGCTAGGGTTTGGCTGAATAATTTGCCACCCGGAAGCATCAACTGCTGGATAGATTTTGAAGAGATGTTCATCAGCAACTTCTCAAGTACGTATCAGAGACCGAACAGACCGCAGACCCTGGCAATGTGCAAGCAGAGATCTAACGAAACGGATCGTGAATTCTTGACCCGGTGGTGTACGGTGAGAAACTCGTGTGAGGGAGTCATAGAGTCACAGGCTATAGCATGGTTCGCACAAGGATGTAGATATGGTAGCGAGTTATGGATGAAATTGCAAAGGAAAATGCCAGTCACGTTGGCAGAGATGATCCGGATCGCGGATTCTTATGCTTTGGGTGATCCAACTCAACCTAGGATCGCCTCGAACGAGTCAAATGACGAGTACTATCCGAGGGACGGATCCGGGTCATCCCGGAGGAATGATTACAGGGGAAAAAGGAGAGACGATAGACCGGATCATCGGTATGGCTCGCAACAAGTTGCGGCCGTGAATCAAGACCAGCCCGGGGCAGGGAGCAACCAACGCCAGAAAACGGGAGGGCAATGGACTCCTCGAAACGATGGCAAGAAAACATGGACTCCGGAGCAGAAGAAGCAATGGCAAGAAAGGAAAGATCGTCCGAGGTATACCTACGAGTCAATGTTGGACCAGGCGTGCAAGTTTCACACGCCGAATCCGAGCAGCCCGGCGGGTCACACGACGAGACAATGTGAGTGGATGCGCAAGATAGAGCAAGGTGGTTCGGGGAATGCTCAGGCACCTCGGAATGATCAACCTCAGCAGGAGTTACCCCGGCAGCAATTGCTCTCCGGAGCAAACACGCAGCAACTGCTGTTGCCTCCCCCTCAGCCGAGGTATGACAACAGTGAGAGAAGGGATGCAGTGCATCAAGTGGAAAACCAGCACCAACCGGATCAGAGATACTCCGGAAACGAGGGAAGAAATGAGTACAGGGAACATCACCAGAGCTATTGTGTGTTCACAACAGAAGAAACAGATAGGAAGAGCTTGCAGCACCGACATATGGAGGTTAACGCGGTTATGCCTGCAGTGATGAGGTACATGTCTTGGTCGGACCAGGAAATTACCTGGAGCATCAAAGATCACCCCAAGCTTATGCCAAGTCCGGGCTCGTATGCACTAATGTTGGATCCGCGTTCATTGGACCAAACATTAATGTGAGGTTCTCCAAGGTACTGATCGACAATGGCAGTAGCATTAACATCATGTATGTGGATACGATGCACAAGTTGGGCATCTCGGAGAACATGCTCCAGGCTACGAGAACAAATTTTCACGGTATCGTGCCCGGCATATCCTGCGAACCAATAGGCAAAGTCCGGGTCGACATGATGTTCGGTACAAGGGATAACTGCCGAACCGAAAATCTGGAGTTCGAAGTGGTAAACCTGGAGAGCGCGTATCATGCATTACTCGGGAGACCAGTGCTGGGCAAATTCATGGAAAGTTGCCACGTTAGTTATCTGAAGATGAAGTTGCCCGGGCCAAATGGTGCAATTACTATCGTTGGGGATTTCTGACGTTCTATTGAGTGCGCTTCAGCCGGCTCTAACTTAGCCGAGTCACTCGTAATTGCCCAAGAGAAAAGAAAAATCCAAGAAGTGACAGCATTAGCTCGGTCCGCGCAGCAGTATATGCCGGCGTTAAGTAACCCGCATGGAAGCGTTTCATTTCAAGCCGCGAAGGACACCAAGAAGATACCGGTGGATAACGTGTTTCCGGAGCGCACCGTGACAATTGGAGCCGGATTAACTGACAAATAGGAAAGCGAGCTCGTCAACTTCCTCCGTGAGAATCGGGATATTTTTTCTTGGTCCACACAGGACTTGCAAGGTGTTCTAAGGGAGTTGGCCGAGCACTCTTTGAATGTAAGACCCGGAGCAAGGCCGGTGAAGCAGCCTCTCCGACGCTTCGCCGAAGATAGGAGAAAGGTCATTGGTGACGAGATAGCTCGGTTGCTAGCAGCAGGATTTATCATGGAAGTGCTATATCCGGATTGGCTCTCTAACCCGGTACTGGTAGAAAAGAAGAAGGAGGATCCGAACGTGGCAGTGGTTTGGCGTATGTGTATCGATTATACGAACCTGAACAAGGCATGTCCGAAGGATCCATTTCCGCTGCCAAGGATAGATCAGGTCATCGACTCTACCGCGGGATGTGAACTGTTGTCATTTATTGACGCCTATTCTGGTTTCCACCAGATACCCCTGAACCCGGACGATCAAATAAAAACTGCTTTTATTACCTCGTACGGGGCTTATTGCTATCGCACTATGCCGTTTGGTTTACGAAACGCCGGAGCAACGTACCAAAGGTGTATGCAAAAGTGTCTGCATGATCAAATAGGTCAAAATGTGCAAGTTCACGTGGACGATGTGGTTATCAAGACCAAGGAAAGCGCAATGCTCCTTGACGACATAGGGCAAACATTCGCGAACTTAAGGAGATTCCGGATGAAGCTTAACCCAGAGAAATGTACCTTCGGTGTCCCGGCTGGGAAATTACTCGGATTTCTCGTCTCTAGCCGAGGTATCGAGGTTAATCCAACTAAGATCCGAGCCATCGAACGAATGGAACTGCCGAAGTGTCTCAACAACGTCCAAAAGTTCACCGGATGCCTGGTGTCGCTGAGTCGGTTTGTATGTCGGTTAGGGGAAAAGGCACTGCCTCTCTACCAACTCATGAAAAAATCACATAAATTCGTTTGGACGCCGCAGGCCGATGAAGCTTTTGCCCACTTAAAAAAGATGTTGGCCACTGCACCAGTGTTAGCTTCTCCACTGTCGAAGGAGCCAATGTTGCTCTACATAGCCGCAGCCAACCGAGTTGTAAGTGCAGTGATTGTAGTGGAACGAGATGAAGAGGGTAAGTCGGTGCAGAGGCCAGTGTATTACTTGAGCGAGGTATTGTCTGTCTCAAAACAGAACTACCCGCATTTTCAAAAGGTGGCATACGGAGTTTATATGGCGGCAAAGAAGTTAAAGCACTACTTTGAAGAGCATCCCATCAAAGTGATATGCGAAGCCCCCATATCCGAGATAATGGGTAACAAAGATGCGAACAGCAGAATCGCGAAATGGGCAATTGAGCTAGCACCATACGCACCCCAATACGATAGAAGAGAAGCGATCAAGTCCCAGGCTGTAGTGGACTTTTTCGTGGATTGGGCCGAGGTACAATATGAACCACCGCCACTGGATCCGAACTACTGGAGGATGCACTTCGATGGATCGAAGACCAAAGCCGGATTAGGTGCCGGAGTTGTGCTAACCTCGCCAAAGAAGGATCAGCTCAAGTACGTGTTGCAGATCCATTTCGCAGCATCAAACAATGTCGCCGAGTACGAGGCTCTCGTGCATGGTCTAAAAGTGGCAAAGGAAATCGGCATACGTCGAATAATCTACTTTGGCGACTCGGATCTAGTAATACAACAGGTGTCCGGAGTGTGGGACGCCCTGGATCCAAACATGGCATTATACAAATTTCATGTGCAGAAAATCTCGGGTTACTTTGAGGGATGCGAGTTTCATCATGTACCTCGCGTGGAAAATGAAGCTGCCGACATGCTGTCGAAGCTCGGCTCAACCCGACAGGCAATTCCACCGGGTGTTGCATTGGAGCACCTCAGAAAGCCATCTATCAGGCTGTCCCTAGAAACCGATTCAATCTTTGTCCCGGAAAACGCGGAATCCGGAGCTGAGCCCATGAACATTGACGTGGGAAGTAGTACGCCGAACCCGGGGACTACCTCGGAAAACCCGGGGAATATCTCGGCAAACCTGGGGACTACCTCACCAGACCCGGGGACTGTTCGGCGTGATCTGGCTGAAGTTATGCCGGTGGATCAGATGGAAATTGACGAGGAGATGTTCCCTGCGAGAGCAGTACCAGCTTGGGTGCTGCCTATATACCAGTTCTTGAAAGATAGAACGTTACCCACTGAGGAAGTGCTAGCCAGGCAAACTCAGTGGAGGGCCAAAGCTTACACAATCATCAATTCCGAGCTGTACAAGCGAAGTGTAACCAATATCCTCCAGCGGTGTGTTGATCCGGAAGAAGGACTTGACATCCTCCGAGATATACACCAAGGAGAATGCGGGCATCACGCCTCATCACGGGCCTTAGTGGCAAAGGCATTCCGGCATGGAGTTTACTGGCCAAGCGCCTTGGAGCAAGCGGAGGATCTGGTGAGAAAATGCAATGGTTGCCAAAGGTATGCCAACAAGACACATATGTCTATGTCGGAACTCAAAACCATACCAATTACATGGACATTTGCTGTGTGGTGCTTGGGTATTGTTGGCCCATTCAAACCAGCCAAAGGGAACATGACGCACCTTCTGGTCATGGTGGACAAGTTTACAAAATGGATCGAAGTGAAGCCTATAAGAAAGTGTGATGGAGCTACAGTTGTGACATTTCTCAAAGACATCATCTTGAGATACGGTTATCCTCACAGTATCATAACTGATAACGGCACCAATTTTGCTGAAGGAGCATTTGCACGATTCTGCTGAGATAAGAAAATCCGACTCGACATATCCTCGGTAGCCCACCCCGCATCGAACGGACAAGTGGAAAGATCCAACGGATTAGTGCTATCCGGGATAAAACCCCGGCTCATTGAGCCGCTGCAAAGATCAGCGGGGTGCTGGATAGAAGAACAACCAGCGGTATTGTGGAGTTTAAGAACAACTCCGAATCGATCAACGGGCTACACGTCGTTCTTTCTGGTATATGGGGCAGAAGCTGTATTACCAGCCGACATAGAGCATGATTCGCCTAGGGTCACCCAATACACAAAAGCCGAAGTGCAAGAAGCCCGGCAAAATGATGTTGATCTGCTGGAAGAAGCGAGAGAACTGGCACTGTCCAGATCCGCCATATATCAGCAAAATCTCCGACGCTATCATAGCCAGAAAGTGTGCCCCCCAGTCTTCCGGGAAGGCGATCTGGTGCTTCGGTTGGTACAGCGTACCACTGGCATGCATAAATTATCCCCCCCCTTGGGAAGGACCATTTATCGTGAGCAAAGCATTGCACAATGACTCTTACTATCTCATAGATGCAAAGCCACAGGAAAAGAACAAGGCGGACAGGTCCGGAGAGGAATCCAAGCGACCGTGGAATGTAGCACTACTTCGTCCGTTCTACACTTAGCTAAAGAGTGTATGTACCCGAGTCATCCTCATATGACGGTATGTATGTCGGTAGTGAGCCTATCAATGAAATAGCAGGGCCTCGAGTAGTAACTCGGGGACTGCCTTAATAAATGATTGTGGTTATTTTTTATGCATTAGCTGGAATGACTCGTTTCCCTTAACCCGGATTAGTAATGTGTGAGCACCAAAAATCCAACCTTTCGACTCGCTGTTGTCCAACAAGAATTGGCTTCATGGTGAGCAAGGGAACAAGTTTGGAATTGCGTGGCACATGAAAAACGACTAAGGAAACGAGTTTATTCGAGCTAATGTTTGTTTTTCAGACTAACCCTGTATTTATTTTCAAGTTACTATGCTGAATTATTTTGAGCTAAACCTAAAAGTTTCTAAGTATTGTTAAAACAATTTTTGAAGCTTGGGTTCGTAAGTCGTAAAACCGAATCAAGGTAGACACGGACCGAGCCAGAGAATTGGACGAACAAGAAAATGAAACTCGGGGACTACGCCCAAGTTAATCCGGCATAGAAATATACTAGCAAAATATCACATATCCAGCATACAAGTGGACCCGGCATACCGGGGATCTGATAAATTTTCAAGTTTTTTAGAATTAAGGATTAGCAGGAGGAGGAAGTTCGGCGTCATCATCACTGTCTTCGATATCTGAAGCAGCATCTTCTCCGTCATCGCCCGACCCATCCTCCACGTTCTCCATCTGTTCCTCCTCGCCGGATTCCAGAAAGCTCGGCCCCTCAACCCAGTCATGGACTAGAGAATATTCGATGAGGCTGTAGGCGCAAGCCTGGCGCCGAGCTACCCACTCCGGATCATCAGTCCATTTGGATCCGGTGCACCGACGGGTGAGAAGGCTCAGATCGATTTTCTCGTACCATGAAAGGATATGATGGAGAAGGGTATCTGCCACGGCCCGCCCGGCGGATTCCCTCCAGAGGTCGAGTTGAGTCTCAATCTCTATTAGCTTGTCCGCAAGAAGTGTGACCCTTTCCGGAGCGTCCTCGCTTGGCCAGAATGCGTTGAAGATCCAGACCGCAACGTCGAGGAGATCCTTGCCATAGTTCTTGATAGTTTCCACCCGGGCTGACACGCTAACCAACAGGTCCTCCAGGTCTAAAGGGATACTCTCACCATCAGGAGCAATGGGAGTACCCCTCTCCTGGAGAAACTTGGCAACGGCAGCGCTGGCAATAGCAGTACCCTCCGGAAAGTTATCTAAAAATAGGGACAGGGAGGATGCTGAAGCACCGGCATATGAGTTAACCCGGAAAACTGCGTCGGGCAAGAGAAAGAAACTTATGTGAGATATGGTAATGGATCCGGGTCAACTCCTGGATACAACTATCGCGTCTCTGCCGAAGTTGTTCAAGCTCGGCGAGCGCCGACCCAAGCCGGACTTCGGATTCCTTGAGCAGATCCTGGTCCTTGGAGATCTGAAGGGTAAAGCGCTCACGCTCTTCGGTGTAGTTCTGGACAACTTTCTGGAGCTCGGTTTTGTGTTGGGCCTTCATCGTCTCCATCTCGGCCTTGAGTTTGGCTATTTCGTCGTCCTTCTTCTTCAGCTCGGCTTGATGTTGTCCTGCTTGTTCGAGAAAATGCAGCATCATATCAGGCACGGGCACACTATCCTCAAGCGATGCTGAAATGATGTGTTGACCCGGCAAAGCCGAGGAGTGAATGTTTGTCGAGCCAAGAAAAATAAAGAATGGAGAGCACAACGATGTTGACCGAAAGGGGACATACCTCGGATTTCCTCCAAGTTTTTTCGCATAATCTTGTTTTCAGCCTCCACCCCAGCTGCAAAAAACCGAATAAGGAGGTTAATCCGGTAGAAACAAACGAAACGATGAGGTGTTAAGAGAGGAAATTACCCCTCTTTTCATGCTCCGCGCCAAGTGCAACGTGTTTTGCACGCAAGGTCTTATGGGTATCAAGCAGGCGCTAAAACTCGGTGCTCCGACGGTTGGTAGTTACCTGACAAAGGCACAGGCGTGTAAAATTAGGTGTGTGCATATTTGAAGTGTACAAGATCCAGGCCAAGCGGAACTTAACCCGGCTCTAGGTGTGTGCATATTTGAAGTGTGCAAAATCCGGGCCAAGCAAAACTTAACCCGGCTCTAGGTGTGTGCATATTCGAAGTATACAAGATCCGGGCCAAGCGGAACTTAACCCGGCTCTAGGTGTGTACATATTTGAAGTTTACATGCAGCTACGTTGATCTTCTAAGGAGCATTTGGCCGAATAACAGGTTACTCCGCCGAAGGCTCGGGGACTAATGGTTATTATCTACAGCATGTAAAGAAGAAACAACGTACCTCCATCATACGCCCAGCGAGGTTAATGGCCTTGGCGGCGGTATTCATCTGAGCGGAAAATTCAGCTGGGCCGAACTTTTCCAGGAGATCGTCGTTGTAGACGAACTCCGCCTTATTCCAGTTCATGACAAACTCGATGAGGCTCGGAGGGTACCGCTCGCCAGTGGGCATGTGAGGTGCCACCAAGCCCTTGGCGTGAGCTTCCTTCCTTTCAATCAGGGCAAGAGCCGGGCTAGTGTGAAGAACCATCTGCTGCGAATCAGCTGGCTCGGCGGGAGAATCCGTCGAGCCTGATGACTTCTTCTTTGGAAGCATCGACGACAAGGTTCGCTGCCTAGCCTCGGCGGAGGTGAACTTGCCTTTGGCCTGCTTGGAGGAAGTGACCGCAGTGGATTTGCCCCCGGAAACCGCTGGAGTGGGTCCTCGCCAAGCTTGAGATGACTCGGACGAGGCAGATGAGCTTGGCACAGGAGCTTTGGTGGCTGGCGTTGGAGCTGCTGTTGGTTTCTTCGGAACCGGGACAGGCGCTGGTTCGGTGGCTGGTGCTGGAGCTGTTGCTGGGTCTGGAGTTGCGGTAGACTTAATTGTTGCTGGTTGCAGCAATGCCGAAGTGCCGGACGCCATCGCCTCGGCCGATCCGACCCCTCCCGATCCGAGGTCGTGTCCCTCTGAAGGAGGTACTGCGGAACCCGGAGCAGCCGCAGAGCCTTCTGGAATAGGGCTCAGCGGGTGTGACTCGTCGTCACGGGGAGGGGAAAGACTAGACCGAAGAGGGGAGGAGATGCTCGATCCGCTCTGAGGGACCTCCATAGGATCCCTGCAAGAGAAAATAATGTCAGGAGTGAAATTACCCCGAAGCAGGGAGAAGTGTGTTGCGCAATAATGTCAGGAGCAAACTTACGCATCCGAGGTCTCTGCCTCCTTAGGTTTCCGGGCCCTCCTTGCCGGGGCTTTGCCTACCCGTTTGGAGGCAGTCTTGTCTCCAGCCTTCTTTTGCCTTTTGGAAGGCTGAGAAGGTCCGGAAGAAGAACTCGACGCGGTTCTGCGTTTCTTCTTTGACGCCGCCGGAGCAGGCTTGCCCATGGCAAGGGGAGGATCCTCGTGGATGTGCCCACCGGGGTTAGCTGATGCCGGGTAAGCAAAAGACAGAGGGACAGCCTCAACGGGTTCAATCACATCGATATCCGAGTCATCCTCATCGTCGGGCCAATCACTAAGAGAAGAGAATTTACCGCTGGGTCGTCTGGTGGCATCGGGGGTGGGGAGGAACATCTCCTGGTCCGGCTCCTCCTCGTCCGGAATTTCTCGGTCCGGGGCCCACTTAAGGGTCGGATCCGGGCCATCCTCGAGGGTTTGCTGGAGAAACAGCTGAGAAAAAAGCACAAGGGGCAAAGTCAAGAATGTGATAAGAGCCGACATGAAATTGATCCGAGACAAGTTTACCCCGCGAAGCTTACCGCGGGAGGGAGCCTGTCACGGCAGTAATGCTCGATTCCCCACGTCCATTCGGCGGAGAAGTCCTTATTGGTGGTGAAAAGAGCCTTGACCCGGCGGAAGATCTCCGTATTGCTCAACTCGAATGAGGAGGTTCGGTTGGGGTCGCGACTAAAGCTCATATGGCACAACTTGTGAGTGCGCCGCTGAAGGGGAGAGATTCGGTTGCGCACGAACGTGATCATGGCATCCTCGTTGCACAATCCGAGCTTCTTCAGCTCCGCAAACCTTTTGTTCACTTGGTTGGCCAGGGCTGTAGGCTTCTTGGCAACCTCCTCCCAAAAATCCGTGTTAGGGGGACCCGGAGCATAGGGCAGCAACCAGATCAAATCTTCCGTGCCTTCATTCCGGACGTAGAAGAAGGTCTGGGCCCACCCTTTGCAGGAGTCAAGCCCGGTGACCCGGGGAAAGATTGAAGACCTCCGGGGCGAGATCGAGGCAGCTCCGAACTGAGTTAGTTGTTTGTCCTCCGACTCGACATGGATATTGGGGACCACGTTGCGACGGAGGCCAAAGAACTGGATCCACAGCTCCTTCGTAGGCCATAGCCCGGTGTAGCCCTCAATCGAAGAAACGAAAGCGGACAGAGAGGTGATGGCGTTCGCCGGGAGATGATGTGGTTGCAAGTGATAGGTCCGGATCCAGTCTCGGAAGAAATCACTCACTGGAAGCCCGAATCCTCGTTGGAAATGGGATAAGAAAACAACAAATTTGCCCGGATTGGGTGAGGGGCCAGCTCCGAGGAGGGGAGACGAGCAGCGACGCCGGCGGGGATGCGCCGGGTCCGGTAGAGCCAAGAGAGGTCATCCTCGCAGACCCAGGAGCCGGCCCACGCGCCGCGGTCCGCCGCACCGGCGTCCTCCTCCATATCTTGTTCAACAACGGCGAGCTCTTCCTCCGTCATCTCAATTCCGGTGTCTTCGTTCGAGCTGGCGGCGGCGGAGCCCTGCGGTCTAGACTGACGAGGACCCGTGGCTGAACAGAGGCGCAGCGGTGATTGCGGTGAGGAGGAACAAAGAAAATGCGGCGGCGACGCTGCTGCAACAGGCACTGGCGGCGGCACAGTTGCGAAGAAGAAGAACAGGAACAGGCGAGGGGGCGTGGAGATGGAAAAGTTCTAAGGGGCACGCCCCTCCCCTATTTAACCGCCCCCAGTCATCAACGAGTGGGATCGTGCTGCGCAGGAAAACCACACGATGTGGCCGTGTATCACTAACGTCGACCAATCAGAGAGGAGCCACACCGGGGGCCGCGGAGTGAATGTGATCCAATGACACGACGTGCAGTTGCGGTAAACGAGGAGACAGGCGTGACATAACCCCCGCATAGTAATCACTGACATTTACTATGGCGGTTACTGCGCAGGCCCTTAAAGTAAGGCAACGTAATGATTAACCGTTACGTGGGTTGGCGTATGAGAGAAGGAAGCACGGCCCGGATCCGAGCCACGGTGGTAACCCGGCCGGCGAGTGAAAACTTGAACCGTGTGGAGGGAAAGTAAAACCAAACGATCCGAGCCAAAGTGGTGATCCGACCGGCAAGTGACAACTTGGAGCGTGCGAAGGGAACATAAATCCATATAATCCGGGACGAACGTCCGAAGCTTGGATACGATTGAAACTGATGTGGCCTTAGCGACCAAGGCCGCCAAGGCCGCACCAGCTTCGGGGACTAATGTTGGGGGGATAACCCCGGGTAGGGTCACTCCGGGGTATAAGGGCCGAGCTAGCCGAGGTTCGGCAAGGTCAAAGCGGATGTTGGCCGAGTCACCTCAAGGCAGGCCGGATCATAGAGTAACCCGGACCAGGGAGGTCGCCTAACATTGTCTCGTCCGACTCAAGGAGTGAGTCGGAGGCACCTGTCTAGCTATATGCAGGAACAGGTGTGGCCGGATCAACTGTGATCCGGATCCTCGTTTGGCTTCTAGGAGAAGGAAGGAATATCTCTGGTCAAAAAGAAGGCCCGGTGCGTACTGGATGAGCGAGTAAAGCAAGGGCAGGACCACCGGATCGTGGCCGACAAGGGTGACGACGCTCACGTCGGCTGACGCGGGTGCTGCAGAGGCAACGTCGCTAAAGCAAGAGTGACGTGGGGGAAAAGCACCCCTGTCGGGTTACTAGTTTGGGAGGCGGCATATTCTTAGGAATATGCCTCCACGTATGCCCTAGGCCAGGACCGAACCACCCCTATATAAGGGGGGGGGTTGGGGTTCTGGTAAGGGGGTTTTGGGTCTTTTCGAATACAGAGCAAGGGAAATACTTGTGGGTCTTGAGTTCTAGGACTAGAGGATAGGCAAGAGTAAGAGAGCCACTTCTTCCTCCTCTAGTCAAAACAGCTCGAGGAGCACTTGTAGGCTTGGAGACTGAACATCAATACAAAGCTTCTATGTAGAGAATCACTCTACTATCCCTCCCTGGATTCCCCTAGCGCATATTAGTCCCCACCTTCAGCCTATCCATGGCATCTGCCGTGACACCACCACGACACCACCAGTGTCATTGAAATGTGTGTTCTCTTCAGAGACCACACATGGATCCACCAGTGTCATTGCATGTATGTTCTTTTCACTAACAACAATTGGAGTCATTGCATGTGTGTTCTTTTCACATACCACATATGGATCCACCAGTGTCATTGCATGTGTGCTCTTTTCACAATCCACCTAGGGATCCACTAGTGTCATTGCATGTGTGTTCTTTTTAGTAACAACAACCAGAGTCATTAAAATGTGTGTTCTTTTCACATACCACATATGGATCCACTAGTGTCAATGAAATGTGTGTTCTCTTCAGAGACCACACATGGATCCACTAGTGTCATTGCATGTATGTCCTTTTCACTAACAACAACTAGAGTCATTGCATGTGTGTTCTTTTCACATACCACATATGGATCAACCAGTGTCATTTCATGTGTGCTCTTCTCACAATCCACCTATGGATCCACCAGTGTCATTGCATGTGTGTTCTTTTTACTAAGAAGAACCAGAGTCATTGCATGTGTGTTCTTTTCACATACCACATATGGATCCACCAGTGTCATTACATGTGTGTTATTTTTAGATACCACACATGGATCCACCAGTGTCATTGCATGTATGGTATTTTCACTAACAATAACTGGAGTCATTGCATGTGTGTTCTTTTCACATACCACATATGGATCCACCGGTGTCATTGCATGTGTGCTCTTTTCACAATCCACCTATGGATCCACCAGTGTCATTGCATGTGTGTTCTTTCTAGTAACAACAACCAGAGTCATTGAAATGTGTGTTCTTTTCGCATACCACCTATGGATCTACCAGTGTCATTGCATGTGTGTTCTTTTTAGTAACAACAACTAGAGTCACTTCTTGTGTGTTCTTTTCACATACCACATATGGATCCACCAGTGTCATTGAAATGTGTGTTCTCTTCAGAGACCACACATGGATCCACCAGTGTCATTGCATGTGTGTTCTTTTCACTAACAACAACCAGAGTCATTGCATCTGTGTTCTTTTCACATACCACATATGGATCCACCAGTGTCATTGCATGTGTGCTCTTTTCACAATCCACCTATGGATCCACTAGTGTCATTGCATGTGTGTTCTTTTTAGTAACAACAACCAGAGTCATTGAAATGTGTGTTCTTTTCACATACCACCTATGGATCCACCAGTGTCATTGCATGTGTGTTGTTTTTAGTAACAACAACCAGAGTCATTGAAATGTGTGTTCTTTTCACATACCACATATGGATCCACCAGTGTCATTGCATGTGTGTTCTTTTTAGTAACAACGAGAGTCATTGCATGTGTGTTCTTTTCACATACCACATATGGATCCACTAGCGTCATTGAAATGTGTGTTCTCTTCAGTGACCACACATGGATCCACCAATGTCATTGCATGTATGTTCTTTTCACTAACAACAACTGGAGTCATTGCATGTGTGATCTTTTCACATACCACATATGGATCCACCAGCGTCATTGCATGTGTGCTCTTTTCACAATCCACCTATGGATCCACCAGTGTCATTGCATGTGTCTTCTTTTTAGTAACAACAACCAGAGACATTGAAGTGTGTGTTCTTTTCACATACCACATATGGATCCACCAGTGTCATTGCATGTGTGTTATTTTTACTAACAACAACCAGAGTCATTGCATGTGTGTTCTTTTCACATACCACATATGGATCCACCAGTGTCATTGAAATGTGTGTTCTCTTCCGTGACCACACATGGATCCACCAGTGTAATTGCATGCATGTTCTTTTCACTAACAACAACTAGAGTCATTGCATGTGTGATCTTTTCACATACCACATATGGATCCACCAGTGTCATTGCACCTGTGCTCTTTTTAGTAATAACAACCAGAGTCATTGAAATGTGTGTTCTTTTAATATACCACCTTTGGATCCACCAGTGTCATTGCATGTGCGTTCTTTTTAGTAACAACAACTAGAGTCATTGCATTTGTGTTCTTTTAACATACCACATATGGATCCACCAATGTCATTGAAATGTGTGTTCTCTTCACAGACCACACACGGATCCACCAGTGTCATTGCATGTATGTTCTTTTCATTAATAACAACTGGAGTCATTGCATGTGTGTTCTTTTCACATACCACATATGGATCCGCCAGTGTCATTGCATGTGTGTTGTTTTCACAATCCACCTATGGATCCACCAGTGTCATTGCATGTGTGTTCTTTTTTGTAACAACAACGAGAGTCATTGAAATGTGTGTTCTTTTCACATACCACCTATGGATCCACCAGTGTCATTGCATGTGTGTTCTTTTTACTAACAACAACCAGAGTCATTGCATGTGTGTTCTTTTTACATTCCACATATGGATCCACCAGTGTCATTGAAATGTGTGTTCTCTTCAGAGACCACACATGGATCCACCAGTGTCATTGCATGTATGTTCTTTTCACTAACAAAAAACTGGAGTCATTGCATGTGTGTTTTTTCACATAGCACATATGGATCCACCAGTGTCATTGTATGTGTGCTCTTTTCACAATCCACCTATGGATCCACCAGTGTCATTGCATGTGTGTTCTTTTTAGTAACAACAATTAGAGTCATTGAAATGTGTGTTCTTTCACATACCACCTATGGATCCACCAGTGTCATTGCATGTGTGTTCTTTTTAGTAACAACAACCAGAGTCATCGAAATGTGTGTTCTTTTCACATACCACATATGGATCCACCAGTGTCATTGCATGTGTGTTCTTTTTAGTAACAACAACCAGAGTCATTGAAATGTGTGTTCTTTTCACATACCACCTATGGATCCACCAGTGTCATTGCATGTGAGTTCTTTTTAGTAACAACAACCAGAGTCATTGAAATGTGTGTTCTTTTCACATACCACATATGGATCCACCAGTGTCATTGCATGTGTGTTCTTTTTAGTAACAACAACCAGTGTCATTGCATGTGTGTTCTTTTCACATACCACATATGGATCCACCAGTGTTATTGAAATGTGTGTTCTCTTCAGTGACCACACATGGATCCACCAGTGTCATTGCATGCATGTTCTTTTCACTAACAAAAGCTGGAGTCATTGCATGTGTGATCTTTTCACATACCACATATGGATCCACCAGTGTCATTGCATGTGTGCTCTTTTCACAATCCACCTATGGATCCACCAGTGTCATTGCATGTGTGTTCTTTTTAGTAACAACAACCAGCGTCATTGAAATGTGTGTTTTTTCACATACCACCTATGGATCCACCAGTGTCATTGCATGTGTGTTCTTTTTAGTAACAACAACTAGAGTCATTGCATGTGTGTTCTTTTCACATATCACATATGGATCCACCAGTGTCATTGCATGTATGTTCTTTTCACTAACAACAACTGGATTCATTTCATGTGTGTTCTTTTCACATACCACATATGGATCCACCAGTGTCATTGCATGTGTGCTCTTTTCACAATCCACCTATGGATCCACCAGTGTCATTGCATGTGTGTTCTTTTTAGTAACAACAACCAGAGTCATTGAAATGTGTGTTCTTTTCACATACCACCTATGGATCCACCAGTGTCATTGCATGTGTGTTCTTTTCAGAGACCACACATGGATCCACTAGTGTCATTGCATGTATGTTCTTTTCACTAACAACAGCTAGAGGCATTGCATGTCTGTTCTTTTGACATACCACATATGGATCCACCAGTGTCATTGCATGTGTGCTCTTTTCACAATCCACCTATGGATCCACCAGTGTCATTGCATGTGTGTTCTTTTTACTAACAACAACTGGAGTCATTTCATGATTGTTCTTCTCACATACCACATATGGATCCACCAGTGTCATTGAAATGTGTGCTCTCTTCACAATCCACACATGGATCCACCAGTGTCATTGCATGTGTGCTCTTTTTACTAACAACAACCAGAGTAATTGCATGTGTGTTCTCTTCAGAGACCACACATGGGTTCACCAGTGTCATTGCATGTGCGTTCTTTTTACTAACAACAACCAGAGTCATTACATGTGTGTTCTTTTCACATACCACATATCGATCCACCAGTGTCATTGCATGTGTGTTCTTTTTAGTAACAACAACCAGAGTCATTGCATGTGTGTTATTTTCACATACCACATATGGATCCACCAGTGTCATTGAAATGTGTGTTCTCTTCAAAGACCACACATGGATCCACCAGTGTCATTGCATGTATGTTCTCTTCACTAACAACAACTAGTGTCATTGCATGTTGGTTCTTTTCACATACCACATATGGATCCACCAGTGTCATCGCATGTGTGCTCTTTTCACAATCCACCTATGGATCCAATAGTGTCATTGCATGTGTGTTCTTTTCAGTAACAACAACCAGAGTCATTGAAATGTGTGTTCTTTTCACATACCACCTATGGATCCACCAGTGTCATTGCATGTGTGTTCTTTTTAGGAAAAACAACCAGAGTCATTGCATGTGTGTTCTTTTCACATACCACATATGGATCCACCAGTGTCATTGAAATGTGTGTTCTCTTTAGAGACCACACATGGATCCACCAGTGTCATTGCATGTGTGTTCTTTTCACTAACAACAACTAGAGTCATTGCATGTGTGTTCTTTTCACAGACCACATATGGATCCAACAGTGTCATTGAAATGTGTGTTCTCTTCAGAGACCACACATGGATCCACCAGTGTCATTGCATTTATGTTCTTTTCACTAACAACAACTGGGGTCATTGCATTTGTGTTCTTTTCACATACCACATATGGATCCACCAGTGTCATTCCATGTGTGTTCTTTTTACTAACAACAACTGGAGTCATTTCATGACTGTTCTTCTCACATGCCACATATGGATCCACCAGTGTCATTGAAATGGGTGTTCTCTTCAGAGACCACAGTTGGATCCACCAGTGTCATTGCATGTATGTTCTTTTCACTAACAACAACTGGAGTCATTGCATGTGTGTTCTTTTCACATACCACATATGGATCCACCAGTGTCATTGCATCTGTCCTCTTTTCACAATCCACCTATGGATCCACCAGAGTCATTGCATGTGTGTTCTTTTTAGTAACAACAATCAGAGTCATTGAAATGTGTGTTCTTTCACATACCACCTATGGATCCACCAGTGTCATTGCATGTGTGTTCTTTTTAGTAACAACAACCAGAGTAATTGCATGTGTGTTCTCTTTAGAGACCACACATGGATTCACCAGTGTCATTGCATGTGTGTTCTTTTTTCTAACAACAACCAGAGTCATTGCATGTGTGTTCTTTTCACATACCACATATCGATCCACTAGTGTCATTGCATGTGTCTTCTTTTTAGTAACAACAACCAGAGTCATTGCATGTGTGTTCTTTCCACATACCACATATGGATCCACCAGTGCCATTGAAATGGGTGTTTTCTTCAGAGACCACACATGGATCCACCAGTGTCATTGCATGTGTGTTCTTTTCACTAACAACAACTAGAGTCATTGCATGTGTGTTATTTCCAGAAACCAAATATGGATCCACTAGTGGCATTGCATGTGTGCTCTTTTCACAATCCACCTATGGATCCATCAGTGTCATTGCATGTGTGTTCTTTTCAGTAACAACAACCAGAGTCATTGAAATGTGTGTTCTTTTCATATACCACCCATGGATCCACCAGTGTCATTGCATGTGTGTTCTTTTTAGGAAAAACAACCAGAGTCATTGCATGTGTGTTCTTTTCACATACCACATATGGATCCATCTGTGTCATTGAAATGTGTGTTCTCTTTCATAGACCACACATGGATCCACCAGTGTCATTGCATGTGTGTTCTTTTCACTAACAACAACTAGAGTCATTGCATGTTCTTTTCACAGACCACATATGGATCCACCAGTGTCATTGAAATGGGTGTTCTCTTCAGAGACCACAGTTGGATCCACCAGTGTCATTGCATGTATGTTCTTTTCACTAACAACAACTGGAGTCATTGCATGTGGGTTCTTTTCACATACCACATATGGATCCACCATTGTGATTGCATGTGTGCTCTTTTCACAATCCACCTATGGATCCACCAGTGTCATTGCATGTGTGTTCTTTTTAGTAACAACGATCAGAGTCATTGAAATGTGTGTTATTTCACATACCACCTATGGATCTACCAGTGTCATTGCATGTGTGTTCTTTTTAGTAACAACAACCAGAGTCATTGAAATGTGTGTTCTTTTCACATACAACCTATGGATCCACCAGTGTCATTGCATATGAGTTCTTTTTAGTAACAACAACTAGAGTCATTGAAATGTGTGTTCTTTTCACATACCACATATGGATCCACCAGTGTCATTGCATGTGTGTTCTTTTTAGTAACAACAACCAGTGTCATTGCATGTGTGTTCTTTTCACATACCACATATGGATCCACCAGTGTCATTGAAATGTGTGTTCTCTTCAGTGACCACACATGGATCCACCAGTGTCATTGCATGCATGTTCTTTTCACTAACAAAAACTGGAGTCATTGCATGTGTGATCTTTTCACATACCACATATGGATCCACCAGAGTCATTGCATGTTGGCTCTTTTCACAATCCACCTATGGATCCACCAGTGTCATTGCATGTGTGTTCTTTTTAGTAACAACAACCAGCGTCATTGAAATGTGTGTTCTTTTCACATACCACCTATGGATCCACCAGTGTCATTGCATGTGTGTTCTTTTTACTAACAACAACCAGAGTCATTGCATGTGTGTTCTTTTTACATACCACATATGGATCCACCAGTGTCATTGAAATGTGTGTTCTCTTCAGAGACAACACATGGATCCACCAGTGTCATTGCATGTATGTTCTTTTCACTAACAACAACTGGAGTCATTGCATATGTGTTCTTTTCACATAACACATATGGATCCACCAGTGTCATTGCATGTGTGTTCTTTTCACAATCCACCTATGGATCCACCAGTGTCATTGCATGTGTGTTCTTATTAATAATAACAATCAGAGTCATTGAAATGTGTGTTCTTTCACATACCACCTATGGATCCACCAGTGTCATTGCATGTGTGTTCTTTTTAGTAACAACAACCAGAGTCATCGAAATGTGTGTTCTTTTCACATACCACATATGGATCCACCAGTGTCATTGCATGTGTGTTCTTTTTAGTAACAACAACCAGAGTCATTGAAATGTGTGTTCTTTTCACATACCACCTATGGGTCCACTAGTGTCATTGCATGTGTGTTCTTTTTAGTAACAACAACCAGAGTCATTGAAATGTGTGTTCTTTTCACATACCACATATGGATCCACCAGTGTCATTGCATGTGTGTTCTTTTTAGTAACAACAACCAGTGTCATTGCATGTGTGTTCTTTTTAGTAACAACACCAGTGTCATTGCATGTGTGTTCTTTTCACATACCACATATGGATCCACCAGTGTCATTGAAATGTGTGTTCTCTTCAATGACCACACATGGATGCACCATTGTCATTGCATGCATGTTCTTTTCACTAACAAAAGCTGGAGTCATTGCATGTGTGATCTTTTCACATACCACATATGGATCCACCAGTGTCATTGCGTGTGTGCTCTTTTCACAATCCACCTATGGATCCACCAGTGTCATTGCATGTGTGTTCTTTTTAGTAACAACAACCAGCGTCATTGAAATGTGTGTTTTTTCACATACCACCTGTGGATCCACCAGTGTCATTGCATGTGTGTTCTTTTTAGTAACAACAACTAGAGTCATTGCATGTCTGTTCTTTTCACATATCACATATGGATCCACCAGTGTCATTGCATGTATGTTCTTTTCACTAACAACAACTGGATTCATTTCATGTGTGTTCTTTTCACATACCACATATGGATCCACCAGTGTCATTGCATGTGTGCTCTTTTCACGATCCACCTATGGATCCACCAGTGTCATTGCATGTGTGTTCTTTTTAGTGAAACAACCAGAGTCATTGAAATGTGTGTTCTTTTCACATACCACCTATGGATCCACTAGTGTCATTGCATGTGTGTTCTTTTTAGAGACCACACATGGATCCACTAGTGTCATTGCATGTATGTTCTTTTCACTAACAACAACTAGAGTCATTGCATGTCTGTTCTTTTCACATACCACATATGGATCCACCAGTGTCATTGCATGTGTGCTCTTATCACAATCCACCTATGGATACACCAGTGTCATTGCATGTGTGTTCTTTTTACTAACAACAACTGGAGTCATTTCATGATTGTTCTTCTCACATACCACATATGGATCCACCAGTGTCATTGAAATGTGTGCTCTCTTCACAATCCACACATGGATCCACCAGTGTCATTGCATGTGTGCTCTTTTTACTAGCAACAACCAGAGTAATTGCATGTGTGTTCTCTTCAGAGACCACACATGGATTCACCAGTGTCATTGCATGTGTGTTCTTTTTACTAACAACAATTAGAGTCATTGCATGTGTGTTCTTTTCACATACCACATATCGATCCACCAGTGGCATTGCATGTGTGTTCTTTTTAGTAACAACAACCAGAGTCATTGCATGTGTGTTCTTTTCACATACCACATATGGATCCACCAGTGTCATTGCATGTATGTTCTTTTCACTAACAACAACTAGAGTCATTGCATGTTGGTTCTTTTCACATACCACATATGGATCCACCAGTGTCATTCCATGTGTGTTCTTTTTACTAACAACAACTGGAGTCATTTCATGACTGTTCTTCTCACATGCCACATATGGATCCACCAGTGTCATTGAAATGGGAGTTCTCTTCACATACCACCTATGGATCCACCAGTGTCATTGCATGTATGTTCTTTTCAGTAACAACAACTGGAGTCATTGCATGTGTGTTCTTTTCACATACCACATATGGATCCACCAGTGTCATTGCATGTGTGCTCTTTTCACAATCCACCTATGGATCCACTAGTGTCATTACATGTGTATTCTTTTTAGTAACAACAACCAGAGTCATTGAAATGTGTGTTCTTCTCACATACCACCTATGGATCCACCAGTGTCATTCCATGTGTGTTCTTTTTAGTAACAACAACTAGAGTCATTGCATGTGTGTTCTTTTCACATACCACATATGGATCAACTAGTGTCATTGAAATGTGTGTTCTCTTCAGAGACAACACATGGATCCACCAGTGTCATTGCATGTGTGTTCTTTTCACTAACAACAACCAGAGTCATTGCATGTGTGTTATTTCCACAAACCAAATATGGATCCACTAGTGGCATTGCATGTGTGCTCTTTTCACAATCCACCTATGGATCCACCGGTGTCATTGCCTGTGTGTTCTTTTTAGTAAAAACAACCAGAGTCATTACATGTGTGTTCTTTTCACATACCACATATGGATCCACCAGTGTCATTGAAATGTGTGTTCTCTTTAGAGACCACACATGGATCCACCAGTGTCATTGCATGTGTGTTCTTTTCACTAACAACAACAGGAGTCATTGCATGTGTGTTCTTTTCACATACCACATATGGATCCACCAGTGTCATTGCATGCGTGCTCTTTTCAGAATCCACCTACCGACCACCAGTGTCATTGCATGTTTGTGCTTTTTAGTAACAACAACCAGAGTCATTGAAATGTGTGTTCTTTTCACATACCACCTATGGATCCACCAGTGTCATTGCATGTATGTTCTTTTTAGTAACAACAACTAGAGTCATTGCATGTGTGTTCTTTTCACATACCACATATGGATCCACCAGTGTCATTGAAATGTGTGTTCTCTTATGAGACCACACGTGGATCCACCAGTGTCATTGCATGTATGTTCTTTTCACTAATAACAACTGGAGTCATTGCATGTGTGTTCTTTTCACATACCACATATGGATCTACTAGTGTCATTTCATGTGTGCTCTTTTCACAATCCACCTATGGATCCACCAGTGTCATTGCATGTGTGTTCTTTTTACTAAGAAGAACCAGAGTCATTGCATGTGTGTTCTTTTCAGATACCACATATGGATCCACCAGTGTCATTGAAATGTGTGTTCTCGTTAGAGACCACACATGGATCCACCAGTGTCATTGCATGTATGTTCTTTTCACTAACAACAACTTGAGTCATTGCATGCGTGTTCTTTTCACATACCACATATGGATCCACTAGTGTCATTGCATGTGTGCTCTTTTCACAATCTACCTATGGATCCACCAGTGTCATTGCATGTGTGTTCTTTTTAGTAATAACAACCAGAGTCATTGAAATGTGTGTTCTTTTCACATACCACCTATGGATCCACCAGTGTCATTGCATGTGTGTTCTTTTTAGTAAAAACAACCAGTCATTACATGTGTGTTCTTTTCACATACCACATATGGATCCACCAGTGTCATTGAAATGTGTGTTCTCTTATGAGACCACACGTGGATCCACCAGTGTCATTGCATGTATGTTCTTTTCACTAATAACAACTGGAGTCATTGCATGTGTGTTCTTTTCACATACCACATATGGATCTACTAGTGTAATTTCATGTGTGCTCTTTTCACAATCCACCTATGGATCCACCAGTGTCATTGCATGTGTGTTCTTTTTACTAAGAAGAACCAGAGTCATTGCATGTGTGTTCTTTTCAGATACCACATATGGATCCCCCAGTGTCATTGAAATGTGTGTTCTCGTTAGAGACCACACATGGATCCACCAGTGTCATTGCATGTATGTTCTTTTCACTAATAACAATTGGAGTCATTGCATGTCTGTTCTTTTCACATACCACATATGGATCTACTAGTGTCATTTCATGTGTGCTCTGTTCACAATCCACCTATGGATCCACCAGTGTCATTGCATGTGTGTTCTTTTTACTAAGAAGAACCAGAGTCATTGCATGTGTGTTCTTTTCACATACCACATATGGATCCACCAGTGTCATTGAAATGTGTGTTCTTTTTAGAGACCACACATGGATCCACCAGTGTCATTGCATGTGTGTTCTTTTCACTGACAACAACTGGAGTCATTGCATGTGTGTTCTTTTCACATACCACACATGGATCCACCAATGTCATTGCATGTGTGCTCTTTTCACAATCCACCTATGGATCCACCAGTGTCATTGCATCTGTGTTCTTTTTAGTAACAACAACCAGAGTCATTGAAATATGTGTTCTTTTCACATACCACCAATGGATCCACCAGTGTCATTGCATGTGTGTTCTTTTTAGTAACAATAACCAGAGTCATTGCATGTGTGTTCTTTTCACATACCACATATTGATCCACCAGTGTCATTGAAATGTGTGTTCTCTTTAGAGACCACACATGGATCCACCAGTGTCATTGCATGTGTGTGCTTTTCACTAACAACAACCAGAGTCATTGCATGTGTGTTCATTTCACATACCACATATGGATCCACCAGAGTCATTGCATGTGTGTTCTTTTCACATACCACATATGGATCCACTAGTGTCATTGCATGTATGCGCTTTTCACAATCCACCTATGGATCCACCACTGTCATTCCATGTGTGTTCTTTTTAGTAACAACAACCAGAGTCATTGAAATGTGTGTTCTTTTCACATACCACCTATGGATCCACCAGTGTCATTGCATGTGTGTTCTTTTTAGTAACAACAACCAGAGTCATCGAAATGTGTGTTCTTTTCACATACCACATATGGATCCACCAGTGTCATTGCATGTGTGTTCTTTTTAGTAACAACAACCAGAGTCATTGAAATGTGTGTTCTTTTCACATACCACCTATGGGTCCACTAGTGTCATTGCATGTGTGTTCTTTTTAGTAACAACAACCAGAGTCATTGAAATGTGTGTTCTTTTCACATACCACATATGGATCCACCAGTGTCATTGCATGTGTGTTCTTTTTAGTAACAACAACCAGTGTCATTGCATGTGTGTTCTTTTTAGTAACAACACCAGTGTCATTGCATGTGTGTTCTTTTCACATACCACATATGGATCCACCAGTGTCATTGAAATGTGTGTTCTCTTCAATGACCACACATGGATGCACCATTGTCATTGCATGCATGTTCTTTTCACTAACAAAAGCTGGAGTCATTGCATGTGTGATCTTTTCACATACCACATATGGATCCACCAGTGTCATTGCGTGTGTGCTCTTTTCACAATCCACCTATGGATCCACCAGTGTCATTGCATGTGTGTTCTTTTTAGTAACAACAACCAGCGTCATTGAAATGTGTGTTTTTTCACATACCACCTGTGGATCCACCAGTGTCATTGCATGTGTGTTCTTTTTAGTAACAACAACTAGAGTCATTGCATGTCTGTTCTTTTCACATATCACATATGGATCCACCAGTGTCATTGCATGTATGTTCTTTTCACTAACAACAACTGGATTCATTTCATGTGTGTTCTTTTCACATACCACATATGGATCCACCAGTGTCATTGCATGTGTGCTCTTTTCACGATCCACCTATGGATCCACCAGTGTCATTGCATGTGTGTTCTTTTTAGTGAAACAACCAGAGTCATTGAAATGTGTGTTCTTTTCACATACCACCTATGGATCCACTAGTGTCATTGCATGTGTGTTCTTTTTAGAGACCACACATGGATCCACTAGTGTCATTGCATGTATGTTCTTTTCACTAACAACAACTAGAGTCATTGCATGTCTGTTCTTTTCACATACCACATATGGATCCACCAGTGTCATTGCATG
Source organism: Avena sativa (assembly GCA_916181665.1). Taxonomy (NCBI): domain Eukaryota; kingdom Viridiplantae; phylum Streptophyta; class Magnoliopsida; order Poales; family Poaceae; genus Avena; species Avena sativa. The sequence goes on from OV702291.1 coordinate 356,222,465, forward strand.
TGTGCTCTTATCACAATCCACCTATGGATACACCAGTGTCATTACATGTGTGTTCTTTTTACTAACAACAACTGGAGTCATTTCATGATTGTTCTTCTCACATACCACATATGGATCCACCAGTGTCATTGAAATGTGTGCTCTCTTCACAATCCACACATGGATCCACCAGTGTCATTGCATGTGTGCTCTTTTTACTAGCAACAACCAGAGTAATTGCATGTGTGTTCTCTTCAGAGACCACACATGGATTCACCAGTGTCATTGCATGTGTGTTCTTTTTACTAACAACAATTAGAGTCATTGCATGTGTGTTCTTTTCACATACCACATATCGATCCACCAGTGGCATTGCATGTGTGTTCTTTTTAGTAACAACAACCAGAGTCATTGCATGTGTGTTCTTTTCACATACCACATATGGATCCACCAGTGTCATTGCATGTATGTTCTTTTCACTAACAACAACTAGAGTCATTGCATGTTGGTTCTTTTCACATACCACATATGGATCCACCAGTGTCATTCCATGTGTGTTCTTTTTACTAACAACAACTGGAGTCATTTCATGACTGTTCTTCTCACATGCCACATATGGATCCACCAGTGTCATTGAAATGGGAGTTCTCTTCACATACCACCTATGGATCCACCAGTGTCATTGCATGTATGTTCTTTTCAGTAACAACAACTGGAGTCATTGCATGTGTGTTCTTTTCACATACCACATATGGATCCACCAGTGTCATTGCATGTGTGCTCTTTTCACAATCCACCTATGGATCCACTAGTGTCATTACATGTGTATTCTTTTTAGTAACAACAACCAGAGTCATTGAAATGTGTGTTCTTCTCACATACCACCTATGGATCCACCAGTGTCATTCCATGTGTGTTCTTTTTAGTAACAACAACTAGAGTCATTGCATGTGTGTTCTTTTCACATACCACATATGGATCAACTAGTGTCATTGAAATGTGTGTTCTCTTCAGAGACAACACATGGATCCACCAGTGTCATTGCATGTGTGTTCTTTTCACTAACAACAACCAGAGTCATTGCATGTGTGTTATTTCCACAAACCAAATATGGATCCACTAGTGGCATTGCATGTGTGCTCTTTTCACAATCCACCTATGGATCCACCGGTGTCATTGCCTGTGTGTTCTTTTTAGTAAAAACAACCAGAGTCATTACATGTGTGTTCTTTTCACATACCACATATGGATCCACCAGTGTCATTGAAATGTGTGTTCTCTTTAGAGACCACACATGGATCCACCAGTGTCATTGCATGTGTGTTCTTTTCACTAACAACAACAGGAGTCATTGCATGTGTGTTCTTTTCACATACCACATATGGATCCACCAGTGTCATTGCATGCGTGCTCTTTTCAGAATCCACCTACCGACCACCAGTGTCATTGCATGTTTGTGCTTTTTAGTAACAACAACCAGAGTCATTGAAATGTGTGTTCTTTTCACATACCACCTATGGATCCACCAGTGTCATTGCATGTATGTTCTTTTTAGTAACAACAACTAGAGTCATTGCATGTGTGTTCTTTTCACATACCACATATGGATCCACCAGTGTCATTGAAATGTGTGTTCTCTTATGAGACCACACGTGGATCCACCAGTGTCATTGCATGTATGTTCTTTTCACTAATAACAACTGGAGTCATTGCATGTGTGTTCTTTTCACATACCACATATGGATCTACTAGTGTCATTTCATGTGTGCTCTTTTCACAATCCACCTATGGATCCACCAGTGTCATTGCATGTGTGTTCTTTTTACTAAGAAGAACCAGAGTCATTGCATGTGTGTTCTTTTCAGATACCACATATGGATCCACCAGTGTCATTGAAATGTGTGTTCTCGTTAGAGACCACACATGGATCCACCAGTGTCATTGCATGTATGTTCTTTTCACTAACAACAACTTGAGTCATTGCATGCGTGTTCTTTTCACATACCACATATGGATCCACTAGTGTCATTGCATGTGTGCTCTTTTCACAATCTACCTATGGATCCACCAGTGTCATTGCATGTGTGTTCTTTTTAGTAATAACAACCAGAGTCATTGAAATGTGTGTTCTTTTCACATACCACCTATGGATCCACCAGTGTCATTGCATGTGTGTTCTTTTTAGTAAAAACAACCAGTCATTACATGTGTGTTCTTTTCACATACCACATATGGATCCACCAGTGTCATTGAAATGTGTGTTCTCTTATGAGACCACACGTGGATCCACCAGTGTCATTGCATGTATGTTCTTTTCACTAATAACAACTGGAGTCATTGCATGTGTGTTCTTTTCACATACCACATATGGATCTACTAGTGTAATTTCATGTGTGCTCTTTTCACAATCCACCTATGGATCCACCAGTGTCATTGCATGTGTGTTCTTTTTACAAAGAAGAACCAGAGTCATTGCATGTGTGTTCTTTTCAGATACCACATATGGATCCCCCAGTGTCATTGAAATGTGTGTTCTCGTTAGAGACCACACATGGATCCACCAGTGTCATTGCATGTATGTTCTTTTCACTAATAACAACTGGAGTCATTGCATGTCTGTTCTTTTCACATACCACATATGGATCTACTAGTGTCATTTCATGTGTGCTCTGTTCACAATCCACCTATGGATCCACCAGTGTCATTGCATGTGTGTTCTTTTTACTAAGAAGAACCAGAGTCATTGCATGTGTGTTCTTTTCACATACCACATATGGATCCACCAGTGTCATTGAAATGTGTGTTCTTTTTAGAGACCACACATGGATCCACCAGTGTCATTGCATGTGTGTTCTTTTCACTGACAACAACTGGAGTCATTGCATGTGTGTTCTTTTCACATACCACACATGGATCCACCAATGTCATTGCATGTGTGCTCTTTTCACAATCCACCTATGGATCCACCAGTGTCATTGCATGTGTGTTCTTTTTAGTAACAACAACCAGAGTCATTGAAATATGTGTTCTTTTCACATACCACCAATGGATCCACCAGTGTCATTGCATGTGTGTTCTTTTTAGTAACAATAACCAGAGTCATTGCATGTGTGTTCTTTTCACATACCACATATTGATCCACCAGTGTCATTGAAATGTGTGTTCTCTTTAGAGACCACACATGGATCCACCAGTGTCATTGCATGTGTGTGCTTTTCACTAACAACAACCAGAGTCATTGCATGTGTGTTCATTTCACATACCACATATGGATCCACCAGAGTCATTGCATGTGTGTTCTTTTCACATACCACATATGGATCCACTAGTGTCATTGCATGTATGCGCTTTTCACAATCCACCTATGGATCCACCACTGTCATTCCATGTGTGTTCTTTTTAGTAACAACAACCAGAGTCATTGAAATGTGTGTTCTTTTCACATACCACCTATGGATCCACCAGTGTCATTGCATGTGTGTTCTTTTCAGTAACAACAACCAGAGTTATTGCATGTGTGTTCTTTTCACATACCACATATGGATCCAGCAGTATCGTTGCATGTGTGTTCTTTTTAGTATCAACAACCAGAGTCATTGCATGTGTGTTCTTTTCACATACCACATATGGATCCACCAGTGTCATTGAAATGTGTGTTCTCTTTAGAGACCACACATGGATCCACCAGTGTCATTGCATGTATGTTCTTTTCACTAACAACAACTTGAGTCATTGCATGTGTGTTCTTTTCACATACCACATATGGATCCACTAGTGTCATTGCATGTGTGCTCTTTACACAATCTACCTATGGATCCACTAGTGTCATTGCATGTGTGTTCTTTTTACTAACAACAACCAGAGTCATTGAAATGTGTGTTCTTTTCACATACCACCTATGGATCCACCAGTGTCATTGCCTGTGTCTTCTCTTTAGTAAAAACAACCAGAGTCATTACATGTGTGTTCTTTTCACATACCACATATGGATCCACCAGTGTCATTGAAATGTGTGTTCTCTTTAGAGACCACACATGGATCCACCAGTGTCATTGCAAGTGTGTTCTTTTCACTAACAACAACTGGAGTCATTGCATGTGTGTTCTTTTCACATACCACATATGGATCCACCTGTGTCATTGCATGTGTGCTCTTTTCAGAATCCACCTACAGATCCACCAGTGTCATTGCATGTGTGTGCTTTTTAGTAACAACAACCAGAGTCATCGAAATGTGTGTTCTTTTCACATACCACCTATGGATCCACCAGTGTCATTGCATGTATGTTCTTTTTAGTAACAACAACTAGAGTCATTGCATATGTGTTCTTTTCACATACCACATATGGATCCACCAGTGTCATTGAAATGTGTGTTCTCTTATGAGACCACACTTGGATCCACCAGTGTCATTGCATGTATGTTCTTTTCACTAATAACAACTGGAGTCATTGCATGTGTGTTCTTTTCACATACCACATATGGATCCACCAGTGTCATTGAAATGTGTGTTCTCGTTAGAGACCACATATGGAACCACCAGTGTCATTGCATGTGTGCTCTTTTCAGAATCCACCTACGGATCCACCAGTGTCATTGCATGTGTGTGCTTTTTAGTAACAACAACCAGAGTCATTGAAATGTGTGTTCTTTTCACATAACACCTATGGATCCACCAGTGTCATTGCATGTATGTTCTTTTTAGTAACAACAACTAGAGTCATTGCATGTGTGTTCTTTTCACATACCACATATGGATCCACCAGTGTCATTGAAATGTGTGTTCTCTTATGAGACCACACGTGGATCCACCAGTGTCATTGCATGTATGTTCTTTTCACTAATAACAACTGGAGTCATTGCATGTGTGTTCTTTTCACATACCACATATGGATCTACTAGTGTAATTTCATGTGTGCTCTTTTCACAATCCACCTATGGATCCACCAGTGTCATTGCATGTCTGTTCTTTTTACTAAGAAGAACCAGAGTCATTGCATGTGTGTTCTTTTCACATACCACATATGGATCCACCAGTGTCATTGAAATGTGTGTTCTCGTTAGAGACCACACATGGATCCAGCAGTGTCATTGCATGTATGTTGTTTTCGCTAACAACAACTTGAGTCATTGCATGTGTGTTCTTTTCACATACCACATATGGATCCACTAGTGTCATTGCATGTGTGCTCTTTTCACAATCTACCTATGGATCCACCAGTGTCATTGCATGTGTGTTCTTTTTAGTAACAACAACCAGAGTCATTGAAATGTGTGTTCTTTTCACATACCACCTATGGATCCACCAGTGTCATTGCCTGTGTGTTCTTTTTAGTAAAAACAACCAGAGTCATTACATGTGTGTTCTTTTCACATACCACATATGGATCCACCAGTGTCATTGAAATGTGTGTTCTCTTTAGAGACCACACATGGTTCCACCAGTGTCATTGCATGTGTGTTCTTTTCACTAACAACAACAGGAGTCATTGCATGTGTGTTCTTTTCACATACCACATATGGATCCACCAGTGTCATTGCATGTGTGCTCTTTTCAGAATCCACCTACCGACCACCAGTGTCATTGCATGTGTGTGCTTTTTAGTAACAACAACCAGAGTCATTGAAATGTGTGTTCTTTTCACATACCACCTATGGATCCACCAGTGTCATTGCATGTATGTTCTTTTTAGTAACAACAACTAGAGTCATTGCATGTGTGTTATTTTCACATACCACATATGGATCTACCAGTGTCATTGAAATGTGTGTTCTCTTATGAGACCACACGTGGATCCACCAGTGTCATTGCATGTATGTTCTTTTCACTAATAACAACTGGAGTCATTGCATGTGTGTTCTTTTCACATACCACATATGGATCTACTAGTGTCATTTCATGTGTGCTCTTTTCACAATCCACCTATGGATCCACCAGTGTCATTGCATGTGTGTTCTTTTTACTAAGAAGAACCAGAGTCATTGCATGTGTGTTCTTTTCAGATACCACATATGGATCCACCAGTGTCATTGAAATGTGTGTTCTCGTTAGAGACCACACATGGATCCACCAGTGTCATTGCATGTATGTTCTTTTCACTAACAACAACTTAAGTCATTGCATGCGTGTTCTTTTCACATACCACATATGGATCCACTAGTGTCATTGCATGTGTGCTCTTTTCACAATCTACCTATGGTCCACCAGTGTCATTGCATGTGTGTTCTTTTTAGTAATAACAACCAGAGTCATTGAAATGTGTGTTCTTTTCACATACCACCTATGGATCCACCAGTGTCATTGCATGTGTGTTCTTTTTAGTAAAAACAACCAGTCATTACATGTGTGTTCTTTTCACATACCACATATGGATCCACCAGTGTCATTGAAATGTGTGTTCTCTTATGAGACCACACGTGGATCCACCAGTGTCATTGCATGTATGTTCTTTTCACTAATAACAACTGGAGTCATTGCATGTGTGTTCTTTTCACATACCACATATGGATCTACTAGTGTCATTTCATCTGTGCTCTTTTCACAATCCACCTATGGATCCACCAGTGTCATTGCATGTGTGTTCTTTTTACTAAGAAGAACCAGAGTCATTGCATGTGTGTTCTTTTCAGATACCACATATGGATCCACCAGTGTCATTGAAATGTGTGTTCTCGTTAGAGACCACACATGGATCCACCAGTGTCATTGCATGTATGTTCTTTTCACTAATAACAACTGGAGTCATTGCATGTCTGTTGTTTTCACATACCACATATGGATCTACTAGTGTCATTTCATGTGTGCTCTGTTCACAATCCACCTATGGATCCACCAGTGTCATTGCATGTGTGTTCTTTTTACTAAGAAGAACCAGAGTCATTGCATGTGTGTTCTTTTCACATACCACATATGGATCCACCAATGTCATTGAAATGTGTGTTCTCTTTAGAGACCACACATGGATCCACCAGTGTCATTGCATGTGTGTTCTTTTCACTGACAACAACTGGAGTCATTGCATGTGTGTTCTTTTCACATACCACACATGGATCCACCAATGTCATTGCATGTGTGCTCTTTTCACAATCCACCTATGGATCCACCAGTGTCATTGCATGTGTGTTCTTTTTAGTAACAACAACCAGAGTCATTGAAATATGTGTTCTTTTCACATACCACCTATGGATCCACCAGTGTCATTGCAGGTGTGTTCTTTTTAGTAACAATAACCAGAGTCATTGCATGTGTGTTCTTTTCACATACCACATATTGATCCACCAGTGTCATTGAAATGTGTGTTCTCTTTAGAGACCACACATGGATCCACAAGTGTCAATGCATGTGTGTTCTTTTCACTAACAACAACCAGAGTCATTGCATGTGTGTTCATTTCACATACCACATATGGATCCACCAGTGTCATTGCATGTGTGCTCTTTTCACAATCCACCTATGGATCCACCAGTGTCATTGCATGTGTGTTCTTTTTAGTAACAACAACCAGAGTCATTGAAATGTGTGTTCTTTTCACATACCACCTATGGATCCACCAGTGTCATTGCATGTGTGTTCTTTTCAGTAACAACAACCAGAGTTATTGCATGTGTGTTCTTTTCACATACCACATATGGATCCAGCAGTATCGTTGTATGTGTGTTCTTTTTAGTATCAACAACCAGAGTCATTGCATGTGTGTTCTTTTCACATACCACATATGGATCCACTAGTGTCATTGAAATGTGTGTTCTCTTTAGAGACCACACATGGATCCACCAGTGTCATTGCATGTATGTTCTTTTCACTAACAACAACTTGAGTCATTGCATGTGTGTTCTTTTCACATACCACATATGGATCCACTAGTGTCATTGCATGTGTGCTCTTTACACAATCTACCTATGGATCCACTAGTGTTATTGCATGTGTGTTCTTTTTACTAACAACAACCAGAGTCATTGAAATGTGTGTTCTTTTCACATACCACCTATGGATCCACCAGTGTCATTGCCTGTGTCTTCTCTTTAGTAAAAACAACCAGAGTCATTACATGTGTGTTCTTTTCACATACCACATATGGATCCACCAGTGTCATTGAAATGTGTGTTCTCTTTAGAGACCACACATGGATCCACCAGTGTCATTGCAAGTGTGTTCTTTTCACTAACAACAACGGGAGTCATTGCATGTGTGTTCTTTTCACATACCACATATGGATCCACCTGTGTCATTGCATGTGTGCTCTTTTCAGAATCCACCTACAGATCCACCAGTGTCATTGCATGTGTGTGCTTTTTAGTAACAACAACCAGAGTCATCGAAATGTGTGTTCTTTTCACATACCACCTATGGATCCACCAGTGTCATTGCATGTATGTTCTTTTTAGTAACAACAACTAGAGTCATTGCATATGTGTTCTTTTCACATACCACATATGGATCCACCAGTGTCATTGAAATGTGTGTTCTCTTATGAGACCACACTTGGATCCACCAGTGTCATTGCATGTATGTTCTTTTCACTAATAACAACTGGAGTCATTGCATGTGTGTTCTTTTCACATACCACATATGGATCCACCAGTGTCATTGAAATGTGTGTTCTCGTTAGAGACCACATATGGATCCACCAGTGTCATTGCATGTGTGCTCTTTTCAGAATCCACCTACGGATCCACCAGTGTCATTGCATGTGTGTGCTTTTTAGTAACAACAACCAGAGTCATTGAAATGTGTGTTCTTTTCACATACCACCTATGGATCCACCAGTGTCATTGCATGTATGTTCTTTTTAGTAACAACAACTAGAGTCATTGCATGTGTGTTCTTTTCACATACCACATATGGATCCACCAGTGTCATTGAAATGTGTGTTCTCTTATGAGACCACACGTGGATCCACCAGTGTCATTGCATGTATGTTCTTTTCACTAATAACAACTGGAGTCATTGCATGTGTGTTCTTTTCACATACCACATATGGATCTACTAGTGTCATTTCATGTGTGCTCTTTTCACAATCCACCTATGGATCCACCAGTGTCATTGCATGTCTGTTCTTTTTACTAAGAAGAACCAGAGTCATTGCATGTGTGTTCTTTTCACATACCACATATGGATCCACCAGTGTCATTGAAATGTGTGTTCTCGTTAGAGACCACACATGGATCCACCAGTGTCATTGCATGTATGTTGTTTTCGCTAACAACAACTTGAGTCATTGCATGTGTGTTCTTTTCACATACCACATATGGATCCACTAGTGTCATTGCATGTGTGCTCTTTTCACAATCTACCTATGGATCCACCAGTGTCATTGCATGTGTGTTCTTTTTAGTAAAATCAACCAGAGTCATTGAAATGTGTGTTCTTTTCACATACCACCTATGGATCCACCAGTGTCATTGCCTGTGTGTTCTTTTTAGTAAAAACAACCAGAGTCATTACATGTGTGTTCTTTTCACATACCACATATGGATCCACCAGTGTCATTGAAATGTGTGTTCTCTTTAGAGACCACACATGGATCCACCAGTGTCATTGCAAGTGTGTTCTTTTCACTAACAACAACGGGAGTCATTGCATGTGTGTTCTTTTCACATACCACATATGGATCCACCAGTGTCATTGCATGTGTGCTCTTTTCAGAATCCACCTACGGATCCACCAGTGTCATTGCATGTGTGTGCTTTTTAGTAACAACAACCAGAGTCATCGAAATGTGTGTTCTTTTCACATACCACCTATGGATCCACCAGTGTCATTGCATGTATGTTCTTTTTAGTAACAACAACTAGAGTCATTGCATGTGTGTTCTTTTCACATACCACATATGGATCCACCAGTGTCATTGAAATGTGTGTTCTCTTATGAGACCACACGTGGATCCACCAGTGTCATTGCATGTATGTTCTTTTCACTAATAACAACTGGAGTCATTGCATGTGTGTTCTTTTCACATACCACATATGGATATACTAGTGTCATTTTATGTGTGCTCTTTTCAGAATCCACCTATGGATCCACCAGTGTCATTGCATGTGTGTTCTTTTTACTAAGAAGAACCAGAGTCATTGCATGTGTGTTCTTTTCACATACCACATATGGATCCACCAGTGTCATTGAAATGTGTGTTCTCGTTAGAGACCACATATGGATCCACCAGTGTCATTGCATGTGTGCTCTTTTCAGAATCCACCTACGGATCCACCAGTGTCATTGCATGTGTGTGCTTTTTAGTAACAACAACCAGAGTCATTGAAATGTGTGTTCTTTTCACATACCACCTATGGATCCACCAGTGTCATTGCATGTATGTTCTTTTTAGTAACAACAACTAGAGTCATTGCATGTGTGTTCTTTTCACATACCACACATGGATCCACCAGTGTCATTGAAATGTGTGTTCTCTTATGAGACCACACGTGGATCCACCAGTGTCATTGCATGTATGTTCTTTTCACTAATAACAACTGGAGTCATTGCATGTGTGTTCTTTTCACATACCACATATGGATCTACTAGTGTCATTTCATGTGTGCTCTTTTCACAATCCACCTATGGATCCACCAGTGTCATTGCATGCGTGTTCTTTTTACTAAGAAGAACCAGAGTCATTGCATGTGTGTTCTTTTCACATACCACATATGGATCCACCAGTGTCATTGAAATGTGTGTTCTCGTTAGAGACCACACATGGATCCACCAGTGTCATTGCATGTATGTTGTTTTCGCTAACAACAACTTGAGTCATTGCATGTGTGTTCTTTTCACATACCACATATGGATCCACCTGTGTCATTGCATGTGTGCTCTTTTCAGAATCCACCTACAGATCCACCAGTGTCATTGCATGTGTGTGCTTTTTAGTAACAACAACCAGAGTCATCGAAATGTGTGTTCTTTTCACATACCACCTATGGATCCACCAGTGTCATTGCATGTATGTTCTTTTTAGTAACAACAACTAGAGTCATTGCATATGTGTTCTTTTCACATACCACATATGGATCCACCAGTGTCATTGAAATGTGTGTTCTCTTATGAGACCACACTTGGATCCACCAGTGTCATTGCATGTATGTTCTTTTCACTAATAACAACTGGAGTCATTGCATGTGTGTTCTTTTCACATACCACATATGGATCCACCAGTGTCATTGAAATGTGTGTTCTCGTTAGAGACCACATATGGATCCACCAGTGTCATTGCATGTGTGCTCTTTTCAGAATCCACCTACGGATCCACCAGTGTCATTGCATGTGTGTGCTTTTTAGTAACAACAACCAGAGTCATTGAAATGTGTGTTCTTTTCACATACCACCTATGGATCCACCAGTGTCATTGCATGTATGTTCTTTTTAGTAACAACAACTAGAGTCATTGCATGTGTGTTCTTTTCACATACCACATATGGATCCACCAGTGTCATTGAAATGTGTGTTCTCTTATGAGACCACACGTGGATCCACCAGTGTCATTGCATGTATGTTCTTTTCACTAATAACAACTGGAGTCATTGCATGTGTGTTCTTTTCACATACCACATATGGATCTACTAGTGTCATTTCATGTGTGCTCTTTTCACAATCCACCTATGGATCCACCAGTGTCATTGCATGTCTGTTCTTTTTACTAAGAAGAACCAGAGTCATTGCATGTGTGTTCTTTTCACATACCACATATGGATCCACCAGTGTCATTGAAATGTGTGTTCTCGTTAGAGACCACACATGGATCCACCAGTGTCATTGCATGTATGTTGTTTTCGCTAACAACAACTTGAGTCATTGCATGTGTGTTCTTTTCACATACCACATATGGATCCACTAGTGTCATTGCATGTGTGCTCTTTTCACAATCTACCTATGGATCCACCAGTGTCATTGCATGTGTGTTCTTTTTAGTAACATCAACCAGAGTCATTGAAATGTGTGTTCTTTTCACATACCACCTATGGATCCACCAGTGTCATTGCCTGTGTGTTCTTTTTAGTAAAAACAACCAGAGTCATTACATGTGTGTTCTTTTCACATACCACATATGGATCCACCAGTGTCATTGAAATGTGTGTTCTCTTTAGAGACCACACATGGATCCACCAGTGTCATTGCAAGTGTGTTCTTTTCACTAACAACAACGGGAGTCATTGCATGTGTGTTCTTTTCACATACCACATATGGATCCACCAGTGTCATTGCATGTGTGCTCTTTTCAGAATCCACCTACGGATCCACCAGTGTCATTGCATGTGTGTGCTTTTTAGTAACAACAACCAGAGTCATCGAAATGTGTGTTCTTTTCACATACCACCTATGGATCCACCAGTGTCATTGCATGTATGTTCTTTTTAGTAACAACAACTAGAGTCATTGCATGTGTGTTCTTTTCACATACCACATATGGATCCACCAGTGTCATTGAAATGTGTGTTCTCTTATGAGACCACACGTGGATCCACCAGTGTCATTGCATGTATGTTCTTTTCACTAATAACAACTGGAGTCATTGCATGTGTGTTCTTTTCACATACCACATATGGATCTACTAGTGTCATTTTATGTGTGCTCTTTTCAGAATCCACCTATGGATCCACCAGTGTCATTGCATGTGTGTTCTTTTTACTAAGAAGAACCAGAGTCATTGCATGTGTGTTCTTTTCACATACCACATATGGATCCACCAGTGTCATTGAAATGTGTGTTCTCGTTAGATACCACATATGGATCCACCAGTGTCATTGCATGTGTGCTCTTTTCAGAATCCACCTACGGATCCACCAGTGTCATTGCATGTGTGTGCTTTTTAGTAACAACAACCAGAGTCATTGAAATGTGTGTTCTTTTCACATACCACCTATGGATCCACCAGTGTCATTGCATGTATGTTCTTTTTAGTAACAACAGCTAGAGTCATTGCATGTGTGTTCTTTTCACATACCACATATGGATCCACCAGTGTCATTGAAATGTGTGTTCTCTTATGAGACCACACGTGGATCCACCAGTGTCATTGCATGTATGTTCTTTTCACTAATAACAACTGGAGTCATTGCATGTGTGTTCTTTTCACATACCACATATGGATCTACTAGTGTCATTTCATGTGTGCTCTTTTCACAATCCACCTATGGATCCACCAGTGTCATTGCATGCGTGTTCTTTTTACTAAGAAGAACCAGAGTCATTGCATGTGTGTTCTTTTCACATACCACATATGGATCCACTAGTGTCATTGAAATGTGTGTTCTCGTTAGAGACCACACATGGATCCACCAGTGTCATTGCATGTATGTTGTTTTCGCTAACAACAACTTGAGTCATTGCATGTGTGTTCTTTTCACATACCACATATGGATCCACTAGTGTCATTGCATGTGTGCTCTTTTCACAATCTACCTATGGATCCACCAGTGTCATTGCATGTGTGTTCTTTTTAGTAACAACAACCAGAGTCATTGAAATGTGTGTTCTTTTCACATACCACCTATGGATCCACCAGTGTCATTGCCTGTGTGTTCTTTTTAGTAAAAACAACCAGAGTCATTACATGTGTGTTCTTTTCACATACCACATATGGATCCACCAGTGTCATTGAAATGTGTGTTCTCTTTAGAGACCACACATGGATCCACCAGTGTCATTGCAAGTGTGTTCTTTTCACTAACAACAACGGGAGTCATTGCATGTGTGTTCTTTTCACATACCACATATGGATCCACCAGTGTCATTGCATGTGTGCTCTTTTCAGAATCCACCTACGGATCCACCAGTGTCATTGCATGTGTGTGCTTTTTAGTAACAACAACCAGAGTCATCGAAATGTGTGTTCTTTTCACATACCACCTATGGATCCACCAGTGTCATTGCATGTATGTTCTTTTTAGTAACAACAACTAGAGTCATTGCATGTGTGTTCTTTTCACATACCACATATGGATCCACCAGTGTCATTGAAATGTGTGTTCTCTTATGAGACCACACGTGGATCCACCAGTGTCATTGCATGTATGTTCTTTTCACTAATAACAACTGGAGTCATTGCATGTGTGTTCTTTTCACATACCACATATGGATCTACTAGTGTCATTTCATGTGTGCTCTTTTCACAATCCACCTATGGATCCACCAGTGTCATTGCATGTGTGTTCTTTTTACTAAGAAGAACCAGAGTCATTGCATGTGTGTTCTTTTCACATACCACATATGGATCCACCAGTGTCATTGAAATGTGTGTTCTCGTTAGAGACCACATATGGATCCACCAGTGTCATTGCATGTGTGCTCTTTTCAGAATCCACCTACGGATCCACCAGTGTCATTGCATGTGTGTGCTTTTTAGTAACAACAACCAGAGTCATTGAAATGTGTGTTCTTTTCACATACCACCTATGGATCCACCAGTGTCATTGCATGTATGTTCTTTTTAGTAACAACAACTAGAGTCATTGCATGTGTGTTCTTTTCACATACCACATATGGATCCACCAGTGTCATTGAAATGTGTGTTCTCTTATGAGACCACACGTGGATCCACCAGTGTCATTGCATGTATGTTCTTTTCACTAATAACAACTGGAGTCATTGCATGTGTGTTCTTTTCACATACCACATATGGATCTACTAGTGTCATTTCATGTGTGCTCTTTTCACAATCCACCTATGGATCCACCAGTGTCATTGCATGCGTGTTCTTTTTACTAAGAAGAACCAGAGTCATTGCATGTGTGTTCTTTTCACAATACCACATATGGATCCACCAGTGTCATTGAAATGTGTGTTCTCGTTAGAGACCACACATGGATCCACCAGTGTCATTGCATGTATGTTGTTTTCGCTAACAACAACTTGAGTCATTGCATGTGTGTTCTTTTCACATACCACATATGGATCCACTAGTGTCATTGCATGTGTGCTCTTTTCACAATCTACCTATGGATCCACCAGTGTCATTGCATGTGTGTTCTTTTTAGTAACAACAACCAGAGTCATTGAAATGTGTGTTCTTTTCACATACCACCTATGGATCCACCAGTGTCATTGCCTGTGTGTTCTTTTTAGTAAAAACAACCAGAGTCATTACATGTGTGTTCTTTTCACATACCACATATGGATCCACCAGTGTCATTGAAATGTGTGTTCTCTTTAGAGACCACACATGGATCCACCAGTGTCATTGCAAGTGTGTTCTTTTCACTAACAACAACGGGAGTCATTGCATGTGTGTTCTTTTCACATACCACATATGGATCCACCAGTGTCATTGCATGTGTGCTCTTTTCAGAATCCACCTACGGATCCACCAGTGTCATTGCATGTGTGTGCTTTTTAGTAACAACAACCAGAGTCATCGAAATGTGTGTTCTTTTCACATACCACCTATGGATCCACCGGTGTCATTGCATGTATGTTCTTTTTAGTAACAACAACTAGAGTCATTGCATGTGTGTTCTTTTCACATACCACATATGGATCCACCAGTGTCATTGAAATGTGTGTTCTCTTATGAGACCACACGTGGATCCACCAGTGTCATTGCATGTATGTTCTTTTCACTAATAACAACTGGAGTCATTGCATGTGTGTTCTTTTCACATACCACATATGGATCTACTAGTGTCATTTCATGTGTGCTCTTTTCACAATCCACCTATGGATCCACCAGTGTCATTGCATGTGTGTTCTTTTTACTAAGAAGAACCAGAGTCATTGCATGTGTGTTCTTTTCACATACCACATATGGATCCACCAGTGTCATTGAAATGTGTGTTCTCGTTAGAGACCACATATGGATCCACCAGTGTCATTGCATGTGTGCTCTTTTCAGAATCCACCTACGGATCCACCAGTGTCATTGCATGTGTGTGCTTTTTAGTAACAACAACCAGAGTCATTGAAATGTGTGTTCTTTTCACATACCACCTATGGATCCACCAGTGTCATTGCATGTATGTTCTTTTTAGTAACAACAACTAGAGTCATTGCATGTGTGTTCTTTTCACATACCACATATGGATCCACCAGTGTCATTGAAATGTGTGTTCTCTTATGAGACCACACGTGGATCCACCAGTGTCATTGCATGTATGTTCTTTTCACTAATAACAACTGGAGTCATTGCATGTGTGTTCTTTTCACATACCACATATGGATCTACTAGTGTCATTTCATGTGTGCTCTTTTCACAATCCACCTATGGATCCACCAGTGTCATTGCATGCGTGTTCTTTTTACTAAGAAGAACCAGAGTCATTGCATGTGTGTTCTTTTCACAATACCACATATGGATCCACCAGTGTCATTGAAATGTGTGTTCTCGTTAGAGACCACACATGGATCCACCAGTGTCATTGCATGTATGTTGTTTTCGCTAACAACAACTTGAGTCATTGCATGTGTGTTCTTTTCACATACCACATATGGATCCACTAGTGTCATTGCATGTGTGCTCTTTTCACAATCTACCTATGGATCCACCAGTGTCATTGCATGTGTGTTCTTTTTAGTAACAACAACCAGAGTCATTGAAATGTGTGTTCTTTTCACATACCACCTATGGATCCACCAGTGTCATTGCCTGTGTGTTCTTTTTAGTAAAAACAACCAGAGTCATTACATGTGTGTTCTTTTCACATACCACATATGGATCCACCAGTGTCATTGAAATGTGTGTTCTCTTTAGAGACCACACATGGATCCACCAGTGTCATTGCAAGTGTGTTCTTTTCACTAACAACAACGGGAGTCATTGCATGTGTGTTCTTTTCACATACCACATATGGATCCACCAGTGTCATTGCATGTGTGCTCTTTTCAGAATCCACCTACGGATCCACCAGTGTCATTGCATGTGTGTGCTTTTTAGTAACAACAACCAGAGTCATCGAAATGTGTGTTCTTTTCACATACCACCTATGGATCCACCAGTGTCATTGCATGTATGTTCTTTTTAGTAACAACAACTAGAGTCATTGCATGTGTGTTCTTTTCACATACCACATATGGATCCACCAGTGTCATTGAAATGTGTGTTCTCTTATGAGACCACACGTGGATCCACCAGTGTCATTGCATGTATGTTCTTTTCACTAATAACAACTGGAGTCATTGCATGTGTGTTCTTTTCACATACCACATATGGATCTACTAGTGTCATTTCATGTGTGCTCTTTTCACAATCCACCTATGGATCCACCAGTGTCATTGCATGTGTGTTCTTTTTACTAAGAAGAACCAGAGTCATTGCATGTGTGTTCTTTTCACATACCACATATGGATCCACCAGTGTCATTGAAATGTGTGTTCTCGTTAGAGACCACATATGGATCCACCAGTGTCATTGCATGTGTGCTCTTTTCAGAATCCACCAGTGTCATTGCATGTGTGTGCTTTTTAGTAACAACAACCAGAGTCATTGAAATGTGTGTTCTTTTCACATACCACCTATGGATCCACCAGTGTCATTCATGTATGTTCTTTTTAGTAACAACAACTAGAGTCATTGCATGTGTGTTCTTTTCACATACCACATATGGATCCACCAGTGTCATTGAAATGTGTGTTCTCTTATGAGACCACACGTGTATCCACCAGTGTCATTGCATGTATGTTCTTTTCACTAATAACAACTGGAGTAATTGCATGTGTGTTCTTTTCACATACCACATATGGATCTACTAGTGTCATTTCATGTGTGCTCTTTTCACAATCCACCTATGGATCCACCAGTGTCATTGCATGTGTGTTCTTTTTACTAAGAAGAACCAGAGTCATTGCATGTGTGTTCTTTTCACATACCACATATGGATCCACTAGTGTCATTGAAATGTGTGTTCTCGTTAGAGACCACACATGGATCCACCAATGTCATTGCATGTATGTTCTTTTCGCTAACAACAACTTGAGTCATTGCATGTGTGTTATTTTCACATACCACATATGGATCCACTAGTGTCATTGCATGTGTGCTCTTTTCACAATCTACCTATGGATCCACAAGTGTCATTGCATGTGTGTTCTTTTTAGTAATAACAACAGAGTCATTGAAATGTGTGTTCTTTTCACATACCACCTATGGATCCACCAGTGTCATTGCCTGTGTGTTCTTTTTAGTAAAAACAACCAGAGTCATTACATGTGTGTTCTTTTCACATACCACATATGGATCCACCAGTGTCATTGAAATGTGTGTTCTCTTCAGAGACCACACATGGATCCACCAGTGTCATTGCATGTGTGTTCTTTTCACTAACAACAACTAGAGTCATTGCATGTGTGTTCTTTTCACATACCACACATGGATCCACCAGTGTCATTGCATGTGTGCTCTTTTCACAATCCACCTATGGATCCACCAGTGTCATTGCATGTGTGTTCTTTTTAGTAACAACAACCAGAGTCATTGAAATGTGTGTTCTTTTCACATACCACCTATGGATCCACCAGTGTTATTGCATGTGTGTTCTTTTTAGTAACAATAACCAGAGTCATTGCATGTGTGTTCTTTTCACATACCACATATTGATCCACCAGTGTCATTGAAATGTGTGTTCTCTTTAGAGACCACACATGGATCCACCAGTGTCATTGCATGTGTGTTCTTTTCACTAACAACAACCAGAGTCATTGCATGTGTGTTCATTTCACATACCACATATGGATCCACCAATGTCATTGCATGTGTGCTCTTTTCACGATCCACCTATGGATCCACCAGTGTCATTGCATGTGTGTTCTTTTTAGTAACAACAACCAGAGTCATTGAAATTTGTGTTCTTTTCACATACCACCTATGGATCCACCAGTGTCATTGCATGTGTGTTCTTTTCAGTAACAACAACCAGAGTTATTGCATGTGTGTTCTTTTCACATACCACATATGGATCCAGCAGTATCGTTGCATGTGTGTTCTTTTTAGTATCAACAACCAGAGTCATTGCATGTGTGTTCTTTTCACATACCACATATGGATCCACCAGTGTCATTGAAATGTGTGTTCTCTTTAGAGACCACACATGGATCCACCAGTGTCATTGCATGTATGTTCTTTTCACTAACAACAACTTGAGTCATTGCATGTGTGTTCTTTTCACATACCACATATGGATCCACTAGTGTCATTGCATGTGTGCTCTTTTCACAATCTACCTATGGATCCACCAGTGTCATTGCATGTGTGTTCTTTTTAGTAACAACAACCAGAGTCATTGAAATGTGTGTTCTTTTCACATACCACCTATGGATCCACCAGTGTCATTGCCTTTGTGTTCTTTTTAGTAAAAACAACCAGAGTCATTACATGTGTGTTCTTTTCACATACCACATAAGGATCCACCAGTGTCATTGAAATGTGTGTTCTCTTTAGAGACCACACATGGATCCACCAGTGTCATTGCATGTGTATTCTTTTCACTAACAACAACGGGAGTCATTGCATGTGTGTTCTTTTCACATACCGCATATGGATCCACCAGTGTCATTGCATGTGTGCTCTTTTCACAATCCACCTATGGATCCACCAGTGTCATTGCATGTGTGTTCTTTTTAGTACCAACAACCAGAGTCATTGAAATGTGTGTTCTTTTCACATACCACCTATGGATCCACCAGTGTCATTGCATGTGTGTTATTTTCAGTAACAACAACCAGAGTTATTGCATGTGTGTTCTTTTTACATACCACATATGGATCCAACAGTATCGTTGCATGTGTGTTCTTTTTAGTATCAACAACCAGAGTCATTGCATGGGTGTTCTTTTCACATACCACATATGGATCCAGAAGTTTCATTGAAATGTGTGTTCTATTTAGAGACCACACATGGATCCACCAGTGTCATTGCATGTATGTTCTTTTCACTAACAACAATTGGAGTCATTGCATGTGTGTTCTTTTCACATACCACATATGGATCCACTAGTGTCATTGCATGTGTGCTGTTTTCACAATCTACCTATGGATCCACCAGTGTCATTGCATGTGTGTTCTTTTTAGTAACAACAACCAGAGTCATTGAAATGTGTGTTCTTTTCACATACCACCTATGGATCCACTAGTGTCATTGCATGTGTGTTCTTTTTAGTAAAAACAACCAGAGTCATTACATGTGTGTTCTTTTCACATACCACATGTGGATCCACTAGTGTCATTGAAATGTGTGTTCTCTTCAGAGACCACATATGGATCCACTAGTGTCATTGCATGTATGTCCTTTTCACTAACAACAACTAGAGTCATTGCATGTGTGTTCTTTTCACATACCACATATGGATCAACCAGTGTCATTTCATGTGTGCCCTTCTCACAATCCACCTATGGATCCACCAGTGTCATTGCATGTGTGTTCTTTTTACTAAGAACAACCAGAGTCATTGCATGTGTGTTCTTTTCACATACCACATATGGATCCACTAGTGTCATTGAAATGTGTGTTCTCTTCAGAGACCACACATGGATCCACCAGTGTCATTCCATGTGTGTTCTTTTCACTAACAACAACTGGAGTCATTCCATGTGTGTTCTTTTCACATACCACATATGGATCCACCAGTGTCATTGCATGTGTGCTCTATTCACAATCCACCTATGGATCCACCAGTGTCATTGCATGTGTGTTGTTTTTAGTACCAACAACCAGAGTCATTGAAATGTGTGTTCTTTTCACATACCACCTATGGATCCACCAGTGTCATTGCATGTGTGTTCTTTTTAGTAACAACAACCAGAGTCATTGCATGTGTGTTCTTTTCACATACCACATATTGATCCACAAGTGTCATTGAAATGTGTGTTCTCCTTAGAGACCACACATGGATCCACCAGTGTCATTGCATATGTGTTCTTTTCACTAACAACAACTAGAGTCATTGCAAGTGTGTTCTTTTCACATACCACATACGGATCCACCAGTGTCATTGCATGTGTGCTCTTTTCACAATCCACCTATGGATCCACCAGTGTCATTGCATGTGTGTTCTTTTTAGTAACAACAACCAGAGTCATTGAAATGTGTGTTCTTTTCACATACCACCGATGGATCCACCAGTGTCATTGCATGTGTGTTCTTTTTAGTAATAACAACCAGAGTCATTGCATGTGTGTTCTTTTCACATACCACATATGGATCCACCAGTATCATTGCATGTGTGTTCTTTTTAGTAACAACAACTAGAGTCATTGCATGTGTGTTCTTTTCACATACCACATATGGATCCACCAGTGTCATTGCATGTGTTCTCTTTTCAGAATCCACCTATGGATCCACCAGTGTCATTGAATGTGTGTTCTTTTTAGTAACAACAACCAGAGTCATTGAAATGTGTGTTCTTTTCACATACCACCTATGGATCCACCAGTGTCATTGCATGTGTGTTCTTTTTAGTAACAACTACTAGAGTCATTGAAATGTGTGTTCTTTTTAGTAACAACAACTAGAGTGTTTGAAATGTGTGTTCTTTTCAAATACCACATATGGATCCACCAGTGTCAATGCATGTGTGTTCTTTTTAGTAACAACAACGAGAGTCATTGCATGTGTGTTCTTTTCACATGCCACATATAGATCCACTAGTGTCATTGAAATGTGTGTTCTCTTTAGAGACCACACTTGGATCTACCAGTGTCATTGCATGTATGTTCTTTTCACTAACAACAACTTGAGTCATTGCATGTGTGTTCTTTTCACATACCACATATGGATCCACTAGTGTCATTGCTTGTGTGCTCTTTTCACAATCTACCTATGGATCCACCAGTGTCATTGCATGTGTGTTCTTTTTAGTAACAACAACCAGAGTCATTGAAATGTTTGTTCTTTTCACATACCACCTATGGATCCACCAGTGTCATTGCATGTGTGTTCTTTTTAGTAAAAACAACCAGAGTCATCACATGTGTGTTCTTTTCACATACCACATATGGATCCACCAGTGTCATTGAAATGTGTGTTCTCTTCAGAGACCACACATGGATCCACTAGTGTCATTGCATGTGTGTTCTTTTCACTAACAACAACTGGAATCATTGCAGGTGTGTTCTTTTCACATACCACATATGGATCCACCAGTGTCATTGCATGTGTGCTCTTTTCACAATCCACCTATGGATCCACCAGTGTCATTGCATGTGTGTTCTTTTTAGTAACAATAACCAGAGTCATTGAAATGTGTGTTCTTTTCACATACAACCTATGGATCCACCAGTGTCATTGCATTTGTGTTCTTTTTAGTAACAATAACCAGAGTCATTGCATGTGTGTTCTTTCACATACCACATATTGATCCACCAGTGTCATTGAAATGTGTGTTCTCTTTAGAGACCACACATGGATCCACCAGTGCCATTGCATGTGTGTTCTTTTCACTAACAACAACCAGAGTCATTGCATGTGTGTTCATTTCACATACCACATATGCATCCACCAGTGTCATTGCATGTGTGCTCTTTTCACAATCCACCTATGGATCCACCAGTGTCATTGCATGTGTGTTCTTTTTAGTAACAACAACCATAGTCATTGAAATGTGTGTTCTTTTCACATACCACCTATTGATCCACCAGTGTCATTGCATGTGTGTTCTTTTCAGTAACAACAACCAGAGTTATTGCATGTGTGTTCTTTTCACATACCACATATGGATCCACCAGTGTCATTGCATGTGTGTTCTTTTCACTAACAACAACCAGAGTCATTGAATGTGTGTTCTTTTCACATACCACATATGGATCCAGCAGTGTCATTGAAATGTGTGTTCTCTTTAGAGACCACACATGGATGCACCAGTGTCATTGCATGTATGTTCTTTTCACTAACAACAATTGGAGTCATTGCATGTGTGTTCTTTTCACATACCACATATGGATCCACTAGTGTCATTGCATGTGTTCTCTTTTCACAATCTACCTTTGGATCCACCAGTTTCATTGCATGTGTGTTCTTTTTAGTAACAACAACTATAGTCATTGAAATGTGTATACTTTTCACATACCACCTATGGATCCACCAGTGTCATTGCATGTGTGTTCTTTTTAGTAAAAACAACCAGAGTCATTACATGTGTGTTCTTTTCACATACCACATATGGATCCACCAGTGTCATTGAAATGTGTGTTCTCTTCAGAGACCACACATGGATCCACCAGTGTCATTGCATGTATGTCCTTTTCTCTAACAACAACTGGGAGTCATTGCATGTGTGTTCTTTTCACATACCACATATGGATCAACCAGTGTCATTTCATGTGTGCTCTTCTCACAATCCACCTATGGATCCACCAATATCATTGCATGTGTGTTCTTTTCACATACCACATATGGATCCACCAGTATCATTGCATGTGTGTTCTTTTTAGTAACAACAACCAGAGTCATTGCATGTGTGTTATTTTCACATACCACATATGGATCCACCAGTGTCATTGCATGTGTGCTCTTTTCAGAATCCACCTATGGATCCACCAGTGTCATTGCATGTGTGTTATTTTTAGTAACAACAACCAGAGTCATTGAAATGTGTGTTCTTTTCACATACCACCTATGGATCCACCAGTGTCATTGCATGTGTGTTCTTTTCAGTAACAACAACCAGAGTTATTGCATGTGTGTTCTTTTCACATACCACATATGGATCCAGCAGTATCGTTGCATGTGTGTTCTTTTTAGTATCAACAACCAGAGTCATTGCATGTGTGTTCTTTTCACATTGCACATATGGATCCACCAGTGTCATTGAAATGTGTGTTCTATTTAGAGACCACACATGGATCCACCAGTGTCATTGCATGTATGTTCTTTTCACTAACCACAACTTGAGTCATTGCATGTGTGTTCTTTTCACATACCACATATGGATCCACTAGTGTCATTGCATGTGTGCTCTTTTCACAATCTACCTTTGGATCCACCAGTGTCATCGCATGTGTGTTCTTTTTAGTAACAACAACCAGAGTCATTGAAATGTGTGTTCTTTTCACATACCACCTATGGATCCACCAGTGTCATTGCCTATGTGTTCTTTTTAGTAAAAACAACCAAAGTCATTACATGTGTGTTCTTTTCACATACCACATATGGATCCACCAGTGTCATTGAAATGTGTGTTCTCTTTAGAGACCACACATGGATCCACCAGTGTCATTGCATGTGTGTTCTTTTCACTAACAACAACGGGAGTCATTGCATGTGTGTTCTTTTCACATACCGCATATGGATCCACCAGTGTCATTACATGTGTGCTCTTTTCACAATCCACCTATGGATCCACCAGTGTCATTGCATGTGTGTTCTTTTTAGTAACAACAACCAGAGTCATTGAAATGTGTGTTCTTTTCACATACCACCTATGGATCCACCAGTGTCATTGCATGTGTGTTCTTTTCAGTAACAACAACCAGAGTTATTGCATGTGTGTTCTTTTTACATACCACATATGGATCCACCAGTGTCATTGAAATGTGTGTTCTCTTTAGAGACCACACATGGATCCACCAGTGTCATTGCATGTGTATTCTTTTCACTAACAACAACGGGAGTCATTGCATGTGTGTTCTTTTCACATACCGCATATGGATCCACCAGTGTCATTACATGTGTGCTCTTTTCACAATCCACCTATGGATCCACCAGTGTCATTGCATGTGTGTTCTTTTTAGTAACAACAACCAGAGTCATTGAAATGTGTGTTCTTTTCACATACCACCTATGGATCCACCAGTGTCATTGCATGTGTGTTCTTTTTAGTAACAATAACCAGAGTCATTGAAATGTGTGTTCTTTTCACATACAACCTATGGATCCACCAGTGTCATTGCATTTGTGTTCTTTTTAGTAACAATAACCAGAGTCATTGCATGTGTGTTCTTTCACATACCACATATTGATCCACCAGTGTCATTGAAATGTGTGTTCTCTTTAGAGACCACACATGGATCCACCAGTGCCATTGCATGTGTGTTCTTTTCACTAACAACAACCAGAGTCATTGCATGTGTGTTCATTTCACATACCACATATGCATCCACCAGTGTCATTGCATGTGTGCTCTTTTCACAATCCACCTATGGATCCACCAGTGTCATTGCATGTGTGTTCTTTTTAGTAACAACAACCATAGTCATTGAAATGTGTGTTCTTTTCACATACCACCTATGGATCCACCAGTGTCATTGCATGTGTGTTCTTTTCAGTAACAACAACCAGAGTTATTGCATGTGTGTTCTTTTCACATACCACATATGGATCCACCAGTGTCATTGCATGTGTGTTCTTTTCACTAACAACAACCAGAGTCATTGAATGTGTGTTCTTTTCACATACCACATATGGATCCAGCAGTGTCATTGAAATGTGTGTTCTCTTTAGAGACCACACATGGATGCACCAGTGTCATTGCATGTATGTTCTTTTCACTAACAACAATTGGAGTCATTGCATGTGTGTTCTTTTCACATACCACATATGGATCCACTAGTGTCATTGCATGTGTTCTCTTTTCACAATCTACCTTTGGATCCACCAGTTTCATTGCATGTGTGTTCTTTTTAGTAACAACAACTATAGTCATTGAAATGTGTATTCTTTTCACATACCACCTATGGATCCACCAGTGTCATTGCATGTGTGTTCTTTTTAGTAAAAACAACCAGAGTCATTACATGTGTGTTCTTTTCACATACCACATATGGATCCACCAGTGTCATTGAAATGTGTGTTCTCTTCAGAGACCACACATGGATCCACCAGTGTCATTGCATGTATGTCCTTTTCTCTAACAACAACTGGGAGTCATTGCATGTGTGTTCTTTTCACATACCACATATGGATCAACCAGTGTCATTTCATGTGTGCTCTTCTCACAATCCACCTATGGATCCACCAATATCATTGCATGTGTGTTCTTTTCACATACCACATATGGATCCACCAGTATCATTGCATGTGTGTTCTTTTTAGTAACAACAACCAGAGTCATTGCATGTGTGTTATTTTCACATACCACATATGGATCCACCAGTGTCATTGCATGTGTGCTCTTTTCAGAATCCACCTATGGATCCACCAGTGTCATTGCATGTGTGTTATTTTTAGTAACAACAACCAGAGTCATTGAAATGTGTGTTCTTTTCACATACCACCTATGGATCCACCAGTGTCATTGCATGTGTGTTCTTTTCAGTAACAACAACCAGAGTTATTGCATGTGTGTTCTTTTCACATACCACATATGGATCCAGCAGTATCGTTGCATGTGTGTTCTTTTTAGTATCAACAACCAGAGTCATTGCATGTGTGTTCTTTTCACATTGCACATATGGATCCACCAGTGTCATTGAAATGTGTGTTCTATTTAGAGACCACACATGGATCCACCAGTGTCATTGCATGTATGTTCTTTTCACTAACCACAACTTGAGTCATTGCATGTGTGTTCTTTTCACATACCACATATGGATCCACTAGTGTCATTGCATGTGTGCTCTTTTCACAATCTACCTTTGGATCCACCAGTGTCATCGCATGTGTGTTCTTTTTAGTAACAACAACCAGAGTCATTGAAATGTGTGTTCTTTTCACATACCACCTATGGATCCACCAGTGTCATTGCCTATGTGTTCTTTTTAGTAAAAACAACCAAAGTCATTACATGTGTGTTCTTTTCACATACCACATATGGATCCACCAGTGTCATTGAAATGTGTGTTCTCTTTAGAGACCACACATGGATCCACCAGTGTCATTGCATGTGTGTTCTTTTCACTAACAACAACGGGAGTCATTGCATGTGTGTTCTTTTCACATACCGCATATGGATCCACCAGTGTCATTACATGTGTGCTCTTTTCACAATCCACCTATGGATCCACCAGTGTCATTGCATGTGTGTTCTTTTTAGTAACAACAACCAGAGTCATTGAAATGTGTGTTCTTTTCACATACCACCTATGGATCCACCAGTGTCATTGCATGTGTGTTATTTTCAGTAACAACAACCAGAGTTATTGCATGTGTGTTCTTTTTACATACCACATATGGATCCACCAGTGTCATTGAAATGTGTGTTCTCTTTAGAGACCACACATGGATCCACCAGTGTCATTGCATGTGTATTCTTTTCACTAACAACAACGGGAGTCATTGCATGTGTGTTCTTTTCACATACCGCATATGGATCCACCAGTGTCATTACATGTGTGCTCTTTTCACAATCCACCTATGGATCCACCAGTGTCATTGCATGTGTGTTCTTTTTAGTAACAACAACCAGAGTCATTGAAATGTGTGTTCTTTTCACATACCACCTATGGATCCACCAGTGTCATTGCATGTGTGTTCTTTTTAGTAACAATAACCAGAGTCATTGAAATGTGTGTTCTTTTCACATACAACCTATGGATCCACCAGTGTCATTGCATTTGTGTTCTTTTTAGTAACAATAACCAGAGTCATTGCATGTGTGTTCTTTCACATACCACATATTGATCCACCAGTGTCATTGAAATGTGTGTTCTCTTTAGAGACCACACATGGATCCACCAGTGCCATTGCATGTGTGTTCTTTTCACTAACAACAACCAGAGTCATTGCATGTGTGTTCATTTCACATACCACATATGCATCCACCAGTGTCATTGCATGTGTGCTCTTTTCACAATCCACCTATGGATCCACCAGTGTCATTGCATGTGTGTTCTTTTTAGTAACAACAACCATAGTCATTGAAATGTGTGTTCTTTTCACATACCACCTATGGATCCACCAGTGTCATTGCATGTGTGTTCTTTTCAGTAACAACAACCAGAGTTATTGCATGTGTGTTCTTTTCACATACCACATATGGATCCACCAGTGTCATTGCATGTGTGTTCTTTTCACTAACAACAACCAGAGTCATTGAATGTGTGTTCTTTTCACATACCACATATGGATCCAGCAGTGTCATTGAAATGTGTGTTCTCTTTAGAGACCACACATGGATGCACCAGTGTCATTGCATGTATGTTCTTTTCACTAACAACAATTGGAGTCATTGCATGTGTGTTCTTTTCACATACCACATATGGATCCACTAGTGTCATTGCATGTGTTCTCTTTTCACAATCTACCTTTGGATCCACCAGTTTCATTGCATGTGTGTTCTTTTTAGTAACAACAACTATAGTCATTGAAATGTGTATTCTTTTCACATACCACCTATGGATCCACCAGTGTCATTGCATGTGTGTTCTTTTTAGTAAAAACAACCAGAGTCATTACATGTGTGTTCTTTTCACATACCACATATGGATCCACCAGTGTCATTGAAATGTGTGTTCTCTTCAGAGACCACACATGGATCCACCAGTGTCATTGCATGTATATCCTTTTCTCTAACAACAACTGGGAGTCATTGCATGTGTGTTCTTTTCACATACCACATATGGATCAACCAGTGTCATTTCATGTGTGCTCTTCTCACAATCCACCTATGGATCCACCAATGTCATTGCATGTGTGTTCTTTTCACATACCACATATGGATCCACCAGTATCATTGCAGGTGTGTTCTTTTTAGTAACAACAACCAGAGTCATTGCATGTGTGTTATTTTCACATACCACATATGGATCCACCAGTGTCATTGCATGTGTGCTCTTTTCAGAATCCACCTATGGATCCACCAGTGTCATTGCATGTGTGTTATTTTTAGTAACAACAACCAGAGTCATTGAAATGTGTGTTCTTTTCACATACCACCTATGGATCCACCAGTGTCATTGCATGTGTGTTCTTTTCAGTAACAACAACCAGAGTTATTGCATGTGTGTTCTTTTCACATACCACATATGGATCCAGCAGTATCGTTGCATGTGTGTTCTTTTTAGTATCAACAACCAGAGTCATTGCATGTGTGTTCTTTTCACATTGCACATATGGATCCACCAGTGTCATTGAAATGTGTGTTATCTTTAGAGACCACACATGGATCCACCAGTGTCATTGCATGTATGTTCTTTTCACTAACAACAACTTGAGTCATTGCATGTGTGTTCTTTTCACATACCACATATGGATCCACTAGTGTCATTGCATGTGTGCTCTTTTCACAATCTACCTTTGGATCCACCAGTGTCATCGCATGTGTGTTCTTTTTAGTAACAACAACTAGAGTCATTGAAATGTGTGTTCTTTTCACATACCACCTATGGATCCACCAGTGTCATTGCCTGTGTGTTCTTTTTAGTAAAAACAACCAGAGTCATTACATGTGTGTTCTTTTCACATACCACATATGGATCCACCAGTGTCATTGAAATATGTGTTCTCTTTAGAGACCACACATGGATCCACCAGTGTCATTGCATGTGTGTTCTTTTCACTAACAACAACGGGAGTCATTGCATGTGTGTTCTTTTCACATACCGCATATGGATCCACCAGTGTCATTACATGTGTGCTCTTTTCACAATCCACCTATGGATCCACCAGTGTCATTGCATGTGTGTTCTTTTTAGTAACAACAACCAGAGTCATTGAAATGTGTGTTCTTTTCACATACCACCTATGGATCCACCAGTGTCATTGCATGTGTGTTCTTTTCAGTAACAACAACCAGAGTTATTGCATGTGTGTTCTTTTTACATACCACATATGGATCCACCAGTGTCATTGAAATGTGTGTTCTCTTTAGAGACCACACATGGATCCACCAGTGTCATTGCATGTGTATTGTTTTCACTAACAACAACGGGAGTCATTGCATGTGTGTTCTTTTCACATACCGCATATGGATCCACCAGTGTCATTACATGTGTGCTCTTTTCACAATCCACCTATGGATCCACCAGTGTCATTGCATGTGTGTTCTTTTTAGTAACAACAACCAGAGTCATTGAAATGTGTGTTCTTTTCACATACCACCTATGGATCCACCAGTGTCATTGCATGTGTGTTCTTTTCAGTAACAACAACCAGAGTTATTGCATGTGTGTTCTTTTTACATACCACATATGGATCCAACAGTATCGTTGCATGTGTGTTCTTTTTAGTATCAACAACCAGAGTCATTGCATGGGTGTTCTTTTCACATACCACATATGGATCCAGAAGTTTCATTGAAATGTGTGTTCTCTTTAGAGACCACACATGGATCCACCAGTGTCATTGCATGTATGTTCTTTTCACTAACAACAATTGGAGTCATTGCATGTGTGTTCTTTTCACATACCACATATGGATCCACTAGTGTCATTGCATGTGTGCTGTTTTCACAATCTACCTATGGATCCACCAGTGTCATTGCATGTGTGTTCTTTTTAGTAACAACAACCAGAGTCATTGAAATATGTGTTCTTTTCACATACCACCTATGGATCCACTAGTGTCATTGCATGTGTGTTCTTTTTAGTAAAAACAACCAGAGTCATTACATGTGTGTTCTTTTCACATACCACATGTGGATCCACTAGTGTCATTGAAATGTGTGTTCTCTTCAGAGACCACACATAGATCCACTAGTGTCATTGCATGTATGTCCTTTTCACTAACAACAACTAAAGTCATTGCATGTGTGTTCTTTTCACATACCACATATGGATCAACCAGTGTCATTTCATGTGTGCCCTTCTCACAATCCACCTATGGATCCACCAGTGTCATTGCATGTGTGTTCTTTTTACTAAGAAGAACCAGAGTCATTGCATGTGTGTTCTTTTCACATACCACATATGGATCCACTAGTGTCATTGAAATGTGTGTTCTCTTCAGAGACCACACATGGATCCACCAGTGTCATTGCATGTGTGTTCTTTTCACTAACAACAACTGGAGTCATTCCATGTGTGTTCTTTTCACATACCACGTATGGATCCACCAGTGTCATTGCATGTGTGCTCTATTCACAATCCACCTATGGATCCACCAGTGTCATTGCATGTGTGTTCTTTTTAGTAACAACAACCAGAGTCATTGAAATGTGTGTTCTTTTCACATACCACCTATGGATCCACCAGTGTCATTGCATGTTTGTTCTTTTTAGTAACAACAACCAGAGTCATTGCATGTGTGTTCTTTTCACATACCACATATTGATCCACAAGTGTCATTGAAATGTGTGTTCTCCTGAGAGACCACACATGGATCCACCAGTGTCATTGCATATGTGTTCTTTTCACTAACAACAACTAGAGTCATTGCAAGTGTGTTCTTTTCACATACCACATACGGATCCACCAGTGTCATTGCATGTGTGCTCTTTTCACAATCCACCTATGGATCCACCAGTGTCATTGCATGTGTGTTCTTTTTAGTAACAACAACCAGAGTCATTGAAATGTGTGTTCTTTTCACATACCACCGATGGATCCACCAGTGTCATTGCATGTGTGTTCTTTTTAGTAATAACAACCAGAGTCATTGCATGTGTGTTCTTTTCACATACCACATATGGATCCACCAGTATCATTGCATGTGTGTTCTTTTTAGTAACAACATCCAGAGTCATTGCATGTGCGTTCTTTTCACATACCACATATGGATCCACCAGTTTCATTGCATGTGTGCTCTTTTCAGAATGCACCTATGGATCCACCAGTTTCATTGCATGTGTGTTCTTTTTAGTAACAACAACCAGAGTCATTGAAATGTGTGTTCTTTTCACATACCACCTATGGATCCACCAGTGTCATTGCATGTGTGTTCTTTTTAGTAACAACAACTAGAGTCGTTGAAATGTGTTTTCTTTTTAGTAACAACAACTAGAGTCATTGAAATGTGTGTTCTTTTCA
The DNA here is from genome assembly GCA_916181665.1 of Avena sativa. Taxonomy (NCBI): domain Eukaryota; kingdom Viridiplantae; phylum Streptophyta; class Magnoliopsida; order Poales; family Poaceae; genus Avena; species Avena sativa. The sequence goes on from OV702291.1 coordinate 356,254,199, forward strand.
AATACCACATATGGATCCACCAGTGTCAATGCATGTGTGTTCTTTTTAGTAACAACAACCAGAGTCATTGCATGTATGTTCTTTTCACATGCCACATATAGATCCACTAGTGTCATTGAAATGTGTGTTCTCTTTAGAGACCACACTTGGATCTACCAGTGTCATTGCATGTATGTTCTTTTCACTAACAACAACTTGAGTCATTGCATGTGTGTTCTTTTCACATACCACATATGGATCCACTAGTGTCATTGCATGTGTGCTCTTTTCACAATCTACCTATGGATCCACCAGTGTCATTGCATGTGTGTTCTTTTTAGTAACAACAACCAGAGTCATTGAAATGTGTGTTCTTTTCACATACCACCTATGGATCCACCAGTGTCATTGCATGTGTGTTCTTTTTAGTAAAAACAACCAGAGTCATCACATGTGTGTTCTTTTCACATACCACATATGGATCCACCAGTGTCATTGAAATGTGTGTTCTCTTCAGAGACCACACATGGATCCACTAGTGTCATTGCATGTGTGTTCTTTTCACTAACAACAACTGGAGTCATTGCATGTGTGTTCTTTTCACATACCACATATGGATCAACCAGTGTCATTTCATGTGTGCCCTTCTCACAATCCACCTATGGATCCACCAGTGTCATTGCATGTGTGTTCTTTTTACTAAGAAGAACCAGAGTCATTGCATGTGTGTTCTTTTCACATACCACATATGGATCCACTAGTGTCATTGAAATGTGTGTTCTCTTCAGAGACCACACATGGATCCACCAGTGTCATTGCATGTGTGTTCTTGTCACTAACAACAACTGGAGTCATTCCATGTGTGTTCTTTTCACATACCACATATGGATCCACCAGTGTCATTGCATGTGTGCTCTATTCACAATCCACCTATGGATCCACCAGTGTCATTGCATGTGTGTTCTTTTTAGTAACAACAACCAGAGTCATTGAAATGTGTGTTCTTTTCACATACCACCTATGGATCCACCAGTGTCATTGCATGTGTGTTCTTTTTAGTAACAACAACCAGAGTCATTGCATGTGTGTTCTTTTCACATACCACATATTTATCCACAAGTGTCATTGAAATGTGTGTTCTCCTTAGAGACCACACATGGATCCACCAGTGTCATTGCATATGTGTTCTTTTCACTAACAACAACTAGAGTCATTGCAAGTGTGTTCTTTTCACATACCACATACGGATCCACCAGTGTCATTACATGTGTGCTCTTTTCACAATCCACCTATGGATCCACCAGTGTCATTGCATGTGTGTTCTTTTTAGTAACAACAACCAGAGTCATTGAAATGTGTGTTCTTTTCACATACCACCGATGGATCCACCAGTGTCATTGCATGTGTGTTCTTTTTAGTAATAACAACCAGAGTCATTGCATGTGTGTTCTTTTCACATACCACATATGGATCCACCAGTATCATTGCATGTGTGTTCTTTTTAGTAACAACAACCAGAGTCATTGCATGTGTGTTCTTTTCACATACCACATATGGATCCACCAGTGTCATTGCATGTGTGCTCTTTTCAGAATCCACCTATGGATCCACCAGTGTCATTGCATGTGTGTTCTTTTTAGTAACAACAACCAGAGTCATTGAAATGTGTGTTCTTTTCACATACCACCTATGGATCCACCAGTGTCATTGCATGTGTGTTCTTTTTAGTAACAACAACTAGAGCCATTGAAATGTGTTTTCTTTTTAGTAACAACAACTAGAGTCATTGAAATGTGTGTTCTTTTCAAATACCACATATGGATCCACCAGTGTCAATGCATGTGTGTTCTTTTTAGTAACAACAACCAGAGTCATTGCATGTGTGTTCTTTTCACATGCCACATATAGATCCACTAGTTTCATTGAAATGTGTGTTCTCTTTAGAGACCACACTTGGATCTACCAGTGTCATTGCATGTATGTTCTTTTCACTAACAACAACTTGAGTCATTGCATGTGTGTTCTTTTCACATACCACATATGGATCCACTAGTGTCATTGCATGTGTGCTCTTTTCACAATCTACCTATGGATCCACCAGTGTCATTGCATGGGTGTTCTTTTTAGTAACAACAACCAGAGTCATTGAAATGTGTGTTCTTTTCACATACCACCTATGGATCCACCAGTGTCATTGCATGTGTGTTCTTTTTAGTAAAAACAACCAGAGTCATCACATGTGTGTTCTTTTCACATACCACATATGGATCCACCAGTGTCATTGAAATGTGTGTTCTCTTCAGAGACCACACATGGATCCACTAGTGTCATTGCATGTGTGTTCTTTTCACTAACAACAACTGGAGTCATTGCATGTGTGTTCTTTTCACATACCACATATGGATCAACCAGTGTCATTTCATGTGTGCCCTTCTCACAATCCACCTATGGATCCACCGGTGTCATTGCATGTGTGTTCTTTTTACTAAGAAGAACCAGAGTCATTGCATGTGTGTTCTTTTCACATACCACATATGGATCCACTAGTGTCATTGAAATGTGTGTTCTCTTCAGAGACCACACATGGATCCACCAGTGTCATTGCATGTGTGTTCTTGTCACTAACAACAACTGGAGTCATTCCATGTGTGTTCTTTTCACATACCACATATGGATCCACCAGTGTCATTGCATGTGTGCTCTTTCACAATCCACCTATGGATCCACCAGTCTCATTGCATGTGTGTTCTTTTTAGTAACAACAACCAGAGTCATTGAAATGTGTGTTCTTTTCACATACCACCTATGGATCCACCAGTGTCATTGCATGTGTGTTCTTTTTAGTAACAACAACCAGAGTCATTGCATGTGTGTTCTTTTCACATACCACATATTTATCCACAAGTGTCATTGAAATGTGTGTTCTCCTTAGAGACCACACATGGATCCACCAGTGTCATTGCATATGTGTTCTTTTCACTAACAACAACTAGAGTCATTGCAAGTGTGTTCTTTTCACATACCACATACGGATCCACCAGTGTCATTACATGTGTGCTCTTTTCACAATCCACCTATGGATCCACCAGTGTCATTGCATATGTGTTCTTTTTAGTAACAACAACCAGATTCATTGAAATGTGTGTTCTTTTCACATACCACCGATGGATCCACCAGTGTCATTGCATGTGTGTTCTTTTTAGTAATAACAACCAGAGTCATTGCATGTGTGTTCTTTTCACATACCACATATGGATCCACCAGTATCATTGCATGTGTGTTCTTTTTAGTAACAACAACAAGAGTCATTGCATGTGTGTTCTTTTCACATACCACAGATGGATCCACCAGTGTCATTGCATGTGTGCTCTTTTCAGAATCTACCTATGGATCCACCAGTGTCATTGCATGTGTGTTCTTTTTAGTAACAACAACCAGAGTCATTGAAATGTGTGTTCTTTTCACAGACCACCTATGGATCCACCAGTGTCATTGCATGTGTGTTCTTTTTAGTAAAAACAACCAGAGTCATCACATGTGTGTTCTTTTCACATACCACATATGGATCCACCAGTGTCATTGAAATGTGTGTTCTCTTCAGAGACCACACATGGATCCACTAGTGTCATTGCCTGTGTGTTCTTTTCACTAACAACAACTGGAGTCATTGCATGTGTGTTCTTTTCACATACCACATATGGATCCACCAGTGTCATTGCATGTGTGCTCTTTTCACAATCCACCTATGGATCCAGCAGTGTCATTGCATGTGTGTTCTTTTTAGTAACAACAACCAGAGTCATTGAAATGTGTGTTCTTTTCACATACAACCTATGGATCCACCAGTGTCATTGCATTTGTGTTCTTTTTAGTAACAATAACCAGAGTCATTGCATGTGTGTTCTTTCACATACCACATATTGATCCACCAGTGTCATTGAAATGTGTGTTCTCTTTAGAGACCACACATGGATCCACCAGTGCCATTGCATGTGTGTTCTTTTCACTAACAACAACCAGAGTCATTGCATGTGTGCTCATTTCACATACCACATATGCATCCAAAAGTGTCATTGCATGTGTGCTCTTTTCAAATTCCACCTATGGATCCACCAGTGTCATTGCATGTGTGTTCTTTTTAGTAACAACAACCAGAGTCATTGAAATGTGTGTTCTTTTCACATACCACCTATGGATCCACCAGTGTCATTGCATGTGTGTTCTTTTTAGTAAAAACAACCAGAGTCATCACATGTGTGTTCTTTTCACATACCACATATGGATCCACCAGTGTCATTGAAATGTGTGTTCTCTTCAGAGACCACACATGGATCCACTAGTGTCATTGCATGTGTGTTCTTTTCACTAACAACAACTGGAGTCATTGCATGTGTGTTCTTTTCACATACCACATATGGATCAACCAGTGTCATTTCATGTGTGCCCTTCTCACAATCCACCTATGGATCCACCGGTGTCATTGCATGTGTGTTCTTTTTACTAAGAAGAACCAGAGTCATTGCATGTGTGTTCTTTTCACATACCACATATGGATCCACTAGTGTCATTGAAATGTGTGTTCTCTTCAGAGACCACACATGGATCCACCAGTGTCATTGCATGTGTGTTCTTGTCACTAACAACAACTGGAGTCATTCCATGTGTGTTCTTTTCACATACCACATATGGATCCACCAGTGTCATTGCATGTGTGGTCTTTCACAATCCACCTATGGATCCACCAGTCTCATTGCATGTGTGTTCTTTTTAGTAACAACAACCAGAGTCATTGAAATGTGTGTTCTTTTCACATACCACCTATGGATCCACCAGTGTCATTGCATGTGTGTTCTTTTTAGTAACAACAACCAGAGTCATTGCATGTGTGTTCTTTTCACATACCACATATTTATCCACAAGTGTCATTGAAATGTGTGTTCTCCTTAGAGACCACGCATGGATCCACCAGTGTCATTGCATATGTGTTCTTTTCACTAACAACAACTAGAGTCATTGCAAGTGTGTTCTTTTCACATACCACATACGGATCCACCAGTGTCATTACATGTGTGCTCTTTTCACAATCCACCTATGGATCCACCAGTGTCATTGCATATGTGTTCTTTTTAGTAACAACAACCAGAGTCATTGAAATGTGTGTTCTTTTCACATACCACCGATGGATCCACCAGTGTCATTGCATGTGTGTTCTTTTTAGTAATAACAACCAGAGTCATTCCATGTGTGTTCTTTTCACATACCACATATGGATCCACCAGTATCATTGCATGTGTGTTCTTTTTAGTAACAACAACAAGAGTCATTGCATGTGTGTTCTTTTCACATACCACAGATGGATCCACCAGTGTCATTGCATGTGTGCTCTTTTCAGAATCTACCTATGGATCCACCAGTGTCATTGCATGTGTGTTCTTTTTAGTAACAACAACCAGAGTCATTGAAATGTGTGTTCTTTTCACAGACCACCTATGGATCCACCAGTGTCATTGCATGTGTGTTCTTTTTAGTAAAAACAACCAGAGTCATCACATGTGTGTTCTTTTCACATACCACATATGGATCCACCAGTGTCATTGAAATGTGTGTTCTCTTCAGAGACCACACATGGATCCACTAGTGTCATTGCCTGTGTGTTCTTTTCACTAACAACAACTGGAGTCATTGCATGTGTGTTCTTTTCACATACCACATATGGATCCACCAGTGTCATTGCATGTGTGCTCTTTTCACAATCCACCTATGGATCCAGCAGTGTCATTGCATGTGTGTTCTTTTTAGTAACAACAACCAGAGTCATTGAAATGTGTGTTCTTTTCACATACAACCTATGGATCCACCAGTGTCATTGCATTTGTGTTCTTTTTAGTAACAATAACCAGAGTCATTGCATGTGTGTTCTTTCACATACCACATATTGATCCACCAGTGTCATTGAAATGTGTGTTCTCTTTAGAGACCACACATGGATCCACCAGTGCCATTGCATGTGTGTTCTTTTCACTAACAACAACCAGAGTCATTGCATGTGTGCTCATTTCACATACCACATATGCATCCAAAAGTGTCATTGCATGTGTGCTCTTTTCAAATTCCACCTATGGATCCACCAGTGTCATTGCATGTGTGTTCTTTTTAGTAACAACAACCAGAGTCATTGAAATGTGTGTTCTTTTCACATACCACCTATGGATCCACCAGTGTCATTGCATGTGTGTTCTTTTTAGTAAAAACAACCAGAGTCATCACATGTGTGTTCTTTTCACATACCACATATGGATCCACCAGTGTCATTGAAATGTGTGTTCTCTTCAGAGACCACACATGGATCCACTAGTGTCATTGCATGTGTGTTCTTTTCACTAACAACAACTGGAGTCATTGCATGTGTGTTCTTTTCACATACCACATATGGATCAACCAGTGTCATTTCATGTGTGCCCTTCTCACAATCCACCTATGGATCCACCGGTGTCATTGCATGTGTGTTCTTTTTACTAAGAAGAACCAGAGTCATTGCATGTGTGTTCTTTTCACATACCACATATGGATCCACTAGTGTCATTGAAATGTGTGTTCTCTTCAGAGACCACACATGGATCCACCAGTGTCATTGCATGTGTGTTCTTGTCACTAACAACAACTGGAGTCATTCCATGTGTGTTCTTTTCACATACCACATATGGATCCACCAGTGTCATTGCATGTGTGCTCTTTCACAATCCACCTATGGATCCACCAGTCTCATTGCATGTGTGTTCTTTTTAGTAACAACAACCAGAGTCATTGAAATGTGTGTTCTTTTCACATACCACCTATGGATCCACCAGTGTCATTGCATGTGTGTTCTTTTTAGTAACAACAACCAGAGTCATTGCATGTGTGTTCTTTTCACATACCACATATTTATCCACAAGTGTCATTGAAATGTGTGTTCTCCTTAGAGACCACACATGGATCCACCAGTGTCATTGCATATGTGTTCTTTTCACTAACAACAACTAGAGTCATTGCAAGTGTGTTCTTTTCACATACCACATACGGATCCACCAGTGTCATTACATGTGTGCTCTTTTCACAATCCACCTATGGATCCACCAGTGTCATTGCATATGTGTTCTTTTTAGTAACAACAACCAGAGTCATTGAAATGTGTGTTCTTTTCACATACCACCGATGGATCCACCAGTGTCATTGCATGTGTGTTCTTTTTAGTAATAACAACCAGAGTCATTGCATGTGTGTTCTTTTCACATACCACATATGGATCCACCAGTATCATTGCATGTGTGTTCTTTTTAGTAACAACAACAAGAGTCATTGCATGTGTGTTCTTTTCACATACCACAGATGGATCCACCAGTGTCATTGCATGTGTGCTCTTTTCAGAATCTACCTATGGATCCACCAGTGTCATTGCATGTGTGTTCTTTTTAGTAACAACAACCAGAGTCATTGAAATGTGTGTTCTTTTCACAGACCACCTATGGATCCACCAGTGTCATTGCATGTGTGTTCTTTTTAGTAAAAACAACCAGAGTCATCACATGTGTGTTCTTTTCACATACCACATATGGATCCACCAGTGTCATTGAAATGTGTGTTCTCTTCAGAGACCACACATGGATCCACTAGTGTCATTGCCTGTGTGTTCTTTTCACTAACAACAACTGGAGTCATTGCATGTGTGTTCTTTTCACATACCACATATGGATCCACCAGTGTCATTGCATGTGTGCTCTTTTCACAATCCACCTATGGATCCAGCAGTGTCATTGCATGTGTGTTCTTTTTAGTAACAACAACCAGAGTCATTGAAATGTGTGTTCTTTTCACATACAACCTATGGATCCACCAGTGTCATTGCATTTGTGTTCTTTTTAGTAACAATAACCAGAGTCATTGCATGTGTGTTCTTTCACATACCACATATTGATCCACCAGTGTCATTGAAATGTGTGTTCTCTTTAGAGACCACACATGGATCCACCAGTGCCATTGCATGTGTGTTCTTTTCACTAACAACAACCAGAGTCATTGCATGTGTGCTCATTTCACATACCACATATGCATCCAAAAGTGTCATTGCATGTGTGCTCTTTTCAAATTCCACCTATGGATCCACCAGTGTCATTGCATGTGTGTTCTTTTTAGTAACAACAACCAGAGTCATTGAAATGTGTGTTCTTTTCACATACCACCTATGGATCCACTAGTGTCATTGCATGTGTGTTCTTTTCAGTAACAACAACCAGAGTTATTGCATGTGTGTTCTTTTCACATACCACATATGGATCCAACAGTATCATTGCATGTGTGTTCTTTTTAGTATCAACAACCAGAGTCATTGCATGTGTGCTCTTTTCACATACCACATATGGATCCAGCAGTGTCATTGAAATATGTGTTCTCTTTAGAGACCACACATGGATCCACCAGTGTCATTGCATGTATGTTCTTTTCACTAACCACAACTTGAGTCATTGCATGTGTGTTCTTTTCACATACCACATATGGATCCACTAGTGTCATTGCATGTGTGCTCTTTTCACAATCTACCTTTGGATCCACCAGTGTCATTGCATGTGTGTTCTTTTTAGTAACAACAACCAAAGTCATTGAAATGTGTGTTCTTTTCACATACCACCTATGGATCCACTAGTGTCATTGCATGTGTGTTCTTTTTAGTAACAACAACTAGAGTCATTGAAATGTGTGTTCTTTTTAGTCACAACAACTAGAGTCATTGAAATGTGTGTTCTTTTCAAATACCACATATGGATCCACCAGTGTCAATGCATGTGTGTTCTTTTTAGTAACAACAACCAGAGTCATTGCATGTGTGTTCTTTTCAGATACCACATATAGATCCACTAGTGTCATTGAAATGTGTGTTCTCTTTAGAGACCACACTTGGATCTACCAGTGTCATTGCATGTATGTTCTTTTCACTAACAACAACTTGAGTCATTGCATGTGTGTTCTTTTCACATACCACATATGGATCCACTAGTGTCATTGCATGTGTGCTCTTGTCACAATCTACCTATGGATCCACCAGTGTCATGGCATTGGGTGTTCTTTTTAGTAACAACAACCAGAGTCATTGAAATGTGTGTTCTTTTCACATACCACCTATGGATCCACCAGTGTCATTGCATGTGTGTTCTTTTTAGTAAAAACAACCAGAGCCATCACATGTGTGTTCTTTTCACATACCACATATGGATCCAGCAGTGTCATTAAAATGTGTGTTCTCTTCAGAGACCACACATGGATCCACCAGTGTCATTGCATGTGTGTTCTTTTCACTAACAACAACTGGAGTCATTGCATGTGTGTTCTTTTCACATACCACATATGGATCCACCAGTGTCATTGCATGTGTCCTCTTTTCACAATCCACCTATGGATCCACCAGTGTCATTGCATGTGTGTTCTTTTTAGTAACAACAACCAGAGTGATTGAAATGTGTGTTCTTTTCACATACCACCTATGGATCCCCAATGTCATTGCATTTGTGTTCTTTTTAGTAACAATAACCAGAGTCATTGCATGTGTGTTCTTTCACATACCACATATTGATCCACCAGTGTCATTGAAATGTGTGTTCTCTTTAGAGACCACACATGGATCCACCAGTGCCATTGCATGTGTGTTCTTTTCACTAACAACAACCAGAGTCATTGCATGTGTGTTCATTTCACATACCACATATGCATCCACCAGTGTCATTGCATGTGTGCTCTTTTCACAATCCACCTATAGATCCACCAGTGTCATTGCATGTGTGTTCTTTTTAATAACAACCAGAGTCATTGAAATGTGTGTTCTTTTCACATACCACCTATGGATCCACCAGTGTCATTGCATGTGTGTTCTTTTCAGTAACAACAATCAGAGTTATTGCATGTGTGTTCTTTTCACATACCACATATGGATCCAACAGTATCATTGCATGTGTGTTCTTTTTAGTATCAACAACTAGAGTCATTGCATGTGTGTTCTTTTCACATACCACATATGGATCCAGCAGTGTCATTGAAATGTGTGTTCTCTTTAGAGACCACACATGGATCCACCAGTGTCATTGCATGTATGTTCTTTTCACTAACAACAATTGGAGTCATTGCATGTGTGTTCTTTTCACATACCATATATGGATCCACTAGTGTCATTGCATGTGTTCTCTTTTCACAATCTACCTTTGGATCCACCAGTTTCATTGCATGTGTGTTCTTTTTAGTAACAACAACTAGAGTCATTAAAATGTGTGTTGTTTTCACATACCACCTATGGATCCACCAGTGTCATTGCATGTGTGTTCTTTTTAGTAAAAACAACCAGAGTCATTACATGTGTGTTCTTTTCACATACCACATATGGATCCACCAGTGTCATTGAAATGTGTGTTCTCTTCAGAGACCACACATGGATCCACCAGTGTCATTGCATGTATGTCCTTTTCACTAACAACAACTGGGAGTCATTGCACGTGTGTTCTTTTCACATACCACATATGGATCAACCATTGTCATTTAATGTGTGCTCTTCTCACAATCCACCTATGGATCCACCAGTGTCATTGCATGTGTATTCTTTTTACTAAAAAGAACCAGAGTCATTGCATGTGATTTCTTTTCACATACCACATATGGATCCACCAGTGTCATTGAAATGTGTGTTCTCATTAGAGAACACACATGGATCCACCTATGTCATTGGATGTGTGTTCTTTTCACTAACAACAACTGGAGTCATTGCATGTGTGTTCTTTTCACATACCACATATGGATCCACCAGTGCCATTGCATTTGTGCTCTTTTCACAATCCACCTATGGATCCACCAGTGTCATTGCATGTGTGTTCTTTTTAGTAACAACAACCAGAGTCATTGAAGTTTGTGTTCTTTTCACATACCACCTATGGATCCACCAGTGTCATTGCATGTGTGTTGTTTTTAGTAACAACAACCAGAGTCATTGCATGTGTGTTCTTTTGACATACCACATATTGATCCAGTACTGTCATTGAAATGTGTGTTCTCTTTAGAGACCACACATGGATCCACCAGTGTCATTGCATGTGTGTTCTTTTCACGAACAAGAACCAGAGTCAGTGCATGTGTGTTCTTTTCACATACCACATATGGATCCACCAGTGTCATTGCATGTGTGCTCTTTTCACAATTCACCTATGGATCCACCAGTGTCATTGTATGTGTGTTCTTTTTAGTAACAACAACGAGAGTCATTGAAATGTGTGTTCTTTTCACATACCACCTATGGATCCACTAGTGTCATTGCATGTGTGTTCTTTTTAGTAAAAACAACCAGAGTCATTGCATGTGTGTTCTTTTTAGTAAAAACAACCAGAGTCATTGCATGTGTGTTCTTTTCACATACCACATATGGATCCACCAGTATCATTGCATCTGTGTTCTTTTTACTAACAACAACCAGAGTCATTGCATGTGTGTTCTTTTCACATACCACATATGGATCCACCAGTGTCATTGAAATGTGTGTTCTCTTTAGAGACCACACATGGATCCACCAGTGTCATTGCATGTATGGTCTTTTCACAGATCACATATTTGATCCACTAGTGTCATTGCATGTGTGCTCTTTTCACAATCTACCTATGGATCCACCAGTGTCATTGCATGTGTGTTCTTTTTAGTAACAACAACCAGAGTCACTGATATGTGTGTTCTTTTCACATACCACCTATGGATCCACCAGTGTCATTGCATGTGTGTTCTTTTTTGTAAAAACAACCAGAGTCATTGGATGTGTATTCTTTTCACATACCACATATGGATCCACCAGTGTCATTTAAATATGTGTTCTCTTCGGAGCCACACATGGATCCACCAGTGTCATTGCATGTGTGTTCTTTTCACTAACAACAACCAGAGTCATTGCATGTGTGTTCTTTTCACATACCACATATGGATCTACCAGTGTCATTGCATGTGTGCTCTTTTCACAATCCACCTATGTATCCTCCAGTGTCATTACATGTGTGTTCTTTTTAGTAACAAGAACCAGAGTCATTGAAATGTGTGTTCTTTTCACATACCACCTACGGATCCACGAGTGTCATTGGATGTGTGATCTTTTTACTAAAAACAACCAGAGTCATTACATGTGTGTTCTTTTCACATACCACATATGGATCCACCAGTGTCATTGAAATGTGTGTTCTCATCGGAGACCACATATGGATCCACCAGTGTCATTGCATGTGTGTTCTTTTCACTAACAACAACCAGAGTCATTGGATGTGTGTTGTTTTCACATACCACATATGGATCCACCAGTGTCATTGCATGTGTGCTCTTTTCACAATCCACCTATAGATCCACCAGTGTCATTGCATGTGTCTTCTTTTTACTAAAAACAAACAAAGTCATTGCATGTGTGTTCTTTTCACATACCACATATGGATCCACCAGTGTCATTGCATGTGTGCTCTTTTCACAATCCACCTATGGATCCACCAGTGTCATTGGATGTGTGTTCTTTTTACTAATAACCGGAGTCATTGAAATGTCTGTTCTTTTCACATACGACCTATGGACCCACCAGTGTCATTGCATGTGTGTTCTTTTTAGTAACAACAACCAGAGTCATTGCATGTGTGTTCTTTTCACATACCACATATAGATCCACTAGTGTCATTGAAATGTGTGTTTCTTCATAGACCACACATGGATCCACTAGTGTCATTGCATGTATGTTCTTTTCACTAACAACAACTGGAGTCATTACATGTGTGTCCTTTTCACATACCACATATGGATCCACCAGTTTCATTGCATGTGTGCTCTTTTCACAATCCACCTATGGATCCACCAGTGTCATTGCATGTGTGTTCTTTTTAGCAACAACAACCAGAGTCATTGAAATGTGTGTTCTTTTCACGTACCACGTATGGATCCACCAGTGTCATTGCATGTGTGTTCTTTTAGTAAAAACAACCAGAGTCATTACATGTGTGTTCTTTTCACATACCACATATGGATCCACCAGTGTCATTGAAATGTGTGTTCTCTTCAGAGACCAGAGATGGATCCACCAGTGTCATTGCATGTATGTTCTTTTCACAATCCACCTATGGATCCACTAGTGTCATTGCATGTGTGTTCTTTTTACTAAAAACAACCAAAGTCATTGGATGTGTGTTCTTTTCACATACCACATATGGATCCACCAGTGTCATTGCATGTGTGCTCTTTTCACAATCCACCTATGGATCCACTAGTGTCATTGCATGTGTGTTCTTTTTACTAAAAACAACCAAAGTCATTGCTTGTGTGTTCTTTTCACATACCACATATAGATCCACCAGTGTCATTGAAATGTGTGTTCTCTTGAGAGACCACACATGGATTCACCAGTGTCATTGCTTGTGTGTTATTTTCAGTAACAACAACTAGAGTCGTTGCATGTGTGTTCTTTTCACATACCACATATGGATCCACCAGTGTCATTGCATGTGTGCTCTTTTCACAATCCACCTATGGATCCACCAGTGTCATTGGATGTGTGTTCTTTTTACTAATAACTAGAGTCATTGAAATGTCTGTTCTTTTCATATACCACCTATGGATCCACCAGTGTCATTGCATGTGTGTTCTTTTTAGTAGAAACAACCAGAGTCATTGCATGTGTGTTCTTTTCACATACCACATATAGATCCACTAGTGTCATTGAAATGTGTGTTTCTTCAGAGACCACACATGGATCCACTAGTGTCATTGCATGTATGTTATTTTCACAAACAACAACTGGAGTCAATGCATGTGTGTCCTATTCACATACCACATATGGATCCACCAGTGTCGTTGCATGTGTGCTCTTTTCACAATCCACCTATGGATCCACCAGTGGCATTGCATGTGTGTTCTTTTTAGTAACAACAACCAGAGTCATTGAAATGTGTGTTCTTTTCACATACCACCTATGGATCCACCAGTGTCATTGCATGTGTGTTCTTTTTAGTAACAATAACTAGAGTCATTGCATGTGTGTTCTTTTCACATACCACATATTGATCCACCAGTGTCATTGAAATGTGTGTTCTCTTTAGAGACCACACATGGATCCACCAGTGTCATTGCATGTGTGTTCTTTTCACTAACAACAACCAGAGTCATTGCATGCGTGTTCTTTTCACATACCACATATGCATCCACCAGTGTCATTGCATGTGTGCTCTTTTCACAATCTACCTATGGATCCACCAGTGTCATTGCATGTGTGTTCTTTTTAGTAACAACAACCAGAGTCATTGAAATGTGTGTTCTTTTCACATACCACCTATGGATCCACCAGTGTCATTGCATGTGTGTTCTTTTTAGTAAAAACAACCAGAGTCATTACATGTGTGTTCTTTTCACATACCACATATGGATCCACTATTGTCATTGAAATGTGTGTTCTCTTCAGAGACCACACATGGATCCACCAGTGTCATTGCATGTATGTTCTTTTCACTAACATCAACTGGAGTCATTGCATGTGTGTTCTTTTCACATACCACATATGGATCTACCAGTGTCATTTCATGTGCGCTCTTCTCATAATCCACCTATGGATCCACCAGTGTCATTGCATGTGTGTTCTTTTTACTAAAAAGAACCAGAGTCATTGCATGTGTTTTCTTTTCACATGCCACATATGGATCCACCAGTGTCATTGAAATGTGTGTTCTCTTTAGAGACCACACATGGATCCACCAGTGTCATTGCATGTATGTTCTTTTCACTAACCACAACTGGAGTGATTGCATGTGTGTTCTTCTCACATACCACATATGGATCCACTAGTGTCATTGCATGTCTTCTCTTTTCACAATCCACCTATGAATCCACCAGTGTCATTGCATGTGTGTTCTTTTTAGTAACAACAACAACCAGAGCCATTGAAATGTGTGTTCTTTTCACATACCGCCTATGGATCCACAAGTGTCATTGCATGTGTGTTCTTTTTAGTAACAACAACCAGAGTCATTGCATGTGTGTTCTTTTCACATACTACATATTGATCCACTAGTGTCATTGAAATGTGTGTTCTCTTTAGAGACCACACATGGATCCACCAGTGTCATTGCATGTGTGTTCTTTTCACTAACAACAACTAGAGTCATTGCATGTGTGTTCTTTTCACATACCACCTATGGATCCACGAGTGTCATTGCATGTGTGTTCTTTTTAGTAAAAACAACCAGAGTCATTATATGTGTGTTCTTTTCACATACCACATATGGATCCACCAGTGTCATTGAAATGTGTGTTCTCATCAGAGACCACACATGGATCCACCAGTGTCATTGCATGTGTGCTCTTTTCACAATCCACCTATGGATCCACTAGTGTCATTGCATGTGTGTTCTTTTTACTAAAAACAACCAAAGTCATTGCTTGTGTGTTCTTTTCACATACCACATATAGATCCACCAGTGTCATTGAAATGTGTGTTCTCTTCAGAGACCACACATGGATTCACCAGTGTCATTGCATGTGTGTTCTTTTCACTAACAACAACTAGAGTCGTTGCATGTGTGTTCTTTTCACATACCACATATGGATCCACCAGTGTCATTGCATGTGTGCTCTTTTCACAATCCACCTATGGATCCACAAGTGTCATTGCATGTGTCTTCTTTTTACTAAAAACAAACAAAGTCATTGCATGTGTGTTCTTTTCACATACCACATATAGATCCACCAGTGTCATTGAAATGTGTGTTCTCTTAAGGGACCACACATGGATTCACTAGTGTCATTGCATGTGTGTTCTTTTCACTAACAACAACTGGAGTCATTGCATGTGTGTTCTTTTCACATAGCACATATGGATCCACCAGTGTCATTGCATGTGTGCTCTTTTCACAATCCACCTATGGATCCACCAGTGGCATTGCATGTGTGTTCTTTTTAGTAACAACAACCAGAGTCATTGAAATGTGTGTTCTTTTCACATACCACCTATGGATCCACCAGTGTCATTGCATGTGTGTTCTTTTTAGTAACAATAACTAGAGTCATTGCATGTGTGTTCTTTTCACATACCACATATTGATCCACCAGTGTCATTGAAATGTGTGTTCTCTTTAGAGACCACACATGGATCCACCAGTGTCATTGCATGTGTGTTCTTTTCACTAACAACAACCAGAGTCATTGCATGTGTGTTCTTTTCACATACCACATATGCATCCGCCAGTGTCATTGCATGTGTGCTCTTTTCACAATCCACCTATGGATCCACCAGTGTCATTGCATGTGTGTTCTTTTTAGTAACAACAACCAGAGTCATTGAAATGTGTGTTCTTTTCACATACCACATATGGATCCACCAGTGTTATTGCATGTGTGTTCTTTTTAGTAACAACAACTAGAGATATTTCATGTGTGTTCTTTTCACATACCACATATGGATCCACCAGTAGCATTGCATGTGTGTTCTTTTTATTAACAACAACCAGAGTCATTGCATGTGTGTTCTTTTCACATACCACATATGGATCCACCAGTGTCATTGAAATGTCTGTTCTCTTTAGAGACCACAGATGGATCCACCAGTGTCATTGCATGTATGTTCTTTTCACTAACAACAACTGGAATCATTGCATGCGTGTTCTTTTCAGATACCACATATGGATCCACTAGTGTCATTGCATGTGTGCTCTTTTCACAATCTACCTATGGATCCACCAGTGTCATTGCATGTGTGTTCTTTTTAGTAACAACAACTAGAGTCATTGAAATGTGTGTTCTTTTCACATACCACCTATGGATCCACCAGTGTCATTGCATGTGTGTTCTTTTTAGTAAAAACAACCAGAGTCATTACATGTGTGTTCTTTTCACATACCACATATGGATCCACCATTGTCATTGAAATGTGTGTTCTCTTCAGAGACCACACATGGATCCACCAGTGTCATTGCATGTATGTTCTTTTTACTAACATCAACTGGAGTCATTGCATGTGTGTTCTTTTCACATACCACATATGGATCTACCAGTGTCATTTCATGTGCGCTCTTCTCATAATCCACCTATGGATCCACCAGTGTCATTGCATGTGTGTTCTTTTTACTAAAAAGAACCAGAGTCATTGCATGTGTTTTCTTTTCACATGCCACATATGGATCCACCAGTGTCATTGAAATGTGTGTTCTCTTTAGAGACCACACATGGATCCACCAGTGTCATTGCATGTATGTTCTTTTCACTAACCACAACTGGAGTCATTGCATGTGTGTTCTTTTCACATACCACATATGGATCCACTAGTGTCATTGCATGTCTTCTCTTTTCACAATCCACCTATGAATCCACCAGTGTCATTGCATGTGTGTTCTTTTTAGTAACAACAACAACCAGAGCCATTGAAATGTGTGTTCTTTTCACATACCGCCTATGGATCCACCAGTGTCATTGCATGTGTGTTCTTTTTAGTAACAACAACCAGAGTCATTGCATGTGTGTTCTTTTCACATACTACATATTGATCCACTAGTGTCATTGAAATGTGTGTTCTCTTTAGAGACCACACATGGATCCACCAGTGTCATTGCATGTGTGTTCTTTTCACTAACAACAACTAGAGTCATTGCATGTGTGTTCTTTTCACATACCACCTATGGATCCACGAGTGTCATTGCATGTGTGTTCTTTTTAGTAAAAACAACCAGAGTCATTATATGTGTGTTCTTTTCACATACCACATATGGATCCACCAGTGTCATTGAAATGTGTGTTCTCATCAGAGACCACACATGGATCCACCAGTGTCATTGCATGTGTGCTCTTTTCACAATCCACCTATGGATCCACTAGTGTCATTGCATGTGTGTTCTTTTTACTAAAAACAACCAAAGTCATTGCTTGTGTGTTCTTTTCACATACCACATATAGATCCACCAGTGTCATTGAAATGTGTGTTCTCTTCAGACACCACACATGGATTCACCAGTGTCATTGCATGTGTGTTCTTTTCACTAACAACAACTAGAGTCGTTGCATGTGTGTTCTTTTCACATACCACATATGGATCCACCAGTGTCATTGCATGTGTGCTCTTTTCACAATCCACCTATGGATCCAGAAGTGTCATTGCATGTGTCTTCTTTTTACTAAAAACAAACAAAGTCATTGCATGTGTGTTCTTTTCACATACCACATATAGATCCACCAGTGTCATTGAAATGTGTGTTCTCTTAAGGGACCACACATGGATTCACTAGTGTCATTGCATGTGTGTTCTTTTCACTAACAACAACTGGAGTCATTGCATGTGTGTTCTTTTCACATAGCACATATGGATCCACCAGTGTCATTGCATGTGTGCTCTTTTCACAATCCACCTATGGATCCACCGGTGTCATTGGATGTGTGTTCTTTTTACAAATAACCGGAGTCATTGAAATGTCTGTTCTTTTCACATACCACCTATGGACCCACCAGTGTCATTGCATGTGTGTTCTTTTTAGTAACAACAACCAGAGTCATTGCATGTGTGTTCTTTTCACATACCACATATAGATCCACTAGTGTCATTGAAATGTGTGTTTCTTCAGAGACCACACATGGATCCACCAATGTCATTGCATGTATGTTCTTTTCACAAACAACAACTGGAGTCATTGCATGTGTGTCCTTTTCACATACCACATATGGATCCACCAGTGTCATTGCATGTGTGCTCTTTTCACAATCCACCTATGGATCCACCAGTGTCATTGCATGTGTGTTCTTTTTAGTAACAACAACCAGAGTCATTGAAATGTGTGTTCTTTTCACATACCACCTATGGATCCACCAGTGTCATTGCATGTGTGTTCTTTTTAGTAACAATAATTAGAGTCATTGCATGTGTGTTCTTTTCACATACCACATATTGATCCACCAGTTTCATTGAAATGTGTGTTCTCTTAAGAGACCACACATGGATCCACCAGTGTCATTGCATGTGTGTTCTTTTTACTAACAACAACCAGAGTCATTGCATGTGTGTTCTTTTCACATACCACATATGCATCCGCCAGTGTCATTGCATGTGTGCTCTTTTCACAATCCACCTATGGATCCACCACTGTCATTGCATGCGTGTTCTTTTTAGTAACAACAACCAGAGTCATTGAAATGTGTGTTCTTTTCACATACCACCTATGGATCCACCAGTGTCATTGCATGTGTGTTCTTTTTAGTAACAACAACTAGAGATATTTCATGTGTGTTCTTTTCACATACCACATATGGATCCACCAGTAGCATTGCATGTGTGTTCTTTTTAGTAACAACAACCAGAGTCATTGCATGTGTGTTCTTTTCACATACCACATATGGATCCACCAGTGTCATTGAAATGTCTGTTCTCTTTAGAGACCACACATGGATCTACCAGTGTCATTGCATGTATCTTCTTTTCACTAACAACAACTGGAGTCATTGCATGCGTGTTCTTTTCAGATACCACATATGGATCCACTAGTGTCATTGCATGTGTGCTCTTTTCACAATTTACCTATGGATCCACCAGTGTCATTGCATGTGTGTTCTGTTTAGTAACAACATCCAGAGTCATTGAAATGTGTGTTCTTTTCACATACCACCTATGGATCCACCAGTGTCATTGCATGTGTGTTCTTTTTAGTAAAAACAACCAGAGTCATTACATGTGTGTTCTTTTCACGTACCACATATGGATCCACCAGTGTCATTGAAATGTGTGTTCTCTTCAGAGACCACACATGGATCCACCAGTGTCATTGCATGTATGTTCTTTTCACTAACAACAACTGGAGTCATTGCATGTGTGTTCTTTTCACATACCACATATGGATCTACCAGTGTCATTTCATGTGCGCTCTTCTCACAATCCACCTATGGATCCACCAGTGTCATTGCATGTGTGTTCTTTTTACTAAAAAGAACCAGAGTCATTGCATGTGTTTTCTTTTCACATGCCACATATGGATCCACCAGTGTCATTGAAATGTGTGTTCTCTTTAGAGACCACACATGGATCCACCAGTGTCATTGCATGTATGTTCTTTTCACTAACCACAACTGGAGTCATTGCATGTGTGTTCTTTTCACATACCACATATGGATCCACTAGTGTCATTGCATGTCTTCTCTTTTCACAATCCACCTATGGATCCACCAGTGTCATTGCATGTGTGTTCTTTTTAGTAACAACAACCAGAGTCCTTGCATATGTGTTCTTTTCACATACTACATATTGATCCACTAGTGTCATTGAAATGTGTGTTCTCTTTAGAGACCACACATGGATCCACCAGTGTCATTGCATGTGTGTTCTTTTCACTAACAACAACTAGAGTCATTGCATGTGTGTTCTTTTCACATACCACCTATGGATCCACGAGTGTCATTGCATGTGTGTTCTTTTTAGTAAAAACAAACAGAGTCATTACATGTGTGTTCTTTTCACATACCACATATGGATCCACCAGTGTCATTGAAATGTGTGTTCTCATCAGAGACCACACATGGATCCACCAGTGTCATTGCATGTGTGCTCTTTTCACAATCCACCTATGGATCCACTAGTGTCATTGCATGTGTGTTCTTTTTACTAAAAACAACCAAAGTCATTGCTTGTGTGTTCTTTTCACATACCACATATAGATCCACCAGTGTCATTGAAATGTGTGTTCTCTTCAGAGACCACACATGGATTCACCAGTGTCATTGCATGTGTGTTCTTTTCACTAACAACAACTAGAGTCGTTGCATGTGGGTTCTTTTCACATACCACATATGGATCCACCAGTGTCATTGAAATGTGTGTTCTCTTCAAAGACCAGAGATGGATCCACCAGTGTCATTGCATGTGTGTTCTTTTCACTAACAACAACTAGAGTCATTGGATGTGTGTTCTTTTCACATACCACATATGGATCCACCAGTGTCATTGCATGTGTGCTCTTTTCACAATCCACCTATGGATCCACTAGTGTCATTGCATGTGTGTTCTTTTTACTAAAAACAACCAAAGTCATTGCTTGTGTGTTCTTTTAACATACCACATATAGATCCACCAGTGTCATTGAAATGTGTGTTCTCTTTAGAGACCACACATGGATTCACCAGTGTCATTGCATGTGTGTTCTTTTCACTAACAACAACTAGAGTCGTTGCATGTGTGTTCTTTTCACATACCACATATGGATCCACCAGTGTCATTGCATGTGTGCTCTTTTCACAATCCACCTATGGATCCACCAGTGTCATTGCATGTGTCTTCTTTTTACTAAAAACAAACAAAGTCATTGCATGTGTGTTCTTTTCACATACCACATATAGATCCACCAGTGTCATTGAAATGTGTGTTCTCTTAAGGGACCACACATGGATTCACTAGTGTCATTGCATGTGTGTTCTTTTCACTAACAACAACTGGAGTCATTGCATGTGTGTTCTTTTCACATAGCACATATGGATCCACCAGTGTCATTGCATGTGTGCTCTTTTCACAATCCACCTATGGATCCACCAGTGTCATTGAATGTGTGTTCTTTTTACAAATAACCGGAGTCATTGAAATGTCTGTTCTTTTCACATACCACCTATGGACCCACCAGTGTCATTGCATGTGTGTTCTTTTTAGTAACAACAACCAGAGTCATTGCATGTGTGTTCTTTTCACATACCACATATAGATCCACTAGTGTCATTGAAATGTGTGTTTCTTCAGAGACCACACATGGATCCACCCGTGTCATTGCATGTATGTTCTTTTCACAAACAACAACTGGAGTCATTGCATGTGTGTCCTTTTCACATACCACATATGGATCCACCAGTGTCATTGCATGTATGTTCTTTTCACTAACAACAACTGGAGTCATTGCATGTGTGTTCTTTTCACATACCACATATGGATCTACCAGTGTCATTTCATGTGCGCTCTTCTCACAATCCACCTATGGATCCACCAGTGTCATTGCATGTGTGTTCTTTTTACTAAAAAGAACCAGAGTCATTGCATGTGTTTTCTTTTCACATGCCACATATGGATCCACCAGTGTCATTGAAATGTGTGTTCTCTTTAGAGACCACACATGGATCCACCAGTGTCATTGCATGTATGTTCTTTTCACTAACCACAACTGGAGTCATTGCATGTGTGTTCTTTTCACATACCACATATGGATCCACTAGTGTCATTGCATGTCTTCTCTTTTCACAATCCACCTATGGATCCACCAGTGTCATTGCATGTGTGTTCTTTTTAGTAACAACAACCAGAGTCCTTGCATATGTGTTCTTTTCACATACTACATATTGATCCACTAGTGTCATTGAAATGTGTGTTCTCTTTAGAGACCACACATGGATCCACCAGTGTCATTGCATGTGTGTTCTTTTCACTAACAACAACTAGAGTCATTGCATGTGTGTTCTTTTCACATACCACCTATGGATCCACGAGTGTCATTGCATGTGTGTTCTTTTTAGTAAAAACAAACAGAGTCATTACATGTGTGTTCTTTTCACATACCACATATGGATCCACCAGTGTCATTGAAATGTGTGTTCTCATCAGAGACCACACATGGATCCACCAGTGTCATTGCATGTGTGCTCTTTTCACAATCCACCTATGGATCCACTAGTGTCATTACATGTGTGTTCTTTTTACTAAAAACAACCAAAGTCATTGCTTGTGTGTTCTTTTCACATACCACATATAGATCCACCAGTGTCATTGAAATGTGTGTTCTCTTCAGAGACCACACATGGATTCACCAGTGTCATTGCATGTGTGTTCTTTTCACTAACAACAACTAGAGTCGTTGCATGTGGGTTCTTTTCACATACCACATATGGATCCACCAGTGTCATTGAAATGTGTGTTCTCTTCAAAGACCAGAGATGGATCCACCAGTGTCATTGCATGTGTGTTCTTTTCACTAACAACAACTAGAGTCATTGGATGTGTGTTCTTTTCACATACCACATATGGATCCACCAGTGTCATTGCATGTGTGCTCTTTTCACAATCCACCTATGGATCCACTAGTGTCATTGCATGTGTGTTCTTTTTACTAAAAACAACCAAAGTCATTGCTTGTGTGTTCTTTTAACATACCACATATAGATCCACCAGTGTCATTGAAATGTGTGTTCTCTTTAGAGACCACACATGGATTCACCAGTGTCATTGCATGTGTGTTCTTTTCACTAACAACAACTAGAGTCGTTGCATGTGTGTTCTTTTCACATACCACATATGGATCCACCAGTGTCATTGCATGTGTGCTCTTTTCACAATCCACCTATGGATCCACCAGTGTCATTGCATGTGTCTTCTTTTTACTAAAAACAAACAAAGTCATTGCATGTGTGTTCTTTTCACATACCACATATAGATCCACCAGTGTCATTGAAATGTGTGTTCTCTTAAGGGACCACACATGGATTCACTAGTGTCATTGCATGTGTGTTCTTTTCACTAACAACAACTGGAGTCATTGCATGTGTGTTCTTTTCACATAGCACATATGGATCCACCAGTGTCATTGCATGTGTGCTCTTTTCACAATCCACCTATGGATCCACCAGTGTCATTGAATGTGTGTTCTTTTTACAAATAACCGGAGTCATTGAAATGTCTGTTCTTTTGACATACCACCTATGGACCCACCAGTGTCATTGCATGTGTGTTCTTTTTAGTAACAACAACCAGAGTCATTGCATGTGTGTTCTTTTCACATACCACATATAGATCCACTAGTGTCATTGAAATGTGTGTTTCTTCAGAGACCACACATGGATCCACCCGTGTCATTGCATGTATGTTCTTTTCACAAACAACAACTGGA
Source organism: Avena sativa (assembly GCA_916181665.1). NCBI lineage: Eukaryota > Viridiplantae > Streptophyta > Magnoliopsida > Poales > Poaceae > Avena > Avena sativa. Next base: position 356,278,072 of record OV702291.1, read on the forward strand.
GTCATTGCATGTGTGTCCTTTTCACATACCACATATGGATCCACCAGTGTCATTGCATGTGTGCTCTTTTCACAATCCACCTATGGATCCACCAGTGTCATTGCATGTGTGTTCTTTTTAGTAACAACAACCAGAGTCATTGAAATGTGTGTTCTTTTCACATACCACCTATGGATCCACCACTGTCATTGCATGTGTGTTCTTTTTAGTAACAATAATTAGAGTCATTGCATGTGTGTTCTTTTCACATACCACATATTGATCCACCAGTTTCATTGAAATGTGTGTTCTCTTAAGAGACCACACATGGATCCACCAGTGTCATTGCATGTGTGTTCTTTTCCCTAACAACAACCAGAGTCATTGCATGTGTGTTCTTTTCACGTACCACATATGGATCCACCAGTGTCATTGAAATGTGTGTTCTCTTCAGAGACCACACATGGATCCACCAGTGTCATTGCATGTATGTTCTTTTCACTAACAACAACTGGAGTCATTGCATGTGTGTTCTTTTCACATACCACATATGGATCTACCAGTGTCATTTCATGTGCGCTCTTCTCACAATCCACCTATGGATCCACTAGTGTCATTGCATGTGTGTTCTTTTTACTAAAAAGAACCAGAGTCATTGCATGTGTTTTCTTTTCACATGCCACATATGGATCCACCAGTGTCATTGAAATGTGTGTTCTCTTTAGAGACCACACATGGATCCACCAGTGTCATTGCATGTATGTTCTTTTCACTAACCACAACTGGAGTCATTGCATGTGTGTTCTTTTCACATACCACATACGGATCCACTAGTGTCATTGCATGTCTTCTCTTTTCCCAATCCACCTATGGATCCACCAGTGTCATTGCATGTGTGTTCTTTTTAGTAACAACAACCAGAGTCCTTGCATGTGTGTTCTTTTCACATACTACATATTGATCCACTAGTGTCATTGAAATGTGTGTTCTCTTTAGAGACCACACATGGATCCACCAGTGTCATTGCATGTGTGTTCTTTTCACTAACAACAACCAGAGTCATTGCATGTGTGTTCTTTTCACATACCACCTATTGATCCACGAGTGTCATTGCATGTGTGTTCTTTTTAGTAAAAACAACCAGAGTCATTACATGTGTGTTCTTTTCACATACCACATATGGATCCACCAGTGTCATTGAAATGTGTGTTCTCATCAGAGACCACACATGGATCCACCAGTCTCATTGCATGTGTGCTCTTTTCACAATCCACGTATGGATCCACTAGTGTCATTGCATGTGTGCTCTTTTTACTAAAAACAACCAAAGTCATTGCTTGTGTGTTCTTTTCACATACCACATATAGATCCACCAGTGTCATTGAAATGTGTGTTCTCTTCAGAGACCACACATGGATTCACCAGTGTCATTGCATGTGTGTTCTTTTCACTAACAATAACTAGAGTCGTTGCATGTGTGTTCTTTTCACATACCACATATGGATCCACCAGTGTCATTGCATGTGTGCTCTTTTCACAATCCACCTATGGATCCACAAGTGTCATTGCATGTGTCTTCTTTTTACTAAAAACAAACAAAGTCATTGCATGTGTGTTCTTTTCACATACCACATATAGATCCACCAGTGTCATTGAAATGTGTGTTCTCTTAAGGGACCACACATGGATTCACTAGTGTCATTGCATGTGTGTTCTTTTCACTAACAACAACTGGAGTCATTGCATGTGTGTTCTTTTCACATAACACATATGGATCCACCAGTGTCATTGCATGTGTGCTCTTTTCACAATCCACCTATGGGTCCACCAGTTTCATTGGATGTGTGTTCTTTTTACAAATAACCGGAGTCATTGAAATGTCTGTTCTTTTCACATACCACCTATGGACCCACCAGTGTCATTGCATGTGTGTTATTTTTAGTAACAACAACCAGAGTCATTGCATGTGTGTTCTTTTCACATACCACATATATATCCACTAGTGTCATTGAAATGTGTGTTTCTTCAGAGACCACACATGGATCCACCAGTGTCATTGCATGTATGTTCTTTTCACAAACAACAACTGGAGTCATTGCATGTGTGTCCTTTTCACATACCACATATGGATCCACCAGTGTCATTGCATGTGTGCTCTTTTCACAATCCACCTATGGATCCACCAGTGTCATTGCAAGTGTGTTCTTTTTAGTAACAACAACCAGAGTCATTGAAATGTGTGTTCTTTTCACATACCACCTATGGATCCACCAGTGTCATTGCATATGTGTTCTTTTTAGTAACAATAATTAGAGTCATTGCATGTGTGTTCTTTTCACATACCACATATTGATCCACCAGTTTCATTGAAATGTGTGTTCTCTTAAGAGACCACACATGGATCCACCAGTGTCATTGCATGTGTGTTCTTTTCCCTAACAACAACCAGAGTCATTGCATGTGTGTTCTTTCCACATACCACATATGCATCCACCAGTGTCATTGCATGTGTGCTCTTTTCACAATCCACCTATGGATCCACCAGTGTCATTGCATGTGTGTTCTTTTTAGTAACAACAACCAGAGTCATTGAAATGTGTGTTCTTTTCACATACCACCTATGGATCCAACAGTGTCATTGCATGTGTGTTCTTTTCACTAACAACAACTGGAGTCATTGCATGTGTGTTCTTTTCACATAGCACATATGGATCCACCAGTGTCATTGCATGTGTGCTCTTTTCACAATCCACCTATGGGTCCACCAGTTTCATTGGATGTGTGTTCTTTTTACAAATAACCGGAGTCATTGAAATGTCTGTTCTTTTCACATACCACCTATGGACCCACCAGTGTCATTGCATGTGTGTTCTTTTTAGTAACAACAACCAGAGTCATTGCATGTGTGTTATTTTCACATACCACATATAGATCCACTAGTGTCATTGAAATGTGTGTTTCTTCAGAGACCACACATGGATCCACCAGTGTCATTGCATGTATGTTCTTTTCACAAACAACAACTGGAGTCATTGCATGTGTGTCCTTTTCACATACCACATATGGATCCACCAGTGTCATTGCATGTGTGCTATTTTCACAATCCACCTATGGATCCACCAATGTCACTGCATGTGTGTTCTTTTTAGTAACAACAACCAGAGTCATTGAAATGTGTGTTCTTTTCACATACCACCTATGGATCCACCAGTGTCATTGCATGTGTGTTCTTTTTAGTAACAATAATTAGAGTCATTGCATGTGTGTTCTTTTCACATACCACATATTGATCCACCAGTTTCATTGAAATGTGTGTTCTCTTAAGAGACCACACATGGATCCACCAGTGTCATTGCATGTGTGTTCTTTTCCCTAACAACAACCAGAGTCATTGCATGTGTGTTCTTTCCACATACCACATATGCATCCACCAGTGTCATTGCATGTGTGCTCTTTTCACAATCCACCTATGGATCCACCAGTGTCATTGCATGTGTGTTCTTTTTAGTAACAACAACCAGAGTCATTGAAATGTGTGTTCTTTTCACATACCACCTATGGATCCACCAGTGTCATTGCATGTGTGTTATTTTTAGTAACAACAACTAGAGATATTTCATGTGTGTTCTTTTCACATACCACATATGGATCCACCAGTAGCATTGCATGTGTGTTCTTTTTAGTAACAACAACCAGAGTCATTGCATGTGTGTTCTTTTCACATACCACATATGGATCCACCAGTGTCATTGAAATGTCTGTTTTCTTTTAGAGACCACACATGGATCCACCAGTGTCATTGCATGTATGTTCTTTTCACTAACAACAACTGGAGTCATTGCATGCGTGTTCTTTTCAGATACCACATATGGATCCACTAGTGTCATTGCATGTGTGCTCTTTTCACAATTTACCTATGGATCCACCAGTGTCATTGCATGTGTGTTCTGTTTAGTAACAACATCCAGAGTCATTGAAATGTGTGTTCTTTTCACATACCACCTATGGATCCACCAGTGTCATTGCATGTGTGTTCTTTTTAGTAAAAACAACCAGAGTCATTACATGTGTGTTCTTTTCACGTACCACATATGGATCCACCAGTGTCATTGAAATGTGTGTTCTCTTCAGAGACCACACATGGATCCACCAGTGTCATTGCATGTATGTTCTTTTCACTAACAACAACTGGAGTCATTGCATGTGTGTTCTTTTCACATACCACATATGGATCTACCAGTGTCATTTCATGTGCGCTCTTCTCACAATCCACCTATGGATCCACCAGTGTCATTGCATGTGTGTTCTTTATACTAAAAAGAACCAGAGTCATTGCATGTGTTTTCTTTTCACATGCCACATATGGATGCACCAGAGTCATTGAAATGTGTGTTCTCTTTAGAGACCACACATGGATCCACCAGTGTCATTGCATGTATGTTCTTTTCACTAACCACAACTGGAGTCATTGCATGTGTGTTCTTTTCACATACCACATATGGATCCACTAGTGTCATTGCATGTCTTCTCTTTTCACAATCCACCTATGGATCCACCAGTGTCATTGCATGTGTGTTCTTTTTAGTAACAACAACCAGAGTCCTTGCATGTGTGTTCTTTTCACATACTACATATTGATCCACTAGTGTCATTGAAATGTGTGTTCTCTTTAGAGACCACACATGGATCCACCAGTGTCATTGCATGTGTGTTCTTTTCACTAACAACAACCAGAGTCATTGCATGTGAGTTCTTTTCACATACCACCTATGGATCCACGAGTGTCATTGCATGTGTGTTCTTTTTACTAAAAACAACCAGAGTCATTACATGTGTGTTCTTTTCACATACCACATATGGATCCACCAGTGTCATTGAAATGTGTGTTCTCATCAGAGACCACACATGGATCCACCAGTGTCATTGCATGTGTGCTCTTTTCACAATCCACCTATGGATCCACTAGTGTCATTGCATGTGTGTTCTTTTTACTAAAAACAACCAAAGTCATTGCTTGTGTGTTCTTTTCACATACCACATATAGATCCACCAGTGTCATTGAAATGTGTGTTCTCTTCAGAGACCACACATGGATTCACCATTGTCATTGCATGTGTGTTCTTTTCACTAACAACAACTAGAGTCGTTGCATGTGGGCTCTTTTCACATACCACATATGGATCCACCAGTGTCATTGCATGTGTGCTCTTTTCACAATCCACCTATGGATCCACCTGTGTCATTGGATGTGTGTTCTTTTTACTAATAACTAGAGTCATTGAAATGTGTGTTCTTTTCACATACCACCTATGGATACACCAGTGTCATTGCATGTGTGTTCTTTTTAGTAACAACAACTAGAGTCATTGCATGTGTGTTCTTTTCACATACCACATATAGATCCACTAGTGTCATTGAAATGTGTGTTTCTTCAGAGACCACACATGGATCCACCAGTGGCATTGCATGTATGTTCTTTTCACAAACAACAACTAGAGTCATTTCATGTGTGTCCTTTTCACATACCACATATGGATCCACCAGTGTCATTGCATGTGTGGTCTTTTCACAATCCACCTATGGATCCACCAGTGTCATTGCATGTGTGTTCTTTTTAGTAACAACAACCAGAGTCATTAAAATCTGTGTTCTTTTCACATACCACCTATGGATCCACCAGTGTCATTGCATGTGTGTTCTTTTTAGTAACAATAACTAGAGTCATTGCATGTGTGTTCTTTTCACATACCACATATTGATTCACCAGTGTCATTGAAATGTGTGTTCTCTTTAGAGACCACACATGGATCCACCAGTGTCATTGCATGTGTGTTCTTTTCACTAACAACAACCAGAGTCATTGCATGTGTGTTCTTTTCACATACCACATATGCATCCATCAGTGTCATTGCATGTGTGCTCTTTTCACAATCCACCTATGGATCCACCAGTATCATTGCATGTGTGTTCTTTTTAGTAACAACAACCAGAGTCATTGAAATGTGTGTTCTTTTCACATACCACCTATGGATCCACTAGTGTCATTGCATGTGTGTTCTTTTTAGTAACAACAACTAGAGATATTTCATGTGTGTTCTTTTCACATACAACATATGGATCCACCAGTAGCATTGCATGTGTGTTCTTTTTAGTAACAACAACCAGAGTCATTGCATGTGTGTTCTTTTCACATACCACATATGGATCCACCAGTGTCATTGAAATGTCTGTTCTCTTTAGAGACCACACATGGATCCACCAGTGTCATTGCATGTATGTTCTTTTCACTAACAACAACTGGAGTCATTGCATGCGTGTTCTTTTCAGATACCACATATGGATCCACTAGTGTCATTGCATGTGTGCTCTTTTCACAATCTACCTATGGATCCACCAGTGTCATTGCATGTGTGTTCTGTTTAGTAACAACCAGAGTCATTGAAATGTGTGTTCTTTTCACATACCACCTATGGATCCACCAGTGTCATTGCATGTCTTCTTTTTACTAAAAACAACCAGAGTCATTACATGTGTGTTCTTTTCACATACCACATATGGATCCACCAGTGTCATTGAAATGTGTGTTCTCTTCAGAGACCACACATGGATCCACCAGTGTCATTGCATGTATGTTCTTTTCACTAACAACAACTGGAGTCATTACATGTGTGTTCTTTTCACATACCACATATGGATCTACCAGTGTCATTTCATGTGCGCTCTTCTCACAATCCACCAATGGATCAATCAGTGTCATTGCATGTGTGTTCTTTTTACTAAAAAGAACCAGAATCATTGCATGTGTTTTCTTTTCACATGCCACATATGGATCCACCAGTGTCATTGAAATGTGTGTTCTCTTTAGAGACCACACATGGATCCACCTGTGTCATTGCATGTATGTTCTTTTCACTAACCACAACTGGAGTCATTGCATGTGTGTTCTTTTCACATACCACATATGGATCCACTAGTGTTATTGCATGTCTTCTCTTTTCACAATCCACCTATGGATCCACCAGTGTCATTGCATGTGTGTTCTTTTTAGTAACAACAACAACCAGAGCCATTGAAATGTGTGTTCTTTTCACATACCACCTATGGATCCACCAGTGTCATTGCATGTGTGTTCTTTTTAGTAACAACCAGAGTCATTGCATGTGTGTTCTTTTCACATACTACATATTGATCCACTAGTATCATTTAAATGTGTGCTCTCTTTAGAGACCACACATGGATCCACCAGTGTCATTGCATGTGTGTTCTTTTCACTAACAACAACCAGAGTCATTGCATGTGTGTTATTTTCACATACCACCTATGGATCCACGAGTGTCATTGGATGTGTGTTCTTTTTAGTAAAAACAACCAGAGTCATTACATGTGTGTTCTTTTCACATACCACATATGGATCCACCAGTGTCATTGAAATGTGTGTTCTCATCAGAGACAACACATGGATCCACCAGTGTCATTGCATGTGTGTTCTTTTCACTAACAATAACCAGTCATTGGATGTGTGTTGTTTTCACATACCACATATGGATCCACCAGTGTCATTGCATGTGTGCTGTTTTCACAATCCACCTATGGATCCACCAGTGTCATTGCATGTGTCTTCTTTTTACTAAAAACAAACAAAGTCATTGCATGTGTGTTCTTTTCACATACCACATATAGATCCACCTGTGTCATTGAAATGTGTGTTCTCTTTAGAGACCACACATGGATTCACCAGTGTCATTGCATCTGTGTTCTTTTCATTAACAACAACTGGAGTCATTGCATGTGTGTTCTTTTCACATAGCACATATGGATCCACCAGTGTCATTGCATGTGTGCTCTTTTCACAATCCACCTATGGATCCACCAGTGTCATTGCATGTGTGCTCTTTTCACAATCCACCTATGGATCCACCAGTGTCATTGGATGTGTGTTCTTTTTACTAATAATCGGAGTCATTGAAATGTCTGTTCTTTTCACATACCACCTACGGATCCACCAGTGTCATTGCATGTGTGTTCTTTTTAGTAACAACAACCAGAGTCATTGCATGTGTGTTCTTTTCACATACCACATATAGATCCACTAGTGTCATTGAAATGTGTGTTTCTTCAGAGACCACACATGGATCCACCAGTGTCATTGCATGTATGTTCTTTTCACTAACAACAACTGGAGTCATTGCATGTGTGTCCTTTTCACATACCACATATGGATCCACCAGTGTCATTGCATGTGTGCTCTTTTCACAATCCACCTATGGATCCACCAGTGTCATTGCATGTTTGTTCTTTTTAGCAACAACAACCAGAGTCATTGAAATGTGTGTTCTTTTCACATACCACGTATGGATCCACCAGTGTCATTGCATGTGTGTTCTTTTAGTAAAAACAACCAGAGTCATTACATGTGTGTTCTTTTCACATACCACATATGGATCCACCAGTGTCATTGAAATGTGTGTTCTCTTCAGAGACCAGAGATGGATCCACCAGTGTCATTGCATGTGTGTTCTTTTCACTAACAACAACTAGAGTCATTGGATGTGTGTTCTTTTCACATACCACATATGGATCCACCAGTGTCATTGCATGTGTGCTCTTTTCACAATCCACCTATGGATCCACTAGTGTCATTGCATGTGTGTTCTTTTTACTAAAAACAACCAAAGTCATTGCTTGTGTGTTCTTTTAACATACCACATATAGATCCACCAGTGTCATTGAAATGTGTGTTCTCTTTAGAGACCACACATGGATTCACTAGTGTCATTGCATGTGTGTTCTTTTCACTAACAACAACTAGAGTCGTTGCATGTGTGTTCTTTTCACATACCACATATGGATCCACCAGTGTCATTGCATGTGTGCTCTTTTCACAATCCACCTATGGATCCACCAGTGTCATTGGATGTGTGTTCTTTTTACAAATAACTAGAGTCATTGAAATGTGTGTTCTTTTCACATACCACCTATGGATACACCAGTGTCATTGCATGTGTGTTCTTTTTAGTAACAACAACCAGAGTCATTTCATGTGTGTTCTTTTCACATACCACATATAGATCCACTAGTGTCATTGAAATGTGTGTTTCTTCAGAGACCACGCATGGATCCACTAGTGTCATTGCATGTATGTTCTTTTCACAAACAACAATTGGAGTCATTGCATGTGTGTCCTTTTCACATACCACATATGGATCCACCAGTGTCATTGCATGTGTGCTCTTTTCACAATCCACCTATGGATTTACCAGTGTCATTGCATGTGTGTTCTTTTTAGTAACAACAACCAGAGTCATTGAAATGTGTGTTCTTTTCACATACCACCTATGGATCCACCAGTGTCATTGCATGTGTGTTCTTTTTAGTAACAATAATTAGAGTCATTTTATGTGTGTTCTTTTCACATACCACATATTGATCCACCAGTGTCATTGAAATGTGTGTTCTCTTTAGAGACCACACATGGATCCACCAGTGTCATTGCATGTGTGTTCTTTTCACTAACAACAACCAGAGTCATTGCATGCGTGTTCTTTTCACATACCACATATGCATCCACCAGTGTCATTGCATGTGTGCTCTTTTCACAATCTACCTATGGATCCACCAGTGTCATTGCATGTGTGTTCTTTTTAGTAACAACAACCAGAGTCATTGAAATGTGTGTTCTTTTCACATACCACCTATGGATCCACCAGTGTCATTGCATGTGTGTTCTTTTTAGTAAAAACAACCAGAGTCATTACATGTGTGTTCTTTTCACATACCACATATGGATCCACCATTGTCATTGAAATGTGTGTTCTCTTCAGAGACCACACATGGATCCACCAGTGTCATTGCATGTATGTTCTTTTCACTAACATCAACTGGAGTCATTGCATGTGTGTTCTTTTCACATACCACATATGGATCTACCAGTGTCATTTCATGTGCGCTCTTCTCATAATCCACCTATGGATCCACCAGTGTCATTGCATGTGTGTTCTTTTTACTAAAAAGAACCAGAGTCATTGCATGTGTTTTCTTTTCACATGCCACATATGGATCCACCAGTGTCATTGAAATGTGTGTTCTCTTTAGAGACCACACATGGATCCACCAGTGTCATTGCATGTATGTTCTTTTCACTAACCACAACTGGAGTGATTGCATGTGTGTTCTTCTCACATACCACATATGGATCCACTAGTGTCATTGCATGTCTTCTCTTTTCACAATCCACCTATGAATCCACCAGTGTCATTGCATGTGTGTTCTTTTTAGTAACAACAACAACCAGAGCCATTGAAATGTGTGTTCTTTTCACATACCGCCTATGGATCCACCAGTGTCATTGCATGTGTGTTCTTTTTAGTAACAACAACCAGAGTCATTGCATGTGTGTTCTTTTCACATACTACATATTGATCCACTAGTGTCATTGAAATGTGTGTTCTCTTTAGAGACCACACATGGATCCACCAGTGTCATTGCATGTGTGTTCTTTTCACTAACAACAACTAGAGTCATTGCATGTGTGTTCTTTTCACATACCACCTATGGATCCACGAGTGTCATTGCATGTGTGTTCTTTTTAGTAAAAACAACCAGAGTCATTATATGTGTGTTCTTTTCACATACCACATATGGATCCACCAGTGTCATTGAAATGTGTGTTCTCATCAGAGACCACACATGGATCCACCAGTGTCATTGCATGTGTGCTCTTTTCACAATCCACCTATGGATCCACTAGTGTCATTGCATGTGTGTTCTTTTTACTAAAAACAACCAAAGTCATTGCTTGTGTGTTCTTTTCACATACCACATATAGATCCACCAGTGTCATTGAAATGTGTGTTCTCTTCAGAGACCACACATGGATTCACCAGTGTCATTGCATGTGTGTTCTTTTCACTAACAACAACTAGAGTCGTTGCATGTGTGTTCTTTTCACATACCACATATGGATCCACCAGTGTCATTGCATGTGTGCTCTTTTCACAATCCACCTATGGATCCACAAGTGTCATTGCATGTGTCTTCTTTTTACTAAAAACAAACAAAGTCATTGCATGTGTGTTCTTTTCACATACCACATATAGATCCACCAGTGTCATTGAAATGTGTGTTCTCTTAAGGGACCACACATGGATTCACTAGTGTCATTGCATGTGTGTTCTTTTCACTAACAACAACTGGAGTCATTGCATGTGTGTTCTTTTCACATAGCACATATGGATCCACCAGTGTCATTGCATGTGTGGTCTTTTCACAATCCACCTATGGATCCACCAGTGGCATTGCATGTGTGTTCTTTTTAGTAACAACAACCAGAGTCATTGAAATGTGTGTTCTTTTCACATACCACCTATGGATCCACCAGTGTCATTGCATGTGTGTTCTTTTTAGTAACAATAACTAGAGTCATTGCATGTGTGTTCTTTTAACATACCACATATTGATCCACCAGTGTCATTGAAATGTGTGTTCTCTTTAGAGACCACACATGGATCCACCAGTGTCATTGCATGTGTGTTCTTTTCACTAACAACAACCAGAGTCATTGCATGTGTGTTCTTTTCACATACCACATATGCATCCACCAGTGTCATTGCATGTGTGCTCTTTTCACAATCCACCTATGGATCCACCAGTGTCATTGCATGTGTGTTCTTTTTAGTAACAACAACTAGAGTCATTGAAATGTGTGTTCTTTTCACATACCACATATGGATCCACCAGTGTTATTGCATGTGTGTTCTTTTTAGTAACAACAACTAGAGATATTTCATGTGTGTTCTTTTCACATACCACATATGGATCCACCAGTAGCATTGCATGTGTGTTCTTTTTATTAACAACAACCAGAGTCATTGCATGTGTGTTCTTTTCACATACCACATATGGATCCACCAGTGTCATTGAAATGTCTGTTCTCTTTAGAGACCACAGATGGATCCACCAGTGTCATTGCATGTATGTTCTTTTCACTAACAACAACTGGAATCATTGCATGCGTGTTCTTTTCAGATACCACATATGGATCCACTAGTGTCATTGCATGTGTGCTCTTTTCACAATCTACCTATGGATCCACCAGTGTCATTGCATGTGTGTTCTTTTTAGTAACAACAACTAGAGTCATTGAAATGTGTGTTCTTTTCACATACCACCTATGGATCCACCAGTGTCATTGCATGTGTGTTCTTTTTAGTAAAAACAACCAGAGTCATTACATGTGTGTTCTTTTCACATACCACATATGGATCCACCATTGTCATTGAAATGTGTGTTCTCTTCAGAGACCACACATGGATCCACCAGTGTCATTGCATGTATGTTCTTTTCACTAACATCAACTGGAGTCATTGCATGTGTGTTCTTTTCACATACCACATATGGATCTACCAGTGTCATTTCATGTGCGCTCTTCTCATAATCCACCTATGGATCCACCAGTGTCATTGCATGTGTGTTCTTTTTACTAAAAAGAACCAGAGTCATTGCATGTGTTTTCTTTTCACATGCCACATATGGATCCACCAGTGTCATTGAAATGTGTGTTCTCTTTAGAGACCACACATGGATCCACCAGTGTCATTGCATGTATGTTCTTTTCACTAACCACAACTGGAGTCATTGCATGTGTGTTCTTTTCACATACCACATATGGATCCACTAGTGTCATTGCATGTCTTCTCTTTTCACAATCCACCTATGAATCCACCAGTGTCATTGCATGTGTGTTCTTTTTAGTAACAACAACAACCAGAGCCATTGAAATGTGTGTTCTTTTCACATACCGCCTATGGATCCACCAGTGTCATTGCATGTGTGTTCTTTTTAGTAACAACAACCAGAGTCATTGCATGTGTGTTCTTTTCACATACTACATATTGATCCACTAGTGTCATTGAAATGTGTGTTCTCTTTAGAGACCACACATGGATCCACCAGTGTCATTGCATGTGTGTTCTTTTCACTATCAACAACTAGAGTCATTGCATGTGTGTTCTTTTCACATACCACCTATGGATCCACGAGTGTCATTGCATGTGTGTTCTTTTTAGTAAAAACAACCAGAGTCATTATATGTGTGTTCTTTTCACATACCACATATGGATCCACCAGTGTCATTGAAATGTGTGTTCTCATCAGAGACCACACATGGATCCACCAGTGTCATTGCATGTGTGCTCTTTTCACAATCCACCTATGGATCCACTAGTGTCATTGCATGTGTGTTCTTTTTACTAAAAACAACCAAAGTCATTGCTTGTGTGTTCTTTTCACATACCACATATAGATCCACCAGTGTCATTGAAATGTGTGTTCTCTTCAGAGACCACACATGGATTCACCAGTGTCATTGCATGTGTGTTCTTTTCACTAACAACAACTAGAGTCGTTGCATGTGTGTTCTTTTCACATACCACATATGGATCCACCAGTGTCATTGCATGTGTGCTCTTTTCACAATCCACCTATGGATCCACAAGTGTCATTGCATGTGTCTTCTTTTTACTAAAAACAAACAAAGTCATTGCATGTGTGTTCTTTTCACATACCACATATAGATCCACCAGTGTCATTGAAATGTGTGTTCTCTTAAGGGACCACACATGGATTCACTAGTGTCATTGCATGTGTGTTCTTTTCACTAACAACAACTGGAGTCATTGCATGTGTGTTCTTTTCACATAGCACATATGGATCCACCAGTGTCATTGCATGTGTGCTCTTTTCACAATCCACCTATGGATCCACCGGTGTCATTGGATGTGTGTTCTTTTTACAAATAACCGGAGTCATTGAAATGTCTGTTCTTTTCACATACCACCTATGGACCCACCAGTGTCATTGCATGTGTGTTCTTTTTAGTAACAACAACCAGGGTCATTGCATGTGTGTTCTTTTCACATACCACATATAGATCCACTAGTGTCATTGAAATGTGTGTTTCTTCAGAGACCACACATGGATCCACCAATGTCATTGCATGTATGTTCTTTTCACAAACAACAACTGGAGTCATTGCATGTGTGTCCTTTTCACATACCACATATGGATCCACCAGTGTCATTGCATGTGTGCTCTTTTCACAATCCACCTATGGATCCACCAGTGTCATTGCATGTGTGTTCTTTTTAGTAACAACAACCAGAGTCATTGAAATGTGTGTTCTTTTCACATACCACCTATGGATCCACCAGTGTCATTGCATGTGTGTTCTTTTTAGTAACAATAATTAGAGTCATTGCATGTGTGTTCTTTTCACATACCACATATTGATCCACCAGTTTCATTGAAATGTGTGTTCTCTTAAGAGACCACACATGGATCCACCAGTGTCATTGCATGTGTGTTCTTTTTACTAACAACAACCAGAGTCATTGCATGTGTGTTCTTTTCACATACCACATATGCATCCGCCAGTGTCATTGCATGTGTGCTCTTTTCACAATCCACCTATGGATCCACCACTGTCATTGCATGCGTGTTCTTTTTAGTAACAACAACCAGAGTCATTGAAATGTGTGTTCTTTTCACATACCACCTATGGATCCACCAGTGTCATTGCATGTGTGTTCTTTTTAGTAACAACAACTAGAGATATTTCATGTGTGTTCTTTTCACATACCACATATGGATCCACCAGTAGCATTGCATGTGTGTTCTTTTTAGTAACAACAACCAGAGTCATTGCATGTGTGTTCTTTTCACATACCACATATGGATCCACCAGTGTCATTGAAATGTCTGTTCTCTTTAGAGACCACACATGGATCTACCAGTGTCATTGCATGTATCTTCTTTTCACTAACAACAACTGGAGTCATTGCATGCGTGTTCTTTTCAGATACCACATATGGATCCACTAGTGTCATTGCATGTGTGCTCTTTTCACAATTTACCTATGGATCCACCAGTGTCATTGCATGTGTGTTCTGTTTAGTAACAACATCCAGAGTCATTGAAATGTGTGTTCTTTTCACATACCACCTATGGATCCACCAGTGTCATTGCATGTGTGTTCTTTTTAGTAAAAACAACCAGAGTCATTACATGTGTGTTCTTTTCACGTACCACATATGGATCCACCAGTGTCATTGAAATGTGTGTTCTCTTCAGAGACCACACATGGATCCACCAGTGTCATTGCATGTATGTTCTTTTCACTAACAACAACTGGAGTCATTGCATGTGTGTTCTTTTCACATACCACATATGGATCTACCAGTGTCATTTCATGTGCGCTCTTCTCACAATCCACCTATGGATCCACCAGTGTCATTGCATGTGTGTTCTTTTTACTAAAAAGAACCAGAGTCATTGCATGTGTTTTCTTTTCACATGCCACATATGGATCCACCAGTGTCATTGAAATGTGTGTTCTCTTTAGAGACCACACATGGATCCACCAGTGTCATTGCATGTATGTTCTTTTCACTAACCACAACTGGAGTCATTGCATGTGTGTTCTTTTCACATACCACATATGGATCCACTAGTGTCATTGCATGTCTTCTCTTTTCACAATCCACCTATGGATCCACCAGTGTCATTGCATGTGTGTTCTTTTTAGTAACAACAACCAGAGTCCTTGCATATGTGTTCTTTTCACATACTACATATTGATCCACTAGTGTCATTGAAATGTGTGTTCTCTTTAGAGACCACACATGGATCCACCAGTGTCATTGCATGTGTGTTCTTTTCACTAACAACAACTAGAGTCATTGCATGTGTGTTCTTTTCACATACCACCTATGGATCCACGAGTGTCATTGCATGTGTGTTCTTTTTAGTAAAAACAAACAGAGTCATTACATGTGTGTTCTTTTCACATACCACATATGGATCCACCAGTGTCATTGAAATGTGTGTTCTCATCAGAGACCACACATGGATCCACCAGTGTCATTGCATGTGTGCTCTTTTCACAATCCACCTATGGATCCACTAGTGTCATTGCATGTGTGTTCTTTTTACTAAAAACAACCAAAGTCATTGCTTGTGTGTTCTTTTCACATACCACATATAGATCCACCAGTGTCATTGAAATGTGTGTTCTCTTCAGAGACCACACATGGATTCACCAGTGTCATTGCATGTGTGTTCTTTTCACTAACAACAACTAGAGTCGTTGCATGTGGGTTCTTTTCACATACCACATATGGATCCACCAGTGTCATTGAAATGTGTGTTCTCTTCAAAGACCAGAGATGGATCCACCAGTGTCATTGCATGTGTGTTCTTTTCACTAACAACAACTAGAGTCATTGGATGTGTGTTCTTTTCACATACCACATATGGATCCACCAGTGTCATTGCATGTGTGCTCTTTTCACAATCCACCTATGGATCCACTAGTGTCATTGCATGTGTGTTCTTTTTACTAAAAACAACCAAAGTCATTGCTTGTGTGTTCTTTTAACATACCACATATAGATCCACCAGTGTCATTGAAATGTGTGTTCTCTTTAGAGACCACACATGGATTCACCAGTGTCATTGCATGTGTGTTCTTTTCACTAACAACAACTAGAGTCGTTGCATGTGTGTTCTTTTCACATACCACATATGGATCCACCAGTGTCATTGCATGTGTGCTCTTTTCACAATCCACCTATGGATCCACCAGTGTCATTGCATGTGTCTTCTTTTTACTAAAAACAAACAAAGTCATTGCATGTGTGTTCTTTTCACATACCACATATAGATCCACCAGTGTCATTGAAATGTGTGTTCTCTTAAGGGACCACACATGGATTCACTAGTGTCATTGCATGTGTGTTCTTTTCACTAACAACAACTGGAGTCATTGCATGTGTGTTCTTTTCACATAGCACATATGGATCCACCAGTGTCATTGCATGTGTGCTCTTTTCACAATCCACCTATGGATCCACCAGTGTCATTGAATGTGTGTTCTTTTTACAAATAACCGGAGTCATTGAAATGTCTGTTCTTTTCACATACCACCTATGGACCCACCAGTGTCATTGCATGTGTGTTCTTTTTAGTAACAACAACCAGAGTCATTGCATGTGTGTTCTTTTCACATACCACATATAGATCCACTAGTGTCATTGAAATGTGTGTTTCTTCAGAGACCACACATGGATCCACCCGTGTCATTGCATGTATGTTCTTTTCACAAACAACAACTGGAGTCATTGCATGTGTGTCCTTTTCACATACCACATATGGATCCACCAGTGTCATTGCATGTGTGCTCTTTTCACAATCCAGCTATGGAACCACCAGTGTCATTGCATGTGTGTTCTTTTTAGTAACAACAACCAGAGTCATTGAAATGTGTGTTCTTTTCACATACCACCTATGGATCCACCACTGTCATTGCATGTGTGTTCTTTTTAGTAACAATAATTAGAGTCATTGCATGTGTGTTCTTTTCACATACCACATATTGATCCACCAGTTTCATTGAAATGTGTGTTCTCTTAAGAGACCACACATGGATCCACCAGTGTCATTGCATGTGTGTTCTTTTCCCTAACAACAACCAGAGTCATTGCATGTGTGTTCTTTTCACGTACCACATATGGATCCACCAGTGTCATTGAAATGTGTGTTCTCTTCAGAGACCACACATGGATCCACCAGTGTCATTGCATGTATGTTCTTTTCACTAACAACAACTGGAGTCATTGCATGTGTGTTCTTTTCACATACCACATATGGATCTACCAGTGTCATTTCATGTGCGCTCTTCTCACAATCCACCTATGGATCCACTAGTGTCATTGCATGTGTGTTCTTTTTACTAAAAAGAACCAGAGTCATTGCATGTGTTTTCTTTTCACATGCCACATATGGATCCACCAGTGTCATTGAAATGTGTGTTCTCTTTAGAGACCACACATGGATCCACCAGTGTCATTGCATGTATGTTCTTTTCACTAACCACAACTGGAGTCATTGCATGTGTGTTCTTTTCACATACCACATACGGATCCACTAGTGTCATTGCATGTCTTCTCTTTTCCCAATCCACCTATGGATCCACCAGTGTCATTGCATGTGTGCTCTTTTTAGTAACAACAACCAGAGTCCTTGCATGTGTGTTCTTTTCACATACTACATATTGATCCACTAGTGTCATTGAAATGTGTGTTCTCTTTAGAGACCACACATGGATCCACCAGTGTCATTGCATGTGTGTTCTTTTCACTAACAACAACCAGAGTCATTGCATGTGTGTTCTTTTCACATACCACCTATTGATCCACGAGTGTCATTGCATGTGTGTTCTTTTTAGTAAAAACAACCAGAGTCATTACATGTGTGTTCTTTTCACATACCACATATGGATCCACCAGTGTCATTGAAATGTGTGTTCTCATCAGAGACCACACATGGATCCACCAGTCTCATTGCATGTGTGCTCTTTTCACAATCCACGTATGGATCCACTAGTGTCATTGCATGTGTGCTCTTTTCACAATCCACCTATGGATCCACCAGTGTCATTGGATGTGTGTTCTTTTTACTAATAACTAGAGTCATTGAAATGTGTGTTCTTTTCACATACCACCTATGGATCCACAAGTGTCATTGCATGTGTGTTCTTTTTAGTAAAAACAACCAGAGTCATTACATGTGTGTTCTTTTCACATACCACATATGGATCCACCATTGTCATTGAAATGTGTGTTCTCTTCAGAGACCACACAAGGATCCACCAGTGTCATTGCATGTATGTTCTTTTCACTAACAACAACTGGAGTCATTGCATGTGTGTTCTTTTCACATACCACATATGGATCTACCAGGGTCATTTCATGTGCGCTCTTCCCACAATACACCTATGGATCCACCAGTGTCATTGCATGTGTGTTCTTTTTACTAAAAAGAACCAGAGTCATTGCATGTGTTTTCTTTTCACATGCCACATATGGATCCACCAGTGTCATTGAAATGTGTGTTCTCTTTAGAGACCACACATGGATCCACCAGTGTCATTGCATGTATGTTCTTTTCACTAACCACAACTGGAGTCATTGCATGTGTGTTCTTTTCACATACCACATATGGATCCACTAGTGTCATTGCATGTCTTCTCTTTTCACAATCCACCTATGAATCCACCAGTGTTATTGCATGTGTGTTCTTTTTAGTAACAACAACAACCAGAGCCATTGAAATGTGTGTTCTTTTCACATACCACCTATGGATCCACCAGTGTCATTGCATGTGTGTTCTTTTTAGTAACAACAACCAGAGTCATTGCATGTGTGTTCTTTTCACATACTACATATTGATCCACTAGTGTCATTGAAATGTGTGTTCTCTTTAGAGACCACACATGGATCCACCAGTGTCATTGCATGTGTGTTCTTTTCACTAACAACGACTAGAGTTATTGCATGTGTGTGTCATTGCATGTGTGTTCTTTTTAGTAAAAACAACCAGAGTCATTATATGTGTGTTCTTTTCACATACCACATATGGATCCACCAGTCTCATTGAAATGTGTGTTCTCATCAGAGACCACACATGGATCCACCAGTGTCATTGCATGTGTGCTCTTTTCACAATCCACCTATGGATCCACTAGTGTCATTGCATGTGTGTTCTTTTTACTAAAAACAACCAAAGTCATTGCTTGTGTGTTCTTTTCACATACCACATATAGATCCACCAGTGTCATTGAAATGTGTGTTCTCTTCAGAGACCACACATGGATTCACCAGTGTCATTGCATGTGTGTTCTTTTCACTAACAATAACTAGAGTCGTTGCATGTGTGTTCTTTTCACATACCACATATGGATCCACCAGTGTCATTGCATGTGTGCTCTTTTCACAATCCACCTATGGATCCACAAGTGTCATTGCATGTGTCTTCTTTTTACTAAAAACAAACAAAGTCATTGCATGTGTGTTCTTTTCACATACCACATATAGATCCACCAGTGTCATTGAAATGTGTGTTCTCTTAAGGGACCACACATGGATTCACTAGTGTCATTGCATGTGTGTTCTTTTCACTAACAACAACTGGAGTCATTGCATGTGTGTTCTTTTCACATAACACATATGGATCCACCAGTGTCATTGCATGTGTGCTCTTTTCACAATCCACCTATGGGTCCACCAGTTTCATTGGATGTGTGTTCTTTTTACAAATAACCGGAGTCATTGAAATGTCTGTTCTTTTCACATACCACCTATGGACCCACCAGTGTCATTGCATGTGTGTTATTTTTAGTAACAACAACCAGAGTCATTGCATGTGTGTTCTTTTCACATACCACATATATATCCACTAGTGTCATTGAAATGTGTGTTTCTTCAGAGACCACACATGGATCCACCAGTGTCATTGCATGTATGTTCTTTTCACAAACAACAACTGGAGTCATTGCATGTGTGTCCTTTTCACATACCACATATGGATCCACCAGTGTCATTGCATGTGTGCTCTTTTCACAATCCACCTATGGATCCACCAGTGTCATTGCAAGTGTGTTCTTTTTAGTAACAACAACCAGAGTCATTGAAATGTGTGTTCTTTTCACATACCACCTATGGATCCACCAGTGTCATTGCATATGTGTTCTTTTTAGTAACAATAATTAGAGTCATTGCATGTGTGTTCTTTTCACATACCACATATTGATCCACCAGTTTCATTGAAATGTGTGTTCTCTTAAGAGACCACACATGGATCCACCAGTGTCATTGCATGTGTGTTCTTTTCCCTAACAACAACCAGAGTCAT
This sequence comes from Avena sativa, assembly GCA_916181665.1. Lineage (NCBI taxonomy): Eukaryota > Viridiplantae > Streptophyta > Magnoliopsida > Poales > Poaceae > Avena > Avena sativa. Next base: position 356,298,796 of record OV702291.1, read on the forward strand.
TGCATGTGTGTTCTTTCCACATACCACATATGCATCCACCAGTGTCATTGCATGTGTGCTCTTTTCACAATCCACCTATGGATCCACCAGTGTCATTGCATGTGTGTTCTTTTTAGTAACAACAACCAGAGTCATTGAAATGTGTGTTCTTTTCACATACCACCTATGGATCCAACAGTGTCATTGCATGTGTGTTCTTTTCACTAACAACAACTGGAGTCATTGCATGTGTGTTCTTTTCACATAGCACATATGGATCCACCAGTGTCATTGCATGTGTGCTCTTTTCACAATCCACCTATGGGTCCACCAGTTTCATTGGATGTGTGTTCTTTTTACAAATAACCGGAGTCATTGAAATGTCTGTTCTTTTCACATACCACCTATGGACCCACCAGTGTCATTGCATGTGTGTTCTTTTTAGTAACAACAACCAGAGTCATTGCATGTGTGTTATTTTCACATACCACATATAGATCCACTAGTGTCATTGAAATGTGTGTTTCTTCAGAGACCACACATGGATCCACCAGTGTCATTGCATGTATGTTCTTTTCACAAACAACAACTGGAGTCATTGCATGTGTGTCCTTTTCACATACCACATATGGATCCACCAGTGTCATTGCATGTGTGCTCTTTTCACAATCCACCTATGGATCCACCAGTGTCACTGCAAGTGTGTTCTTTTTAGTAACAACAACCAGAGTCATTGAAATGTGTGTTCTTTTCACATACCACCTATGGATCCACCAGTGTCATTGCATATGTGTTCTTTTTAGTAACAATAATTAGAGTCATTGCATGTGTGTTCTTTTCACATACCACATATTGATCCACCAGTTTCATTGAAATGTGTGTTCTCTTAAGAGACCACACATGGATCCACCAGTGTCATTGCATGTGTGTTCTTTTCCCTAACAACAACCAGAGTCATTGCATGTGTGTTCTTTCCACATACCACATATGCATCCACCAGTGTCATTGCATGTGTGCTCTTTTCACAATCCACCTATGGATCCACCAGTGTCATTGCATGTGTGTTCTTTTTAGTAACAACAACCAGAGTCATTGAAATGTGTGTTCTTTTCACATACCACCTATGGATCCACCAGTGTCATTGCATGTGTGTTATTTTTAGTAACAACAACTAGAGATATTTCATGTGTGTTCTTTTCACATACCACATATGGATCCACCAGTAGCATTGCATGTGTGTTCTTTTTAGTAACAACAACCAGAGTCATTGCATGTGTGTTCTTTTCACATACCACATATGGATCCACCAGTGTCATTGAAATGTCTGTTTTCTTTTAGAGACCACACATGGATCCACCAGTGTCATTGCATGTATGTTCTTTTCACTAACAACAACTGGAGTCATTGCATGCGTGTTCTTTTCAGATACCACATATGGATCCACTAGTGTCATTGCATGTGTGCTCTTTTCACAATTTACCTATGGATCCACCAGTGTCATTGCATGTGTGTTCTGTTTAGTAACAACATCCAGAGTCATTGAAATGTGTGTTCTTTTCACATACCACCTATGGATCCACCAGTGTCATTGCATGTGTGTTCTTTTTAGTAAAAACAACCAGAGTCATTACATGTGTGTTCTTTTCACGTACCACATATGGATCCACCAGTGTCATTGAAATGTGTGTTCTCTTCAGAGACCACACATGGATCCACCAGTGTCATTGCATGTATGTTCTTTTCACTAACAACAACTGGAGTCATTGCATGTGTGTTCTTTTCACATACCACATATGGATCTACCAGTGTCATTTCATGTGCGCTCTTCTCACAATCCACCTATGGATCCACCAGTGTCATTGCATGTGTGTTCTTTATACTAAAAAGAACCAGAGTCATTGCATGTGTTTTCTTTTCACATGCCACATATGGATGCACCAGAGTCATTGAAATGTGTGTTCTCTTTAGAGACCACACATGGATCCACCAGTGTCATTGCATGTATGTTCTTTTCACTAACCACAACTGGAGTCATTGCATGTGTGTTCTTTTCACATACCACATATGGATCCACTAGTGTCATTGCATGTCTTCTCTTTTCACAATCCACCTATGGATCCACCAGTGTCATTGCATGTGTGTTCTTTTTAGTAACAACAACCAGAGTCCTTGCATGTGTGTTCTTTTCACATACTACATATTGATCCACTAGTGTCATTGAAATGTGTGTTCTCTTTAGAGACCACACATGGATCCACCAGTGTCATTGCATGTGTGTTCTTTTCACTAATAACAACCAGAGTCATTGCATGTGAGTTCTTTTCACATACCACCTATGGATCCACGAGTGTCATTGCATGTGTGTTCTTTTTACTAAAAACAACCAGAGTCATTACATGTGTGTTCTTTTCACATACCACATATGGATCCACCAGTGTCATTGAAATGTGTGTTCTCATCAGAGACCACACATGGATCCACCAGTGTCATTGCATGTGTGCTCTTTTCACAATCCACCTATGGATCCACTAGTGTCATTGCATGTGTGTTCTTTTTACTAAAAACAACCAAAGTCATTGCTTGTGTGTTCTTTTCACATACCACATATAGATCCACCAGTGTCATTGAAATGTGTGTTCTCTTCAGAGACCACACATGGATTCACCATTGTCATTGCATGTGTGTTCTTTTCACTAACAACAACTAGAGTCGTTGCATGTGGGCTCTTTTCACATACCACATATGGATCCACCAGTGTCATTGCATGTGTGCTCTTTTCACAATCCACCTATGGATCCACCTGTGTCATTGGATGTGTGTTCTTTTTACTAATAACTAGAGTCATTGAAATGTGTGTTCTTTTCACATACCACCTATGGATACACCAGTGTCATTGCATGTGTGTTCTTTTTAGTAACAACAACTAGAGTCATTGCATGTGTGTTCTTTTCACATACCACATATAGATCCACTAGTGTCATTGAAATGTGTGTTTCTTCAGAGACCACACATGGATCCACCAGTGGCATTGCATGTATGTTCTTTTCACAAACAACAACTAGAGTCATTTCATGTGTGTCCTTTTCACATACCACATATGGATCCACCAGTGTCATTGCATGTGTGGTCTTTTCACAATCCACCTATGGATCCACCAGTGTCATTGCATGTGTGTTCTTTTTAGTAACAACAACCAGAGTCATTAAAATCTGTGTTCTTTTCACATACCACCTATGGATCCACCAGTGTCATTGCATGTGTGTTCTTTTTAGTAACAATAACTAGAGTCATTGCATGTGTGTTCTTTTCACATACCACATATTGATTCACCAGTGTCATTGAAATGTGTGTTCTCTTTAGAGACCACACATGGATCCACCAGTGTCATTGCATGTGTGTTCTTTTCACTAACAACAACCAGAGTCATTGCATGTGTGTTCTTTTCACATACCACATATGCATCCATCAGTGTCATTGCATGTGTGCTCTTTTCACAATCCACCTATGGATCCACCAGTATCATTGCATGTGTGTTCTTTTTAGTAACAACAACCAGAGTCATTGAAATGTGTGTTCTTTTCACATACCACCTATGGATCCACTAGTGTCATTGCATGTGTGTTCTTTTTAGTAACAACAACTAGAGATATTTCATGTGTGTTCTTTTCACATACAACATATGGATCCACCAGTAGCATTGCATGTGTGTTCTTTTTAGTAACAACAACCAGAGTCATTGCATGTGTGTTCTTTTCACATACCACATATGGATCCACCAGTGTCATTGAAATGTCTGTTCTCTTTAGAGACCACACATGGATCCACCAGTGTCATTGCATGTATGTTCTTTTCACTAACAACAACTGGAGTCATTGCATGCGTGTTCTTTTCAGATACCACATATGGATCCACTAGTGTCATTGCATGTGTGCTCTTTTCACAATCTACCTATGGATCCACCAGTGTCATTGCATGTGTGTTCTGTTTAGTAACAACCAGAGTCATTGAAATGTGTGTTCTTTTCACATACCACCTATGGATCCACCAGTGTCATTGCATGTCTTCTTTTTACTAAAAACAACCAGAGTCATTACATGTGTGTTCTTTTCACATACCACATATGGATCCACCAGTGTCATTGAAATGTGTGTTCTCTTCAGAGACCACACATGGATCCACCAGTGTCATTGCATGTATGTTCTTTTCACTAACAACAACTGGAGTCATTACATGTGTGTTCTTTTCACATACCACATATGGATCTACCAGTGTCATTTCATGTGCGCTCTTCTCACAATCCACCAATGGATCAATCAGTGTCATTGCATGTGTGTTCTTTTTACTAAAAAGAACCAGAATCATTGCATGTGTTTTCTTTTCACATGCCACATATGGATCCACCAGTGTCATTGAAATGTGTGTTCTCTTTAGAGACCACACATGGATCCACCTGTGTCATTGCATGTATGTTCTTTTCACTAACCACAACTGGAGTCATTGCATGTGTGTTCTTTTCACATACCACATATGGATCCACTAGTGTTATTGCATGTCTTCTCTTTTCACAATCCACCTATGGATCCACCAGTGTCATTGCATGTGTGTTCTTTTTAGTAACAACAACAACCAGAGCCATTGAAATGTGTGTTCTTTTCACATACCACCTATGGATCCACCAGTGTCATTGCATGTGTGTTCTTTTTAGTAACAACCAGAGTCATTGCATGTGTGTTCTTTTCACATACTACATATTGATCCACTAGTATCATTTAAATGTGTGCTCTCTTTAGAGACCACACATGGATCCACCAGTGTCATTGCATGTGTGTTCTTTTCACTAACAACAACCAGAGTCATTGCATGTGTGTTATTTTCACATACCACCTATGGATCCACGAGTGTCATTGGATGTGTGTTCTTTTTAGTAAAAACAACCAGAGTCATTACATGTGTGTTCTTTTCACATACCACATATGGATCCACCAGTGTCATTGAAATGTGTGTTCTCATCAGAGACAACACATGGATCCACCAGTGTCATTGCATGTGTGTTATTTTCACTAACAATAACCAGTCATTGGATGCGTGTTGTTTTCACATACCACATATGGATCCACCAGTGTCATTGCATGTGTGCTCTTTTCACAATCCACCTATGGATCCACCAGTGTCATTGCATGTGTCTTCTTTTTACTAAAAACAAACAAAGTCATTGCATGTGTGTTCTTTTCACATACCACATATAGATCCACCTGTGTCATTGAAATGTGTGTTCTCTTTAGAGACCACACATGGATTCACCAGTGTCATTGCATCTGTGTTCTTTTCATTAACAACAACTGGAGTCATTGCATGTGTGTTCTTTTCACATAGCACATATGGATCCACCAGTGTCATTGCATGTGTGCTCTTTTCACAATCCACCTATGGATCCACCAGTGTCATTGCATGTGTGCTCTTTTCACAATCCACCTATGGATCCACCAGTGTCATTGGATGTGTGTTCTTTTTACTAATAATCGGAGTCATTGAAATGTCTGTTCTTTTCACATACCACCTACGGATGCACCAGTGTCATTGCATGTGTGTTCTTTTTAGTAACAACAACCAGAGTCATTGCATGTGTGTTCTTTTCACATACCACATATAGATCCACTAGTGTCATTGAAATGTGTGTTTCTTCAGAGACCACACATGGATCCACCAGTGTCATTGCATGTATGTTCTTTTCACTAACAACAACTGGAGTCATTGCATGTGTGTCCTTTTCACATACCACATATGGATCCACCAGTGTCATTGCATGTGTGCTCTTTTCACAATCCACCTATGGATCCACCAGTGTCATTGCATGTTTGTTCTTTTTAGCAACAACAACCAGAGTCATTGAAATGTGTGTTCTTTTCACATACCACGTATGGATCCACCAGTGTCATTGCATGTGTGTTCTTTTAGTAAAAACAACCAGAGTCATTACATGTGTGTTCTTTTCACATACCACATATGGATCCACCAGTGTCATTGAAATGTGTGTTCTCTTCAGAGACCAGAGATGGATCCACCAGTGTCATTGCATGTGTGTTCTTTTCACTAACAACAACTAGAGTCATTGGATGTGTGTTCTTTTCACATACCACATATGGATCCACCAGTGTCATTGCATGTGTGCTCTTTTCACAATCCACCTATGGATCCACTAGTGTCATTGCATGTGTGTTCTTTTTACTAAAAACAACCAAAGTCATTGCTTGTGTGTTCTTTTAACATACCACATATAGATCCACCAGTGTCATTGAAATGTGTGTTCTCTTTAGAGACCACACATGGATTCACTAGTGTCATTGCATGTGTGTTCTTTTCACTAACAACAACTAGAGTCGTTGCATGTGTGTTCTTTTCACATACCACATATGGATCCACCAGTGTCATTGCATGTGTGCTCTTTTCACAATCCACCTATGGATCCACCAGTGTCATTGGATGTGTGTTCTTTTTACTAATAACTAGAGTCATTCAAATGTGTGTTCTTTTCACATACCACCTATGGATACACCATTGTCATTGCATGTGTGTTCTTTTTAGTAACAACAACCAGAGTCATTTCATGTGTGTTCTTTTCACATACCACATATAGATCCACTAGTGTCATTGAAATGTGTGTTTCTTCAGAGACCACGCATGGATCCACTAGTGTCATTGCATGTATGTTCTTTTCACAAACAACAATTGGAGTCATTGCATGTGTGTCCTTTTCACATACCACATATGGATCCACCAGTGTCATTGCATGTGTGCTCTTTTCACAATCCACCTATGGATTTACCAGTGTCATTGCATGTGTGTTCTTTTTAGTAACAACAACCAGAGTCATTGAAATGTGTGTTCTTTTCACATACCACCTATGGATCCACCAGTGTCATTGCATGTGTGTTCTTTTTAGTAACAATAATTAGAGTCATTTTATGTGTGTTCTTTTCACATACCACATATTGATCCACCAGTGTCATTGAAATGTGTGTTCTCTTTAGAGACCACACATGGATCCACCAGTGTCATTGCATGTGTGTTCTTTTCACTAACAACAACCAGAGTCATTGCATGTGTGTTCTTTTCACATACCACATATGCATCCACCAGTGTCATTGCATGTGTGCTCTTTTCACAATCCACCTATGGATCCACCAGTGTCATTGCATGTGTGTTCTTTTTAGTAACAACAACCAGAGTCATTGAAATGTGTGTTCTTTTCACATACCACCTATGGATCCACCAGGGTCATTGCATGTGTGTTCTTTTTAGTAAGAACAACTAGAGATATTTCATGTGTGTTCTTTTCACATACCACATATGGATCCACCAGTAGCATTGCATGTGTGTTCTTTTTAGTAACAACAACCAGAGTCATTGCATGTGTGTTCTTTTCACATACCACATATGGATCCACCAGTGTCATTGAAATGTGTGTTCTCTTTAGAGACCACACATGGATCCACCAGTGTCATTGCATGTATGTTCTTTTCACTAACAACAACTGGAGTCATTGCATGCGTGTTCTTTTCAGATACCACATATGGATCCACTAGTGTCATTGCATGTGTGCTCTTTTCACAATCTACCTATGGATCCACCAGTGTCACTGCATGTGTTTTCTTTTTAGTAACAACAACCAGAGTCATTGAAATGTGTGTTCTTTTCACATACCACCTATGGATCCACCAGTGTCATTGCATGTGTGTTCTTTTTAGTAAAAACAACCAGAGTCATTACATGTGTGTTCTTTTCACATACCACATATGGATCCACCAGTGTCATTGAAATGTGTGTTCTCTTCAGAGACCACACATGGATCCACCAGTGTCATTGCATGTATGTTCTTTTCACTAACAACAACTGGATTCATTGCATGTGTGTTCTTTTCACATACCACATATGGATCTACCAGTGTCATTTCATGTGCGCTCTTCTCACAATCCACCTATCGATCCACCAGTGTCATTGCATGTGTGTTCTTTTTACTAAAAAGAACCAGAGACATTGCATGTGTTTTCTTTTCACATGCCACATATGGATCCACCAGTGTCATTGAAATGTGTGTTCTCTTTAGAGACCACACATGGATCCACTAGTGTCATTGCATGTATGTTCTTTTCACTAACCAAAACTGGAGTCATTGCATGTGTGTTCTTTTCAAATACCACATATGGATCCACTAGTGTCATTGCATGTCTTATCTTTTCACAATCCACCTATGGACCCACCAGTGTCATTGCATGTGTGTTCTTTTTAGTAACAACAACAACCAGAGCCATTGAAATGTGTGTTCTTTTCACATACCACCTATGGATCCACCAGTGTCATTGCATGTGTGTTCTTTTTAGTAACAACAACCAGAGTCATTGCATGTGTGTTCTTTTCACATACTACATATTGATCCACTAGTGTCATTGAAATGTGTGTTCTCTTTAGAGACCACACATGGATCCACCAGTGTCATTGCATGTGTGTTTTTTTCACTAACAACAACCAGAGTCATTGCATGTGTGTTCTTTTCACATACCACATATGGATCCACCAGTGTCATTGCATGTGTGCTCTTTTCACAATCCATCTATGGATCCACCAGTGTCATTGCATGTGTGTTCTTTTTAGTAACAACAACAGAGTCATTGAAATGTGTGTTCTTTTCACATACCACCTACGGATCCACCAGTGTCATTGCATGTGTGTTCTTTTTAGAAACAACAACCAGAGTTACTGCATGTGTGTTCTTTTCACATACCACATATGGATCCACCAGTATCATTGCATGTGTGTTCTTTTTAGTAACGACAACCAGAGTCATTGCATGTGTGTTCTTTTCACATACCACATATGGATCCACCAGTGTCATTGAAATGTGTGTTCTCTTTAGAGACCACACATGGATCCACCAGTGTCATTGCATGTATGTTCTTTTCACTAATAACAACTGGAATCATTGCATGTGTGTTCTTTTCAGATACCACATATGGATCCACTAGTGTCATTGCATGTGTGCAGTTTTCACAATCTACCTATGGATCCACCAGTGTCATTGCATGTGTGTTCTTTTTAGTAACACCAACCAGAGTCATTGAAATATGTGTTATTTTCACATACCACCTATGGATCCACCAGTGTCATTGCATGTGTGTTCTTTTTAGTAGATACAACCAGAGTCATTACATGTGTGTTCTTTTCACATACCACATATGGATCCACCAGTGTCATTAAAATGTGTGTTCTCTTCAGAGACCACACATGGATCCACCAGTGTCATTGCATGTATGTTCTTTTCACTAACAACAACTGGAGTCATTGCATGTGTGTTCTTTTCACATACCACATATGGATCCACCGGTGTCATTGCATGTGTGTTATTTTTACTAAAAAGAACCAGAGTCATTGCATGTGTTTTCTTTTCACATACCACATATGGATCCACCAGTGTCATTGAAATGTGTGTTCTCTTTAGAGACCACACATGGATCCACCAGTGTCATTGCATGTATGTTCTTTTCACTAACAACAACTGGAGTCATTGCATGTGTGTTCTTTTCACATACCACATATGGATCCACTAGTGTCATTGCATGTCTTCTCTTTTCTCAATCCACCTATGGATCCACCAGTGTCATTGCATGTGTGTTCTTTTTAGTAACAACAACAACCAAAGTCATAGAAATGTGTGTTCTTTTCACATACCACCTATGGATCCACCAGTGTCATTGCATGTGTGTTCTTTTTAGTAACAACAACCAGAGTCATTGCATGTGTGTTCTTTTCACATACTACATATTGATCCACTAGTGTCATTGAATTGTGTGTTCTCTTTAGAAACCACACACGGATCCACCAGTGTCATTGCTTGTGTGTTCTTTTCACTAACAATAACCAGAGTCATTGCATGTGTGTTCTTTTCACATACCACATATGGATCCACCAGTGTCATTGCATGTGTGCTCTTTTCACAATCCACCTATGGATCCACCAGTGTCATTGCATGTGTGTTCTTTTTAGTAACAACAACCAGAGTCATTGACATGTGTGTTCTTTTCACATATCACCTATGGATCCACCAGTGTCATTGCATGTGTGTTCTTCTTAGTAACAACAACCAGAGTCATTGCATGTGTGTTCTTTTCACATACCACATATGGATTCACCAGTATCATTGCATGTGTGTTCTTTTTAGTAACAACAACCAGAGTCATTACATGTGTGTTCTTTTCACATACCACATATGGATCCACCAGTGTCATTGCATGTGTGCTCTTTTCACAATCCACCTATGGATCCACCAGTGTCATTGCATGTGTGTTCTTTTTAGTAACAACAACAACCAAAGTCATAGAAATGTGTGTTCTTTTCACATACCACCTATGGATCCACCAGTGTCATTGCATGTGTGTTCTTTTTAGAAACAACAACCAGAGTTACTGCATGTGTGTTCTTTTCACATACCACATATGGATCCACCAGTATCATTGCATGTGTGTTCTTTTTAGTAACGACAACCAGAGTCATTGCATGTGTGTTCTTTTCACATACCACATATGGATCCACCAGTGTCATTGAAATGTGTGTTCTCTTTAGAGACCACACATGGATCCACCAGTGTCATTGCATGTATGTTCTTTTCACTAATAACAACTGGAATCATTGCATGTGTGTTCTTTTCAGATACCACATATGGATCCACTAGTGTCATTGCATGTGTGCAGTTTTCACAATCTACCTATGGATCCACCAGTGTCATTGCATGTGTGTTCTTTTTAGTAACACCAACCAGAGTCATTGAAATATGTGTTATTTTCACATACCACCTATGGATCCACCAGTGTCATTGCATGTGTGTTCTTTTTAGTAGATACAACCAGAGTCATTACATGTGTGTTCTTTTCACATACCACATATGGATCCACCAGTGTCATTAAAATGTGTGTTCTCTTCAGAGACCACACATGGATCCACCAGTGTCATTGCATGTATGTTCTTTTCACTAACAACAACTGGAGTCATTGCATGTGTGTTCTTTTCACATACCACATATGGATCCACCGGTGTCATTGCATGTGTGTTATTTTTACTAAAAAGAACCAGAGTCATTGCATGTGTTTTCTTTTCACATACCACATATGGATCCACCAGTGTCATTGAAATGTGTGTTCTCTTTAGAGACCACACATGGATCCACCAGTGTCATTGCATGTATGTTCTTTTCACTAACAACAACTGGAGTCATTGCATGTGTGTTCTTTTCACATACCACATATGGATCCACTAGTGTCATTGCATGTCTTCTCTTTTCTCAATCCACCTATGGATCCACCAGTGTCATTGCATGTGTGTTCTTTTTAGTAACAACAACAACCAAAGTCATAGAAATGTGTGTTCTTTTCACATACCACCTATGGATCCACCAGTGTCATTGCATGTGTGTTCTTTTTAGTAACAACAACCAGAGTCATTGCATGTGTGTTCTTTTCACATACTACATATTGATCCACTAGTGTCATTGAATTGTGTGTTCTCTTTAGAAACCACACACGGATCCACCAGTGTCATTGCTTGTGTGTTCTTTTCACTAACAATAACCAGAGTCATTGCATGTGTGTTCTTTTCACATACCACATATGGATCCACCAGTGTCATTGCATGTGTGCTCTTTTCACAATCCACCTATGGATCCACCAGTGTCATTGCATGTGTGTTCTTTTTAGTAACAACAACCAGAGTCATTGACATGTGTGTTCTTTTCACATATCACCTATGGATCCACCAGTGTCATTGCATGTGTGTTCTTCTTAGTAACAACAACCAGAGTCATTGCATGTGTGTTCTTTTCACATACCACATATGGATTCACCAGTATCATTGCATGTGTGTTCTTTTTAGTAACAACAACCAGAGTCATTACATGTGTGTTCTTTTCACATACCACATATGGATCCACCAGTGTCATTGCATGTGTGCTCTTTTCACAATCCACCTATGGATCCACCAGTGTCATTGCATGTGTGTTCTTTTTAGTAACAACAACCAGAGTCATTGACATGTGTGTTCTTTTCACATATCACCTATGGATCCACCAGTGTCATTGCATGTGTGTTCTTCTTAGTAACAACAACCAGAGTCATTGCATGTGTGTTCTTTTCACATACCACACATGGATCCACCAGTGTCATTGCATGTATGTTCTTTTCACTAACAACAACTGGAGTCATTGCATGTGTGTTCTTTTCACATACCACATATGGATCTACCAGTGTCATTTCATGTGTGCTCTTCTCACAATCCACCTATGGATCCACCAGTGTCATTGCATGTGTGTTCTTTTTACTAAAAAGAACCAGAGTCATTGCACGTGTGTTCTTTTCACATACCACATATGGATCCACCAGTGTCATTGAAATGTGTGTTCTTTTTAGAGACCACACATGGATCCACCAGTGTCATTGCATATGTGTTCTTTTCACTAACAATAACTGGAGTTATTGCATGTGTGTTCTTTTCACATACCACATATGGATCCACCAGTGTCATTGCATATGTGCTCTATTCACAATCCACTTATGGATCCACCAGTGTCATTGCCTGTGTGTTCTTTTTAGTAACAACAACCAGAGTCATTGAAATGTGTGTTCTTTTCACATACCACCTATGGATCCACCAGTGTCATTGCATGTGTGTTCTTTTTAGTAAAAACAACCAGAGTCATTACATGTGTGTTCTTTTCACATACCACATATGGATCCACCAGTGTCATTGAAATGTGTGTTCTCTTAAGAGACCACACATGCATCCACCAGTGTCATTGCATGTGTGTTCTTTTCACTAACAACAACCAGAGTCATTGCATGTGTGTTCTTTTCACATTCCACATATGGATCCACCAGTGTCATTGCATGTATGCTCTTTTCACAATCCACCTATGGATCCACCAGTGTCATTGCATGTGTGTTCTTTTTAGTAACAACAACCAGAGTCATTGAAATGTGTGTTCTTTTCACATACCACCTATGGATCCACCAGTGTCATTGCATGTGTGTTCTTTTTAGTAAAAACTACCAGAGTCATTACATGTGTGCTCTTTTCACATACCACATATGGATCCACCAGTGTCATTGAAATGTGTGTTCTCTTCAGAGACCACATATGGATCCACCAGTGTCATTGCATGTGTGTTCTTTTCACTAACAACAACCAGAGTCATTGCATGTGTGTTCTTTTCACATACCACATATGGATCCACCAGTGTCATTGCATGTGTGCTCTTTTCACAATCCACCTATGGATCCACCAGTGTCATTGCATGTGTGTTCTTTTTAGTAACAACAACCAGAGTCATTGAAATGTGTGTTCTTTTCACATACCACATATGGATCAACCAGTGTCATTTCATGTGTGCTCTTCTCACAATCCACCTATGGATCCACCAGTGTCATTGCATGTGTGTTCTTTTCACATACCACATATGGATCCACCAGTATTATTGCATGTGTGTTCTTTTTAGTAACAACAACCAGAGTCATTGCAAGTGTGTTCTTTTCACATACCACATATGGATCCACCAGTGTCATTGAAAGGTGTGTTCTCTTCAGAGACCACACATGGATCCACCAGTGTCATTGCATGTATGTTCTTTTCACTAACAACAACTGGAGTCATTGCATGTGTGTTCCTTTCACATACCACATATGGATCCACCAGTATCATTGCATGTGTGCTCTTTTCAGAATCCACCTATGGATCCACCAGTTTCATTGCATGTGTGTTCTTTTTAGTAACAACAACCAGAGTTATTGCATGTGTGTTCTTTTCACATACCACATATTGATCCACCAGTGTCATTGAAATGTGTGTTCTCTTCAGAGACCACACATGGATTCACCAGTGTCATTGCATGTGTGTTCTTTTCAATAACAACAACTGGAGTCATTGCATGTGTGTTCTTTTCACATACCACATATGGATCCACCAGTGTCATTGAAATGTGTGTTCTCTTTAGAGACCACACATGGATCCAGCAGTGTCATTGCATGTGTGTTCTTTTCACTAACAACAACTGGAGTCATTGCATGTGTGTTCTTTTCACATACCACATATTGATCCACTAGTGTCATTGCATGTGTGCTCTTTTCACAATCTACCTATGGATCCACCAGTGTCATTGCATGTGTGTTCTTTTTAGTAACAACAACTAGAGTCATTGAAATGTGTGTTCTTTTAACATACCACCTATGGATCCACCAGTGTCATTGTATCTGTGTTCTTTTTAGTAACAACAACCGGAGTCATTGCATGTGTGTTTTTTTCACATACCACATATGTATCCACCAGTATCATTGCATGTGTGTTCTTTTTAGTAACAACAACCAGAGTCATTGCATGTGTGTTCTTTTCACATACCACATATGGATCCACCAGTGTCATTGAAATGTGTGTTCTCTTTAGAGACCACACATGGATCCACTAGTGTCATTGCATGTATGTTCTTTTCACTAACATCAACTGGAGTCATTGCATGTGTGTTCTTTTCACAGATCACATATTGGATCCACTAGTGTCATTGCATGTGTGCTCTTTTCACAATCTACCTATGGATCCACCAGTGTCATTGCATGTGTGTTCTTTTTAGTAACAACAACTAGAGTCATTGAAATGTGTGTTCTTTTCACATACGACCTATGGATCCACCACTGTCATTGCATGTGTGTTCTTTTTAGTAAAAACAACCAGAGTCATTGCATGTGTGTTCTTTTCACATACCACATATGGATCCACTAGTGTCATTGAAATGTGTTTTCTCTTCAGAGACCACACATGGATCCACCAGTGTCATTGCATATGTGTTCTTTTTATTAACAACAACCAGAGTCATTGGATGTGTGTTCCTTTCACATACCACATATGGATCCACCAGTGTCATTGCATGTGTGCTCTTTTCACAATCCACCTATGGATCCACCAGTGTCATTTCATGTGTGTTCTTTTTAGTAACAACAACCAGAGTCATTGAAATGTGTGTTCTTTTCACATACGACCTATGGATCCACCACTGTCATTGCATGTGTGTTATTTTTAGTAACAAAAACCAGAGTCATTGCATGTGTGTTCTTTTCACATACCACATATGGTTCCACTAGTGTCATTGAAATGTGTGTTCTCTTCAGAAATCCACACATGGATCCACCAGTGTCATTGCATGTATGTTCTTTTCACTAACAACAACTGGAGTCATTGCATGTGTGTTCTTTTCACATACCACATATGGATCCACCAGTATCATTGCATGTGTGCTCTTTTCACAATCCACCTATGGATCCACCAGTGTCATTGCATGTGTGTTCCTTTTACTAAAAACACCCAGAGTCATTGCATGTGTGTTCTTTTCACATACCACATATAGATCCACCAGTGTCATTGAAATGTGTGTTCTCTTCAGAGACCACACATGGATTCACTAGTGTCATTGCATGTGTGTTCTTTTCACTAACAACAACTGGAGTCATTGCATGTGTGTTATTTTCACATACCACATATGGATACACCAGTGTCATTGCATGTGTGCTCTTTTCACAATCCACCTATGGATCCTCCAGTGTCATTGGATGTGTGTTCTTTTTAGTAATAATAACCAGAGTCATTGAAATGTGTGTTCTTTTCACATACCACCTATGGATCTACCAGTGTCATTGCATGTGTGTTCTTTTTAGTAACAACAACCAGAGTCATTGCATGTGTGTTCTTTTCACATACCACATATGGATCCACTAGTGTCATTGAAATATGTGTTTCTTCAAAAACCACACATGGATCCACCAGTGTCATTGCATGTATGTTCTTTTCACTAACAACAACTCGAGTCATTGCATTTTTGTCCTTTTCACATACCACATATGGATCCACCAGTGTCATTGCATGTGTGCTCCTTTCACAATCCACCTATGGACCCACCAGTGTCATTGCATGTGTGTTCTTTTTAGTAACAACAACTAGAGTTATTGCATGTGTGTTATTTTCACATACCACATATGGATCCACCAGTATGATTGCATGTGTGTTTTTTAGTAACAACAACCAGAGTCATTGCATGTGTGTTCTTTTCACATACCACATATGGATCCACCAGTGTCATTGAAATGTGTGTTCTCTTTCGAGACCAGACATGGATCCAACAGTGTCATTGCATGTATGTTCTTTTCACTAACAACAACTGGAGTCATTGCATGTGTGTTCTTTTCACAGATCACATATTGGATCCACTAGTGTCATTGCATGTGTGCTCTTTTCACAATCCACCTATGGATCCACCAGTGTCATTGCATGTGTGTTCTTTTTAGTAACAACAACCAGAGTCATTGAAATGTGTGTTCTTTTCACATACCGCCTATGGATCCACCAGTGTCATTGCATGTGTGTTCTTTTTAGTAAAAACAACCAGAGTCATTGCATGTGTGTTCTTTTCACATACCACATATGGATCCACTAGTGTCATTGAAATGTGTGTTCTCGTCAGAGACCACACATGGATACACCAGTGTCATTGCATGTGTGTTCTTTTTATTAACAACAACTAGAGTCATTGGATGTGTGTTCTTTTCACATACCACATATGGATCCAACAGTGTCATTGCATGTGTGCTCTTTTCACAATCCACCTATGGATCCACCAGTGTCATTGCATGTGTGTTCTTTTTAGTAACAACAACCAGAGTCATTGAAATGTGTGTTCTTTTCACATACCGCCTATGAATCCACCAGTGTCATTGCATGTGTGTTCTTTTTAGTAACAACAACCAGAGTTATTGCATGTGTGTTCTTTTCACATATCACATATGGATCCACCAGTGTCATTGAAATGTGTGTTCTCTTTAGAGACCACACATGGATCCACCAGTGTCATTGCATGTATGTTCTTTTTCACTAACAAGAGTCATTGCATGTGTGTTCTTTTCACATACCACATATGGATCCACCAGTATCATTGCACGTGTGCTCTTTTCACAATCCACCTATGGATCCACCAGTGTCATTGCATGTGTGTTCTTTTTACTAAAAACAACCAGAGTCATTGCATGTGTGTTCTTTTCACATACCACTTATAGATCCACCAGTGTCATTGAAATGTGTGTTCTCTTCAGAGACCACACATGGATTCACTAGTGTCATTGCATGTGTGTTCTTTTCACTAACAACAACTGGAGTCATTGCATGTGTGTTCTTTTCACATACCACATATGGATCCACAAGTGTCAATGCATGTGTGCTCTTTTTAGTAACAACAACCAGAGTCATTGAAATGTGTGTTCTTCTCAGATACGACCTATGGATCCACCAGTGTCATTGCATGTGTGTTCTTTTTAATAACAACAACTAGAGTCATTGCATGTGTGTTCTTTTCACATACCACATATTGATCCACCAGTGTCATTGAAATGTGTGTTCTCTTTAGAGACCACACATGGATCCACCAGTGTCATTGCATGTGTGTTCTTTTCACTAACAACAACTAGAGTCATTGCATGTGTGTTTTTTTCACATACCACATATGGATCCACCAGTGTCATTGCATGTGTGCTCTTTTCACAATCCACCTATGGATCCACCAGTGCCATTGCATGTGTGTTCTTTTTAGTAACAACAACCGGAGTCATTAAAATGTGTGTTCTTTTCACATACCACCTATGGATCCAACAGTGTCATTGCATGTGTGTTCTTTTTAGTAACAACAACCAGAGTCATTGCTTGTGTGTTGTTTTCACATTCCACATATGGATCCACCAGTATCATTTCATGTGTGTTCTTTTTAGTAACAACAACAGAGTCATTGCATGTGTGTTCTTCTCACATACCACATATGGATCCACCAGTGTCATTGAAATGTGTGTTCTCTTTAGAGACCACACATGGATCCACCAGTGTCATTGCATGTATGTTCTTTTCACTAACAACAACTGGAGTCATTGCATGTGTGTTCTTTTCACCCATCACATATGGCTCCACCAGTGTCATTGCATGTGTGCTCTTTTCAGAATCCACCTATGGATCCACCAGTGTCATTGCATGTGTGTTCTTTTTAGTAACAACAACTAGAGTCATTGAAATGTGTGTTCTTTTCACATACCACCTATGGATCCACCAGTGTCATTGCATGTGTGTTCTTTTTAGTAACAACAACTAGAGTCATTGAAATTTTTGTTCTTTTCAAATACCACATATGGATCCACCAGTGTCAATGCATGTGTGTTCTTTTTAGTAACAACAACCAGAGTCATTGTATGTGTGTTCTTTTCACATACCACATATGGATCCACTAGTGTCATTGAAATGTGTATTCTTTTTAGTAACAAAAACCAGAGTCATTGCATGTGTGTTCTTTTCACATACCACATATGGTTCCACTAGTGTCATTGAAATGTGTGTTCTCTTCAGAGACCACACATGGATCCACCAGTGTCATTGCATGTATGTTCTTTTCGCTAACAACAACTGTAGTCATTGCATGTGTGTTCTTTTCACCTACCACATATGGATCCACCAGTATCATTGCATGTGTGCTCTTTTAACAATCCACCTATGGATCCACCAGTGTCATTGCATGTGTGTTCCTTTTACTAAAAACACCCAGAGTCATTGCATGTGTGTTCTTTTCACATACCACATATAGATCCACCAGTGTCATTGAAATGTGTGTTCTCTTTAGAGACCACACATGGATTCACTAGTGTCATTGCATGTGTGTTCTTTTCACTAAGAACAACTGGAGTCATTGCATGTGTGTTCTTTTCACATACCACATATGGATACACCAGTGTCATTGCATGTGTGCTCTTTTCACAATCCACCTATAGATCCTACAGTGTCATTGGATGTGTGTTCTTTTTAGTAATAATAACCAGAGTCATTGAAATGTGTGTTCTTTTCACATACCACCTATGGATCTACCAGTGTCATTGCATGTGTGTTCTTTTTAGTAACAACAACCAGAGTCATTGCATGTGTGTTCTTTTCACATACCACATATGGATCCACTAGTGTCATTGAAATGTGTGTTTCTTCAAACACCACACATGGATCCACCAGTGTCATTGCATGTATGTTCTTTTCACTAACAACAACTGGAGTCATTGCATTTTTGTCCTTTTCACATAACACATATGGATCCACCAGTGTCATTGCATGTGTGCTCTTTTCACAATCCACCTATGGATCCACCAGTGTCATTGCATGTGTGTTCTTTTTAGTAACAACAACCAGAGTTATTGCATGTGTGTTATTTTCACATACCACATATGGATCCGCCAGTATGATTGCATGTGTGTTTTTTAGTAACAACAACCAGAGTCATTGCATGTGTGTTCTTTTCACATACCACATATGGATCCACTAGTGTCATTGAAATGTGTGTTCTCTTTCGAGACCAGACATGGATCCAGCAGTGTCATTGCATGTATGTTCTTTTCACTAACAACAACTGGAGTCATTGCATGTGTGTTCTTTTCACAGATCACATATTGGATCCACTAGTGTCATTGCATGTGTGCTCTTTTCACAATCCACCTATGGATGCACCAGTGTCATTGCATGTGTGTTCTTTTTAGTAACAACAACCAGAGTCATTGAAATGTGTGTTCTTTTCACATACCACCTATGGATCCACCAGTGTCATTGCATGTGTGTTCTTTTTAGTAAAAATAACTAGAGTCATTGCATGTGTGTTCTTTTCACATACCACATACGGATCCACCAGTTTCATTGAAATGTGTGTTCTCTTCAGAGACCACACATGGATCCACCAGTGTCATTGCATGTGTGTTCTTTTTATTAACAACAACTAGAGTCATTGGATGTGTGTTCTTTTCACATACCAGATATGGATCCACCAGTGTCATTGCATGTGTGCTCTTTTCACAATCCACCTATGGATCCACCAGTGTCATTGCATGTGTGTTCCTTTTAGTAACAACAACCAGAGTCATTGAAATGTGTGTTCTTTTCACATACCGCCTATGAATCCACCAGTGTCATTGCATGTGTGTTCTTTTTAGTAACAACAACCAGAGTCATTGCATGTGTGTTCTTTTCACATACCACATATGGATCCACCAGTGTCATTGAAATGTGTGTTCTCTTCAGAGACCACACACGGATCCACCAGTGTCATTGCATGTATGTTCTTTTCACTAACAAGAGTCATTGCATGTGTGTTCTTTTCACATACCACATATGGATCCACCAGTATCATTGCACGTGTGCTCTTTTCACAATCCACCTATGGATCCACCAGTGTCATTGCATGTGTGTTCTTTTTACTAAAAACAACCAGAGTCATTGCATGTGTGTTCTTTTGACATACCACATATAGATCCACCAGTGTCATTGAAATGTGTGTTCTCTTCAGAGACCACACATGGATTCACTAGTGTCATTGCATGTGTGTTCTTTTCACTAACAACAACTGGAGTCATTGCATGTGTGTTCTTTTCACATACCACATATGGATCCACAAGTGTCAATGCATGTGTGCTCTTTTCACAATCCACCTATGGATACTCCAGTGTCATTGCATGTGTGTTCTTTTTAGTAACAACAACCAGAGTCATTGAAATGTGTGTTCTTTTCAGATACGACCTATGGATCCACCAGTGTCATTGCATGTGTGTTCATTTTAATAACAACAACTAGATTCATTGCATGTGTGTTCTTTTCACATAAAACATATTGATCCACCAGTGTCATTGAAATGTGTGTTCTCTTTAGAGATCACACATGGATCCACCAGTGTCATTGCATGTGTGTTCTTTTCACTAACAACAACTAGAGTCATTGCATGTGTGTTTTTTTCACATACCACATATGGATCCACCAGTGTCATTGCATGTGTGCTCTTTTCACAATCCACCTATGGATCCACCAGTGCCATTGCATGTGTGTTCTTTTTAGTAACAACAACCAGAGTCATTAAAATGTGTGTTCTTTTCACATACCACCTATGGATCCACGAGTGTCATTGCATGTGTGTTCTTTTTAGTAACAACAACCAGAGTCATTGCATGTGTGTTCTTTTCACATTCCACATATGGATCCACCAGTATCATTTAATGTGTGTTCTTTTTAGTAACAACAACCAGAGTCATTGCATGTGTGTTCTTTTCACATACCACATATGGATCCACCAGTGTCATTGAAATGTGTGTTCTCTTTAGAGACCACACATGGATCCACCAGTGTCATTGCATGTATGTTCTTTTCACTAACAACAACTGGAGTCATTGCATGTGTGTTCTTTTCACCCATCACATATGGATCCACTAGTGTCATTGCATGTGTGCTCTTTTCACAATCTACCTATGGATCCACCAGTGTCATTGCATGTGTGTTCTTTTTAGTAACAACAACCAGAGTCATTGAAATGTGTGTTCTTTTCACATACCACCTATGGATCCACCAGTGTCATTGCATGTGTGTTCTTTTTAGTAAAAACAACCATAGTCATTACATGTGTGTTCTTTTCACATACCACATATGGATCCACCAGTGTCATTGAAATATGTGTTCTCTTTAGAGACCACACATGGATCCACTAATGTCATTGCATGTGTGTTCTTTCCACTAACAACAACCAGAGTCATTGCATGTGTGTTCTTTTCACATACCACATATGGATCCACCAGTGTCATTGCATGTGTGCTCTTTTCAGAATCCACCTATGGATCCACCAGTGTCATTGCATGTGTGTTCTTTTTAGTAACAACAACCAGAGTCATTGAAATGTGTGTTCTTTTCACATACCACCTATGGATCCACCAGTGTCATTGCATGTGTGTTCTTTTTAGTAACGACAACTAGAGTCATTGAAATGTGTGTTCTTTTTAGTAACAACAACTAGAGTCATTGAAATGTGTGTTCTTTTCAAATACCACATATGGATCCACCACTGTCAATGCATGTGTGTTCTTTTTAGTAACAACAACCAGAGTCATTGTATATGTGTTCTTTTCACATACCACATATGGATCCACTAGTGTCATTGAAATGTGTATTCTTTTTAGTAACAAAAACCAGAGTCATTGCATGTGTGTTATTTTCACATACCACATATGGTTCCACCAGTGTCATTGAAATGTGTGTTCTCTTCAGAGACCACACATGGATCCACCAGTGTCATTGCATGTATGTTCTTTTCACTAACAACAACTGGAGTCATTGCATGTGTGTTCTTTTCACCTACCACATATGGATCCACTAGTATCATTGCATGTGTGCTCTTTTTACAATCCACCTATGGATCCACCAGTGTCATTGCATGTGTGTTACTTTTACTAAAAACACCCAGAGTCATTACATGTGTGTTCTTTTCACATACCACATATAGATCCACCAGTGTCATTGAAATGTGCGTTCTCTTCAGAGACCACACATGGATTCACTAGTGTCACTGCATGTGTGTTCTTTTCACTAACAACAACTGGAGTCATTGCATGTGTGTTCTTTTCACATACCACATATGGATACACCAGTGTCATTGCATGTGTGCTCTTTTCTCAATCCACCTATAGATCCTACAGTGTCATTGGATGTGTGTTCTTTTTAGTAATAATAACCAGAGTCATTGAAATGTGTGTTCTTTTCACATACCACCTATGGATCTACCAGTGTCATTGCATGTGTGTTCTTTTTAGTAACAACAACCAGAGTCATTGCATGTGTGTTCTTTTCACATACCACATATGGATCCACTAGTGTCATTGAAATATGTGTTTCTTCAAAAACCACACATGGATCCACCAGTGTCATTGCATGTATGTTCTTTTCACTAACAACAACTCGAGTCATTGCATTTTTGTCCTTTTCACATACCACATATGGATCCACCAGTGTCATTGCATGTGTGCTCCTTTCACAATCCACCTATGGACCCACCAGTGTCATTGCATGTGTGTTCTTTTTAGTAACAACAACTAGAGTTATTGCATGTGTGTTATTTTCACATACCACATATGGATCCACCAGTATGATTGCATGTGTGTTTTTTAGTAACAACAACCAGAGTCATTGCATGTGTGTTCTTTTCACATACCACATATGGATCCACCAGTGTCATTGAAATGTGTGTTCTCTTTCGAGACCAGACATGGATCCAACAGTGTCATTGCATGTATGTTCTTTTCACTAACAACAACTGGAGTCATTGCATGTGTGTTCTTTTCACAGATCACATATTGGATCCACTAGTGTCATTGCATGTGTGCTCTTTTCACAATCCACCTATGGATCCACCAGTGTCATTGCATGTGTGTTCTTTTTAGTAACAACAACCAGAGTCATTGAAATGTGTGTTCTTTTCACATACCGCCTATGGATCCACCAGTGTCATTGCATGTGTGTTCTTTTTAGTAAAAACAACCAGAGTCATTGCATGTGTGTTCTTTTCACATACCACATATGGATCCACTAGTGTCATTGAAATGTGTGTTCTCGTCAGAGACCACACATGGATACACCAGTGTCATTGCATGTGTGTTCTTTTTATTAACAACAACTAGAGTCATTGGATGTGTGTTCTTTTCACATACCACATATGGATCCAACAGTGTCATTGCATGTGTGCTCTTTTCACAATCCACCTATGGATCCACCAGTGTCATTGCATGTGTGTTCTTTTTAGTAACAACAACCAGAGTCATTGAAATGTGTGTTCTTTTCACATACCGCCTATGAATCCACCAGTGTCATTGCATGTGTGTTCTTTTTAGTAACAACAACCAGAGTTATTGCATGTGTGTTCTTTTCACATATCACATATGGATCCACCAGTGTCATTGAAATGTGTGTTCTCTTTAGAGACCACACATGGATCCACCAGTGTCATTGCATGTATGTTCTTTTTCACTAACAAGAGTCATTGCATGTGTGTTCTTTTCACATACCACATATGGATCCACCAGTATCATTGCACGTGTGCTCTTTTCACAATCCACCTATGGATCCACCAGTGTCATTGCATGTGTGTTCTTTTTACTAAAAACAACCAGAGTCATTGCATGTGTGTTCTTTTCACATACCACTTATAGATCCACCAGTGTCATTGAAATGTGTGTTCTCTTCAGAGACCACACATGGATTCACTAGTGTCATTGCATGTGTGTTCTTTTCACTAACAACAACTGGAGTCATTGCATGTGTGTTCTTTTCACATACCACATATGGATCCACAAGTGTCAATGCATGTGTGCTCTTTTTAGTAACAACAACCAGAGTCATTGAAATGTGTGTTCTTCTCAGATACGACCTATGGATCCACCAGTGTCATTGCATGTGTGTTCTTTTTAATAACAACAACTAGAGTCATTGCATGTGTGTTCTTTTCACATACCACATATTGATCCACCAGTGTCATTGAAATGTGTGTTCTCTTTAGAGACCACACATGGATCCACCAGTGTCATTGCATGTGTGTTCTTTTCACTAACAACAACTAGAGTCATTGCATGTGTGTTTTTTTCACATACCACATATGGATCCACCAGTGTCATTGCATGTGTGCTCTTTTCACAATCCACCTATGGATCCACCAGTGCCATTGCATGTGTGTTCTTTTTAGTAACAACAACCGGAGTCATTAAAATGTGTGTTCTTTTCACATACCACCTATGGATCCAACAGTGTCATTGCATGTGTGTTCTTTTTAGTAACAACAACCAGAGTCATTGCTTGTGTGTTGTTTTCACATTCCACATATGGATCCACCAGTATCATTTCATGTGTGTTCTTTTTAGTAACAACAACAGAGTCATTGCATGTGTGTTCTTCTCACATACCACATATGGATCCACCAGTGTCATTGAAATGTGTGTTCTCTTTAGAGACCACACATGGATCCACCAGTGTCATTGCATGTATGTTCTTTTCACTAACAACAACTGGAGTCATTGCATGTGTGTTCTTTTCACCCATCACATATGGCTCCACCAGTGTCATTGCATGTGTGCTCTTTTCAGAATCCACCTATGGATCCACCAGTGTCATTGCATGTGTGTTCTTTTTAGTAACAACAACTAGAGTCATTGAAATGTGTGTTCTTTTCACATACCACCTATGGATCCACCAGTGTCATTGCATGTGTGTTCTTTTTAGTAACAACAACTAGAGTCATTGAAATTTTTGTTCTTTTCAAATACCACATATGGATCCACCAGTGTCAATGCATGTGTGTTCTTTTTAGTAACAACAACCAGAGTCATTGTATGTGTGTTCTTTTCACATACCACATATGGATCCACTAGTGTCATTGAAATGTGTATTCTTTTTAGTAACAAAAACCAGAGTCATTGCATGTGTGTTCTTTTCACATACCACATATGGTTCCACTAGTGTCATTGAAATGTGTGTTCTCTTCAGAGACCACACATGGATCCACCAGTGTCATTGCATGTATGTTCTTTTCGCTAACAACAACTGTAGTCATTGCATGTGTGTTCTTTTCACCTACCACATATGGATCCACCAGTATCATTGCATGTGTGCTCTTTTAACAATCCACCTATGGATCCACCAGTGTCATTGCATGTGTGTTCCTTTTACTAAAAACACCCAGAGTCATTGCATGTGTGTTCTTTTCACATACCACATATAGATCCACCAGTGTCATTGAAATGTGTGTTCTCTTTAGAGACCACACATGGATTCACTAGTGTCATTGCATGTGTGTTCTTTTCACTAAGAACAACTGGAGTCATTGCATGTGTGTTCTTTTCACATACCACATATGGATACACCAGTGTCATTGCATGTGTGCTCTTTTCACAATCCACCTATAGATCCTACAGTGTCATTGGATGTGTGTTCTTTTTAGTAATAATAACCAGAGTCATTGAAATGTGTGTTCTTTTCACATACCACCTATGGATCTACCAGTGTCATTGCATGTGTGTTCTTTTTAGTAACAACAACCAGAGTCATTGCATGTGTGTTCTTTTCACATACCACATATGGATCCACTAGTGTCATTGAAATGTGTGTTTCTTCAAACACCACACATGGATCCACCAGTGTCATTGCATGTATGTTCTTTTCACTAACAACAACTGGAGTCATTGCATTTTTGTCCTTTTCACATAACACATATGGATCCACCAGTGTCATTGCATGTGTGCTCTTTTCACAATCCACCTATGGATCCACCAGTGTCATTGCATGTGTGTTCTTTTTAGTAACAACAACCAGAGTTATTGCATGTGTGTTATTTTCACATACCACATATGGATCCGCCAGTATGATTGCATGTGTGTTTTTTAGTAACAACAACCAGAGTCATTGCATGTGTGTTCTTTTCACATACCACATATGGATCCACTAGTGTCATTGAAATGTGTGTTCTCTTTCGAGACCAGACATGGATCCAGCAGTGTCATTGCATGTATGTTCTTTTCACTAACAACAACTGGAGTCATTGCATGTGTGTTCTTTTCACAGATCACATATTGGATCCACTAGTGTCATTGCATGTGTGCTCTTTTCACAATCCACCTATGGATGCACCAGTGTCATTGCATGTGTGTTCTTTTTAGTAACAACAACCAGAGTCATTGAAATGTGTGTTCTTTTCACATACCACCTATGGATCCACCAGTGTCATTGCATGTGTGTTCTTTTTAGTAAAAATAACTAGAGTCATTGCATGTGTGTTCTTTTCACATACCACATACGGATCCACCAGTTTCATTGAAATGTGTGTTCTCTTCAGAGACCACACATGGATCCACCAGTGTCATTGCATGTGTGTTCTTTTTATTAACAACAACTAGAGTCATTGGATGTGTGTTCTTTTCACATACCAGATATGGATCCACCAGTGTCATTGCATGTGTGCTCTTTTCACAATCCACCTATGGATCCACCAGTGTCATTGCATGTGTGTTCCTTTTAGTAACAACAACCAGAGTCATTGAAATGTGTGTTCTTTTCACATACCGCCTATGAATCCACCAGTGTCATTGCATGTGTGTTCTTTTTAGTAACAACAACCAGAGTCATTGCATGTGTGTTCTTTTCACATACCACATATGGATCCACCAGTGTCATTGAAATGTGTGTTCTCTTCAGAGACCACACACGGATCCACCAGTGTCATTGCATGTATGTTCTTTTCACTAACAAGAGTCATTGCATGTGTGTTCTTTTCACATACCACATATGGATCCACCAGTATCATTGCACGTGTGCTCTTTTCACAATCCACCTATGGATCCACCAGTGTCATTGCATGTGTGTTCTTTTTACTAAAAACAACCAGAGTCATTGCATGTGTGTTCTTTTGACATACCACATATAGATCCACCAGTGTCATTGAAATGTGTGTTCTCTTCAGAGACCACACATGGATTCACTAGTGTCATTGCATGTGTGTTCTTTTCACTAACAACAACTGGAGTCATTGCATGTGTGTTCTTTTCACATACCACATATGGATCCACAAGTGTCAATGCATGTGTGCTCTTTTCACAATCCACCTATGGATACTCCAGTGTCATTGCATGTGTGTTCTTTTTAGTAACAACAACCAGAGTCATTGAAATGTGTGTTCTTTTCAGATACGACCTATGGATCCACCAGTGTCATTGCATGTGTGTTCATTTTAATAACAACAACTAGATTCATTGCATGTGTGTTCTTTTCACATAAAACATATTGATCCACCAGTGTCATTGAAATGTGTGTTCTCTTTAGAGATCACACATGGATCCACCAGTGTCATTGCATGTGTGTTCTTTTCACTAACAACAACTAGAGTCATTGCATGTGTGTTTTTTTCACATACCACATATGGATCCACCAGTGTCATTGCATGTGTGCTCTTTTCACAATCCACCTATGGATCCACCAGTGCCATTGCATGTGTGTTCTTTTTAGTAACAACAACCAGAGTCATTAAAATGTGTGTTCTTTTCACATACCACCTATGGATCCACGAGTGTCATTGCATGTGTGTTCTTTTTAGTAACAACAACCAGAGTCATTGCATGTGTGTTCTTTTCACATTCCACATATGGATCCACCAGTATCATTTAATGTGTGTTCTTTTTAGTAACAACAACCAGAGTCATTGCATGTGTGTTCTTTTCACATACCACATATGGATCCACCAGTGTCATTGAAATGTGTGTTCTCTTTAGAGACCACACATGGATCCACCAGTGTCATTGCATGTATGTTCTTTTCACTAACAACAACTGGAGTCATTGCATGTGTGTTCTTTTCACCCATCACATATGGATCCACTAGTGTCATTGCATGTGTGCTCTTTTCACAATCTACCTATGGATCCACCAGTGTCATTGCATGTGTGTTCTTTTTAGTAACAACAACCAGAGTCATTGAAATGTGTGTTCTTTTCACATACCACCTATGGATCCACCAGTGTCATTGCATGTGTGTTCTTTTTAGTAAAAACAACCATAGTCATTACATGTGTGTTCTTTTCACATACCACATATGGATCCACCAGTGTCATTGAAATATGTGTTCTCTTTAGAGACCACACATGGATCCACTAATGTCATTGCATGTGTGTTCTTTCCACTAACAACAACCAGAGTCATTGCATGTGTGTTCTTTTCACATACCACATATGGATCCACCAGTGTCATTGCATGTGTGCTCTTTTCAGAATCCACCTATGGATCCACCAGTGTCATTGCATGTGTGTTCTTTTTAGTAACAACAACCAGAGTCATTGAAATGTGTGTTCTTTTCACATACCACCTATGGATCCACCAGTGTCATTGCATGTGTGTTCTTTTTAGTAACGACAACTAGAGTCATTGAAATGTGTGTTCTTTTTAGTAACAACAACTAGAGTCATTGAAATGTGTGTTCTTTTCAAATACCACATATGGATCCACCACTGTCAATGCATGTGTGTTCTTTTTAGTAACAACAACCAGAGTCATTGTATATGTGTTCTTTTCACATACCACATATGGATCCACTAGTGTCATTGAAATGTGTATTCTTTTTAGTAACAAAAACCAGAGTCATTGCATGTGTGTTATTTTCACATACCACATATGGTTCCACCAGTGTCATTGAAATGTGTGTTCTCTTCAGAGACCACACATGGATCCACCAGTGTCATTGCATGTATGTTCTTTTCACTAACAACAACTGGAGTCATTGCATGTGTGTTCTTTTCACCTACCACATATGGATCCACTAGTATCATTGCATGTGTGCTCTTTTTACAATCCACCTATGGATCCACCAGTGTCATTGCATGTGTGTTACTTTTACTAAAAACACCCAGAGTCATTACATGTGTGTTCTTTTCACATACCACATATAGATCCACCAGTGTCATTGAAATGTGCGTTCTCTTCAGAGACCACACATGGATTCACTAGTGTCACTGCATGTGTGTTCTTTTCACTAACAACAACTGGAGTCATTGCATGTGTGTTCTTTTCACATACCACATATGGATACACCAGTGTCATTGCATGTGTGCTCTTTTCTCAATCCACCTATAGATCCTACAGTGTCATTGGATGTGTGTTCTTTTTAGTAATAATAACCAGAGTCATTGAAATGTGTGTTCTTTTCACATACCACCTATGGATCTACCAGTGTCATTGCATGTGTGTTCTTTTTAGTAACAACAACCACAGTCATTGCATGTGTGTTCTTTTCACATACCACATATGGATCCACTAGTGTCATTGAAATGTGTGTTTCTTCAAAGACCACACATGGATCCACCAGTGTCATTGCATGTATGTTCTTTTCACTAACAACAACTGGAGTCATTGCATTTTTGTCCTTTTCACATACCACATATGGATCCACCAGTGTCATTGCATGTGTGCTCTTTTCACAATCCACCTATGGATCCACCAGTGTCATTGCATGTGTGTTCTTTTTAGTAACAACAACCAGAGTTATTGCATGTGTGTTCTTTTCACATACCACATATGGATCCAGCAGTATGATTGCATGTGTGTTTTTTAGTAACAACAACCAGAGTCATTGCATGTGTGTTCTTTTCACATACCACATATGGATCCACCAGTGTCATTGAAATGTGTGTTCTCTTTCGAGACCAGACATGGATCCACCAGTGTCATTGCATGTATGTTCTTTTCACTAACAACAACTGGAGTCATTGCATGTGTGTTCTTTTCACATACCACATATGGATCCACTAGTGTCATTGCATGTGTGCTCTTTTCACAATCTACCTATGGATCCACCAGTGTCATTGCATGTGTGTTCTTTTTAGTAACAACAACCAGAGTCATTGAAATGTGTGTGCTTTTCACATACCACCTATGGATCCACCAGTGTCATTTCATGTGTGTTCTTTTTAGTAAAAACAACCAGAGTCATTACATGTGTGTTCTTTCCACATACCACATACGGATCCACCAGTTTCATTGAAATGTGTGTTCTCTTCAGAGACCACACATGGATCCACCAGTGTCATTGCATGTGTGTTCTTTTCACTAACAACAACCAGAGTCATTGCATGTGTGTTCTTTTCACATACCACATATGGATCCACCAGTGTCATTGCATGTGTGCTCTTTTCACAATCCACCTATGGATCCACCAGTGTCATTGCATGTGTGTTCTTTTTAGTAACAACAACCTGAGTCATTGAAATGTGTGTTCTTTTCACATACCACCTATGGATCCACGAGTGTCATTGCATGTGTGTTCTTTTTAGTAACAACAACCAGAGTCATTGCATGTGTGTTCTTTTCACATACCACATATGGATCCACCAGTGTCATTGAAATAACCAGAGTCATTGAAATGTGTGTTCTTTTCACATACCACCTATGGATCCACCAGTGTCATTGCATGTGTGTTCTTTTTAGTAACAACAACCAGAGTCATTGCGTGTGTGTTATTTTCACATACCACATATGGATCCACTAGTGTCATTGAAATATGTGTTTCCTAAGAGACCACACATGGATCCACCAGTGTCATTGCATGTATGTTCTTTTCACTAACAACAACTGGAGTCATTGCATGTGTGTCCTTTTCACATACCACATATGGATCCACCAGTATCATTGCATGTGTGCTCTTTTCACAATCCACCTATGGATCCACCAGTGGCATTGCATGTGTGTTCTTTTTAGTAACAACAACCAGAGTCATTGCATGTGTGTTCTTTTCACATACCACCTATGGATCCACCAGTGTCATTGCATGTGTGTTATTTTTAGTAACAACAACCAGAGTCATTACATGTGTGTTCTTTTCACATACCACATATGGATCCACCAGTGTCATTGAAATGTGTGTTCTCTTCAGAGACCAAACATGGATCCACCAGTGTCATTGCATGTATGTTCTTTTCACTAACAACAACTGGAGTCATTGCATGTGTGTTCTTTTCACAAACCACATATGGATCCACTAGTGTCATTGCATGTGTGCTCTTTTCACAATCCACCTATGGATCCACCAGTGTCATTGCATGTGTGTTCTTTTTACTAACAACAACTGGAGTCATTTAATGACTGTTCTTCTAACATACCACAGATGGATCCACCAGTGTCATTGCACGTGTGTTCTCTTCACAATCCACACACGGATCCACCAGTGTCATTGCATGTGTGCTCTTTTTACTAACAACAACCAGAGTCATTGCATGTGTGTTCTCTTCAGAGACCACACATGGATCCACAAGTGTCATTGCA
The DNA here is from genome assembly GCA_916181665.1 of Avena sativa. NCBI lineage: Eukaryota > Viridiplantae > Streptophyta > Magnoliopsida > Poales > Poaceae > Avena > Avena sativa. The sequence goes on from OV702291.1 coordinate 356,330,511, forward strand.
TGTGTGTTCTTTTTACTAACAACAACCAGAGTCATCGAAATGGGTGCTCTTTTCACAATCCACCTTTGGATCCACCAGTGTCATTGCATGTGTGTTCTTTTTACTAACAACAACTTAGTCATTGAAATGTGTGTTCTTTTCTCATACCACATATGGATCCACTAGTGTCATTGAAATGTGTGTTCTTTTTAGAGACCACACAAGGATCCACCAGTGTCATTGCATGTGTGTTCTTTTCATGAACAACAACCAGAGTCATTGCATGTGTGTTCTTTTCACATACCACATATGGATCCACCAGTGTCATTGCATGTGTGTTCTTTTCACAATCCACCTATGGATCCACCAGTGTCATTGCATGTATGTTCTTTTCACTAACAACAACCAGAGTCATTGCGTGTGTGTTCTTTTCACATACCACATATGGATTCACCAGTGTCATTAAAATGTGTGTTCTTTTCACATACCACGTATGGATCCACCAGTGTCATTGCATGTGTGTTCTTTTTAGTAACAACAAGCAGAGTCATTGAAATGTGTGTTCTTTTCACATACCACCTATGGATCCACCAGTGTCATTGCATGTGTGTTCTTTTTAGTAACAACAACCAGAGTCATTGCATGTGTGTTCTTTTCACATACCACATATGGATCCACCAGTGCCATTGAAATGTGTGTTCTCTTCAGAGACCACACATGGATCCACCAGTGTCATTGCATGTATGTTCTATTCACTAACAAGAACTGGTGTCGTTGCATGTGTGTTCTTTTCACATACCACCTATGGATCCACCAGTGTCATTGCATATGTGCTCTTTTCACAATCCACCTATGGATCCACCAATGTCATTGCATGTGTCTTCTTTTTAGTAACAACAACTAGAGTCATTGAAATGTGTGTTCTTCTCACATACCACCTATGGATCCACCAGTGTCATTGCATGTGTGTTCTCTTCACAATCCACACATTTATCCACTAGTGTCATTGCATGTGTGCTGTTTTTACTAACAACAACCAGAGTCATTGCATGTGTGTTCTCTTCAGAGACCACACATGGATCCACCAGTGTCATTGCATGTTTATTCTTTTTACTAACAACAACCAGAGTCATTGAAATGTGTGCTCTTTTCACAATCCACCTTTGGATCCACAAGTGTCATTGCATGTGTGTTCTTTTTACTAATAACAACTGAGTCATTGAAATGTGTGTTCTTTTCACATACCACATATGGATCCACTAGTGTCATTGAAATGTGTGTTCTTTTTAGAGACCACAGATGGATCAACCAGTGTCATTGCATGTGTGTTCTTTTCACTAACAACAACTAGAGTCATTGCATGTGTGTTCTTTTCACATACCACATATGGATCCACCTGTGTCATTGCATGTGTGCTCTTTTTACTAACAATAACCAGAGTCATTGGATGTGTGTTCTCTTTAGAGACCACACATGGATCCACCAGTGTCACTGAAATGTGTATTATTTTCAACTACCGCCGTTGGCCACAAACAATCGGGACGCAGAACTAACCAGCAACCGCTCTAGGCTTCTAGAAGACCCGGTCCCCGATTGTTAGGCGCCATTGGATCGGGGTGCATGGACGATAATGATGTCCTTCGCGAGGGCAATCCGTGAGAAGTCTATTCTGCGAACTGATTGGCCGTGGCAACTACGCTGGGCCTACGTCCTTGCCCTTATCCCCTTAACCTCGGGGCCGAAAATCGGATCATGTTCCTTCATCGCCATGGAGAGGGAGAGGCCCAAACTCAGCTTGCATGAGGCTCAGATGTTCGCCCACTACGACATACTCGTGCCGCCGTTAGCGAGGCTTCCGGCCAGGTTCGAGCTCAGCTATGCCGGGGTTCCTGTCGCGTCGCACTTGCGCGACAACGTGTTGGCGAGGCAGATCGAGGAGCGCCGCCGCCAGTTGTTGGAGCGGAGGAGGGAAATGGCGTGGTACTCGTGTACGAGCGTGTACTGGCGAAAGCTGTTCAAGAATGAGCGGGTTGTGTTGATTGAGCTGTGCGGAACCCACCGGCGGGAGATCCACCCGGATCTGCGCAACCCCGAAGGGAGGCAGCGCTTCTGGGCAGTGCCTGGGCATACGACCTCCACCATTATCGATGCAGCACGCCATGAAGAATCCATGAGTAGGAGGAACGCTGCTGGGAATGTCGGCATCCATTCCGACGCGGAGGAGGCTGACGGCGACGCGGACAATATCGTCAATGATGGAGACTGCGGGAGCGTCATAGTCGACTAGGGCCACTTAAGCATAAATTAAATCTATGTACGGTATCTTAATGCGCTCTTTGGATCTAGGTCACTTGAGTCATGGTCGATTATCGTTATAATCTATATATGTTGGCCATGTTTTAGTTGTCTTTGTCTTTGAAACTAGTCGATCGAAACTCGTCCGATCCTAAAAATAAAGTTCGCGCGTTCCCTGGCATATCTGATGGGACAATACGCTGACTCTGCTCCCAGCACTTGATGGCACAGCCGTAATTTGGAGTGCGCCAGAGAAGAAGGGATCGAGCGTGTTGTAATAGTGTACTACTCTTGTCCAGATATAACTGACTTAGGTTTTTTAGATATTTAATAAATGTGTCTATACCCAAAACATGTCTAGATACATGTTTTAGGTTTCTCTGTCTTTCAAACTAATCAAAAGTCGTCAAATTCTGAACAAACAAAGTCATTGCATTCACACCTGCTGGGATAATACGCTGACTCTGCTACTTGATGGCACAACCATAATTCTAGAGTGCGCTAAAGGAGATGGGAATCCAAGGGAGATGGGAACTAGTAGCCGCGTCCAAACGCAGGTAAAAAATTAATGTAGTAATATTTAAAAAAATGTAATCTGGTCCACATGACCCCATCACAGACACGTTGCACGCGCCAGATATAAATAAAGATGACACGGCTAGTTTAGTTTCAATGATATAATTCAACATACGATGTTACTGTGCCCGCATCTTTCTGCTCCTCTTATTAGTCTGCTAGCCCACGCTGCATTAAGCATCGGTTGATGAGGATAAAAAATGATAAAATGGCAAATAAAACAATTTTTAAGCTTACCTTTCAACCGGAGAATTGTAGAAAGATAAAATTGGCAGGGATTTATTATTTCTCCTGCAGTTAGCCAAAAGATCCTGAAGAACATCCTCAATCACCCCTGCAACTTCTTCATATTCTAATACACCTCCATTATTTGCCCTTTCGTCCCTGTTCCGCTTACCCTTTTGTTTCTTTTCACACCCTTTTCTCGCCGGCACCACCACTTCTTCATAAATTGGCTGCTTACGTACGTTTTCCTCCGAGTGCTCATCACCGTCTTCGCGCTGCTCTTCTGCCAGTTCTGGCTGAGAAGCCTCATTTTCTACCACCGGGGTGTGAACAGGGACAATAGCATGTGTAACTGGGTTTTTGCACAACCTCTTGATATGGCCGAATCCGCCACAACGTCCCCATTTCCTTTTCCTAGCTCCCAGCCTTGGACCTTTATCGGTGTAGGCTTCGATCCTTAGCTTTCTAGGCCTCCCAGGTGGCCTCCTAAGAACTGGTGGTTGAAGTTTGAATCCTGGATCGACAATCTCCCAATCATTTTCATCGGCCATAGGTGGTACGTTTTCTGCATAAGTTGCAGCAAACTTGTCCATGGAGAAATAGTTGTCGACATAGTTCTCTATTTCAGCTCCGTTACCTCTAAGCTTTAAGATGAAGTAAATTGAATGGTGACATGGCAGACCAGTAATCTGCCACTGCCTGCATGAACAAGTATTGTTTCCAATTTCTACAGTGTACCTCCATTCACTTCCACACTTGTATTCTGCATAAATCTCAGCCAATGTTCTGGAACTTCTGACCACCCTCATCTTTATCGTTCTCATTGCCCTGGTTCTTGCATTTAGTAACATAACCACCTTTGGAACTATTTTATGGCCTAAAAATTTTCTTGCACAAATTCTTTGCCTTAAATCTATCTTCACCATTATGCACTGTCTTATTGCATCCAACAAAATAACAATTCCAAGTGTCTTCATGCCTGAAATCTTATCATTGAAACTCTCTGCCAAATTATTGCAAACAAAATCCACCTTGCTTAACTCACCAAACTTGCTTCTGGCCCATAGCTTGGTGTGTTGTTCTTCAAGGTATTTTTTCACCTCTGGCACTACATACATGTTCTGCAAGTAAGTAGCATGCGTGCTTGGGGTTTATGTGTATGCTGATCGCCACAAGTCCTCTTCGAATATCTTTCCTTTGAACTTCTTCATGAAGTTAGTAGCAAGGTGCCGCATGCATTCCCTATGCTCAACCCCAGGAAACACAGCATCAACAGCATTCTCAAGACCCTCGGATGCACCGGTGTGTATCACCAAGCCTTCAGGGTGACCAATTACTTCCCGTAGTCTCTACATGAACCATGTCCAGCTTTCATTTGATTCACCCTCAAGAACAGCATAAGCTACGGGTAGAAGACAATTATGCGCGTCCAAAGCACAAGAAGAAGCAACATGTCCCCTGAACTTACAGCATGCCTTCAGGCACAAGTAGAAGACAATTAAAGAAGTTGCACCTATTGCCAAGTATGGCCTGCAGCCGTCTAGGAACCCCTTCCAGCATGCCTTTAGGCAGACAAAACATCTCCTGAAGCATATCTTATCTGCCTGCTTATACCTGACCCCCCTCGAGACCTTTTCTCTCCCTTTCACAACCTCGTAATCGATGTCAACAACACTACCAGGTGATGTTTTCTCTACCTGAGCTTTGAGACTATACAACATATGAAAACTGTCATTCCACTTGCCTTGAATGAAGTCTAGAGCCATCTCCTTCCCATCAAAGACTCTGTGGTAAGGAATCAGAACGTTAAACTTTTTGCTAATCTTTGCTCTGAGTTCAGCAGGTCCAATGTTATGATCCTGCCTCACCTAGTCAAGTAAAGTAGCAGCAATCCACTTGGTAGTCTCCAGTCTAATTTTACCACTTAAATAAGTATTAGGGCAGTTGTGTTTCTTCGTGTTTACTTTGATCTGCATTCGATAAGAATCCAAATAATTTAGAGCTAGTTATCACCAGAATAAATATGAGAAAGACTGAAACTAAATGTAGCTATTGCAACCTGAAATGGGTGTCCACCCCGCATTGGAGATGCATGTAATCTCCATTTACACACATTACTTTCCCTACAGTGCACCCTAAATCTCTTTTGGTCGCTCTTTTCAATGATAAATTCGAACCCAACTCTGATTGCATAGGTTGCAACTGCATATCTGCAGTCCTCCACATTATCAAAGACAGTCCGCTCATCAATTGTAGGATTGTCCCTGTCAAAGTGTATCACTGGCCTATCCACGTCTTCGTCGTCGTATCTACATCCCATTTCCACATCTTCACATTCCTCTTCCTCATCAGTCCCATAGTCAGGCTCAAAGTTCCAATCAACCAAATACTCCCTACTCTCCATCCTATCAGGGTCAGTAGCCATGTCTGGATATGCTTTCTCATCATCATCCGCACCGCCACACGTTTCAGTGCCTTCATGCTCGCTTGACAAAGCATCATGCTCAAGGACAAGCTGTACAGACGTCCTGCGGTTACCAACACATATCCTTGCCATCACCACGGGACTAGAAACGCTAATTGGGGTATGCAGGAAAGGAATCACAGTTCATACCCTTCAATGTGGACGCACGACACCTTCTCCGGGCTCCATACCTCCAAAGCTCTGCACCCCGCTTCCTCTCCCCCTGTTTCGTTGTCCTCTGTGCTCTTCAGACTTGAAGGAGATTCCATGCTTTGCAGCCGCACATGACCCATATTCGTGCTCTCAAGCCTCGCAGGATCCATCTCCGAGCGGGATCCGGATCACCAGCGTCGTTGGGCCCCTAACCTAATGGCCGAATCTCGTTTTTCGTTTCTAGACGTGCCTGGGCGGTGGGCGGCGGCAAGGAGATAGGGCAGGGAGGGGAGAGGAGGGGACATGAGGGGATGGCAAGGAGGGGAGGGCGGGAGGACGACGACCCAAGGAGACAACGAGAGTGGTGCACGACTGAGCGGAGTGGTGGCGGCAGGAGCAGAGGAGATGAGCGGAGCGGAGCTGGTTGCAACAAGGCATGGAAAATTGCACAATAATGTGTTGGTGGGCGGCACCAGCCCTCCAACCTGGGACGCGCGCCATCGAAGGTGGAAGGGGCGGGCCCACCAGTCAATAAACATGCCACTTGTTAGCACACTATGCACGGGGAGCACTTCACGAAATTTTTTAGCAGGTCCCACATGTCAGTCTGTTTGATCAAAACTTGCATGTAGTGCATGGCTGGTTCATGCGACAGTTCCGAAAAAAAGCCCGTTGATCCAAACTTGAATTGGCAGTTCCGCTTCTTCTCCCCCGTCTGTTTGTCCCTTCACAGTGGCAGTTCCTCTTCGTCTCCTCGTCTCCTCGCAGTGGCAGTTCTGCTTCGTCTCCCTCGTCAGTTATCCTCTTCTTCTTCTCCTCCCAGTGGTAGTTCTTCTTTCTTCCTCGATCAAAACATTCCTGCACGTAATCCATGGCCAGTAGCCGAATGAAGAGGAACTGGTCGGATCTCCCGGCCGACCCACTTTGCAAGATCGCCGACTATTTGCTGGAGAAAGAGGAGTACATCGACACCTACGCTGCTTGTCGGGAAGTCTGCACCAATTGGCGCCGCACTTTAAAGGTGCCCGAATTCCATCTCAACAACTGGATGATGATAGATCACACACTTCTAGACATTGGCGACTTCACCTTCCTCAACCTCGCCACTGGTCATTGCTTCAGGACAAATCTAATGGATGTCCATCGCAGGTTCACATTCACATCCGATATTTATTGGTATTTTCCATTGTAAACATCTTAGTGCTAATTGTTGCCCTCTTCTTCCAAAATATTCTACTTCGTCGGTGTTTCTCGTGGCGTCATCGTGCTTGCTCAGAGGGTGGAGCCGTACCAGATTCAGCTTCTGAACCCAATCACTCATAAGTCTAATACTGAGTTTCAAGCACACATACCATCTAATCTTCTGCAATCTGTCGTCGTGACAAAGTCCCTGATGATGGTGTTCGTTTGCACTGATTATCTAGATCATATTGCATGGGCCGATGAGAGCACCCCAACGGGGCAAATCAATGGATCATTTGGAGAAGGATTGTATTTGCCACCTCCTGATACGCTTCTGGTCTGCATGACGACATTCCGAGGGGAAGTATATGCATTACTTGAGAATGGAGACATCTTGTCGACCAACATCCAGTTAGAGCAGCGCGCAAGCACTGTCACGATGGCCAAAATAATTTCGACCCCAGTCTTTGAATAGGTATGCGGAACCTACAAATTTTACCTTGTGGAGTCAGATGGTGATCTCCTTCTTGTGTTGAACGGGGATTTTGCCAAAGGGCAACCGGTGTTATACCGGGTGGACACGGAGAACCGCTCTCTCGAGGTCGTCAATGACATTGGAAGTCATGCCCTCTTCGTTGGTTACAATTGGTCTATTTCCATTGACACCATGTTACACCCCATAGTTAAACCCGGTTGCATATACTACAGGAATTTTATCAGACTGTACGATCATGAGGTTCAAGCCTGGGAAGAGGAACCAACAATGGTAATGTATGGCTTAAGTCTGGAACATACACCGAGGCCTTACCCTCTGGATGAGATACTAGCAGCACACTGCAGACGGAGAGAGTTCTCTGAACATGTGTTGCAGCACGCGTTAGCCGCCGACGACGAAATATATAGGGGAGAATGAATCCTATATTCATCCTAGGTTATTTGCTAGCATTTTTAGGACTATTTTTCGAAGTAGAAATTTGTACTGTATTTATATTATTTCGATGAGCAGTATGCGTATTACCTTTTAGACAAAATTGTAATGTATTTAAATTTAGTACTTTCAGAATTCAAAGTATTTATTTTTAGTAGCTTCTTTCAAAATTCTCTATGTTCGACATGGCCATCAGCTCATCGTCGGAATTCAGGTTCCACATAGAAAATTGCACAATAATGTGTTGGTGGGCGGCACCACCCCTCGAACCTGGGATGCACACCGTCGAAGGTGGAGGGGGCGGGCTCGCCAGTCAGAAAACATGCCACGTCAGCATCCCCTGTTTCTGATGCCCTTTAAAAAAAGAAAACACGTCACGTCGTTATCCCCTGTTTCTGATGGTGTTGCTACACTCGACGGTACATGGTGGCATATAAATAATATCGTATAAACATAAGGGCACAGTCGTCAACATTTCTAAAATGAAACCTGGTCCCGTCTCCTACCTATCCTGGTACATTGCCCGATGAGGTGGATAACCACAACCTATCTTTTTTAATATGTTCACACTCTTGTGCTGAGAAGGGAAATAAAGATTGAGCTGTTAATGCAACGAGTGTCGAATTATTAACCTCAAGGAAATGGGAAATGGTTATTTTCACGCGTGCTCGTAGTCCAAACCTACTGTCAGTCTTTCACTCCCCTTCTCCGACTAACCACAGTTCACCTTGCGCAGCTCCTCCGCGCCACACCAACTAGGGTAACATGGCCCCGCCTAAGCAGCCGCCAGCGCTGCTGCGACAGCTGCCGAAACTGGGGTAATTAGCCCCTCTAAGGCAGGCCATGAAGCTCTACTTCAAGGCCAGTCTCCCATTGCCCTGCCAGGCGGATGATTTCCCCAAATGTGCCGAATCGGCCGCGGCGACGACTGCGGCGTCGTCGGCGCCAGATGCAGCAAGCAGGGCCAAGAGAGCGATGTGGAGAAATCGTGTGGCGGCATTACGGCATGCTCTAGGTAGTGGGAACAAGGTACGTATGATGATAGTTCACGAGAGCATGGCGCTGCCGAGGGTACACACCCTCGAATAGGGCAGCGCCAAGGTCTAGTAACTCTCGCGTCCACGCTTCGGTGTGGACTACCTTACCTCAGTGGGGGAGGCTGGGAGCAAGCCGTCTGCGACAAAGACGCTCCATCCTACGCACCGTCGAAGGTCGTACCTTGGCGGCGACCAAGCGTCTACACTCAGCATGCTGGATTGTTCGACAGCCGGAGCCGGCGGTGGGCATCAGCTCAGCCCTGGAATTCAGGTTCGAGTTTACACAGACCTACGATCCCGAGAAGGAGATGCCGAATTTCAGTTTCGAAGAAATCGTTGCTGCGGCGCGGATGGTCCAACTGAACCTGGACTGGCGAACGCAAATCGCTCATGCATGAATGATGCAGATTTCTTGTAGTTTGGCGGGAAGGCAATAAATCAGTTTGGATTAAATGATCAAAGAACTTATGTCCTATCAAGGCAATTGGCTAGCCAACTTTTCTGGTGGAGATCTGTAGTTTCTTCAGTGTAGAATAGTTAAGTTCAGACTGAAGAATGGCTTTTGTAGATGAAATGCTGACGAATTGTTCTACAAACTAGTAGGAAGTTTAGCCCACTTTTGTGCAGGTATAAGACCCTTTTGTATGGAAGTACTACTGTTGTAAGCAAATACTATCAAGTATCTATTTCCTTCAATTACTAATCGTGGTTCAATCTAGTTAACTAGCATCTTTTTATCCCAGACTATAGATTTTGCGTCTGCTGTCTGTGCTGTAAACCATTTTTCCTTTGTCTTGTGTTGCCTGCAAAATGGTCCTGCAGTTCAACATGTTACAAATGTAGCTACCTTGTACTTGAAGAGGAGATGGACTACATTTTCCTGGCATCCACAGAATTGACATTGCTCATTGCCAGACCACCCTATTTTCATGAGGTTGTCCTTGGTTATTCACAGAAATTATAAAGGACGGTGTTCAACTACATCGATTCAAATTATTACACACACACACACTACATCAAATTCATTACCCACACATACTACATCGATTTAAACTATTACACACACATACTACTTCAAACTATTACACACATGTACTACATCGATTCAAACTATTACACATTTTTAGTCGATGCTAACTTCCTGCTACGCTCTCCATACTACAAATTCATTAGCCACACATACCACGGCAATTCACTAGAGCTCTGTCTTCACTCAAGGGAAATTAGAACCACCAGCTCGTCCAAGCCCGGTCCCCCCATCGAAACTGTGTGCGCCATCACGAAACGGTGGTGGTCCTGTGCCATCTATCCTTCCAGGCCAACACTGCAGGCGACGAGGATGCTTTCTGGCAGCCTCTTCGGGGCATTGAATGCCATGTACCGATTCCAGAACCTCCTCCAGGTGGATGATGACCAGGTGCTTCCAGCAAAGTTGTCGCCCTGCCCTGCTTGGAATCTGCACCTCATACATCTTAGGAACAGCGTCAGGATCTTTCAGCCACGCCTTTACCTCGATGACCCATCTGTCACTCGGTGGAACGATTCCACCAGCTCGCCGCCAAGGCTACTGATGACCTGCTTGAGGGCCTCCGGCTCCCAAGCATCCAATGGGAGGACGTCAAAGCTGAGTTTGGAGAAGAAACGAAGCTACCCCAAGCGATCGTCCCACCCACAGGCGCGATGCCAATGCATGAAGCTCATTTTCTCCCCGCAGCACTCGAAAGAACGGGACGAATGCAGAACACGCTCGGTGTCTGAGCTGTGCTCGAACCAGACGAAAAAATCGAATGGCAGTGCGCATACCTCAATGTTGACCTTATTTCGTCTGATCCCAAAACGAGACATGAAAGCCGACAGCAACTCTGCCAGCGACACGGCGGGACAGACGTCCAGCATGGTGGCCATGAGAGCGTGGTCGTCAAACTGCTGTGCCAGGGCTACCATGCCTGGGGTGCGCGGCATCATGCAATTTTCCGAGGCCGATCGCCGGCCTGGATTGCCCGACAGGACGTGCTCCGCCATGCGAGAAGGACTAGCCAGAGGCGAGATATTAGTCCGGGGACGCGAAGCTCCGATACAGCGGATGATGCAACAGCGACGACTGCGAGCTTCGATTAGAGGCGTGGGAGGTGGACCGAACATGGCGGGGACGCAAATTAGAGCAAGTGCGAGCTCCGATCTGAGACGAGCAGCCGGAGGTGAGCAAATTTTATCGGGAGAGGAGCAGGGGAGAAGACCAGAGCGGAGCAAAGAAATAGATCTGGTCCACTCAGGGATCTGGTCCACGCAGGGGTAAGCTAGTCCACGACCGCAAAAGATAATGGGGAATACTGACATGGCGGGCCAATAAGAGTTGACCTAACGGCGGTATTTGAGTTTAACCGTTTTTCGTCTGGTTCAAACGACCATTTGGCCATTAGATTTGTATTCACCCCCATTTGGCCCTTCTGGACAATTGGTGAATCTACTATGGCCCCTCCGCGTGATTGATGTCAACTCGGGTACCGCGGTGCACTCACCCACCAAGTTTGGTACAGCAAACGAACATTCCCCACATATGGATCCACCAGTGTCATTGAAATGTGTGTTCTTTTCATTAACCACAGCTAGAGTCATTGCATGGCTGTTCTTTTCACAAACCACATATGGATCCACCAGAGTCATTGCATGTGTATTCTTTTCACGAACCACATATGGATCCACCAGAATCATTGCATCTGTGTTCTTTTCGCAAACCACATATGGATCCACCAATGTGATTGCATGTGTGTTCTTCTCACAAACCATAGCTAGAGTCATTGCATGTCTGTTTTTTCACAAACCACATGGATACACAAGTGTTATTGAATGTGTGTTCTCTCAATAAACCACCACTAGAGTCATTGCATGTGTGTTCTTTTCATTAACCACAGCTAGAGTCATTGCATGTGTGTTCTTTTGCCAAACCACATATGGATCCACTAGAGTTCATTGCATGTGTGTTCTTTTCACAAACCACATATGGATCTACCAGAGTTCATTGCATGTGTGTTCTTTTCACAAACCACATATGGATCCACCAGTGTCATTGCATGTGTGTTCTTCTCATAAACCACATATGGATCCACCAGTGTCATTGCATGTGTGTTCTTTCAATAAACCACGGCTAGAGTCATTAAAATGTGTGTTCTTTGCATTAACCACAGCTAGAGTCATTACATGTCTGTTCTTTTCACAAACCACATATGGATCCACCAGAGTCATTGCATGTGTGTTCTTTTCATAAACAACATATGGATCCACCAGTGTCATTGCATGTGTCTTCTTCTCATAAACCACATATGGACCCCCTAGTGTCATTACATGTGTGTTCTTTTAATAAACCATAGCTAGAGTCATTGCATGTGTGTTCTTTTCACAAAACACATATGGATCCACCAGGATAATTGAAATGTCTGTTCTTTTCACAAACCACATGGATCCACCAGTGTCATTGCATGTGTGTTTTTTCAATAAACCATAGCAAGAGTCATTGCATGTGTGTTCTTTTCAAAAACCACATATGGATCCACCAGTGTCAGAGGATGTGTGTTCTTTTCATTAACCACAACTAGAGTCATTTCATGTGTGTTCTTTTCAAAAACCACATATGGATCCACCAGTGTTAGTGGATGTGTGTTCTTTTCATAAACCACATATGGATCCGCCAGAGTCATTGCATGTCTCATCTTTTCACAAACCACATATGGATCCACTAGTGTGACTGGATGTGTGTTCTTTTCATAACCACATATGGATCCACCAGAGTCATTGCTTGTCTGATCTTTTCACAAAACACATATGGATCCACCAGTGTCATTGAAATGTGTGTTCTTTTCACAAACCACATATGGATCCACCAGTGTCATTGAAATGTGTGTTCTTTTCTTTAACCACAGCTAGAGTCATTGCATGTCTGTTCTTTTCACAAACCACATATGGATCCACCAGAGTCATTGCATGTGTGTTCTTTTCACAAACCACATATGGCTCCACCAATGTCATTGCATGTGTGTTCTTGTCACAAACCATAGCATGTCTGTTTTTTCACAAACCACATGGATACACAAGTGTTATTGCGTGTTTGTTCTCTCAATAAACCACCACTAGAGTCATTGCGTGTGTGTTATTTTCATTAACCACAGCTGGAGACATTGCATGTGTGTTCTTTTCCCAACCCACATATGGATCCACCAGAGGTCATTGCATCTGTGTTCTTTTCACAAACCACATATGGATCCACCAGTGTCATTGCATGTGTGTTCTTCTCATAAAACACATATGGATCCACCAGTGCCATTGCATGTGTGTTCTTTCAATAAACCATATCTAGAGTCATTAAAATGTGTGTTCTTTTCATTAACCACAGCTAGAGTCATTGCATGTCTGTTCTTTTAACAAACCACATATGGATCCACCAGAGTCATTGCATGTGTGTTCTATTCATAAACAACATATGGATCCACCAGTGTACTTGCATGTGTTTTATTCTCATAAACCACACATGGATCCCCTAGTGTCATTACATGTGTGTTCTTTTAATAAACCACAGCTAGAGTCATTGCATGTGTGTTCTTGTCACAAAATATATATGGATCCACCAGGGTCATTAAAATGTATGTTCTTTTCATTAACCATAGCTAGAGTCATTGCATGTATGTTCTTTTCACAAACCACATGGATCCACAAGTGTTATTGAATGTGTGTTCTCTCAATAAACCACCACTAGAGTCATTGCATGTGTGTTCTTTTCATTAACCACAGCTAGAGTCATTGCATGTGTGTTCTTTTGCCAAACCACATATGGATCCACTAGAGTTAATTGCATGTGTGTTCTTTTCACAAACCACATATGGATCTACCAGAGTTCATTGCATGTGTGTTCTTTTCACAAACCACATATGGATCCACCAGTGTCATTGCATGTGTGTTCTTCTCATAAACCACATATGGATCCACCAGTGTCATTGCATGTGTGTTCTTTCAATAAACCACGGCTAGAGTCATTAAAATGTGTGTTCTTTGCATTAACCACAGCTACAGTCATTACATGTCTGTTCTTTTCACAAACCACATATGGATCCACCAGAGTCATTGCATGTGTGTTCTTTTCATAAACAACATATGGATCCACCAGTGTCATTGCATGTGTCTTCTTCTCATAAACCACATATGGACCCCCTAGTGTCATTACATGTGTGTTCTTTTAATAAACCATAGCTAGAGTCATTGCATGTGTGTTCTTTTCACAAAACACATATGGATCCACCAGGATAATTGAAATGTGTGTTCTTTTCATTAACCATAGCTAGAGTAATTGCATGTCTGTTCTTTTCACAAACCACATGGATCCACCAGTGTCATTGCATGTGTGTTTTTTCAATAAACCATAGCAAGAGTCATTGCATGTGTGTTCTTTTCAAAAACCACATATGGATCCACCAGTGTCAGAGGATGTGTGTTCTTTTCATTAACCACAACTAGAGTCATTTCATGTGTGTTCTTTTCAAAAACCACATATGGATCCACCAGTGTTAGTGGATGTGTGTTCTTTTCATAAACCACATATGGATCCGCCAGAGTCATTGCATGTCTCATCTTTTCACAAACCACATATGGATCCACTAGTGTGACTGGATGTGTGTTCTTTTCATAACCACATATGGATCCACCAGAGTCATTGCTTGTCTGATCTTTTCACAAAACACATATGGATCCACCAGTGTCATTGAAATGTGTGTTCTTTTCACAAACCACATATGGATCCACCAGTGTCATTGAAATGTGTGTTCTTTTCTTTAACCACAGCTAGAGTCATTACATGTCTGTTCTTTTCACAAACCACATATGGATCCACCAGAGTCATTGCATGTGTGTTCTTTTCACAAACCACATATGGCTCTACCAATGTCATTGCATGTGTGTTCTTGTCACAAACCATAGCATGTCTGTTTTTTCAGAAACCACATGGATACACAAGTGTTATTGCGTGTTTGTTCTCTCAATAAACCACCACTAGAGTCATTGCGTGTGTGTTCTTTTCATTAACCACAGCTGGAGACATTGCATGTGTGTTCTTTTCCCAACCCACATATGGATCCACCAGAGGTCATTGCATCTGTGTTCTTTTCACAAACCACATATGGATCCACCAGTGTCATTGCATGTGTGTTCTTCTCATAAAACACATATGGATCCACCAGTGTCATTGCATGTGTGTTCTTTCAATAAACCATATCTAGAGTCATTAAAATGTGTGTTCTTTTCATTAACCACAGCTAGAGTCATTGCATGTCTGTTCTTTTAACAAACCACATATGGATCCACCAGAGTCATTGCATGTGTGTTCTATTCATAAACAACATATGGATCCACCAGTGTACTTGCATGTGTTTTATTCTCATAAACCACACATGGATCCCCTAGTGTCATTACATGTGTGTTCTTTTAATAAACCACAGCTAGAGTCATTGCATGTGTGTTCTTGTCACAAAATATATATGGATCCACCAGGGTCATTAAAATGTATGTTCTTTTCATTAACCATAGCTAGAGTCATTGCATGTATGTTCTTTTCACAAACCACATGGATCCACAAGTGTTATTGAATGTGTGTTCTCTCAATAAACCACCACTAGAGTCATTGCATGTGTGTTCTATTCATAAACAACATATGGATCCACCAGTGTACTTGCATGTGTTTTATTCTCATAAACCACACATGGATCCCCTAGTGTCATTACATGTGTGTTCTTTTAATAAACCACAGCTAGAGTCATTGCATGTGTGTTCTTGTCACAAAATATATATGGATCCACCAGGGTCATTAAAATGTATGTTCTTTTCATTAACCATAGCTAGAGTCATTGCATGTATGTTCTTTTCACAAACCACATGGATCCACAAGTGTTATTGAATGTGTGTTCTCTCAATAAACCACCACTAGAGTCATTGCATGTGTGTTCTTTTCATTAACCACAGCTAGAGTCATTGCATGTGTGTTCTTTTGCCAAACCACATATGGATCCACTAGAGTTCATTGCATGTGTGTTCTTTTCACAAACCACATATGGATCTACCAGAGTTCATTGCATGTGTGTTCTTTTCACAAACCACATATGGATCCACCAGTGTCATTGCATGTGTGTTCTTCTCATAAACCACATATGGATCCACCAGTGTCATTGCATGTGTGTTCTTTCAATAAACCACGGCTAGAGTCATTAAAATGTGTGTTCTTTGCATTAACCACAGCTAGAGTCATTACATGTCTGTTCTTTTCACAAACCACTTATGGATCCACCAGAGTCATTGCATGTGTGTTCTTTTCATAAACAACATATGGATCCACCAGTGTCATTGCATGTGTCTTCTTCTCATAAACCACATATGGACCCCCTAGTGTCATTACATGTGTGTTCTTTTAATAAACCATAGCTAGAGTCATTGCATGTGTGTTCTTTTCACAAAACACATATGGATCCACCAGGATAATTGAAATGTGTGTTCTTTTCATTAACCATAGCTAGAGTAATTGCATGTCTGTTCTTTTCACAAACCACATGGATCCACCAGTGTCATTGCATGTGTGTTTTTTCAATAAACCATAGCAAGAGTCATTGCATGTGTGTTCTTTTCAAAAACCACATATGGATCCACCAGTGTCAGTGGATGTGTGTTCTTTTCATTAACCACAACTAGAGTCATTTCATGTGTGTTCTTTTCAAAAACCACATATGGATCCACCAGTGTTAGTGGATGTGTGTTCTTTTCATAAACCACATATGGATCCGCCAGAGTCATTGCATGTCTCATCTTTTCACAAACCACATATGGATCCACTAGTGTGACTGGATGTGTGTTCTTTTCATAACCACATATGGATCCACCAGAGTCATTGCTTGTCTGATCTTTTCACAAAACACATATGGATCCACCAGTGTCATTGAAATGTGTGTTCTTTTCACAAACCACATATGGACCCACCAGTGTCATTGAAATGTGTGTTCTTTTCTTTAACCACAGCTAGAGTCATTGCATGTCTGTTCTTTTCACAAACCACATATGGATCCACCAGAGTCATTGCATGTGTGTTCTTTTCACAAACCACATATGGCTCCACCAATGTCATTGCATGTGTGTTCTTGTCACAAACCATAGCATGTCTGTTTTTTCACAAACCACATGGATACACAAGTGTTATTGCGTGTGTGTTCTCTCAATAAACCACCACTAGAGTCATTGCGTGTGTGTTCTTTTCATTAACCACAGCTGGAGACATTGCATGTGTGTTCTTTTCCCAACCCACATATGGATCCACCAGAGGTCATTGCATCTGTGTTCTTTTCAGAAACCACATATGGATCCACCAGTGTCATTGCATGTGTGTTCTTCTCATAAAACACATATGGATCCACCAATGTCATTGCATGTGTGTTCTTTCAATAAACCATATCTAGAGTCATTAAAATGTGTGTTCTTTTCATTAACCACAGCTAGAGTCATTGCATGTCTGTTCTTTTAACAAACCACATATGGATCCACCAGAGTCATTGCATGTGTGTTCTATTCATAAACAACATATGGATCCACCAGTGTACTTGCATGTGTGTTATTCTCATAAACCACACATGGATCCCCTAGTGTCATTACATGTGTGTTCTTTTAATAAACCACAGCTAGAGTCATTGCATGTGTGTTCTTGTCACAAAATATATATGGATCCACCAGGGTCATTAAAATGTATGTTCTTTTCATTAACCATAGCTAGAGTCATTGCATGTATGTTCTTTTCACAAACCACATGGATCCACAAGTGTTATTGAATGTGTGTTCTCTCAATAAACCACCACTAGAGTCATTGCATGTGTGTTCTTTTCATTAACCACAGCTAGAGTCATTGCATGTGTGTTCTTTTGCCAAACCACATATGGATCCACTAGAGTTCATTGCATGTGTGTTCTTTTCACAAACCACATATGGATCTACCAGAGTTCATTGCATGTGTGTTCTTTTCACAAAACACATATGGATCCACCAGTGTCATTGCATGTGTGTTCTTCTCATAAACCACATATGGATCCACCAGTGTCATTGCATGTGTGTTCTTTCAATAAACCACGGCTAGAGTCATTAAAATGTGTGTTCTTTGCATTAACCACAGCTAGAGTCATTACATGTCTGTTCTTTTCACAAACCACATATGGATCCACCAGAGTCATTGCATGTGTGTTCTTTTCATAAACAACATATGGATCCACCAGTGTCATTGCATGTGTCTTCTTCTCATAAACCACATATGAACCCCCTAGTGTCATTACATGTGTGTTCTTTTAATAAACCATAGCTAGAGTCATTGCATGTGTGTTCTTTTCACAAAACACATATGGATCCACCAAGATAATTGAAATGTGTGTTCTTTTCATTAACCATAGCTAGAGTAATTGCATGTCTGTTCTTTTCACAAACCACATGGATCCACCAGTGTCATTGCATGTGTGTTTTTTCAATAAACCATAGCAAGAGTCATTGCATGTGTGTTCTTTTCAAAAACCACATATGGATCCACCAGTGTCAGTGGATGTGTGTTCTTTTCATTCACCACAACTAGAGTCATTTCATGTGTGTTCTTTTCAAAAACCACATATGGATCCACCAGTGTTAGTGGATGTGTGTTCTTTTCATAAACCACATATGGATCCGCCAGAGTCATTGCATGTCTCATCTTTTCACAAACCACATATGGATCCACTAGTGTGACTGGATGTGTGTTCTTTTCATAACCACATATGGATCCACCAGAGTCATTGCTTGTCTGATCTTTTCACAAAACACATATGGATCCACCAGTGTCATTGAAATGTGTGTTCTTTTCACAAACCACATATGGATCCACCAGTGTCATTGAAATGTGTGTTCTTTTCTTTAACCACAGCTAGAGTCATTGCATGTCTGTTCTTTTCACAAACCACATATGGATCCACCAGAGTCATTGCATGTGTGTTCTTTTCACAAACCACATATGGCTCCACCAATGTCATTGCATGTGTGTTCTTGTCACAAACCATAGCATGTCTGTTTTTTCACAAACCACATGGATACACAAGTGTTATTGCGTGTGTGTTCTCTCAATAAACCACCACTAGAGTCATTGTGTGTGTGTTCTTTTCATTAACCACAGCTGGAGACATTGCATGTGTGTTCTTTTCCCAACCCACATATGGATCCACCAGAGGTCATTGCATCTGTGTTCTTTTCACAAACCACATATGGATCTACTAGAGTTCATTGCATGTGTGTTCTTTTCACAAACCACATATGGATCCACCAGTGTCATTGCATGTGTGTTCTTCTCATAAAACACATATGGATCCACCAGTGTCATTGCATGTGTGTTCTTTCAATAAACCATAGCTAGAGTCATTAAAATGTGTGTTCTTTTCATTAACCACAGCTAGAGTCATTGCATGTCTGTTCTTTTGACAAACCACATATGGATCCACCAGAGTCATTGCATGTGTGTTCTATTCATAAACAACATATGGATCCACCAGTGTACTTGCATGTGTGTTATTCTCATAAACCACACATGGATCCCCTAGTGTCATTACATGTGTGTTCTTTTAATAAACCACAGCTAGAGTCATTGCATGTGTGTTCTTGTCACAAAATATATATGGATCCACCAGGGTCATTAAAATGTATGTTCTTTTCATTAACCATAGCTAGAGTCATTGCATGTATGTTCTTTTCACAAACCACATGGATCCACAAGTGTCATTGCATGTGTGTTCTTTCAATAAACCATAGCTAGAGTCATTGCATGTGTGTTCTTTTCATTAACCACAGCTAGAGTCATTTCATGTGTGTTCTTTTCACAAACCACATATGGATCCACTAGTGTCACTAGATGTGTGTTCTTTTCATAAACCACATATGGATCCACCAGAGTCATTGCATGTCTGATCTTTTCACAAACCACATATAGATCCACCAGTGTCATTGAAATGTGTGTTCTTTTCATTAACCACAAGTAAAGTCACTGCATGTCTATTCTTTTCACAAACCACATATGGATCCCCTAGAGTCATTGCAGGTGTGGTCTTATCACAAACCACATATGGATCCACCAGTGTCATTGAAATGTGTGTTCTTTTCATTAACCACACCTAGAGTCATTGCATGTCTATTTCTTTTTAGAAACCTTATATAGATCCACCATAGTCATTGCATGTGTGTTCTTTTCACAAACTACATATGGATCCACCAGTGTCATTGCATGTGTGTTCTTCTCACAAACCACAGCTAGAGTCATTGCATGTCTGTTCTTTTCACAAACCACATGGATACATTGAAGGAAATATGCCCTGAGAGGCAATAATAAAGTTCTTATTATGTATTCCTTATATATGATAGATGTTTATTTTGCATGCTAGAATTGTATTGATCGGAAACATCAATACATGTATGTTTAATAAACAAAAGGGTTCCTAGTTATGCCTCTCTTATAGACGAGCTTGTTGATTAACAAGATGATCAAGGTTTCGTGATCATGGACATTGGATGTTGTTAATAACAAGGGCACACCATTGGTGGAATGATGTGATGAACATTCATCCGAAGTATATCATTACGATCAAGTCATTATTTTTATATTTCTATAACATCATACGAAGTAATCTTTATCCTTAAACCATGAGATCATGTTAATTGCTAACACCGGAAGAGTATCTTGATAACATCAAACGTCACACCGTAACAGGGTTACTATAAAGATGGGTTCAGTACTACGAAGGTGTTATGTTGAGGCTCATGGATCAAGAGTGGAATTTGTCAATCCCGATGACGGATAGATATAATCTGGGCCCTCTCAGTGATATCACATTGAGATAGCTTGCAAGCAAGTGATGTGATCACTAGAATGTTATATCACGGGAACGAGAAAAGAGTGCATGTCGGTAATGAGATCACACTAGGTATGGAGATACCGATGATCGAATATCGGACATGTAATATATCGCGAGACAAAGGGATTTAGTTACAAGCGTTAAAGGTTCTCACGATCACAGAAGTCATCGTTAAATGTGTAGGAGTTAGTACGGATCTCCAGGTCCCGCTGCTGATTATTGATCGGAGAAGGGTCTCGATGAAGTATGCATTATTCGCGAACCGTAGGGTGACACACTTAAGAGTTACCGGACACCATTTTGGAGCACATATGTTTTAGATGAAAGAATTGCAAAGCGCAGGAATTGTTTCAATAGAAACCGGAAATTGTTTCGGGTGGAATTGCAGAAAGTGGTTCTTCATGTGATATTGAAATATTGCAAGGGGCTATATGTGAATGTTTGTTAATTAAAGTAATTAACATAATTCTGAATTAATTTAATAAAATAGTTTTATTAAATGAGAGAGCGTTAAACTTGGAGAATTTTAATGCATTTAAAGTGGAGACTTTAAAAGGGAATGTGAAGAGGCATTTTAATGTGGAGGGGTTATCACCACATGAATGGGGAGGTGAGGGGTCACCCCCCATGCGCCGGCCATGGAGAGGAGGGGCACCCCCATCCTCCTATAAAAGGCCACCCATTCCTTCCTTCATCCTCACACCTCCTTGTGAAGGATCTCTCTCCCCCTCTAGAATTATTCCCCCATGGTCTTGGATTAGCGAGATACATGTTCCCGGTGGCATTTCGTCTGGAAGGAGTTGCTGCTTCCGCTGGATCGCTGGAGCGAGGAGGTGGAGGTTGTCTAGTGGCTTGAACGTGTGTGCGAGTACGGATACACTGCTGAGTTACGGCGCTCGGACTTCCACTCGATCTTGAGATCGGCAAGTGTACGACTACATCAACCACAAGTTCCTACTCGTTAACAAAACTTGCTGTCTTCGAGGGTAAGTTCTCGTTGGATGTATGTCCACCCGTTGCTTTGTACCTAGTAGATAGATCTTGGCGTATAGTTCTCATCGTAGAAATTTTTTGTTTTCTATGCTGCGGACCCAACATACACCAATGTCATTGCATGTGTGTTCTTTCAATAAACCAAAGCTAGAGTCATTGCATGTGTGTTCGTTTTACAAACCACAAATGGATCCACCAGAGTTCATTGCATGTGTGTTCTTTTCACAAACCACATATGGATCCCCTAGTGTCATTGCATGTGTGTTCTTATAATAAACCATAGCTAGAGTCATTCCATGTGTGTTCTTTACACAAACCACATATGGATCCACCAGGGTCATTGAAATGTGTGTTCCTTTCATTAACCACGGCTAGAGTCATTTCATGTCTGCTCTTTTCACAAACCACATGGATCCACCAATGTCATTGCATGTGTGTTCTTTCAATAAACCATAGCTAGAGTCATTGCATGTGTGCTCTTTCCATTAAGCATAGGTAGAGTCATTTCATGTGTGTTCTTTTCACAAACCACATATGGATCCACCAGTGGCACTGGATGTGTTTTTTTTCATAAACCACATATGGATCCACCAGAGTCATTGCATGTTTGATATTTTCACAAACCACATATGGATCCACCAGTGTCATTGAAATGTGTGGTCTTTTCATTAACCAGAGCTAGAGTCATTGCATGTCTGTACTTTTCACAAACCACATATGGATCCACTAGAGTCATTGCATGTGTGTTCTACTCAGAATACACATATGGATCCACCAGTGTCATTGAAATGTGTGTTCTTTTAATTAACCATAACTAGAGTCACTGCATGTCTGTTCTTTTCACAAATCACATATGGATCCACCATAGTCATTGCATGTGTGTTCTTTTCACAAACCACATATGGATCCACCAATGTTATTGCATGTGTGTTTTTCTCACAGACCATAGCTACAGTCATTGCATGTCTGTTATTTTCACAAACCACATGGATACACCAGTGTCATTGCATGTGTGTTCTTTCAATAAACCACAACTAGAGTCATTGCATGTGTGTTCTTTTCATTAACCACATCTAGAGTCATTGCATGTGTGTTCTTTTCACAAACCACATATGGACCCACCAGACTTCATTGCATGTGTGTTCTTTTCACAAACCACATACGGATCCCCCAGAGTTCATTGCATGTGTGTTCTTTTCTGAAACCACATATGGTTCCACCAGAGTTCATTGCATGTGTGTTCTTTTCACAAACCACATATGGATCCACCAGTGTCATTGCATGTGTGTTCTTCTCAGAAACCACATATGGATCCACCAGTGTCATTGCATGTATGTGCTTTCAATAAACGACAACTAGAGTCGTTGAAATGTGTGTTCTTTTCATTAACCATAGCTAGAGTCATTGCATGTTTGTTATTTTCACAAACCACATATGGATCCACCAGAGTCATTGCATGTGTGTTCTTTTCACAAACCACATATTGATCCACCAGTGTCATTGCATGTGTGTTCTTCTCATAAACCACATATGGATCCCCTAGTGTTATTGCATGTGTGTTCTTTTAATAAACCACAACTAGAGTCATTCCATGTGTGTTATTTTCACAAACCACATATGGATCCACCAGGGTCATTGAAATGTGAGTTCTTTTCATTAACCACAACTAGAGTCATTCATGTCTGTTCTTTTCACAAACCACATATGGATCCACCTGAGTCATTGCATGTGTGTTCTTCTCAAAAATCACATATGGATCCACCAGTGTCACTGAAATGTGTGTTCTTTTCATTAACCACAAGTAGAGTCATTGCATGTCTGTTCTTTTCACAAACCACATATGGATCCACCAGAGTCATTGCATGTGTGTTGTTTTCACAAACCACATATGGACCCACCAGTGTCATTGCATGTGTGTTCTTCTCATAAACCACATATGGATCCCCTAGTGTCATTGCATGTGTGTTCTTTTACTAAACCATAGCTAGAGTCACTGGATGTGTGTTCTTTTCATAAGCCACATATGGATCGACCAGTGTCATTGCATGTGTGTTCTTTTGACAAACCACATATGGATCCTCAAGTGTCATTGAAATGTGTGTTCTTTTTATTAACCACAACTAGAGTCATTGCATGTTTGTTTTTTCCATAAACCACAAGGATCCACTAGTGTCATTGCATGTGTTTTCTTTCAATAAACCACAGCTAGAGTAATTGCATGTGTGTTCTTTTCATTAACAACAGCTAGTCATTTCATGTGTGTTCTTTTCACAAACCACATATGGATCAATCAGTCTCACTGGATGTGTATTCTTTTCATAAACCACATATGGATCCACCAGAGTCATTGCATGCCTAATATTTCCACAAACCACCTATGGATCCACCAGTGTCATTGAAATGTGTGTTCTTTTCATTAACCACAGCTAGAGTTATTGCATGTCTGTTCTTTTCACAAACCACATATGGATCCACCAGAGTCATTGCATGTCTGTTTTTCTCACAAACCACATATGTATCCACTAGTGTCATTGAAATGTGGGTTCTTTTCATTAACCACAGCTAGAGTCATTGCATGTTTATTCTATTCACAAACCACATATGGATCCACCAGAGTCATTGCATGTGTGTTATTTTCACAAACCACATATGGATCCACCAGTGTCATAGCATGTGTGTTCTTCTCACAAACCACAGCTAGAGTCATTGGTTGTCTGTTCTTTTCACAAACCACATGGATACACCAGTGTTTTGCATGTGTGTTCTTTCAATAAACCACAACTAGAGTCATTGCATGTGTGTTCTTTTCAATAACCACATCTAGAGTCATTGCATGTGTGTTCTTTCCACAAACCACATATGGATCCACCAGAGTACATTGCATGTGTGTTCTTTTCACAAACATATGGATCCACCAGAGTTCATTGCTTGTGTGTTCTTTTCACAAACCACATATGGATCCACCAGTGTCATTGCATGTGTGTTCTTCTCATAAACCACATATGGATCCACCAGTGTCATTGCATGTGTGTTCTTTCAATAAACCACAGCCAGAGTCATTGAAAGGTGTGTTCTTTTCATTAACCACAGCGTGAGTCATTGCCTATCTATTTTTGCACAAACCACATATGGATCCACCAGAGTCATTGCATGTGTGTTCTTCTCATAAACCACATATGGATCCCCTAGTGTCATTGCATGTGTGTTCTTTTAATAAACCACAACTAGAGTCATTGGATGTGTGTTCTTTTCATAAACCAGATATGGATCCACAAGTGTCATTGCATGTGTATTCTTTTCACAAACCACATATGGATCCACCAGTGTCATTGAAATGTGTGTTTTTTTTTCATTAGACACAACTAGAGTCATTGCATGTCTATTCTTTTCACAAACCACATGGATCCACTAGTGTCATTGCATGTGTGTTCTTTCAATAAACCATCACTATAAGAAAAGCTGGCTTTTACAACGGACGATTTTCGTGGTTGAAGGCCCGTTTTTCGTGGCTAAAAAGTCTTCTACGATGGATACCCATCGTGGTAAAAGCCCCGTCACAAAAGAATCTACCACGGGTTTTTTCCTTACCGTGGCGAATCGCACCCTTCAGCCACGAAAACTTGTTCCATCGTAGATCTGTTCGCTATCCGCGTTGACTCCTAACATCATGCAAAATGCCACGTGGCACCAGCCGTTAACGGCCAGTTACCGCCGTTAACGGCCACGGAAACCATGGTAGAACTCAGGCCCCGCCAAGGCCTGTTCATAATTAAGTGGGCCGGCCCATCAAGAAATCCCAATAAGATTACGGCCCGTTAATGTTTCGCCCGACAATGTTTGAAATGGGCCCACTAGTGCAGACATCCGCGACCCGTGAACTTTTAGGCCCGACACTATTTCATCCTATAGAAGGCCCACCTTGGTCCAATACTGTGTGGCCCATTTTCATCCTGGGCCAAGTCTGTCAATTACTGTTAAGGACTTCTATCGGCCTGTCACTTTTCTCACACCTATCATGGGTCGTCATGGCCCTCTACATTTACGGCCTTTACTGTTATGGATATTCGCTGTTCCGACCTTCTACTATTCAGTCCCATAAACGGGCTAAAGATTCTGGCCTGCTAAAATTTTGGCCTTGTTACTATTTTCGGTCTGTTAGTGTTCTGGCCTTTCACTATTCCGACCTTTCACTGTTGCGGCCTTTCACTGTTGCAGCCTTTATTGTTCCGGCCTTTCACTGTTCCAGCCTTTAACTGTTCCGACCTTTACTCGGTGTAGGACCGCCACTGTTGATTGGTGGCCCATCAAGGACTGATAAAACGTTGTGGGCCTGCTACTGTTTAAGCCTATCTAACTTAGATCCATTGACAGGACATAAACGTGGATAAACAAAGAACACAAGTTCTCTAAAATGCTAAATAAATTCTGGAACTATAGAAACAACTTATAACTGGAAAATTAGTAAATTATTACAGTCCTGAAAAATTCTGTAGCTTGTAAAGCATCATCGGAGTACAACACAGCTGATAAACAATATAATCTTAGTTTCAAAAATGTTCCTTTTAGGGAGCTCGCGCCGCCTCACATGTAACAATGGGATTACCATGAGACTTGTTGAGGATATTATTAGGTAGATTCTACGTCAAAGCTTGCCTATTTTTAACTCAGATAACTCCTTCCTTGCTATGGAGACTACTGCATCTGTTCTGTTGGTTTCCTGTCCAACTACATCAAGTGCATCTTGGAGCGCAACACCAAAAACTCTTTCTGCTGGAATGTATGGAGCAGTCGAGATTGTGTACCTACGTGAGCAATACGCACTGTCACTACTGCTCTATCCAAAGAGATCTACACTTTTTGTAGTTGTTTTTTCTGTTATGCCTTCATATTTATATTTGCAACCTAAAACAAAAAGAAACGTCATAACATAATTACCAAGGAAAATAATAAAACCAACGAATTTCAAAATAGTCCTTTTGCTAAAAGGAAGAAAGCAATTAGTAACAGCAGGGCATCATACATCTCTTTCTTCTGGAATAACTGGAACAGTTGACTTCATAGAGGGATGAGATAGTGTGCAACTATCACTTCTGCCCTATGAAATGACTGCTCTACTTGATGAAGGCTAAAACTAAGATAAAAGAAGTTACAACATCATACAAAGAAACAAAACTACCATGTTCATTCTCAAAGATTTTCAAAAGATTATTTGGTCTGTTATAGCGATGTAAGCACTCGACACAAGGACGTCATGCAGACAGGTGCCTCTAATAGACTAGAAAAATTATTTTAGAGAAATGATCAAATAATCTATCGAACAGTTAGAATGTTTAAATTTTTTGATTGTCTGCCCAAAGACAAAGTGTCCTATCATCTGCCTCGTATTAAAATAGCCATACACGTGTAGATACAAGAGTGAGATTTGAAGTAGGCGGTTCTTTATATTGGATTCCATTGCATTTCTGGCCTTGTTATAATAACCCTAGTGCCTCCAACAAAACTAACAACTCAACTAGAGTCAATGACATGACACCAAGGGACTTAAACCTTAAAAAAGGGGGATGTCCTTACAGTAGCTCTATGTAGAGTCTCAGGGTTGCTGATCTAGTTACAGGTATGTTCATCAATGATGTCCGCTGCATCAAGTAATTGACTGGTGGTCTCCATAATTCAGTGTCGGTCCTCTGCATAATGGTGCAACGAATAGTGAACACAAAAGGTTCCAGTCTCACAGATGTTAGCATGAAGTGATACAAAAGCAATAGATACTTACGAGATTATAGGGGCCATTCATTCTATGATTTCTAGTGTAAACTGCACCTGTTCATTGCGTAACAACAACAAACCGGTTAGGAATAGTGGCGTAAGCAGAAGCAAATGAAACATACATCTTAGTGGAAGCAGCATAACTAATGTAAACGCGTACTGCATACATAGGACAAAAGCATCAAGTAAGAATAACAATTAGTGCCATAGCCTATGCCAAGCTAGAGAGAAATTATAACCGCATCATATATGGGAACTTACTAAAGTAGATAATGGAAGCAAATGTGTTAACCGTTGGCTGACTCATATTTCGCCATGAAATACGAAATTGCAAAATACAGTTACGGTTAAACCTGACTACAAAAAATTATTCAGGAAGATACGGGTAACAAGTATAGTACTTTTAAGTTACTACAAAAGTAGCACTAATGCAAAATACAGTTAACTGCTACATATTTATCTTACCAAACTCCAAGGAGATATGGTTACCTCGGTCGCGATGACGTATAGGCATGATGCGAATCCTGGGTGGTGACGTCGAGGTTGTCGAGGGTGCTATGGTTGCGGTGCTTGTGGGCGGAGGTGAAGTAGAACCAGGGTTCCTCCGAGCGCTGATCGACAACGGCGAAGAAGCAGATTCCTGGCAGTGGGAATGTGTTCGGTGCGCTAGGTGAGTGGGTCGGTGAAGAAGATCTGGTGCAGTGCACGGAGACGACGGTGAATCAGATCTAAGGTGCTGAACGTAGATCTAGGGTTTTCTGCAGGGCTAGCGCAGCTAGGGGCGAGGATTGTGTGTGGCTGAGGGGGGGTCGGTGGTAGGGGTGCAGGGTATAGAGGTACTAAACTAGGAAATTACGATTGAAGCCCCAACGCACTGACTTCTCTAGGGGTATAAGGGGGATTCCAAGATGTTTGAAACATTAGATAGCGGGAGATTTTCTCGCTCGACTAAATTCAGATATATGTATAGTTCAAGTAGTAATAAATTGGTAAGCTGTACTCCCTGGAATCAAAGGCCGACAGGCACATCGGTGATCATCCATGGCCCATACTGCCTTAGTTCAGAAATTAAGGGCCCATTTGGCCATTTGGCATCTAAATATTGATCATCCATGGCCTAGATTGGCTCGGTTCAGATATTAAAGACGAGTTTGGCATCAAAGTATTTTAAAATTATTTAGAAAACATTTTGTTTTCTGAATAAACTAAACTATTGAATACCTTTTAGTGTTTTCTTCCAACAAATAATAGGGGTTTAAACTGAAGTATTCTCCAAAACTATGTTTTTAAAAATAATTGAGAAAGAGGTCAGACCCCTTTTTGAAAAAACTGAGAAGAGAGAAAAATGAAGTATTACTTTGGTAGGCACTAAAATACTATGGCATTGCTATATTTCCGTATTATATATATTTATGAACGATGATGCGTATGAAGATGTTGTCACCAAGATAGGTAGTGAGCACGAAAATTATGATTAAAGCCCCAACCAACTCGAGTGAATTTGTTTATCCATTGGTGGTATGGGGAATTAAGTGTAGTAATAAAGCGCACTGAGATTTAAAAAAATAAAACGCCCTTTATCGATAACTTTTCAATCACTATGGTTTGAAGTGTTCATACTTCTATTCTAAACAAAAATATGGGAACCCACTATTTCGCTAACATGAATAATCTAGCCCGTTAAGCCATGGGTACGTGCACGAGTAGATAGACCCATACCCTACCCATTTAAACTGACATAGTAGTAAAAGTTACCTGTAGACTTACAACCTATGGGGCCAAGCAACCTAGGGAAGAGTATGATACTGTGGCTTCTAAACTTCAATATTTTTCATGGGTACGAGCATGGGTAAACTTTTATACCCACGAGTATGGGTATGGGTAAAAATTTCTACCCATTGACTAAACGGGAGTGGGTATGATATTATTCTACCCTACACACACCCTACCCATTGCCAGCCTTACTTCGCGCTCATTCATTAATGCGGCCACGTTTTCCTTCATGTTTTCCGAAAGTTGTTCGGTCATGCACACATAGCATGTTCTATGAAGTATAGTAGTACAACATACGTAGAACGCAATTAATTATTCGAGCTAATAACTATTGTTCTTATTTAAAAAAAAAATTATTTGGCTTTGGAGCATGTCCAACAACCTTTTTGTATTGAATTGCTAAAATCTGACTCTAGGAAGAGGAGCGCGGAGGTTTATCAATGGAACACAATTTCTAATTTCCTAGCCTTCCTATAAGCATTTATTAGTGTTTGCCCTTCCTAGCAAAAATCATGTCTACTCTCTCTGTTTCGAAATATAAGACGTTTTAGCTTTGTGAAATAAATGTATCTAGATGCCTTTTAATGTAAAGGTTCACTCCGAACATCTACGAACCTATACACTAAATGGCGTCTAGATATATTCGATTCATAAAGCTAAAACGTCTTATATTTATGAATGGAGGAAGTACATGACAATGATGTGTGGTGTCAACCACTCGGCCACCTAATAAATAAACCCCCTTTAATGATAAATTTTGAATCACTATGGCTGGGAGTGTTCAACCTTATGTTTAAAAGGAAAGTTTGGGAACCCACTATTCCGCTAATGTGAATAATATAGTGCGCCTGAGCAATGAGATCAAAGCCACCCTGAGGTGAGCTCATTAAAAATAAGAAGAAATGTGGGGTTGCTAGGCCCCACAAGTAATCTGTCCTCACAACTCTTATTGTCCATTCATGCTCATTGATACATGCGTCCTTTATTTTTCCTTGAGATTATCCAAAAGTTATTCGGTCATGCACATATAGAATCATCGCCAATGTTTTCGAATTATTTCTACTACTATAATGGAGCAGTTTTGAATTAGATCCATAGCACCAATCCTGACTGTTGGTCTGTTAGATCCAATGGTTCAGAGCAGCTGGATTCGTGTTGAAGGAGTAGTACCTAGAGCAAACTCCACCATGTTCTAAAACCATCATGTCACGCCCCTCCCTACAAAAAAAAGTTCATAGCACAGTAGGTTGTATTCTCAATATGGATAGATAGTTATTATTAATATACTTAATGTATGCCTTTTTTCTCTGACAAGACTATTAGTTAATAACAACTTAATGTTCATTAAGTTACATTTCATATAGTATATACGAGTGTGGCACGTGCCTTTTACTAGTAGGAAGTAGCGTGTGACTTCTTGCAAATAATACCACTATATAATGTATGAGTAACTTTGAACAATGAAAATTAAATCAAGACTGGCAAATCCCAACAATGTTAACTCTTGGATCTTTTTTTCCATTCTAGCACGTAGAAGATTCTATCAATAGTCCTTAGCACAATGAATGCTATACAAAAACCACAAAGATTCTAATGACATGTTATACATTTAATTATCTTATCATACCCAGTATATAGTGTACGAATAACTTTGAACTTTAACTGTTGGATGAAGATTGGAAATCCCAACATTGCTTACCGATGGATTTTCCTTCCACTCTAACATTTAGAAGATTTTGTTGATATAGTCTTTAGCACAATGAACGCTATGCATAAACCTCAAAACACACTTTCCATCATTATAAAATCTATATAACATTTCTCTAGAGCATGTCGGGAATTATGTACCTACTAATAGGTTGATTTCTAAATGATACAACTTACAAGAACCAAAAATACACCAGATACTTTATGGATGTGGACCAAAATTATAATTATTGTTTGAGCTTTACCTATTATTAATTTAGATAAAAAAATATATTTTAGTACTATATTATATAATTAACTATGAAACGTTTCCTAAAAAACATTCAATGACTGGTTATGTATTATGTACAACGATTACAGAAAATGTCTGTATTTTGCACAAAAAGGTCTATGGTTGTTGTTATGTGCAAAAACCTACCCAACATGTGGTGATACTTGCAATATCATCGGTTCTGATGCTCTCAGGGTGAAGGAGTACCAACCGTTCCATCATGTTTCAACGATGGAAGGGAACTTTTGTAAAAAATAACGATTTAAGGTAGTATAAAAAATGATGGAAGGGAACTGACAGGCTGCTCCTATGGCACGTGGCAACTCCTGGATGTCCCGAGCAAGCCTTTTTAAGGGGCCATCAACAACGACCATCTCTCCCATCTAGGCACGATGCACACAACGAAGAACTATCTCTGTCTCTCCCTCTCCCTTTAGGCCGGCCAAGCCACCACACACACAAAAATGCCGCGTAGCTGCTCCGATTAGTGCACCCCCATTGACGAGTCCAACGCACGGGCGAACGGGGATATCAGTCCCTACCATGGTGATAGCGGGGAGTCTGTTGACGGGCCGTACTAATCCGACACACCGGAAGGTAATTTTTCTGATGAGGACCCTGCTTATCGTCATCTGATGGAGGGGACGCCGCTAGCAGAGAGCAAAGCGGCGGAGGAGGAGGATCCTTGGTCTTTCATCTACGAAGGAGACGTTGTATTCAAGTAGAGTTCTCTCGATCCATCCTCCATCGGCAAGAAGAAGAGGGAGCACGAGTAGGAGGATCAGGGGTCGGAAGATTCCTGGCCATTTCTCGACTTCGTCTCCAAGAAGAATGCACTCGATCCCGCATTCATACGCAATGAGAAGAGGAAGGAGAAGCAGGCAGGAGGCTTGAAGAAGAAGAAGACGGCGAGTGCTGGGGGATGCCAAGGGAAGCGGAAGGATGACGCCAACACGAAGGTGACAGTGGAAGGATCCAGGTCCAAGAAGACGAAGAAGTCTTAGGAATAATTTTGTTTAATTTCACCTCTACTTCCTTTCTGTAATAGTGTTAGGATATTGAATATTAGTATTATCAAGTGCAAATTGGAATGGTGTTCACGATCTAGTACTAGCATAAGTACTCCGTTTGTCATTTCATCTTCCATTGCGACGCAATAAAACCTCTTGTATTACCGGGGAAGGTGAAATTACTTCCTCCCCTTAATTTCTGCATGCGTTCGAGGAAAGAAGGGTGCCAATACAGAGAAACCAACTTTAATTACTCACGTGAATTCAGGTAATTAATACTGAAAGGAAGAAGCCTGGGAACCCGCATGTATTCTTTAATTACCAATAACAATCATTATAAGTGAAATACAGATTAATAGTAAATATCAAATTCCATGGATAAAAAATAACCTTTGTACAGTCCACGTAAATCATCTCCTTGCGTGGCATTTTCGGGGCATTGATTTGAATTATTTAATGTCACATTGATTTGAAAACTCAACTGCGCCCAACGTGCCACGTGCTCTCCCCTATCCCCTGGCCAACACTACGACACGTCAAAAAGGCTACATCGCCTGCAAAATCAAGCAAGGACGAAACATCGGTCTATACACGCCAGAAGAATCCAGCAGACACAAAAACATCAGAATCAAAGTCCTAGCTAGCCTCGGTCCCATCGATGCTCACCGACGAGGCACCTGTGACTACATCAGCATTAAGGTGCACCTCAAGCTTGTGGATTGCCCACAAGAAATAGAAAATTGATTTTCCCTCTCTCCTCTCTCTTCCATTTTATATTTTGAAAATTGTGAGGCTCTTTGTGTTGCTTTTTATAATTTGAAATTTGTGAGGTTGTTTATGAATCTGTTTTGCTCTCTAGAATTGTTTTCAAAACACGATCAAATTTTGAGGCATGCATATTCTTAGCAAGAAGTTAAATCTTGCCAAACTCTCCCTTGTTCTTGATACATTGACTACCTGGTGGGTCCACTGAACAGATTTTCGGAAGGTGTGAAGTTAATTTCGAAACACGGCCAAAAATTTTAAACACGGTGAGTCATAGCCTCTTTGATTGTTTTGAAAACACGGTCAAATTTCTAGGCATGCATATTCTTAGCAATAAGTTGAATCATTCCAAACTCTCACTCGTTCTTGATACATTGACTGCCTAGTGGTTCCGGTGAACAGATTTTCGCAAGGTGTGAAGTTAATTTCGAAACACACACAAAATTTCAAAATGCGGCGAGCCATAGCCACTTTGATTGTTTTCAAAACACGGTCGAATTTCTAGGCATGCATATTCTTAGCAATAAGTTGAATCATTCCGAACTCTCACTGGTTCTCGATACATTGACTGCCTGGTAGGTCCATTGAACAGATTATCGGAAGGTGTGAAGTTAATTTCAAAACACAACCAAACTTTCAAAAAAAGGTGAGTCATAGTCTCTTTGATTGTTTTCAAAATACGGTTAATCTTTCGAGGCATGCATATTCTTACCAAGAAGTTGAATCTTGCCAAACAACTCTTACTCGTTCTTGATACAATGACTGCCTGGTGGCTCCACTGGAAAGATTATCGCAAGGGGTGAAGTTAATTTCGAAACACCGCCAAAATTTCAAAACACGGAGAGTCGTGGTCTCTTTGTTTGTTTTCAAAACATGGTCAAATTTCTAGGCATGCATATTCTTAGCAAGAAGTTGAATCTTGCCAAACTCTCACTCGTTCTTGATACATTGACTGCCTGGTGGGTCCACTGAAAAAAATTTCACAAGGTGTGAAGTTAATTTCAAAACCCAACCAAAATTTCGAAACACGGTGAGTCATGGCCTCTTTGATTGTTTTCAAAACACGGTCAAATTTCTACGCATGCATATTCTTAGCAATAAGTTGGATCATTCCAAACTCTCACTCGTTCTTGATAAATTGACTGCCTGGAGGGTCCAGTGAAGAGATTTTCACAAGGTGTGGAGTTAATTTCGAAACGCACGCAAATTTTCAAAACGGTGAGCCATAGCCACTTTGATTGTTTTCAAAGCATGGTCAAATTTCTAGGCATGCATATTGTTAGCAATAAGTGGAATCTTTCCAAACTCTCACTCGTTCTCGATACATTGACTATGGCCTGGTTGACCCAGTGAACAGATTTTCGCAAGGTGTGAAGTTAATTTCGAAAGGCACGCAAATTTTAAAAACGCGGTGAGCCATAGCCACTTTGATTGTTTTCAAAACACGGTCAAATTTCTAGGCATGCATATTCTTATCAATAAGTTGAATCATTCCAAACTCTCACTCGTTCTCGATACATTGACTGCCTGGTGGGTCCAGTGAACAGATTTTCGCAAGGTGTGAAGTTAATTTCTAAACGCACGGAAAATTTGAAAACACGGTGAGCCATAACCACTTTGATTGTTTTCAAAACAAAGTAAAATATCTAGGCATGCATATTCTTAGCAATAAGTTGAATCATTCCAAACTCTCATTCGTTCTCGATACATTGACTCCCTGGTGGGTCCAGTGAATAGATTTTTGCAAGGTGTGAAGTTAATTTCAAAATGCATGCAAAATTTCAAAATGCGGTGAGCCATAGCCACTTTCATTGTTTTCAAAACACGGTCAAATTTCTAGGCATGCATATTCTTAGCAATAAGTTGAATCATTCCAAACTCTCACTCGTTCTCGATAGATTGACTGCCTGGTAGATTATCGCAAGGTGTGAAGTTAATTTCGAAACACAACCAAACTTTCAAAACACGGTGAGTCATAGTCTCTTTAATTGTTTTCAAAACATGGTCAAACTATAGTACTAGAGAGTAGCGAAATGAATTACCTTGGCTGTGTGGTCAGGTAACAAGGCTTTATCGAATCGCTAGACATCGGGGCCCACCTGGGACATGCATTTGAGCCCCTGTGTCTCTAGCGTCTCCCTAGAAACTGTGGTATGATGACTGCTGCATCTAAGCAGTACAAGACTGCAGTACACTACTGAAGTCTTACTTCATGAATTAGTGAGCAGGAGTACTCAAGTACTACTCCGTACTACTAGAACCCTACTTCCACCGTTGCCCGCCGCCCGCCGCCCTAGGAGTAGTAAAAATCCGCAAATAGCCACCGCCGCCCGCCATCCACCACCCGCAGATGCCTACCTACTGGAGTACTAGTAATAGTATAGTAAAAAGAAGACATGTGTACTATATTACTATTGGAGTACTGGTAGTATAACTCGAGTATAAAAATACATATACTCCGTATTACTGGAGTACTAGTTCAAATCTACTAGGTACTACTACTAGTAGTCTGTATCTATATCTGTATCTGAACAAGCTTTCACCATAAGAAAGAAATGGAGAAGAGAAATGAGTCTGCCATGCCGAGAAAGAAAGATCCAGAAGAGACAAGCAGATAGAATAAAATACAGATGGTGTTGAAGACATGCATGTAGTCCTCGTTCTCTCCCCCGCAGCACTGTACACTTTGCGCCAGGCCCCAGGTTTATCCGTCTCTCTCTTGGTGTAAACCTTTTCCGTTTCCAAAAAAAGGCGTAGACCTTCTTAACAGTCACACGGATAGGATCTGTTTGTCCGGTACAGTACTATACAGGGTATTAAGTGCCTGATTTACTCTCACCTGTCAACTTTCTGCAGCCTTCGTTCAAAAAAAACTCAATGCTGCATAAAAATTCAGGACTACGGGAACTACATCGGCGAGCCGAGCTTCCAGGGAACCACTCCAACGCTAGGCGCGTCGGCGGATTCTAACAAGAGCTAGCCGGCGATGGACAAAGACGAGCTAGCGCTGATAACTGTTTTATGCCCCCATGAAGGCTGCCTCACCATGGTCGCCTACCACGATCTTGACGACCATAAGGCCGCGTGCCCGTACAGCCCGTGCGGGTGCACGGAGGTCGGCTGCACATTCACCGCCTCACCGGTCAAGCTCCTTTTGCACCTCAACGGCCTCCACAAGGTACAAGTGCATATGCTATCGTACGGCCAGCCCATGGAGTGTATAGTAACGATGTCGTTACCGTCCTTTCCGTCAACCATGGTCATCGTCTATAGTGATGACGCTACCATGTTTAGCCTCATTATTGGCGAGCTTGGCCAGGCCGCCAACGTTTCCTTGGTGTGCGTTAGGGCAGCCTCGTGCTCGTGGCCCCGGTACAGGGTGAAGCTATGCGCGACTGGCCCATAGTTTCTAACGGACTTCTCGATAGACACCCTTAATGGGGTCATTGAGCCGACGAGCTGCGTGTTGCTTGGCAGTGTTAGCCTCGAAGATCTGACGTTCCTCATGGTGCCGCCGTGGTACATTACTGTGGCTGATGGACAGTACGGGACGATCATGGTGTTGTCTTTCTGCGTTTGCATCGATAGGATGAATTGATCTTAATCTTCGGCTAAGTGATCCTAATGCGATGGTAATGATGTATTACTAGTTAATTTAGTTGTAGAAAAGTACCACTCGTTTACCAGTTAATGTAGTAGTAGTCGGAGGCAGGGTCTCTCTTGGCACTAGGAAGGGTGTATTTTGGCTGTAAACTGTCTTTGCTGTTAATGTTTATATTTTGGATTTTAAGTATTTTCTGAAATTGTTCAACTACTACTCCACGTGCCCACTACTAGGCGGACTCGGATCAGCATGCCCCCTGTACTGACCATCCAATATTCATCTGATGGACAAAAGTGATCCAAAGCAAAGTAGAAAAGAAACATCTCACACTTATGCCCCAGTTTTCAACTATGTTTAATTTTTTAGACACTAGACAATAAAAACATTTTGTCAGTCATTAATAGTTCAAATACATGCATATATTTATTAAAAATATATAGACATATAATTTTAATAAATTTGCATAAATTAATTTTCATACTTTTATCCGCACACTATATATAATAGTGGTAAGATAAGAAAAGAAAGACTATCAATAGTATCTTCTCGATGCTAAAATGGAAATGAATATCCAACGTCTCACAGTGTTGGGATTTGAGTGTTGATCCAACGGTCAATATTCAAAGTTATCCGTACACTATATTCAATGCTAAGAAAAAAAAGAGAAACATGTATTTTAATACCTTTGAATACAAAAAAAATGCTCTGCCTTCTTCATAATGTGTATTGTCCTACGGTGCACGAACTTTCCTGGTTTTGACCTGAACATCCAAGGTCATGACCATATCAAAATTGTATATTGGCTGCTTGAGAAGGAGCCAAACTATAATTTTTTCCTTTTAGGGTCCTTTGTGATAAATGTATGGACCTCGATGTAATAATTTTCTTTTTTTAGGTCCTTGATGTAAAATGTACTCCCACCAACCGTGTAAAATGTTAATCTAATAGTAAATGGTGAAATTTCAATGAATTTAAGCTTAGTTGTCAACGGGTATGAACATTCTTGGATTTCAAGCCGAACGACCAAGGTAAGGCCATATCAACATCATACTTTATGTTGATGATCCCATGTTAGAGAACTTGCATGGCAACAGATCTGGCCATGCTTTGAAAACAATCGAAGAGGAAGTAGTATTAAGAGTTTGGCTCAGATCAGGTGATCTCTCGAGAATGAGCCGAACCAGATTTTTTTTCTTTTAGGGTCCTTTATGCTAAATGTATATGGACCTCAATGTAATTTTTACTTTTTTGAGGTCCATGATGTAAAATGTACTCCGATCGACCATGTAAAGTTCTAACCTAAAAGTAAGTGGTGAAATTTCAATTAATTTAAGCTTAGTTGTCAACGAGTATTAACCATTCTTGTATTTCAAGACGAACGACCAAGGTCAAGGCCATATCTACATCATAGTTTATGCTGATGATCCTATATCCAAGAATTTGCATGCCGACAAATTTGGCCATATTTTGAAAACAATCGAAGATGAAGTAGTATGAAGAGTATGGCTCGATCAGCTACTCTCTAGAGAAGGAGCTGAACCCGACTGTTTTCCTTGCTTAATTTTAGTGTCCTGTGTGCTAAATGTATGGACCTCAATGTAATTTCCCCCTTTTGTTAGGTCTAAAAGTGTAAGTGGTGAAATTTAGATGATTTTAAGCTTACATGTCAATAAGTATGAGCATTCTTGGATTTCAAGCGGAATGACCAAGGTCAAGGCCATATCAACATTATATTTTGTGTTGCTGGTCCCATGTTAGAGAATTTGCATGGCAACAGATTTGGCCATGTTTTGAAAACAATCGAAGACGAAGTAGTATTAAGAGTTTGGCTCAGATCAGCTGATCTCTCGAGAATGAGCCAAACCAGATTTTTTTCTTTTAGGGTCCTTTATGCTAAATGTATATGGACCTCAATGTAATTTTTGCTTTTTGAGGTCCGTGATGTAAAATGTACTTCGGTCGACTGTGTAAAGTTCTAACCTAAAAGTATTGTGGTGAAATTTAAACGAATTTAAGCTTAGTTGTCAACGAGTATGAAGCATTATTATTGTGCTAAATGTATGGACCTCGATGTAAAATTTCCCCTTTTTAGGTCCTTATTGTAAAATGTACTCCCACCAACAGTGTAAAATTCTGACCTAAAAGTAAGTGGTGAAATTTAAATGAATTTTAGCTTATAGTTGTCAACGAGTATGAACGTCCTTGGATTTCAAGCCGAACGACCAAAAGGTTAAGGCCATATCTCTACATCAGACTTTATGCTGATGATCCCATATCCAAGAATTTGCATGCCGACAAATTTGGCCATGTTTTGAAAACAATCGAAGATGAAGTAGTATGAAGAGTGTGGCTCGATCAGCTACTCTCTCGAGAAGGAGCTGAACCCGACTGTTTTCTTTGCTCAATTTTAGGGTCATTTGTGCTAAATTTGTGGATCTCGATGTAATTTCCCATTTTTTTTAGGTCCTTGATGTAGAATGTACTCCCACTGACCGTGTAAAATGCTAACATAAAAGTAAGTGGTGAATTTCAACGAATATAAGCATAATTGTCAACGAGTATGAAAAAATCTTGGATTTCAAGCCGAACGACCAAAAGATCACGGCCATATCTCTTCATCATACTTTATGTTGATGATCCCATATCCAAGAATTTGCATGCCGACAAATTTGGCCATATTTTGAAAACAATCAAAGATAAAGTAGTATGAAGAGTGTGCCTCGATCAGCTACTATCACCCGACTGTTTTCTTTGTTCTGTTTTAGGGTCATTTGTGTTAAATGTGTGGACCTCGATGTAATTTTCCATTTTTTAGGTCCTTGATGTAGAATGCACTCCCACTAACCGTGTAAAATGCTAACCTAAAAGTAAGTGGTGGATTTCAACGAATTTAAGCATAGTTGTTAATGAGTATGAAAAAATCTTGGATTTCAAGGCGAACGACCACAAGGTCAAGGCCATATCTCTACATCAGACTTTATGTTGATGATCCCATATCCAAGAATTTGCATGCCGAAAAATTTGGCCATATTTTGAAAACAATCGAAGATGAAGAAGTATGAAGAGTGTGGCTCAATCAGCTACTCTCTCGAGAAGGAGCCAAACCCGACTGTTTTCTTTGCTCAATTATAGGGTCATTTGTGCTAAATGTGTGGACCTTGATGTAATTTTCCCTTTTTTTAGGTCCTTGATGTAGAATGTACTCCCACTGACCGTGTAAAATGCTAACCTAAAAGTAAGTGGTGAATTTCAACGAATTTAACCATAGTTGTCAACGGGTATGAAAAAATCTTGGATTTCAAGCCGAACGACCAAAAGGTCACGGCCATATCTCTACATCAGACTTTATGCTGATGATCCCATATCCAAGAATTTGCATGACGACAAATTTGGCCATATTTTGAAAACAATCAAAATGTAAAGTAGTATGAAGAGTGTGGCTCGATCAGCTACTCTCTCGAGAAGGAGCCGAACCCGACTATTCTCTTTGCTCAATTTTAGGGTCATTTGTGCTAATTGTGTGGACCTCGATGTAATTTTCCCTTTTTAGCTCCTTCATGTAGAATGTACTCCCACTGACCATGTAAAATGCTAACCTAAAAGTAAGTGGTGAATTTCAACGAATTTAAGCATAGTTGTCAACGAGTATGAAAAAATCTTGGATTTCAAGGCGAACGACCACAAGGTCAAGGCCATATCTCTACATTAGACTTTATGTTGATGATCCCATATCCAAAAATTTGCATGCCGAAAAATTTGGCCATATTTTGAAAACAATCGAAGATGAAGAAGTATGAAGAGTGTGGCTCGATTAGCTACTCTCTCGAGAAAGAGCCGAACCCAACTGTTTTCTTTGCTCAATTTTAGGGTCATTCGTGCTAAATGTGTGGAACTCGATGTAATTTTCCCTTTTTTAGGTCCTTGATGTAGAATGTACTCCCACTGACTATGTAAAATGCTAACCTAAAAGTAAGTGGTGAATTTCAACGAATTTAAGCATAGTTTTCAACGAGTATGAAAAAATCTTAGATTTCAAGCCGAACGACCAAAAGGTCACGGCCATATCTCTACATCAAATTTTATGCTGATGATCCCATATCCAAGAATTTGCATGCCGACAAATTTGGCCATATTTTGAAAACAATCGAAGATAAAGTAGTATGAAGAGTATGGCTCGATCAGCTACTCTCTCGAGAAGGAGCCGAACCCAACTATTTTCTTTGCTCAATTTTAGGGTAGTTTGTGCTAAATATGTGGACCTCGATGTAATTTTCCCTTTTTTAGGTCCTTGATATAGAATGTACTCCCACTGGCCGTGTAAAATGCTAACCTAATAGTAAGTGGTGAAATTTCAATGAATTTAAGCATAGTTGTCAACGGGTATGAACATTCTTGGATTTCAAAGCGAACGGCCAAGGTCAAGGCCATATATATCAACCATCATACATTATGTTGATGATCACATATGAAAGAATTTGCATGGCAACAAATTTTGCCGTATTTTGAAAACAATCAAAGAGGAAGTAGTATCAAGAGTTTGGCTCAGATCAGCTGATCTCTCGAGAAGGAGCCGAACCTGAAATTTTTCCTTTTAGGGGCCTTTATGCTAAATGTATGGACCTCGATGTAATTTTTGCTTTTTTGAGGTCCCTGATGTAATATGTAGTCCGATTGACCGTGTAAAGTTCTAACCTAAAAGTATGTGGTGAAATTTAATCAAATTTAAGCTTAGTTGTCAACGAGTATGAACCATTTTTGTATTTCAAGACGAACTACCAAGGTCAAGGCCATATCTACATCATACTTTATGCTGATGATCCCATATTCAAGAATTTGCATATCGACAAATTTGGCCATATTTTGAAAACAATCAAAGATGAAGTGGTATGAAGAGTGTGGCTTGATCAACTACTCTCTTGAGAAGGAATCAAACCCTACTGTTTTTCTTGCTCAATATTAGGGTCCTTTGTGCTAAATGTGTGGACCTCGATGTAATTTTCCCCCTTTTTAGGTCCTTGTTGTAAAATGTACTCCCATCGACCGTGTAAAATTCTAAACTAAAATTAAGTGCTGAAATTTAAATGAAATTTAACTTATAGTTGTCAAGGAATATGAACATTCTTTGATTTCAAGCCGAACGACCACAAGGTCGAGGCTATATCTCTACATCATACTTTATTATGATGATCGAGTATCCAAGAAATTGCATGGCGATAGATTTGGCCATATTGTGAAAACAATCGAAGAGAAAGTAGTATGAAGAGTATGGCTCGATCAACTGCTCTCTAGAGAAAGAGCC
The DNA here is from genome assembly GCA_916181665.1 of Avena sativa. NCBI lineage: Eukaryota > Viridiplantae > Streptophyta > Magnoliopsida > Poales > Poaceae > Avena > Avena sativa. Next base: position 356,372,462 of record OV702291.1, read on the forward strand.
GAACCCGATTGTTTTCTTTGCTCGAATTTAGGGTCCTTTGTGCTAAATGTATGGACCTTGATGTAATTTCCCCTTTTTTAGGTCTTTGATATAGAATGTACTCCCACCGACCGTGTAAAATGCTAACCTAAAAGTAAGTGATGAAATTTTTCAACGAATTTAAGCATAGTTGTCAACAAGTATGAAAAAATCTTGGATTTTCAAGTCGAACGACCACGAGGTCAAGGCCACATCTCTACATCATACTTTATGTTGATGATCCCATATTCAAGAATTTGCATGGCGACAGATTTGGCCATATTTTGAAAACAATCGAAGAGGAAGTAGTATGAAGAGTATGGCTCGACCAGCTGCTCTCTCGAGAAGGAGCTGAACCCGACTGTTTTCTTTGCTCAATTTTAGGGTCCTTTGTGCTCAATGTATGGACCTCGATGTAATTTTCCCTTTTTTAGGGACTTTATGTAGAATGTACTTTATGCTTATGATTCCATATCCAAGAATTTCCATGCCGGCAAATTTGGCTATCTTTTGAAAACAATCGGAGATATTAAAAACAAAAAATAATCAATTTCATTTTTCCAAGTGACAGGAATTTATTTTATGAAAAGCAAGTAAGAAGAATTTATTTCCTTTTTTATGTTAAAAAGAAAGAGTGATAAGAGACTATATGAGCACAGAGGAGGCAGTGAGAGAGCTGCGAAGAGGAGGATTTGAAGGCGGTGCAATGTCAGAGCAAAGCTGGGATGGGTTCCTGACATGAGGTACAGGGTACAGTGAGTAGAGTAAATTTCAGGACCACAATATATATGCACGTAAAACAAAATGTGTTTTCTCTCACCTTCACTCCCCCATCACCACCCCCACACCCGGGCCGGCTAATCTCTCCCTCGTCCACAAAGTGGTGCTACGCACGAGCGTCGACCGAAAACCTGCCTTGTGTCGGTGGCTCCATGTCTGTGTCTGGCGTATTCGTCAGCTGCGTTGGTGGGAACCATTTTGGTCCTTGGCAGCAAAAAGTATTACTACTACAGTAGTACGTAGTACAATAGAGTAGAAATTCAAACTTTCCCGGTTTCGAAATTTTCACTTCCTTCACAAACATCTGGGGAGAAGGATATTCAATAGATCGTCATTCGTAGTACTACTACTAATACTACAGGGTATAGTGAGTAGTACCAAAAGAAACTTTTTTTGACGAGTAGTACCAGAAGAAACTTCATACAACCATTAACTTCATATAGGACTCGCTGCTGAACTAGTGCAGGTATGATGCCTCCATGCACCTAGTCCGTGCCGCCAGCAGCAGCTCGTGACACCAGCACCGACGACAGCTCCAGTGACAGAGCCAGCTCCTGACTCATCGGCACCTCCGGAGAAGGCGTCAGCACATCCTGAGCCATAGGCGGCACCACCAAAAAACAAGGCAGCACCTCCGGAGCCATCGGCAGCTCCGGGAGAACATTGTGGATGAAGTTGCCGTTATTTGGGAACCGGTTCTAGTAGTTGGTGAAAATGTTGGAGCCGGTGAATACCACCATCTCGCAGTCGAAGTGGAAGGCCTGACCATAGAGGAGACAGGCGTCCCTGAAGTTCACGAACTTGACCTTCAGCGTCCCATCCGGATTGTCGTACATGTCGTACATCTAGAACTTGCGGTCACCATACCAATGTTGAGGAAGGCGCATGCTAGCTGCCTATTTGTTCTCCACGGTGATAAAGCCCAAATGCGCAGGGCATTGTCCTCCTGTGCGGCAATGTCGGGGTCTTTGTGCTCCGGTACGACGGGCGGCAGCCGGAAGGTGGCCATGGATGACAGACAAGGTCGGAGATGGTTGCTAAAAGTGGGGGATTAGAGATGGTTTGGTGCGGGGAAGGGGAGAGATTAAATAGGAAGGAGGTGATCCAAGATTAATGTGGAAGATTACCGAAGCCAGGGGACAATCAATGTTGCTGATGAAGCCGATTCGTGTGGCAACTATCGATGACGATGACTAGGGTAAGCGATTGGATGGAGTGCTGACTCTACTTCCTGCACTCGATGGCCCAGTCATAATTTTGTGGTGCGTCCAAGGCGACCGCGACCTCCCCAATCTATGGGCCCTACGTGGATGACTGAGTTGATGGGTGAAAACAAATTGATAGTGATAAAGTGGTATGAAATGTGATTTAACAAACGTTAAGTTGTTTTAGCCAATATTCTTGGTAGATAAAAAATGCATACATTAAGTCTATTAGTAATAACTATATACCCATATTGAGAATACATCCTAGTGTGCTATGAAATTTTTGGGGTGGTGAAATGATGGTTCTAGAACATGTTGGAGTTTGCTCTAGGTACTATTCAAAATGAATCGAGCTGCTCTTAACCATTGGATCTAACAGCCCAACGGTTAGGATTGGTGCTATGGATCCAATTCAAAACTGCTCCATTATAGTAGTAGAGAAAAGTACCACCACCTAGTCGAATGGAAAAAAGAAGATCCAACGGCTAGCATTGTTGTGATTCGCAAGTCTTGATCCATAGGTTAATACTCAAAGTTATTCGTACATTATATAGTGGTAAGATAAGATAACAATGACTATCAATAGTATCCTCTAGATGATGGAATGGATTAGTGAAGGAAATATGCCCTGAGAGGCAATAATAAAGTTGTTATTATGTATTCCTATATGATAGATGTTTATTTTGCATGCTATAATTGTATTGATAGGAAACATTAATACATGTGTGTTTAATAAACAAAAAGGGTTCCTAGTCATGCCTCTCTTATAGACTAGCTTGTTGATTAACAGGATGATCAAGGTTTCCTGATCATGGACATTGGATGTTGTTAATAACAAGGTCACACCATTGGTGGAATGATGTGATGAACATTCATCCGAAGTATAGCATTACGATCAATTCATTGTGTTTATATTGCTATAACATCTAACAAAGTAATCTTTATCCTTAGACCATGAGATCATGTTAATTGCTAACACCGGAAGAGTATCTTGATAACATCAAACGTCACACCGTAACAGGGTGACTATAAAGATGGGTTCAGTGCTACGAAGGTATTATGTTGAGGCTCATGGATCAAGAGTGGAATTTGTCAATCCAGATGACGGATAGATATACTCTGGCCCTCTCGGTGATATCACATTAGGATAGCTTGCAAGCAAGTGATGTGATCACTAGAATGTTATATCACGGGAACGAGAAAAGAGTGCATGTCGGTAACGAGATCAAACTAGGTATGGAGATACCGATGATCGAATCTTGGACATGTAATATATCGAGAGACAAAGGGATTTAGTTACAAGAGTTAAAGGTTCTCACGATCACAGGAGTCATCGTTGAATGTGTAGGAGTCAGTACGGATCTCCAGGTCCCGCTGCTGATTATTGATCGGAGAAGGGTCTCGATCATGTCTGCATTATTCGAGAACCATAGGGTGGCACACTTAAGAGTTACCGGACACCATTTTGGAGCACATATGTTTCAGACAAAAGAATGGCAAAGCGCAGGAATTGTTTCAATAGAAACCGGAAATTGTTTCAGGTGAAATTGCAGAAGGTGGTTCTGCATGTGATATTGAAATATTGCAAGGGGCTATATGTGAATGTTTGTTAATTAAAGTAATTAACAAAATTCTGAATAAATTTAATAAAAGATTTTTATTAAATGAGAGAGCATTAAATTTGGAGAAACTTAATGCATTTAAAGTGGAGACTTTAAAAGGGAATGTGAAGAGGCATTTTAATGTGGAGGAGTTACCACCACATGAATGAGGGAGGTGAGGGGTCACCCCCCCATGCGCCGGCCATGGAGAGAGGGGCACCCCCCTCCTCCTATAAAAGGCCACCCATTCCCTCCTTCATCCTCACACTTCCTTGTGAAGGATCTCTCTCCCCCTCTAGAATTATTACCCCATGGTCTCGGATTAGCGAGATACATGTTCCCGGTGGCATTTCGTCTAGGAGTTGCTGCTTCTGCTGGATCGCTGGAGCGAGGAGGTGGAGGTTGTCTGGTGGCTTGAACGTGTGTGCGAGTGCGGATGCGCTGCTGAGTTGCGGCGCTCGGACTTCCTCACGATCTTGAGATCGGCAAGTGTACGACTACATCAACCATGAGTTCCTACTCGTTAACAAAGCTCGTTGTCTTTGAGGGTAAGTTCTCTATGGATGTATGTCCACCAGTTTGCTTTGTACCTAGTAGATAGATCTTGGCGTGTAGTTCACATCGTAGGAAATTTTTTGTTTTCTATGCTGCGGACCCAACAGTGGTATCAGAGCCTGATCTATGCGTAGGTGCTTTGCACGGGTAGTACACATATGTTTATATGTGGGCGATGATGATCATGTTATTGCATCTTCAATGTACTTTGGATATTTGTGGCATAGTGGGATGAAGCGGCCCGGACCAACCTTACATGTCATCGTACATGAGACCGGTTCCACGACTGACATGCAACTAGTTTTGCATAAGGGGCTGGCGGGTGTCTGTCTCTCCTACTATAGTCAATATATGATTTACAACGAGTTGCTAATAACTTGGTTATCCTTGTTGTGGTTCATGTTCGTAGGTTAGACAGGTTCTATCTCCGAAAGCCCTAAGCCACGTAAAACTTGCAATTGATAAATTAGAGGCGTCTAGTTTAGATCGTTGTTGGGCTAGTGTTTTGATATGGTATTGCTGTGAGTAGATGTATGATAGATACTCTTACAACTCACTTAACGTGTAAGTTCCATAGACCTTGGCCTTACACACAAAGGAATGATAAAGATCATACCACGATGCAAATGATAGAGATCAAATGCATGGACCATATCACCTCACTTCACACATTAGATGTTAGCATCTTATACTGCTAGTTTGGCGCGTTTGATAGCATTATAAGATGATCCCTCATTTAGATATCAAGATAAAATGTGTTCTTCCTTAAGTATGCACCGTTTTGTGGATTGTGTTTTGAGGCATCACGTGATGATCGGGTGTTTTCAACTCTACGCTTTCATACAACGGGTGTAAGACAGTTTTACACACGCAAATACTAAGGTTCTTACTTGACGAGCCTAGCATGTACAGACATGGCCTCGGAACACGGACCGAAAGGTTAAGCATGAGTCATATAGTTGATATGATGCCCATATAGATGCTCGCCTTTGAGCTACACCGACTCACGTGATGATCGGACTTGGTGTAGTGGATTTGGTTCATGTAATCACCAAAAGGACACGAGGGATGTCGTTTTTGAGTGGGAGTTCATTAGTAATTTGGATTAGTCGAACTCAATCTATCATAAACTTAGTCTAAATATACTTTACAAATTCTGTTGTAGATGGCACCACCTTCTTTTAATTTCAATGTGTTCATGGAGAAAGAGAAACTTGCTGCGAATGGTAGCAACTTCACCAACTGGGCTATGAATTTGAGGATTATCCTCACTGCTGCACAAAAGCAATATGTGCTAGATGCGCCGCTAGGCCCCCCACCAGCTCCTGATGCCCCTGACAAGGAAAAGAACGTCTATATAACTCGTCAGGAGGACCACAACTTAGTTCATTGCGGCATACTGTATGGTCTAGAGCCAGAACTTCGAAAGCGTTTCGAAAATGGCAATGCCTTTGATACCATGGGAGAATTGAAAATGATTTTCGATACCAATGCTGCCGTAGAGAGTTATAATGCTACAGAAAAGTTCTTTAGCTGCATGATGGAGGAAAACAGCTCCGTTAGTGAGCACATACTCAAAATGTCTGGGTACGCCGATAAGCTTGTGTCCTTGGGAATAACGATTCCCATTGACTTAGGCATACATCGTGTTCTCCAATCTCTGCCACCTAGCTACAAGAGCTTCGTGATGAACTATAATATGCAGGGCATGAAGAAGTCTCTTCCCGAGCTTCTGCCAATGCTTAAGACTGCAGAAGTGGAGATTAGGAAAGAACATCAAGTGTTGATGATCAATAGGACCACCGGTTTCAAGAAAGACAAGAAAGGCAAGCACAAGGGAAAGAAGGGTGGCAAGTATGTTGCCACGCCTGAAAAAAAACCCCGAGCTGGCCCTAAGTCTGACACCGAGTGCTACTATTGCAAGGGGACTGGCCATTGGAAGCGCAACTGCCCCAAGTATTTGGCGGACAAGAAGTCCGGCAAGGCAAACAAAGGTATATGTGATATACATGTTATTGATGTGTACTTGACTAGTACTCGCAGTAGCCCCTGGGTATTTGATACGGGATCGGTTGTTAATATATGTAACCCGGTTCAGGGGCTGCGGAACAAGCGACAACTAGCAAGGGATGAGGTCACGATGCGGGTCGGCAATGGATCAAGAGTTGATGTGATCGCCGTCGGAACGCTGCCTCTCCATATGCCATCGGGATTAGTTATAAACCTAAATAATTGTTATTTGGTGCCTGCACTGAGCATGAACATTGTATCCAGATCGTGTTTGATGCAAAGTGGTTATTCATTTAAGTCTGAAAACAATGGTTGTTCGATTTATATGAATAATATCTTTTATGGTCATGCACCTATGTTGAACGGTTTATTTCTGTTGGATCTCGATAGTAGTATTACGCATATTCATAATGTTGATGCTAAAAGGATTAAACTTTATAATGATATATCTACATATATGTGGCACTGCCGTCTAGGTCATATTGGCGTTAAACGCATGAAGAAACTCCATTCTGATGGACTTTTGGAATTACTTGATTTTGAATCATTTGATACATGTGAGCCATGCCTTATGGGCAAGATGACTAGAACGCCGTTTTCCGGTTCAATGGAACGGGCAACAGATCTATTGGAAATCATACATACTGATGTGTCTGGACCAATGAGTGTGTCGGCGCGAGGTGGATATCGTTATTTTGTTACTTTCACGGATGATTTGAGTAGATATGGGTATATCTATTTGATGAAACAGAAGTCTGAAACTTTTGAAAAGTTCAAAGAATTTCAGAATGAAGTGGAAAATCATCGTAACAGAAAGATCAAATTTCTGCGGTCCGACCGTGGAGGAGAGTATCTTAGTTATGAGTTTAGCACACATATGAAAGACTGTGGAATAGTTTCACAACTCACGCCTGCCGGAACACCACAACGTAATGGTGTGTCAGAACGTCGTAATCATACTTTATTGGATATGGTTCGATCTATGATGTCTCTGACTGACTTGCCACTGTCATTTTGGGGTTATGCACTGGAAACAGCTGCATTCACTTTAAATCGGGCACCATCTAAATCCGTTGAAACGACACCGTATGAATTATGGTTTGGAAAAAAACCTAAGCTGTCATTTCTTAAAGTTTGGGGATGCGATGTTTATGTGAAGAAACTTCAACCGGATAAACTCGAACCCAAAGCGGAAAATATGCATCTTCATAGGATACCCTAAGGAAACGATTGGGTATACCTTCTATCACAGATCCGAGGGCAAGGTTTTTGTTGCCAAGAATGGATCCTTTCTTGAGAAGGAGTTTCTCGCGAAAGGTGTGAGTAGTCGGAAGATAGAACTCGAAGAGGTTATTGAAACTTCTCTTCATGGAATGGCGAGTGGCGCGGCACCAGAAGTTGTTTCGGAGTTGACTTCACCTGATGAAGCGAGAGAGCTAATGATATTGATCATGAAACTCCGAAAGAGGACACTACCGAACCTCACAGGTCAAGCAGGACACGTGCAACTCCTGAACTGTACGACAATCCTGTTATGAATTTCATGATTGATGAAATGGATGACCCTGCGACGTATGAAGAAGCGATGATGAGCCCGAATTCCAACAAATGGCTAGAAGCCATGAAATCCGAGATGGAATCCATGTACGAGAACCAAGTTTGGAACTTGGTGGACTTACCTCACGACCGAAAGGCCGTTGAGAATAAATGGATTTTCAAAAGGAAAACTGATGCTGATGGTAATGTGACCATCTATAAGGCTCGACTTGTCGCAAAGGGGTTTCGACAAATTCAAGGAGTTGACTACGATGAGACATTCTCTCCCATAGCGATGCTTAAGTCGGTTAGGATTATGTTAGCAATTGCTGCATATTTCGATTATGAAATATGGCAGATGGATGTCAAAACTGTGTTCCTCAATGGTAAGATTGAAGAAGAGTTGTATATGATACAACCTAAGGGTTTTGTCGATCCTAAGGATGCTAATAAGGTGTGCAAACTTCAGCGATCCATCTATGGACTGAAGCAAGCATCACGAAGTTGGAATCTCCGCTTTGATGAGGTGATCAAAGAGTTTGGATTTGTCCAAACTTATGGAGAGGCTTGTAATTACAAGAAAGTGAGTGGGAGCAATGTGGCATTTCTGATATTATATGTGGATGACATATTATTGATTGGAAATGATTTAGATCTTCTAAACAGTGTTAAAAGTTATCTAAACAGCAAATTTTCGATGAAAGACCTTGGTGAAGCTTCATATATATTAGGCATTAAAATCTATAGAGATAGATCAAGACGCCTAATTGGGCTATCGCAGAGTACATACCTTGATAAGATATTAAAGAAGTTTAATATGGACGGAAGTAAGAAGGGGTTCTTACCTATGTTGCAAGGCAAGACATTCAGTAAGACTCAAAGTCCGGCTACGGCGGAAGAAAGAGAGATAATGGATAAGATCCCCTATGCCTCAGCCATAGGCTCTATAATGTATGCCATGCTATGTACAAGACCGGATGTGGCACATGCTATTAGTTTGACTAGTAGGTACCAATCTGATCCAGGTTCGGAACACTGGATAGCGGTCAAGAATATCCTTAAGTACTTGAGAAGAACTAAGGATATGTTTCTTATATACGGAGGTAAAGAAGAGCTAGTCGCTAAGTGTTATGTCGATGCTAGCTTTGACACTGATCTGGATGACTCTAAGTCTCAATCCGGATACATATTTCTCTTGAACGGAGCAGTAGTTAGTTGGAGGAGCTCCAAACAACCTGTGGTGGCTAGATCAACAACGGAGGCAGATTATGTTACTGCTTCAGAAGCAGCGCAGGAAGCGGTTTGGATGAAGGAGTTCATAACGGAACTGGGTGTGGTTCCCAGTGCGTTGGACCTGATGGTGATCTATTGTGACAACAATGGAGCCATAGCCAACACAAAGGAACCAAGGTCTCACAAGAATTCCAAGCATATTAAGCGCCGGTTTCACTCCATCCGCGAGCATGTCAAGGATGGAGATATAAAGATTTGTAAAGTGCACACGGACCTGAATGTAGCAGATCCGTTGACTAAAGTACTCCCTAGGGCAAAACATGATCAACACCAGAACTCCATGGGTGTTAGATTTATCACTGTGTGAACTAGATTATTGTCTCTAGTGCAAGTGGGAGACTGAAGGAAATATGCCCTGAGAGGCAATAATAAAGTTGTTATTATGTATTCCTTGTATATGATAGATGTTTATTTTGCATGCTATAATTGTATTGATAGGAAACATCAATACATGTGTGTTTAATAAACAAAAAGGGTTCCTAGTCATGCCTCTCTTATAGACTAGCTTGTTGATTAACAGGATGATCAAGGTTTCCTGATCATGGACATTGGATGTTGTTAATAACAAGGTCACACCATTGGTGGAATGATGTGATGAACATTCATCCGAAGTATAGCATTACGATCAAGTCATTGTGTTTATATTGCTATAACATCATACGAAGTAATCTTTATCCTTAGACCATGAGATCATGTTAATTGCTAACACCGGAAGAGTATCTTGATAACATCAAACGTCACACCGTAACAGGGTGACTATAAAGATGGGTTCAGTGCTACGAAGGTGTTATGTTGAGGCTCATGGATCAAGAGTGGAATTTGTCAATCCAAATGACAGATAGATATACTCTGGGCCCTCTCGGTGATATCACATTAGGATAGCTTGCAAGCAAGTGATGTGATCACTAGAATGTTATATCACGGGAACGAGAAAAGAGTGCATGTCGGTAACGAGATCAAACTAGGTATGGAGATACCGATTATTGAATCTCGGACATGTAATATATTGAGAGACAAAGCGATTTACTTACAAGCGTTAAAGGTTCTCACGATCACAGGAGTCATTGTTGAATGTGTAGGAGTCAGTACGGATCTCCAGGTCCCGCTGCTGATTATTGATCGGAGAAGGGTCTTGATCATGTCTGCATTATTCGCGAACCGTAGGGTGGCACACTTAAGAGTTACCGGACACCATTTTGGAGCACATATGTTTCAGACGAAAGAATTGCAAAGCGCAGGAATTGTTTCAATAGAAACCGGAAATTGTTTCGGGTGAAATTGCAGAAGGTGGTTCTGCATGTGATATTGAAATATTGCAAGGGGCTATATGTGAATGTTTGTTAATTAAAGTAATTAACAAAATTCTGAATAAATTTAATAAAAGAGTTTTATTAAATGACACAACATTAAATTTGGAGAAACTTAATGAATTTAAGGTGGAGACTTTAAAAGGGAATGTGAAGAGGCATTTTAATGTGGAGGAGTTACCACCACATGAATGGGGGAGGTGAGGGGTCACCCCCCATGCGCCGGCCATGGAGAGAGGGGGCACCCCCCTCCTCCTATAAAAGGCCACCCATTCCCTCCTTCATCCTCACACCTCCTTGTGAAGGATCTCTCTCCCCCTCTAGAATTATTCCCCCATGGTCTCGGATTAGCGAGATACATGTTCCCGGTGGCATTTCGTCTGAAAGGAGTTGCTACTTCCGCTGGATCGCTGGAGCGAGGAGGTGGAGGTAGTCCGGTGGCTTGAATGTGTGTGCGAGTGCGGATGCGCTGCTGAGTTGCGGCGCTCGGACTTCCTCGCGATCTTGAGATCGGCAAGTGTACGACTACATCAACCACGAGTTCCTACTCGTTAACAAAGCTCGTTGTCTTCGAGGGTAAGTTCTCTATGGATGTATGTCCACCTGTTTGCTTTGTACCTAGTAGATAGATCTTGGCGTGTAGTTCACACCGTAGGAAATTTTTTGTTTTCTATGCTGCGGACCCAACAATTAGAGGATCCCATAACTAGCATGAATGTTGGGATTCGCGGTTCATGAATCAGCGGTCAATATTCAAAGTTATCCACACACTATATATAATAAATAGTGGTAAGATAAGAAAAGAAAGATTATCAATAGTATCTTATCGATGCTAAAATGGAAATAAAGATCCAACATCTAACAATGTTGGGATTCGCATCTTGATCCACCGGTCAATATTCAAAGTTATTCGTACACTATATAGTGCTAAGAAAAAAATGAGAAACATGTGTTTTGACACCTTTGAATAAAAAAATATGCTATGGCTTCTTCACAATGTGTATTGTCCTACAGTGTAAGTACATTCCTGGCTTTGACCCGAACAGCGAAGCTCATGACCATATTGACATCATATCTCTACTACTATAATTGAGCAGTTTTAATTTGAATTGGATCCATAGCACCAATCCTGACCATTGGGCTGTTAGATCCAATGGTCCAGAGCAGCTCGATTTGTGTTGAATAGTGCCTATAGAAAACTCCACCATGTTCTAGAACCATCATGTCACCACCCCCAGAATTTCATAGCATGGTAGGTTGTATTCTCAGTATGTGTAGATATATTATTAATAGACTTAATGTATCCATTTTTCTCTAACAAGACTATTGGTTAATAACAACTTAATGTTTGTTAAATCAGATTTCATATAGTATATACGTGTGTGACACGTGCCTTTTACTAGTAGTGGTAAGATAAGAAAAGAAAGACTATCAATAGTATCTTCTCGATGCTAAAATGGAAATAATGAAGATCGAATGTCTAAAATGTTGGGATTCGCATCTTGATCCAATGGTCAAGATTCAAAGTTATTCGTACACTATATAGTGCTAAGAAAAAATGAGAAACATGTGTTTTGACACCTTTGAATAAAAAAAATGCTCTCGCTGCTTCACAATGTGTATTGGCCTAAGGTGTATGAACATTCCTGGTTTCGACCCGAATAGCCAAGGTCATGACCATATTGACATCATATATAGTTTATGATACAGTACCTGTATCTGGTAGATTCGTGCATCTTCTTCAACAAGATATGCTGAAAGTGAGAAGTGTATTGTTTTCTTTTGCTAAGCAAGTACAAGTCTTACCATTACCACTATGTTAACACTATATGGTGTACAAAAAACTTTGAATATTAATTGTTGGGTCAAGACTCACAAATCCCAACATTTCCAACCGTTGGATCTTCCCCCATTCTAGCATCAAGAAGATTCTATTAATAATCTTCATCACAATGAAATACTATGCACAGACCTCAAAACAAACTTCTCCATCATTCTAGAATCTTCCCCCGTTTCTATAGACCATGTTACCAAAATTTTCAAGCATTTGATTTTAGTGTCCTTTGTGCTAAATGTATGGACTTGGATGTATTTTTTGTTTGTTAAGGTCCTTGATGTAACATGTACATATCCACTTACCATGTTAATTAATTGAAGAATCTCGCTCCCTCGGGACATACCTTAGTCAAAAAAAGTACCACCACTAGGGCTAGAATTCGAGCCGAGCCGAATTAGCTCAGCTCGACTCGCTAAAGCTCGTTCAACTAATGACCTAGCTTGTCTCAGCTCGCTTACAAAACGAGTTCATATTTGAAACTCGGCTCGAATCGATAAACTCACGAGTAGCTCGTTTAGCACGTTATGAGTTACGCAAAAGAGCACATATAAGAAAAACTAGTAATTATCCTACTAAATAAAAACTAGAATAAGGTTAGTAATTATCCTACTAATCAAGAACATAAAGGCAAGATCGAATGGAAAATATAGTAGTTCTACACCATTACATGTACAAGAAACATTCATAGTATGGCACTCATCAGTGGAAAATTTCAAATTCTATATTTGAATGAGTTTAATGAGCTAAACAAGTAGCTCATTTATCTTGGGTGAACAAACAAGTTCAAATCTAAAACTAGACTCGACTCGTTAGACACCAAGTTCAAGCTGATTCGAGCCGAGTCATGAGTTACACTCATTTAGCTCGCGAGTTTCGAGTTATAATTCCAAGCCTAACCACCACCCGGTTTTTTGAAAAAGTGGGGACCATGTTTTCTTACAATTCCCTAGTCTTAGCACATTTCAAGATTCCCTAGCGAACCGTGCCCACTTAAATAACTTTACATCGATTTAAAGAAATTAGGTCAAACTTGAACTACAAGTAAGCGCGGTAGATTCGTCTTGAATTTTACTAACACCGTCTGAAGGGACCCATGATGTCTATATCAAGACTTTAAGTTCCGGGATGGAGTACTAAACACTAGTAGTACCTGCATCCAAGGCTCAAGGCCTATTTTTTTGAAAAGTCAAACTATGCAAAATTTAACCAAGTTTGTAGAAAAATATATTAATATTTACATTATGAAATACATACCCTTTGGTACATCATGAAACATATATTCACATGGTATCTACTAATATCATAAAATAGTTCTTGATATTTTTTTAGAAGTTTGGTCAAACTTTTTGTAGGTTCACTTATCAAAAAAAAGCCTTAGGCCCTCTTTGGAACAAACAAAAATCATAGGATTTTTGGAGGATAGGATTCCTATAGGAAAAATTGTTATGGGTTCGTTTGGGACAAAGGAATAGGAATCTAAGATTCCTCTGAAATTCCTATGGTATAGGCTATTTCATAGGAATTTTCTAGGAAAAATAGCATGAGGTCTAACCTCATGTTTCATCTCCTTGTGTCTACAATTCATGCGGGTTTCCTGTGTGACATCCAAACAACACCCTAAATTTTTTCCCGTGGTATTGATTCCTATAGGAATTGAGCATACATGATACTATCTTAATTCCTGTGTTTTTTCTATTCCTATGTTTTGCATTCCTGCATTCCAAACGGGGCCTTAAACTTTGGGATGGAGGTACTAGTGAGATGAGGGAAAAAACGAAGAGCAAGAGGAGCTCGGAGAATAAAAGGGAGGCAGGATGGGTGGGCAGCGTGATAGGGCACTTGAAGGCGGTGCGATGTCAGAGCAGAATTATGATGGGTTTCTGACATGAGGTACTATAGCCTTTACAGCATACACACTTTAGTAAATTTCAGGACTGCACTCAAAATAAAACAAATTTATTTTTTCGCTCTCAGTCGCCGCCTCACCATCCATCTCCGCACTCCCTCGTCCACGGCGCTGCACATGTGTGTCTTCTTACGGCGGCACAGTTGTGTCTCTGGCGTGTGCGATGGTGTACATAGGAAGGAACAGGGCATTGGCGACAAAAAAATAGTAGAATTCAAACTTTCGATTTTTTCTCTTCCTTTCCAAGCATCGGGAATGAAGGTTATTCAAAGAATGACCATATCGACATCATATATCTATGTATAGTATTACTAGAAAGTTGCACGTGCCTTGCACGTGAGACTCAGATGGTAGACGTATGACATATCATTACTATATAAAACTATAATTGGTAAAGCACAATAAATTATAAATTTGATCAACATCTATAAAGTATGGGTGTATCCTTGTACTTTGTATGTCAGGTAGAAGTCAAAAATTATTAGCTACCTAACAAATGAATTTTTGATAACATGGTCTAGAGAAAAAAAGGAGAAGATTCCAGTATGATGGAGAAGTGTGTTTGGAGGTTTGTGCATTGCATTCATTATGCCAAAGACTACAAATAGAATCTTCTAGATGCTAGAATGTAAAATAAGATCCAATGGCTAAAAATACTGGGATTCGCTAATCTTGATCCAACAGTTAACATTTAAAGTTATTTGTACACTATATAGTGGTAAGATAAGATAATGGAGTAGTTTTCAATTGGATCCTTAGCACCAATCCTGACTGTTGGGTTGTTAGATCCAATGGTTCAGAGTACCTGGATTCGTGTTGAATAGTACCTAGAGCAAACTCCACCATGTTCTAGTACCATCATGTCACCACCCCCAAAATATCATAGCATAGTAGGCTGTATTCTCTCTACTACGTACTGGAGAAAATTGCAAGGACCATTAACTCTTAGTGCAACAGTTGCATGGACCAGCAACTCTATCTTTTTGTTGCACAAACCAGTAACTTTGGGAATACAGTGGTTAAAAAGAAATCTAGTAATAGTTAACTACATATTAGACAACTAGTGTCACCGATCATAAAATACAAAATTTAAAATTTCAAAAATTATGAATGAAAATATCGCACGTACATACAGACATTCCCGGCACACAAGTTATCAAGAAAAATAAATATTATTTTATGTGGTTTGTGTAAAAAGAAGTGAAAATATATGTGAATAGTTAAGTTGGAGGATCGAAATTTTTCATTTTATACAGAGAACACAAAAAATATACTTTATTCCAGAAAATTTGAGAACGAACATATATGGGCAGCTCCGATGAACACCCCATTTGGTTTGTTTGCGGGAGGGCGACATGAATAGACCAAATATCCTCTGTTTATCCGATTGCGGTGAGTATGTACATAACCAACGATGCTCCAATTGAACATATCAACTAGTACTATTGTTGCCGATAGAGGTGAGAACACTGCAGTCGGTGGAGGAGCATAGCCGAGCTCGTGCTAGCTCGATGCCGATGCAAATAGGCTGGAGCGTGTCTCTTCATCGCCCACAATTATTTTTTTCCATAGGATATCGACGATCAACGACTGAAAACTGTTCTCTAGACAAGAAATTTTACTTTAATCCTTTGTTCGGTGTTCTTTTGCGTCCGTTTTTTACCCTGAATCGCGACCTGAGTCGCTGATGGGTGGATTTCACATGACCCTTACTCGCCATATGGTGAGTGGCATTTCCGGCACGATACGTCTCCGTACCTGCCGGGTTGCTGGGCCTGTCCAGAGCCGACGTGGCATCATGAGCCTATGCTGGTCGTAGTTTCTCGCAGCCATGGGCCCGCCGAGAGATGATGTGCTGCCGTTCATGTCCCCCTCCTGCAAACGGATTTGGTCTGATTTGAGGTGCCCGTCGGAGCTGTCCTTATATGTTTTCATAAAATTTTGAAAATAAAGAATTTTTTGTGTTCTCTATAAAAAGAAAAAAATCTGATGCTCCATTGTAACTATTCACGGACATTTTCTCATCATTTTAGACAAATCAGATAAAATAATAATTTTTTTTTGATAACTTGTGTGTGAACACAAAATATCTGTACGCACGTGTGAAATTTTCGTTCATAATTTTTTTAAAAATTAAAATTTTCTTTTATGATCAGTGGCCATAGTTGTCTAATACGTACTTAACTATCATTAGATTTCTTTGTAATGATGTATTCCCAAAGTTGCTGGTTTGTGCAACAAAAAACTAGAGTGTTTGGTTTGTGTAACTATGGCACCAAGAGTTATTGTTCCTTGCAGTTTTCTCCTACTACTACTACAATGGAGCAATTTTGAATTGGATACATAGCACTAATCCTAACTGTTGGGCTGTTAGATCCAATGGTTCAGAGCAGCTATATTCGTGTTGAATAGTACCTAGAGCAAACTCCAACATGTTCTAGAACCATCATTTCATCACCCCAAAATTTCATAGAACTGTAGGATGTATTCTCAATATGGGTAGATAGGTATTACTAATAGACTTTATGCATTTTTCTATAACAAGAATATTTGTTAATAACAACTTAACGTTTGTTAAATCATATTTCATACAGTATATACGTGTGTGGCACGTCGCTTTTGATCAACACGTGAGACTCGGATAATAGACGTTTGACATATCATCACTATATACAAATTTAATAGGTAAAGCATACAAAAATATAAATTTGATCGATATCTATAAAGTATGGGTGTATATTTGGTTCTTGTACTTTGTATATCCTTTAGAAGTCAACGATTATTAGCTATCTAAAACTAGAAAATTCTGGTAACATGCTCTAGAAAAATGAGGGAGAAGATTCTAGAATGATGGAGAAGTGTGTTTTGAGTTGTGTGCATACAATTCATTGTGATAAAGACTATCAATA
Source organism: Avena sativa (assembly GCA_916181665.1). Classification (NCBI taxonomy): domain Eukaryota; kingdom Viridiplantae; phylum Streptophyta; class Magnoliopsida; order Poales; family Poaceae; genus Avena; species Avena sativa. The sequence continues at coordinate 356,389,419 of OV702291.1, forward strand.
AAATCTTTTTAGATGCTAGAATGGAAAAGAAGATCCAACGGCTGGAAATGTTGGGATTCGCGAGTCTTGATCCAACGGTCAATATTTAAAGTTATTTATACACTATATAGTGGTAAGATAAGATAAGATAAGATAATATATATATGTATAAAAACATCAAACACACTTATCCATCATTCTAGAATCTTCTCGATTGTTTCTCTAGACCATGGTTCTAAAATTTTCAATTATTAGGTAGCTAATAAATATTTATTTCTACATGATATAAATTGCAAGAACCAAATATACACTCATACTTTAGAAACGACGTGGCTCAAATTCATCTATATTTCAAGATTTACCTATTACAATGTTATATACTAATGACATGTCATGCTTCTGTATATTATGTGAGTTTCACGTGCAAGGCACGTACAGCTTACTAGTACTACTACGAAGAGCATGGCTCAGCTTTGTGATAGAGGAGCAGGACCCGACTACTAATTTTAATTGCTTGATTGTAGGGTCCTTTGTATTAAATGTATGGACTTTGATGCAATTTTCACCTTTTTAAGGTCTTTGGTGTAACATGTACACATGCACTAGCTGTGTTAATTATTGAAGCTTCTTACTCCTTCGGGACATACCCTAGTCAAAACAAATAAAGTGCCACCACCCAATTTTCAGAAAACATGGACATGTTTTGTTACAATTGCCTAATCTTAGGACATTTCAAGTTTCTCTATATATTAGCTAACTACGCCCATGCACTCAAATAACTTTATGTCTATTTAAAGAAAGTAGGTCAAATTTGAACTACAAGTAAGCACGATAGATTCTTTCTTAAATTTACAAGAGATCCAACAATTAGCAATGTTGGAATATATCAATCTATATCCAATGATCGATGTTCAAAGACATACATGTTATATATCTTATTAGTAAGTTGCACATGCCTTGCACCTGAGAATCAGATAGTAGAAGTATATGCCATATCATTTTTTCTCTACTACTATAAAGGAGCAGTTTTGAATTGGATCCATAGTACCAATCCTGATCGTTGGGCTATTAGATCCAATGGTTCAGAGCAGGTGGATTTGTGTTGAGTACTACCTAGAGAAAACTCAAACTCCACCATGTTCTAGAACCATCATGTCCCCTCCCCCAAAAAAAATTTCATAGCATATTAGGTTGTATTCTCAATATGTGTACATAGTTATTATTAATAGACTTAATGTATGTATTTTTCTCAAACAAGACTATTGGTTTATAACAACTTAATGTTTGTTAATCACATTTCATACAGTATATACGTGTGTGCCACAAGCCTTCTACTAGTTTATATAAAATTAAAATAGGTGAAGCCCAAAAATAATTATAATTTTGAGCTACGTCCATAAAGTATCGTTGGATCTTAATTCTATCCATTCTAGCATCTAGAAGATACTATTGATAGCTTTTAGCACACTAAAAGATATGCACAAACCTTAAAATACATTTCTCAATAATTCTAAAATGTTCTTCGTCATTTCTCTAGAGCATGGCGAGTACTATTAGGTAGCTAATAGGTTGATTACTACTACTCCCTCCGAGCCATATTAGTTAACTTGAATTTGTCTAGATACAGATGTATCTAATACTAAAATGTGTCTAGATACATCCATATCTAGACAAATGTGAGTCAACTAATATGTGTCGGAGTGAGTACATGATACAAAGTATAAGAACCAAATATACAACGGATAATCTATAGACGTGGCTCAAAATTATAATTAATTTTTGAGCCCTATTATTATAGTTTTTTGGTAGTCCTAATTATCAGAGTTGGGCATGTGGGTTCAAATCATTCGTGTGCTAAAAATCGATTCTACGGTGCATGCTATCTAGCAAGGAGGGGAGAAATGTGGGTTCACGTCCTTTCCTGAAACATAGTCTACGTGACGAGACGGTACAATACTGAGCCAGGATGTGACAACTTGCTAGTCTAGCACTCTAGCTATAACTCCAGCAAGCGTCCTCGATCCACTACAGAAGACCGACGAGGGAACACGCAAAATTAACACCCCTCGTTCAAAGAGCCTTCCATCTTCCCCATCTCCGGCGATCCCCATTCGCTAACCCTGGCTAGCCGCATTTTGGATCCTCCCGAGCACCGCACTTCCTAAATTTTCCTAGCCATTTCTCGCCCGCTGCATCGGTTCTTGCAGGCCTCCATCACTCTCCTCCAAGAAATCCCAACACTCATATTTGAATCTGCCCTCGCCCCTAGTCCATCCGGATGCAATGGCGGATTCGATGCACAACATTCGGTACGGTCGTTGGAGCAAGGTCAGCAACGATGCCTTTGGAGAAATTGCTATGTGTATGGACACTACCAGCACCGTCCGGCTGGCCGCATGCTCCAAGGAGTTGCGCTGCCAAGTTGTCAGCGGAAAAGGTAGCAGATGCCCCAATGTCGGCTGCGGGACATTGGTCACCTTCCACGACTTCCTCAACCACAGGATGGCATGCCCGCAAGGCCCGTGCAACTACACTAAACCTAGCTGCGAGTTCGCCGCCCTGCCCACAGCGCTCCTCGCTCATCTCGAAAAAGCCCACTCAATTCAAGTGCAGAGTTTCCACTACGGCGAGGAACAAAGGTACATTTCTCAGCCTTTGCTGGCACCTGGCTCATGGATAATAGAGACCGTGTTATCCGGGGACGATGGTACATTGTTCACCGTGCGATTTGACATGCTCGACTATAGCCTCGCCGTATCCGTGCAGTGCGTCAAGTCGGTGGCGTGCTTGTTTCCGCGGTACGTGGTGGAGTTTCACTTTTATAAACCTTCAATGATTGGAGAGGACTTGGAGGAGTTCGCCGAAGATAGCATGTTTTTCGAGCCGAAGAGCAGCGTGTCGCCGGCCTCCGTCAGGATTACTGAAGATTACCTTAATTTCCTAATAAAGAAACAGGATAGGTTCACATTGGATTACTCATTTTGCATCCACAATGTGGGAGATGGCAAATATGACCATCATGATTCTGATGATGATCTACCGTTCAAGTTTGTTTAGATCAAACGTTGGAGATGATATAGCATTTCCTTTGAAACATGGCTCTGTATTTTTTTCTTGGGAGTGGCTAGATCTCCGGCACCTGAGAACTTCTTATATGTATATTTAGCATGCTGCAATTTAGTCCGCCGATTCTTACTTCCTTTAGAAATCCTAGGTTCATCTCTCAGCCATTGTCGGCAGCACGCTCATCAAGATTAGAGAACATTGGATCTAGGGACAATGGTATGGTGTTCGCTGTGCTACTTGACATGCTCGAGTGGGGAGACATCATCATATCCGTCGTGTGCGTCAAGCCGGAAGGGTGCTCGTTGCCCTTGTACAATGTGCAGTTCACCATCTATCACCCATCACCAGAGGCTGGGTTTTGGGAGGGTGCAGTGCACAATTCCTTCACTGTTGGGAGCAGGGCGGTGCCTGGCATCATGCAGAAGGAAAAACATTCCATTGTGGTGTACCTTCAAACTTCTCAGACCCAGGGCATGTATTACTCAATATGCATCCATCGTGAGGGAGAATTCCAAATTTACCATTCTACTACCTCAGATTTTGTTTATCCCACTCTCACTACATACCACGGATGTATGTGTACTAGAGATTGGATTTTGGATGCAGAGTAGTACTAGTATAACACTAGTTCTTGTACTTCGAACTATTTTGTACTACTAGATACCGGTACTGGTAGTAGTTGTTTAGGCCAAGGATCGGAGATGGTCTTGGTTTGCCTTTATTATGTCGTCGCTATTACTGAAATATTTTGTTTAACTAATAGTGATTGACTATTACTTGTTTAGATCAAGTGCAGCAGTTTTTTTTCTTTTCTTTTGAAAGTTAGCATTGTCACAACTATCTAGATGAGTCTTGGGCATTTTGGGTTGCATATGGGGGGTCACATAGGCATTGTCACTTAATTGTTAGTTTTGTTTGCTCCAATGATCAAGTCTGTTTTTTGAGATGGAACAAGAACTGATTCTCTTTGTACTGCTATTGAATTTCAAGAAGGAAAGCTTTTGTGAAACGAGTTTATCTAGACTCTTTTTAGTGTGTAGTTCAGAGTGAACCCATATACTAAAAGGGGTCTAGATACACTCGTTTCACAAAAGCTAAAATATCTTATATTTGAAATGGAGGGAGTACTACGTATGTTTTATCGAAGTCAAGTTACTCATATTTACTTTATCATATTTTTATTATAATATTTAGCATGCTGCAATTTAGTCCGCTGAATCTTACTTCCTTTAGAAACTTCAGGTACATCTCGCTGCCGCTGCTGGCACCGCGCTCATCGAGAGTAGAGAAGATCGAATCATGGGATGATGGTATGGTGTTTGCTCTGCTATTCGACATGCGTGAGTCGGGCGATATAAGCGGATCCGTTGTGTGCGTAAGGCGGACACATGCTCATCGCCCTTATACAATGTGCTGATCACTGCCTATTACCCAACAGTAGAGCTAGGGTTTTGGACCCGTACAATCTACAGTTCCTCCACGCCTGGGAGCTGGGAGGTGTCGGGCATCATCCGGAGGAAAAAACATTCCTTTATGTTCTGCAGTGAACCATCTCATATTACCGGCCTGCATTACTCAATATGCATCAATCGCGGGGGAGAATCCTATGATCGAGCCTATTTAGAGAACATGGCAAACTGATCATGCGCCAAGGTTTTTTGAGATGGAACAAGAACTTATTTTCTCTGTACTGCTATTGAATTTCAAGCAGGAAAGGTACCGAATCTCTCAAATGTTCTGTCATTACTATTACTAAAGCATTTTGTGGAACTAATACTGATGTACTGGTACTTTTTTTTCTTTTGAAACATGGTCATGTCACAATCTAGATGAGACTTGAGCATTTTGGGTTGCATACGGGGGTCACACAGACATTGACGTGAGAAGAAGGTACTCAAAGCATACTTGATCGTCAGTTTTTCTTGCTACAATGGTCGAGTGTGTTTGGTGAAAAGGACAAACTGATCACGCGACAAGGTTTTTAGAGCTAAAACAAAAACCGGTTCTCTCTGTATCGCTATTGTATTTCATTGTCTATATTGCTGATTTGGTCACTTATGAAATGTTGCTAAATTGGTCAAGTGCTCATTAATATGAACTTCTAATCTGTTGATAATTTTTCTACCTTATTCTATACTACTAAATTTTGACATGAATAGCTGCCAAAAAGAATTATCCCCTTCCTCTCTAAGGTCTTTGTTTCCAATCCGGCCGAGCATATCATAATGCAATTTTTATTAACTAGGAGAAGAAATCTAGTAGCTCATTCGGCCCCTCTTTAGCCCAGAACATTTTTATTCGATCTTTTCGGGGTTAGGGGACTGCTGACCATATCCCAGTGAAATTTGAGAAAGGAGCCCATGGTGCATAGCCGAGAACATATTAATTCGGCCTTTTAGGGGTCAGGGGACTGCTGAGCATAGCCCACTAAAATTTGAGAATGAAGCCCATGGAGCCTGCCCTACGGAGTATAACCCATGTAGAGCAGCCTATGTAGAATCGCCAAACTCTTTTTAATTCGGCCTTTTGGGCATTGCCCCCACCTCTCAAAAAAACTCTGCCTACCCATGTTTTTAAGAAAATACTCTATTATGTGGAATTTTATAAATTGAGATGCCAGGAGCGCCGCCCTTTTATATTTTAAAACAGATAAACATAGACACCCAAAATATTTTTAAGATAAACATAAATTGTAGTACTAATAAAAGTTTAATGATATTTATTCTATAAATATTTTTGTTGTAGTGGCAACAGACTCAGTTTACATTTATTTGATTTGAAGGTCTTTTGTTCGAATCGTATCTTGGATTTACATTTTTTTCTTCTAGCAATATCGCATTACGGAGAGACTGACATCACGGACCCACCAGCATGTAGCATCCCTGGAGCTTGTTTTGAGGGTGGTATCGAAACAAAAGTTTAAATACTTGTACAAAGAGGCTTGCATCGGGGACCCACCAGACAGAACATACAAGGCTGCATCGGGGACCCACAAGCCAGAACATGCCAGAGAGGCTGACATAAGGACCCCAGCAGTAAGACCATACACGGCTGTCATGGTGAAAATAGCGGACGCAGCCAAAAAAAAGTCCATCATACACACGTTGAACTTATAGAGAAGCTGACATGTCGGACCCAGCAGGCCCAAGCATAGCCCATGAAATTAGCCTATCAGCCCCAAGCATAGCCCAATACCTTCTAATTTGGCATTTCCGTGGTCTTGTGACCACCGATCGTAGCCCATTCAATTTAGGAGTGAGCCCATGGAATATAAGCCATGACGAATAGGGCCTTCGCCTTGAGTTAGCCTAGAATCTTTTTAATTCGGCCTTTCTGAGCATTTTTTTGTACTCTGAGGCTGACATCTAGGACCCGAAAGAACAGTCCAACATACACACGTTTCTTTCAAATAGAGGCTGTCAGCTGAGACCCATCATAGATACGTTTCCTGCACAGAGGTGATTGACATCTGGGACCCAGCAAGTTCCCAAGGTCAAAACAGCGGACATGGCCAAAACAAAGTCCATGATACGCACATTTTATTTATAGTGAGGCTGATATATGGGACCTAGAAGCGCGACCTTATACAGATGCTGCATAGAGCAACGTAGCTAGTTCGAAACAGGGAGGCGCGAGCGAGCAAAAAAGTTCAGCATGTACACGTTTCAATTAATGAGAGGCTGAAATGGGGACCCAACAGCATGAGCAAACGACATATTTTTCGAGCAACGCTATCTAGTTCAGAACAGGGTAGCGTCAGAGAAGAAAAAAATTCCATCATACCCACGATTCTTCTAATGTCAGGCTGACATGTCGAGCCCACCACCCTGTATAAACGGCTGAAGCAGCGAGCAATGCTATCAAGTTTGGAACACGAAGGTGCGACAGAGGGTAAAAAATCCATCATACACACATTTGTTCTAATGAGAGGATGACATGTGGAGCCCAGCATCATGATTAAATGGTAGATGCATCGAACAACGCTATCAAGTTCGGAACAGGGTAGCTCGAGCGAAGGAAAAAAATCCATCATACACACGTTTCTTCTAATGAGAGGATGACATGTGGGGCTCAGGAGGTTGGTTAAACGGTAGATGCGTCGAGCAGCGCTATCAACTCGGAACGGGGTAGCGCGAGCGAAGGAAAAAATATCATCATACACACGTTTCTTCTAATGAGAGGATGACATGTGCATCCCAGGAGGTTGATTAGACGGTAGATGTATCGAGCAGTGCTATCAACTTCGGAATAGGGTAGCACGAGCGAAGGAAAAAAATTCCATCATACACACAATCCTTCTAATGAGAAGCTGACATGTGGGACCTAGCAGCCTGACTAAACGGCAGACGCCTCGAGCTATGTTATCGAGTTCAAATCAGGGAGGCGCGACCAAAAAGTATGGTCCGCTAGAGACACTAACGTCCGGGACCTACACGCCTCAAAAGACTTCGGTGAGTCAACATCCTGAGGAAATGGAAATCTTGCTTCTGCCACGTGCCAGCCGAGCTTCCTCCATGTTTTTAGCAGATCCGTCGTAGTAGAGGGCTGCAAAACTGAAAAAACAAGTTTTCCATCAGCCGGCCAAGCCGAGAATTTTGTCGCGGAAGACGCGCCTTCTACGATGACCATCAGGCCAATTCGTTGTGGAAGGAAACTTTTCTTGTAGTGCATATCTAGAGTCATTAAAACGTGTGTTCTTTTCATTAACCACAGCTAGAGTCATTGCATGTATGTTCTTTTCACAAAACACATATGGATCCACCAAAGTCATTGCATGTGTGTTCTTTTCACAAACCACAAATAGATCTACCAGTGTCATTGCAAGTGTGTTCTTCCCATTAACCACATATGGATCCCCTAGTGTCATTGCATGTGTGTTCTTTTAATAAACCATAGCTAGAGTCACTGGATGTGTGTTATTTTCATAAACCACATCTGGATCCACCAATGTCATTGCATGTGTGTTCATTTCACAAACCACATATGGATCCACCAGTGTCATTGAAATGTGTGTTCTTTTCATTAGCCACAGCTAGAGTCATTGCATGTCTGTTCTTTTCACCAACCACTTATGGATCCACTAGAGTCATTGCATGTGTGTTCTTTTCACAAACCACATATGGATCCACCAGAGTCATTGAAATGTTTGTTCTTCTCATTAACCACGGCTAGAGTCATTGCATGCCTATTCTTTTCACAAACCACATGAATCCACTAGTGTTATTGCATGTGTGTTCTTTCAATAAACCACATCTAGAGTCATTGCTTGTTTGTTCTTTTCATTAACCACAACTAGAGTCATTTCATGTGTGTTGTTTTCACAAAGAACATATGAATCCACCATTGTCATTGCATGTGTGTTCTTTTCATAAACCACATGGATCCACCAGAGTCATTGAAATGTGTGTTCTTTTCATAAACCATATGGATCCACTAGTGTCATTCAAATGTGTGTTGTTTTCATTACCCACAGCTAGAGTCATTGCATGTCAGTTCTTTTCACAAACCACATATGGATCCACCAGAGTCATTGCATGTGTGTTCTTTTCACAAACAACATATGGATCCACTGGTGTAATGGAAATGTGTGTCATTTTCATTAACCATAGCTAGAGTCATTGCATGTCTGTTCTTTTCACAATCCACATGGATCCACCATTGTCATTGCATGTGTGTTCTTTCAATAAACCACAACTAGAGTCATTGCATGTGTGTTCTTATCATTAACCACGGCTAATGTCATTTCATGTGTGTTCTTTTCACAAACCACATATGGATCCACCAGAGTCATTGCAGGTCTGATCTTTTCACAAACCACATATGGTTCCACCAGTGTCACTGCATGTCTGTTCTTTTCATAAACCACATGGATCCACCAGTGTCATTGCATATGTGTTCTTTTAATAAACCACAACTAGAGTCACTGGATGTATGTTCTCTTCATAAACCACATATGGATCCACCAGTGTCATTGAAATGTGTGTTCTTCTCATTAACCACAGCTAGAGTCATTGCACGTCTATTCTTTTCTCAAAGCACATGGATCCACCAGTGTCATTGCATGTGTGTTCTTTCAATAAACCGCAGCTAGAGTCATTGCATGTGTGTTCTTTTCATTAACCACAGCTAGAGTCATTTCATGTGTGTTCTTTTCACAAACCACATATGAATCCACCAGTGTCATTGGATGTGTGTTCTTTTCATAAACCACATGGATCCACCAGAGTCATTGAAATGTGCAATCTTTTCATAAACCATATGGATCCACCGGTGTCTTTGAAATGTCTGTTCTTTTCATTAACCACATCTAGAGTCACTTGATGTGTGTTCTCTTCATAAACCACATATGGATCCACCAGTGTCATTGCATGTGTGTTATTCTCACAAACCACATATGGATCCACCAGTGTCATTGAAATGTGTCTTCTTTTAATTAACCACAACTAGAGTCATTGCATGTATGTTCTTTTCACAAACCACATGGATCCACCAATGTAATTGCATGTGTGTTATTTTAATAAACCACAACTAGAGTCATAGCATGTGTGTTCTTTTCATTAACCATAGCTATAGTCATTTCATGTGTGTTCTCTTCACAAACCACATATGGATCCACCGCTGTCATTCAAATGTCTATACTTCTCATTAACCATGCCTAGAATCATTACATGCCTATTCCTTTCACAAACCACATGGATCCACCAGTGTCATTGCATGTGTGTTCTTTCAATAAACCACAGCTAGAGTCATTGCATGTGTGTTCTTTTCATTAACCACAGCTAGAGTCATTTCATGTGTGTTCTTTTCACAAAGAACATATGAATCCACCAGTGCCATTGCATGTATGTTCTTTTCATAAACCACATGGATCCACTAGAGTCACTGAAATGTGTGTTCTTTTCATAAACCATATGGATCCACCAGTGTCATTGAAATGTGTGTTCTTGTCATTACCCACTGCTAGAGTCATTGCATGTCTGTTCGTTTCACAAACCACATATGGATCCACCAGAGTCATTGCATGTGTGTTCTTTTCACAAATCACATATGGATCCACCAGTGTCATTGAAATGTGTGTTCTTTTCATTACCCACTGCTAGAGTCATTGCATGTTTGTTCTTTTCACAAACCACATGCATCCACCAGTGTCATTGCATGTGTGTTCTTTCAATAAAACACAACTAGAGTCATTGCATGTGTGTTCTTTTCATTAACCACGGCTAATTTCATTTCATGTGTGATCTTTTCACAAACCACATATGCATCCACCAGTGTAACTGGATGTGTGTTCTTTTCATAAACCACATATGGATTGACCAGAGTCATTGCATGTCTGATCTTTTCACAGACCACATATGGATCCACCAGTGTCATTGTATGTCTGTTCTTTTCGTAAACCACATGAATCCACCAGTGTCATTGCATATGTGTTCTTTTAATAAACCTTAGCTAGAGTCACTGGATGTATGTTCTCTTTATAAACCACATATGGATCAACCAATGTCATTGAAATGTGTGTTCTTCTCATTAACCACAACTAGAGTCATTGCATGTCTGTTCTTTTCACAAACCACATGAATCCACCAGTGTCATTGCATGTGTGTTCTTTCAATAAACCACATCTAGAGTTATTGCATGTGTGTTGTTTTCATTAACCACAGCTTGAGTCATTTCATGTGTGTTCTTTTCACAAACAACATATGAATACACCAGTGTCATTGGATGTGTGTTCTTTTCATAAACCACATGGATCCACTAGAGTCATTGAAATGTGCGATCTTTTCATAAACCATATGGATCCACCAGTGTCTTTGAAATGTGTGTTCTTGTCATTAACAACATCTAGAGTCACTGGATGTGTGTTCTCTTCATAAACCACATATGGATCCACTAGTGTCATTGCATGTGTGTTATTCTCAGAAACCACATATGGATCCACAAGTGTCATTGAAATGTGTCTTCCTTTAATTAACCACAGCTAGAGTCATTACATGTTTGTTCTTTTCACAGACCACATGGATCCACTAGTGTCATTGCATTTGTGTTCTTTCAATAAACCACAGCTAGAGTCATAGCATGTGTGTTCTTTTCATTAACCACAACTATAGTCATTTCTTGTGTGATCTTTTCACAAACCACATATGGATCCACCCGTGTCATTGAAATGTGTGTTCTTCTCATTAACCATGGCTAGAGTCATTGCATGCCTATTCTTTTCACAAACCACATGGATCCACCAGTGTCATTGCATGTGTGTTCTTTTAATAAACCACAGCTAGAGTCACTGGATGTATGTTCTCTTCATAAACCACATATGGATCCACCAGTGTCATTGAAATGTGTGTTCTTCTCATTAAAAAAAGCTAGAGTCATTGCATGTCTATTCTTTTCACAAAGCACATGGATCCACCAGTGTCATTGCATGCGTGTTCTTTCAACAAACCGCAGCTAGAATCATTGCATGTGTGTTCTTTTCATTAACCACAGCTAATCTCATTTCATGTGTGTTCTTTTCACAAACCACATATGGATCCACCAGTGTGACTGGATGTGTGTTCTTTTCATAAACCACATACGGATCCACCAGTGTCATTGAAATGTGTGTTCTTCTCATAAACCACATGGATCCACTAGTGTCTTTGCAATGTGTCTTCTTTTCATTAACCACATCTAGAGTCACTGGATGTGTGTTCTCTTAATAAACCACATATGGATCCACCAGTGTCATTGCATGTGTGTTCTTCTCACAAACCACATATGGATCCACCAATGTCATTGAAATGTGTCTTCTTTTAATTAACCATAGCTAGAGTCATTGCATGTCTGTTATTTTCAGAAACCTCATCGATCCACCAATGTAATTGCATGTGTGTTGTTTTAATAAACCACAGCTAGAGTCATAGCATGTGTGTTCTTTTCATTAACCATAGCTATAGTCATTTCATGTGTGTTCTTTTCACAAACCACATATGCATCCACCAGTGTCATTGAAATGTCTGTTCTTCTCATTAACCACGGCTAGAATCATTGCATGCCTATTCTTTTCACAAACCACATGGATCCACCGGTGTCATTGCATGTGTGTTCTTTCAATAAACCACAGCTAGAGTCATTGCATGTGTTTTTCTTTTCATTAACCACAGCTTGAGTCATTTCATGTGTGTTCTTTTCACAAAGAACATATGAATCCACCAGTGCCATTGCATGTATGTTCTTTTCATAAACCACATGGATCCACTAGAGTCACTGAAATGTGTGTTCTTTTCATAAACCATATGGATCCACCAGTGTCATTGAAATGTGTGTTCTTTTCATTACCCACTGCTAGAGTCATTGCATGTCTGTTCGTTTCACAAACCACATATGGATCCACCAGAGTCATTGCATGTGTGTTCTTTTCACAAATCACATATGGATCCACCAGTGTCATTGAAATGTGTGTTCTTTTCATTACCCACTGCTAGAGTCATTGCATGTTTGTTCTTTTCACAAACCACATGCATCCACCAGTGTCATTGCATGTGTGTTCTTTCAATAAAACACAACTAGAGTCATTGCATGTGTGTTCTTTTCATTAACCACGGCTAATTTCATTTCATGTGTGTTCTTTTCACAAACCACATATGGATCCACCAGTGTAACTAGATGTGTGTTCTTTTCAGAAACCACATATGGATTGACCAGAGTCATTGCATGTCTGATCTTTTCACAGACCACATATGGATCCACCAGTGTCATTGTATGTCTGTTCTTTTCGTAAACCACATGAATCCACCAGTGTCATTGCATATGTGTTCTTTTAATAAACCTTAGCTAGAGTCACTGGATGTATGTTCTCTTTATAAACCACATATGGATCAACCAATGTCATTGAAATGTGTGTTCTTCTCATTAACCACAACTAGAGTCATTGCATGTCTGTTCTTTTCACAAACCACATGAATCCACCAGTGTCATTGCATGTGTGTTCTTTCAATAAACCACATCTAGAGTTATTGCATGTGTGTTGTTTTCATTAACCATAGCTTGAGTCATTTCATGTGTGTTCTTTTCACAAACAACATATGAATACACCAGTGTCATTGGATGTGTGTTCTTTTCATAAACCACATGGATCCACTAGAGTCATTGAAATGTGCGGTCTTTTCATAAACCATATGGATCCACCAGTGTCTTTGAAATGTGTGTTCTTGTCATTAACAACATCTAGAGTCACTGGATGTGTGTTCTCTTCATAAACCACATATGGATCCACTAGTGTCATTGCATGTGTGTTATTCTCAGAAACCACATATGGATCCACAAGTGTCATTGAAATGTGTCTTCCTTTAATTAACCACAGCTAGAGTCATTACATGTTTGTTCTTTTCACAAACCACATGGATCCACTAGTGTCATTGCATGTGTCTTCTTTCAATAAACCACAGCTAGAGTCATAGCATGTGTGTTCTTTTCATTAACCACAACTATAGTCATTTCTTGTGTGTTCTTTTCACAAACCACATATGGATCCACCTGTGTCATTGAAATGTGTGTTCTTCTCATTAACCATGGCTAGAGTCATTGCATGCCTATTCTTTTCACAAACCACATGGATCCACCAGTGTCATTGCATGTGTGTTCTTTTAATAAACCACAGCTAGAGTCACTGGATGTATGTTATCTTCATAAACCACATATGGATCCACCAGTGTCATTGAAATGTGTGTTCTTCTCATTAAAAAAAGCTAGAGTCATTGCATGTCTATTCTTTTCACAAAGCACATGGATCCACCAGTGTCATTGCATGCGTGTTCTTTCAACAAACCGCAGCTAGAATCATTGCATGTGTGTTCTTTTCATTAACCACAGCTAATCTCATTTCATGTGTGTTCTTTTCACAAACCACATATGGATCCACCAGTGTGACTGGATGTGTGTTCTTTTCATAAACCACATACAGATCCACCAGTGTCATTGAAATGTGTGTTCTTCTCATAAACCACATGGATCCACTAGTGTCTTTGAAATGTGTCTTCTTTTCATTAACCACATCTAGAGTCACTGGATGTGTGTTCTCTTAATAAACCACATATGGATCCACCAGTGTCATTGCATGTGTGTTCTTCTCACAAACCACATATGGATCCACCAGTGTCATTGAAATGTGTCTTCTTTTAATTAACCATAGCTAGAGTCATTGCATGTCTGTTATTTTCAGAAACCTCATCGATCCACCAATGTAATTGCATGTGTGTTGTTTTAATAAACCACAGCTAGAGTCATAGCATGTGTGTTCTTTTCATTAACCATAGCTATAGTCATTTCATGTGTGTTCTTTTCACAAACCACATATGCATCCACCAGTGTCATTGAAATGTCTGTTCTTCTCATTAACCACGGCTAGAATCATTGCATGCCTATTCTTTTCACAAACCACATGGATCCACCAGTGTCATTGCATGTGTGTTCTTTCAATAAACCACATCTAGAGTCATTGCATGTGTTTTTCTTTTCATTAACCACAGCTTGAGTCATTTCATGTGTGTTCTTTTCACAGAGAACATATGAATCCACCAGTGTCATTCCATGTGTGTTCTTTTCATAAACCACATGGATCCACTAGAGTCATTAAATGTGTGTTCTTTTCATAAACTATATGGATCCACCAGTGTCATTGAAATGTGTGTTCTTTTCATTACCCACTGCTAGAGTCATTGCATGTCTGTTCGTTTCACAAACCACATATGGATCCACCAGAGTCATTGCATGTGTGTTATTTTCACAAATCACATATGGATCCACCAGTGTCATTGAAATGTGTGTCCTTTTCATTAATCACAGCTAGAGTGATTGCATGTCTGTTCTTTTCACAAACCACATGCATCCACCAGTGTCATTGCATGTGTGTTCTTTCAATAAACCACAACTAGAGTCATTGCATGTGTGTTCTTTTCATTAACCACGGCTAATGTCATTTCATGTGTGTTCTTTTCACAAACCACATATGGATCCCCCAGTGTAACTGGATGTGTGTTCTTTTCATAAACCACATATGGATCGACCAGAGTCATTGCATGTCTGATCTTTTCACAAACCACATATGGATCCACCAGTGTCATTGCATGTCTGTTCTTTTTGTAAACCACATGAATCCACTAGTGTCATTGCATATGTGTTCTTTTAATAAACCTTAGCTAGAGTCACTCGATGTATGTTCTCTTCATAAACCACATATGGATCCACCAGTGTCATTGAAATGTGTGTTCTTCTCATTAACCACAACTAGAGTCATCTGCATGTCTGTTCTTTTCGCAAACCACATGGATCCACCAGTGTCATTGCATGCGTGTTCTTTCAACAAACCACAGCTAGATTTATTGCATGTGTGTTCTTTTCATTAACCACAGCTAGAGTCATTTCATGTGTGTTCTTTTCACAAACCACATATGAATCCACCAGTGTCATTGGATGTGTGTTCTTTTCATAAACCACATGGATCCACCAGAGTCATTGAAATGTGCATTCTTTTCATAAACCATATGGATCCACTAGTGTCTTTGAAATGTGTCTTCTTTTCATTAACCACATCTAGAGTCACTGGATGTGTGTTCTCTTCATAAACCACATATGGATCCACCAGTGTCATTGCATGTGTGTTCTTCTCACAAACCACATATGGATCCACCAGTGTCATTGAAATGTGTCTTCTTTTAATTAACCATAGCTAGAGTCATTGCATGTCTGTTCTTTTCAGAAACCTCATCGATCCACCAATGTAATTGCATGTGTGTTGTTTTAATAAACCACATCTAGAGTCATAGCATGTGTGTTCTTATCATTAACCATAGCTATAGTCATTTCTTGTGTGTTCTTTACACAAACCACATATGCATCCACCAGTGTCATTGAAATGTGTGTTCTTCTCATCAACCACGGCTAGAATCATTGCATGCCTATTCTTTTCACAAACCACATGGATCCACCAGTGTCATTGCATGTGTGTTCTTTCAATAAACCACAGCTAGAGTCATTGCATGTGTTTTACTTTTCATTAACTACAGCTTGAGTCATTTCATGTGTGTTCTTTTCACAAAGATAATATGAATCCACCAGTGTCATTCCATGTGTGTTCTCTTCATAAACCACATGGATCCACCAAAGTCATTAAATGTGTGTTCTTTTCATTACCCATAGCTAGAGTCATTGCATTTCTATTCTTTTCACAAACCACATATGGATCCACCAGGGTCATTGCATGTGTGTTCTTTTCATAAACCACATATGGATCCGCCAGTGTCATTGAAATGTGTGTCCTTTTCATTAACCACAGCTAGAGTGGTTGCATGTATGTTCTTTTCACAAACCACATTTATCCACCAGTGTCATTGCATGTGTGTTCTTTCAATAAACCACAACTAGAGTCATTGCATGTGTGTTCTTTTCATTAACCACGGCTAATGTCATTTCATGTGTGTTCTTTTCACAAACCACATATGGATCCACCAGTGTAACGGGATGTGTGTTCTTTTCATAAACCACATATGGATCGACCAGAGTCATTGCATGTCTGATCTTTTCACAAACCACATATGGATCCACCAGTGTCATTACATGTCTGTTCTTTTTGTAAACCACATGAATCCACCAGTGTCATTGCATATCTGTTCTTTTAATAAACCTTAGCTAGAGTCACTGGATGTATGTTCTCTTCATAAACCACATATGGATCCACCAATGTCATTGAAATGTGTGTTCTTCTCATTAACCACAACTAGAGTCATTTGCATGTCTGTTCTTTTCACAAACCACATGGATCCACCAGTGTCATTGCATGTGTGTTCTTTCAATAAACCACAGCTAGAGCTATTGCATGTGTGTTCTTTTCATTAACCACAACTAGAGTCATTTCATGTGTGTTCTTTTCACAAACCACATATGAATACACCAGTGTCATTGGATGTGTGTTCTTTTCATAAACCACATGGATCCACTAGAGTCATTGAAATGTGCGGTATTTTCGTAAACCATATGGATCCACCAGTGTCTTTGAAATGTGTGTTCTTTTCATTAACCACATCTAGAGTCACTAGATGTGTGTTATCTTCATAAACCACATATGGATCCACCAGTGTCATTGCATGTGTGTTATTCTCACAAACCACATATGGATCCACCAGTGTCATTGAAATGTGTGTCCTTTTCATTAACCACAGCTAGAGTGATTGCATGTCTATTCTTTTCACAAACCACATGGATCCACCAGTGTCATTGCATGTGTGTTTTTTAAATAAACCACAACTAGATTCATTGCATGTGTGTTCTTTTCATTAACGACAACTAATTTCATTTCATTTGTGTTCTTTTCACAAACCACATCTGGATCCACCAGTGTGACTGGATGTGTGTTCTTTTCATAAACCACATACGAATCCATAATGTCATTGCATGTCTGATCTTTTCACAACCCACATATGGATACACTAGTGTCATTGCATGTATGTTCTTTTCATAAACCACATTGATCCACCAGTGTCATTGCATATGTGTTCTTTTAATAAACCACAGCTAGAGTCACTGGATGTATGTTCTCTTCATAAACCACATATGGATCCACTAGTGTCATTGAAATGTGTTCTCTTCTCATTAACCACATCTAGAATCATTGCATGTCTGTTCTTTTGACAAACCACATGGATCCACCAGTGTCATTGCATGTGTGTTCTTTCCATAAACCATAGCTAGAGTCATTGCATGTGTGATCTTTTCATTAACCATATGGATCCACCAGTGTCTTTGAAATGTGTGTTCTTTTCATTAACCACATCTAGAGTCACTAGATGTGTGTTCTCTTCATAAACCACATATGGATCCACCAGTGTCATTGCATGTGTGTTCTTCTCACAAACCACATATGGACCCACTAGTGTCATTGAAATGTGTCTTCTTTTAATTAACCACAACTAGAGTCATTGCATGTCTGTTCTTTTCACAAACCACATGGATCCACCAGTGTCATTGCATGTGTGTTATTTCAATAAACCACAGCTAGAGTCATATCATGTGTGTTCTTTTCATTAACCACAGCTTAGTCATTTCTTGTGTGTTCTTTTCGCAAACCACATATGGATCCATGAGTGTCATTCAAATGTATGTTCTTCTCATTAACCATAGCTAGAGTCATTGCATGCCTATTCTTTTCACAAACCACATGGATCCACAAGTGTCATTACATGTGTGTTCTTTCAATAAACCACATCTAGAGTCATTGCATGTGTGATCTTTTCATTAACCACAGCTAGAGTCATTTCATGTGTGTTCTTTTCACAAAGAACATATGAATCCACCAGTGTCATTGCATGTGCGTTCTTTTCATAAACCATATGGATCCAGCTGTGTCATTGAAATGTGTGTTCTTTTCATTACCCACAGCTAGAGTCATTGCATGTCTGTTCTTTTCACAAACCACATATGGATCCACCAGAGTCATTGCATGTGTGTTCTTTTCACAAGCCACATATGGATCCACTAGTGTCATTGAAATGTGTGTCCTTTTAATTAACCACAGCTAGAGTGATTGCATGTCTGTTCTTTTCACAAACCACATGGATCCACCAGTGTCATTGCATGTGTGTTCTTTCAATAAACCACAACTAGAGTCATTGAATGTGTGTTCTTTTCATTAACCACACCTAATCTCATTTCATGTGTGTTCTTTACACAAACCACATATGGATCCACCAGTGTGACTGGATGTGTGTTCTTTAAATAAACCACATACGGATCCTTAGTCATTGCATGTCTGATCTTTTCACAAACCACATATGGATACAGTAGTGTCATTGCATGTATGTTATTTTCATAAACCACATGGATCCACCAGTGTCATTGCATATGTGTTCTTTTAATAAACCACAGCTAGAGTCACTGGGTGTATGTTCTCTTCATAAACCACAAATGGATCCACCAGGGTCATTGAAATGTGTGTTCTTCTCATTAACCATAGCTAGAGTCATTGCATGTCTGTTCTTTTGACAAACCACATGGATCCACTAGTGTCATTGCATGTGTGTTCTTTCCAGAAAACATAGCTAGAGTCATTGCATGTGTGTTATTTTCATTAACCATATGGATCCACTATGTAGCATCCCAATTGTCTAACAATTGTAATGCTACTTGGTCTAGTAATATAATGGCTTCTTCATATATATAATTTTTGCATCATAATTATATCATGCTCATGTCATCATGCCACCTTGCATTTGAGCATCATATAAAACCCTTTTTGTTTTGGTTCTTCTCTCATAGGCATTGTAAATTGTATTTGCCTCTTGATATTGTATTTGGTTATTGATATATTGTTTAAATGCCCAAGTTGAGTTGGGGGCATATCTTTTATTCCACTCCACCACCTTTTCTTTCACCACCCTATAATTCCACCATCCCTTTATCCATGAGCTTTTATTTTATTTTCTTTTGGTATTTAATCTAGCTCATGGGATATAGGATGGATCTACTTCCACAAATTCTTTTGCTTGGCTTTATTCCACTTTTGGGAATGCATAAGAATAATGCCATGTTAATATTATTGTTTTCACAAGAATAAACATGGCATTAATTATTTTGCATGGGCCATGCAAGAACCACCACATTCCAGTCTTTTGGATTTTATTTGAATCTTTGAGTGGATCATTCCCCCCATATCTCTCTATACCCCTCTTCATGCTTGATCTTGTTGGTTCTTGCTAAAAATCCTACACCCATCTCCATCCATCCCATCACCCCTTTATCTCACCCATATCTTTTTCTTGTAATTAAAAACTCTTATGCATGATCATATGAGGCTTATTCTTTTCTTTCTCTCTTATCTCTCCTAGCCTAGTTCTTCTAAACCCTAATCTCCTTTTTACCCCCCTCTCTTTTTCTATCTCTAAACCATACCACCATGATCTACCCCAACCCTAAATCAAACCCTAAACCGAGCCCTACCTAGCTAACCCAAAACACCTCTCTCTCTAATCCCTCTCCTTTCTCTAACCTAGTTAACCCTAAACCTAGTCTCCCTCTAATCTAACCCTAGTTACACCATCTCCCCTCTCACCTCACCTCTCCTCTCACCAACCCGAGCTACCCTACCCCATCCCTAGCAAAACCCTAACCGAGCTTCTAACCGAGCCTCCCCTCTCTCTCTCCCTCTCTTCTCTCCCTGCCTTGAGGGCCCCCAGCCCGAGCCTCCCCACCGAGCCTGCCATCCCTACCTGCCCTGCCCTGCCTGGACCAGCCCCAGACCGAGCCCTGCCCGAGCACGTGAGGAGGAGGGAAAAAGTGGCCGAAGCCACCTTTTCTCTACCCCACTCCCCCACGGCACCCTCCCCTCTCCCTCTGCTATCTACCACCACCTCCTGTCTCCCTGCCTCTCCCAGATCTACCCCAGGGCCTTGCCCTCTCCTCTCCTTCCTATCCACCGACGCCCACCCCCATCGCCGGCCACCGTCGGTCTCCACCATCCCCATTGATCCAGGAGGCGTAGGCGAGCAGGAGATTGTCGGCGAGGTCGGGGAGGTCCTCTGCATCAGCTCCGTACACGACGTCGAGGAGGAGACGGACCACCTACGCTGCACGCCGACGAGCCGAGCCAAAACCCTAACCCCGCCGGCCGCCAGCTCCGTCAATGATCCCCTGCACCCCGGCACGATCCACCGCCTCTGTCGCACTCCCGGTGAGCTGCTGCACCTCTCTGGCACCCTCCCGCTGTTTTTCTCTTCCTAGACGAGCGGATCCCGGCGACGAACGCCCTCTGTGCACGGCGGGTTCGTCGTCGTCTGTTTTCTGTACATCGCGTAACCCTTATCTCGCTGCGTAGCCGAACCCTGCAACAACCTCCCTTCCTACCGCAGTGGCTGCCGCCTCCGCGCGTGCACGCCAGGTCCTAGGTTCGATCCCCCGCGCCGCGCGCTGTTCGCCGGCACCGATCTCTCATCAGATCGCGAGGAAGATCCACAGTACCTAGCGCCGTTTTGCAGTTAGCCCCTCTGTTTTTCTCCCGCTCAACCCGCGCTCCTGCCGACCCCACCAGTCAGTCTCGCTGTTACTTTACAAAAACGCCCGCAACTTTTGAATACCGTAACCCGTGCTCCAGCCCTAGCCCCACCAGTCAGTCGCTGCAGCCCCACCCCTGGCACGCGGGCCGTAGCCGCTGGGCCCGCTTGTCAGCCGCGTGGGCTAGCCAGAGCCGCGGTAGAAAAGGAAATTTTCTGCGCGCGTGGCCCCAATCCGTTTGACCCCACCCGTCAGTGTCTAGGGCTAGGACAAGCTGAGTAAGAAAAGTTTATGTTCTTTTCTGTTTTAATTTAAACTTTTCAAATTTTGTTTTAAATTTCAAATTCAAATCAGTATTTAAATAACTTTTGAAATATAATTCCAAATTAAACATATGATATATGTTTTGAAATCAGAAAAATGTGAGGAATTCAAATATGCCCTTAAAAATATATTTTGGACACTTTAATTTTCAAGTTGATTAAAATTACAATAAAATGCCCTCTTTCTTAATTAATTAATAACTTTTGTTTTATAACTCCAAATCTGACAAATAATATGTCTAAAATGATCAGCGCGACGAGACCTTTCTGTTTATGCATTTCATGTTCTGAATTGCAACATGCATCATATAAATGTAAGGTATACAGCAACTTAATTGAGTATAAAATATGATTAAAACTCCATAAAATGCTTATTTCTTGTATTCCACACCTCACCCATTCCATGCTACTTTATTGCCATGCAAATTGTGCATCATTCATCATGGCATGATTGTTTGCTTGTCGCATTTTATTCATATGCTTGTGCACTTTATTTATGTTGGCCCTTGTTTGTTTGGTTCTTCTTCGAATAGACGCTGAGCAGGGGATATATCAAGAAACCCAGGAGCACTACCCAGATCCTTCTCTCGCTTCAACTGAGCTGCCAGGCAAGCACTACCACATGCTTGCATACATACAGTACCTATTGCCTCTATCTTATTCTTGCATCATTGAGTCGCGATTGCATTAAACTGAATCCCAAGTATTGCATAGCCTTTATTTTTGAACCCCACCGAAGCTTGTCCCTCCATCCCATGAGCCATTACTACAGGAGTTGTTTGAGCCATGCGAGTCGTAGAACAACATGTGTAGGGTATGTGAGTGCCTGATGGATAACGAGGTACCTAAACAACTTAACCTGAGTAGTAATGGGATAACTAATGAAAGTGGCATCGGTGAGCAATATCTGCTATTTGGTTTTTAATGCTCACTTGTGTCCCGTAGGACCCCGAGTACTTGATTCCTATTCCTTGAATATTCGCGCTATCCACATCCGGGAGGCTTATGAACCCCCCTGAGCTAGAGCTTGATTCATTCTTATTTCTTGGGGCCACAATTAGTTTGGGGCTTTATTACTATCCTGTACTTATGCCATGCTTTACTGCTTTATTTAAGATTGTGCGTGGAGCACCTGTACTGTTTAGGTCCGTGACACGTTTTCGCTGTATCGACAAGCCCAGTCACACTTTCGGGTTCCCAGTCGTTTACAGCCGTCCACACAAACCTTGAGTCCGTCTCGTAGCCGGCCAGCTTCGTTGCGGGTAGCTTAATGGGGTGGCCCCCTGAAATATTTCTGAATCCTGTGATCGCTTTGTCGTGACTGCCTCGTTGGGTTTTGATTTGGTTTTTCCAAGGTTGATCGAGTGTGTGTTGCTATTTGTGCACCCCTGCAGGGTAAAACTTTCTGAAAGCCGTGTCCGCGGTTATGGACGACTTGGAGCACAGTTTCTCGATCATAGACAAGTATAACTAAAGTACCACTTTTAATTTGACTAAGTACCTGACTAGTAAATAGTGCAACAATCATGGAATGGATAATAAAACTGCCAACGGATGGGGGGATGTTCGTCCGCTTCCTTGTCGGTAAGCGAGGAGGAGGATGGATCTGTTAATATTACTCTTATAACTGTTGTTATTAATTCACGGACATCCGTCTATCTTTGGTTAGGCGGATGGTTAGTGAGTATCTATAGAATTGTTAGGTATTATCTTTTGCTGCAAATGCGTCACCCCAGGTTGTGTCCCCTTTAGAGGCATAAAGAGTTGCTGAGTACCCCTAGGGTCTCACACGATAAATTGTTTGATTCAGATGAACAGGTAAACTCGCAAGATGGATACTGGGTGGAGGAGACTGACGATGTTGGCAACGATCATTCGGTGTAGAGATTCCGGGAACGGGGACCCGTGAGATCTGTGGGCGGGATGTGTTTATTTATGGGGAATCTTATGCCGATTTGCTTCTTATCCATACTCGGATCTTGTTTTCTGCTTCCGCCTGATGCCCTGATGTTTGATGTATGAGGAGATATCCTAAACTATTATATCTATCTAGGATAATTGGATCTTGCCGTATGGCGTTGCAATATTTCTATTTCTTTTAGATGGAATGGCTCTGAGGACTATTGTATGGTGGCTTGCATACATACTCATTTGTGTACGTAGTTGATCCCTTTGCCTGCCGATTACGCCGCTCGTTCTCGTCCCGATGTTTGGAAATGGTTAGGACGGCCGAAAGGTCTACCTGTGAGTGGCATTTGGGCCCCACCGTACTATTTTAACCATTTCCGCTCATCCAGGCTTGTAACTAAGAGCGTAATTCACCGAGGTAGTTACACACTAGTGTCTTTGAAATGTGTGTTCTTTTCATTAACCACATCTAGAGTCACCGCATGTGTGTTCTCTTCATAAACCACATATGGATCCACCAGTGTCATTGCATGTGTGTTCTTCTCACAAACCACATATGGATCCACCAGTGTCATTGAAATGTGTCTTCTTTTAATTAACCATAGCTAGAGTCATTGCATGTCTGTTCTTTTCACAAACCACATGGATCCACCAGTGTCATTGCATGTGTGTTCTTTCAATAAACCACAGCTAGAGTCATAGCATGTGTGTTCTTTTCATTAACCACAGCTATAGTCATTTCATGTGTGTTCTTTTCACCACATATGGATCCACCAGTGTCATTGAAATGTATGTTCTTCTCATTAACCACAACTAGAGTCATTGCATGCCTATTCTTTTCACAAACCACATGGATCCACCAGTGTCATTGCATGTGTGTTCTTTCAATAAACCACAGCTAGAGTCATTGCATGTGTGATATTTTCATTAACCACAGCTAGAGTCATTTAATGTGTGTTCTTTTCACAAAGAACATATGAATCCACCAGTGTCATTGCATGTGTGTTCTTTTCATAAACCACATGGATCCACCAGTGTCATTGAAATGTGTGTTCTTTTCATAAACCATATGGATCCACCAGTGTCATTGAAATGTGTGTTCTTTTCGTTACCCACAGCTAGATTCATTGCATGTCTGTTGTTTTCACAAACCACATATGGATCCACCAGAGTCATTGCATGTGTGTTCTTTTCACAAACCACATGGATCCACCAGTGTCATTGCATGTGTGTTCTTTCAATAAACCACAACTAGAGTCATTACATGTGTGTTCTTTTTATTAACTACACCTAATCTCATTTCATGTGTGTTCTTTTCACAAACCACATATGGATCCACCAGTGTGACTGGATGTTTGTTCTTTTCATAAACCACATACGGATCCATAGTCATTGCATGTCTGATCTTTTCACAAACCACATAAGGATACACTAGTGTCATTGCATGTATGTTCTTTTCATAAACCACATGGATCCACCAGTGTCATTGCATATGTGTTCTTTTAATAAACCACAGCTAGAGTCACTTGATGTATGTTCTCTTCATAAACCACATATGGATCCACCAGGGTCATTGAAATGTGTGTTATTGTCATTAACCATAGCTAGAGTCATTGCATGTGTGTTCTTTTGACAAACCACATGGATCCACCAGTGTCATTGCATGTGTGTTCTTTACATAAACCATAGCTAGAGTCATTGCATGTGTGTTATTTTCATTAACCATATGGATCCACCAGTGTCTTTGAAATGTGTGTTCTTTTCATTAACCACATCTAGAGTCACTGCATGTGTGTTCTCTTCATAAACCACATATGGATCCACCAGTGTCATTGCATGTGTGTTCTTCTCACAAACCACATATGGATCCACCAGTGTCATTGAAATGTGTCTTCTTTTAATTAACCATAGCTAGAGTCATTGCATGTCTGTTCTTTTCACAAACTACATGGATCCACCAGTGTCATTGCATGTGTGTTCTTTCAATAAAGCACAACTAGAGTCATAGCATGTGTATTCTTTTCATTAACCACAGCTATAGTCATTTCATGTGTGTTCTTTTCACAAACCACATATGGATCCACCAGTGTCATTGAAATGTATGTTCTTCTCATTAACCACAGCTAGAGTCGTTGCATGCCTATTCTTTTCACAAACCACATGGATCCACCAGTGTCATTGCATGTGTGATCTTTTCATTAACCACAGCTAGAGCATTTCATGTGTGTTCTTTTCATAAACCACATGGATCCACCAGTGTCATTGAAATGTGTGTTCTTTTCATAAACCATATGGATCCACCAGTGACATTGAAATGTGTGTTCTTTTCATTACCCACAGCTAGATTCATTGCATGTCTGTTGTTTTCACAAACCACAAATGGATCCACCAGAGTCATTGCATGTGTGTTCTTTTCACAAACCACATTTGGATCCACTAGTGTCATTGAAATGTGTGTCCTTTTCATTAACCACAGCTAGAGTGATTGCATGTCTGTTCTTTTCACAAACCACATGGATCCACCAGTGTCATTGCATGTGTGTTCTTTCAATAAACCACAACTAGAGTCATTACATGTGTGTTCTTTTTATTAACCACACCTAATCTCATTTCATGTGTGCTCTTTTCACAAACCACATATGGATCCACCAGTGTGACTGGATGTTTGTTCTTTTCATAAACCACATACGGATCCATAGTCATTGCATGTCTGATCTTTTCACAAACCACATATGGATACACTAGTGTCATTGCATGTATGTTCTTTTCATAAACCACATGGATCCACCAGTGTCATTGCATATGTGTTCTTTTAATAAACCACAGCTAGAGTCACTTGATGTATGTTCTCTTCATAAACCACATATGGATCCACCAGGGTCATTGAAATGTGTGTTATTGTCATTAACCATAGCTAGAGTCATTGCATGTGTGTTCTTTTGACAAACCACATGGATCCACCAGTGTCATTGCATGTGTGTTCTTTACATAAACCATAGCTAGAGTCATTGCATGTGTGTTATTTTCATTAACCATATGGATCCACCAGTGTCTTTGAAATGTGTGTTCTTTTCATTAACCACATCTAGAGTCACTTCATGTGTGTTCTCTTCATAAACCACATATGGATCCACCAGTGTCATTGCATGTGTGTTCTTCTCACAAACCACATATGGATCCACCAGTGTCATTGAAATGTGTCTTCTTTTAATTAACCATAGCTAGAGTCATTGCATGTCTGTTCTTTTCACAAACTACATGGATCCACCAGTGTCATTGCATGTGTGTTCTTTCAATAAACCACAACTAGAGTCATAGCATGTGTATTCGTTTCATTAACCACAGCTATAGTCATTTCATGTGTGTTCTTTTCACAAACCACATATGGATCCACCAGTGTCATTGAAATGTATGTTCTTCTCATTAACCACAGCTAGAGTCGTTGCATGCCTATTCTTTTCACAAACCACATGGATCCACCAGTGTCATTGCATGTGTGATCTTTTCATTAACCACAGCTAGAGTCATTTCATGTGTGTTCTTTTCACAAAGAACATATGAATCCACAAGTGTCATTGCATGTGTTTTCTTTTCATAAACCACATGGATCCACCAGAGTCATTGAAATGTGTGTTCTTTTCATAAACCATATGGATCCACCAGTGTCATTGAAATGTGTGTTCTTTTCATTACCCACAGCTAGAGTCATTGCATGTCTGTTCTTTTCACAAACCACATATGGATCCACCAGAGTCATTTCATGTGTGTTCTTTTCACAAACCACATATGGATCCACTAGTGTCATTGAAATGTGTGTCCTTTTCATTAACCACAGCTAGAGTGATTGCATGTCTGTTCTTTTCACAAACCACATGGATCCACTAGTGTCATTGCATGTGTGTTCTTTCAATAAACCACAACTAGAGTCATTGCATGTGTGTTCTTTTCATTAACCACAGCTAATCTCATTTCATGTGTGTTCTTTTCACAAACCACATATGGATCCACCAGTGTGACTGGATGTGTGTTCTTTTCATAAACCACATACGGATCCATAAAGTCATTGCATGTCTGATCTTTTCACAAACCACATATGGATACACTAGTGTCATTGCATGTATGTTCTTTTCATAAACCACATGGATCCACCAGTGTCATTGCATATGTGTTCTTTTAATAAACCACAGCTAGAGTCAATGGATGTATGTTCTCTTCATAAACCACATATGGATCTACCAGGGTCATTGAAATGTGTGTTCTTCTCATTAACCACAGCTAGAGTCATTGCATGTCTATTCTTTTGACAAACCACATGGATCCACCAGTGTCATTGCATGTGTGTTCGTTCCATAAACCATAGCTAGAGTCATTGCATGTGTGTTATTTTCATTAACCATATGGATCCACCAGTGTCTTTGAAATGTGTGTTCTTTTTATTAACCACATCTAGAGTCACTGCATGTGTGTTCTCTTCATAAACCACATATGGATCCACCAGTGTCATTGCATGTGTGTTCTTCTCACAAACCACATATGGATCCACCAGTGTCATTGAAATGTGTCTTCTTTTAATTAACCACAGCTAGAGTCATTGCATGTCTGTTCTTTTCACAAACCACATAGATCCACGAGTGCCATTGCATGTGTGTTCTTTCAATAAACCACAGCTAGAGTCATAGCATGTGTGTTCTTTTCATTAACCACAGCTATAGTCATTTCATGTGTGTTCTTTTCACAAACCACAAATGGATCCACCAGTGTCATTGAAATGTGTGTTTTTCTCATTAACCACGACTAGAGTCATTGCATGCCTATTCTTTTCACAAACCACATGGATCCACTAGTGTCATCGCATGTGTGTTCTTTCAATAAACCACAGCTAGAGTCATTGCATGTGTGTTCTTTTCATTAACCACAGCTAGAGTCATTTCATGTGTGTTCTTTTCACAAAGAACATATGAATCCACCAGTGTCATTGCATGTGTGTTTTTTCATAAACCACATGGATCCACCAGAGTCATTGAAATGTGTGTTCTTTTGATAAACCATATGGATCCACCAATGTCATTGCAATGTGTGTTCTTTTCATTACCCACAGCTAGAGTCATTGCATGTCTGTTCTTTTCACAAACCACATATGGATCCACCAGAGTCATTGCATGTGTGTTCTTTTCATAAACGACATATGGATCCTCCAGTGTCATTGAAATGTGTGTCCTTTTCATTAACCACAGCTAGAGTGATTGCATGTCTGTTCTTTTCACAAACCACATGGATCCACCAGTGTCATTGCATGTGTGTTCTTTCAATAAACCACAACTAGAGTCATTGCATGTGTGTTATTTTCATAAACCACACTAATGTCATTTCATGTGTGTTCTTTTCAAAAACCACATATGGATCCACCAGTGTGACTAGATGTGTGTTCTTTTCCTAAACCACATACGGATCCACTAGAGTCATTGCATGTCTGATCTTTCCACAAACCACATATGGATCCACTAGTGTTATTGCATGTATGTTCTTTTCATAAACCACATGGATCCACCAGAGTCATTGCATGTGTGTTCTTTTCACAAACCACATATGGATCCACTAGTGTCATTGAAATGTGTGTCCTTTTCATTAACCACAGCTAGAGTGATTGCATGTCTGTTCTTTTAACAAACCACATGGATCCACTAGTGTCATTGCATGTGTGTTCTTTCAATAAACCACAACTAGAGTCATTGCATGTGTGTTATTTTCATAAACCACACTAATGTCATTTCATGTGTGTTCTTTTCACCACATATGGATCCACCAGTGTCATTGAAATGTATGTTCTTCTCATTAACCACAGCTAGAGTCATTGCATGCCTATTCTTTTCACAAACCACATGGATCCACCAGTGTCATTGCATGTGTGTTCTTTCAATAAACCACAGCTAGAGTCATTGCATGTGTGATATTTTCATTAACCACAGCTAGAGTCATTTCATGTGTATTCTTTTCACAAAGAACATATGAATCCACCAGTGTCATTGCATGTGTGTTCTTTTCATAAACCACATGGATCCACCAGTGTCATTGAAATGTGTGTTCTTTTCATAAACCATATGGATCCACCAGTGTCATTGAAATATGTGTTCTTTTCATTACCCACAGCAAGAGTCATTGCATGTCTGTTGTTTTCACAAACCACATATGGATCCACCAGAGTCATTGCATGTGTGTTCTTTTCACAAACCACATTTGGATCCACTAGTGTCATTGAAATGTGTGTCCTTTTCATTAACCACAACTAGAGTGATTGCATGTCTGTTCTTTTCACAAACCACATGGATCCACTAGTGTCATTGCATGTGTGTTCTTTCAATAAACGACAACTAGAGTCATTACATGTGTGTTCTTTTTATTAACCACACCTAATCTCATTTCATGTGTGTTCTTTTCACAAACCACATATGGATCCACCAGTGTGACTGGATGTTTGTTCTTTTCATAAACCACATACGGATCCATAGTCATTGCATGTCTGATCTTTTCACAAACCACATATGGATACACTAGTGTCATTGCATGTATGTTCTTTTCATAAACCACATGGATCCACCAGTGTCATTGCATATGTGTTCTTTTAATAAACCACAGCTAGAGTCACTTGATGTATGTTCTCTTCATAAACCACATATGGATCCACCAGGGTCATTGAAATGTGTGTTCTTGTCATTAACCATAGCTAGAGTCATTGCATGTGTGTTCTTTCGACAAACCACATGGATCCACCAGTGTCATTGCATGTGTGTTCTTTCCATAAACCATAGCTAGAGTCATTGCATGTGTGTTATTTTCATTAACCATATGGATCCACTAGTGTCTTTGAAATGTGTGTTCTTTTCATTAACCACATCTAGAGTCACTTCATGTGTGTTCTCTTCATAAACCACATATGGATCCACCAGTGTCATTGCATGTGTGTTCTTCTCACAAACCACATATGGATCCACCAGTGTCATTGAAATGTGTCTTCTTTTAATTAACCATAGCTAGAGTCATTGCATGTCTGTTCTTTTCACAAACTACATGGATCCACCAGTGTCATTGCATGTGTGTTCTTTCAATAAACCACAACTAGAGTCATAGCATGTGTATTCTTTTCATTAACCACAGCTATAGTCATTTCATGTGTGTTCTTTTCACAAACCACATATGGATCCACCAGTGTCATTGAAATGTATGTTCTTCTCATTAACCACAGCTAGAGTCGTTGCATGCCTATTCTTTTCACAAACCACATGGATCCACCAGTGTCATTGCATGTGTGATCTTTTCATTAACCACAGCTAGAGTCATTTCATGTGTGTTCTTTTCACAAAGAACATATGAATCCACAAGTGTTATTGCATGTGTTTTCTTTTCATAAACCACATGGATCCACCAGAGTCATTGAAATGTGTGTTCTTTTCATAAACCATATGGATCCACCAGTGTCATTGAATTGTGTGTTCTTTTCATTACCCACAACTAGAGTCATTGCATGTCTGTTCTTTTCACAAACCACATATGGATCCACCAGAGTCATTTCATGTGTGTTCTTTTCACAAACCACATATGGATCCACTAGTGTCATTGAAATGTGTGTCCTTTTCATTAACCACAGCTAGAGTGATTGCATGTCTGTTCTTTTCACAAACCACATGGATCCACCAGTGTCATTGCATGTGTGTTCTTTCAATAAACCACAACTAGAGTCATTGCATGTGTGTTCTTTTCATTAACCACAGCTAATCTCATTTCATGTGTGTTCTTTTCACAAACCACATATGGATCCACCAGTGTGACTGGATGTGTGTTCTTTTCATAAACCACATACGGATCCATAAAGTCATTGCATGTCTGATCTTTTCACAAACCACATATGGATACACTAGTGTCATTGCATGTATGTTCTTTTCATAAACCACATGGATCCACCAGTGTCATTGCATATGTGTTCTTTTAATAAACCACAGCTAGAGTCAATGGATGTATGTTCTCTTCATAAACCACATATGGATCTACCAGGGTCATTGAAATGTGTGTTCTTCTCATTAACCACAGCTAGAGTCATTGCATGTCTATTCTTTTGACAAACCACATGGATCCACCAGTGTCATTGCATGTGTGTTCGTTCCATAAACCATAGCTACAGTCATTGCATGTGTGTTATTTTCATTAACCATATGGATCCACCAGTGTCTTTGAAATGTGTGTTCTTTTCATTAACCGCATCTAGAGTCACTAGATGTGTGTTCTCTTCATAAACCACATATGGATCCACCAGTGTCATTGCATGTGTGTTCTTCTTACAAACCACATATGGATCCACCAGTGTCATTGAAATGTGTCTTCTTTTAATTAACCACAGCTAGAGTCATTGCATGTCTGTTCTTTTCACAAACCACATAGATCCACGAGTGCCATTGCATGTGTGTTCTTTCAATAAACCACAGCTAGAGTCATAGCATGTGTGTTCTTTTCATTAACCACAGCTATAGTCATTTCATGTGTGTTCTTTTCACAAACCACAAATGGATCCACCAGTGTCATTGAAATGTGTGTTCTTCTCATTAACCACGACTAGAGTCATTGCATGCCTATTCTTTTCACAAACCACATGGATCCACTAGTGTCATTGCATGTGTGTTCTTTCAATAAACCACAGCTAGAGTCATTGCATGTGTGTTCTTTTCATTAACCACAGCTAGAGTCATTTCATGTGTGTTCTTTTCACAAAGAACATATGAATCCACCAGTGTCATTGCATGTGTGTTTTTTCATAAACCACATGGATCCACCAGAGTCATTGAAATGTGTGTTATTTTCATAAACCATATGGATCCACCAATGTCATTGCAATGTGTGTTCTTTTCATTACCCACAGCTAGAGTCATTGCATGTCTGTTCTTTTCACAAACCACATATGGATCCACCAGAGTCATTGCATGTGTGTTCTTTTCATGAACCACAACTAGAGTCATTTCATGTGTGTTCTTTTCACAAACCACATATGAATCCACTAGTGTCATTGGAGTGTTCTTTTCATAAACCACATGGATCCACCAGAGTCATTGAAATGTGCGTTCTTTTCATAAACCATATGGATCCACCAGTGTCTCTAAATTGTGTGTTCTTTCATTAACCACAACTAGATTCATTGGATGTGTGTTCTCTTCATAAACCACATATGGATCCACCAGTGTCATTGCATGTGTGTTCTTCTCACAAACCACATATGGATCCACCAGTG
This sequence comes from Avena sativa, assembly GCA_916181665.1. NCBI lineage: Eukaryota > Viridiplantae > Streptophyta > Magnoliopsida > Poales > Poaceae > Avena > Avena sativa. The sequence goes on from OV702291.1 coordinate 356,421,984, forward strand.
ACATTGAAATGTGTCTTCTTTTAATTAACCACAACTAGAGTCATTGCATGTCTATTCTTTTCACAAACCACATGGATCCACCAGTGTCATTGCATGTGTGTTCTTTCAATAAACCACAGCTAGAGTCATTGCATGTGTGTTCTTTTCATTGACCACATCTATAGTCATTTCATGTGTGTTCTTTTCACAAACCACATATGGAACCACCAGTGTCACCGGATGTGGGTTCTTTTCATAAACCACATATGGACCCACCAGAGTCATTGCATGTTTGCTCTTTTCACAGACCACATATGGATCCACCAGTGTCATTGCATGTCTGTTGTTTTCATAAAGCACATGGATCCACCAGTGTCACTAGATGTGTGTTATTTTAATAAACCACAGCTAGAGTCACTGGATGTGTGTTCTCTTCATAAACAACATATGGATCCACCATTGTCATTGCATGTGTGTTCTTCTCACAAACCACATATGGATCCACCAGTGTGATTGAAATGTGTGTTCTTTTCATTAACCACAGCTAGAGTCATTGCATGTATGTTCTTTTCACAAACCACATGGATCCACCAGTGTCATTGCATGTGTGTTCTTTCAGTAAACCACAGCTAGAGTCATAGCATGTGTGTTCTTTTCATTAACCACAGCTATAATCCTTTCATGTGTGTTCTTTTCACAAACCACATATGGATCCACCAGTGTGATTGAAATGTGTGTTCTTTTCATTAACCACAGCTAGATTCATTACATGTATTTTCTTTTCACAAACCACATGGATCCACTAGTGTCATTGCATGTGTGTTCTTTCAATAAACCACAACTAGAGTCATTGCATGTTTGTTCTTTTCATTAACCATAGCTATAGTCATTTCATGTGTGTTCTTTTCACAAAGAACATATGAATCCACCAGTGTCATTGCATGTGTTTTTTTCAATAAACCACATGGATCCACCAGATTCATTGAAATGTGTGTTCTTTTCATAAACCATATGGATCCGCCAGTGTCATTGAAATGTGTGTCCTTTTCATTAACCACAGCTAGAGTGATTGCATGTATGTTCTTTTCACAAACCACATGGATCCACCAGTGTTAATGCATGTGTGTTCTTTCAATAAACCACAACTAGAGTCATTGCATGTGTGTTCCTTTCATTAACCACAACTTATGTCATTTCATGTGTGTTCTTTTCACAAACCACATATGGATCCAACAGTGTGACTGGATGTGTGTTCTTTTCATAAACCACATACGGATCCATAAAGTCATTGCATGTCCGAACTTTTCACAAACAACATATGGATACACTAGTGTCATTGCATGTATGTTCTTTTCATAAACCACATGGATCCACCAGTGTCATTGCATATGTGTTCTTTTAATAAACCACATCTAGAGTCACTGGATGTATGTTCTCTTCATAAACCACATATGGATCCACCAGTGTCATTGAAATGTGTGTTCTTCTCATTAACCACAGCTAGAGTCATTGCATGTCTGTTCTGTTGACAACCCACATGGATCCACCAGTGTCATTGCATGTGTGTTCTTTCCATAAACCATAGCTAGAGTCATTGTATGTGTGTTCTTTTCATTAACCATATGGATCCACCAGTGTCTTTGAACTGTGTGTTCTTTTCATTAACCACATCTAGAGTCACTGGATGTGTGTTCTCTTCATAAACCACATATGGATCCACCAGTGTCATTGCATGTGTGTTCTTCTCACAAACCACATATGGATCCACTAGTGTCATTGAAATGTGTCTTCTTTCAATTAACCACAGCTAGAGTCATTGCGTGTCTGTTCTTTTCACAAACCACATGGATCCACCAGTGTCACTTCATGTGTGTTGTTTCAATAAACCACAGCTAGAGTCGTAGCATGTGTGTTGTTTTCATTAACCACCGCTATAGTCATTTCATGTGTGTTCTTTTCACAAACCACATATGGATCCACCAGTGTCATTGAAATGTGTGTTCTTCTCATTAACCATAGCTGGAGTCATTGCATGCCTATTCTTTTCACAAACCACATGGATCCACCAATGTCATTGCATGTGTGTTCTTTCAATAAACCACAACTAGAGTCATTGCATGTGTGATCTTTTCATTAACCACAGCTAGAGTCATTTCATGTGTGTTCTTTTCACAAAGAACATATGAATCCACCAGTGTCATTGCATGTGTGTACTTTTCATAAACAACATGGATCCACCAGAGTCATTGAAATGTGTGTTCTTTTCATAAACCATATGGATGCACCCGTGTCATTGAAATGTGTGTTCTTTTCATTACCCACAGCTAGAGTCATTGCATGTCTGTTCTTTTCACAGACCATATATGGATCCACCAGAGTGATTGCATGTGTATTCTTTTCACAAACCACATATGGATCCACCAGTGTCATTGAAATGTGTGTCCTTTTCATTAACCACAGCTAGAGTGCTTGCATGTGTGTTATTTTCATTAACCATAGCTAATGTCATTTCATGTGTGTTCTTTTCACAAACCACATCTGGATCCACCAGTGTGACTGGATGTGTGTTCTTTTCATAAACCACATACGGATCCACTAGAGTCATTACATGTCTGATCTTTTCATAAACCACATATGGATCCACTAGTGTCATTGCATGTATGTTCTTTTCATAAACCACATGGATCCACTAGTGTCATTGCATATGTGTTCTTTTAATAAACCACATCTAGAGTCACTGGATGTATGTTCTCTTCATAAACCACATATGGATCCACTAGTGTCATTGCAATGTGTGTTCTTCTCATTAACCACAGCTAGAGTCATTGCATGTCTGTTGTTTTGACAACCCACATGGATCCACCAGTGTCATTGCATGTGTGTTCTTTCCATAAACCATAGCAAGAGTCATTGCATGTGTGTTCTTTTCATTAACCATATGGATCCACCAGTGTCTTTGAAATGTGTGCTCTTTTCATTAACCACATCTAGAGTCACTGGATGTGTGTTCTCTTCATAAACCACATATGGATCCACCAGTGTCATTGCATGTGTGTTCTTCTCACAAACCACATATGGATCCACCAGTGTCATTGAAATGTGTCTTCTTTTAATTAACCACAGCTAGAGTCATTGCATGTGTGTTCTTTTCACAAACCACATGGATCCACCAGTGTCACTTCATGTGTGTTCTTTCAATAAACCCCATCTAGAGTCATAGCATGTGTGTTCTTTTCATTAACCACAGCTATGGTCATTTCATGTGTGTTCTTTTCACAAACCACATATGGATCCACCAGTGTCATTGAAATGTGTGTTCTTCTCATTAACCAGATATGGATCCACCAGAGTTCATTGCATGTGTTCTCTTTTCATCAACCCCATATGGATCCTCCAGAGTCATTGAATGTCTGATCTTTTCCTAAACCAGATATGGATCCACCAGGGTCATTGCATGTCTGTTCTTTTCATAAACCACATGGATTCACCAGTGTCATTGCATGTGTGTTCTTTTAATAAACCACATCTAGAGTCACTGGATGTATGTTATCTTCATAAACCACATATGGATCCACCAGTGTCTTTGAAATGTGTGTTCTTTTCATTAACCACAGCTAGAGTCATTGCATGTCTGTTATGTTCACAAACCACATATGGATCCACCATAGTCATTACATGTGTGTTCTTTTCATTAACCACAGCTAGAGTCATTGCATGTATGTTCTTTTCACAAACCACATGGATCCACCAGTGTCATTGCATGTGTGTTCTTTCAATAAACCACAACTAGAGTCATTGCATGTGTGTTCTTTTCATTAACCACAGCTAGAGTCATTGCATGCGTGTTCTTTTCAGAAACCACATATGGATCCACCAGAGTTCATTGCATGTGTGTTCTTTTCACAAAACAGATATGGATCCACTAGAGTTCATTGCATGTTTGTTCTTTTCACAAACCATATATGGATCCACCAGTGTCATTGCTTGTGTGTTCTTTTAATAAACCCCATATGCATCCACCAGAGTCATTGGATGTCTGATCTTTTCCCAAACCACATGGATACATGTGTGTTCTTTTATAAACCACATCTAGAGTCACTGGATGTATGTTATCTTCATAAACCAAATATGGATCCACCAGTGTCATTGCATGTGTGTTCCTCTCACAAACCACATATGGATCCACCAGCGTCATTGAAATGTGTGTTCTTTTCATTAACCACGGCTAGAGTCATTGCATGACTGTTCTTTTCACAAACCACATATGGATCCACCATAGTCATTGCATGTGTGTTGTTATCACAAACCACATATGGATCCACCAGTGTCATTGCACGTGTGCTCTTCTCAGAAACCACAACTAGAGTCATTGCATGTCTGTTCTTTTCACAAAACACATGGATACACCAGTGTCATTGCATGTGTGTTCTTTCAATAATCCACAACTAGAGTCATTGCATGTGTGTTCTTTTCATTAACCACAGCTAGAGTCATTGCATGTGTGTTCTTTGCACAAACCACATATGGATCCACAAGAGTTTATTGCATGTGTGTTCTTTTCACAAACCAGATATGGATCCACCAGAGTTCATTGCATGTGTGTTCTTTTCACAAACCACATATGGATCCACCAGAGTTCATTGCATGTGTGTTGTTTTCACAAACCACATATAGATCCACCAGTGTCATTGCATGTGTGTTATTCTCATAAACCACATATGGATCCACCAGTGTCATTGCATGTGTGTTCTTTCAATAATAAGAGCTAGAGTCATTGAAATGTGTGTTATTTTCATTAACCATAGCTAGAGTCATTGCATGTCTATTCTTTTCACAAACCACATATGGATCCACCGGAGTCATTGCATGTGTTATCTTTTCACAAACCACATATGGATCCACCAGTGTCGTTGCATGTGTGTTCTTCTCACAAACCACATATGGATCCACTAGTGTGATTGAAATGTGTGTTATTTTCATTAACCACAGTTAGAGTCATTGCATGTATGTTCTTTTCACAAACCACATGGATCCACCAGTGTCATTACATGTGTGTTCTTTCAATATACTACAGCTAGAGTCATTGCATGTGTGTTCTTTTCATTCACCACAGCTAGAGTTATTTCATGTGTGTTCTTTTCACAAAGCACATATGGATCCACCAGTGTCACTAGATGTGTGTTCTTTTCATAAACCCCATATGGATCCTCCAGAGTCATTGAATGTCTGATCTTTTCCTAAACCACATATGGATCCACCAGTGTCATTGCATGTCTGTTCTTTTCATAAACCACATGGATTCACCAGTGTCATTGCATGTGTGTTCTTTTAATAAACCACATCTAGAGTCACTGGATGTATGTTATCTTCATAAACCACATATGGATCCACCAGTGTCATTGCATGTGTGTTCTTCTCACAAACCACATATGGATCCACCAGTGTCATTGAAATGTGTGTACTTTTCATTAACCACAGCTACAGTCATTGCATGACTGTTCTTTTCACAAACCACATATGGATCCACCATAGTCATTGCATGTGTGTTGTTATTACAAACCACATATGGATCCACCAGTGTCATTGCATGTGTGTTCTTCTCACAAACCATAACTAGAGTCATTGCATGTCTGTTCTTTTCACAAAACACATGGATATACTAGTGTCATTGCATGTGTGTGCTTTCAATAAACCACAGCTAGAGTGATTGCATGTGTGTTCTTTTCATTAACCGCAGCTAGAGTCATTGCATGTGTGTTCTTTTCATAAACCACATATGGATCCACCAGAGTTCATTGCATGTATGTTCTTTTCACAAACCAGATATGGGTCCACCAGAGTTCATTGCATGTGTGTTCTTTTCACAAACCACATATGGATCCACTAGTGTGATTGAAATGTGTGTTATTTTCATTAACCACAGTTAGAGTCATTGCATGTATGTTCTTTTCACAAACCACATGGATCCACCAGTGTCATTGCATGTGTGTTCTTTTAATAAACTACAGCTAGGGTCATTGCATGTGTGTTCTTTTCATTTACCACAGCTAGAGTCATTTCATGTGTGTTCTTGTCACAAACCACATATGGATCCACAAGTGTCACTAGATGTGTGTTCTTTTCATAAACCCCATATGGATCCTCCAGAGTCATTGAATGTCTGATCTTTTCCTAAACCACATATGGATCCACCAGTGTCATTGCATGTCTGTTCTTTTTATAAACCACATGGATTCACCAGTGTCATTGCATGTGTGTTCTTTTAATAAACAACATCTAGAGTCACTGGATGTATGTCATCTTCATAAACCACATATGGATCCACCAGTGTCATTGCATGTGTGTTCTTCTCACAAACCACATATGGATCCACCAGTGTCATTGAAATGTGTGTTCTTTTCATTAACCACAGCTAGAGTCATTGCATGTCTGTTATTTTCACAAACCACATATGGATCCACCATAGTCATTACATGTGTGTTCTTTTCATTAACCACAGCTAGAGTCATTGCATATATGTTCTTTTCACAAACCACATGGATCCACCAGTGTCATTGCATGTGTGTTCTTTTAATAAACCACAACTAGAGTCATTGCATGTGTGTTCTTTTCATTAACCACAGCTAGAGTCATTGCATGTGTGTTCTTTTCACAAACCACATATGGATCCACCAGAGTTCATTCCATGTGTGTTCTTTTCACAAACCAGATATGGGTCCACCAGAGTTCATTGCATGTGCGTTCTTTTCACAAACCACATATGGATCCACCAGAGTTCATTGCATGTGTGTTATTTTCACAAACCACATATAGATCCACTAGTGTCATTGCATGTGTGTTATTCTCATAAACCACATATGGATCCACCAGTGTCATTGCATGTGTGTTCTTTCAATAAACTAGAGCTAGAGTCATTGAAATGTGTGTTCTTTTCATTAACCATAGCTAGAGTCATTCATGTCTGTTCTTTTCACCAACCACATATGGATCCACTAGAGTCATTGCATGTGTATTCTTTTCACAAACCACATATGGATCCACCAGTGTCATTGCATGTGTGTTCTTCTCACAAACCACATATGGATCCACTAGTGTGATTGAAATGTGTGTTCTTTTCATTAACCACAGCTAGTCATTGCATGTATGTTCTTTTCACAAACCACATGGATCCACCAGTGTCATTGCATGTGTGTTCTTTCAATAAACCACAGCTAGAGTAATTTCATGTGTGTTCTTTTCATTAACCACAATTAGAGTCATTTCACGTGTGTTCTTTTCACAAACCACATATGGATCCACCAGTGTCACTGGATGTGTGTTCTTTTCATAAACCCCATATGGATCCACCAGTCATTGAATGTATGATCTTTTCCCAAACGACATATGGATCCACCAGTGTCATTGCATGTCTGTTCTTTTCATAAACCACATGGATCCACCAGTGTCATTGTATGTGTGTTCTTTTAATAAACCACATCTAGAGTCACTAGATGTATGTTATCTTCATAAACCACATATGGATCCACTAGTGTCATTGCATGTGTGTTCTTCTCACAAACCACATATGGATCCACCAGTGTCATTGAAATGTGTGTTATTTTCATTAACCACAACTAGAGTCATTGCATGTATGTTCTTTTCATAAACCACATGGATCTGCCAGTGTCATTGCATGTGTGTTCTTTCAATAAACCACAACTAGAGTCATTGCATGGGTATAATTTTCATTAACCACAACTAGAGTCATTTCATGTGTGTTCTTTTCAGAAACTACATATGGATCCACCAGTGTCACTGGATGCGTGTTCTTTTCATAAACCCCACATGGATCCACCAGAGTCATTGCATGTCTGATCTTTTCACAAACCACATGTGGATCCACCAATTTCATTGCATGTTTGTTCTTTTCATAAACCACATGGATCCACTAGTTTCATTGCATGTGTGTTCTTTTAATAAACCACGTCTAGAGTCAATGGATGTATGTTATCTTCATAAACCACATATGGATCCATCAGTGTCTTTGCATGTGTGTTCTTTTAATAAACCACAGCTAGAGTCTCTAGATGTGTGTTCTCTTCATTAACCACATATGGATCCACCAGTGTCATTGTGTGGGGCCCCCATATTAATCATCCGAGAAATCCCTGTTATGTATATATCCACGTTCCCATGATTACTGAGCCGTGGAACATAACCGCCAAGTATCATTACAACATCTGAGGTATACCGAATTAAAAGACTTACATAAATGCCCTTACGGCTATACCATCTTCATCAGTGAAACATCATCACGCGCAGAGCCCAATCATGCCTCAACCTACAGGCAACTGACTAGGAGAACATCCTAGCTCGCATAGCCATCAACTTCATCCTCTTCTTGATATCTGACCAAGTTAATAGCCAGGGACAATGCCAGTGAGTACTTTGAATGTACTCGCAAACCACCAAGATAAGTTAAATAAGGAAAATGCAATTCTGGCTGTGGCGAGATAGCTCTACCTAGGGTTGTTTTTGAAAATCCTAGACTATCTCTTGTAGTTATGGCATCTCCATATCTTTGTTGAAAAGATTTTGAAACATGCCTCTGTTTTGTGAATCAAGATATCCCCATATCCTTGTTGAAAACCTTTTTGAAAATAGTTTCGGAGAAAAACCCTTTTTAAGCCTCTTTGACCTCCTCTAGTTAAAACAAAACTTTAAACTGAGGTTCCCTCGGAACCTCCATACTTTCATCCATTTTTCCAAACACCACCATTTGGGTACTCCTAGCCATCACCTTTCCAATCGTCCTTGACCGTGGACGCGGCTATTCAAATAGATTATACTCTACAGAGTTTGCGCACTTTCCCCACAAGAATCAATACATCCGCCGGGATAAAACCACGACCCTCTACACACGGTATACGGGGGTTCAGATAATCAAACCTAACCTTTCGCTTGTCGACCCTATCAAAGGCTGCTTTTCCTTTTGGGTTTGTTCTCCCCTGCAACGAGTATGTGGCTCTCAGCCATAGTCCTGCCTTCCGTACACGCGTATACCCAAACCGCAGATTGGCGTATACCTTTACTTGGTGACTCCACTTCCTTCCGTACCACCTAAGTCATATCATCCGCGGGAGACCCAATTGTTGCACCGGCACTCCTGCCAAGACAGGCTCACTCTTGCCAAAGCAAGCTACAAGCTCCAGATCCGTAGATCTGTTAGCGCCTTCCTGGAATTCAAGGGATTTCTCCCAATAAGCATAGTACAAGCTGCCTCGGCTAAACAAGACAAACTACAAGCTAAGCCCCAACACCTAGGGTAATGTGGTTACACGGATAAAAATTGTTCCGGTAAAGGCGTAAAACATCCCTTCTCTTTCTCTTGTTCATTTACTCATTTCTCATCATCACCACTTCTTTAGTTAAAACATCCGCTTGGAATGATGGCTCTTACCAAGGGTTTTACAAAGCAGTTTTGAAACATTTGTGGTAGGGTAAATCCCAAAACAATTTATTCAACAAAAATCCGTGGTGTCCAACGAGGTAGGATGCTAATCATAGTAACCTCGATCTAATGGGGAGTAAATGGTAGGTACATCAGGGTGGTGCCACGAGGGACACAAAGTCATAACTTGGAGGAGCCAAGTCATTAGCGCAGTATTTATAAAACAAGACATGCAAATAAATAATGCAATTTATACAGGAGGTACAAAACATGTAATAAAAGAGTAGGACAAGTATCTGAATTCAGGAATGGTGGATTGCCTATGATCAGCGATAAGTCCCTAGACTTTCTTAGATAACCAAGAATACCCAACAAATAATAATAAGAAGTCCCCTTTTCTTCTCGTCGTCAGACAATCACACTATCACCATCATCGAGTATACATGCAAGCAGACAATACCACAATCAATACAAGACGTACAGGCATCAAACCATGCAGCAAACAAACATATGGCATACAACTTAACTTAGTAGGTTTTGGAGAAGTTGGGTATTATTAAAGGAATTACTGGATTGCCATAGAGGTGTTTTTCCCTTGGAAGGTAATTGTCAAGGCTATTTACCAAGAACTTGCATTGGGTGTCTGAGGTTTGTAGGATGCCAACGTGCAACAATGATATCCTAAGATAGGTCTTGGAAAAACAATACCAACACAAGTTGTTTCACTAGATTATCATTTACCTAGATTTAGTTATGCTTTTTATAGTGAAATAAACTCTAGTTTGAGGAAATAATTCACCAGAATTTATCTGGAGTCCCAAAAATTATTTCCTTGGGTGGTTAGATAGTGTTTGATGTACTGAACCACATAGAAGTGGAATGTTGTCAAAAGAATTACCATAATGCCCTTAATAAATCATCAAAGGCAGTTTTACAATATTTTTGTCTTTTTCACCAGATTTCTTTTACAGAAGATTTTAGTGTGATTCCAATTTTACATGGTAGGTACTGGAAGTACCTTTCTGTAGAAATTGGAATTATCCATTTTGGATAACCAGAACTACTGGAGGGATTTATCTAGTGAAAAAGGGATTCACAGAATAGTTTAATTTACTATAATTCAACTAGAGCTCAATAAAATCTGAGCTGCTGGGGTTTGTTAGTTTTTGATAATACCCAACCATGGGAGTTGGAATAGGTTAATACCTCATTTGGTTTGACCTAGAGAATTTATCCAAGGCAGATATTCTCTATTTTTGTTATTTTTGCCAAAGGGTGACCTTAGTTCACCTTGACCTGAGATAAATGCTAGATGGTAGGTCTATGGATATACTTTCAATGATCTAATTTGGAGATGTGTAGGTCACTAAGGAATTTATTTAGTGTAAAGTACACCTTGTTGTAGATTAAATGTCAACAAATAATAAAAATTATTTTTGACCAGGTGTTACCTCTTCATGTTTAATAAAACATCCGAGGACTATCAGAAATTTAGATCTAGGCATTTGGGACAGATTTACATTTTTATTTTGATTTTAAACTGGGGGGAAATAATCTGGATCTGGGCGAAAATGATAAAACAGAGGGGGTAGCGGGGCTGGTTCCGCACGGAAATGGGCCACGGGGAGGGGATTCGGCCCACCCGGCGCTGGCTCGCGCGTGAGGTGCATTTGAAGCTGCTAGGCGGGGCCCGCCGGTCAGCGACAGGGGGCGGTGAAGGGGGTATTGAGCGACGACGACCGTCGGATTAGAGGGGAGATCAACGGTTCAGCGTCGTCTCGCAGCTCTCGACGCGGCGGCAGGGCTCAAACCCTAATAGAGGGCTGCGCGGGATGGGGAGCTCACTTGGGGGCTCGGGGGAAGGTGTGGAGGCGGCAGGGCGACACGGTCGACAGCGGGGAGCTCGGGGATGGGCGGCACGGTGGGGTTTGCCTCCGGGAAGCAGCTCGCGTGATGGTGGCCGAATCTAGCTCGCGGGAGCTTCACCGGTGAGGTCGGAGGAGGCGTTCCTGGGCCAAAACACGCACAGGGTTACAGAGGAGGAAGAGGGGATCACGGTAGAGTGACATGCAGAGAGGGAAAGAGGGGGAAGAGGGAGCCTTGCTCGGTTTTTGAGAGAGGCCGAGGCTTCTTCTTCTTCTCTCGGGCAGTACAGAGTAAGGGGAAGGGGGAGCTCTGGAGAGGTAAGTAGAGGGGATGGGAGTGAAATGAGCCAGGGGAGGAGGGCTGGGGTGGTCTGTGGCTTATAAACCGAAGAGGAATGGTGTAGGATGGACCATGTCCAAGGAAGGCAAGGGCAACTCCATGGGCATGCTAGTGGCTGCCAGGGGCGGTGGAGAGGGGAGTGGTGGGGCTGTGGGTCGAGCCCTGGGTGGAAAGGAGGGTGGTAGCTGCTGCAGTTCTTAATTGCAAGATATTTTGTCAAGGTGGGCCATCTCTCTCTCTCACTTTATCAAGAGCTAAGTAGGCAAGGGTAGGGAAGTTGCTGCAGGGGTACACAACCAGGAGATGGTGATGTTGCTGGGGAGATGTGTTGGTGAGCTTGGGTGATGATTTAGCTTGGGTTTAGATGGTTTTGCAAATTTTGATCAAAAGATGGCTTGTGAAGGAGTTCTCTAATTTATATTGGAAAAAGTGGGGTATATGGTACCGGTAGATGGATATGGTCAAGGTACATATCCTTGAATTATTTGGGAATTAAATGATGAAGTTTGATCCACTTATATTCATTTATTCAAAAACTGCAGAAGTAGTTCATAGAATCTCATTTGGTATTTTTACATTGGACAAGGTTGGTTTTTCGTGTGAGATGGTCCCAAATGTGAATATACACTTAGGGGAATTTTCCCAAGATTTATTGGAAGATAAAAGTATTTAAAACATTTATTATTCCAATTCAGCCATTTAAGAAAATGGGCAAAAAGAAATAATAAAGCTCTTCAAAAATATTTATTTTTGAAGTGGGCAGATGGGGTATGATATGTGGACCTCAATTGAGCCAAAAGTTGGGGAAGTGTTTTGGCAAAAACCAAACTTTCCTTTATGGAAGAAGTTTTGGAGATTTTGTCTATTAAAGGGATTAAATAGATTTGGGGCCATAATAATTATGGATAATATTTGCTAAATCTTGATGATCAAGGTAGATAATGTAGACAAGGTGTAGCAAGCATTTTCCACCTTGGGAAATGGAAATCCAACTTGAATTAGATGGAAAACGAGTTGTGGATCTAGGGTGATGTTATTTTTATACCACCAAAAGCTTGTTGGATCTTGGAGCTCAAAGCTCACCTTGATGAAAGGGATGCATGGATAGTTATAACAAGTCATATATAGGATCATGGCAGAAGGATTTTGGATTGGTTACATTTTAGGTGGTCTGGAAGTGATGGCAAACTTTGTTGAAAATAAGGCTACCATACCAGAAGAGTCACGATGCCTTATAAATCATGTGGGTTTAAGTAGCACAAACATCCACTTGGAACAAGTGAAGTAGATTCTGATAGTCTTATATGAGTAGAGCACAACCATGCAAATAGTTGGTCCATAGAAGGTTGGATGATGGTGTGAGCTTCTGTCTAAGTAGTCATGATTACTAGATTTGCAGGAAAAGTTATTTTCTTGCCTGCAAAACCATCAAGAACAAGTGGGTTGGAGGATGATCTCACCAAGGGCAAGAGTCGGCCTTGGTAGTCCTTAGTATGGTTAACAAGATGGTTCAGGTGCATTTCCAAAATGCACATGGTTTGAGAAAGGGGGGCATTCAAAAAGGTGATGTTGAAAAAAATTCCAGACTTAATCAAATTTGGCAGTTTTGAGGATTTTTGACTAGAATGTGGGTGGTGATGATTTTAATGGGTTGCAAGGTACCAAAGCATCATAAAGTGGATGATGTTGAAGAGTATATTGAGTAGAAAGGATCCTTTCTCAATACTGGTCTTCATTGACTTAGAAGCTTCTAGAATTAGATCACTTCAGAGTTGATCTGGTTAAGGGTTTTAGATGATCACCTAGTATCTAGAGATTAGATCCAGATTGTATTCTTGCTTAGGGTTTGGTGATTTTAAAGTATCTTGATCCTAGTGGATGAACTCCTAGATTAGCTCATACTACTTCTAAGCAATCAAGTCAGACAGCAGATCAAGGCAACTCATCTTATAAACTAAGCAAACCTACTACTAGGGTTACCATCAAGCCTAGCTTGAGGTGAGTATGGGTATTTCGAAGTGTTGGATTTGAATAAGGTGAGAGTCCTTGGTATTCCTACCAAGAGTATAATTCAAAAGCTTAACAAAGGTGTTTTGGGAAACCTAGAGAGGAGAGTAGTTGGAGGTGATGACCCACAACTATAGGGGGTGTATCACAGTACTTTCGAGGGAAGTGAAACCCAAATTATTGATTCGACACAAGGGGATCCAAAGAATATTTATAAGCCTTAACAACTGTGTTGTCAATTCAGCTGCACCAACAAACAATCTTGCTCACAGCAGTTTATCAGTAGCAACAGTTTTGTAGTAGGAATAGTAAAGTAGTAGCAGTAGTAAAGTAAAGACAGTAGTAACAATAGCAGTAAACAGTACGATTCGAGTGCGGTAGGCATAGGGATGGATGGACGGGCGTTGCTTGGACAAGACAATTCACATAGCAATCAAAACATAGGGCAATTGCAGATAAATAAGATAAAGCATCCAAGTACTAGATAATCCTAGGCATGTGTTCCATATATAGTCATATGTGCTCGCAATGAGAACTTGCACAACATCTTTTGTCCTGCCAGCCCGTTTGCAGCGCGGCCTCAAGGGAACTACTGGCAATTAAGGTGCTCCTTTTAATAGAGCACCGGAGCAAAGCATTAACACTCCATAAACACATGTGATTCTCACATCAAAGCCATTCCCTCTGGTTATCTCGATTTCTGTCACTTCGGGGCCATTGGTTCTGGACAACAACGTTTGTATACAACTTGCAGATAAGACCATAAACAATACTATCATAATGAATCAATAACATGTTCAGATCTGAAATCATGGCACTCGGGCTCTAGTGACAAGCATTAAGCATAACAAGTTGCAACAAAGTCATAAAGTACTAATAAAAGATACTAGGCACGATGCCCTAACAATATGATGTCATTACATGAACGATCTCATCCAATCCCTACCATCCCCATAGCCTACAGCGGGGGATTACTCACTCATAGATGGGGGAAACATGGATGGTCGATGGAGAAGCGATGGTGATGATGATGGCGATGATCTCCTCCAATTCCCCGTCCCGACATGGTGCCAGAACGGAGTTTCTGGTGCTGTTTCGTGAATCTGGTGGTGGCGGCGGAGCGGAACTCCTTATGGAAAAACATCGAACCCCCCTTAGTTTTTAGGTCAGAAGGCAACTTATAGGCGAAGAGGGAGACCGAGGGGGAGTCTGGGGCAGCCAGACCACCCCCTGGCGCGGCCTCGGCTTGCCCGCGTGGCCAGGTGGTGTGTCCTGGGCCTAGCCCCCCTCCGTCTCGTATTCTGGCTCCTGGAGTCTTCTGGTGAAATAGGATTTTCGGCATATTTTCCGGGATTTTTCCTGATAGTTGATTTTCTGCACAAAAAGTAGACACCAGGGAAATTCTGCTGAAAACAGCGTCAGTCCGCGTTAGTTGCATCCAAATCACACAAGTTTAGAGGAGAAACAATAGCAAAAGTGTTCAGGAAAGTAGATATGTTTTGGACGTATCAACTCCCCCCAAGCTTAGCTTATTGCTTGTCCTCAAGCAATTCAGTTGAAAACTGAGTGCGATAAAAGAACTTTCACGAACACATTTGCTTCATATGATGTATATATTCTCAGCATGTGATCAACTACTTAGGCAATTCATAATAAAGAGTACACAACTAAGTTTACTTAATAGGCATTGCAAGCTATGAAGAGATTCCAACTCAAAAATAATAAGTAGCATAAAGCATAAACATAAGCAACATTACAATGCTCATAACAAGGTATGATAGAGTGGTATCTCGCTTGCCTTCGGTTATGAATGCCAAGGCACCTCTGAAATCCAAGTGAAGACTAGAAGTAAAGATGTCAAAGATACAAGCATCAAAGTCATAACACAAATAATCAAGTAATGAGACAAGCACAAAGAATGACAACTATGCTCTCAAGAAGGTGCTCAAGGAATATATGGAGACTCAACAAGTAAAAGAAAAAGGTTTTGAATAGTTTGAAAAGCTTCCAAATGCTGAAAGTATGGTACTCATTAGCTTTGAGCTCTCATTGCCCCTGTCATAAGCATCTTTAATGTGGTTAAGGTGAAAGTGAGGTTCAATCTGAGTTATATGCTTGACAGACTATAAACTGAAAATGCCATGTCCCTTGAGTACGAGGGTCGCTCCTCATGCTACTCAACTTTAGTTACCGATAAGTTCTTGTCATCGTAAATATGTGCGTATCATAGAGAACCACCAATGGGGTACCCCTTGCCCGATGATACGGAAGAATCCCCATATCAAAATGACAAGGCAAGCAGACAATGAGTATCTCAGCAATCTTCTTATTTACCATGGGAAAATAGTGCTTTTTTCTCTCTTTCCTCTTTTCATAAATCTCTCTCTTTTTTTTCTTTTTCTCAATAGCTATCTCTCTTTTTTTATAAGAAGAATGCTTCATAGATATCATTATGGTTACGCTGCAGGTTTCCACCATGTCAGCATGGATTAGACTAGTGGCCCAGACGTTTCTCTAACACACATACATAACTCCATGGACTTACAAGCTCCCCTTTTATTTCACACCGACGACATCCGCAAAAAAAGAGCATGGTATCAACTGGGTATATATTTACAAGTGTTGAAAGCGTTCCCCGTGACAACACGGTTCTGCTAATCCCTAGCCTATAATTTGCAAGCATATAACTTTCATGGACAGTCACAATGGTTCAGGTTTATTAAGTGCAGAAAATAAAGTGTGCCATCAAGTTCGTGAGAGCTTTACTAACTAACTTTCTCATAACAAGCAAACATTTTATTCAGAAGAAAACAAGGCATATTGAATATGCACAGAAATAGCAAATGATGCTAATAGGGTAGGTCTGGTGGACACTTTGGCAATATTTGGTTTAAGGGAGTTGGAAACATGAGTAAAATACTCAGTGGAAGTGAAGGCTAGCAATAGTAAGGGAGCGACAAACGAGAGAGAAATAGGTGTCATAATCATGCTTGCAACAAAACATGACTAAATATGGCATGAAAGTGATTCAAGATCCTCAAGGCAAAATAATTCATCGAGGCTTAACTGATTATTTCAGTCATATGCATGCGTGAGCATGTGCCAAGTCAATTCAAATGACACATTCAGAGGAGGATACCACGGTGTCATACCAAATTAGGAATAGAGTAATGCAAGCAAACATTCATAAGACATGCTACAAACTATTAGCAAGCTGGAACTAATCATACGAAAGCAAGAACTACTAAGCATCCAAAGATAACATACACCCTACACGAACAGACAAAGCATGCCCACAATGATGAGTATATGTACAAAAATGAAAACAAATAGAGTTCGTTACCAGCCTCTTACCACGCCTCAAGTTGTCATTAATCCTCATTATTGCTCTTCACTTGTGTGGCTTGAATAATAATATGAAACCAATATCCACTGAGGACTGCTGAACCCTGTAGCAAACTCACAAAACCAAAGAAGAATGACAAATATTTTTGTTGTTTTCAATTTTTAAAACAAGAACCAAAAGGAAAAACAAGCAAAGCAAAATCTTTTTGGGTTTTTCGAATAGTTCAAACAAAGCAAAAAGGGAAAAACAAACCAAGGCGAAAAGAAGAAGAAGCAAACCAAAGAGAAACAACAGAAATATTTTTGGTCTTTTTGTGTTTTTAGAAAGCAAAAGCAAAGAAAGAACAAAAACTAAAAAGAAAAAAAACATGAATATACAGAGTACAGACGCAACATGATATGGAGATGAGTGCGGTGTCGGCATACCTCCCCCAATCTTAGGATTTTGGCCTAAGTGGGTATCAACCCCAAGCCGGCCAGGATGATGTGTCACCGTAGTATGACGAGCAGGTACCCTCGTCCTGGTGCGAGCTCGAGTACGTCCCTCCATAGTGAGCGGAGTGATCGTAGGAGGGTACATCCTCCTGGTGCTGCTCATGGAAGCCCAGTAAGCGAAGCTGCTCGTCCACCTCCTTCTTGGGGCGCGACCACCGTCTCCTGTGAACACTAAACAAAGAAGACTGCAGCAAAGGGATCTCCCTCTTATCCCCGTCAGTAAACATCATCCTATATACTAGACTATCCAAATCAGACGTAGCAGTGACAAAGTGATGAGTTTTCATAGCAACAAGCTCAAGCCTCTATGGTGCCAGTACAGTATCATTGGGGTCCACTAAAAGACCTAATGCATTGACCATACGAAGGCAATGATGCCCCCATAGATAGGCCCCCTAGCAGCTAGGCGGCGAGCAATAAGCGAGCCAAGATTGTACCAAGTATCATTGTTGAGCGTAGCCACAAGGAAATCTAAATGATAGTTGGAGATATTACTTGTGTTCTCCCTACCAAGTACGCTAGTAGCAAGATAATATGCAAAGTATCTAAGAGCTGGGAGTTGGATAATTCTTATCTTTCCGCGCTACGCCACGCAGTCATCATCATTGGTCACCTCTTGGTAAAGCTCCAGCAAATTAGCGGGCCGCCCTTGAATTTTCTTCACGGTCCCTGTCATGCTTACACCTACAATACTGCAAAATCTCTCCAATGGCATGGTAAAGGGCAGATTATAAATTTTGAAAGAGACAGTTGACTGATAGGACGTGTTAGTAAACGTGAAGCTCTCAACAAAGGTTTTAGTGAGCATAGCGTATTTCTCACTCTCATCTTGCATATATGAGGTCAAACCAACCCTCGCAATCAGTAGCAAGAAATCATCAAGAATCCCTGCAGCTTGTAAGAAAGTAAAACAACAAAAAGTAGATGGGTGAGCATCCCCATCATCCCTTTCATTACCAATACGAGTTGCAACGAGATCTTCATTGTATGATGGCCTAAACCGAGAGGCTGATCTTGAGGGCCTCGACCTCCTAGGTTTATCACTCTCAAATATCTCTCCAAAGGTATGGTTGTTCATGCTTGGTATTCTGAAATTTAAACACTACAAGTGGTTGCGAAGTAAATATAATGAAGGATTCTACTCATAGGGACTAGTAAGAGGCCTAAACATGCATCAAACGTATATCTCTAAGCATCAAACAAGCTTACAAGGTCTCATAACCTGTCACCTATGGCAGAAAAATACTCAAGATATGATCCACTAAACACAAATCTACTTGGATAAGGGGAGGAGTCACATACCAGAGAACAAGTGCTCCAAATTTCAGCAACCTAGATGGGCTGAGCAAGGGATCGAAAAAATCGAAAGCAAGCACAGCAAGAACACGATTTTGAGCAATGAACTGGAGCTTACTCGGGAGAGAGAAGAAAGTGGCAGGTGAGAGAGTTAGTGGAGGGCCAGGGGTGGCCCACACCATGGCATGGCGCCACCCAGGGCAGGCCGCGCCACCAGGTGGTGAGCCTGCCTGGTGGGTCCCCCTAGCACCTCCCAGGCACTCCACTGCCCCTTTTTTCACGTAAAAATTTAATATGAATTTTCTAGAATTTTTCGAGACACTTTATTTTTTGGCAATTTTCAGGCATAGAAGAATGATTTTCTGATAGGCAGTGATTTTTTTTTGAAATGATGCAATGACAAAACAAGGCTAGAAATACAGGAGTTCTAAGACACTCTAACATGTAAGCAACTAACAACAAAAAGGAAAACTAAACGAAAACAAAGAACTAAAATGGATAGAATAAAAGTAAACGGAGATAATCATGGTGAAAACATTGTTTTGTTCAATGAAATCCTTTTGTTAACAAGGTTGATCAGGTCTTGTTACCAAAATAATTTTATATGAAACAAAACTTTGTATTCCACTAGTGATTATGTTACCTCAACCTTGATAGCAATGGTCCCAATCATAATAGTTTCAAATTTTTCTCTTGTTATGGGACAATATATTTCTCCAACTTCAATGCCCTCAACATGTTGAATTGAATTCAAACCATAAGTCCTTCCAATCTTCTTGGGGAAATAGACAGTATGTTCCTTGTCATTAACATTTAAAGTCACCTTTCCTTGATTACAATTAATAACAGCTCCTGCAGTATTAAGAAAAGGTCTCCCAAGAATAATAGACATAGTATCACCTTCAGGCATTTCAAGCACAACAAAATCAGTTAATATCAAGCAATTATGAGCCACTTAAACAGGTACATCCTCACATATACCAACAGGAATAGTGGTAGATTTATCAGCCATTTGCAAAGATATATCAGTTGGTATCAGTTTTTCCAGTTGAAGCCTCTTATAGAGAGAGAAAGGCATAACACTAACTCCAACTCCCAAATCACACAAAGCAGTTCTAACATAACTATTCTTAATAGAGCAAGGGATGGTTGGAATCCCTGGGTCTCCAAGTTTCTTAGGAACCTTACCATTAAAGGAATAATTAGCAAGCAAAGTAGAAATTTCTTCATTAGGGATCTTCCTTTTATTCGAGACAATATCCTTCATATACTTTGAGTAAGGAGGCCATTTAATAGCATCAATCAAAGGAATTTGCAAGAATAAAGGTTTCATCCACTCACAAAACTTATTATAGTGTTCATCTTCCTTTGACTTGTGTTTCTTATCAGGGAAAGGCATAGGTTTTTAGACCCAAGGCTCTCTTTCACTACCATGTTTCTTAGCAACAAAATCTTCCTTAGTGTATTTAGTATTCTTAGTGTGCTTTTCAAGTTTTTCTTCAACTTTTTCTTCATTAGGAGCTTCATTTTCTTCATTACCACTTTTAGTTTCAGCATCAGAGACAGATATACTATTAGGATCTTTAGCAGGTTCTGAGGGTTCTACAATAGTTTTATGTTTATTTTTTCTTTTCTTACGAGTGGAGCCAGTATTTTCAGCTTGTTGATAATCCTGCTCAATTCTTTTAGGATGTCCCTCAGGATATAGAGGATCTTGGGTAGCAGCACCACTTCTAGTTCTAATTTCATAAGCATGTTTTTCTTTAGCAATGTTAATTAGCAAGTCTTTTTGCACTTTAATGAGTTGATCTATTTGAGTTTGAACCATTTGAAAGTGTTTGACAATCATTTTAACATCATTAGAGGTTCTTTCAACAATATCTTTTAACTCAACAATAGATCTAGTGTTTTCCATTAGATGACTTTGAACCCTTTATTAAAATTATCTTGCTTAACAATGAAGATATCGAATTCTTCTAAGCATTGATCAGGAGGTTTAGAGTAAGGGATATCACCTTCATCAAAGTGTTGGAGAGAGTGTACCTCAATAGTGGGTGAGTAGGGAATAGGCTTACATAATTCTTCTATAGGAGGTAAATTCTTGACATCTGCAGCTTTAATTCCCTTCTCCTTAAGACATTTCTTAGCTTCCTTCATCACTTCATCATTTAATTCAATAACTCCCCTCTTCTTTGATGTTGGAATAGGCACCGGAATAGTAGGTTCAGGTACAATTACTTCAGGTATAGCTTGTTTAGGAGGAGTCCAATCTTCATATTTCTTATTTATTTTAGCCATTAACTCCTCAGCTTCCTTAGGAGTCTTATTCCTAAAAACACAATCAACACAACTATCTAGGTATGTCCTAGATTATTCGGTTAGTCCATTATAAAATATATCAAGAAGCTCATTCTTAGGTAATGGACTTCCAGCTTGTGCATGAATCAAAGCACAAAACCTTACCCAAGATTCGGGCAATACCTCTTTTTCTCCCTGTTTAAAATCAAAAAGTTCCTGCAAAATAGCATGTCTAGCACTTGGAGGAAAATATTTCTGCAGGAAGGTACTAATCAAGCAATCAGGGCTATCAATAGATCCAGGAGGTAAATTACTAAACCAAGTTTTAGCTTCTCCTTTTAGTGAAAAGGGGAAACTCTTAGCAACAAAGTAAGTACGCATCTTAATATCATCAGAAAACAAGCCACTCATGGTACAAAGTTCATTCATATGTGCTACCGCACTTTCATTCGTAGTCCCACAAAAAAGGTTATTTCTCAACAATAGCTATGTAAGATAGATCGAGAGAGAAATCATAATCTTTATCTATAATTTTTATGGGTGAGGCAGCAAACCTAGCAATAGGAGATAATTTGGGTCTAATAGTACGCCTCTCAAGGAGACTCTTAGCAGCGCTCCTATCATGGGTGTTTTTACATTCTTTGATAAATTCATCGGTCATCTCAACATAACCATCTTCAATATCATAACTCTCACTAGACTCAGGTCAACTAACAGCTGTAGTAGTGTCTTCATTAGGAGTTTTAGTATTTCCAGCTATAGTTCTAGCAATCGTAGCATCTAGGAAAGGACCTAATGAATCACTCTTATCAAGCACAGTAGAAGCAGCATCATAAGCATTAGAAGTTTCAGATACAACAGTAGTAGCAGTGTGTGTAGCATGTGTATGTGGTGGTGTAACGAGCTTACTCATAACAGATGGTGAATCAAGAGCAATAGAGGTGTTCAGAACCGTACCTCTTCTTGTAGTGGATGGTAAAATATGAACCTTGCCATCACGAGACTTACCCATGATGGATAGATAGCAGCGAACAATAGAGAATCCAAGTGAACTTGATAAATAAAGCTATGCTCCCCGGCAATGGCGCCAGAAAATAGTCTTGATGACCCACAAGTATAGGGGGTGTATCGCAGTATTTTCGAGGGAAGTGAAACCCAATTTATTGATTCGACACAAGGGGAGCCAAAGAATATCTGTAAGCCTTAACAACTGAGTTGTCAATTCAGCTGCACCTAGAAACAATCTTGCTCACAACAGTTTATTAGTAGCAACAGTTTTGTATTAGGAATAGTAAAGTTGCAGCAGTAATAGAGTAAAGACAGTAGTAACAATAACAGTAAATAGTAGGATTCGAGTGCGGTAGGCATAGGGATGGATGGACGGGCGTTGCATGGACAAGACAATTCACATAGCAATCATAACATAGGGCAATTGTAGATAAATAAGATAAAGCATTCAAGTACTAGATAATCCTAGGCATGTGTTCCATATATAGTCATACGTGCTCGCAATGAGAACTTGCACAACATCTTTTGTCCTGCCAACCTATTTGCAGCGGGGCCACAAGGGATCTACTGGCAATTAAGGTGCTCCTTTTAATAGTGCACCGGAGTAAAGCATTAACACTCCATGAACACATGTGATCCTCACATCAAAGCCATTCCCTCTGGTTATCCCGATTTCTGTCACTTTGGGGCCATTGGTTCTAGACAACAACGTGTGTAAACAACTTCTAGATATAACCGTAAACAATACTATCATAATGAATCAATAACATGTTCAGATCTGAAATCATGGCACTCGGGACCTAGTGACAAGCATTAAGCATAACAAGTCGCAACAAAGTCATAAAGTACTAATAAAAGACACTAGGCACCATGCCCTAAAAATCTGATGCCATTACTTGAACGATCTCATCCAATCCCTACCATCCCCATAGCCTACAGTGGGGGATTACTCACTCATAGATGGGGAAACATGGATGGTCGATGGAGAAGCGATGGTGATGATGATGGTGATGATCTCCTCCAATTCCCCGTCCCGGCAGGGTGCCAAAACAGAGTTTCTGGTGCTGTTTCGTGGAATCTGGTGGTGGCGGCGGAGCGGAACTCCTTCTGGAAAAACGTCGAACCCCCCTTAGTTTTTAGGTCAGAAGGCAACTTATAGGCGAAGAGGGAGACCGAGCGGGAGTCTGGGGCGGTCAGACCACCCACTGGCATGGCCTGGGCTTGCCCGCGTGGCCAGGTGGTGTGGCCTGGGCCCAGCCCGCCCCCGTCTCGTATTCTGGCTCTAGGAGTCTTCTGGTGAAATAGGATTTTCGGCATATTTTCCGGGATTTTTCCTGATAGTTGATTTTGTGCACAAAAAGTAGACACCAGGGAAATACTGCTGAAAACAGCGTCAGTCCGTGTTAGTTGCATCCAAATCACACAAGTTTAGAGGAGAAACAATAGCAAAAGTGTTCAGGAAAGTAGATACGTTTTGGACGTATCAGGAGGTTCTGTCTTGAAAACATAAGGAGATAGTATTCTATAGCTCTCCATAGTTTGATCAATAGGGGCTACTAAAATAGTTGGTTTGCAGAGGCTTCTTGGCTCAGGTTTTGAAATGCCAGAACATTTGAGAATATGGAAATTAAAGCAAGACAGTTTTGGGAAGTAGCTTTTGTCAACTGGTGTTGAGGTAAGGAGTATATCTTCTAATACACAATCATAATCATAAACATAGTCAAACAACAGGCAAACACTTCATCACTAAACAAGAAAAAGTATTTGTTCCCCATGATTTTTGCATTCTGGACAACTAATCAGGGTTGCTGAAATTAGGATGTTACACATTGCATGTGTGTTCTTCTCACAAACCACATATGGATCCACCAGTGTTATTGAAATTTGTGTTATTTTCATTAACCACAGCTAGAGTCATTGCATGTCTATTCTTTTCACAAACCACATATGGATCCACCATAGTCATTGCATGTGTGTTCTTTTCCCAAACCACATATGGATCCACCAGTGTCATTGCATGTGTGTTCTTGTCACAAACCATAGCTAGAGTCATTGCATGTCTATTCTTTTCACAAACCACATGGATACACCAGTGTCATTGCATGTGTGTTCTTTCAATAAACCACAGCTAGATTCATTGCATGTGTGTTCTTTTCTTTAACCATAGCTAGAGTCATTTCATGTGTGTTCTTTTCACAAACCACATATGGATCCACCATAGTTCATTGCATGTGTGTTCTTTTCACAAACCACATATGGATCCACCAGAGTTCATTGCATGTGTGTTCTTTTCACAAACCACATATGGATCCACTAGAGTTCATTGCATGTGTGTTCTTTTCACCAACCACAAATGGATCCACCAGTGTAATTGCATGTGTTTTCTTTTCATAAACTACATATGGACCCACTAGTGTCATTGCATATGTCTTCTTTCAATAAACCACAGCTAGAGTCATTGAAATGTGTGTTCTTTTCATTAACCACAGCTAGAGTCATTGCATGTCTATTCTTTTCACAAACCACATATGGATCCACCAGAGTCATTGCATGTGTGTTCTTTTCACCAACCACATATGGATCCACCAGTTTCATTGCATGTGTGTTCTTCTCATAAACCACATATGTCCCCTAGTATCATTGCATGCATGTTCTTTTAATAAACCACAACTAGAGTCATTGCATGTGTGTTCTTTTCACAAACCACATATGGATCCACCAGTGTCATTGAAATGTGTGTTCTTTTCATTAACCATATCTAGAGTCATTTCATGTCTATTCTTTTCACAAACCACATACGGATCCACCAGAGTCACTGCATGTGTGTTCTTTTCACAAACCACATATGGATCCACTAGTGTCATTGAAATGTGTGTTCTTTTCATTAAGCACAACTAGAGTCATTGCATGTCTATTCTTTTCACAAACCACATATGGATCCACCAGAGTCATTGCATGTGTGTTCTTCTCACAAACCACATATGGATCCACCAGTGTCATTGAAATGTGGGTTCTTTTCATTAACAAAAGCTAGAGTGATTGCATGCCTATTCTTTTCATAAACCACATATGGACCCAGCAGAGTCATTGCATGTGTGTTCTTTTCACAAACCACATATGGATCCACCTGTGTCATTGCATGTGTGTTCTTCTCATAAACCACATATGGATCCCCTAGTTTCATTGCATGTGTGTTCTTGTAATAAACCACAGCTAGAGTCATTGGATGTGTGTTCTTTTCATAAACCACATATGGATCCACCAGTGTCATTGCATGTGTGTTCTTTTCACAAACCCCATATGGATCCACCAGTATCACTGAAATGTGTGTTCTTTCATTAACCACAGCTAGAGTCATTGCATGTCTGTTCTTTTCACAAATGGCATGGATCCACCAGTGTCATTTCCTGTGTGTTCTTTCAATAAACCACAGCTAGAGTCATTGCATGTGTGTTCTTTTCATTAACCATAGATAGAGTCATTTCATGTGTGTTCTTTTCACAAATCACATATGGATCCACCAGTGTCATTGAAATGTGTGTTCTTTTAATTAACCACATATGGATCCACTAGTGTCATTGAAATGTGTGTTCTTTTCATTAACCACAGCTAGAGTGATTGCATGCCTATTCTTTTCATAAACCACATATGGACCCACCAGAGTCATTGCATGTGTGCTATTTTCACAAACCACATATGGATCCACCAGTATCATTGAAATGTGTGTTCTTTCGTTAACCACAGCTAGAGTCATTGTATGTCTGTTCTTTTCACAAATAACACGGATCCACCAGTGTCATTACATGTGTGTTCTTTCAATAAACCACAGCTAGAGTCATTGCATGTGTGTTCTTTTCATTAACCACAGCTAGAGTCCTTTCATGTGTGTTCTTTTCACAAAGCACATATGGATCCACCAGTGTCATTGAAATGTGTGTTCTTTTCATTAACCACATATGGATCCACCAGAGTCATTTCATGTCTAATCTTTTCACAAACCACATATGGATCCACCATAGTTCATTGCATGTGTGTTCTTTTCACAAACCACATATGGATCCACCAGAGTTCATTGCATGTGTGTTCTTTTCGCAAACCACATATGGATCCACCAGAGTTGATTGCATGTGTGTTCTTTTCACCAACCACAAATGGATCCACCAGTGTAATTGCATGTGTTTTCTTTTCATAAACTACATATGGGCCCACAGTGTCATTGCATATGTCTTCTTTCAATAAACAATAGCTAGAGTCATTGCAATGTGTGTTCGTTTCATTAACCACAGCTAGAGTCATTGCATGTCTATTCTTTTCACAAACCACATATGGATCCACCAGAGTCATTACATGTGTGTTCTTTTCACAAACCACATATGGATCCACCAGTTTCATTGCATGTGTGTTCTTCTCATAAACCACATATGTCCCCTAGTATCATTGCATGCGTGTTCATTTAATAAACCACAACTAGAGTCATTGCATGTGTGTTCTTTTCACAAACCACATATGGATCCACCAGTGTCATTGAAATGTGTGTTCTTTTCATTAACCATAGCTAGAGTCATTTCATGTCTGTTCTTTTCACAAACCATATATGGATCCACCAGAGTCACTGCATGTGTGTTCTTTTCACAAACCACATATGGATCCACTAGTGTCATTGAAATGTGTGTTCTTTTCATTAAGCACAGCTAGAGTCATTGCATGTCTGTTCTTTTCACAAACCACATATGGATCCACCAGAGTCATTGCATGTGTGTTCTTCTCACAAACCACATATGGATCCACTAGTGTCATTGAAATGTGTGTTCTTTTCATTAACCACAACTAGAGTGAATGCATGCCTATTATTTTCATAAACCACATATGGACCCAACAGAGTCATTGCATGTGTGTTCTTTTCACAAACCACATATGGATCCACCTGTGTCATTGCATGTCTGTTCTTCTCATAAACCACATATGGATCCCCTAGTTTCATTGCATGTGTGTTCTTGTAATAAACCACATCTAGAGTCATTGGATGTGTGTTCTTTTCATAAACCACATATGGATCCACCAGTGTCATTGCATGTGTGTTCTTTTCACAAACCACATACGGATCCACCAGTATCACTGAAATGTGTGTTCTTTCATTAACCACAGCTAGAATCATTGCATGTCTGTTCTTTTCACAAATGACATGGATCCACCATTGTCATTTCATGTGTGTTCTTTCAATAAACCACAACTAGAGTCATTGCATGTGTGTTCTTTTCATTAACCACAACTAGAGTCATTTCATGTGTGTTCTTTTCACAAAGCACATACGGATCTACTAGTGTCATTGAAATGTGTGTTCTTTTCATTAACCACATATGGATCCACCAGTGTCATTGAAATGTGTGTTCTTTTCATTAACCACAGCTAGAGTGATTACATGCCTATTCTTTTCATAAACCACATATGGACCCAGCAGAGTCATTGCATGTGTGTTCTTTTCACAAACCACATATGGATCCACCTGTGTCATTGCATGTGTGTTCTTCTCATAAACCACATGTGGATCCCCTAGTTTCATTGCATGTGTGTTCTTTTAATAAACCACAGCTAGAGTCATTGGATGTGTGTTCTTTTCATAAACCACATATGGATCCACCAGTGTCATTGCATGCGTGTTCTTTTCACAAACCACATATGGATCCACCAGTATCATTGAAATGTGTGTTCTTTCATTAACCACAGCTATAGTCATTGCATGTCTGTTCTTTTCACAAATGACATGGATACACCAGTGTCATTTCATGTGTGTTCTTTCAATAAACCACAGCTAGATTCATTGCATGTGTGTTCTTTTCATTAACCACAACTAGAGTCATTTCATGTGTGTTCTTTTCACAAAGCACATATGGATCCACCAGTGTCATTGAAATGTGTGTTCTTTTCATTAACCACATATGGATCCACCAGAGTCATTTCATGTCTAATATTTTCACAAAACCACATATGGATCCACCAGTGTCATTGAAATGTGTGTTTTTTCAGTAACCAGAGCTAGAGTCATTGCTTGTCTGTTCTTTTCCGAAACCACATATGGATCCACCAGAGTCATTCCATGTCTGTTCTTCTCACAAACCACATAAGGATCCACCAGTCTCATTGAAATGTGTATTCTTTTCATTAACCACATCTAGAGTCATTGCATGTCTGTTCTTTTCACAAACCACATATGGATCCACCAGAGTTATTGCATGTGTGTTCCTTCCACAAACCACATATGGATCCACCCGTGTCATTGCATGTGTGTTCTTCTCACAAACCACAGCTAGAGTCATTGATTGTCTATTCTTTTCACAAACCACATGGATACACCAGCGTCATTGCATGTGTGTTCTTTCAATAAACCACAGCTAGAGTCATTGCATGTGTGTTCTTTTCAATAACCACAACCAGTGTCATTGCGTCTGTGTTCTTTTCACAAACCACATATGGATCCACCAGAGTTCATTGCATGTGTGTTCTTTTCACAAACCACCTATGGATCCACCAATGCCATTGCATGTGTGTTCTTCTCATAAACCACATTTGGATCCACCAGTGTCATTGCATGTGTGTTATTTCAATAAACCATAGCTAAAGTCATTGAAATGTGTGTTCTTTTCTGAACCACAGCTAAAGTCATTGCATGTGTGTTCTTTTCACAAACCACATATGGATCCACCAGAGTCATTGCATGTGTGTTCTTTTCACAAACCACATATGGATCCACCAGTGTCATTGCATGTGTGTTCTTCTCATAAACCACATATGGATCCCCTAGTGTCATTACATGTGTGTTCTTTTAATAAACCACAGCTAGAGTCACTGGATGTGTGTTCTTTTGATAAACCACATATGGATCCACTAGTGTCACTGAAATGTGTGTTCTTTTCATTAACCACGACCATGTATGTTATTTTCACAAACCACATGGATCCAGTAGTGCCATTGCATGTGTGTTCTTTCAATAAACCACAACTAGATTCATTGAAATGTGTGTTCTTTTCATTAACCATAGCTAGAGTCATTGCATGTCTGTTCTTTTCACAAACCACAGATGGATCCACCAGAGTCATTGTAACATTCCAAATTTTTTGTAATTTTGGAATGTCATAATATGGTAAATAAAATAATTGAATTGTTTGACCTTGTTGAAATTTTTGAATGAAAACAAACTTTTAATGTGGCTTGGTAAAAAAATCAAACTACATTAAAGGAAGTAGATTAACATGACTATCACATTGGTTGCTAAGTTTGATCAAATCTAAATCCTTTTGCTTGAATTGCATTCATGATCCATACATCAATGCATTCATACAAATTCTGAAATTAATAACCCCATTTACACAAACCCCATTTGAATTACCAATACTCCTACAAAAGTACAAACAAATATTTATGAATCCATTTATTTAAATATAAAAACCATTGTTAAAAAAGATCCTAAGATGATCCCCTGTTTTTTAGAAAAATTTAGAGACAAAAATGAACTCATTTGGAGTTTATTTGTAAAAGTTACTAAACAAATAAGAAATAGAAAACAGAAAAAGAAAAAGAAAACTAAACAGAACCTAACCTACCCGGCCGACCAACCCCGGCCCAGCCCACCTATTTTTCTACCGCGCGTGCATTGCGAAGGAGACCAAGCGCGGCCCAACAGAACCCCACCCGGTGAACTCCCTTTCTTGCTGTTTTTTCCTTCTTCCCTCACCGCCATGTGGGGCCCGCCTGTCATCGCTATCCTCCCGTGTTGTTCGTGCGCGAGACGAACTCCTCTGCCACCTGAACTGAATCCCGGCCAATTTGGCGCCATCCCTTGCCCCTTCTCCAATTTGAAAATGCCCATAAATTCCCCCGTGTGCCCTCCCCCAAGATCCTCGAAAACCCTAGCTGAAGCCGCCAGGCTGTTGCGATATTCGTCGTCGGAGTTCCCCATTACCGAAGCAGGAGGTCCTGGTACTCGTCAATTCACACCATCTACGCCCCTCCTCTCCCTCTGATCCTCCTCCCCTTCCTTCCCGCTTCCCTTTGATCAATTTTCCCCTTCGCATGATCCCTAGGATGAGCTGTAGGAGCGACCGGAGTTTCGTCGGAGCCGCGGTAAGCCGATCTTGTCCAGCCGCCGTTCACCGTCTATAGAGGAAGCGGAGGGCCATGTCCAGGTAGCTGTCAAGTTCTCCGTGTCGCGCCGCATCTCGTCGCACTCCCCTCCATCGTCATCGACCATCAGAAGCGCCACCACCATCACCACCTGAAGGTCCACCACCGTCGTCGATGTCACCCCGGCAACCACCTGGAACCTCTCGTCCCCAGCCGTTGGATCTCGCATTGACGGGGCAGATCACCTCCAGCCGAGCCAAGTTGTGGTGAGCCGAAGCTGAAGCTCAAGCCTAGCCTCCACCAAGCCGATAATCCATAGCCGTTCGATCCAG
Organism: Avena sativa; assembly: GCA_916181665.1. Lineage (NCBI taxonomy): Eukaryota > Viridiplantae > Streptophyta > Magnoliopsida > Poales > Poaceae > Avena > Avena sativa. The sequence continues at coordinate 356,452,497 of OV702291.1, forward strand.
ATCCACGCCAATCCACTTAACCGAAGAGGTATCAGCAAATCAGATCTCGCCACGTCATCGCCACATCTCTGTCTTTTTGAAAATAGATTAAAATAGGTAGAAAAGTTTATAATCTTGCAAAAATCATAGGAAAATATTTGCATATCCAAAAATAGCTTATAATATATCAATGGATTCATAAAATTGTGTAGAATATTATTATGCTAATAGATCTGTCTTGTACTACACATATTTACTGCAGTAATTTAATTGGTTTAATAGCCCTTTTATACTAAATAATTTATAGTAAATTATATATAGATCAGAAAAATACAAATAAGGTATTTATGGATTCATAATTTAATCATTAATATGCTATTATATCTAATTTTTATAGTGTATAATTACTGTAGTGATTTAATTAGTTTTAATTGTTTTTTGGGTATTAAATTAATAACAAATTTTGTGTAGATAAGAAAAATATAAATAATATGTCCCCAGATTCACAATTTCACGAAGAATACATATCTGGTCTTAGATATATTTTTTGAAGAAGTAAATATTTTAAATGATTTAAACTTTATTAAAGAGTAAATAAATCATAGAAAAAGATCTATAATTCCGATTAAGATGAATCCAATTCCTACTGGTCCGTATTAATGTCCTCTATTTAGTAAAACAAATAACCAAATTTAATTCGACAATTAGGACAGACGTTTCAACAGAACTACTAAAACCCTTTATTTGGTCATCAAGATTTAATAATAAATACCCTATTGCATTAAATAATCTCCAACATGCATCATATGATCTAATACAATTAACAAAACTAATATTAAATCATCATGCATGTTTGTTATCTTCATTGTTGTATTGTATGTTGCAACTGTTTGATTGGAATTACTCCATTACCGTGATAGATTGTTCCGAGAGTGCGATTGCTACGGAGGAATACAATCAACAAGAATATTATTAACATAAGGCAAGTTACACCACTTGATCATGTTTATGTACCAGTTTTTACTATGCATGATTTGCTCTTCAAAATCGTAGTATGCATGTGTAGGATTGTTTTGGTAGATCTACTTGGAAACATTTTTTGCAAGTGCGATGATTTTGTAGTATGCCATGATAGTTTTATACTTAGGAATTTCCTTCCTAGTAGGTTATCCCCATTTTGGCTAAGTACTGCTTGCTATGCTATATATATAAAGTATCGTTGGGGGGGTCGAAAGTCTGAAAATTTTCTAAGTATAAAGCTCTCTCGAGCGAACCTTTTCCTCTCAAAACCCTCTTCAAAATAAAACTAAGTTTTCTTCTGGGCAGAATGGTTGTCGGGTCAATGAGTGGAATATTGGTGGAGGACGGCCGCCCAGGAATCAAAGAAGTCTGCCATGTTTCAGAATTTAGAAGGTTCCAGTGCAACCACAATACATATGGGCTCTGTCTTGGCTTAGTACTTAGTGGGAAACCTCACCGGGGTACCAACATTTGGAGGTTCTTGGCACGGTTGGATCCAGCTGGTAGAGGGGATACTAAGGGAAGGCCTCGCCATGGTCTTGTCTGTAAAAGGATTTTATCATGGATTGTGGGGAAGTGCACAACCTCTCGAGAGTATTGCAATCTGATCGATCAGCCGAGTTCATGGAAAAGAACACTTTGCACATCTGAAGAATGGAGCTTCCGAAGGATCTTCCTCTCTGTTTCCAACTTAAAGTTTTCTAAAACCCCATGGCGTGCGTAATATCGCCAATGGGTGGGATTTTGGGGACTTGGTGTGTCATATCCAAGTAACTTGGTGCGTAATATCCAAGTGCCACTTGGTGTGTAATATCTAGGTGTTAGGTTGATTAGACACTTGGTGCATAATATCCTCGTGTTCCACTCGACCCTATATTACTTTACAAATGTTTACAAAGTAGGTAAAACTCTTTTTCTTTTCTTCTTACTTTGTAAAAATTGGCTTTATGCAAATAAACCACAAAGCCTGCTCCTAGCCTTGCATGTAGAGTTAGTCTGATTCTTTCCTTGGTGTAATTTGCCAATACATTCAAAGTATTGACCAACTCGTTTGGCTGCACGTTTCATGTGCAGAATTTTGGAGATCGTTGAAAGGTGCGGTAGGATCACGGGTCTTCACTCAACCTGCCTGTGGCATTGATGGGACTCCAAGTTGTATTATTCCGCTTCTATTGTAATAATGTAAACTCTGGATTATCTGATTCATGTAATAAAGACTTGTGTTTTACATGATATTTCATCGACTATGAGTGCTAGCTAATGATCCAGGGACTAGCATGTTAATCACAGGGACTTAGGATCTTTATCGGATCCTGGGTCATAATAGATGGTATCAGAGCATAAGTTGACTGTAGATCGTAAACCTAGCATCGGAAAACCTTAGCGAAATATTTTCTAAGTTATTTTAGAAAACTCTCATACTTCTCATCATCTATCTTTGGACTTTTGAAAATTCTTAAGTGTCATCTTTTCAACATTAGAGATGACCATTATACACTTCAAGAAGAAACTCCTCTTGAGACTACCCTTCCAAAAAAGTTCTTCTTAACGTCTCGCTCAAGTCAAGACTTGAAGACCTCCATAGAAAATGTTCAAGACAGCTATGAGAATTGAAGACTTCAAAGCTACAAGTACTGAAGACTTCGAAGGCCTCAAGTCAAGGTTATTACCTGAAGACCTTGAAAGATTGAATATTATGAAGAACATGAAGATTATCAAAAGCACAAAGACTTTTGAATACTAGAAGCCTCGAAGATTACAAGTGGCCTATTAGGAACCAAACTCGGATAGATTTCGCTACAATGTAGATGCAACGAATGGTTTTCTTTCTTGGTATGGTTTGTTACGGTAACAAATAAAACCTATTTTTTTCAAAACTAAAGTTGCTTGTATGGGTAATCTTCTTCTCCCTCTTCTATAATCCACTCGTTCCTACTCTAAAACTTGGTAAAGTCGACAGATGGGCCATACCATCTAGGAAGACAAGGAACTCAACTTCTCCAAGTGTATGAGCCACACTGATGCAAAGCAATGGATGCACAAGGTTGAAGAAAGAATGAAGGATGCCAACATTGAAGCCAATAAAATGGTTCGTTATGCTACCCAAATCCTAAAGGACGATGCTGCAACTTGGTGGGAGATGCAACCCACCATTGATGATCATCAAGGTATGATACCCTGGGAAGAATTTAAAGTGGTTCTACTACAATCTCGTCTCGTCACTCGGATATCAAAAACCCAAGGAGTTAAAGCCCCAAAACTTTTAGCTTGCAGAATCTGCGGAGAAATAGGACACACCTACGAGGAGCATCGTGACTAGTGCCCCTACTGTGAAGCAAGTCACCCATCTAAAGAATGTCCTACCTCTCAAGTTACATGCTTCTTGTGTGAAGGAACTAACCACTGCCCCTCTCAATGTCACCTCTACCTGATGGTACAACAAGTGAATCCGCAAGTTAGAGACGAAATGCGCCAAGGCCTCATGAAGCTCTTAGAGGACACAAGGTCTAGAGATGGAGTCAAGACTCTAAACACCACACCCAAAGTGATCACTTCGTGATACTCGAAATATGAAAGGAATGGCCATCTTCCCCAAACTTGCTCAAGGAAACGCCATGGTAATGAGGCAGCAGTAATCCTAGCCAGGTGACATGGTACAAGTGTGGTGAAACAGGGCATTACACGTCAAATTGTCCTGAGAAAAGGAAGAATGGCGGTGGCAATGGAAAGAAGTCCAATCCGTCCATCAGGCTCTAGTGAATTATGTTAGTGTGAGTTAAGCTTACAAATTATTGTATCCGGAGAACCCAACAAATACAATCTTTTAAGGATGGTAGTACCCTAGTGTATCTCAAACCTATTTTTTTCTAGCCTTCTCGAATCTCGAGGACGAGATTCCTTTTAAGGGTGGTAGTCTGTAACATTCCAAAATTTTCGTAGTTTTGGAATGTCATAATATGGTAAATAAAATAATTGAATTGTTTGACCTTGTTGAAATTTTTGAATGAAAAGAAACTTTTAATGTGGCTTGGTAAAAAATCAAACTACATTAAAGGAAGTAGATTAAGATGACTATCACATTGGTTGGTAAGTATGATAAAATCCAAATCCTTTTGCTTGAATTGCATTCATGATCCACACATCAATGCATTCATACAAATTCTTAAATTAAAAACCCCATTTAGGCAAACCCCATTTGAATTACCAATACTCCTACAAAAGTATAAACAAATATTTATGAATCCATTTATTTAAATATAAAAATCATTGTTAAAGTAAGATCCTAAGATGATCCCTTGTTTTTAGAAAAATTTAGAGACAAAAATGAACTCATTTGGAGTTTATTTGTAAAAGTTACTAAACAATTAAGAAATAAAAGACAGAAAAAGAAAAAGAAAACTAAACAGAACCTAACCTACCCGGTCGACCAACCCCGGCCCAGCCCACCTATTTTTCTACCGCGCGTGCATCGCGAAGGAGACCAAGCGCGGCCCAACAGAAGCCCACCCGGTGAACTCGCTCTCTTGTTGTTTTTTTCCTCCTTCCCTCACCGCCATGTGGGACCCGCCTGTCATTGCTATCCTCCCATGTTGTTCGTGCGCGAGACGAACTCCTCTACCACCCGAACTGAATCCCAGCCAATTCGGCATCGTCCCTTGCCTCTTCTCCAATTTGAAAACGCCCATAAATTCCCTCGTGTGCCCTCCCCCAATATCCTCGAAAACCCTAGCCGAAGCCGCCAGGCTGTTGTGAGATTCGTCGTCGGAGTTCCCCATTACCGAAGTAGGAGGACCTGGTACTCGTCGATTCACACCACCTACACCCCTCCTCTCCCTCTGATCCTCCTCCCAATGCCTTCCCGCTTCTCTGTGATAACTTTTCCCCTTCGGAGGATCCCTAGGATGAGCTGTAGGAGCGACCGGAGTTTTGCCGGAGCCGCGGCAAGCCGATCTTGTCCAGTCGCCGTTCACCCTTTGTAGAGGAAGCGGAGGGCCACGTCCAGGTAGCTATCAAGTTCTCCGTGTTGCGCCACATCTCATCGCACTCGCCTCCATCGTCATCGACCGTCAGAAGCGCCGCCACCATCGCCAACTGAAGGTCCGCTGCCGTCGTCGACGTCACCCCGGCAACCACCTGGAAGCTTTCGTTCCCAGCCATTGGATCTCGCATCGACGGGGCAGATCACCTCCAGCCGAGCCAAGTTGTGGGGAGTCGAAGTCGAAGCTCAACCCTAGCCTCCACCAAGCCGATGATCCACAGCCGTTCGATCCAGATCCAGCGATCCACGCCAATCCACTTAACCGAAGAGGTATCAGCGAATCAGATCTCGCCACGTCATCGCCACATCTCTATCTTTTTGAAAATAGATTAAAATAGGCAGAAAAGTTTATAATCCTGCAAAAATCATAGGAAAATATTTGCATATCCAAAAATAGCTTATAATATATCAGTGGATTCATAAAATTGTGTACAATATTATTATGCTAATAGATCTGTCTTGTACTACACATATTTACTGCAGTAATTTTATTTGCTTAATAGCCCTTTTATACTAAATAATTTATAGTAAATTATCTATAGATCAGAAAAATACAAATAACGTATTTATGGATTCATAATTTAATATATGACATTAATACGCTATTAGATCTAATTTTTATATTGTATAATTACTATAGTGATTTAATTAGTTTTATTTTTTTGGGTATTAAATTAATAACAAATTTTGTGTAGATTAGAAAAATATAAATAATATGTCCACAGATTCACAATTTCATGAAGAATACATATCTGGTCTTAGATATAATTTTTGAAGAAGTAAATATTTTAAATGATTTAAACTTTATTAAAGAGGAAATAAATCATAGCAAAAGATCTATAACTCCGATTAAGATGAATCCAATTCCTACTGGTCCGTATTAATGTCCTCTATCTAGTAAAACCAATAACCAAATTTAATTCGACAATTAGGACAGAAGTTGCAATAGAACTACTAAAACCATTTATTTGGTCATTAAGATTTAATAATAAATACCCTATTGCATTAAATAATATCCAACATGCATCATATGATCTAATACAATTAATAGAACTAATATTAAATCATCATGCATGTTTGTTATCTTCACTGTTGTATTGTATGTTGCAACTGTTTGATTGCAATTACTCCATTCCCGCGATAGATTATTCGGAGAGTGCGATTGTTACGGAGGAATACAATCATCAAGAATATTATTAACATAAGGCAAGCTACACTACTTGATCATGTTTATGTCCTAGTTTTTACTATGCATGTTTTGCTCTTCAAAATAGTAGTATGCATGTGTAGGTTTGTTTTGGTAGATCTACTAGGAATTGTTTTTTGCAAGTGCGATGATTTTGTAGTATGCCATGATAGTTCTATACTTAGGATTTTCCTTCCTAGTAGGTTATCCCCATTTTTGCTAAGTACTGCTTGCTATGCTATATATATAAAGTATCGTTGGGGGGTTCGAAAGTCTGAAATTTTCTAAGTATAAAGCTTTCTCGAGCGAACCTTTTCCTCTCAAAACCCCCTTCAAAATAAAACTAAGTTTTCTTCTGGGCGGAATGGTTATCGGGTCAACGAGTTAAATATTGGTGGAGGAAGGCCACCCAGGAATCAAAGAAGTCTGCCATGTTTCAGAATTCAGAAGCTTCCAATGCAACCACAATACATATGGGCTCTGTCTTGGCTTAGTACTTAGTGGGAAAGCTCACCGGGTACCAACATTTGGAGGTTCTTGGCACGGTTAGATCCAGCTGGTAGAGGGGCTACTAAGGGAAGGCCTCGCCATGGTATTGTCTGTAAAAGGATTTGATCGTGGATTGTGGGGAAAGTGCACAACCTCTCGAGAGTATTGCAATCTGATCGGTCAACCGAGTTCACAGAAAAGAACACTTTGAGCATCTAAAGAATGGAGCCTCTGAAGGATCTTCCTCTTTCTTTCCAACTTAAAGTTTTCTAAAACCCCATGGCGTGCGTAATATCGCTAATGGGTGGGATTTTGGGGACTTGGTGTGTCATATCCAAGTAACTTGGTGCGTAATATCCAAGTGCCACTTAGTGTGCAATATCCAGGTGTTAGGTTGATTGGACACTTGGTGCATAATATTCTCGTGTTCCACTCGACCCTATATTACTATACAAATGTTTACTTTTCTTCTTACTTTGTAAAAATTGGCTTTATGCAAATAAACCACAAAGCCTACTCCTAGCCTTGCATGTAGAGTTAGTCTTATTCTTTCCTTGGTGTAATTGCCAATACATTCAAAGTATTCACCAACTCGTTTGGTTGCATGTTTCATGTGCAGAATTTTGGAGATCGTTGAAAGGTGCGCTAGGATCACGGGTCTTCACCCAACCTGCCTATGGCATTGATGGGACTCCAAGTTGTATTATTCCGCTTCTGTTGTAATAATGTAAATTCTGGATTATTTGATTCATGTAATAAAGACTTGTGTTTTACATGATATTTCATCGACTGTGAGTGCTAGCTAATGATCGCATGTTAATCATAGGGACTTAGGATCTTTATCGGATCCTAGGTCATAACTGTAATTGCATGTGTGTTCTTTTCACAAACCACATATGGACCCACTAGTGTCATTGCTTGTGTGTTCTTCTCATTAACCACATATGGATCCCCTATTGTCATTGCATGTGTGTTCTTTTAATAAACCACAGATAAAGTTACTGGATGTGTATTATTTTCATAACCACATATGGATCCACCAGTGTCATTGCATGTGTGTTCTTTTCACAAACCACATATGCATCCACTAGTGTCATTGCAATGTGTGTTATGTTCATTAACCACATCTAGAGTCATTGCATGTCTGTTCTTTTCACAAACCACATATGGATCCACTAGAGTCATTGCATGTGTGTTCTTTTCAAAAACCACATATTGATCCACCAGTGTCATTGAAATTTGTGTTCTTCTCATTAACCACAGCTTGAGTCAATTCATGCCTATTATTTTCACAAACCACATGGATCCACCAGTGTCATTGCACGTGTGTTCTTTCAATAAACCACAACTAGAGTCATTGCATGTTTGTTATTTTCATTAACCATAGCTAGAGTCCTTTCATGTGTGTTCTTTTCACAAAGCACATATGAATCAACCAGTGTCATTGCATGTGTGTTGTTTTCATAAACCACATGGATCCACCAGTGTCATTGAAATGTGTGTTCTTTTCATTAACCACAACTAGAGTTATTGCATGTCTGTTCTTTTCACAAACCCCATATGGATCCACCAGAGTCATTGAATGTCTGATGTTTTCCCAAACCACATATGGATCAACCAGTGTCATTGCATGTCTGTTCTTTTCATAAACCACATGGATCCACCAGTGTCATTGCATGTGTGTTCTTTTAATAAACCACATCTAGAGTCATTGCATGTCTGTTCTTCTCAGAAACCACATGGATCCACCAGTGTCATTGCATGTGTGTTCTTTCAATAAACCACAGCTAGAGTCATTGCAGGTGTGTTTTTTTCATTAACCACAGCTATAGTCATTTCATGTGTGTTCTTTTCACGAACCACATATCGATCCACTAATGTCACTGGATGTGTGTTCTTTTCAAAAACCACATATGGACCCATCAGAGTCATTGCATGTCTGATATTTTCACAAACCACATATGGATCCACTAGTGTCATTGCATGTCTGTTATTTTCATAAACCACATCGATCCACCAATGTCATTGCATGTGAGTTATAATAATAAACCACAGCTAGAGTCACTGGATGTGTGTTCTCTTCATAAACCACATATGGATCCACCAGTGTCATTGCATGTGTGTTCTTCTCACAAACCTCATATGGATCCACCAGTGTCATTGAAATGTGTGTTCTTTTAATTAACCACAACTAGAGTCATTGCATGTATGTTCTTTTCACAAACCACATGGATTCTGCAGTGTCATTGCATGTGTGTTCTTTCAATAAACCACATCTAGAGAAATTGCATGTGTGTTCTTTTTATTAACCACAGGTAATGTCATTTCATGTGTGTTCTTTTCACAAACCACATATGGATCCACTAGTGTCACAAGATGTGTGTTATCTTCATAAACCACATATGGATCCACGAGAGTCATTGCATGTCTGATCTTTTCACAAACCACATATGGATCCACCAGTGTCATTGCATGTATGTTCTTTTCATAAACCACATGGATCCACTAGTGTCATTGCATGTGTGTTCTTTTAATAAACCACAGCTAGAGTCACTGGATGTATGTTCTCTTCATAAAAAACATATGGATCCACTAGTGTCATTGCATGTGTGTTCTTCTCAGAAACTACCTATGGATCCACCAGTGTCATTGAAATGTGTGTTCTTTTCATTAACCACATCTAGAGTCATTACATCTCTGTTATTGTCACAAAATACATATGGATCCCCTAGTGCCATTGCATGTGTGTTCTTTTAATAAAACGCAGCTAGAGTCACTGGATGTGTGTTCTTTTTATAAACCACATACGGATCCACCTATGTCATTGCATGTGTGTTCTTTTCACAAACCACATATGGATCCACTAGTGTGATAGAAATGTGTGTTCTTTTCATTAACCACAGCTAGAGTCATTGCATGTTTGTTATTTTCACAAACCTCATGGATCCACCAGTGTCATTGTATGTTGTATGTGTGTTCTTTAAATAAACCACATCTAGAGAAATTGCATGTGTGTTCTTTTCATTAACCACAGGTAATGTCATTTCATGTGTGTTCTTTTCACAAACCACATATGGATCCACTAGTGTCACAAGATGTGTGTTATTTTCATAAACCACATATTGATCCACTAGAGTCATTGCATATCTGATCTTTTCACAAACCACATATGGATCCACCAGTGTCATTGCATGTCCGTTCTTTTCATAAACCACATGGATCCACCAGTGTCATTGCATGTGTGTTCTTTTAATAAACCACAACTAGAGTCATTGGATGTACGTTCTCTTCATAAACGACATATGGATCCACCAGTGTCATTGCATGTGTGTTCTTGTCACAAACTACCTATGGATGCACCAGTGTCATTGAAATGTGTGTTCTTTTCATTAACCACAGCTAGAGTCATTGCATGTCAGTTCTTTTCACAAACCACGTATGGATCCACCAGAGTCATTCCATGTGTGTTCTTTTCACAAACCACATATGGATCCACCAGAGTCATTGCATGTGTGTTCTTCTCATAAACCACATATGGATCCCCTAGTGTCATTGCATGTGTGTTCTTTTAATAAAATACAGCTAGAGTCACTGGATGTGTGTTCTTTTCATAAACCACATATGGATCCACCTGTGTCATTGCATGTGTGTTCTTTTCACAAACCACATATGGATCCACTAGTGTCATAGCAATGTGTGTTCTTTTCATTAACCACAGCTAGAGTCATTGCATGTCTGTTATTTTCACAAACCTCATGGATCCACTAGTGTCATTGTATGTGTGTTCTTGAAATAAACCTGTGGGGTCCCCGGATTAATCCTCCGAGAATCCCTCTTATGCATACAACCATGATCCCATGATCAGTTAGTCGTGGCACATAACCTACAAGTATCATTACAACATCCTAAACATATCGAATTACAAGACTTACATAGGTGCCATTATGGCTACATTAATAATCATCAGCAGAGCTTCATCAAGCGTAGAGCCCGGTCCATGCCTTAACCTACAGGCAGCTGACTGGGAGAACGTTCTAGCTCGCATAGTCGTCCAGTTCACCTCTTCTTGATGTCTGACCAAGTTAATTGCTAGGGACAATGCCAATGAGTACTTTGAATGTACTCACAAACCACCTTAATATAACAATAATAACAACATGATATGCATTATGGTTGTGGTAGTAGGAGGGATCCAAGAGGGGTTCTTTTCTCAAATAGTTTCTCTTGTAGATCTAGCATCTACATATCTTTGTTGAAAACTTTTGTAAACATTTTGTAAACCTTTTTGAAAAGTTTTGGGAAAACATTAGGACTGGGTCACCCATTTGTTCCTGTCTTCAGGTCGTCCCACGACCAAACTCTTTTCTCCTCCTTTCGACCATCCCATGGTCAAAACCTTTCTCCTTTCCGACAATCCCATGGTCAAAACATTTCCTTTCCGAAATCCTTTTTAAAAACAAAACCAGCACTGCTCTATAGAAGTTTGTCCAACCCGTCCTTAACCATGGACACGGTTGTTTGAATAGATTTACACTCTGCAGAGGTTGTCCACTTTACCCACACCATCCGGGTACACTACCCTGATCTTCACCGATCGTGGGTCGAGTAACCGATCAAGACTCTCCGGATGCCCACTCCAATATAAGTGCCTACCCTATGAGTGTTATTCCCCTCAACACCGGGACGTCACCGGAGTGCTTTTTCCACTTCTCGAGTGTGCGCTTTCAATGAGGGGCTCATAGTAACGCGTGGAGGCTAGCAGACCCTTCGTTCCTTCTCCAGGTCGATGTCCCACATGGACCTTTATCGGAGAAGGCCCACCCTCCAGGGATCCCCGATCCCCTGTAGTTGTTGCGAGGCAGCTTATACCAGAGTAAACAAACATCAAATCCAGCCCTGTCCCATTCCAGACTAATGTGGTTGCACGGGTTAAGTTGTTATAGCTAAACTGCAAAGAACCGGGTGCGTTTTTGTAAACCTTTTTCCTTCGGTTTTTCCTCCAGCATTTATAAAACAAAACCTTTTCTCTTTCTCAACAGCTCTTCGGAGGTCCCACCTCACCAAGGTTTTATCATCAAACATTTGGTAAAACTTTTTTCGGGGTCTTCCCATCCTCTAACTTCGCATCGGCTAAATTGGGGTCTCTAAAGGGTATGGTCTATTACACCATCTATTCTACTAGGGACAAGTAGGTGTCACCAAGGGGGTTGTACTTAATAGTACAAAAAGGGTAATAGTTTGGAGGAGCCAAACCACTACCATATTTACATCAACATATAGTAAACCAATGCAGTTTTAATAAATAGTAGATAAAACATGCATAAGTAAAACAGTAGGACAAGGCTTACGAGCAAGAAGGTGGCTTGCCTGAGATCAACAATATGGCATAATTGTCCCTGGAATTATTCTTTAGAATAACCCAGAATACCAATAGCAATAATAAATACCACTTCTTCTGCTCTCTGATTTCATCCCAACTATCGTCACCCCGATAGCACATGCAAGCAAACCAAGCCACAATCAACACAAGGCATACAAGCAACAATACATACAACAACAAGCAAATGAATAATCTTCAATTAAGGTTCAGTAGTTTTAGAGAGGATTGGATATAGGAGGTTGAGATGGCCTTGGAGAAGGGGATGAACACCCCTTAGGGTTTATTGTCGAGGAACTACCTAAGAGGGGGTTTTGGACCAAGGACATATTCTGTATGATACCATTGTAAGAACATGATACCAACAGATAGGTATTGATAAAATGAAACCAACAAAAATGGTTTCACTATTTTATCAATTACCAAGGATTTATTGTGATTTTTATAGTGAATAAGACTCTAGTTTTAGGAAATAATTCACCAGAGGATTTCTGGAGCTCCAAAAATTATTTATTTTGGTAGTTAGGTACGGTTTGATGTACTAGTTCACTGAGAGTTGGAATCACTCCAAAATAATTACCAGAATGCCCTCAGGAAATTCCCAATGGCAGTTTTGCAGCTGTTTTGTCTTTTTCACTAGATTAAATCTACAGAAGCTTTTGATTTGATTCCAAGGACTCATGGTAGGTATTTAGAATACCTTTTTGTAGAAATTGGAATCAACCTTTTTGGAGTTATAGAGGTACTAGAGTGATTTATCTAATGATAGCACTATGGACAAAAATGTTTAATTCATTAAAATTGAACCATAGCTCAATAAAATTTGATATGCTGGGATTTGATAGAGGTTGATATGGAGTTTTTCTGGGAGTTGGAATTTAGGTAAAAGCTATTAGGTTTGTCCTATACAAATTCTTAAAGACAGATATGATTTGTTTTTGTTATGTTTGCTACAGATGAACCAAGGTCCCATTTGACCTAGGACCAAGTTTATATTGTAGGTATGACCATTGGGCACCAGAGGGAATTGGATTTTTCCCATTTGGATCTGGAGAACTCAGTTAGGGGTTTAATTACTACAGTGGACACATTCTAGTAAATATATTCTCAATATTCAAAGAAATTTATTTATTGATATTGATGGGCTCTTCATGTTGTACAAAATATGTGGTTACATGTCTATATTTTTGTCTGGGCCAAACAAGGAAGTTTTCAATTTATTTGGTAATTAAACCAAACATGCATATTACAGATCTGGAGGAAAAAGAATAAAAGAAAGGCAGAGACGGGCCGTTTTGTAGGCGAGCTCGGCCGCGCAGGGGAAATCCAGCCTACCGGGGGAGAGGCTGCGCAGGAGGTAGCGGATTTGAAGCTACCCAACAGGGCCTGTCTGTCAGCGAGTGAGGAGGGACGAAGGGGTATCGGCTCCCCTGGGCCATAGGATTAGAAGGGGATCAAACGGTCTACGACTGTCGTCCTTCTCCCGACGGCAGCGGCAAGACAGAACCCTAGCAGAGGGCAGAGCGGGGCGGAGCACTCACCAGAGGGGTCACCGGAGGCTGGGGAAGTGACGTGGAGACGCGGCCGTTGATGACGACTCTGGGAGGGGCGCCATGGACGAGTTCAGTGTCAGGACAGATATCGCGCGAAGACGTCTGAGCGTGGCATCATCGGAGGTCGATGGTGGTGCAGGGGTCTCACCTGAGAGCTCGTCGGTGGCTGAGGAACTGTGGAGGAAGTGCGGTAAGCAGCGATGACCTCGGGGAGGGGCTTTAGTGCGGGTGTTGACGGCGGAAGGTGACCCGCGCGTCCACGCCCGAGAGGGGCTCGTCGGAGATCACTGGAGTAGCTTCTAGGAGCCGTCCTGGGTCAAAATGAGAGCATGGTTAGAGGCAGGAGGAGGAGGGGAACTCAACAAGATGACATGCAGAGGGAGATAACTAGTGGGGAGGAAACTATGCTCGATTTTTGAGGGAGGCCGAAGTTGGTTCTTCTTCTCCCTATGGGCGAGACAGAGCACGAGAAGGAAGGTGGGAGCTCATGGAGGTAGTTGGGGGTGGGGATTGAGCAAATGGATGGCCAGGGGAGCTCAGGGTGCTCACTGCCTCCTTATAAAGCAAGGGATGTGGTCTAGGGTGGACTTGGTCCACTTGAGCAAGGAGGGAGGAGCTGGTCACTGGTTGGTTGAGCTGGGTGGTGCTAGGAGGCAGTGTGGGCCTGGTGCTCGACCACAGAGGGAGAGGGGAGTGGCTGCTACTGCTCTAAAGATTTTTTTAAGATATGGCATATCTCTACTTCTCTCTTTCCAAGAGCAAAAGACAAGGGGAGGGGGTGTGCTATAGTGCACGCCCAGAAGGGTGTGAGTTGTGCTGGGGAAGCTTCCTTGACTAGGTTGGTAAGGTTTTGTGGGTTTTTGATTTAAGGTGGATAAAAGTCCAAATCTGCCATATAGAGTGATCATGGTCAAGCTCTACAAATTTGATCTTTGAAAGATGAGTTAAGGGTACTGGTAGATGGACAAGGTTAAGATACACCTCCAGGAATTATTTGAGATTTTTTAGAGGAGTTTTAGTCCACTTAAATCTATTTATTCAAAAAGTAGAGAAGCGGTTTATAGAAGCTCATTTTATAAATTTACATTGGAGCAGGTTGGATTTTGATGTGACATGGTCCCAAATGTGAACACACACTTAGGGGAATTTTTCCAAGATTTATTGGAAGATAAAAGTATTGAAAACAATTATTGTTCCAATTCAGCCATTTAAGAAAATGGGCAAAAAGAAATAATAAAACTCTTCAAAAATAATTATTTTTAAAGTTGGAAGTTAGGGTACGATATATGGGTCTCAATTGAGCCAAAATTTGAGGAAGTGTTTTGGCAAAAACAAAACTTTCCTTTATGGAAGAAGTTTTGGAGGTTTTGCCTATTAAAGGATTTTGAATAGTTTTGGTCCATAATAATTATGGATAATTATTTATAAATCTTGATGATCAAGGTAGATGATGTAAACAAGGTGTATCAAGTGTTTTCAACCTTGGGATTGGATAATCCAAGTTGATTTTGGTGAAAACTTGGGATTTAAGGGTCTTGGGTAAGCTTGTTTTCATGCCACCAAAACCTTGTTGGATCTGGGAGCTCAGATCTCCCCTTGGGGAATGGGGTATATGGATGGATAGACCAAGTGATGTACATCAACATGGTATATAGGTTTGAGCTTGATCTTGCTTGAGTTCACCAAGACATGCTTTCAAACTTTGAATAAAATAAGCCTGCCAAAGCAGATTATCAACTAGCCTTCAAAACCTTGTGGGTTTAAGAAGCACAAAGATCCACTTGTAACACGTGAATTAGATGTTGATAGACCTATCTGAGTAGAACACAACCATGAAAAGAGTTGGTCCATAGAAGGTTCGATGGTGGTGTGAGCTTCTATCAAAGTAGGTAGGTTGACTAGATTTGCAGGAATAGTTATTTTCTTGCCTGCAAAACCATCAAGAACAAGTGGGTTGGAGGATGGTCAATCCAAGGGCAAGCATGGGCCTTGGTAGTACTTAGGATGGTTAACAAGATGGTTCAGATGCAGTTTCAAAAATGCACACGGGTTGAGAAAGGGAGGCATTCAAAAAGGTGATGTTGGAATTAGTTTTCCAGACTTAGCCAAATTTGGCAGATTTAGGGTTTTGGACTAGAATAAGAGGGAGGATGTTTTTGATTGATTTCAAGGTACCAAAGCATCATCAATTAGATGATGTTGAAGTGTAGATTGAGTAGAAAGTATCCTTGCTTGATATTGGTCTTCGTTGACTTGGAAGCTTCTAGAATGGATCACTTCAGACTTGATGTGGGTAAGGGGGTTTAGATGATCACCCGGTGGCTAGAGATTAGATCCAGATTGTATTCCTTCTTAGGATTTGGTGATCTTAAAGTATATTGATCCTAGAGGATGAGCTACTAGAGTAGATCATACTACTTTTGAGCAATCAAGTCAAATAGCAGATCGAGACAACTCATCTTACAAACAAATCAACTACTACTAGGGTTACCATCAAGCCTAGCTTGAGGTAAGGTTGATGCATTTTGAAGAGGTTGATCCACCATATATGGTATACACTCACATGCACAGGCACAAACAAACAACAAGCAAACACTGCACCAATATACATTTTTTTGTTCCCCCTGATTTTTGCATTCTAGACAACTAATCGGGGTTGCTAAAATTGGAATGTTACAAAACCATAGCTAGAGTTATTGAAATGTGTGTTGTTTTCATTAACCATAGCTAGAGTCACTAGATGTGTGTTCTTTTCATAAACCACATATGGATCCACCAGTGTCTTTGCATGTGTGTTCTTTTCACAAACCACATATGGATCCACCAGTGTCATTGCATGTGTGTTCTTCTCATTAATGACATATGGATACCCTAGTGTCATTGCATGTGTGTTCTTTTAATAAACCACAATCACTGGATGTGTGTTCTTTTCATAAACCACATATGGATCCACCAGTGTCATTGCATGTGTGTTCTTTTCACAAACCACATATGGATACACCACTGTCATTGAAACGTGTGTTCTTTTCATTAACCACAGCAGAGTCATTGCAAGTATGTTCTTTTCACAAACCATATATGGATCCACCAGAGTCATTACATGCGTGTTCTTTTCACAAACCACATATGGATCCACCAGAGTCATTGCATGTGTGTTCTTCTCATAAACCACATATGGATCCCCTAGTGTCATTGCATGTGTGTTCTTTTAATAAAACACAGCTAGAGTCACTGGATGCGTGTTCTTTTAATAAACCACATATGGATCCACCTGGGTCATTGCATGTGTGTTCTTTTCACAAACCACATATGGATCCACCAGTGTCATAGAAATGTGTGTTCTTTTCATTAACCATAGATAGAGTCATTGCTTGTCTATTATTTTCACAAACCTCATGGATCCACAAGTGTCATTGTATGTGTGTTGTTTACATAAACCACAGCTATAGTTATTGAAATGTGTGTTCTTTTCATTAACCATAGCTAGAGTCACTGGATGTGTGGTCTTTTCATAAACCACATATGGATCCACCAGGGTCATTGCATGTGTGTTCTTCTCATTAATGACATATGGATACCCTAGTGTAATTGCATGTGTGTTCTTTTAATAAATCACAATAACTGGATGTGTGTTCTTTTCATAAACCACATATGGATCCACCAGTATCATTCAATGTGTGTTCTTTTCACAAACCACATATGGATCCACCACTGTCATTGAACTGTGTGTTCTTTTCATTAACCACAGCTAGAGTAATTGCATGTCTGTTCTTTTCAGAAACCATATATGGATCCACCAGAGTCATTGCACAGGTGTTCTTTTCACAAACTACATATGGATCCACCAGTGTCATTGAAATGTGTGTTCTCCTCATTAAGCACAGCTAGAGTCATTGCATGTCTGTTCTCTTCACAAACCACATGGATCCACCAGTGTCAATGCATGTGTGTTATTTTAATAAACCACAGCTAGAGTCACTAGATGTGTGTTCTCTTCATAAACCACATATGGATCCAGTAGTGTCATTGAAATGTGTGTTCTTTTCATTAACCACAGCTAGAGTCATTGCATGTCTATTCTTTTCACAAACCACATGGATCCACCAGTGTCAATTGCATGTGTGTTCTTTCAATAAACCATATCTAGAGAAATTGCATGTGTGTTCTTTTCATTAACCACAGCTAATGTCATTTCATGTGTGTTCTTTTCACAAACCACATATGGATCCACTAGTGTCACTGGATGCGTGTTCTTTTCATAAACCACATATGGATCCACCAGAGTCATTGCCTGTCTGATCTTTTCACAAACCACATATGGATCCACCAGTGTCATTGCATGTCTGTTCTTTTCATAAACCACATGGATCCACCGGTGTCATTACATGTGTGTTCTTTTAATAAACCACAGCTAGAGTCATTGGATGTATGTTCTCTTCATAAACCACATATGGATCCACCAGTGTCATTGAATGTGTGTTCTTCTCACAAACCACCTATGGATCCACCAGCGTCATTGAAATGTGTGTTCTTTTCATTAACAACACCTAGAGTCATTGCATGTCTGTTCTTTGCACAAAACACATATGGATCCACCAGAGTCATTGCATGTGTGTTCTTTTTACAAACCAAATATGGATCCACCAGAGTCATTGCATTGTGTTCTTCTCATAAACCACATATGGATCCCCTAGTGTGATTGCATGTGTGTTCTTCTAATAAAACGCAACTAGAGTCATTGGATGTGTGTTCTTTTCATGAAACACATATGGATCCACCAGTTTCATAGAAATTTGTGTTCTTTTCACAAACCACATATGGATCCACCAGTGTCATTGCATGTCTGTTATTTTCACAAACCTCATGGATCCACCAGTGTCATTGTATGTGTGTTCTTCAAATAAACCACAACTAGAGTCATTGAAATTTGTGTTCTTTTCATTATCCATAGCTAGAGTCACTAGATGTGTGTTCTTTTCATAACCACATATGGATCCACCAGTGTCATTGCATGTGTGTTTTTTCACAAACCACATATGGATCCACCAGTGTCATTGAACGTGTGTTCTTCTCATTAATGACGTATGGATACCCTAGTGTCATTGCATGTGTGTTCTTTTAATAAACCACAATCACTGGATGTGTGTTCTTTCATAAACCACATATGGATCTACCAGAGTCATTGCATGTGTGTTCTTTTCACAAACCACATATGGATCCACCACTATCATTGAAATCTGTGTTCTTTTCATTAACCAAAGCTAGAGTCATTGCCTGTCTGTTCTTTTCACAAACCATATATGGATCCACCAGAGTCATTGCATGTGTGTTCTTTTCATAAACCACATATGGATCCACCAGTGTCATTGCATGTGTGTTCTTATCATTAATGACATATGGATACCCTAGTGTCATTGCATGTGCTTTTAATAAACCACAATCACTGGATGTGTGTTCTTTTCATAAACCACATATGGATCCACCAGTGTCATTTCATGTGTGTTCTTTTCACAAACTACATATGGATACACCACTGTCACGTGTGTTCTTTTCATTAACTACAGCTAGAGTCATTGCATGTCTGTTGTTTTCACAAACCATATATGGATCCACCAGAGTCATTGCATGTGTGTTCTTTTCGCAAACCACATATGGACCCACCAGAGTCATTGCATCTGTGTTCTTCTCATAAACCACATATGGATCCCCTAGTGTCATTTCATGTGTGTTCTTTTAATAAAACGTAGCTAGAGTCACTGGATGTATGTTCTTTTAATAAACCACATATGGAACCACCTGTGTCATTGCATGTGTGTTCTTTTCACAAACCACATATGGATCGACCAGTGCCATAGAAATGTGTGTTCTTTTCATTAACCACAACTAGAGTCATTGCATGTCTATTCTTTTCACAAACCTCGTGGATCCACTAGTGTCATTGTATGTGTGTTCTTTAAATAAACCACAGCTAGAGTTATTGAAATGTGTGTTCTTTTCATTAACCATAGGTAGAGTCACTGGATGTGTGTTCTTTTCATAAACCACATATGGATCCACCAGTGTCATTGCATGTGTGTTCTTCTCATTAATGACATATGGATACCCTAGTGTCATTGCATGTGTGTTCTTTTAATAAACCACAATCACTAGACGTGTGTTCTTTTCGTAAACCACATATGGATCCACCAGTGTCATTCAATGTGTGTTCTTTTCACAAACCACATATGGATCCACCACTGTCATTGAACTGTGTGTTCTTTTCATTAACCACAGCTAGAGTAATTGCATGTCTGTTCTTTTCAGAAACCATATATGGATCCAACAGAGTCATTGCATGTGTGTTCTTTTCACAAACCACATATGGATCCACCAGTGTCATTGAAATGTGTGTTCTTCTCATTAAGCACAGCTAGAGTCATTGCATGTCTATTCTTTTCACAAACCACATGGATCCACCAGTGTCATTGCATGTGTGCTATTTTAATAAACCACATCTAGAGTCACTAGATGTGTGTTCTCTTCATAAACCACATACGGATCCACCGGTGTCATTAAAATGTGTGTTCTTTTCATTAACAACAGCTAGAGTCATTGCATGTCTGTTCTTTTCACAAACCACAAGGATCCACCAGTGTCAATTGCATGTGTGTTCTTTCAATAAACCACATCTAGAGAAATTCCATGTGTGTTCTTTTCATTAATCACAACTAATGTAATTTCATGTGTGTTCTTTTAACAAACCACATATGGATCCACTAGTTTCACTGGATGTGTGTTCTTTTCATAAACCACTTATGGATCCACCAGAGTCATTGCATGTCTGATCTTTTCAGAAACCACATATGGATCCACCAGTTTCATTGCATGTTTGTTCTTTTCATAAACCACATTGATCCACCGGTGTCATTGCATGTGTGTTCTTTTAATAAACCACAGCTAGAGTCACTAGATGTATGTTCTCTTCATAAACCACATATGGATCCACCAGTGTCATTGAATGTGTGTTCTTCTCACAAACCACCTATGGATCAACCAGTGTCATTGAAATGTGTGTTCTTTTCATTAACCACACCTAGAGTCATTGCATGTCTGTTGTTTGCACAAACCACATATGGACCCACCAGAGTCATTGCATGTGTGTTCTTTTCACAAACCACATATGGATCCACCAGAGTCATTGCATTTGTGTTCTTCTCATAAACCACATATGGATCCCCTAGTGTCATTGCATGTGTGTTCTTTTAATAAAACGCAGCTAGAGTCATTGGATGTGTGTTCTTTTCATAAACCACATATGGATGCACCTGTGTCACTGGATGTCTGTTCGTTTCACAAACCACAGATGGATCCACCAGTGTCATTGCATGTCTGTTATTTTCACAAACCTCATGGATCCACCAGTGTCATTGTATGTGTGTTCTTCAAATAAACCATAGCTAGAGTCATTGAAATTTGTGTTCTTTTCATTAACCATAGCTAGAGTCACTAGATGTGTGTTCTTTTCATAACCACATATGGATCCACAAGTGTCATTGCATGTGTGTTCTTTTCACAAACCACATATGGATCCACCAGTGTCATTGCATGTGTGTTCTTCTCATTAACGACGTATGGATACCCTAGTGTCATTGCATGTGTGTTCTTTTAATAAACCACAATCACTTGATGTGTGTTCTTTTCATAAACCACATATGGATCCACAAGTGTCATTGCATGTGTGTTCTTTTCACAAACCACATATGGATCCACCACTGTCATTGAAATGTGTGTTCTTTTCATTAACCAAAGCTAGAGTCATTGCATGTCTGTTCTTTTCACAAACCATATATGGATCCACCAGAGTCATTGCATGTGTGTTCTTTTCATAAACCACATATGGATCCACCAGTGTCATTGCATGTGTGTTCTTTTCACAAACCACATATGGATCCACTAGTGTCATTGCATGTGTGTTCTTCTCATTAACGACATATGGATACCCTAGTGTCATTGCATGTGTGTTCTTTTAATAAACAACAAACATTGGATCTGTGTTCTTTTCATAAACCACATATGGATCCATGATACATTACAAATGTATCTATAATTTTTGATGTTCCATGCTTGGTTTTTTCCACTTTCTTGTGTTTTTTCCACACTTTGGAGTACTTTTCATATGATTTCTTGGACTAACCTATTAACAAGAGCCACAGTTCCTGTTGCCTGTTTTCTGCTGTTTTTGGTTCCAGGAAAGTCAGAAAATGAATATTCTCGGAATTGGACGGAACAAAAGCCAAAGTGCCTATTTTTCCGAAAGTCATCACATGCCAGAATAAGAGACAGAGAGGGGCCAGCGGGCCACCACACCACCTGGCTACGCGGCCCAGGCTGACCCGCGCTAGGGGGTGGTCTGGCCGCCTCCGGCATCCCCTCGGCCTCCCCTTTCACCTATAAGATGCCCTCGGGACAAAAACCCTAAGTACCCGATCAAAAATCCACGAAAGAGTCTGTAGCCGCCGTCATCTCCATCCCAAGATCGGGAGGGATCTGAAGCTCTTCCCGGCACCCTGCCGAAGAGGGGAATTCACCCTAGAGGCCTTCTTCATCACCATGCAAGCCTCTGGTGTGACGCGTGAGTAGTTCATCCCTGGACTACGGATCCATGTAGTAGCTAGATGGCTGGTTCTCCTCCTTTATGCTTTCATGTCTAGATCTTGTGAGCTCCGTTCATGATCAAGATCATCTATTTGTAATTCTGCATGTTGTGTTTGCGAGGATCTGATGGATATTGAGATGCTATTTCAGATTGATTATTGATTCTATCATGTCTTTGTTATTTGTGATCTTGCATTCTTTCCGTTGTTAGTAGCTATCTTGGCCAAGTAGATGCTAGCAACTCCAAGAGTTAGTATTTATGCTCGATAGTGGGTTCATGCCTCTGGTAATCTCGGGAAGTGACAGAAATCTCTAAGGTACTAGATGTGTTGTTGCTTCTAGGGAGAAAACAACAATCCTTTGTTCATAGAACAATCATATTGTTTACTTTACACACAGTTTGTAAAGCAATAATCTGTTGCTTGCAACTTAATACTGGAGGGGGTTCGGATGATAACCTGAAGGTGGATTATTAGTCATAGATGGAGTTGGATGACAGTCTATGTATAATGTTGTAATGCCCAATCAAGTCTCAAAGGAGTCAAGATGATTAGTATATGCATGTATTGATTTCTCGAAGTTTGTCAATTGCTCCGCTGTAATTTGTTCACCCAGCATGTTATCTATCTAAGGAGAGCCAACTCTAGTGAACTATGGATCCCGGTCCTTTTTCTTTACATATAATCTACAAACTGTTTACTGCAAACTTTTACTTCTTTCCATTCGATACGTTTAATCCTTTGTTTTTAGCAAAACAAGGTGAGATTGACAACCTCATCGCAAGTTGGGGACAGAGTTCTGTGGTTGTGTTGTGCAGGTCTCCACATTGCTACTAGCACCGGTAGTGCGCCCTGCCAAGGCTCAGCTAGCAACACCTTTGGGGTGTTTCCTTGCTCCTACTGGTTCGATTAAACCTTGGTTTCATAACTGAGGGAAACTTGCTGTTGTGCTCATCATACCTTCCTCTTGGGGTTCCCAACAAGCTCTACATCAACACCGCACCAGCATTTTTCTGGCACCGTCAACACTGAGCCATCAAGCATTTTTCTGGCGCTGTTGCCGGGGAGTCAATGACATCTTCACAAGGGGAGTCCCTCATAACCAATCTCTTTACTTTGTTATTTTTGTTTTGCTTAATTTCTTTTTGCTTTGTTTGCTTGTTTCTTTATCAAAAACACAAAAAAATAGTTGTACTAGTTTGCTTTCTTATTCAAAAACACAAAAAAAATTAGGTGTCCTTTAGTTGTCACCTCTTCCTTAGCTCACCATGTTGATCCCTAAATTCACCCTGAAAGACCTTTCAATTGGTAGTGGTTCTATAATTCAGAAAGATAATATTGAAGAATTTTTTAATCATGTTAGCAAACATGAAGATACTGAGGATAGATCCCTTGCAAAACTTGCTCCAAACTATGAGATAGCTACAGCTTCTTTAATTCATATGTTAGAAGCTAGGTTTGTTAACCTCAACCCCTTAATGCAAATAATGTTTCTTAAGCTTAAAGAAATTGAGGACCCTGAAAAGAGGAATTTTATTCTAGAAACTTTGTTTAAGGAGTTCTATGATGTTGCCAAGGAAGCTAGGAAAGTCTTTTGTCAACACCCAGATTTTTAATCCCAGATGCCCATTATGCCATACCTCACAATCCCAGGATTACCATTTTTGCGAGACATAACGGATTGGATATCACAGTACATCATCCATTACAAAACATACATAAGATCTTACACAAATAAGGATCTCATGATCCAGTCTTAATACAACAAGCAGCGGAAATAAAAGATAAGTGTAGCGGTGGGGTCCATCTTCAGCGGCACAGGCAATGCTGACGAAGTCAAATAGTCCTAGTTATCATAGCCGTCCTGCTGACCATCATCCTGGTAGTCTCCTTAATAGTCTGGCCATGAGAATAGCCAGGGACAAAAGCCATGAGTACTCTTTAAGTACTCGCAAACTACCACTAACAAGTAGTATAGTTCCAAGTTAAAGTGCTATCTCTAAGTTTAACTATAAAGTTAAGTTTGAAACCTAAGCTGAGTTCTGAAGCAAAGAAAGATAAAATAAAGTTCTAGAATCACTTAAGTTGGGAAGCTATTGTCATAAACACAACCCTGTTGTGGTCAAGGCAAGATTCATCATTCCTTTCATAAGTTATTTTGAAAACATCTGACAACGAAACAGTATGGCCATTCCAACTGTCCATAACCGCGGACGCGGCTATTCGAATAGTTTGACACTCTGCAGAGGTGGTACACTTTCACCACAAGATTCGATACATCTGCCAGGGATAGCCCTGAATCATCATACTTAGTATGTAGATAATCAAACATAACCTTTCCTTTAGACACCCTAGTATAAGCACCTCTCCTATGAGAATGGCCTCCCAACCATGACCATCTGTCATCTTGGGCACTGCATAGGTGGACAACATTGAGAGGTAGCCTCAGCTCAAACCTCTCCCGCGAGGGAACTAATACTAATGCATATAAACTTCCGGATAAGCCTTACCCAATTCAGGTATTGTGGTTGTACGGTAAATTTGGAATGGTATCGCATCCGAATCCAACCATCAGTTTTATAAGACGGCTAAGGCTCATGCCTCGACATTTTCACCATCATAAACCATTTGTGTTTCTCAACACCTGTCAAAACATCTCAATAGAATGACTCATCATTCCAAGGTTTTCACGATTCATTTTCACCAAGTGTTCCCATCTAAAGTGACTCAAGTTTTTTATCTAACCCTAAACTACTAAGTTAAGAGTGCTCACTAAGGTGGAAAGATGGGATCAATCTCATGCCATAGAATGACATCTAAGTTATCTAAATAGGTCCAGTTTCATACTCTTTATGCTACCTTCAAAACAAGTAAAGGACTTTGTGTAAAGTAAAGGAAGTAAAGCTTGAAATTAGTACTTGGGGTAAAGAATAGTCAAAGTAGTTTAACCAAAGCATGCCCAAGGCATCTTTGCTAAACCATCTAGTTTAATCCTAGCTTGCTAATAGTAGCTTGCATTGTTAATGGTGGCTTGCTAAGTATAATACATGCAAGTGTTAGATTGCATTGTTAATGGTGGCTTGCTTCGTGCTATCTTGATAACAATAGCTTGCCTTGGTTGGTGCAGTGGTTGAAGTTTTCTTCCTCCTCTTGATAGAACTCCTCCTCCTCGAAAGCTTGGTAGGTACTATCTTCTATAAATACATACAGAGTACACAATCACCAAACAATACTTAACTAGTCTACTTAGCACTCTAAGGCATACACTTGATGATCTATTATTATCACAAGCATCACAAGTTTTATTAATTAGTTTCATCCTTTTTATTTAAGAAAGGTAATTTCTACTCATTGAAAATTAACTAAGATTTAATATTCACCACTTAAAATATGGGATCATGTGGACACATGTCATCACCACATATCTTAACATGTGGGAATGTAATTTAAGGGTTGGTTCATAATTACTTTGGTTTAAGTTCATTATTTAATGATTTAAAGTGACAAGAAATGCCTATATAGCATTATTTTGGTACTAGTCCAAAGTCACTGCATGTAAACCTTAATATTATTACATATTCAGATAAGCATGGTTAAATGTGATTTTTGAGAGTTGGAATCAACTCAAAATCTAACTTGGTTGATTTTATAAAAATGTTGTAAGGTGCAAATTCTTCTGTTTTGTTATTTTTACTAGGAGAGATCTCTAACTCTAATTGAATTAAATCCAATGGGCTTGGGTAGATCTTTTCAGTAGCTTTTTAACAAAATTGGAATCACTCCATTTGGATTAGTAAATCTCTCTGAATTGAATTTCAAACTATGGGACATAACTAGGTTTAACTAAAATAGAAAAATCCTAATTCAAACTAGCTAGGTTGCGCGGTAACGCTAACGGGCCGGCCCAGTGACACTACGCGGCGCGGGGCTCAGCTGACAGGGGGTCCACCGGTCAGCGGCTCATTACATGCGAAGTGGTACAGGGCGATATGGGTCGTTTGATTAGAACGGGGATCAACGGCTGGGGATCATCGTCAACGACGGACATGTCACCAGTGAACTCTAACCCTAACGGATCAGTGGGGGTGGTCAGGGGGCATACCAGGGCTCCAGCGATGATGGCGAGGCGGGCAAACAGACTGGTGGTCGACGGCGATCTCAGGGACGGTCGAGGCAGCTTCGGGGGTGGTCGGAATCAGCGGCGCCCTTCTCCTCTAGAGGCTGCCCGCTCCGGTGCAATTCCGAACAGCGGCTGCTCGCCTTGCTCCGGGGAGAAGTGGGGAAGGCTCAGTGAGGTGAGGGGAGGTGAGTGGTGTGCAGAGAATGGCTGGGGAAGGCCTCTATTTATAGGACGATGACACGACCGAGAGGGATGGGCAGGCGACTCCGGCGAGGGCTGCACAGCGTGCTAGCGGTGTGTCTCGAGGTAGGGGGCGGTCGCTGGTCTCCTGGCGGTGCTGAATGCGAGCCTAGGGGCGGTGGTATGCGGTCGGGCGGAGCTGGCGCTCTGAGCGGTAGAGGCGGCGGTCTCAACAGTGAGCGGTGGCTATGGTGCGTTGGGTGGAGAATGGGCATGTCTGGCATGCTCCCTGGGTCGTGGCGGAGTGGTGGGCGCGGGCTGCGGTCGAGGGGCGGCGTCTACACGCGTGTCGGGCGCGGCGCTCTGGCGCGTGCTCGGCATGGCGCAGACAGGCAGTGCGTGGTGCTTTGGCGGTGGTCCACGGTCTGGCTCGGCTCGTGGAGTGGACAGAGAGTGGCGGTGAGGTGAGAGCTAGCTAGTAGACATGGCGAGAGGGAGGGGGACGGTCTGCTGCGGTGGTGGCATGGTCGGCCGGCCAGCAGGTGCTCGGCATGGCATGGCATGGCTACTAGGGGATAGGGGAGGGGCTGATAATGGCATGGTTAGATAATTTGGAGGCAGAGGGAGTGTTTTGAGGAGAATTGGGTGCAAAACCCTGTTCAGAACAGTAAGCTAAATACTAGGTGTAATTCATGCCTGCCAGGTGTTTGATGAAATGGCCGCAAGAACTTTCTTTTTGAATTTTGAAAAGATTTTCGGTGGGTGTGCTAGATATAAGCTTGAGACTCTATGGGTGCTTGTTTTTTGAAAAATTGAGCTGGTTTGAGTGGTTTTTGAAATAGTGGGATCTTCCCATATGATATAGATTCAATTTTCAACTGTCAATTAAATTTTGTATCTGAATGTTTTTGGCAGATCACAAGGTGGGCCTTGGTACATCATTATGTGTACTAGTAAGGGGTGCAAAGATCCAAAATTGTTTCTATTAGGTTTTGAGTTCTAGGAATAGCCAAAGTAGGCATGCTGATTAAAATGACACAAATGTCCATTATCTTCTTTTATTCATTTTGATTTGTTTTTGTTTGGTAAATGTTTGGGAAAGATCTAGATGATGTTTATTTCACCTAAGAATCATTTTACAAGCAATGGATCACTTAATCATGGCAATTCAAACAACTCCTATTTTTAAATGCACACACATATGAATGCTTTGATAATTTCAATTGAAAAAGTTTTTGTTAACCCTAATTTTGATGATTTGGATCTTAATAACCTTGGATTAAAGTTTTGGGATGTTATATCTTTGAACGTTTCAATATGCTAGTCTCATGTGTAGATGTTGTTGGTACACGAGAAAAGATGAACAAAACTGAACCTAATGGGGAGGAACCTAAGATACCAATACCCTTTAAACTAGTAGCAATACATGATGCCATAGAAAAGAATCTTGATTGGATTGTTCCTGCAAACCCTTTTGATGAGAATAGTTAAACTAAGAGCGTTGAGAGAGGATCCTCTAAAACTTATTTGGATGATATACCTTGCCTTGTTGAAAATATTTCTGGTATTGATCTTAGTCCTTCTTCATTTGATAACACTTGATTCTTTCTTGCTTCTTATGCCTAACTTAAAGGCGTTAAAGAAAAGTACTTATTGGGAGATAATCCAAAAGTTTTATATGAGTCTTGGAAGTTATTACTTGAGTAATAACCGCTCCTTATCCTTTTTATTTGCTTTTTGTGCCAAGAGTAACATCTAATGAGAGAGAAGTAATGATTGGCAAAGTTGTTGTCTCGAAACAGATTTCTGTGCTTCACCGTAAAAATTCGTGGAAAATCTCTAATCGTCTTTTTGAGGCGTGAATTTTTGTGCTTCTTCCCCAAATTGTTATCTAACGTTCGTTAGTTCAGCACTTTTTGATTTGAGCAACAAAGGTCTTCAAAAAAATTCGTCTTTACCTGCTGATCTGTTTTGACATATTTCTGCCATTTTCTGCATTTGCTTCCTGTTGGTTCCTTTTTGAGTTCTTTTGGGGAATTGAGCTTTTTGAGGGAAGTGCTACAGTAGCTAGTGTTCTAATGGAAGTTTATTTGGTGTTAGAACTGAACCTTAAGACCTTTTATCTTGAGTGCACTAATGTTGCTAATAAAGATTGTGTGAAGTTTTGTATGAAGGAAAAATTTCAGGTGTATGGAAGGGATGAGTAATGAGATGAAGGATGGACTAAATCTCAATCTTGGGGATGCCACGCGTGTCACCCCAAGAAATATCCAAGAAGTAAAAGTGTCATTGAAATGTGTGTTCTTTTCATTAACCATAGCTAGAGTCATTGCATGTCTGTTCTTTTCACAAACCACATATGGATCCACCAGAGTCATTGCATGTGTGTTTTTTTCACAAACCACATATGGATCCACCAGAGTCATTGCATGTGTGTTCTCCTCATAAAGCACATATGGATCCCCTAGTGTCATTGCATGTGTGTTCTTTTAATAAAACGTAGCTAGAGTCACTCGATGTGTGTTCTTTTCATAAACCACATATGGATCCACCTGTGTCATTACATCTGTGTTATTTTCACAAACCACATATGGATCCACCTGCGTCATAGAAATGTGTGTTCTTTTCATTAACCACAGCTAGAGTCATTGCATGTCTGTTATTTTCACAAACCTCATGGATCCACCAGTGTCATTATATCTGTGTTCTTTTCATTAACCATAGCTAGGGTCACAAGATGTGTGTTATTTTCATAAACCACATATGGATCCACCAATGTCATTGCATGTGTGTTCTTTTCACAAACCACATATGGATCCACCAGTGTCATTGCATGTGTGTTCTTCTCATTAACGACATATGGATACCCTAGTGTCATTGCATGTGTGTTCTTTTAATAAACCACAAACACTGGATGTGTGTTCTTTTCATAAACCACATATGAATCCACCAGTGTCATTGCATGTGTGTTCTTTTCACAAACCACATATGGATCCACCACTGTCATTGAAATGTGTGTTCTTTTCATTAACCACAGCTGGAGTCATTGCATGTCTGCTCTTTTCACAAACCGCATGGATCCAGCAGTGTCATTGCATGTGTGTTCTTTCAATAAACCACATCTAGAGACATTGCATGTGTTTTGTTTTCATTAACCACATCTAATGTCATTTCATGTGTGTTCTTTTCACAAACCACATATGGATCCACTTGTGTCACTAGATGTGTGTTCTTTTCATAAACCACATATGAATCCACCAGAGTCATTGCATGTCTGATCTTTTCACAAACCACATATGGATCCACCAGTGTCATTGCATGTCTATTCTTTTCATAAACCACATGGATCCACCATTGTCATTGCATGTGTGTTCTTTTAATAAACCACAGCTAGAGTCACTTGATGTATGTTCTCTTCATAAACCACATATGGATCCACCAGTGTCATTGCATGTGTGTTCTTCTGACAAACCACATATGGATCCACCAGTGTCATTGAAATGTGTGTTCTTTTCATTAACCACAGCTAGAGTAATTGCATGTCTGTTCTTTTCACAAACCACATATGGATCCACCAGAGTCATTGCATGTGTGTTCTTTTCACTAACCACATATGGATCCACCAGTGTCATTGCATGTGTGTTCTTTTAATAAACCACAGCTAGAGTCACTTGATGTATGTTCGCTTCATAAACCACATATGGATCCACCAGTGTCATTGCATGTGTGTTCTTCTCACAAACCACATATGGATCCACCACTGTCATTGAAATGTGTGTTATTTTCATTAACCACATCTAGAGTTTTTGCATGTCTGTTCTTTTCACAAACCACATATGGATCCACCAGAGTCATTGCATCTGTGTTCTTTTCACTAACCACAATCACAGGATGTGTGTTCTTTTCATAAACCACGTATGGATCCAGCAGTGTCATTGCATGTGTGTTCTTTTCACAAACCACATATGGATCCACTAGTGTCATTGAAATGTGTGTTATTCTCATTAAGCATAGCTAGAGTCATTTGAAGGAAATTTGCCCTGAGAGGAAATAATAAAGTTGTTATTATGTATTCCTTGTATATGATAGATGTTTATTTTGCATGCTATAATTGTATTGATAGGAAACATCAATACATGTGTGTTTAATAAACAAAAAGGGTTCCTAGTTATGCCTCTCTTATAGACTAGCTTGTTGATTAACAAGATGATCAAGGTTTCCTGATCATGGACATTGGATGTTGTTAATAACAAGGTCACAGCATTTGTGAAATGATGTGATGAACATTCATCCGAAGTATGGCATTACGATCAAGTCATTATGTTTATATTGCTATAACATCATACGAAGTAATCTTTATCCTTAGACCATGAGATCATGTTAATTGCTAACACCGGAAGAGTACCTTGATAACATCAAACATCACACTATAACAGGGTAACTATAAAGATGGGTTCAGTACTAAGAAGGTGTTATGTTGAGGCTCATGGATCAAGAGTGGAATTTGTCAATCCAGATGACGGAAAGATATACTCTGGGCCCTGTCGGTGATATCACATTAGGATAGCTTGCAAGCAAGTGATGTGATCACTAGAATGTTATATCACGGGAACGAGAAAAGAGTGCATGTCGATAACGAGATCAAACTAGGTATGGAGATACCGATGATCGAATCTCGGACATGTAATATATCGAGATACAAAGGGATTTAGTTACAAGCGTTAAAGGTTCTCCCGATCATAGGAGTCATCGTTGAATATGTAGGAGTCAGTACGGATCTCCAGGTCCAGCTGCTGATTATTGATCGGAGAAGGGTCTCGATCATGTCTACATTATTCGCGAATCGTAGGGTGGCACACTTAAGAGTTACCGGACACCATTTTGGAGCACATATGTTTCACACGAAAGAATTGCAAAGCGCAGGAATTGTTTCAATAGAAACCGGAAATTGTTTCGGGTGAAATTGCAGAAGGTGGTTATCCATGTGATATTGAAATGTTGCAAGGGGCTATATGTGAATGTTTGTTAATTAAAGTAATTAACAAAATTCTGAATAAATTTAATAAAAAGAGTTTTATTAAATGAGAGAGCATTAAATTTGGAGAAATTTAATGCATTTAAAGTGGAGACTTTAAAAGGGAATGTGAAGAGGCATTTTAATGTGGAGGGGTTACCACCACATGAATGGGGGAGGTGAGGGGTCACCCCCCCATGCGCCGGCCATGGAGAGAGGGGGCACCCCCCTCCTCCTATAAAAGGCCACCCATTCCCTCCTTCATCCTTACACCTTCTTATGAAGGATCTCTCTCCCCCTCTAGAATTATTCCCCTATGGTCTCAGATTAGCGAGATACATGTTCCCGGTGGCATTTTGTCTGGAAGGAGTTCCTGCTTCCGCTGGATCGCTGGAGCGAGGAGGTGGAGGTTGTCCGGTGGCTTGAACGTGTGTGCGAGTGCGGATGCGCTGCTGAGTTGTGGCGCTCGGACTTCCTCACGATCTTGAGATCCGCAAGTGTATGACTACATCAACCATGAGTTCCTACTCGTTAAGAAAGCTCGTTGTCTTCGAGGGTAAGTTCTCATTGGATGTATGTCCACCCGTTGCTCTGTATCTAGTAGATAGATCTTGGCGTGTAGTTCTCATCGTAGGAAATTTTTGTTTTCTATGCTGCAGACCGAACATCATTGCATGTCCGTTCTTTTCACAAACCACATGGATCCACCAGTGTCATTGCATGTCTGTTCTTTCAATAAACCATAGCTAGAGTCATTGCATGTGTGTTATTTTCATTAAACACTGCTAGAGTCATTTCATGTGTGTTCTTTTCACAAACCACATATGAATCCACCAGAGTCATTGGATGTGTGTTCTTTTCATAAACCTCATGGATCCACCAGAGTCATTGAAATGTGTGTTGTTTTCATAAACCATATGGATCCACCAGTGTCATTGAAATGTGTGTTGTTTCATTAACCACAGCTAGAGTCATTGCATGTCTGTTATTTTCACAAACCACATATCGATCCACCAGAGTCATTGCATGTGTGTTCTTCTCACAAACCACATATGGATCCACCAGTGTCATTGCATGTGTGTTCTTTTAATAAACCACAGCTAGAGTCACTTGATGTATGTTCTCTTCATAAACCACATATGGATCCACCAGTGTCATTGCATGTGTGTTCTTCTCACAAACCACATATGGATCCACCAGTGTCATTGAAATGTGTGTTATTTTCATTAACCACATCTAGAGTTTTTGCATGTCTGTTCTTTTCACAAACCACATATGGATCCACCAGAGTCATTGCATATGTGTTCTTTTCACTAACCACAATCACAGGATGTTTGTTCTTTTCATAAACCACGTATGGATCCAGCAGTGTCATTGCATGTGTGTTCTTTTCACAAACCACATATGGATCCACTAGTGTCATTGAAATGTGTGTTATTCTCATTAAGCATAGCTAGAGTCATTTGAAGGAAATATGCCCTGAGAGGCAATAATAAAGTTGTTATTATGTATTCCTTGTATATGATAGATGTTTATTTTGCATGCTATAATTGTATTGATAGGAAACATCAATACATGTGTGTTTAATAAACAAAAAGGGTTCCTAGTTATGCCTCTCTTATAGACTAGCTTGTTGATTAACAAGATGATCAAGGTTTCCTGATCATGGACATTGGATGTTGTTAATAACAAGGTCACAACATTTGTGAACTGATGTGATGAACATTCATCCGAAGTATAGCATTACGATCAAGTCATTATTTTTATATTTCTATAACATCATACGAAGTAATCTTTATCCTTAGACCATGAGATCATGTTAATTGCTAACACCGGAAGAGTACCTTGATAACATCAAACGTCACACTATAACAGGGTAACTATAAAGATGGGTTCAGTACTAAGAAGGTGTTATGTTGAGGCTCATGGATCAAGAGTGGAATTTGTCAATCCAGATGACGGAAAGATATACTCTGGGCCCCCTCGGTGATATCACATTAGGATAGCTTGCAAGCAAGTGATGTGATCACTAGAATGTTATATCACGGGAACGAGAAAAGAGTTCATGTCGATAACGAGATCAAACTAGGTATGGAGATACCGATGATCGAATCTCGGACATGTAATATATCGAGAGACAAAGGGATTTAGTTACAAGCGTTAAAGGTTCTCACGATCATAGGAGTCATCGTTGAATATGTAGGAGTCAGTACGGATCTCCAGGTCCCGCTACTGATTATTGATCGGAGAAGGGTCTTGATCATGTCTACATTATTCGCGAACCGTAGGGTGGCACACTTAAGAGTTACCGGACACCATTTTGGAGCACATATGTTTCACACGAAAGAATTGCAAAGCACAGGAATTGTTTCAATAGAAACCGGAAATTGTTTCGGGTGAAATTGCAGAAGGTGGTTCTGCATGTGATATTGAAATGTTGCAAGGGGCTATATGTGAATGTTTGTTAATTAAAGTAATTAACAAAATTCTGAATAAATTTAATAAAAAGAGTTTTATTAAATGAGAGAGCATTAAATTTGGAGAAATTTAATGCATTTAAAGTGGAGACTTTAAAAGGGAATGTGAAGAGGCATTTTAATGTGGAGGGGTTACCACCACATGAATGGGGGAGGTGAGGGGTCACCCCCCCATGCGCCGGCCATGGAGAGAGGGGGCACCCCCCTCCTCCTATAAAAGGCCACCCATTCCCTCCTTCATCCTCACACCTCCTTGTGAAGGATCTCTCTCCCCTCTAGAATTATTCCCCTATGGTCTCAGATTAGCGAGATACATGTTCCCGGTGGCATTTCGTCTGGAAGGAGTTCCTGCTTCCGTTGGATCGCTGGAGCGAGGAGGTGGAGGTTGTCCGGTGGCTTGAACGTGTGTGCGAGTGTAGATGCGCTGCTGAGTTGTGGCGCTCGGACTTCCTCACGATCTTGAGATCGGCAAGTGTATGACTACATCAACCACGAGTTCCTACTCGTTAACAAAGCTCGTTGTCTTCGAGGGTAAGTTCTCATTGGATGTATGTCCACCCGTTGCTCTGTATCTAGTAGATAGATCTTGGCGTGTAGTTCTCATCGTAGGAAATTTTTGTTTTCTATGCTACAGACCCAACATCATTGCATGTCCGTTCTTTTCACAAACCACATGGATCCACCAGTGTCATTGCATGTGTGTTCTTTCAATAAACCATAGCTAGAGTCATTGCATGTGTGTTATTTTCATTAAACACTGCTAGAGTCATTTCATGTGTGTTCTTTTCACAAACCACATATGAATCCACCAGAGTCATTGGATGTGTGTTCTTTTCATAAACCTCATGGATCCACCAGAGTCATTGAAATGTGTGTTGTTTTCATAAACCATATGGATCCACCAGTGTCATTGAAATGTGTGTTGTTTTCATTAACCACATCTAGAGTCATTGCATGTCTGTTATTTTCACAAACCACATATCGATCCACCAGAGTCATTGCATGTGTGTTCTTCTCACAAACCACATATGGATCCACCAGTGTCATTGGAATGCGTTTTTTTCATTAACCACAGCTAGAGTCATTGCATCTCTGTTCTTTTCACAAACCACATGGATCCACCAGTGTCATTGCATGTGTGTTCTTTTAATAAACCATAGCTAGAGTCTTTGCATGTGTGTTCTTTTCACTAACCACAGCTAGAGTCATTTCATGTGTGTTCTTTTCACAAACCACCATATGGATCCACCAGTTTCACTGGATGTGTTTTTTCATAAACCACATATGGATCCACCAGAGTCATTGCATTTCTGATCTTTTCACAAACCACATATGGATCCACCAGTGTCATTGCATGTCTGTTATTTTCATAAACCACGTGGATCCACCAGTGTCATTTCATGTGTGTTATTTTAATAACCCACAGCCAGAGTCACTTGTGAGTGTTCTCTTCATAAACCACATATGGATCCACCAGTGTCATTGCATGTGTGTTCTTCTCACAAACCACATATGGATCCACTAGTGTCGTTGAAATGTGTGTTCTTTTCATTAACCACAACTAGAGTCATTGCATGTCTGTTCTTTATACAAACCACATGGATCCACCAGTGTCATAGCATGTGTGTTCTTTCAATAAACCACAACTAGAGTCATTGCATGTGTGTTCTTTTCATTAACCACAGCTAGAGTCATTTCATGTGTGTTGTTTTCACAAACCACATATGGATCCACCATTGTCACTGGATGTGTGATCTTTTCATAAACCCCATATGGATCCACCATAGTCATTGCATGTCTGATCTTTTCACAAACCACATATGGATCCACCAGTGTCATTGCATGTTTTCCTTTTCATAAACCAGATGGATCCACCAGTGTCATTGCATGTGTGTTCTTTTAATAAACCACATCTAGAGTCACTAGATGTATGTTCTATTCAAAAACCACATATGGATCCACCAGTGTCATTGCATGTGTGTTCTTCTCACAAACCACATATGGATCCACCAGTGTCATTGAAATTTGTGTTCTTTTCATTAACCACAGCTAGAGTCATTGCATGTCTATTCTTTTCACAAACCACATATGGATCCACCAGAGTCATTGCATGTGTGTTCTTTTCACAAACCACATATGGATCCACGAGAGTCATTGGATGTGTGTTCTTCTCATAAACCACATATGGATCCCCTAGTGTCATTGCATGTGTGTTCTTTTCATTAACCACATATGGATCCACCAGTGGCATTGCATGTGTGTTCTTTTGACAAACCACATGGATCCAACAGTGTCATTGCATGTGTGTTCTTTCAATAAACCACAACTCGAGTCATTGGAATGTGTGTTCTTTTCATTAACCATAGCTAGAGTCATTGCATGTCTGTTCTTTTCACAAACCACATATGGATCCACCGGAGTCATTGCATGTGTGTTCTTTTCACAAACCACATATGGATCCACCAGTGTCATTGCATGTGTGTTCTTCTCATTAACGACATATGGATACCCTAGTGTCATTGCACGTGTGTTCTTTTAATAAACCACAGTCACTAGATGTGTGTTCTTTTCATAAACTACATATGGATCCACCAGTGTCATTGCATGTGTCTTCTTTTCACAAACCACATATGTATCCACCAGTGTCATTGAAATGTGTGTTCTTTTCATTAACCACAGCTAGAGTCATTGCATGTCTGTTCTTTTTACAAACCATATATGGATCCACCAGAGTCATTGCATGTGTGTTCTTTTCACAAACCACATATAGATCCACCAGTGTCATTGAAATGTCTGTTCTTCTCATTAACCACAGCTATAGTCATTGCATCTCTGTTCTTTTCACAAACGACATGGATCCACCAGTGTCATTGCATTTGTGTTCTTTCAATAAACCACAGTAAGTGTCATTGCATGTGTGTTCTTTTCATTAACCATAGCTAGAGTCATTTCATGTGTGTTCTTTTCACAAAACTCATATGAATCCACTAGTGTCATTGGATATATGTTCTTTTCATAAACCACATGGATCCACCAGAGTCATTGAAATGAGTGTTCTTTTCATAATCCATATGGATCCAGCAGTGTCATTGAAATGTGTGTTCTTTTCATTAACCACAGCTAGAGTCATTGCATGTCTGTTCTTTTCAAAAACCACATATCGATCCACCGGAGTCATTGCATGTGTTTTCTTCTCAAAAACCACATATGGATCCACTAGTGTCATTGAAATGTTTGTTCTTTTCATTAACCACAGCTAGAGTCATTGCACGTCTGTTCCTTTCACAAACCACATGGATCCACCAGTGTCATTGCATGTGTGTTCTTTCAATAAACCATAGCTAGAGTCATTGCATGTGTGTTACTTTCATTAACCACAGCTAGAGTCATTTCATGTGTGTTCTTTTCACTAACCACATATGGATCCACCAGTGTCACTAGATGTGTTTTTTCATAAACCACATATGGAATCACTAAAGTCATTGCATGTCTGGTCTTTTCACAAACCATATATGGATCCACCAGTGTCAGTGCATGTCTGTTATTTTCATAAACCACATGGCTCCACCAGTGTCATTGCATGTGTGTTATTTTAATAACCCACAGCAAGAGTCACTGGATCTATGTTCTCTTCACAAACTACATATGGATCCACCAGTGTCAATGCATGTGTATTCTTCTCACAAACCACATATGGATCCATCAGTGTCATTGAAATGTGTGTTCTTTTCATTAAACACAGCTAGAGTCATTGCATGTCAGTTCTTTTCACAAACCACATGGATCCACCAGTGTCATTGCATGTGAGTTCTTTCAATAAAGCACAGCTAGAGTCATTGCATGTGTTTTGTTTTCATTAACCATAGCTAGAGTCATTTCATGTGTGTTATTTTCACAAACCACATATGAATCCACAAGTGTCATTGGATATGTGTTCCTTTCATAAACCACATGGATCCACCAGAGTCATTCAAATGTGTGTTCTTTTCATAAACTATATGGATCCACTAGTGTCATTGAAATGTGTGTTCTTTTCATTAACCACATCTAGAGTCATTGCATGTCTGTTATTTTCACAAACCACATATCGATCCACCAGAGTCGTTGCGTGTGTGTTCTTCTCACAAACCACATATGGATCCACCAGTGTCATTGAAATGTGTGTTCTTTTCATTAACCACAGCTAGAGTCATTGCATGTCTATTCTTTTCACAAACTACATGGATCCACCGGTGTCATTGCATCTGTGTTCTTTCAATAAACCATAGAAAGAGTCATTGCATGTGTGTTCTTTTCATTAACCACAGCTAGAGTCATTTCATGTGTGTTGTTTTCACAAACCACGTATGGATCCACCAGTCTCACTGGATGTGTTTTTTTCATAAACCACATATGGATCCACCAAAGTCATTGCATGTCTGGTGTTTTCACAAACCACATATGGATCCACCAGTGTCATTGCATGTCTGTTATTTTCATAAACCACATGGATCCACCAGTGTCATGGCATGTGTGTTAAATTAATAACCCACATCAAGAGTCACTGGATATGTGTTCTATTCATAAACCATATATGGATTCACTAGTGTCATTGCATGTGTGTTCTTCTCACAAACCACATATGGATCCACCAGTGTCATTGAAATTTGTGTTCTTTTCATTAACCGTAGCTAGAGTCATTGCATGTCTGTTCTTTTCACAAACAACAAGGATCCACCAGTGTCATTGCATGTGTGTTCTTTCAATAAACCACAACTAGAGTCATTGAAATGTGTGTTCTTTTCATTAACCACAGCTAGAGTCATTGCATGTCTGTTCTTTTCACAAACCACATATGGATCCACCAGAGTCATTGCATGTGTGTTCTTTTCACAAACCACATATTGATCCACCAGTGTCATTGCATGTGTGTTCTTCTCATTAACGACATATGGATATCTTAGTGTCATTGCATGTGTGTTCTTTTAATAAAGTACAGTCACTAGATGTGTGTTCCTTTCATAAACTACATATGGATCCACCAGTGTCATTGCATGTGTACTCTTTTCACAAACCGCATATGGATCCACCATTGTCATTGAAATGTGTGTTCTTTAAATTAAGCACAGCTAGAGTCATTGTGAGTCTGTTCTTTTCACAAACCATATATGGATCCGCCAGAGTCATTGCATGTCTGTTCTTTTCACAAACCACATATGGATCCACCAGTGTCATTGAAATGTGTGTTCTTCTCATTAACGACAGCTAGAGTCATTGCATGTCTGTTCTTTTCACAAACCACATGGATCCACCAGTGTCATTCCATGTGTGTTCTATCAATAAACCACAGCTAGAGTCATTGCATGTGTTTTCTTTTCATTAACCACAGCTAGAGTCATTTCATGTGTGTTCTTTTCACAAAACACATATGAATCCACCAGTGTTATTGGATATGTGTTCTTTTCATAAACCACATGGATCCACTAGTGTCATTGAAATGTGTGTTCTTTTCATAACCCATATGGATCCACCAGTGTCATTGAAATGTATGTTCTGTTCATTAACCACAGCTATAGTCATTGCATGTCTGTTCTTTTCAAAAACCACATATCGATCCACCAGAGTCATTGCATGTGTGTTCTTCTCACAAACCACATATGGATCCACTAGTGTCATTGAAATGTGTGTTCTTTTCATTAACCACAGCTAGAGTCATTGCATGTCTGTTCCTTTCACAAACCACATGGATCCACCAGTGTCATTGCATGTGTGTTCTTGCAATAAACCATAGCTAGAGTCATTGCATGTGTTATATTTTCATTAACCACAGCTAGAGTCATTTCATGTGTGTTCTTTTCACAAACCACATATGGATCCACCAGTGTCACTAGATGTGTTTTTCATAAACCACATATGGATCCACCAGAGTCATTGCATGTCTGGTCTTTCCCCAAACCGTATATGGATCCATCAGTGTCAGTGCATGTCTGTTATTTTCATAAACCACATGGCTCCACCAGTGTCATTGCATGTGTGTTATTTTAATAACCCACAACAAGAGTCACTGGATCTGTGCTCTCTTCACAAACCACATATGGATCCACTAGTGTCAATGCATGTGTGTTCTTCTCACAAACCACATATGGATCCACCTGTGTCATTGAAATGTGTGTTCTTTTCATTAACCACAGCTAGAGTCATTGCGTGTCTGTTCTTTTCACAAACCATATATGGATCCACCAGTGTCATTGCATGTGTGTTCTTTTCACAAACCACATATGTATCCACTAGTGTCATTGAAATGTGTGTTATTCTCATTAAGCATAGCTAGAGTCATTTGAAGGAAATATGCCCTGAGAGGCAATAATAAAGTTGTTATTATGTATTCCTTGTATATGATAGATGTTTATTTTGCATGCTATAATTGTATTGATAGGAAACATCAATACATGTGTGTTTAATAAACAAAAAGGGTTCCTAGTTATGCCTCTCTTATAGACTAGCTTGTTGATTAACAAGATGATCAAGGTTTCCTGATCATGGACATTGGATGTTGTTAATAACAAGGTCACAGCATTTGTGAACTGATGTGATGAACATCCATCCGAAGTATAGCATTACGATCAAGTCATTATGTTTATATTGCTATAACATCATACGAAGTAATCTTTATCCTTAGACCATGAGATCATGTTAATTGCTAACACCGGAAGAGTACCTTGATAACATCAAACGTCACACTATAACAGGGTAACTATAAAGATGGGTTCAGTACTAAGAAGGTGTTATGTTGAGGCTCATGGATCAAGAGTGGAATTTGTCAATCCAGATGACGGAAAGATATACTCTGGGCCCCCTCGGTGATATCACATTAGGATAGCTTGCAAGCAAGTGATGTGATCACTAGAATGTTATATCACGGGAACGAGAAAAGAGTTCATGTCGATAACGAGATCAAACTAGGTATGGAGATACCGATGATCGAATCTCGGACATGTAATATATCGAGAGACAAAGGGATTTAGTTACAAGCGTTAAAGGTTCTCACAATCATAGGAGTCATCGTTGAATATGTAGGAGTCAGTACGGATCTCCAGGTCCCGCTGCTGATTATTGATCGGAGAAGGGTCTTGATCATGTCTACATTATTCGCGAACCGTAGGGTGGCACACTTAAGAGTTACCGGACACCATTTTGGAGAACATATGTTTCACACGAAAGAATTGCAAAGCACAGGAATTGTTTCAATAGAAACCGGAAATTGTTTCGGGTGAAATTGCAGAAGGTGGTTCTGCATGTGATATTGAAATGTTGCAAGGGGCTATATGTGAATGTTTGTTAATTAAAGTAATTAACAAAATTCTGAATAAATTTAATAAAAAGAGTTTTATTAAATGAGAGAGCATTAAATTTGGAGAAATTTAATGCATTTAAAGTGGAGACTTTAAAAGGGAATGTGAAGAGGCATTTTAATGTGGAGGGGTTACCACCACATGAATGGGGGAGGTGAGGGGTCACCCCCCCATGCGCCGGCCATGGAGAGAGGGGGCACCCCCCTCCTCCTATAAAAGGCCACCCATTCCCTCCTTCATCCTCACACCTCCTTGTGAAGGATCTCTCTCCCCTCTAGAATTATTCCCCTATGGTCTCAGATTAGCGAGATACATGTTCCCGGTGGCATTTCGTCTGGAAGGAGTTCCTGCTTCTGTTGGATCGCTGGAGCGAGGAGGTGGAGGTTGTACGGTGGCTTGAACGTGTGTGCGAGTGCAGATGCACTGCTGAGTTGTGGCGCTCGGAATTCCTCACGATCTTGAGATCGGCAAGTGTATGACTACATCAACCACGAGTTCCTACTCGTTAACAAAGCTCGTTGTCTTCGAGGGTAAGTTCTCATTGGATGTATGTCCACCCGTTGCTCTGTATCTAGTAGATAGATCTTGGCGTGTAGTTCTCATCGTAGGAAATATTTGTTTTCTATGCTGTAGACCCAACATCATTGTATGTCCGTTCTTTTCACAAACCACATGGATCCACCAGTGTCATTGCATGTGTGTTCTTTCAATAAACCATAGCTAGAGTCATTGCATGTGTGTTATTTTCATTAAACACTGCTAGAGTCATTTCATGTGTGTTCTTTTCACAAACCACATATGAATCCACCAGAGTCATTGGATGTGTGTTCTTTTCATAAACCTCATGGATCCACTAGAGTCATTGAAATGTGTGTTGTTTTCATAAACCATATGGATCCACCAGTGTCATTCAAATGGGTGTTGTTTTCATTAACCACAGCTAGAGTCATTGCATGTCTGTTATTTTCACAAACCACATATCGATCCACCAGAGTCATTGCATGTGTGTTCTTCTCACAAACCACATATGGATCCACCAGTGTCATTGGAATGTGTTTTTTTTCATTAACAACAGCTAGAGTCATTGCATCTCTGTTCTTTTCACAAACCACATGGATCCACCAGTGTCATTGCATGTGTGTTCTTTCAATAAACCATAGGTAGAGTCTTTGCATGTGTGTTCTTTTCACTAACCACAGCTAGAGTCATTTCATGTGTGTTCTTTTCACAAACCACCATATGGATCCACCAGTTTCACTGGAAGTGTTTTTTCATAAACCACATATGGATCCACCAGAGTCATTGCATTTCTGATCTTTTCACAAACCACATATGGATCCACCAGTGTCATTTCATGTGTGTTATTTTAATAACCCACAGCCAGAGTCACTTGTGAGTGTTCTCTTCATAAACCACATATGGATCCACCAGTGTCATTGCATGTGTGTTTTTCTCACAAACCACATATGGATCCACTAGTGTCGTTGAAATGTGTGTTCTTTTCATTAACCACAACTAGAGTCATTGCATGTCTGTTCTTTATACAAACCACATGGATCCACCAGTGTCATTGCATGTGTGTTCTTTCAATAAACCGCAACTAGAGTTATTGCATGTGTGTTCTTTTCATTAACCACAGCTAGAGTCATTTCATGTGTGTTGTTTTAACAAACCACATATGGATCCACCATTGTCACTGGATGTGTGATCTTTTCATAAACCCCATATGGATCCACCATAGTCATTGCATGTCTGATCTTTTCACAAACCACATATGGATCCACCAGTGTCATTGCATGTTTTCCTTTTCATAAACCAGATGGATCCACCAGTGTCATTGCATGTGTGTTCTTTTAATAAACCACATCTAGAGTCACTAGCTGTATGTTCTATTCAAAAACCACATATGGATCCACCAGTGTCATTGCATGTGTGTTCTTCTCACAAACCACATATGGATCCACCAGTGTCATTGAAATTTGTGTTCTTTTCATTAACCACAGCTAGAGTCATTGCATGTCTATTCTTTTCACAAACCACATATGGATCCACCAGAGTCATTGCATGTGTGTTCTTTTCACAAACCACATATGGATCCACGAGAGTCATTGGATGTGTGTTCTTCTCATAAACCACATATGGATCCCCTAGTGTCATTGCATGTGTGTTCTTTTCATTAACCACATATGGATCCACCAGTGGCATTGCATGTGTGTTCTTTTGACAAACCACATGGATCCAACAGTGTCATTGCATGTGTGTTCTTTCAATAAACCACAACTCGAGTCATTGGAATGTGTGTTCTTTTCATTAACCATAGCTAGAGTCATTGCATGTCTGTTCTTTTCACAAACCACATATGGATCCACCGGAGTCATTGCATGTATGTTCTTTTCACAAACCACATATGGATCCACCAGTGTCATTGCATGTGTGTTCTTCTCATTAACGACATATGGATACCCTAGTGTCATTCCACGTGTGTTCTTTTAATAAACCACAGTCACTAGATGTGTGTTCTTTTCATAAACTACATATGGATCCACCAGTGTCATTGCATGTGTCTTCTTTTCACAAACCACATATGTATCCACCAGTGTCATTGAAATGTGTGTTCTTTTCATTAACCACAGCTAGAGTCATTGCATGTCTGTTCTTTTTACAAACCATATATGGATCTACCAGAGTCATTGCATGTGTGTTCTTTTCACAAACCACATATAGATCCACCAGTGTCATTGAAATGTCTGTTCTTCTCATTAACCACAGCTATAGTCATTGCATGTCTGTTCTTTTCACAAACGACATGGATCCACCAGTGTCATTGCATTTGTGTTCTTTCAATAAACCACAGTAAGTGTCATTGCATGTGTGTTCTTTTCATTAACCACAGCTAGAGTCATTTCATGTGTGTTCTTTTCACAAAACTCATATGACTCCACTAGTGTCATTGGATATGTGTTCTTTTCATAAACCACATGGATCCACCAGAGTCATTGAAATGAGTGTTCTTTTCATAATCCATATGGATCCACCAGTGTCATTGAAATGTGTGTTCTTTTCATTAACCACAGCTAGAGTCATTGCATGTCTGTTCTTTTCAAAAACCACATATCGATCCACCGGAGTCATTGCATGTGTGTTCTTCTCCCAAACCACATATGGATCCACTAGTGTCATTGAAATGTTTGTTCTTTTCATTAACCACAGCTAGAGTCATTGCACGTCTGTTCCTTTCAAAAACCACATGGATCCACCAGTGTCATTGCATGTGTGTTCTTTCAATAAACCATAGCTAGAGTCATTGCATGTGTGTTACTTTCATTAACCACAGCTAGAGTCATTTCATGTGTGTTCTTTTCACTAACCACATATGGATCCACCAGTGTCACTAGATGTGTTTTTTCATAAACCACATATGGAATCACTAAAGTCATTGCATGTCTGGTCTTTTCACAAACCATATATGGATCCACCAG
The DNA here is from genome assembly GCA_916181665.1 of Avena sativa. NCBI lineage: Eukaryota > Viridiplantae > Streptophyta > Magnoliopsida > Poales > Poaceae > Avena > Avena sativa. Next base: position 356,497,374 of record OV702291.1, read on the forward strand.
TGTCAGTGCATGTCTGTTATTTTCATAAACCACATGGCTCCACCAGTGTCATTGCATGTGTGTTATTTTAATAACCCACAGCAAGAGTCACTGGATCTATGTTCTCTTCACAAACTACATATGGATCCACCAGTGTCAATGCATGTGTATTCTTCTCACAAACCACATATGGATCCATCAGTGTCATTGAAATGTGTGTTCTTTTCATTAACCACAGCTAGAGTCATTGCGTGTTTGTTCTTTTCACAAAGCATATATGGATCCGCTAGAGTCATTGCATGTGTGTTCTTTTCACAAACCACATATGGATCCACCAGTGTCTTTGAAATGTTTGTTTTCTCATTAACCACAGCTAGAGTCATTGCATGTCAGTTCTTTTCACAAACCACATGGATCCACCTGTGTCATTGCATGTGAGTTCTTTCAATAAAGCACAGCTAGAGTCATTGCATGTGTTTTATTTTCATTAACCATAGCTAGAGTCATTTCATGTGTGTTATTTTCAGAAACCACATATGAATCCACAAGTGTCATTGGATATGTGTTCCTTTCATAAACCACATGGATCCACCAAAGTCATTCAAATGTGTGTTCTTTTCATAAACTATATGGATCCACTAGTGTCATTGAAATGTGTGTTCTTTTCATTAACCACATCTAGAGTCATTGCATGTCTGTTCTTTTCACAAACCACATATCGATCCACCAGAGTCGTTGCGTGTGTGTTCTTCTCACAAACCACATATGGATACACCAGTGTCATTGAAATGTGTGTTCTTTTCATTAACCACAGCTAGAGTCATTGCATGTCTGTTCTTTTCACAAACTACATGGATCCACCGGTGTCATTGCATCTGTGTTCTTTCAATAAACCATAGCAAGAGTCATTGCATGTGTGTTCTATTCATTAACCACGGCTAGAGTCATTTCATGTGTGTTGTTTTCACAAACCACATATGGATCCACCAGTCTCACTGGATGTGTTTTTTTCATAAACCACATATGGATCCACCAAAGTCATTGCATGTCTGGTGTTTTCACAAATCACATATGGATCCACCAGTGTCATTGCATGTCTGTTATTTTCATAAACCACATGGATCCACCAGTGTCATTGCATGTGTGTTAAATTAATAACCCACATCAAGAGTCACTGGATATGTGTTCTATTCATAAACCATATATGGATTCACTAGTGTCATTGCATGTGTGTTCTTCTCACAAACCACATATGGATCCACCAGTGTCATTGAAATTTGTGTTCTTTTCATTAACCGCAGCTAGAGTCATTGCATGTCTGTTCTTTTCACAAACAACAAGGATCCACCAGTGTCATTGCATGTGTGTTCTTTCAATAAACCACAACTAGAGTCATTGAAATGTGTGTTCTTTTCATTAACCACAACTAGAGTCATTGCATGTCTGTTCTTTTCACAAACCACATATGGATCCACCAGAGTCATTGCATGTGTGTTCTTTTCACAAACCACATATTGATCCACCAGTGTCATTGCATGTGTGTTCTTCTCATTAACGACATATGGATATCTTAGTGTCATTGCATGTGTGTTCTTTTAATAAAGTACAGTCACTAGATGTGTGTTCCTTTCATAAACTACATATGGATCCACCAGTGTCATTGCATGTGTACTCTTTTCACAAACCGCATATGGATCCACCAGTGTCATTGAAATGTGTGTTCTTTCCATTAAGCACAGCTAGAGTCATTGTGAGTCTGTTCTTTTCACAAACCATATATGGATCCGCCAGAGTCATTGCATGTCTGTTCTTTTCACAAACCACATATGGATCCACCAGTGTCATTGAAATGTGTGTTCTTCTCATTAACGACAGCTAGAGTCATTGCATGTCTGTTCTTTTCACAAACCACATGGATCCACCAGTGTCATTCCATGTGTGTTCTATCAATAAACCACAGCTAGAGTCATTGCATGTGTTTTCTTTTCATTAACCACAACTAGAGTCATTTCATGTGTGTTCTTTTCACAAAACACATATGAATCCACCAGTGTCATTGGATATGTGTTCTTTTCATAAACCACATGGATCCTCTACTGTCATTGAAATGTGTGTTCTTTTCATAACCCATATGGATCCACCAGTGTCATTGAAATGTATGTTCTGTTCATTAACCACAGCTATAGTCATTGCATGTCTGTTCTTTTCAAAAACCACATATCGATCCACCAGAGTCATTGCATGTGTGTTCTTCTCACAAACCACATATGGATCCACTAGTGTCATTGAAATGTGTGTTCTTTTCATTAACCACAGCTAGAGTCATTGCATGTCTGTTCCTTTCACAAACCACATGGATCCACCAGTGTCATTGCATGTGTGTTCTTTCAATAAACCATAGCTAGAGTCATTCCATGTGTTATATTTTCATTAACCATGGCTAGAGTCATTTCATGTGTGTTCTTTTCACAAACCACATATGGATCCACCAGTGTCACTAGATGTGTTTTTCATAAACCACATATGGATCCACCAGAGTCATTGCATGTCTGGTCTTTTCCCAAACCATATATGGATCCATCAGTGTCAGTGCATGTCTGTTATTTTCATAAACCACATGGCTCCACCAGTGTCATTGCATGTGTGTTATTTTAATAACCCACAACAAGAGTCACTGGATCTGTGCTCTCTTCACAAACCACATATGGATCCACTAGTGTCAATGCATGTGTGTTCTTCTCACAAACCACATATGGATCCACCTGTGTCATTGAAATGTGTGTTCTTTTCATTAACCACAGCTAGAGTCATTGCGTGTCTGTTCTTTTCACAAACCATATATGGATCCACCAGTGTCATTGCATGTGTGTTCTTTTCACAAACCACATATGGATCCACTAGTGTCATTGAAATGTGTGTTATTCTCATTAAGCATAGCTAGAGTCATTTGAAGGAAATATGCCCTGAGAGGCAATAATAAAGTTGTTATTATGTATTCCTTGTATATGATAGATGTTTATTTTGCATGCTATAATTGTATTGATAGGAAACATCAATACATGTGTGTTTAATAAACAAAAAGGGTTCCTAGTTATGCCTCTCTTATAGACTAGCTTGTTGATTAACAAGATGATCAAGGTTTCCTGATCATGGACATTGGATGTTGTTAATAACAAGGTCACAGCATTTGTGAACTGATGTGATGAACATTCATCCGAAGTATAGCATTACGATCAAGTCATTATGTTTATATTGCTTTAACATCATACGAAGTAATCTTTATCCTTAGACCATGAGATCATGTTAATTGCTAACACCGGAAGAGTACCTTGATAACATCAAACGTCACACTGTAACAGGGTAACTATAAAGATGGGTTCAGTACTAAGAAGGTGTTATGTTGAGGCTCATGGATCAAGAGTGGAATTTGTCAATCCAGATGACGGAAAGATATACTCTGGGCCCCCTCGGTGATATCACATTAGGATAGCTTGCAAGCAAGTGATGTGATCACTAGAATGTTATATCACGGGAACGAGAAAAGAGTTCATGTCGATAACGAGATCAAACTAGGTGTGGAGATACCGATGATCGAATCTCGGACATGTAATATATCGAGAGACAAAGGGATTTAGTTACAAGCGTTAAAGGTTCTCACGATCATAGGAGTCATCGTTGAATATGTAGGAGTCAGTACGGATCTCCAGGTCCCGCTGCTGATTATTGATCGGAGAAGGGTCTTGATCATGTCTACATTATTCGCGAACCATAGGGTGGCACACTTAAGAGTTACCGGACACCATTTTGGAGCACATATGTTTCACACGAAAGAATTGCAAAGCACAGGAATTGTTTCAATAGAAACCGGAAATTGTTTCGGGTGAAATTGCAGAAGGTGGTTCTGCATGTGATATTGAAATGTTGCAAGGGGCTATATGTGAATGTTTGTTAATTAAAGTAATTAACAAAATTCTGAATAAATTTAATAAAAAGAGTTTTATTAAATGAGAGAGCATTAAATTTGGAGAAATTTAATGCATTTAAAGTGGAGACTTTAAAAGGGAATGTGAAGAGGCATTTTAATGTGGAGGGGTTACCACCACATGAATGGGAGAGGTGAGGGTTCACCCCCCCATGCGCCGGCCATGGAGAGAGGGGCACCCCCCTCCTCCTATAAAAGGCCACCCATTCCCTCCTTCATCCTCACACCTCCTTGTGAAGGATCTCTCTCCCCTCTAGAATTATTCCCCTATGGTCTCAGATTAGCGAGATACATGTTCCCGGTGGCATTTCGTCTGGAAGGAGTTCCTGCTTCCGTTGGATCGCTGGAGCGAGGAGGTGGAGGTTATCCGGTGGCTTGAACGTGTGTGCGAGTGCAGATGCGCTGCTGAGTTGTGGCGCTCGGACTTCCTCACGATCTTGAGATCGGCAAGTGTATGACTACATCAACCACGAGTTCCTACTCGTTAACACAGCTCGTTGTCTTCGAGGGTAAGTTCTCATTGGATGTATGTCCACCCGTTGCTCTGTATCTAGTAGATAGATCTTGGCGTGTAGTTCTCATCGTAGGAAATTTTTGTTTTCTATGCTGCAGACCCAACATCATTGCATGTCCGTTCTTTTCACAAACCACATGGATCCACCAGTGTCATTGCATGTGTGTTCTTTCAATAAACCATAGCTAGAGTCATTGCATGTGTGTTATTTTCATTAAACACTGCTAGAGTCATTTCATGTGTGTTCTTTTCACAAACCACATATGAATCCACCAGAGTCATTGGATGTGTGTTCTTTTCATAAACCTCATGGATCCACCAGAGTCATTGAAATGTGTGTTGTTTTAATAAACCATATGGATCCACCAGTGTCATTGAAATGTGTGTTGTTTTCATTAACCACAGCTAGAGTCATTGCATGTCTGTTATTTTCACAAACCACATATCGATCCACCAGAGTCATTGCATGTGTGTTCTTCTCACAAACCACATATGGATCCACCAGTGTCATTGGAATGTGTTTTTTTTCATTAGCCACAGCTAGAGTCATTGCATCTCTGTTCTTTTCACAAACCACATGGATCCACCAGTGTCATTGCATGTGTGTTCTTTCAATAAACCATAGGTAGAGTCTTTGCATGTGTGTTCTTTTCACTAACCACAGCTAGAGTCATTTCATGTGTGTTCTTTTCACAAACCACCATATGGATCCACCAGTTTCACTGGATGTGTTTTTTCAGAAACCACATATGGATCCACCAGAGTCATTGCATTTCTGATATTTTCACAAACCACATATGGATCCACCAGTGTCATTGCATGTCTGTTATTTTCATAAACCACGTGGATCCACCAGTGTCATTTCATGTGTGTTATTTTAATAACCCACACCCAGAGTCACTTGTGAGTGTTCTCTTCATAAACCACATATGGATCCACCAGTGTCATTGCATGTGTGTTTTTCTCACAAACCACATATGGATCCACTAGTGTCGTTGAAATGTGTGTTCTTTTCATTAACCACAACTAGAGTCATTGCATGTTTGTTCTTTATACAAACCACATGGATCCACCAGTGTCATTGCATGTGTGTTCTTTCAATAAACCACAACTAGAGTCATTGCATGTGTGTTCTTTTCATTAACCACAGCTAGAGTCATTTCATGTTTGTTGTTTTCACAAACCACATATGGATCCACCATTGTCACTGGATGTGTGATCTTTTCATAAACCCCATATGGATCCACCATAGTCATTGCATGTCTGATCTTTTCACAAACCACATATGGATCCACCAGTGTCATTGCATGTTTTCCTTTTCATAAACCAGATGGATCCACCAGTGTCATTGCATGTGTGTTCTTTTAATAAACCACATCTAGAGTCACTAGATGTATGTTCTATTCAAAAACCACATATGGATCCACCAGTGTCATTGCATGTGTGTTCTTCTCACAAACCACATATGGATCCACCAGTGTCATTGAAATTTGTGTTCTTTTCATTAACCACAGCTAGAGTCATTGCATGTCTATTCTTTTCACAAACCACATATGGATCCACCAGAGTCATTGCATGTGTGTTATTTTCACAAACCACATATGGATCCACGAGAGTCATTGGATGTGTGTTCTTCTCATAAACCACATATGGATCCCCTAGTGTCATTGCATGTGTGTTCTTTTCATTAACCACATATGGATCCACCAGTGGCATTGCATGTGTGTTCTTTTGACAAACCACATGGATCCAACAGTGTCATTGCATGTGTGTTCTTTCAATAAACCACAACTCGAGTCATTGGAATGTGTTTTCTTTTCATTAACCATAGCTAGAATCATTGCATGTCTGTTCTTTTCACAAACCACATATGGATCCACCGGAGTCATTGCATGTGTGTTCTTTTCACAAACCACATATGGATCCACCAGTGTAATTGCATGTGTGTTCTTCTCATTAATGACATATGGATACCCTAGTGTCATTGCACGTGTGTTCTTTTAATAAACCACAGTCACTAGATGTGTGTTCTTTTCATAAACTACATATGGATCCACCAGTGTCATTGCATGTGTCTTCTTTTCACAAACCACATATGTATCCACCAGTGTCATTGAAATGTGTGTTCTTTTCATTAACCACAGCTAGAGTCATCGCATGTCTGTTCTTTTTACAAACCATATATGGATCCACCAGAGTCATTGCATGTGTGTTCTTTTCACAGACCACATATAGATCCACCAGTGTCATTGAAATGTCTGTTCTTCTCATTACCCACAGCTATAGTCATTGCATGTCTGTTCTTTTCACAAACGACATGGATCCACCAGTGTCATTGCATTTGTGTTCTTTCAATAAACCACAGTAAGTGTCATTGCATGTGTGTTCTTTTCATTAACCACAGCTAGAGTCATTTCATGTGTGTTCTTTTAACAAAACTCATATGAATCCACTAGTGTCATTGGATATGTGTTCTTTTCATAAACCACATGGATCCACCAGAGTCATTGAAATGAGTGTTCGTTTCATAATCCATATGGATCCACCAGTGTCATTGAAATGTGTGTTCTTTTCATTAACCACAGCTAGAGTCATTGCATGTCTGTTCTTTTCAAAAACCACATATCGATCCACCGGAGTCATTGCATGTGTGTTCTTCTCACAAACCACATATGGATCCACTAGTGTCATTGAAATGTTTGTTCTTTTCATTAACCACAGCTAGAGTCATTGCACGTCTGTTCCTTTCACAAACCACATGGATCCACCAGTGTCATTGCATGTGTGTTCTTTCAATAAACCATAGCTAGAGTCATTGCATGTGTGTTACTTTCATTAACCACAGCTAGAGTCATTTCATGTGTGTTCTTTTCACTAACCACATATGGATCCACCAGTGTCACTAGATGTGTTTTTTCATAAACCACATATGGAATCACTAAAGTCATTGCATGTCTGGTCTTTTCACAAACCATATATGGATCCACCAGTGTCAGTGCATGTCTGTTATTTTCATAAACCACATGGCTCCACCAGTGTCATTGCATGTGTGTTATTTTAATAACCCACAGCAAGATTCACTGGATCTATGTTCTCTTCACAAACTACATATGGATCCACCAGTGTCAATGCATGTGTATTCTTCTCACAAACCACATATGGATCCATCAGTGTCATTGAAATATGTGTTCTTTTCATTAACCACAGCTAGAGTCATTGCGTGTCTGTTCTTTTCACAAAGCATATATGGATCCGCCAGTGTCAGTGCATGTCTGTTATTTTCATAAACCACATGGCTCCACCAGTGTCATTGCATGTGTGTTATTTTAATAATCCATAACAAGAGTCACTAGATCTGTGCTCTCTTCACAAACCACATATGGATCCACTAGTGTCAATGCATGTGTGTTCTTCTCACAAACCACATATGGATCCACCTGTGTCATTGAAATGTGTGTTCTTTTCATTAACCACAGCTAGAGTCATTGCGTGTCTGTTCTTTTCACAAACCATATATGGATCCGCCAGAGTCATTGCATGTGTGTTCTTTTCACAAACCACATATGGATCCCCCAGTGTCATTGAAATGTGTATTTTCTAATTAACCACAGCTAGAGTCATTGCATGTCTGTTCTTTTCACAGACCACATGGATCCACCAGTGTCATTGCATGTGAGTTCTTTCAATAAACCACAGCTATAGTCATTGCATGTGTGTTCTTTTCATTAACCACAGCTAGAGTCATTTCATGTGTGTTCTTTCCACAAACCACATATGAATCCACCAGTGTCATTGGATATGTGTTCTTTTCATAAACCACATGGATCCACCAGAGTCATTCAGATGTGTGTTCTTTTCATAAACTATGTGGATCCACCAGTTTCATTGAAATGTGTGTTCTTTTCATTAATCACAGTTAGAGTCATTGCATGTTTGTTCTTTTCACAAACCACATATCCATCCACCAGAGTTGTTGCATGTGTGTTCTTCTCACAAACCACATATGGATCCACCAATGTCATTGAAATGTGTGTTCTTTTCATTAACCACAGCTAGAGTCATTGCATGTCTGTTCTTTTCCCAAACTACATGGATCCACCAGTGTCATTGCATGTGTGTTCTTTCAATAAACCATAGCTAGAGTCATTTCTTGTGTGTTCTTTTCATTAACCATAGCTAGAGTCATTTCATGTGTGTTGTTTTCACAAACCACATATGGATCCACCAATGTCACTAGATGTGCTTTTTTTTCATAAACCACGTATGGATCCACCAGTGTCATTGCATGTCTGTTATTTTCATAAACCACGTGGATCCACCAGTGTCATTTCATGTGTGTTATTTTAATAACCCACACCCAGAGTCACTTGTGAGTGTTCTCTTCATAAACCACATATGGATCCACCAGTGTCATTGCATGTGTGTTTTTCTCACAAACCACATATGGATCCACTAGTGTCGTTGAAATGTGTGTTCTTTTCATTAACCACAACTAGAGTCATTGCATGTTTGTTCTTTATACAAACCACATGGATCCACCAGTGTCATTGCATGTGTGTTCTTTCAATAAACCACAACTAGAGTCATTGCATGTGTGTTCTTTTCATTAACCACAGCTAGAGTCATTTCATGTTTGTTGTTTTCACAAACCACATATGGATCCACCATTGTCACTGGATGTGTGATCTTTTCATAAACCCCATATGGATCCACCATAGTCATTGCATGTCTGATCTTTTCACAAACCACATATGGATCCACCAGTGTCATTGCATGTTTTCCTTTTCATAAACCAGATGGATCCACCAGTGTCATTGCATGTGTGTTCTTTTAATAAACCACATCTAGAGTCACTAGATGTATGTTCTATTCAAAAACCACATATGGATCCACCAGTGTCATTGCATGTGTGTTCTTCTCACAAACCACATATGGATCCACCAGTGTCATTGAAATTTGTGTTCTTTTCATTAACCACAGCTAGAGTCATTGCATGTCTATTCTTTTCACAAACCACATATGGATCCACCAGAGTCATTGCATGTGTGTTATTTTCACAAACCACATATGGATCCACGAGAGTCATTGGATGTGTGTTCTTCTCATAAACCACATATGGATCCCCTAGTGTCATTGCATGTGTGTTCTTTTCATTAACCACATATGGATCCACCAGTGGCATTGCATGTGTGTTCTTTTGACAAACCACATGGATCCAACAGTGTCATTGCATGTGTGTTCTTTCAATAAACCACAACTCGAGTCATTGGAATGTGTTTTCTTTTCATTAACCATAGCTAGAATCATTGCATGTCTGTTCTTTTCACAAACCACATATGGATCCACCGGAGTCATTGCATGTGTGTTCTTTTCACAAACCACATATGGATCCACCAGTGTAATTGCATGTGTGTTCTTCTCATTAACGACATATGGATACCCTAGTGTCATTGCACGTGTGTTCTTTTAATAAACCACAGTCACTAGATGTGTGTTCTTTTCATAAACTACATATGGATCCACCAGTGTCATTGCATGTGTCTTCTTTTCACAAACCACATATGTATCCACCAGTGTCATTGAAATGTGTGTTCTTTTCATTAACCACAGCTAGAGTCATCGCATGTCTGTTCTTTTTACAAACCATATATGGATCCACCAGAGTCATTGCATGTGTGTTCTTTTCACAGACCACATATAGATCCACCAGTGTCATTGAAATGTCTGTTCTTCTCATTACCCACAGCTATAGTCATTGCATGTCTGTTCTTTTCACAAACGACATGGATCCACCAGTGTCATTGCATTTGTGTTCTTTCAATAAACCACAGTAAGTGTCATTGCATGTGTGTTCTTTTCATTAACCACAGCTAGAGTCATTTCATGTGTGTTCTTTTAACAAAACTCATATGAATCCACTAGTGTCATTGGATATGTGTTCTTTTCATAAACCACATGGATCCACCAGAGTCATTGAAATGAGTGTTCGTTTCATAATCCATATGGATCCACCAGTGTCATTGAAATGTGTGTTCTTTTCATTAACCACAGCTAGAGTCATTGCATGTCTGTTCTTTTCAAAAACCACATATCGATCCACCGGAGTCATTGCATGTGTGTTCTTCTCACAAACCACATATGGATCCACTAGTGTCATTGAAATGTTTGTTCTTTTCATTAACCACAGCTAGAGTCATTGCACGTCTGTTCCTTTCACAAACCACATGGATCCACCAGTGTCATTGCATGTGTGTTCTTTCAATAAACCATAGCTAGAGTCATTGCATGTGTGTTACTTTCATTAACCACAGCTAGAGTCATTTCATGTGTGTTCTTTTCACTAACCACATATGGATCCACCAGTGTCACTAGATGTGTTTTTTCATAAACCACATATGGAATCACTAAAGTCATTGCATGTCTAGTCTTTTCACAAACCATATATGGATCCACCAGTGTCAGTGCATGTCTGTTATTTTCATAAACCACATGGCTCCACCAGTGTCATTGCATGTGTGTTATTTTAATAACCCACAGCAAGATTCACTGGATCTATGTTCTCTTCACAAACTACATATGGATCCACCAGTGTCAATGCATGTGTATTCTTCTCACAAACCACATATGGATCCATCAGTGTCATTGAAATATGTGTTCTTTTCATTAACCACAGCTAGATTCATTGCGTGTCTGTTCTTTTCACAAAGCATATATGGATCCGCCAGTGTCAGTGCATGTCTGTTATTTTCATAAACCACATGGCTCCACCAGTGTCATTGCATGTGTGTTATTTTAATAATCCATAACAAGAGTCACTAGATCTGTGCTCTCTTCACAAACCACATATGGATCCACTAGTGTCAATGCATGTGTGTTCTTCTCACAAACCACATATGGATCCACCTGTGTCATTGAAATGTGTGTTCTTTTCATTAACCACAGCTAGAGTCATTGCGTGTCTGTTCTTTTCACAAACCATATATGGATCCGCCAGAGTCATTGCATGTGTGTTCTTTTCACAAACCACATATGGATCCCCCAGTGTCATTGAAATGTGTATTTTCTAATTAACCACAGCTAGAGTCATTGCATGTCTGTTCTTTTCACAAACCACATGGATCCACCAGTGTCATTGCATGTGAGTTCTTTCAACAAACCACAGCTATAGTCATTGCATGTGTGTTCTTTTCATTAACCACAGCTAGAGTCATTTCATGTGTGTTCTTTCCACAAACCACATATGAATCCACCAGTGTCATTGGATATGTGTTCTTTTCATAAACCACATGGATCCACCAGAGTCATTCAGATGTGTGTTCTTTTCATAAACTATGTGGATCCACCAGTTTCATTGAAATGTGTGTTCTTTTCATTAATCACAGTTAGAGTCATTGCATGTTTGTTCTTTTCACAAACCACATATCCATCCACCAGAGTTGTTGCATGTGTGTTCTTCTCACAAACCACATATGGATCCACCAATGTCATTGAAATGTGTGTTCTTTTCATTAACCACAGCTAGAGTCATTGCATGTCTGTTCTTTTCCCAAACTACATGGATCCACCAGTGTCATTGCATGTGTGTTCTTTCAATAAACCATAGCTAGAGTCATTTCTTGTGTGTTCTTTTCATTAACCATAGCTAGAGTCATTTCATGTGTGTTGTTTTCACAAACCACATATGGATCCACCAATGTCACTAGATGTGCTTTTTTTTCATAAACCACGTATGGATCCACCAAAGTCATTGCATGTCTGGTCTTTTCACAAACCACATATGGATCCACCAGTGTCATTGCATGTCTGTTAGTTTCATAAACCACATGGATCCACCAGTGTCATTGCATGTGTGTTATTTTAATAACCCATATCAAGAGTCACTTGATATGTGTTCTCTTCATAAACCATATATGGATCCACCAGTGTCATTGCATGTGTGATCTTGTCACAAACCACATATGGATCCACCAGTGTCATTGAAATTTGTGTTCTTTTCATTAACCACAGCTAGAGTGATTGCATGTCTGTTCTTTTCACAAACCACATGGATCCACCAGTTTCATTGCATGTCTGTTCTTTCAATAAACCACAACTAGAGTCATTGAAATGTGTGTTCTTTTCATTAACCATAGCTAGAGTCATTGCATGTCTGTTCTTTTCACAAACCACATATGGATCCACCAGAGTCATTGCATGTGTGTTCTTTTCACAAACCACATATTGATCCACTAGTGTCATTGCATGTGTGTTCTTCTCATTAACGACATATGGATATCTTAGTGTCATTGCATGTGTGTTCTTTTAATAAACTACAGTCACTAGATGTGTGTTCCTTTCATAAACTACATATGGATCCACCAGTGCCATTGCATGTGTACTCTTTTCACAAACCGCATATGGATCCACCAGTGTCATTGAAATGTGTGTTATTTCCATTAAGCACAGCTAGAGTCATTGCGAGTCTGTTCTTTTCACAAACCAGATATTGATCCACCAGAGTTGTTGCATGTCTGTTCTTCTCACAAACCACATATGGATCCACCAGTGTCATTGAAATGTGTGTTCTTTTCATTAACCACAGCTAGAGTCATTGCATGAATGTTCTTTTCACAAACTACATGGATCCACCAGTGTCATTGCATGTGTGTTCTTTCAATAAACCATAGCTAGAGTCATTGCATGTGTGTTCTTTTCATTAACCACAGCTAGAGTCATTTCATGTGTGTTGTTTTCACAAACCATATATGGATCCACTAGTGTCACTGGATGTGTTTTTTTCATAAACCACATATGGATCCACCAAAGTCATTGAATGTCTGGTCTTTTCACAAACCACATATGGATCCACCAGTGTCATTGCATGTCTGTTATTTTCATAAACCACATGGATCCACCAGTGTCATTGCATGTGTGTTATTTTAATAACCCACATCAAGAGTCACTGGATATGTGTTCTCTTCATAAACCATATATGGATCCACCAGTGTCATTGCATGTGTGTTCTTGTCACAAACCACATATGGATCCACCAGTGTCATTAAAATTTGTGTTCTTTTCATTAACCACAGCTAGAGTCATTGCATGTCTGTTCTTTTCACAAACCACATGGATCCACCAGTGTCATTGCATGTGTGTTCTTTCAATAAACCACAACTAGAGTCATTGAAATGTGTGTTCTTCTCATTAACCACAGCTATAGTCATTGCATGTCTATTCTTTTCACAATCCACATGGATCCACCAGAGTCATTGTATGTGAGTTCTTTCGATAAACCACAACTAGAGTCATTGCATGTCTGTTATTTTCACAAACCACATGGATCCACCAGTGTCATTCCATGTGTGTTCTATCAATAAACCACAGCTAGAGTCATTGCATGTGTTTTCTTTTCATTAACCACAGCTAGAGTCATTTCATGTGTGTTCTTTTCACAAAACACATATGAATCCACCAGTGTCATTCGATATGTGTTCTTTTCATAAACCACATGGATCCACTAGTGTCATTGAAATGTGTGTTCTTTTCATAACCCATATGGATCCACCAGTGTCATTGAAATGTATGTTCTGTTCATTAACCACAGCTAGAGTCATTGCATGTCTGTTCTTTTCAAAAACCACATATCGATCCACCAGAGTCATTGCATGTGTGTTCTTCTCACAAACCACATATGGATCCACTAGTGTCATTGAAATGTGTGTTCTTTTCATTAACCACAGCTAGAGTCATTGCATGTCTGTTCCTTTCACAAACCACATGGATCCACCAGTGTCATTGCATGTGTGTTCTTTCAATAAACCATAGCTAGAGTCATTGCATGTGTGTTATTTTCATTAACCACAGCTAGAGTCATTTCATGTGTGTTCTTTTCACAAACCACATATGGATCCACCAGTGTCACTAGATGTGTTTTTCATAAACCACATATGGATCCACCGAAGTCATTGCATGTCTGGTCTTTTCCCAAACCATATATGGATCCACCAGTGTCAGTGCATGTCTGTTATTTTCATAAACCACATGGCTCCACCAGTGTCATTGCATGTGTGTTATTTTAATAACCCACAACAAGAGTCACTGGATCTGTGCTCTCTTCACAAACCACATATGGATCCACTAGTGTCAATGCATGTGTGTTCTTCTCACAAACAACATATGGATCCACCTGTGTCATTGAAATGTGTGTTCTTTTCATTAACCACAGCTAGAGTCATTGCGTGTCTGTTCTTTTCACAAACCATATATGGATCCGCCAGAGTCATTGCATGTGTGTTCTTTCCACAAACCACATATGGATCCCCCAGTGTCATTGCATGTGAGTTCTTTCAATAAACCACAACTATAGTCATTGCATGTGTGTTCTTTTCATTAACCACAGCTAGAGTCATTTCATGTGTGTTCTTTTCACAAACCACATATGAATCCACCAGTGTCATTGGATATGTGTTCTTTTCATAAACCACATGGATCCACCAGAGTCATTCAGATGTGTGTTCTTTTCATAAACTATATGGATCCACCAGTGTCATTGAAATGTGTGTTCTTTTCATTAACCACAGTTAGAGTCATTGCATGTTTGTTCTTTTCACAAACCACATATCCATCCACAAGAGTCGTTGCATGTGTGTTCTTCTCACAAACCACATATGGATCCACCAATGTCATTGAAATGTGTGTTCTTTTCATTAACCACAGCTAGAGTCATTCATGTCTGTTCTTTTCCCAAACTACATGGATCCACCAGTGTCATTGCATGTGTGTTCTTTCAATAAACCACAACTAGAGTCATTGAAATGTGTTTTCTTCTCATTAACCACAGCTATAGTCATTGCATGTCTATTCTTTTCACAATCCACATGGATCCACCAGAGTCATTGCATGTGAGTTCTTTCGATAAACCACAACTAGAGTCATTGCATGTCTGTTCTTTTCACAAACCACACGGATCCACCAGTGTCATTCCATGTGTGTTCTATCAATAAACCACAACTAGAGTCATTGCATGTGTTTTCTTTTCATTAACCACAGCTAGAGTCATTTCATGTGTGTTCTTTTCACAAAACACATATGAATCCACCAGTGTCATTCGAAATGTGTTCTTTTCATAAACCACATGGATCCACTAGTGTCATTGAAATGTGTGTTCTTTTCATAACCCATATGGATCCACCAGTGTCATTGAAATGTATGTTCTGTTCATTAACCACAGCTAGAGTCATTGCATGTCTGTTCTTTTCAAAAACCACATATCGATCCACCAGAGTCATTGCATGTGTGTTCTTCTCACAAACCACATATGGATCCACTAGTGTCATTGAAATGTGTGTTCTTTTCATTAACCACAGCTAGAGTCATTGCATGTCTGTTCCTTTCACAAACCACATGGATCCACCAGTGTCATTGCATGTGTGTTCTTTCAATAAACCATAGCTAGAGTCATTGCATGTGTGTTATTTTCATTAACCACAGCTAGAGTCATTTCATGTGTGTTTTTTCACAAACCACATATGGATCCACCAGTGTCACTAGATGTGTTTTTCATAAACCACATATGGATCCACCGAAGTCATTGCATGTCTGGTCTTTTCCCAAACCATATATGGATCCACCAGTGTCAGTGCATGTCTGTTATTTTCATAAACCACATGGCTCCACCAGTATCATTGCATGTGTGTTATTTTAATAACCCACAACAAGAGTCACTGGATCTGTGCTCTCTTCACAAACCACATATGGATCCACTAGTGTCAATGCATGTGTGTTCTTCTCACAAACAACATATGGATCCACATGTGTCATTGAAATGTGTGTTCTTTTCATTAACCACAGCTAGAGTCATTGCGTGTCTGTTCTTTTCACAAACCATATATGGATCCGCCAGAGTCATTGCATGTGTGTTCTTTTCACAAACCACATATGGATCCCCCAGTGTCATTGAAATGTGTATTTTCTAATTAACCACAGCTAGAGTCATTGCATGTCTGTTCTTTTCACAAACCACATGGATCCACTAGTGTCATTGCATGTGAGTTCTTTCAATAAACCACAGCTATAGTCATTGCATGTGTGTTCTTTTCATTAACCACAGCTAGAGTCATTTCATGTGTGTTCTTTTCACAAACCACATATGAATCCACCAGTGTCATTGGATATGTGTTCTTTTCATAAACCACATGGATCCACCAGAGTCATTCAGATGTGTGTTCTTTTCATAAACTATATGGATCCACCAGTGTCATTGAAATGTGTGTTCTTTTCATTAACCACAGTTAGAGTCATTGCATGTTTGTTCTTTTCACAAACCACATATCCATCCACAAGAGTCGTTGCATGTGTGTTCTTCTCACAAACCACATATGGATCCACCAGTGTCATTGAAATGTGTGTTCTTTTCATTAACCACAGCTAGAGTCATTGCATGTCTGTTCTTTTCCCAAACTACATGGATCCACCAGTGTCATTGCATGTGTGTTCTTTCAATAAACCATAGCTAGAGTCATTGCTTGTGTGTTCTTTTCATTAACCATAGCTAGAGTCATTTCATGTGTGTTGTTTTCACAAACCACATATGGATCCACCAATGTCACTGGATGTGCTTTTTTTCATAAACCACGTATGGGTCCACCAAATTCATTGCATGTCTGGTCTTTTCACAAACCACATATGGATCCACCAGTGTCATTGCATGTCTGTTATTTTCATAAACCACATGGATCCACCAGTGTCATTGCATGTGTGTTATTTTAATAACCCACATCAAGAGTCACTTGATATGTGTTCTCTTCATAAACCATATATGGATCCACCAGTGTCATTGCATGTGTGTTCTTGTCACAAACCACATATGGATCCACCTGTGTCATTGAAATTTGTGTCCTTTTCATTAACCACAGCTAGAGTGATTGCATGTCTGTTCTTTTCACAAACCACATGGATCCACCAGTTTCATTGCATGTGTGTTCTTTCAATAAACCACAACTAGAGTCATTGAAATGTGTGTTCTTTTCATTAACCATAGCTAGAGTCATTGCATGTCTGTTCTTTTCACAAACCACATATGGATCCACCAGAGTCATTGCATGTGTGTTCTTTTCACAAACCACATATTGATCCACCAGTGTCATTGCATGTGTGTTCTTCTCATTAACGACATATGGATATCTTAGTGTCATTGCATGTGTGTTCTTTTAATAAACTACAGTCACTAGATGTGTGTTCCTTTCATAAACTATATATGGATCCACCAGTGCCATTGCATGTGTACTCTTTTCACAAACCGCATATGGATCCACCAGTGTCATTGAAATGTGTGTTATTTCCATTAAGCACAGCTAGAGTCATTGCGAGTCTGTTCTTTTCACAAACCATATATGGATCCGCCAGAGTCATTGCATGTGTTTTCTTTTCACAAACCACATATGGATCCACCAGTGTCATTGAAATGTGTGTTCTTCTCATTAACGACAGCTAGAGTCATTGCATGTCTGTTGTTTTCACAAACCACATGGATCCACCAGTGTCATTCCATGTGTGTTCTTTCAATAAACCACGGCTAGAGTCATTGCATGTGTTTTCTTTTTATTAACCACATCTAGAGTCATTTCATGTGTGTTCTTTTCACAAACCACATATGAATCCACCAGTGTCATTGGATATGTGTTCTTTTCATAAACCACATGGATCCACCTGAGTCATTCAAATGTGTGTTCTTTTCATAAACTATATGGATCCACCAGTGTCATTGAAATGTGTGTTCTTTCCATTAACCACAGCTAGAGTCATTGCATGTCTGTTCTTTTCACAAACCACATACTGATCCACCAGAGTCGTTGCATATCTGTTCTTCTCACAAACCACATATGGATCCACCAGTGTCATTGAAATGTGTGTTCTTTTCATTAACCACGGCTAGAGTCATTGCATGAATGTTCTTTTCACAAACTACATGGATCCACCAGTGTCATTGCATGTGTGTTCTTTCAATGAACCATAGCTAGAGTCATTGCATGTGTGTTCTTTTCATTAACCATAGCTAGAGTCATTTCATGTGTGTTGTTTTCACAAAACATATATGGATCCACTAGTGTCACTGGACGTGTTTTTTTCATAAACCACATATGGATCCACCAAAGTCATTGCATGTCTGGTCTTTTCACAAACCACATATGGATCCACCAGTGTCATTGCATGTCTGTTATTTTAATAAACCACATGGATCCACCAGTGTCATTGCATGTGTGTTATTTTAATAACCCACATCAAGAGTCACTAGATATGTGTTCTCTTCATAAACCATATATGGATCCACCAGTGTCATTGCATGTGTGTTCTTGTCACAAACCACATATGGATCCACCAGTGTCATTGAAATTTGTGTTCTTTTCATTAACCACAGCTAGAGTCATTGCATGCCTGTTCTTTTCACAAACCACATGGATCCACCAGTGTCATTGCATGTGTGTTCTTTCAATAAACCACAACTAGTCATTGAAATGTGTGTTCTTCTCATTAACCACAGCTATAGTCATTCCATGTCTATTCTTTTCACAAACCACATGGATCCACCAGAGTCATTGCATGTGAGTTCTTTCGATAAACCACAACTAGAGTCATTGCATGTCTGTTCTTTTCACAAACCACATGGATCCACCAGTGTCATTCCATGTGTGTTCTATCAATAAACCACAGCTAGAGTCATTGCATGTGTTTTCTTTTCATTAACCACAGCTAGAGTCATTTCATGTGTGTTCTTTTCACAAAACGCATATGAATCCACCAGTGTCATTGGATATGTGTTCTTTTCATAAACCACATGGATCCACTAGTGTCATTGAAATGTGTGTTCTTTTCATAACCCATATGGATCCACCAGTGTCATTGAAATGTATGTTCTGTTCATTAACCACAGCTAGAGTCATTGCATGTCTGTTCTTTTCAAAGACCACATATCGATCCACTAGAGTCATTGCATGTGTGTTCTTCTCACAAACCACATATGGATCCACTAGTGTCATTGAAATGTGTGTTCTTTTCATTAACCACAGCTAGAGTCATTGCATGTCTGTTCCTTTCACAAACCACATGGATCCACCAGTGTCATTGCATGTGTGTTCTTTCAATAAACCATAGCTAGAGTCATTGCATGTGTGTTATTTTCATTAACCACAGCTACAGTCATTTCATGTGTGTTCTTTTCACAAACCACATATGGATCCACCAGTGTCACTAGATGTGTTTTTCATAAACCACATATGGATCCACCAGAGTCATTGCATGTCTGGTCTTTTCCCAAACCATATATAGATCCACTAGTGTCAGTGCATGTCTGTTATTTTCATAAACCACATGGCTCCACCAGTGTCATTGCATGTGTGTTATTTTAATAACCCATAACAAGAGTCACTAGATCTGTGCTCTCTTCACAAACCACATATGGATCCATTAGTGTCAATGCATGTGTGTTCTTCTCACAAACCACATATGGATCCACCTGTGTCATTGAAATGTGTGTTCTTTTCATTAACCACAGCTAGAGTCATTGCATGTCTGTTCTTTTCCCAAACTACATGGATCCACCAGTGTCATTGCATGTGTGTTCTTTCAATAAACCATAGCTAGAGTCATTGCTTGTGTGTTCTTTTCATTAACCATAGCTAGAGTCATTTCATGTGTGTTGTTTTCACAAACCACATATGGATCCACCAATGTCACTGGATGTGCTTTTTTTCATAAACCACGTATGGGTCCACCAAATTCATTGCATGTCTGGTCTTTTCACAAACCACATATGGATCCACCAGTGTCATTGCATGTCTGTTATTTTCATAAACCACATGGATCCACCAGTGTCATTGCATGTGTGTTATTTTAATAACCCACATCAAGAGTCACTTGATATGTGTTCTCTTCATAAACCATATATGGATCCACCAGTGTCATTGCATGTGTGTTCTTGTCACAAACCACATATGGATCCACCTGTGTCATTGAAATTTGTGTCCTTTTCATTAACCACAGCTAGAGTGATTGCATGTCTGTTCTTTTCACAAACCACATGGATCCACCAGTTTCATTGCATGTGTGTTCTTTCAATAAACCACAACTAGAGTCATTGAAATGTGTGTTCTTTTCATTAACCATAGCTAGAGTCATTGCATGTCTGTTCTTTTCACAAACCACATATGGATCCACCAGAGTCATTGCATGTGTGTTCTTTTCACAAACCACATATTGATCCACCAGTGTCATTGCATGTGTGTTCTTCTCATTAACGACATATGGATATCTTAGTGTCATTGCATGTGTGTTCTTTTAATAAACTACAGTCACTAGATGTGTGTTCCTTTCATAAACTATATATGGATCCACCAGTGCCATTGCATGTGTACTCTTTTCACAAACCGCATATGGATCCACCAGTGTCATTGAAATGTGTGTTATTTCCATTAAGCACAGCTAGAGTCATTGCGAGTCTGTTCTTTTCACAAACCATATATGGATCCGCCAGAGTCATTGCATGTGTTTTCTTTTCACAAACCACATATGGATCCACCAGTGTCATTGAAATGTGTGTTCTTCTCATTAACGACAGCTAGAGTCATTGCATGTCTGTTGTTTTCACAAACCACATGGATCCACCAGTGTCATTCCATGTGTGTTCTTTCAATAAATCACGGCTAGAGTCATTGCATGTGTTTTCTTTTTATTAACCACATCTAGAGTCATTTCATGTGTGTTCTTTTCACAAACCACATATGAATCCACCAGTGTCATTGGATATGTGTTCTTTTCATAAACCACATGGATCCACCTGAGTCATTCAAATGTGTGTTCTTTTCATAAACTATATGGATCCACCAGTGTCATTGAAATGTGTGTTCTTTCCATTAACCACAGCTAGAGTCATTGCATGTCTGTTCTTTTCACAAACCACATACTGATCCACCAGAGTCATTGCATATCTGTTCTTCTCACAAACCACATATGGATCCACCAGTGTCATTGAAATGTGTGTTCTTTTCATTAACCACAGCTAGAGTCATTGCATGAATGTTCTTTTCACAAACTACATGGATCCACCAGTGTCATTGCATGTGTGTTCTTTCAATGAACCATAGCTAGAGTCATTGCATGTGTGTTCTTTTCATTAACCATAGCTAGAGTCATTTCATGTGTGTTGTTTTCACAAAACATATATGGATCCACTAGTGTCACTGGATGTGTTTTTTTCATAAACCACATATGGATCCACCAAAGTCATTGCATGTCTGGTCTTTTCACAAACGACATATGGATCCACCAGTGTCATTGCATGTCTGTTATTTTAATAAACCACATGGATCCACCAGTGTCATTGCATGTGTGTTATTTTAATAACCCACATCAAGAGTCACTAGATATGTGTTCTCTTCATAAACCATATATGGATCCACCAGTGTCATTGCATGTGTGTTCTTGTCACAAACCACATATGGATCCACCAGTGTCATTGAAATTTGTGTTCTTTTCATTAACCACAGCTAGAGTCATTGCATGCCTGTTCTTTTCACAAACCACATGGATCCACCAGTGTCATTGCATGTGTGTTCTTTCAATAAACCACAACTAGTCATTGAAATGTGTGTTCTTCTCATTAACCACAGCTATAGTCATTCCATGTCTATTCTTTTCACAAACCACATGGATCCACCAGAGTCATTGCATGTGAGTTCTTTCGATAAACCACAACTAGAGTCATTGCATGTCTGTTCTTTTCACAAACCACATGGATCCACCAGTGTCATTCCATGTGTGTTCTATCAATAAACCACAGCTAGAGTCATTGCATGTGTTTTCTTTTCATTAACCACAGCTAGAGTCATTTCATGTGTGTTCTTTTCACAAAACGCATATGAATCCACCAGTGTCATTGGATATGTGTTCTTTTCATAAACCACATGGATCCACTAGTGTCATTGAAATGTGTGTTCTTTTCATAACCCATATGGATCCACCAGTGTCATTGAAATGTATGTTCTGTTCATTAACCACAGCTAGAGTCATTGCATGTCTGTTCTTTTCAAAGACCACATATCGATCCACTAGAGTCATTGCATGTGTGTTCTTCTCACAAACCACATATGGATCCACTAGTGTCATTGAAATGTGTGTTCTTTTCATTAACCACAGCTAGAGTCATTGCATGTCTGTTCCTTTCACAAACCACATGGATCCACCAGTGTCATTGCATGTGTGTTCTTTCAATAAACCATAGCTAGAGTCATTGCATGTGTGTTATTTTCATTAACCACAGCTACAGTCATTTCATGTGTGTTCTTTTCACAAACCACATATGGATCCACCAGTGTCACTAGATGTGTTTTTCATAAACCACATATGGATCCACCAGAGTCATTGCATGTCTGGTCTTTTCCCAAACCATATATAGATCCACTAGTGTCAGTGCATGTCTGTTATTTTCATAAACCACATGGCTCCACCAGTGTCATTGCATGTGTGTTATTTTAATAACCCATAACAAGAGTCACTAGATCTGTGCTCTCTTCACAAACCACATATGGATCCATCAGTGTCAATGCATGTGTGTTCTTCTCACAAACCACATATGGATCCACCTGTGTCATTGAAATGTGTGTTCTTTTCATTAACCACAGCTAGAGTCATTGCATGTCTGTTCTTTTCACAAACCATATATGGATCCGCCAGAGTCATTGCATGTGTGTTCTTTTCACAAACCACATATGGATCCCCCAGTGTCATTGAAATGTGTATTTTCTAATTAACCACAGCTAGAGTCATTGCATGTCTGTTCTTTTCACAAACCACATGGATCCACCAGTGTCATTGCATGTGAGTTCTTTCAATAAACCACAGCTATAGTCATTGCATGTGTGTTCTTTTCATTAACCACAGCTAGAGTAATTTCATGTGTGTTCTTTTCACAAACCACATATGAATCCACCAGTGTCATTGGATATGTGTTCTTTTCATAAACCACATGGATCCACCAGAGTCATTCAGATGTGTGTTCTTTTCATAAACTATATGGATCCACCAGTGTCATTGAAATGTGTGTCCTTTTTATTAACCACAGTTAGAGTCATTGCATGTTTGTTCTTTTCACAAACCACATATCCATCCACCAGAGTCGTTGCATGTGTGTTCTTCTCACAAACCACATATGGATCAACCAGTGTCATTGAAATGTGTGTTCTTTTCATTAACCACAGCTAGAGTCATTGCATGTCTGTTCTTTTCCCAAACTACATGGATCCACCAGTGTCATTGCATGTGTGTTCTTTCAATAAACCATAGCTAGAGTCATTGCTTGTGTGTTTTTTTCATTAACCATAGCTAGAGTCATTTCATGTGTGTTGTTTTCACAAACCACATATGGATCCACCAATGTCACTAGATGTGCTTTTTTTCATAAACCACGTATGGATCCACCAAAGTCATTGCATGTCAGGTCTTTTCACAAACCACATATGGATCCACCAATGTCATTGCATGTCTGTTATTTTCATAAACCACATGGATCCACCAGTGTCATTGCATGTGTGTTATTTTAATAACCCACATCAAGAGTCACTTGATATGTGTTCTCTTCATAAACCATATATGGATCCACCAGTGTCATTGCATGTGTGTTCTTGTCACAAACCACATATGGATCCACCAGTGTCATTCAAATTTGTGTCCTTTTCATTAACCACGGCTAGAGTGATTGCATGTCTGTTCTTTTCACAAACCACATGGATCCACCCGTTTCATTGCATCTGTGTTCTTTCAATAAACCACAACTAGAGTCATTGAAATGTGTGTTCTTTTCATTAACCATAGCTAGAGTCATTGCATGTCTGTTCTTTTCACAAACCACATATGGATCCACCAGAGTCATTGCATGTGTGTTCTTTTCACAAACCACATATTAATCCACCAGTGTCATTGCATGTGTGTTCTTCTCATTAACGACATATGGATATCTTAGTGTCATTGCATGTGTGTTCTTTTAATAAACTACAGTCACTAGATGTGTGTTCCTTTCATAAACTACATATGGATCCACCAGTGCCATTGCATGTGTACTCTTTTCACAAACCGCATATGGATCCACCAGTGTCATTGAAATGTGTGTTATTTCCATTAAGCACAGCTAGAGTCATTGCGAGTCTGTTCTTTTCACAAACCATATATGGATCCGCCAGAGTCATTGCATGTGTTTTCTTTTCACAAACCACATATGGATCCACCAGTGTCATTGAAATGTGTGTTCTTCTCATTAACGACAGCTAGAGTCATTGCATGTCTGTTGTTTTCACAAACCACATGGATCCACCAGTGTCATTCCATGTGTGTTCTTTCAATAAACCACGGCTAGAGTCATTGCATGTGTTTTCTTTTTATTAACCACATCTAGAGTCATTTCATGTGTGTTCTTTTCACAAACCACATATGAATCCACCAGTGTCATTGGATATGTGTTCTTTTCATAAACCACATGGATCCACCTGAGTCATTCAAATGTGTGTTCTTTTCATAAACTATATGGATCCACCAGTGTCATTGAAATGTGTGTTCTTTCCATTAACCACAGCTAGAGTCATTGCATGTCTGTTCTTTTCACAAACCACATACTGATCCACCAGAGTCGTTGCATATCTGTTCTTCTCACAAACCACATATGGATCCACCAGTGTCATTGAAATGTGTGTTCTTTTCATTAACCACAGCTAGAGTCATTGCATGAATGTTCTTTTCACAAACTACATGGATCCACCAGTGTCATTGCATGTGTGTTCTTTCAATGAACCATAGCTAGAGTCATTGCATGTGTGTTCTTTTCATTAACCATAGCTAGAGTCATTTCATGTGTGTTGTTTTCACAAAACATATATGGATCCACTAGTGTCACTGGATGTGTTTTTTTCATAAACCACATATGGATCCACCAAAGTCATTGCATGTCTGGTCTTTTCACAAACCACATATGGATCCACCAGTGTCATTGCATGTCTGTTATTTTAATAAACCACATGGATCCACCAGTGTCATTGCATGTGTGTTATTTTAATAACCCACATCAAGAGTCACTAGATATGTGTTCTCTTCATAAACCATATATGAATCCACCAGTGTCATTGCATGTGTGTTCTTGTCACAAACCACATATGGATCCACCAGTGTCATTGAAATTTGTGTTCTTTTCATTAACCACAGCTAGAGTCATTGCATGCCTGTTCTTTTCACAAACCACATGGATCCACCAGTGTCATTGCATGTGTGTTCTTTCAATAAACCACAACTAGTCATTGAAATGTGTGTTCTTCTCATTAACCACAGCTATAGTCATTCCATGTCTATTCTTTTCACAAACCACATGGATCCACCAGAGTCATTGCATGTGAGTTCTTTCGATAAACCACAACTAGAGTCATTGCATGTCTGTTCTTTTCACAAACCACATGGATCCACCAGTGTCATTCCATGTGTGTTCTATCAATAAACCACAGCTAGAGTCATTGCATGTGTTTTCTTTTCATTAACCACAGCTAGAGTCATTTCATGTGTGTTCTTTTCACAAAACGCATATGAATCCACCAGTGTCATTGGATATGTGTTCTTTTCATAAACCACATGGATCCACTAGTGTCATTGAAATGTGTGTTCTTTTCATAACCCATATGGATCCACCAGTGTCATTGAAATGTATGTTCTGTTCATTAACCACAGCTAGAGTCATTGCATGTCTGTTCTTTTCAAAGACCACATATCGATCCACTAGAGTCATTGCATGTGTGTTCTTCTCACAAACCACATATGGATCCACTAGTGTCATTGAAATGTGTGTTCTTTTCATTAACCACAGCTAGAGTCATTGCATGTCTGTTCCTTTCACAAACCACATGGATCCACCAGTGTCATTGCATGTGTGTTCTTTCAATAAACCATAGCTAGAGTCATTGCATGTGTGTTATTTTCATTAACCACAGCTACAGTCATTTCATGTGTGTTCTTTTCACAAACCACATATGGATCCACCAGTGTCACTAGATGTGTTTTTCATAAACCACATATGGATCCACCAGAGTCATTGCATGTCTGGTCTTTTCCCAAACCATATATAGATCCACTAGTGTCAGTGATGTCTGTTATTTTCATAAACCACATGGCTCCACCAGTGTCATTGCATGTGTGTTATTTTAATAACCCATAACAAGAGTCACTAGATCTGTGCTCTCTTCACAAACCACATATGGATCCATTAGTGTCAATGCATGTGTGTTCTTCTCACAAACCACATATGGATCCACCTGTGTCATTGAAATGTGTGTTCTTTTCATTAACCACAGCTAGAGTCATTGCATGTCTGTTCTTTTCACAAACCATATATGGATCCGCCAGAGTCATTGCATGTGTGTTCTTTTCACAAACCACATATGGATCCCCCAGTGTCATTGAAATGTGTATTTTCTAATTAACCACAGCTAGAGTCATTGCATGTCTGTTCTTTTCACAAACCACATGGATCCACCAGTGTCATTGCATGTGAGTTCTTTCAATAAACCACAGCTATAGTCATTGCATGTGTGTTCTTTTCATTAACCACAGCTAGAGTCATTTCATGTGTGTTCTTTTCAGAAACCACATATGAATCCACCAGTGTCATTGGATATGTGTTCTTTTCATAAACCACATGGATCCACCAGAGTCATTCAGATGTGTGTTCTTTTCATAAACTATATGGATCCACCAGTGTCATTGAAATGTGTGTCCTTTTTATTAACCACAGTTAGAGTCATTGCATGTTTGTTCTTTTCACAAACCACATATCCATCCACCAGAGTCGTTGCATGTGTGTTCTTCTCACAAACCACATATGGATCAACCAGTGTCATTGAAATGTGTGTTCTTTTCATTAACCACAGCTAGAGTCATTGCATGTCTGTTCTTTTCCCAAACTACATGGATCCACCAGTGTCATTGCATGTGTGTTCTTTCAATAAACCATATCTAGAGTCATTGCTTGTGTGTTTTTTTTATTAACCATAGCTAGAGTCATTTCATGTGTGTTGTTTTCACAAACCACATATGGATCCACCAATGTCACTAGATGTGCTTTTTTTCATAAACCACGTATGGATCCACCAAAGTCATTGCATGTCAGGTCTTTTCACAAACCACATATGGATCCACCAATGTCATTGCATGTCTGTTATTTTCATAAACCACATGGATCCACCAGTGTCATTGCATGTGTGTTATTTTAATAACCCACATCAAGAGTCACTTGATATGTGTTCTCTTCATAAACCATATATGGATCCACCAGTGTCATTGCATGTGTGTTCTTGTCACAAACCACATATGGATCCACCAGTGTCATTCAAATTTGTGTCCTTTTCATTAACCACGGCTAGAGTGATTGCATGTCTGTTCTTTTCACAAACCACATGGATCCACCCGTTTCATTGCATCTGTGTTCTTTCAATAAACCACAACTAGAGTCATTGAAATGTGTGTTCTTTTCATTAACCATAGCTAGAGTCATTGCATGTCTGTTCTTTTCACAAACCACATATGGATCCACCAGAGTCATTGCATGTGTGTTCTTTTCACAAACCACATATTAATCCACCAGTGTCATTGCATGTGTGTTCTTCTCATTAACGACATATGGATATCTTAGTGTCATTGCATGTGTGTTCTTTTAATAAACTACAGTCACTAGATGTGTGTTCCTTTCATAAACTACATATGGATCCACCAGTGCCATTGCATGTGTACTCTTTTCACAAACCGCATATGGATCCACCAGTGTCATTGAAATGTGTGTTATTTCCATTAAGCACAGCTAGAGTCATTGCGAGTCTGTTCTTTTCACAAACCATATATGGATCCGCCAGAGTCATTGCATGTGTGTTCTTTTCACAAACCACATATGGATCCACTAGTGTCATTGAAATGTGTGTTCTTCTCATTAACGACAGCTAGAGTCATTGCATGTCTGTTGTTTTCACAAACCACATGGATCCACCAGTGTCATTCTATGTGTGTTCTTTCAATAAACCACGGCTAGAATCATTGCATGTGTTTTCTTTTTATTAACCACAGCTAGAGTCATTTCATGTGTGTTCTTTTCACAAACCACATATGAATCCACCAGTGTCATTGGATATGTGTTCTTTTCATAAACCACATGGATCCACCAGAGTCATTCAGATGTGTGTTCTTTTCATAAACTATATGGATCCACCAGTGTCATTGAAATGTGTGTTCTTTTCATTAACCACAGCTAGAGTCATTGCATGTCTGTTCTTTTCACAAACCACATATTGATCCTCCAGAGTCGTTGCATGTATGTTCTTCTCACAAACCACATATGGATCCACCAGTGTCATTGAAATGTGTGTTCTTTTCATTAACCACACCTAGAGTCATTGCATGAATGTTCTTTTCACAAACTAGATGGATCCACCAGTGTCATTGCATGTGTGTTCTTTCAATAAACCATAGCTAGAGTCATTGCATGTGTGTTCTTTTCATTAACCACAGCTAGAGTCATTTCATGTGTGTTGTTTTCACAAACCATATATGGATCCACTAGTGTCACTGGATGTGTTTTTTTCATAAACCACATATGGATCCACCAAAGTCATTGCATGTCTGGTCTTTTCACAAACCACATATGAATCCACCAGTGTCATTGCATGTCTGTTATTTTCATAAACCACATGGATCCACCAGTGTCATTGCATGTGTGTTATTTTAATAACCCACATCAAGAGTCACTGGATATGTGTTCTCTTCATAAACCATATATGGATCCACCAGTGTCATTGCATGTGTGTTTTTGTCAGAAACCACATATGGATCCACCGGTGTCATTGAAATTTGTGTTCTTTTCATTAACCACAGCTAGAGTCATTGCATGTCTGTTCTTTTCACAAACCACATGGATCCACCAGTGTCATTGCATGTGTGTTCTTTCAATAAACCACAACTAGAGTCATTGAAATGTGTGTTCTTCTCATTAACCACAGCTATAGTCATTGCATGTCTATTCTTTTCACAAACCACATGGATCCACCAGAGTCATTGCATGTGAGTTCTTTCGATAAACCACAACTAGAGTCATTGCATGTGTGTTCATTTAATTAACCACAACTAGAGTCATTTCATGTGTGTTCTTTTCACAAACCACATGGATCCACCAGTGTGATTGCATTTGTGTTCTTTCAATAAACCATAGCAAGTGTCATTGCATGTGTGTTTTTTTCATTAACCATAGCTAGAGTCATTTCATGTGTGTTCTTTTGCACAAAACACATATGAATCCACCAGTGTCATTGGATATGTGTTCTTTTCATAAACCACATGGATCTACCAGAGTCATTGAAATGTGTGTTCTTTTCATAAACCATATGGATCCACCAGTGTCATTGAAATGTGTGTTCTTTTCATTAACCACAGCTAGAGTCATTGCATGTATGTTCTTTTCACAAACCACATATCGATCCACCAGAGTCATTACATGTGTGTTCTTCTCACAAAACACATATGGATCCACCAGTTTCATTGAAATGTGAACAACCTCGGACCCTACGCTCTAAGTTCAAGCCTAGATGAACCAAAAGTGGTTAAGGGTTTTACAGCGGAGGCCTAGGGCCACCCACGTGTAGGCCCATCGGCCGCCCTAACCACTTCCAAGAACATCGGGACAAGAGCGAGCGGCGTAGGCAACAGGCGAAGAGATCAAAGACATACACAAGTGAGTATGTATGCAAGCTACCTTACAACAGTTCTCAGAGCCATACCATCTAAATGAAATAGCAATATTGCAACGCCATACGGTAAGATCCAAATATCCTAGATAGAGATAATAGTGTAGGATAGCTCCTCATACATCAATCAATAGAGTATCAAGCGGAAGCGGGAAACAAGATCCGAGTACGGATAAGAAGCAAATCGGCATAAGATGCCACATAAATAAGACATCCCGCCCATAGATCTCACGGATCCCCATCCCCGGAATCTCTACACCGAGTGATCCTTGCCAACATCATCTGTCTCCTCCACCCAGTATCCATCTTGCGAATACACCTGTTCATCTGAATCAAACAATTTATCGTGTGAGACCCTAGGGGTACACAGCAAGTCTTTATGCCTCTAAAGGGGACATATACGTGGGGTGACACAATTGCAGCAAAAGATAATAACTAACAAGTCTATAGATACTCGCTAACCATCCGCCTAACCAATGATAGACGGATGTCCGTTAATTAGTAACAACAGTTATAACAATATAAAGTAACAGATCCAACCTCCTTCTCGCTTACCAACGAGAAAGTAGACGAACAACCCATCCGTTGGCAGTTTTATTAACCATTCCATGAGTATTGCACTAATTACTAGTTAGATATTTAGTCAAATTAAAAGTGGTACTTTAGTTATACTTGTCTATGATTGAGAAACTGTGCTCCAAGTCCATAACCGCGGACATGGCTTTCAGAAAGATTACCCTGCAGGGGTGCATAAATAGCAACACACACTCGATCAACCTCGGAAAAACCAACTCAAAACCCAACGAGGCATTGACGACAAAGCGATCACAGGATTCATAAAATATTTCAGGGGGCCACCCCATTAATCTACTGCAACGAAGTTGGCCGACTCCGAGACGGACCCAAGGTTTGCGTCAATGGCTGTAAACGACTGGGAACCCGAAAGTGTGACTGGGCTTGTCGATACCGCGAAAACACTCCGCATCCAAAACAGTACAGGTGCTCCACGCACAAGCTTAATAAAACAGTAACATGGCATAAGTACAGGATAGTAAATAAAACCCCAAACTAGTTTGTGGCCCCAAGAAATAGAAATGAATCAAGATCTAGCTCAGGGGTGTCCATAAGGCCTCCCGGATGTGGATAGTGCGAATAGTCAAGGAACAGGAATCAAGTACTCGGGGTCCTACGGGACACAAGTGGACATAAAAACCAAATGACAGATATTGCCCACCAGTGCCTCTTTCATTAATTATCCCATTACTACTCAGGTTAAGTTGTTTAGGTACCTCGTTATCCATCAGACTCTCACATACCCTACACATGCTGTTCTACGACTCGCATGGCTCAAACAACTCCTATAGTAATGGCTCATGGGATGGAGGAACAAGCTCGGTGGGGTTTAAAGTAAAGGCTATGCAGTACCTGGGATTCAATTTAATGCATTCGCGACTCAATGATGCAAGAATAAGATAGGGGCAATAGGTACTATATGTATGCAAGCATGTGGTAGTGCTTGCCTGGCAGCTCAGTTGAAGCGAGGGATGGATCTAGGTAGTACTCCTGGGATTCCTGATAATTCCCCTCCTCGGCGTCTATTCAAAAGAAGAACCAAACAAACAAGGGCCAACATAAATAAAGTGCACAAGCATATGAATCAAATGCGACAAGCAAACAAGCATGCCATGATGAATGATGCACAATTTACATGGCATAGCATAGCATGGCATGGGTGAGGTGTGGGGTACAAGAATAAAGCATTTTATTAAGTTTTTAGTCATGTTTGCTCCCATATAACTTGCTGTACACTTAATATTTATATGATGCATTCCTTAATTCATATCATGGAATGCGTAGTTAGAACGGTCTCGTCGCGCTGATCGATTTAGACATATTATTTGTCAAATTTGGAGTTACAGAATTAAATTTATTAATTAATTAAGAAAAGGCATTTTTATTGCAATTAAACAATTTCAAAAATTTAAGTTAGTCCAACATTATTTTGAATGGCATATTTGAATTCCTCACATTTTTTGATTCAAAAAAATATATTATTTGTATTATTTGGAAATGTCAATAAAAAATATTAATTTCTGGATATTAAAAACATATTTGCATTTTCTGAAATTATTTTTATTTGGAAAAGGCTCACAGAAACTTTTTGTACTCAGGTGGGCCTAGCCCGAGTCACTGACACGCGGGGTCAGCGCTGAGTCAGCGCCAGCTGGCGCAGCGGGCTGGTCCGGCCTTTTCTCACCGCGGGGAATCCCAGCCACAAAGGCGGACTGGTGGGCCTCCTGGCGGTAGGGCCACAGCGCGCGCGCGGCTATTGGACGCTGACACGTGTGCAATCCGGGGAGTGTGGGTTGCTAAGCCAAAAGTGGAGGTGCCTTTTTGTAAAAAGGTGGAGGGGCTGACTGGTGGGACACAAGGGACATCGGGTGAAGGCGGGAAAAACTACAGGGGCTTTTACGCAAAACCTCCCGCGAAGGCTGATGAAACTGAATATTGTGTCTGGGAAAAACAGCAGCTAGAGCCAAGATCGGAGGACGATGGCGACGAATCTAACGACAATTTGGAGATGATGTAAAAACGAAAAGTGTAGAACTCACTTAGCTCTACAATGTTCGTGTACAAGGTTTCTCAAACGGAGGTCTGCA
Organism: Avena sativa; assembly: GCA_916181665.1. NCBI lineage: Eukaryota > Viridiplantae > Streptophyta > Magnoliopsida > Poales > Poaceae > Avena > Avena sativa. The sequence continues at coordinate 356,530,293 of OV702291.1, forward strand.
ACAGCCGGGATCTTGCGAGGAACAGAGGCAGAAAAACACGTTCGGCACGGACCGGTTTTCGTCAAAGAACGCTTGAGCTGACATGATCTTGCGAGGAAGATTACTACCGCGTCGCTGCACCGAATTGACCGTGGACTAGCTTGTTCGAAAAAGGATAGATAGGGCTACGATTTCCGTTCGGCAAGTTCGCACGGAGGATGTCTAGATCGACGGGAAAAATGCTAGGAACAGGCCGGGTGCAAGCAGCTGCAGCTGCTGTGTGTTGCCGATGTCTACGCGCGCTGTGCCGCTGCTGTGCGCGCGTGCGGGCGTGGCATCGGCGCATGCTGGCAAATGGAAGAAGGCGAGACAGGGGATCGAGGGAGGCGAAGCTCACCGGGGAAGGTCGTCGGTGACGTAGCTGCGCGTGGTGGACGACGTCGACGGCGAGAGGATGGTGGATGGCGGTGCGCGTACGGCAGCAGCGACGTGAGGGCGGGCTCGGCCTGTCGCTCCCGGTACCGCGCCGCGACGCCAAGGCTGGGCTGCACGAACTGGGGATCTGGAGGTTGGAGAGGTGCAGCTGGGGGCTTGCTTTATGCCAGGGAGGAAGAAAAGAAAAGGGGAAGAGGGCATGCGATGGGCATGGGCTGGCAGGTTGGCACGTGATAGAGAGGGGGAAGAGAAACAGGGTAGGGCTCTGCGTGCGTTGGTTCAGGCTGGGAGGGTGCATGTCAGGCGCATGGCTTGGCCTGGTTCCAACCATCAAGAGAGAAAAGGGGTTCGGCGAGGGAGTTTAAAAGAGGGAGAAAAGAGGTAGGGGTGTAACATGTGTGCACAAAAGAGGTGCTAAACATAGATGAGAGACTAGGTTGAGAGCACACTTTAAAATTAAGCAAGAATTCAAAAGGCATTTAAAACAAGGGAGAAATCCACATAGGGGTGTGGTTATTTTATGTGACTAGGAGTAGAGAGTTTATATTGCATGCACTAAAGGAGTACATGCATGTGGCATTTTGTGAAAACAAAATGTATATGCATGTATGTGAGATGAGGGTTTGTGTAAGAGCAAAGGAATAGAGCTAAAGAGAAAAGGAATGCTCCACTCAAAAATCTAAGAAAAACCCAAGGAAAAGAAGATGGTAGTGATCTTGCATGGCCCATGCATGAATAGTAAATGCCCCCTCTAGTAGTGAAAACCACTAGAATATCTCATGGCAATTATATAAGCAAGATTCACAAATTTTGGAATAAGGATCAACAAAAGAAAAGAGAGCTAGTTTACCACATGGACTAAATAAAAGATCATGCATGAATATAAGATGGCCAAGCTTGTGTGTGTGAACCACTGAGCATAACATGGCCCAAAATTATATTCTTATATGAGCATTTATTCAATTTCAAAACATATGGAAGCCAGATAAGGAAACTACTCACATAACATACAAAGGTGGCCATGTGGCTCTCCCCATATCAATATGGTGAAAACAACATGATGCATAAATGGGAGCATGTGGAATTATAAGTGGATCCATCCCAACCCACATGAGCTAGAGGTAAAACCAAATAAATTGCAAGGCTCACATATAGTGGGATGGTGGAGTAATGGGGTGGTGACCAAGAAAGGTGGTGGAGTTAATAAAAGATATGCCCCCAACTCAACTTGGGCATCAAGCATTTATCAAGAACCAAATACAATGTATCAAGAGGCAAATACAATTAATAGTGCATATGAGATGAGAACCAAATGGAAAAGGGGTTTTATATGATGCTCAAATGCAATGTGGCATGATGACATGAGCATGATATAATAATGATGCATCTAATTATATGTAGGAAGTAGCATATATAGACTAGGCTAGTAGCATTGCAATTGTTAGACTCCGGGCTAGGCTGCACGGTGCACAGTTCATGGAAGAAACGCTTAAACTCCCCGTGGGAAGTCATGGCGTAAGCTTCTCCGTGTGTGCACGTGCAGTCCTGTACTTGTGGGTACTGTCCGCACCCGTCATCGTCACCGCCTTGGTTAACGGCAGGGTCATTGTCACGTGGTTGCGGGGCTATGTTGCCGCGGACCCTTCCGCGCCCTGCTCTTGCTCCATTTCCAGTGCCTCGATCCCCTCCTCGTGCATTGCCCATGTTGCCCCTGCGACCTTCGGCGGGGGCACCTGGGCCAGGTTGGACCAGGCAGTCATTCGCATGATGGCCAGCTTTGTTGCAGCGGTAGCAGCTCCCGAAGGTACCATTAGCCCCCTAATCAGCGATGCGCCTCTTCCGTACCTCTGCATAACCGAGGATGGAGCGGCAGTTCCGAGCGTCATTCTCGTCAGACTCGTGCACAGGGCACCACTCCTATGGAGGGATTGGCAGCAGTCACTTCTTCCTCTGGTTTGGTCTTCTTTTCAGCCCTGGTGGGAGCACTAGGATCCGCAGAAAAAGCCTATCAGAGGCCCCGCTTATGCGAGACACTCTTCTAGGCAGCAGTGCTTCCTAGGTCCGCTGCTCCAGCGGCTTCCCGGCAGCGTCCTCGGGCGCAAGGAGTCCTTCCTCTGCTAAGGAGCAGAGGTCAGCCAACGCCCACAACTCATGGATGCTCTTGACGGGATGCACCAATGATGACGGCATCCTCCGCCTCCGGGATAGTGTGTGCGATATGCGAAAATAGCACCATGAAGTCTCATAGCCGCTCACCACTCCCCTGGACCACTGTGTGGAGCTGAATGAGTGTTCCCGGGTGCTTGAAGGCTCCCTGGAATGTGCTCACATAGTGAGTACACAACTCGGCCCAGGAATGAATGGACTCCTTTGGTAATGCACGAGTTAGGACAAGGTCGTGCCCTTCAGGGCCATTGGAAACCAATTGGCCATGACCTTCTCATCAGCACCCATAGCCACCATTTCCGTGGAGTAGATGGACAGAAACTCCTTCGGGTTGGTGTTGCCTTCAAACTTGACGGGGACAATGGGACAGAACTTCGGCAGCCACGCCACCTACCGTAAGACATGAGAGAAGGCGGGGCAACAACTTCTGTATCCCAAAACCATGCTCCCTGCCTCAGTTGTAGCCTGCAGGTTAGGGACAGCCACACCCGCAGCCTGTTGACATAGCTGCAGCAGGTAATCTCGAACAAGCACCTCGTTCGCTGTGGCGGAATTGCCTCAGCGTCCTTCACCGCGCCTATGCGTGGGTCAACAGATGACCCCACATAGATATGGTCTTCCTCCGCAGGTCTCGGGGTGCCAGCCCCCATGTAGCCTATGGCATGGTTGTTGGTTCTCCTTCCACCGTCATGGGGTCCAGCAGCCCCTAGCCCGGGGTAGCATTCTGAAAATGCAGCCTCAAGGCAGGGTTTTGCGTGGGCCCTGTGGCGGTGGTGGGAGCGCGCTCTGCCCCATGCCTCGGTCCCAGGTTGGACTGGGAACGAGCGCGGGCAGACTCGTGATGCAGCCTGATGAACTCCAGCTATGCGTCGAGGTCGCCCCTCCATACTGCATACTCTGCCGTCCCAGTAACTGGTGGGTGTCAAGCTATGGCACGGGTAGCAGCGACTGCTTCCCCCAAAGTTCGGTTCCCAGAGCGGTGGTACTGGGGTTGGAAGCTAGTACTTGGCGCAGCTAGGCGAGTCCTGGCGCGAGCTACTACTTGTTGGGCCAACACTTAATGCTCCGCCTCGGGGTCGGAACGTCCGGCCCCACCCGGTGCGATTCCTCCCGGCAGATGGCCCCCTCGAGCGGCGTCTCCTACGCCACCAAAGAGAGATACTCCGCTGGCTGGTGGTACCTCTTGTGCAACAGCGTCTCCACCAGCATGCTCGCCTTCCCCATCCGCGCAGTGCAGTTGCGCTTGACCCTGGACGCGGGTCGGCGCGTAGGATGGAAGCCGCGTGCCGTGCATGAGGCTAGGCATCCAAGCCCCCAGTCGTAGGAAGGGCGTGGGAGCGAGTTCGTGCAGCGGGCGAGTCTACCGTGGTAGGGCCGGTCCCGATGCCAGCACCTCTCTTGGGCGCCATGGCTGGTGATGGCACAATCGATGTCGATATTGAACACGTAGAAAAAATGGAAGTGACGATGACGATGATGACGATGAAGCTCACGAAGCTATTAACCATGAAGCTGATTGTCGAAGCCGAAAATGCGAGCGTGCCCTACATGGCACACCAGATGTCACGTCTTGCCTACGCTGACACCGGGGATGTTGGACACCCCCTATTTGTTTGGTAGTGGGCACGAAGGCGATCCATCCTCAACGTCGACAAAGGAATCTGCTGATACGAGCACACAACACACATAGAGCACACATAGACATTTTTACCCAGATTTTGGCCGCCCTTCATCTAACAACCCTATGTCCTATTTTGGTGGATTATCTGGGGTGGATCGAGGTACACGAAGATGATCTCTGCACTACCGAGGAGCCGCTTTCTTTCTATCTTCTACACTCCTCGGGATTCCTCTTTCTTTCGTTCCTCACTTTTCTATCTCTCTCCCAACTCTTGAATCCATTGATCTCTGGACACTCCCCTCGAAAGCTCTCCTCCAAAAAACCTCCAAAGGACCCTTCTCCAAAAACCCTCTCCCAGAACCGCCTCCTCAATCTTCAGTCAAGTGCCTCCTTTTATACTCCAAGGGATCACTACAAGGGTTGGCGTGGAGCACCACCCGAGGAGATCCCGGGATCAAACATGGTATGCCACGTGGTCTTCAGGTAGATGGGCAGCGCATGTGGCCAATGGATAGACAGGGGTGATACATTGCAAATGTATCTATAATTTTTGATGTTCCATGCTTGGTTTTATCCACTTTCTTGTGTTTTGTCCACACTTTGGAGTACTTTTCATATGATTTCTTGGACTAACCTATTAACAAGAGCCACAGTGCCAGCTGCCTGTTTTCTGCTATTTTTGGTTCCAGGAAAGTCAGAAAATGAATATTCTCGGAATTGGACGGGACAAAAGCCAAAGTCCCTATTTTTCCAGAAGACTCTAGGAGCCAGAATACGAGACGGAGGAGGGCCAGGGGCTGGCCTCACCACCACCAGGCGCGGGCAGGGCCTGGTCACGCCAGAGCATGGTGTGGTGGCCCCAGGCACCCCCTCGGTCTCCCTCTTCGCCTATAAGAAGCCTTCTGACCTAAAAACTCCGAGGGGTTTGACGTTTTTCCAGAAGAAGTTCCGCAGCGCTGCCACCACCGAAGGGGAGATTCGGGGGACAGAAAGTCTCTGTTCCGGCACCCTGCCGGGATGGGGAAGTGCCCTCGGAGCCATCTCCATCGATCTCCACCATCATCTCCATCGACCATCCATGTTCCCCCATCTATGAGTGAGTAATCCCCCGCTGTAGGCTATGGGTATGGTAGGGATTGGATGAGATCATTCATGTAATGGCATCAGATTGTTAGGGCATGGTGCCTAGTATCTTTTATTAGTGCTTTATGACTTTGTTGCAACTTGTTGTGCTTAATGCTTGTCACTAGGGCTCGAGTGCCATGATTTCAGATCTAAACATGTTATTGATTCATTATGATTGTATTGTTCTTGGTCTTATCTGCAAGTTGTATACACACGTTGTTGTCCGGAACCTATGGCCCCGAAGTGACAGAAATCGGGATAACCGGAAAGGAATGGCTTTGATGTGAGGATCACATGTGTTCATGGAGTGTTAATGCTTTGCTCTGGTGCTCTATTAAAAGGAGCACCTTAATTGCCAGTAGTTCCCTAGAGGCCCGCTGCAAACGGGCTGGCAGGACAAAAGATGTTATGCAAGTTCTCATTGCGAGCACGTATGACTATATATGGAACACATGCCTAGGATTGTCTAGTACTTGTATGCTTTATCTTATTTATCTGCAATTGCCCTACGTTCTGATTGTTATGTGAATTGTCTTGTCCATGCAACGCTCGTCCATCCATCCCTATGCCTACTGCACTCGAATCCCACTGTTTACTGCTTTTGTTACTACTGTCTTTGCTTTACTACTGATGTTACTCTACTATTCCTACTACAAAACTGTTGTTACTGATAAACTGTTGTGAGCAAGATTGTTTCTAGGTGCAGCTGAACTGACAACTCATTTGTTCAGGCTTATAAATATTCTTTGGCTCTCGTGGTGTCGAATCAATAAATTGGGTTTCACTTCCCTCGAAAATACTGCGATACACCCCCTATAATTATGGGTCATCAAGGGGCGATGCACAAGTGCACTCGATGGCTGAGTGACATCTCAGGCTCCGAGTTGTCACTCCTGTCGGTGGCGCACTACAACGGGCTATAGCGACACGATGATGTCCAGAAGTTCTCGCACGTCGCTAGTTCCCAAGGCTGGGCCTAACACGCCTCGTCAGGCTCAGCTGAATCCGGTTCCTCGGTCACGTCTGGCTTAGGAGAACCACTCCATGGTCCTTCTGGGGCTCTGTCGAGGCTTCTCCTTGGCTTCGCTGCCCCACCCGCGTCCTTACCCTCCTTCCGGGGGCCCCGGAAGGAGGGATCGGACTGCCTCGCCCTTGTCACTGTCCTTTCATTCTTGTCTGCACCAGGCTGGCACATCGAGGCTTGTATTGTAGCGTTCGTCTCATCCATAGGCACCTACATCTAAGCCGACAATTAGTCTCCATAGGCTCATCATGCCAAGGCCATACCTGCTTGGAACACAAGGTGCTGGCATCCTTGTGACGCCCTTGCTGGCCAGGACATGCATCTGCAGAGTCACTGACCGGTGGGCCCTAGACCACGCGCTACGGCGCAATGTGAGGGACCCCCGATCCCATTACGTTAACAGCATGTATCATTCAAAAAATAATAACGGATCAACAACGTTGCTAGCTTTTTGTATGAGCTATTCATTTTATATGCTGATGATACCTTGCTTTTCTTGGAAAGTAACCTTGAAACTGCAATTAATTTGAAGTGGTTGTTATTATGTTCTATGCTGCAATTCTATTGTTAGGTGCAGGAAAATAAAAGTTGGGCACATTAGTGACCAAGATAGAGTCGCACATAAATATAGGCTTCACTGAGAGGATGGATTAAATAGGGGATGGATTGAGGAGAGAATCAGTTGTTCGAGTTGGGGATGAGGAACCACCACCGCTAGTCGCGTCTGCGTGGAAGATAGGGAAGGGGGTACTGTAATTATTGAGGGTGGGCACTGGAACCGTGTAGAGGCAGTGAAAAAATTAAACGTAATAGAAAAAAGATATGGTCCCACTTATCAGCGCGTGAAGGCCAGCATCACAACTGTGACTATGTTTTACTTAGATCATGCAAGGAAGACCTTAATTCCACTGCATGAAAGTGGCACAGAACCAATTTCATGCAGAGCTAGCGGCACTGTCGTAAATTCATTCGCCTTGTAAAACCACCATTTTCCTACACCCCACTACAAATAGAGGGCCCCTACGAATAGTCGTGCAACATATTCCACATCGACACGACGGTTCGAGAGAGGTTACATACTTGCAATAAATAGTTCCACTCCATTTCTTCTGCCACAACCTCATCCTCTTCCTCCGTCTCATTTCTCTCTTGCCTATAGTCATGGATTAGTGGCAGCTTCTCGATGTTCGAAACGATGGCATGCTGGCAATTGCGAAAATCCAAATAGAAGTCCATGGCATGAAGAAGATAGATGTTGTCTATACCATTGACCCTACGACGGTGGAGAACATTCTTGCCATGTACGAGGATTGGTTGTGGTTCGAAACCAGCAAGTTTGTCGGTTCTGACCTCTAGTACAATCATGATCTTGGCAGGATCGCCGTGGTGCAACTCTCCATGGGGGGTCATGTCCTGGTGTACCATCCTTATTGCAAGGAGGGCAGGTGGGGTTCAGGTACATGTCGTTGTTCTTTTGTTCCTGAACAACTAATGTCCGTCTATTTACAATAGTTCTTGCTATATTTTGAGATCAGTTAGATGTTCTTGTTTCGATGCATGCAGACGCCTACGTGATGCTGATTTGGCGAAATAATAGCCTGCGATTACAATTCTTAATAATCTTAAATCCTCATGCAACTAGGATGATTGCTAACATTTTTTGTCTGAATTCATTTTACTTCAGGTGGGGTGAAACAATTAAGTCGCACCTTCATGAATTTCTCGACAACAAGCAGATAACATTTACTAGTGTTGACATCAGGGGTGACAATCTCCTGCTTAAGAGCTCGACTGTCCATATTGATATCCCAACAATGTATAGAGTGGAAATCCAGGAAATTTACAAGATCATAGGGAAGGACGATAGGACTGGAATGGCCAATCTTGCAGCTGAAATGATCCACCCACGTTACATTGTCATGCAAAAAATTAAAAAAATGCAGGTGGAGGTGTGTAGGTCACGATTTTTGGAAGGATAAGAAGCTTTCTGATATTAACATTAAGTACACTACAATTGAAGGGTATTTCAGCAACGAGTTGTATCGCAAGATCAATTTTTTCTTTCTAGGAAAATCCACCTCAAACCACCACCAAGCCAAGTGGTCTGCTCTAGGTGCGAGAATGGCGAAGAATCTACAAGCTGGTACAAGCGCCCGAAGTTAACCAGGGATCGATCGTCTTCTCTACTAATCAATCCGACATGTTGGGACTGTTGGACATAGAATGTTAGTGTAGGGTAATTAGATTATAGCAGTATGTTCTTAGGTTTATGATTGTTGTCTATGTGTGTGTGTGCCACTATGTGTTATGAACATTATCTATGTTTATAATGGTTCTGTTTATGCAAATATGTTCTTTCACAAGTATGTGTGATACCTATCTGAATTATTCAGAGCAAACATGTTATTTTAATGATTGTGTCCTTAGCTATAAAAGAAATTATGTCTATGCCAGTATGGCCAAGCATGAGGTGCCGAGTTGTCTAGCATCGTATTTTATGACTATGTCCTTAGTTTGTGCTCGTTTGTGGATAGAGGCAACTTGTCTTGTGGGTCCCACCATGCATGAGAGTATTGGATTCTACAGCATGCAGAGGGCACAGTTACAATTTCTAAGTACGAATGTTTACACTATCCTAAAATTGACAATAAAAAAAAATAATAAGGGAAATGTAATTCATATTGGTTAATACGGTAGAGAAAGGATCATACGTGGGACATTCTGACACACTTAGAATACATGCGAGATTAGCTAGAAACGGAATGTGAAACTAGTAGTAGTAAGCAACACACTCGCTCATCCGCCAGATCTTGTTGAGCATCTCGTATTAGACGTACGCGTCCCTGGATGCATACCGGATTGCATCGTGATCCAGGTACCTCCACTCCCATCGGTCGTGCAAGTGCTTCAGAAACTAGCCCTTCATGCTAGCACACTCGCGGTCGATGATGTCGGCAGCTAGACTAGCCATGCCAGCTTTTCCCGTATCATTGTCCGGGCGATGTGATTGGTGACATGAACTAGGTGATCCCTCTCAAGCTTCGGAGTGTCAATCGTGATGTTGATGCTGGCGAAGTAGATCTCCCTCCTCCATAGGAACTTGTGAAGCTCTGTGAATACCCATTTGGTCCTACATACGTGGTACAGGAGGCAGTGGTTGTGCATGGATAGCTTTAGGAGCGCCGCCCTCTTACTATCACCGGTATACTCTAGGTTAAGGTCGACGATCCTTTACTTATCCATCGGCTCCTATAGTGTAGCATCCCAATTGTCTAAGAATTGCAATGCTACTTTCCTAGTCTATATATTGCTAGTTCCTACATGTAATTCATTGCATCATCGTTATATCATGCTCATGTCACCATGCCACCTTGTATTTGAGCATCATATAAAACCCTTTGAGTTGGTTCTTAGAACATGTGCATTTATATTGTATTACTTGTATTGCCTCTTGATATATTGTAGTTGGTTTTTGATATATTTTTTGGTGCCCAAGTTGGTTTGGGGGCATATATTTTATCCTCTTCACCACCTTTCTTTGGTTCTATCCAGAATTCCACCATCCCAGTTATATAGGAGCCATTGCATTTCCTTTTGCTATTTAAATCTAGATCATGTATGCTTTGATGGATCCACTTCTACTTCTACATGCTCCCATATTTGATAAATATTGTTTTCACAATATTAATATGTGGAGCCACGCGGCCACCTTTGCATGTTATGTGAGTATAGTATCTTTTATATGGTTTGATTTGAATATGTGAGCATGTTAGAATATATATAAGGCTACATATTCATCTAGTGGTGCACACACACTAGCATGGACCATTATATTCATTTATGCTTAATTCCATCCCCCATATAATCATCAATCCTGTATCTTGTGGTTTGGCCTTTATTCCAATTTTGGATCCATGTATGAATAAATGCCCATATGTATTTATAATTGTTTTCACAAGTATAAATGTAGTCATCAATGAATCATGCATGGCCCATGCAAAGCATGCCACCTTCTTTCTATTATGGTTTCATTTGAATTTGGGAGGATGCTTGTGGGCTTTGAATTCCTACAAAATGGTTTCAAATCAACCTTTCCACAATATCTCCCTTCTTGTCCATCTTGTTCTTTTGGAGTTTATTTGAGCATGGGGTTCCTCTTGCATAACTCATATTTATGATCCTATGTTGGAAATAAATAAAAATAGTTCAAATAAAGAGAGAAAAAACTATCTATCTATTATCTCTAACATAGTCCTATCTCTACCCTACCTCTCGGTTTGGTTGTGCCCAACCAGCCCTACCACCACCATCCCACCTTGTCCTTAGCCCAAACCGAACCCCCCATGTATGGCCATAGTGACCATGCCCATGTCCCCATGTAACCACCAACCAAGCTAAACCTTCCTCTTTCTTGCCGATCAAGATGGACCGCACCCCTGCCTAGCCGAGAGAAGAGAGAAGAGAGGGAGAGAATGGCAAGTAACCCGAGTTACTTTTGCACAGACCATACTCGAGACCACCTCCCTCTCCCTGTCCTCATCTGGCCACCACCCCACCTTCTGACCGATCTAGATCTCCCTAGGGACCCTTCCCAACACCTCCATCTCCCCCATCTCCCCTTGCTAGCAACACCACCATAGCTGCCCACCGTCGGGTACCCTCTGTCCCAGTAAGGAGGAGAAGGATGCGAGGAGCCTGAGGCATCGAGGAAGACCGGGAGAGGTACCAAGACCCTTGTTGAACATGAAGAAGAGGAAGAGAAGGCCCGGGACAAGCAGGACAAGAGCAAGCCGATAGCCTCTACTCCACGCCAAATCGAGCACACCATCGAGCCTACGGTGAGTAGGTGTAACATCCCAAAACTTTAATCCAAGTGATCAAGATCAAAACCACCCAAATTAGGGTTAACAAAAAACTTTTCCCTTTTAAAATAATTAAACTTTCATATGAGTGTTGCATTAAATAGGAGTTGCTTTGAAATGCCATGATTGTTTGTTCTAATGGTTGTAAAATGATCCTAAGATGAATGCCACATAATCTAGATCATTCCCAAGCAAAATCCAAAGAAAAAGAAATAAAATACAATTAATAAATGGGAATGGTCATTTTGGCCATTTTAATCAACTAGCCCACTTTGGGTATTCCTAGCACTCAAATTCAAACAGAAATAAATGTGGATCTTTGCACCCCTTGCTAGTACAAGTTAATATGTGCAAAGGCCCACTTTGTGATCTTCCAAAATCATTCAAACTCTAAATTTAACAGACATTTGAAAATGGAATCTAGTTCATATGTATAGATCAACCTTTCTCAAAAACCATCCAAATGAATTCAATTTGAAAATCCCAAGCAACCATAGATGCTTAAGCATGTGACAAACCACTCCACCAAAAATCTCTGAAAAATTCAAAAGTTTTCTTCATGCGGCCATTTGATCGAGCAGCTGGTGGGCAAAATCAAACTGGCCTAACTATTACTGTTTTTGATCAAAATTTGTCGAGCCATTTGAACCCAATTCAATGCCTTTGTCTCCCCTAAACCCAACCAGGCCATCAAGGACCTACCAAACGGCCTAGCACCACAGTGCCGCGCCACCCCGACGCCATGCTCGCCGGTCGATCATGCGCAGCTCGCAGCAGACCACCAGCCCCTCTCTGCTGCTCTAGGAAGGTAAGCGTGACCTCACCACCGTCCACGGTCCACGCCATGGCCCCTGCTAGACACTGGACCACTGAAGCCAACCCCCGCACTATGTCTCTGCGCCGCGCCAGCGCACGCCATAGCGCCTTCACCGCCCGCACGCCACGCGTCGCGCCTCGACCCCAGACTGTGCACGCTGCTCCGCCTTGACCACCTCAACCCGCCAGACACGCCCGTACCCCCTCCCGCTCGACCCACAGTCGCCGGGAACCATGTCGAGCACCGCCTATGTCTTCTAGAGCGCGCGACGCTCGCGACCATAATCCACCGCCCCTAGCACCACCATTACGCCCTAGCTGACCGCTAGGGAACCGTCCACCGTCCGCCTACCTCACCCACGCTGATAGCCCCCCATCCCATCGTCACCGACGAGCTCCACCCATGCTTCTCTGCCGCCTCCCCACGCCTATATAAGGGAGCCTTCCTAGCATGAATTCGTCACACTCCCACACTCCCCTATATCCACTGTTCCTTCCCCACCTCTCGCCGGATCAGCTCGAGCAGCCAGTCGCCGGAATTGAGCCGGAGACAGCCGCAGCAGAGGAGGAGACGCTACCGTCAATTTCATCCACCCTAGCATCTGCCGCGACTTCGCCTGATCTCGCCATCGTCTCCTCGTTCATTTGCCCGCCTCGCCGCACTCGCTAGAGCCCTGGTACGCCCTCAACGCACCCCCACCGAGATGTTAGGGACCCTCCTGTCAGCAGTTGATACGTTGCTAACGTATCCATAATTTTTGATGTTCGATGCTTGCTTTTATCTACTTTCTTGTGTTTTGTCCACACTTTGGAGTACTTTTCATATGATTTCTTGGACTAAACTTTAACAAGAGCCACATTTCCAGGAAAGTCAGAAAATCAATATTCTGAGAATTGGACCGGATAAAAGCCAAAGTCGATATTTTACCGGAAGAGTCATGGAGCCAGAAGACGAGACGGAGAGGGGCAAAGGGCTGGCCACACCACCTGGTGGCGCAAGCCAGGCTAGGTTGCGTCAGGGAGTGGTGTGGGCCCCTCCAGCACCCCCTCGAGCTCCCCTATCGCCTATAAGAGCCTCCCGATGCATAAACCATAAATCGTCAAGCCTCCAGCCACGAAAAGTTCCGTAGCGCCGCCGCCACCGAAGGGGACATTCGGGGGATAGAAAGTATTTGTTCCGGAACCCTGCCGGGACGGGGAAGTGCCCCAGATCCATCTCCATCGATCTCCACCGCCATTTCCATCACCATTGCTGATTCCCATGATGAGGAGGGAGTAGTTCTCTCTCAAGGCTAAGGGTTCTACCGGTAGCTATGTGTTCATCTCTCTCTCTATGCATGATCTTATTGAGATCATGAGCTTGTAATCTATAGATCTACCTTGCTACTCAAGTGCTTAATAGATCTCTGCTCTCCCCATGTGTGTGAAAGTGACTGCGTGCACACCATGGTGACACTTAGGCTAGAGATTACAATTACTTGTTATGAGTTATATTTCGAGTTGGATGTCTCTATGAAATTGTGGTCTTTGTTGGAACCATCTAGTGCTCAAGGTGATAGTGTGGGGTTATCTAGATGGGAAAGGCTTACTTTGAGGTGTGCTGTTATAGCCCTACCATGGATTAGAGTGTCCAACCGGAGAGTAGTACAACGTAGTATGATAAATAGAATATATTTATATGAGAGTGTTCACTAGTGAAAGTATGATCCCTAGGCCTTGTTTCTAAGCACTGAAACACTATTTTCTATTAGATCTATTACATGTTTGCTTACTTCTATCTTTATTTCAGTTTTACTTTAGTCTTTTCCACGCCATCAAGCTATTTTCTATCACCATTACCACTTATAATTATCTATACCACTTGTATTTCACTATCTCTTCGCCGAACTAGTGCACCTATACACCTGACAAGTGTATTGGGTGTGTTGGGGACACAAGAGACTTCTTGTTTCTTGATTGCAAGATTGCTTGAGAGGGAATACCTTTGACCACTTCCTCCCGGAGTTCGATAAACCTTGGGTAATCCACTGAAGGGAAAACTTGTTGTTGTTCTACAAACCTCTGCACTTGGAGGCCCAACAACTGTCTACAAGAATAGAAGTGTGTAGACACCAAGCTATTTTCTGGCGCCGTTGCCGGGGAGGTAAGGTAAAAGGTATTCACACAGGAGGATTAAAGAAGAAGAACCTCCCACGGCAAATGCCTATTTTTTGGCGCCGTTGCCGGGGACATAAGGTAAAAGGTACTCACATCCTCCGGTGTGAGTGCTCGAAGTTATTTCCTTTAGATTCTGCAATTTTGTCTTTTTGTTTCTTGTTTTCACTAGTTAGGCTTAATGGAAAACAACAACAAAATTAGAGAGCTTTATAGTATTTATCTTGAGTTAGGACATGAAGTGTTTGAAAAGAAAATTAAAAAACCTATGGATCTTTATTTGCATGCTAATAGCAATGTTGTTAGTATGAATTCTTTGAACACCATTATTGCTAATACTATGGAAAAGTCTAAGCTTGGGGAAGTTGGTTTTGATGAGCATGATATTTTTAGTCCCCCAAGCACGGAGGAGAAAGTTTACTTTGATGATACTATACCTCCGATATATGATGATTACAATGATGAGTATGATATTTTCAGTCTACCTACTATTGAGGAGGAAATTAATTATGACTACAATATGGCTCCTATATTTCATGATTATGGTGATGAGAATAATAATGTTAGCTATTTTGTTGAATTTGCTCCCACTACAATCAATAAGAATGACTATGCTTATGTGGAGAGTATTAATTCTTTTATGCATGTGGCTCATGATAATAATGTTTTATATGATTGTTATATTGTTAATTTTATTCATGATGCTACTGAAAGTTATTATGAGATACGGAAACATGGTTTTATGTATCTCAACAATATTAAGTTTCCCCTCTTTATGTTGAAAATTTTGAAGTTGCACTTATTTTGCTTTCATGTGCTTGTTGCTTTGTGCTTTCATGACTTGTTTCTTTACAAGATTCCTATGCATAGGAAGTGGGTTAGACTTAAATGTGTTTTGAATTTTCTTCTTGGTGCTCTCTTTTACTTCAATTCATATTTCTTATGTGAGCATCTTTCTTAAACTATCATGCCTAACTTAAAGGCGTTAAAGAAAAGTACTTATTGGGAGATAACCCAAAAGTTTTAGATGAGTCTTGGAAGTTATTACTTCAGTAATAACCGCTCCTTATCCTTTTTATTTGCTTTTTTGTGCCAAAAGTAACCTCTAATGAGAGAGAAGTAATGATTGGGAAAGTTGCTGTCCCGAAACAGATTTCTGTGTTTCACCGTAAAAATTCGTGTAAAATCTCTGTACGTCCTATTGAGGCGTGAATTTTTTTGCTTCTGAACCAGGTTGTTATCTAACTTTATTTAGTTCAACACTTTTCGATTTGAGCAACTGAAGGTCTTCGAAAAAATTCGTCTTTACCTGCTGGTCTGTTTTGACAGATTTCTGCCATTATTTGCATTTGCTTCTTGTTGGTTCCTTTTTGAGTCCTTTTGGGGAATTGAGCTTTTTGAGGGAATTGCTACAGTAGCTTGTATTTTAATGGAAGTTTTATTGGTGTTGGAACTGAACCTAAAGACCTATTATCCTGAGTGCACTAATGTTGCTAATAAAGATTGTGTGAAGTTTTGTATGAAGGAAAAATTTCAGGTGTATGGAAGGAATGAGTAATGAGATGAAGGATGGACTAAATCTCAAGCTTGGGGATGCCACGCGTGTCACCGCAAGAAATATCCAAGCAGTACAAGCGTCAAAGCTTGGGGATGCCCAAGGCATCCCCCTCTTCATCAATAAAAATCTCAGGTTTCTTCCAAACGCTTCACTTTTATTGTTTCATGCACAGTTTTGTTGTTCTTGGAGCGTCTTCTTTTTCGTTTTCGTTTTGGTTTTTTTGCTTTGGTTTTTGTTTGCTTTGGTTTTCTTAGTTTTCTGAATAAATTGGTTGGACCCCCTCTTTCATGCATTGGTTTTCAAATAGTTTGGTTTGGATTGGAAAAGAGTAGGAATGTTCATGCTTATGTGGTAAAGAGAGTTTGTTTTTGACTGTGGCCTATGCTTTGTCATGGCATGCTCGATATTGTTTTGGTTTTATGCTTAGTATTCTTTGTTGTAGCATGACTTGTTATAAACAATTGAGATTGCTTAATGTGCCTTTGAAGAATCATGCGTTGTTTTAGCATATTAAAGCATAGTATTGTGGTATTCTCCTTTGATGCTTTATTTGGGTTGACTTGGCACATGCTCACACCATGTTATGACTATCCCAAGTCACCATAGCCTTTATGATCCTTTAGTTTTCAACTTGTAGTATCACTTTATGCTTTGATCAATGATGTTTTTTCGCTCTGCATGATTATGGCCATTATTGCTCTCTTAGTTTGTCTCTCGCTAGCCTCCGTAACCAAGTATGAGTTACACTCATGCATCCAACTCCCTAAACCAAGTTATTCCAAAGAGTCCACCATACCTACCTACTAGCTTATGCTATTCCAAGTATATTCATGCTTTTGTTTACCTTCCGAATTAAACTTGTTATGAGAAAACTTGTGATTAAAGCTCTCACGAACTTGATGGCACACTTTACTTTTCTTGCCCTTAATAAACTTGAACCATTGTGTCATGTATGTTGTATATGCTTTCACTTATTTGTTGGGAATTAGCAGAACCATGCTTTCATGGGGAACGCTTTCAACATTGCACTTGGTACTTGTACCTAGTTGATATCATGCTCTTTTGTATATGGATGTCGTCGGTGTGAAATGAAAGGGGAGCTTGTAAGTCCATGGAGTTATGTATATGTGTTAGAGAAATGCCTGGGACGCTAGTCTAATCCATGCTGACATGGTGGAAACCTGTAGCATAACCATAATGAGCTGTCTATGAAGCATTCTTCTTATAAAAAAAGAGTCCTATATTGAAAAAAAAGAAAAAAGAAAAAAAAGAGATTATGAAAGGAGGAAAGAGAGAAAAAAGCACCATATTCCCATGGTAAATAAGAAGATTGCTGAGATGCTTGTTGTCTACTTGCCTTGTCATTTTGATATGGGGATTCTTCCTTATCATCGGGCAAGGGTACCCCGTTGGCGGTTCTCTATGATACACATGTACTTACGATGACAAGAACTTACCGGTGACTAAACTTGAGTAGCATGAGGAGCGGCCCTCGTATTCAAGGGACATGAGATTTCTAACTTATACTTCGTCAAGCATGTACACCATATTTTGTTCACTTTAACCTTAATCACTTCAAGATGCTTATGATAGGGGCAACGAGAGCTGAAAGCTATTAAGTACCATAATTTTTGGAAGCTCTTTATGAAACTTGAATCTCTGCTTCCTTCTATGAAGGCCTTTCTTCCACCATTATATTGAGTCTCCACCTTCTATCTTTATGCACCTACTTTGGGAGCATAGTGGCCATTCTTAGTTCTATGTGCATTGTCGCAAGACTTGTTGATTGATGCATAGCTTTGATATTGCTTGTTTTAAACTATTTGTATCTAGTCACTCTTATGAACTTTGAAGGTGTCCTATGCATTTATGTTTGCTACTCTATGAGGGACAAGCTGAATGCCATTATGCTATGGTTTGTTTATGAAAAACAAACAAACGTCTTGAAAAGCATTGTTATTCATGAATCTTTTGTTTGTGCCTTTTCATGTTGCAACATAGTTTCTTTGTCTTATTGCTAGAACCTTGTCTTTCATGCTATGATTGAAGTACTATGATCCCAACTTTGAATGTTTTACAATTACTTTGCTGAAGTTTATGATGGTGCATGTCACCTCAAAAATTATTCTTTCTTTTTATCACTTACCTACTCGAGGACGAGCTGGAGTTAAGCTTGGGGATGTTGATACGTTGCTAAAGTATCCATAATTTTTGATGTTCCATGCTTGGTTTTATCTACTTTCTTGTGTTTTGTCCACACTTTGGAGTACTTTTCATATGATTTCTTGGACTAACCTATTAACAAGAGCCACAGTGCCAGTTGCCTGTTTCTGCTGTTTTTGATTCTAGGAAAGTCAGAAAATCAATATTATGAGAATTGGACCGGACAAAAGCCAAAGTCGATATTTTACCGGAAGACACACGAAGCTAGAAGACGAGACAGAGAGGGGCCAAGGGCTGGCTACACCACCTAGTGGCGCGGGCCAGGCTAGGCCGCGCCAGGGGGTGGTGTGGGCCCCTCCGGCACCCCTCGATCTCCCCTCTCGCCTATAAGAGCCTCCCGATGCATTAAACCTAAATCGTCAAGCCTCCAGCCACGAAAAGTTCCGCAGCGCCGCCGCCACCGAAGGGTAGATTCGGGGGACAGAAAGTCTTTGTTCCGGCACCCTGCTGGGAAAGGGAAGTGCCCCCAGAGCCATCTCCATCGATCTCCACTGCCATCTCCATCACCATTGCTGATTACCATGATGAGGAGGGAGTAGTTCTCTCTCAAGGCTAAGGGTTCTACCAGTAGCTATGTGTTCATCTCTCTCTCTCTATGCATGATCTTATTTAGATCATGAGCTTGTAATCTATAGATCTACCTTGCTACTCAAGTTCTTAATAGATCTCTGCTCTCCCCATGTGTGTGAAAGTGACAGCATGCACACCATGGTGGCACTTAGGCTAGAGATTACAATTACTTGTTATGAGTTATATTTCGAGTTGGATGTCTCTATGAAATTGTGGTGTTTGTTGGAACCATCTAGTGCTCAAGGTGACCGTGTGGGGTTATCTAGATGGGAAAGGCTTACTTTGAGGTGTGCTGTTATAACCCTACCATGGATTAGAGTGTCCAACCGGAGAGTATTACAGCGTAGTATCATAAAGAGAATATATTTATATGAGAGTGTTCACTAGTGAAAGTATGATCCCTAGGCCTTGTTTCTAAGCACTGAAACACTGTTTGCTATTAGATCTATTACATGTTTGCTTTCTTCTATCTTTATTTCAGTTTTACTTTAGTCCTTTCCACGCCATCAAGCTATTTTCTATCACCATTACCACTTATAATTATCTATACCACTTGTATTTCACTATCTCTTCGCCGAACTAGTGCACCTATACACCTGACACGTGTATTGGGTGTGTTGGGGACACAAGAGACTTCTTGTTTCTTGATTGCAGGATTGCTTGAGAGGGAATACCTTTGACCACTTCCTCCCTCAGTTCGATAAACCTTGGGTAATCCACTCTGCTGTTCTACAAACTTCTGCACTTGGAGGCCCAACAACTGTCTACAAGAATAGAAGTGTGTACACATCAGCAGTCCTCAGCTCCACTGAGTGAATTTGGGCCGGCCCGTTAGTGTTCCCGCCTAAGCCCGTAGATTCAAATTTAGCTTTTTACTTTTTAGTTGAAACCTAGTTCTGTCCTTTAGTTTGAAAATCAATTTAGGAAGTTTTACAAATCCAAATTGAGTGAATCCAATTTTCTTGGAAAGGTAATAAAAATCTTTATCCAAGCCCGTGGGATTTAAATCATTTAGAGTTAGAGATCTCTCCTAGATAAAATAACAAGACATAAGCTTTTGCATATTCAAACATCTTTATAAAATCAACCATAATAGCTTTTGAGTTGATTCCAACTCTTAAAAATCACATTTTACCATACCTATCTGAATATGAAATAATATTAAGGTTTGCGTGCAGTGACTTTGGACTAGTACCAAAATAATGCTATATAGGCATTTCTAGTCACCTTAAATCATTAAATATTAAATTTAAACTTATTAAAATGTGATCCAACATTTAAATCACATTTCCATACATTAGAATATGTGGTGATGACATGTGTACACATGATCCCATATTGTAATTGGAGAATATTAAATCTTAGTTATTTTCAATGAGTAGAAATTACTTTTCTCAAATAAAATAAATGAAACTAGTTCATTAAACCTTGTGATGTTTGTGATGATACTAGATCATCAAATGTGTGCCTTAGTGTGCTAAGTTGACTAGTTAAGTATTGTTTGGTGATTGTGTATTCCGTATGTATTTATAGACGATAGTACCGACCAAGTCTACGAGGAGGAGGAGTTCTACCAAGAGGAAGAGGAAGAGAATTTCAACCACTGCACCAACTAAGGCAAGCTAGCATTATACAAGTTAACCATGCAATCTAACCCTTTCAAGCTAGATAACCTAAGCAAATGAATTAGGCATGCTTTGGTTATACTTTTTGACTTATACCTACTCCAAGTTTTATTTGCAAGCCTTACTTTTCTTACTTTACCAAAGTTCTTTACATGTTTATAGATAACATAAGGAGTCTAAAACTTGACCTATCTACTTAGCCTTAGATGTCATTCTATGGCATGAGATTAATCTTAGCATCCCACCTTAGTGAACACTCTTAACTTAGTAGTTTAGAGCTAAACCAAAACTTGATCACTTTAGATGGGAATACTTGGTGAAAATGATTTTTGAAAACCTTGGAATGATGAGTCATTCTATTGAGATGTTTTCACATGTGTTGAGAAACACAAATGGTTTATGATGATGATGAAAATGTTGAGGCATGAGCCTTATCCCTTTTATAAAAACGGATGGATGGGTTCGGATACGATACCATTCCAATTTTACCGTACAACCACAATACCTGAATTGGGTAAAGCTTAGCCGGAAGTTTATATGCATTAGTATTAGTTCCCTCGCGGGAGAGGTTTGAGATGAGGCTACCTCTCAATGTTATCCACCTATGTAGTGCCCAGGATGACAGATGGTCATGGCTGGGAGGCCAAGCTCATAGGAGAGGTGCTTATACTAGAGTGTGTAAAGGAAAGGTTATGTGTGATTATCTGCATACTAAATATGATGATTCAGGGTTATCCCTGGCAGAGGTATCGAATTTTGTGGTGAAAGTGTACCACCTTTGCAGAGTGTCAAACTATTTGAATAGACGTGTCCGCGGTTATGGACAGTTGGAGTGGCCATACTATTCCGTTGTCAGATGTTTTCAAAATGACTTATGAAATGAATTGTGACATGACTTGACCACAACATGGTTACGACTATGACAACTAAGTTCCCACTTAGGTGATTTTAAATTTATTTTATCTTTCTTTGTTTCTAAACTCAGCTTAGGTTTCAAACTTAACTTTACAAATAAACTTAGCGTTTAGCATTCCTACTAGAACTACCCTACTTGTTAGTGATAGTTTGCGAGTACTTAAAGAGTACTCATGGCTTTTGTCCCTGGCTATTCCCGTGGCTAGACTATGAGGAGGACTACCCTGAAGGAGGACAGTAGGACGGCTATGACAACTAGGATCATCTCCCATCGTCAGCATTGCTTGTGATACTGAAGATGGAGCCCACCGCTACGCTATTTATTCCGCTACTTGATTGTACTAAGACTGGATCGTGATATCCTTTATTTGTGTAAGACCTTATTATGGTTTGTAATGGATGATGTACTGTGATATCCAATCTGTTATGTCTCGCAAAAATGGTAATCCTGGGATTGCGATGTATGGCATAACTGGCATCTGGGATTAAAAATCCGGGTGTTGACAAGTTGGTATCAGATCCATCCTGACCATAGGAGACCCTAGTTAGAATGGACGTCCGAAACAAAAACTTAGTTTCAAAAACCAGAGTGAGTATTTTAAAACTATTTCCTCTCTTACTCTTGGGATTCTTTCTCTCAAAAAAAATTCATGTTCCTCCAAATTCTTACATTACTACATAAAACTTTGACACATTTGAACACTTCACTAACTTTCTCGTCCTAAATTCTTATAGATGGAAGTTCAGTACAGCAAGTTCTACCAGTTGGGCAATGGAGGCCAACTGATCTTCGAGAGGGATCTTGATTCACTGTCTGAGTACTTGGAGCGTCCTCATCCGGAATTTCTTGGAGCTCAACTCCTGGGTCCACCAGGAGGAGATTTACAATGGCTAGTAGTTACTGATCTTCAAGGCAAGTTAGAAGCACCAATGTCCGAGAGGATTCAGTTCTCCGTGCGAGAGAACAACTTGCTAGATGGATTAGCCAGGGCAATTCATGAAGCTCTCGCTCATCTTTGCGCCCAGAGTGTCAACC
Organism: Avena sativa; assembly: GCA_916181665.1. NCBI lineage: Eukaryota > Viridiplantae > Streptophyta > Magnoliopsida > Poales > Poaceae > Avena > Avena sativa. Next base: position 356,552,402 of record OV702291.1, read on the forward strand.
TAATCCAAGGAACCCTCTTTGTTCACTATGCAAGGCATGATTCTATGGGAATGCCTCTAGAGATGCCAAGTCACCCAGTGTTGAAGCGTCAAGTGGAGACCCTCGACTTCCTGTTGTACGACCGACAGAAGGAATTGGACAATGCTAGAGACTTCGCCAACCACAACCTTGCCATTCCCGCCCAGAAGGCCCAGACTTTCTCACTTCTCGTCAAGGATCGTCAGTCTCTTCATCTTCAGCGTGCAAAGAAGGATCGCACCATCAACCGTCTTCGCAAGAAGGTAGCTGACCTCGAGAAGACCATCAAGGAGCAAGAAGCTCAGCTTGCAGCAAAAGAAGAAGAAGAAGAGGAAGGTGAAGACATCCAAGGGGATATTGACTTGTACCTCAGCAATGATGTTGACTATCTGGAGGATGATGCCATGGACTTCTACACCGACGATGATGACTCCGACTTCATCGATGATGATTAGATGCACTAGAGAACTATCATAGGAAGGAGTTGTATCGGTTCCATTGTATCTTAGCTAACAGAATGGTTCTTAAAACCATATGTTTTCCTTTGATGTTGTGGTGTGTGTGTGTTTGTATCGTGTGCTTTGCTTGAATGAATGAAAAGAAGTTAGTTGCAAAAACTGGGTCAAACTCAAAGTTTTAGCTTTGAAACCAAAACCATGAACCCTAGAACTTTCCCTCTTACCCCTTTATCTACCTCAATCTTCAGATGACTAGTCGAAACCAAGGAGGGAGCAGCTCATCGCAAGACCCAATGCTGCAGATTCTACAGACTTCATTGCAGACCGTGAAGCTAGTAGGGTGGAGCGCGAAGCAAATCTAGCAACACTGCAGTAGATCGCCCAGATGACTCATAAGAATCAGAACCATGGAAATCAGGATCATCATGGATCCAAACTCAAAAACTTCCAGAATACCAATCCCCCAATCTTTAGCAAGTCTGAAGACCCACTGGATGCTGATGATTGGTTGCAGACAATGGAGAACAACTTAGAAGTCACCGGAGTGGATGCAAACGAGAAAGTTCTTTTTGCCACCCACTGTTTGGCAGGAGATGCAAGAGCATGGTGGAACAGCACCCGCACAATGAACCATGGTCAAGTGATGACATGGGAAGCCTTCAAAGTCAAGTTCAGCCGCACCCACGTGTCGCAGGGTCTAGTCACCAGAATGAGAGATGAATTCAGAGAGCTAAAGCAAGGCAGAATGACTGTAGTGGAATACCGGGATAGATTCTTGTCCCTCGCCAGGTATGCACCGGATGAGATCAACACGGAGGCCAAGAAGAAGGAGAGATTCCTGAACGTACTGCATGATGAGATGTAGACGGTCCTCGTCAACATCCATTTCGAGGATCTCGAAGTGCTAGTCGACTCTACCATTCATATGGAAGGGAAGATTAATCAAGCAAACAACAACCGCGGACGTCGGATGATGCACCAAGCTGGATCTAGACGTCACCAGAAGTACCGTCCCAACCCGTCTGTCGGATATGCTCCATGGAACAATAGACCCCCAATGTCTCGCCCAAGCTACCCCAACCGTAGCGGAGGAAATGTGAAGTCCGGAGGAAACACCAACCACCCCGGCAACTCCAGCAATTTCAACCGTGCACCTCCCAAGCACAACGCAACAACAACAACAACACTGCACCCAGAACTAGAAGCAATGTTGTGCCCGTGGCAGCAAAAGACAAGTCTCAAATTACTTGCTTCGAGTGTGGAGTGAAGGGTCACTACTCCAATGAGTGTCCCAAGAAGATTGCCGCCACTGCCAATGTGAATGCCCCAGCTCAACATCAGCGTTGTGTTCAACCAGGAAGAAGATTCGCCCCAGGGAACCCTCAGAACTGCAATGGCCGTCTCTTCCACATGAACATCGAGGAAGCCCAAGAAGCGCCAGATGTTGTGCTAGGTATGTTTTCTATCAACTCAGTTTTAGCAAGAGTGTTGTTTGATTCTGGAGCATCGCACTAATTTATCACCGAAGAATTTGCATGCACTAGTAAGATTCACCCAACCAACTTGAAGCATGTCATGATAGTTCAAATACCTGGTTCAACTACAAAAGCTAGAAACATTTGCAAAGTTGTGCCTATCAGAATACATGGGATAGATTTTTATGCCAACTTAATAGTACTGGGAACCAAAGGTTTGGAAGTAGTACTAGGAATGGATTGGATGTCAAAGCATAAAGGATTGATTGACTGTGCCAAGAAAACCATCACCATGACCAGTAGCTCTGGAGTATCAGTAGAGCATATATCTGAAACTTTGCCCCGTCAATTCAAGTGCAATAAGAGTCTAGACCTACCCACCATAGACCAAGTCAGAGTAGTTTGTGAATACCCTGACGTATTCCCAGATGAATTGCCCGGTATGCCCCCGGATAGGGATATTGAGTTCATTATTGAACAAGTCTCCGGAACGGGTCCCCCAGAGACCCTATAGCATGAACCCCTCAGAGTTAGTGGAACTAAAGAAGTAGTTGGATGCTACGTTGGACAAAGGCTTGATTCAACCAAGCGCATCGCCATGGAGATCGCCTGTTTTGTTCGTCAACAGGAAAGATGGAGGCAACCGTTTGTGCATAGATTACAGGAAGCTGAATGATGTCACCATCAAGAATAAGTACAGAAGTACCCATTGCCAAAGATTGAGGATCTATTTGATCAGTTGACTGGTGCTAGTGTGTTCTCTAAGATCGATCTTAGGACTAGTTATCACCAACTTAAGATTCGTGCAACGGATATTCTGAAGACCGCCTTTACTACTCGTTATGGATTATACGAGTATACGGTTATGTGTTTTGGATTAACCAATGCCCCTGCTTATTTCATGAATCTCATGATTAAGATCTTTATGAATTTTCTAGATAAGTTTGTCATTGTGTTTATCGACGATATCCTTTTATATTCCAAGTCAGAAGAAGAGCATGAACAACATCTGAGGATCATCCTTGAAACCCTTAGAGAGCATCGGTTGTATGCCAAGTTCAGCAAATGTGAGTTTTGGCTGAAAGTAGGATTCCTAGGACATATTGTGTCTGCCGGAGGAGTCGCTGTTGATCCAGCCAAGATCAAAGATGTCGAAGAATGGGAAGCCCCAACCACTCAAACCCAAGTCCATGCATTTCTCAGATTAGCGGGATATTACCGCAAGTTCGTTGAAGGATTTTCGAGCATCGCAAGACCCATGACCCAATTGTTGAAGAAGGAAAAGAATTTTGAATGGACCGACAAATGTGAAGCCAGTTTCCAAGAGCTCAAGAAGAGATTGATTTCAGCCCCAATATTGATCATGCCAGATATCAAGAAGTCGTTTGATGTGTATTGTGATGCATCCAAGATTGGTCTCGGATGTGTATTAATGCAAGAGGGCAAATTCATCGCATATTTGTCTCGACAACTGAAGCAGCATGAGCAGAATTACCCCACCCATGATCTTGAGTTAGCAGTTGTAGTATTGGCACTGAAGACATGGCGTCATTACCTCATGGGTAATCGCTGTGAGATTTACTCAGATCACAAGAGCTTGAAGTATATTTTCACTCAGAAGGAACTGAATATGAGGCAAATGAGATAGATAGAGTTAATCATGGATTATGACCTTGACATTCACTATCACCCCGACAAAGCCAATGTGGTAGCGGATGCTCTGAGCAGATTGCCGTGTAGGCTAAACACCATGATCAAGGAGAAGCAACCAAATTTGTATGAGGAGTTGGAGCAGTTTAGAACTGAGCTAGTTAGCAAAGGATTTTTAGCTAGCATTGAACTTCAACCCACTCTGATTAGCCAAATCAAGGAAGCCCAAAAGGGAAATGAAAGTATCGACAGAATCAAACGTCGTATTGGTATAGGAAAGGTACCTGGATTCACGGAAGACGAAGAAGGAGTTTTGTGGTACAAAGGACGTATCTATGTGCCAGCAGATTCAGAACTGAAGCAAGTTATCATGCAAGAAGCTCATGATACTCTTTATTCTATCCACCCCGGAGGAACAAAGATGTATCACGATTTGAAGGAGCAATTTTGGTGGCACAAGATGAAGAGAGAAATCGGAAGCTACATCGCCAAGTGTGATATCTGTCAGAGAGTCAAAGTGGAACATTAGAGACCCACAGGACTGTTGCAACCATTGCAGATTCCAGAATGGAAATGGGATTCCGTCGGAATGGACTTTATCACCGGTTTGCCTACTTCTAGTAGGGGAAATGACTCAATCTGGTGCATAGTTGATAGACTGTCCCAGGTAGCTCATTTTATACCTGTCAAGACAACCTACCAGAGTTCGAAGCTAGCAGAGTTGTACATTGCTAGAATCGTCAGTTTGCATGGAACCCCCAAGACCATAGTGTCGGATCGAGGAACCCAATTCACCTCAATATTTTGGCAGAAAGTCCAAGAAGGATTAGGAACCAAGTTGAATTTTAGCATAGCTTCTCACCCGCAGACTGATGGACAGACTGAGAGAGTCAACCAAATCTGAGAAGATATGTTAAGAGCTTGTGTGTTAGAGTACGGATCAAAATGGGAAGATTGTCTGCCTTTCATAGAATTCTCATACAACAACAGTTATCAAGCTAGTTTGCAAATGGCACCATTTGAGTTCCTATATGGAAGAAAGTGTCGTACCCCTTTGAACTGGTCACAAGTAGGAGAGAGTCAGATTTTCGGACCTGACATCTTATGAGAAGCCGAAGAGAAGGTTCACAAAGTCCGTGAGCACCTCAAGACCACCCAATCTAGACAGAAGAGTTATGCTGACAAGAGGCGGAGAGACCTGACTTTCAATGTCGGAGATTTGGTGTATCTCAAAGTTTCGCCATTGAAGGGAACGCAACGTTTTAGTATGAAAGGAAAGTTAGACCCTAGATATATCGAACCCTTCAAGGTTCTGAATCGTCGAGGAGAAGTACCATATCAACTGGAAATGCCAGAGGAGATGTCAGCCATCCACAATGTGTTCCATATCTTGTTACTTCGCAAATGCCTAGAAGTGTCGAAGAAGACCACAGTTTTCAAGAACATCGATCATCGAGCCGTTGATATCAACAAGGATCTGACGTATCGTGAAGTGCCCATCCGTATCTTGGAGGAAGCCTATAGAACCACCAGGACCCGGAGTATCAAATTCCTCAAGATCCAATGGAGCAACCATACCAAAGAAGAAGCCACTTGGGAGCGAGAAGATTACATTAGGACTGAGTTCCCGGATCTCTTTAGTTCCTAGTTTTCTTTCTTAAATCTCGGGACGAGATTTTGTTTAAGGGGGGAAGGTTTGTAACATCCCAAAACTATAATCCAAGTGATCAAGATCAAAACCACCCAATTTAGGGTTAACAAAAAACCTTTTCCTTTTAAAATAATTAAGCTTTCATATGAGTGTTGCATTAAATAGGAGTTGCTTTGAAATGCCATGATTGCTTGTTCTAATGGTTGTAAAATTATTCTAAGATGAATGCCACATCATCTAGATCATTCCCAAGCAAAATCCAAAGAAAAAGAAATCAAATACAATTAATAAATGGGAATGGTCATTTTGGCCATTTTAATCAACTAGCCCACTTTGGGTATTCCTCGCACTCAAATTCAAACAGAAACAAATGTGGATCTTTGCACCCCTTGCTAGTACAAGTTAAGATGTGCCAAGGCCCACTTTGTGATCTTCCAAAAACATTCAAACTCTAAATTTAACAGACATTTGAAAATGGAATCTAGTTCATATGTATAGATCAACCTTTCTCAAAAACCATCCAAATGAACTCAATTTGAAAATCCCAAGTAACCACAGATGCTTAAGCATGTGACAAACCACTCCACCAAAAATCTTTGAAAAATTCAAAAGTTTTCTTCATGCGGCCATTTGATCGAACACCTGGTGGGCAGAATCAAACTGGCCTAACTATCACTGTTTTTTATCAAAATTTGTCGAGCCATTTGAACCCAATTCAATGCCTTTGTCTCCCCTAAACCCAACCAGGCCATCAAGGACCTAACAAATGGCCTAGCACCATAGTGTTGCGCCACCCCGACGCCATGCTCACCGGTCGATCATGCAAAGCTCACAGCAGACCACCAGCCCCTCTCCGCCGCTCCAGGAAGGTAAGCGTGACCTCACTGCCGTCCACGATCCACCCCACGGACCCTGCTAGCCACTGGACCACCGAAGCCAACCCCGCACTAGGTCTCTGCGCCGCGCCAACGCTCGCCATAGCGCCTTCACCGCCAGCACGCCACACGTTGCGCCTCGACCCCAGACCGCGCACGCCGCTCCGCCTTGACCAGCTCAACCCGCTAGACATGACCGTACCCTGCCGCTCGGCCCATAGTCGCCGGGAACCGCGTCGAGCACCGCCTCTGTCTCCTAGAGCGCGCGATGCTCCCGACCATAATCCACCGCCCCTAGCACCACCATTACGCCCTAGCTGACCGCCAGGGAACCGTCCACCATCCGGCTACCTCGCCCACGCCTATAGCCCCCTGTGCCGTCGTCACCGACGAGCTCCACCCATGCTTCTCTGCCGCCTCGCCGCGCATATATAAGGGAGACTCCGTAGCATGAATTTGTCACACTCCGACACTCCCCTCTATCCACTGATCCTTCCCCACCTCTTGCCGGAGCAGCTCGAGCAGCCAGTCGTCGGAATTGAGTGGGAGATAGCCGCAGCAGAGGAGGAGACGATGTCGTCGATTTCGTCCACCCCAGCCTCTACCGCGACTTTGCTTGAGCTCACCGTCGTCTCCTCATTCATTTGCCCGCCTTGACGCACTCGTTGGATCCCTGGTACTCCCTCACCGCAGCCCCACCGAGCCGTTAGGGTCCCACCTCGCTGGCGACGAGTCCGTCGTCGATGATAAGCCCCAGCTGTAGATTCTGTTCTAATCCTACGGTCCATCTCGACCCATACCGCATCGCATATAATGAGCCACTGACAGGCGGGACCCCCCTGTCAGCAGTCCTCAGCACCGTGGAGTGAATTTGGGCCGACCCGTTAGTGTTCCCGCCTAAGCCCGTAGATTCAAATTTAGCTTTTTCCTTTTTAGCAAAAACCTAGTTCTGTCCTTTAGTTTGAAAATTAATTCAGGAATTTTTACAAATCCAAATTGAGTGAATCCAATTTTGTTGGAAAGGTAACGAAAATATTTATGCAAAACCGTTGGATTTAAATCATTTGGAGTTAGAGATCTCTCCTAGATAAAATAACAAGACAGAAGGTTTTGCACATTCAAACATTTTTATAAGATCAACCATAATAGCTTTTGAGTTGATTCCAACTCTCAAAAATCACATTTAACCATACCTATCTGAATATGAAATAATATTAAGGTTTGCATGTAGTGACTTTGGACTAGTACCAAAATAATGCTATATAGGTATTTCTAGTCACCTTAAATCAATAAATATTAAATTTAAACTTATTAAAATGTGATCCAACATTTAAATCACATTCCCATACATTAGAATATGTGGTGATGACATGTGTCCACATGATCCCATATTGTAATTGGAGAATATTAAATCTTAGTTATTTTCAATGAGTAGAAATTACTTTTCTCAAATAAAATAAATGAAACTAATTCATTAAACCTTGTAATGTTTGTGATGATACTAGATCATCAAATGTGTGCCTTAGTGTGCTAAGTAGACTAGTTATGTATTGTTTGGTGATTGTGTATTGATACATTGCAAATGTATCTATAATTTTTCATGTTCCATGCTTGGTTTTATCTACTTTCTTATGTTTGGTCCACACTTTGCAGTACTTTTCATATGATTTCTTGGACTAACCTATTAACAAGATGCCACAGTGCCAGTTGCCTATTTTCTGCTGTTTTTGGTTTCAGGAAAGTCAGAAAATGAATATTCTCAGAATTGGAGGGGACAAAAGCCAAAGTTCCTATTTTACCGGAAGACTCACAGAGCCAGAATATGAGACGGAGGAGGGCCAGGGCCTGGCCACACCCCCCAGGCACGGGCTAGCCCTACCCGCGCCACCAGGTGGTGTGGGCCCCCTGGCACTCCACCGACCTTGCCTCTTTCGCCTATAAGAGCCTCCCGATACCAAAACCCTAGGGAGTCAATCAGAAATCCACGAAAAGTTCCGCAGCATCGCCGCCACCGAAGGGGAGATTCGGTGGATAGAAAGTCTCTGTTCCGGCACCCTGCCGGGACGGGGAAGTGCCCCCAAAGCCATCTCCATCGATCTCCATCTCCATATCCATCACCATTGCTGATTACCATGATGAGGAGGGAGTAGTTCTCTCTCGAGGCTAAGGGTTCTACCGGTAGCTATGTGTTCATCTCTCTCTCTATGCATGATCTTATTGAGATCATGAGCTTGTAATCTATAGATCTACCTTGCTACTCAAGTGCTTTAATATATCTCTGCTCTCCCCATGTGTGTGAAAGTGACAGTGTGCACACCATGGTTGCACTTAGGCTAGAGATTACAAATACTTGTTATGAGTTATATTTGGAGTTGGATGTCTTTATGAAATTGTGGTGTTTGTTGGACTCATCTAGTACTCAAGGTGACAGTGTGGGGTTTTCTAGATGGGAAGGGCTTACTTTGAGGTGTGTTGTTATAGCCCTACCGTTGATTAGGGTGTCCAACCGGAGAGTAGTTCAGCGTAGTATCACGAAGATAATATATTTATATGAGAGAGTGTTCACTAGTGAAAGTATGATCCCTAGGCCTTGTTTCTAAGCATTGAAACACCGTTTGCTACTAGATCTGTTACATGTTTGCTTGCTTCCATCTTTATTTCAGTTTGCCTTTAGTCTCTTCCACGCCATCAAGTTATCTTCTATCACCGTTACCACTTATATTTATCCATACCACTTTTATTTCACTATCTCTTCGCCGAACTAGTGCACCTATACATCTGACAAGTGTATTGGGTGTGTTGGGGACACAAGAGACTTCTTGTATCTTGATTGTAGGGTTGCTTGAGAGGGGATACCTTTGACCAGTTCCTCCCTGAGTTCAATAAACCTTAGGTGATCCACTTAAGGGAAAACTTGCAGTTGTTCTACAAACCTCTGCACTTGGAGGCCCAACAATTGTCTACAAGAATAGAAGTGCATAGACATCAAGCTATTTTCTGGCGCCGTTGCCGGGGAGGTAAGGTAAAAGGTACTCACATCCTCCGGTGTGAGTGCTCGAAGTTATTTCCTTTAGATTCTACAGTTTTGTCTTTTTGTTTCTTGTTTTCACTAGTTAGGCTTAATTGAAAACAACAAAAAAATAGAGAGCTTTTTAGTCTTTTTCCTAAGTTAGAACTTGAATTGTCTGAAAAGAAAATTTAAAAACCCATGGAACTTTCTTTGCATGCTAATAGCAATGTTATTAGTATGAATCTTTTGAACACCTTTGTTACTAATGCTATGGAAACGTCTAAGCTTGGGAAAGTTGGTTCTTATGAAAATGATCTCTTTAGTTCCCCAGTTTTAAGGAAGAAAATTTGCTCTGATGATACTTTATCTCCCATATGTGGTAATTCTAATGATACTTGTGATATTTTAAATCCACATAGTGAAAGCATCCCGTTTAAAATACCTATAAAAATTATTGATCGTGTTATGGATAACTACTATTTTGGAGATGGAACTGTCCATCCCGGTGATCATTTGTTCTTTATACACGAATTATGCGGGTTGTTCAAGTGTGCAGGTATTACAACAGATCACGTCAAGAAGAAGTTATTCTCTTTATCACTTAAGGACAAATCAAGGGAGTGGTATGAGCTACTGGATGATCCTCATCATTTGGAGTGGAAGGAACTTGAATCTCTCTTTTACTCTAAATTTTATCCTCCTCATGAAATTCATAAAGATAGGAATTATATTATAATTTTCATCCTCATGATGGAGAAAGTATTGACCAAGCATGGGGGAGATTGAAGTCACTAATGCTCAAATGTCCCATTCATGAGCTCCCCAGGAATATTGTTATTAATAATTTCTATGCAAGGCTTTCAGGACATTACAAGGACTATCTAGATACTTGTTTAGAGGGATCCTTCACGAGTAAGGAGGTCAAAGCTAAGTGGGATCTTCTTGAAACAATTCAAAGCAATACCGAAGATTGGGATAACAACAAAGGTAAAGAACCAGGTATAGGTATAAACTATGAGTATGATTGCATTAAGTCTTTTGCTGAAACTGCTAATTTTCAAGAGCTTAGTGCTAAATATGGTCTTGATCCTCAAATTCTTATTGATTGTTTTAAAACCTTTGCTTCTCATATTAATTCTCCTAAAGAAAAGTGGGAGATGTATCATGAGCCTTTTAAAGACACTTGCATGGAAAATGAAATTGTTGTTAATGATAGCAATAAACATGCTCAAACTTCTGAAAGTACTATTTCTTATAAGCATGTTAATTTTTGTGGGATACATAGACCTTGTGAGAGTAATCAAGTTGAATAAGAATATTGTATCACCCATAGGAATGAAAAAACTAGAATGTGGTATAGGGCTCTAAATGATCTTGGTAAAAAAGTGTGTGCCCTCTATCCTTTTATTTGTGAACTTTGCTTTGAAGTGGGTCATTTCAATTTCCAATGCTCAGGCCATAATAATAGCCCTTCTAATCCAATGAGTGCTGCAAGTTTGTATTGTGATGACATGATCACTCCTAATCAGCATGATGAACTTACATTATTTTTGGGGTGTGAAGAGTTATCAAGAAAAACCTCTTTGGTGGATATGGGTGCTTTTGATATGAATAGTGTCCAGCATGGTTGTCATCTTTATTGTGTTGATAATTGTCACACAAATACTTACATACAAAATATTATAGAAGATGAGATTTTACCAAAATATGATAGGACTAATATGTGTTTTGATCTTATTAATGAAAAGAAGGAATCCTCCAAAGTTTCTTCTATTGTCTCTAACAATGAACCAGAGTATATGGAGAAGCTTCCTTTCAAGCATCTCCCTCCTAAAGAGAAGAAGATAAAGAAGAAAGGAGGAGTAAAAGGAGGGAGGAAACGTTATTTTCCCCTAAGCATGTAGCTCCTATTATAGTTTTTGATGAGTCTGAACTCGATGATGTTCCTATGCCTATTACCTATAGTAGTGATCATGATTGGGAAAAGCACACTACTTTTGATATTGATAATTTGTTCGGTACCAATTCTGAAAATGATGATATTAATAATTGCTATACTATTAGTGCTATCCATGATCTTTCCAATGATGATATGTTTACAAATGAACACACTTTGGAGGATAAGTATTCTATTGCTTATGAAGATACTATACCTCCAATTTATGATGATTGCAATGATGAATATGATATTTTCAGTCCACCTACTATTGAGGAGGAAATTAATTATGATTATAATATGCCTCCTATATTTGATGATTATGGTGATGAAAATAATAATGATAGCTATTTTGTTGAATTTTCTCCTACTACAGTTAACAAGAATGACTATGTTTATGTGGGGAGTATTGATTCTTTTATGCATGTGGCTCATGATAAGAATGTTTCTTGTGATAGTTATATTGTTAATTTTATTCATGTTGCTACTGAAAGTTATTATGAGAGAGGGAAACATGGTTTTATGTGTCTCAACAATATTAAGTTTCCCCTCTTTATGTTGAAAATTTTGAAGCTGCACTTGTTTTGCTTTCCTATGCTTGTTGCTTTGTGCTTTCATGACTTGTTTCTTTACAAGATTCCTATGCATAGGAAGTGGGTTAGACTTAAATGTGCTTTGAATTTGCTTCTTGGTGCCCTCGTTTACTTCAATTCATATTTCTTATGTGAGCATCTTTCTTAAACTATCATGCCTAACTTAAAGGCGTTAAAGAAAAGTACTTATTGGGAGATAACCCAAAAGTTTTAGATGAGCCTTGGAAGTTATTACTTCAGTAATAACCGCTCCTTATCCTTTTTATTTGCTTTTTGTGCCAAGAGTAACCTCTAATGAGAGAGAAGTAATGATTGGGAAAGTTGCTGTTCCGAAACAGATTTTTGTGCTTCACCGTAAAAATTCGTGAGAGAGCTCTGTATGTCGGATTGATCTGTAATTGTTTGTGCTTCTGCCCCAGGTTTTTATCTAACTTTCGTTAGTTCAACACTTTTTTATTTGAGCAATATAAGGCCTTCGAAAAAATTCGTCTTTACCTGCTGGTCTGTTTTGACAGATTTCTGCCATTTTCTGCATTTGCTTCTTGTTGGTTCCTTTTTGAGTTCTTTTGGGGAATTGAGATTTTTGAGGGAAGTTCTACAGTATATAGTGTTCTAATGGAAGTTTATTTGGTGTTATAACTGAACCTTAAGACTTATTATCTTGAGTGCAGTAATGTTGCTAATAAAGATTGTGTGAAGTTTTGCATGAAGGAAAAATTTCAGGTGTATGGAAGGATTGAGTAATAAGATGAAGGATGGACTAAAGCTCAAGCTTGGGGATGCCACGCGTGCCACCCCAAGAAATATCCAAGAAGTACAAGCGTCAAAGCTTGGGGATGCCCAAGGCATCCCCTTCTTCATCAATAAAAATCCTAGGTTTCTTCCAAACACTTTATTTTTATTGTTTCATGCACAGTTGTGTTTCTATTGGAGCGTCTCCTTTTTCATTTTTGTTTTGGTTTTTCGTTTGCTTTGGTTTGCTTATTTTTCTGAATAAATTGGTTGGACCCCCTCTTTCATACATTGGTTTGCAAATGGTTTAGTTTGGTTTGGAAAAGAGTAGAAAAGTTCATGCTTATGTGGTAAAAAGAGCTTGTTTTTTACTGTGGCCTATGCTTTGTCATGCCATGCTTGATATTGTTTTGGCTTTATGCTTAGTATTCTTTGCTGTAGCATGATTTCTTATAAACAATTGAGATTGATTAATGTGCCTTGGATGAATCATGCGTTGTTTTAGCATATTAAAGCATAGTGTAGTGGTATTATCCTTTGATGCTTTATTTGCGTTGACTTGGCGCATGCTCACACCATGTTATGACTATCTCAAGTCACCACAGCCTTTATGATCCTTTAGTTTTCAACTTGTAGTATCACTTTATGCTTTGATCAATGATGTTTTGTCGCTCTGCATGATTATGGCCATTATTGCTCTCTTAGTTTGTCGCTCCCAGTCTTTTGCTAGCCTCCACCACTAAGTATGAGTTCCACTCATGCATCCAACTCCCTAAACCAAGTTATTCCAAAGAGTCCACCATACCTACCTACTAGCTTATGCTATTCCAAGTATATTCATGCTTTTGTTTACCTTCCACTTGTTATGAGAAAACTAGTGATTAAAGCTCTCACGAACTTGATGACACACTTTACTTTACTTGCCCTTAATAAACTTGAACCATTGTGTCGTCTATGTTGTATATGCTTGCACTTATTTGTTGGGAATTAGTAGAACCATGCTTTCATGGGGAACGCTTTCAACATTGCACTTGGTACTTGTACCTAGTTGATATCATGCTCTTTTGTATATGGATGTCGTCGGTGTGAAATGAAAGGGGAGCTTGTAAGTCCATGGAGTTATGTATATGTGTTAGAGAAACGCCTGGGCCGCTGCTCTAATCCATGCTGATATGGTGGAAACCTACAGCGTAACCATAATAAGCTGTCTATGAAGCATTCTTCTTATAAAAAAAGGAGTCCTATATTGAGAAAAAAGAGAAAAGAAAAAAAAGAGATACTATGAAAAGAGGAAAGAGAGAAAAAAGCACCATATTCCCATGGTAAATAAGAAGAATGCTGAGATGCTTGTTGTCTGCTTGCCTTGTCATTTTGATATGGGGATTCTTCCGTATCATCGGGAAAGGGGTACCCCGTTGGTGGTTCTAAATGATACACATGTACTTACCATGACAAGAACTTACCGGTGACTAAACTTGAGTAGCATGAGGAGCGGCCCTCGTATACAAGGGACATGAGATTTCTGACTTATACTTCATCAAGCATGTACACCATAGTTTGTTCACTTTAACCTTAATCACTTCAAGATGCTTATGAGAGGGGCAATGAGAGCTGAAAGCTTTAAGTATCATAACTTTTGGAAGCTCTTTATGAGACTTGAATCCCTACTTCCTTTTTACAAAAGGCCTTTCTTCCATCATTATATTGAGTCTCCACCTTCTATCTTTATGCACCTACTTTGAGAGCATAGTGGCCATTCTTAGTTCTATGTGCATTGTCCCAAGACTAGTTGATTGATGCATAACTTGTTACTGCTTGTTTGAAACTATTGTATCTAGTCACTCTTATGTACTTTGAAGGTGTCCTATGCATTTATATTTTCTACTCTATTGAGGGACAAGCTGAATACTATTATGCTATGTTTTCTTTATGTGAAACAGACAAACGTCTTGCAAAGCATTGTTATTCATGAATCTTTTGTTTGTGCCTTTTCATGTTGCATCATAGTTGCTCTGTCTTATTGCTAGAACCTTGTCTTTCATGTTATGATTGAAGTACTTTGATCCTAGCTTCGAATGTTTTACAAATACTTTGATCAAGTCTTTGATGGTGCATGTCACCTCAAAAATTATTCTTTCTTTTTTATCACTTACCTACTCGAGGACGAGCAGGAGTTAAGCTTGGGGATGTTGATACATTGCAAATGTATCTATAATTTTTGATGTTCCATGCTTGGTTTTATCTACTTTCTTATGTTTTGTCCACACTTTGGAGTACTTTTCATATGATTTCTTGGACTAACCTATTAACAAGATGCCACAGTGCCAGTTGCCTGTTTTCTACTATTTTTGGTTCCTTGAAAGTCAGAAAATGAATATTCCCAGAATTGGATGCGACAAAAGCCAAAGTTCCTATTTTACCGGAAGACTCACGGAGCCAGAATACGAGACGCAGGAGGGCCAGGGCCTGGCCACACACACCCCCAGGCACGGGCTAGCCCTACCCGCGCCACCAGGTGGTGTGGGCCCCCTGGCACTCCACCGACCTTGCCTCTTTTGCCTATAAGAGCCTCCTGATACCAAAACCCTAGGGAGTCAATCAGAAATCCACGAAAAGTTCCGTAGCACCGCCGCCACCGAAGGGGAGATTTGGGGGACAGAAAGTCTCTGTTCCGGCACCATGTCGAGACGGGGAAGTGCCCCCGGAGCCATCTCCATCGATCTCCACCGCCATCTCCATCACCATTGTTGATTCCCATGATGAGGAGGGAGTAGTTCTCTCTCAAGGCTAAGGGTTCTACCGTTAGCTATGTGTTCATCTCTCTCTATGCATGATCTTATTGAGATCATGAGCTTGTAATCTATAGATCTACCTTGCTACTCAAGTGCTTTAATAGATCTCTGCTCTCCCCATGTGTGTGAAAGTCATAGCGTGCACACCATGGTGGCACTTAGGCTAGAGATTACAAATACTTGTTATGAGTTATATTTGGAGTTGGATGTCTTTATGAAATTGTGGTGTTTGTTGGACTCATCTAATACTCAAGGTGACAGTGTGGGGTTTTCTAGATGGGAAAGGCTTACTTTGAGGTGTGATGTTATAGCCCTACCGTTGATTAGAGTGTCTAACCGGAGAGTAGTTCAGCGTAGTATCACGAAGATAATATATTTATATGAGAGAGTGTTCACTAGTGAAAGTATGATCCCTAGGCCTTGTTTCTAAGCATTGAAACACCGTTTGCTACTAGATCTGTTACATTTTTGCTTGCTTCCATCTTTATTTCAGTTTGCCTTTAGTCTCTTCCACGCCATCAAGTTATCTTCTATCACCGTTACCACTTATATTTATCCATACCACTTTTATTTCACTATCTCTTCGCCGAACTAGTGCACCTATACACCTGACAAGTGTATTGGGTGTGTTGGGGACACAAGAGACTTCTTGTATCTTTATTGCAGGGTTGCTTGAGAGAGGATACCTTTGACCAGTTCCTCCCTGAGTTCGATAAACCTTGGGTGATCCACTTAAGGGAAAACTTGCTGCCGTTCTACAAACCTCTGCACTTGGAGGCCCAACAACTGTCTACAAGAATAGAAGTGCGTAGACATCAAGCCACCACAGTGGCTCAGTTCCGCCAGATCGTGCCGAGGTCGCCAGGTTGAGTCCCCGCTACCTCTGAACTTTATTGTCGTGCCGTTTTTCTTCATTTTCGTCAGGGAAAGGAGAAGCATAGTACCGGTAGCAAACTCGGGTGACTTTTTCCAAATACCCCTGCTTCTTTTAGTTATCAATCCGTGCTCCACGAGATGCCTCGCCTATCAGCCTTAGAACCTAAACCCAGCCAGCCATTTTGTGAAAAGGTACCTGGGTTTTTCAAAAACTACACCCGCAGCCCCCGGCTCACCCACGTGTCATGTCGTTGCTAGCGCACACGCGTGTGTTCCCGTGGACCCTCAGAGCCCACCTGCCATTTCCTGTGGGTAAGTTAAGAGTGAGTGAGAAAAACCCTAGGCATTTTTTCTGAATTCAATATAATTCCAGAAATTGATATAACTCAAATTTAATTCATATATTTTGAATATTTCAAATTTGCAAAACTTATTAAATGAAATGTGAATGATTTTCAAATATGAAGTCAAATCTAATTTTAAACTTGAGCAGAGTTGACTGCAGCTAGTTAAACCTTTGACTTTTGGCCTAAATTGAATTGTTTGAATTAAATATTGTTTAAAATTTATATTTTCAAACAATACAAATGATATATGGTTTCTGAACAAAAAAATGCCAGGAATATGAATATGCTATTTAAAACATTTTTTGGGAAATTAAAATTTTCGAATTAATAATTACCATTAATATGCCTTATGTTAATAGATTCACAACTATAATTCTGTAATTCCAAATTCGACAAATAATATGTCTAAATTGATCAGCGCGACAAGCCCGTTCTGTTTATGCATTCCATAATATAATTTGAAAGATGCATAATATAAATATTAAAATAATAACAAGGTTTATGGGAGCAAAACATGCCCAAATAATTAATCAAAGTGCTATATTATTGTTCTCACACCTTACCCATGCCATGTTATGTTGTACCATGCAATTGTGCATCATTCCATCATGGAATCTCTTGTTTGCTTATCGCATATATTCATATGATTGCGCACTTTATTTATTATGGCCCTTTGTGTGTTTGTCTTTTAGTCCATACAGACGCCGAGCAAGGGTGTAACATCCCAAAAACCCTAATCAAGATTATCAAGTTCTAATCACCCCAATTTAAGGGTTAACAAAAACTTTTATTAAAAATTTGAATATGAATGCATGTGTGTTTTGCATGTGTGGATTGATTGAAATTGCCATCCTTGATTACTACAAATGATGAGAAATGTTTAAAGATGAATACTACATCATCTAGGCCAATTACAAACAAAATCAAAAGAAATCAAATACGAATAAATAAAGCAAATGGTCATTTTGGCCAAAGTTAACCACTAGGTCACTTTGAGTGTTCCTAGAAGATAATTTCTAACAGAAACTTTTCAACTTCTTTTCACCCTTGCTAGACCAAGGAAAAGTGTATCAAGGCCCAATTTACAAACATACAAAAACATTTTCCAAATCTATTTAATGGACAGTTGAAAATTGAATCTAGTTCATATGGTAAGATCCCACTTTTTCAAAAACCTATCAAACCAATTCCACTTGACCTCTCCAAGAAAACATAGACACTCAAACTTAAGATCAAACCACCCAAAAAGTTGCATTCAAAAATTCCAAGTTAAATTTCTTGCGGCTATTTCCTCAAACACCTTGCAGACAGAAAACATCTACTGCCTAACTTCACTGTTTTGCATAGTGATCATCGACCATTTGGCCTCCCCTTAACTCCCATGTCTCCCCTGAGTCTAACCAAGCCCCAGACCAAGCCCCTCTTAGCCGTGGTGCATAGTGGAGCGCTGCCCCTTTTTGGTCATCGCCGGCCAACAGTGGACACTGCGTTAGAAGCATCGCCACCCTTGCCCACGATGCGCACCAGACACGCCTCGGTCCACCGCCACCCCCTGTCCAAGCCTCGACCGCAGACGAGCCCTAGACCACCCTAGCTACGCCGTACCCAGCCTCTCTGCACCATGCCTAGAGCACGCCAACTCGCCGCGCCCGATCGCCTCGCACAGACCGCGCCTCGCCCTCGCCGTGCACGCTCACGTCCGACATGATCACACCAACCCCGCAGACACCCCCGTTCACCGCCGCACGACCTGTAGCTGCCGCACGCTATGGCAAACACCTCTGTGTCCGCGCGGAGCACCGCACGTGCCCGACCAATCCACACTGCCCCACGCCACGCCATTATGCCCATAAGAACCACCAGGGAACACAGCACCGTCCCCTAGCCTCCGCCACGCCGGTAGCAGCCTATAGCATCGTCACCGACGAGCTCACGCCCGCGCCGTTCGGTCCCCTCGCCGGAGTATAAATAGAGCCCTCCTCTACCTCTTTTCTCCACACCATTCCACTCACCACTCCTCACTGATCCTCCGCCACTTCTTCCTGGAGCAAGGCGAGCTCTCCCTCGCCAGAATTTGGCCGGATCTTGCCACTGCTGGAGGAGAAGGGCACCGTCGATTTCGACCACCCCAAGACCTACCGCTACCACCGCTAGAACCGTTGTTATCGACAACCCCATTCGCCCCCATCGCCGACCCTAGATGGAGCCCAGGTGAGCCTCGCCGGACCCCCACCACTGTGCTAGGTCATATTCCTCGCCGGAGCAGTTTGTCGTCGACGATGAACCACGGCCGTTAGATTATAATTATATTGTAGGGCTCAGATTCGCAGATATCGTTTCATTTAGTTAGTCTCACTAACTGGTGGATCCCGCAGCAGCCCGCTGCGCTATGTAGTGTAGTTGGGCCAGCCTGTTTAGCTTTCCGGCTCAGGCCTAGAAATTCAAATAATGATTTTCCTTTTTAGTTTAAACTAGTTTCTGTGCCTAGATTCAAAAATCAATTTAGAGAGTTTCACTGAACCAAATTTCATGATTCAAATTTTTCTAGAAAGGTAATTAAATTATCTATCCAAGCTCGTTGGATTTATATCATTTGGAGTTAGAGATAATCTATAGCAAAAATAACAAGACAAAGACTTTTATAAATTCAAACATTTTTCAAAAATCAACCATAAATGCTTTTGGGTTGATTCCAACTCTTTAAAATCACATTTGGTAAGATCTATCTGAATATGTAAAAATATTTAGGTTTGCATGCAGTGACTTTGGACTAGTACCAAAATAATGCTATATAGGCATTTCTAGTCACTTTAAATCTATTAAATAGTAATCTTAAACTTTATAAAAAGTGACCAACACTTTAAATCACATTCCCATGTATTAGAATATGTGGTGATGACATGTGTCCACATGATCCCATATTCTATTTGGAGAATATTAAACCTTAATTAATTTCAATGAGTAGAAATTACTTTTCTAAAATAAAATAGATAAGACTAAGTCTTTATTCATGTGATGATTGTGATGATGCTAAATCATCAAGTGTGGGCCTTAGTGTGCTAAATAGAATTAGTTAAGTATTTGTTGGTGATTGTGTACCCCGTATTCATTTATAGCCGATAGTACCGACCAAGGATAAGAGGAGGAGGAGTACTAGCAAGCAGAAGACACAGCCAACTTCAACCATTGCACCAATCAAGGCAAGCCATCACTACTAAGAAAGTTAGCCCCTTGCAAGGTAACACTTGCAAGTATTAACCTAAGCAAGATGCATTATGCATGCTTTGGTTATATCCCTTTGATTTATACCAATCCCAAGTTTTACTTGCAAGCTTTATTCTTTTACTTTACCAAAGTTCTTTACTTTTAGTTAATGCTTTGTGAGTATTTGGAAAAGTAGTATAGATAGCATAAAGAGTATAAAACTAGGCCTATACTTAGATGTCATTCTATGGCATGAGATTGAAGATTAGCACCCCTCATTAGTGAACACTCTTAACTTTAGTGGCTAGTGCTAAGCATAAAAGTTGATCACTTTAGCTGGGAATACTTGGTGAAAATGATTATGAAAACCTTGGAATGATGCTTCATTCTATTGAAATGTTTTGACATGTGTTGAGAAACACCCAAGGATTTGATGATGAACATGTTGAGGCATGAACCTTAGCCCTTTATAAAAACTGATGGTTGGGTTTGGATGCGATACCATTCCAATTTTACCATAGAACCACAATATCTGAATTGGGTAGGGCTTATCCGGATGTTTATATGCATTAGTATGGGTTCCCTCACGGAGGAGGTTTGAGCTGAGCCTACCTCTTGATGACGTCCACCTATGAAGTGCCCTGGATGGCAGATGTCCATGGCTGGGGGGCCAAGCTCATAGGGGAGGTGCCTATACTAGAGTGTGTAATTGAAAGGTTATGATTTATTATCCGCATACTAAGTATGATTGATTCAGGGTTATCCCTGACGGATGTATCGAATTTTGTGGTGAAAGTGTACCACCTCTACAGAGTGTCAAACTATTTGAATACCCACATCCATGGTCATGGACAGTTGGAGTGGCCATACTGTTCCGTCGTCAGATGTCTTCAAAATGACTTGTGAAATGAATTGTGAATTTGACTTGGCCACAACAGGGTTGTGAACATGAAAACTAGTTTCCCACTTAAGTGATTTAGAACATTAAATTAGTTTTCTTTACTTCTAAACTCGGTTTAGATAAATCTGGCTTTTTGCAAATAAACCTAGAGCTTAAGATTCCTATGAGAACTACCTTACTTGATAGTGATAGTTTGCGAGTACGTAAAGAGTACTCATGGATTTGTCCCTGGCTATTCCCGTGGCTAGACTATGAGGAGGACTATCAGGATGATGGACAGCAGGAGGTCTACGACAACTAGGATCATCTCCCATCGTCAGCATTTCCTGTGACCCTGAAGATGGAGCCCACTACTACGCTTTATTATTCCGCTGCTTGTTTGTATTAAGACTGGATCATGAGATCCTTTATTTGTGTAAAACCTTATTATGGTTTGTAATGTATGATGTACTATGATATCCAATCTTTTATGTCTCACAAAACTGGTAATCCTGGGATTGCGAGGTATGGCATAACAGGCATCTAGGATTAAAAGTCTCGGTGTTGACAAAGGGAACTATTAGGAGAACCAAGAGTACTACCCGGATCCCGGTTACTCTACTGCTGATCCGACAGGCAAGCATTTCCCCTTCCTTGCATACATATAGCACCTATGATTCTATATTATTTTTGCATCATTGATTACGATTGCATTAAATAGGAATCCCAAGTACTACATAGCCTTTATTTTTAAACCCTACCCAAACTTGTACGTCCATACTATGAGCCATTACTACAGGAGTTGTTTGAGCCATGCGAGTCATATAATTGCATGTGTAGGGTTTGTGAGAGTCTTTGGATAACGAGGTACCTAAACAACTTAAACTAAGTAGTAATGGGATAACTAAAGTAAGAAACACCGGTGGATAATAGCTGTTATTTGGTTCTTCCACTCTCACTTGTGTCTCGTAGGGCCCGAGTACTTAATACATGTTCCTAGGCCATCGCACTATCCGCATGTGGGACCATGAATCCCCTTCAACTGAGCTTGATTCAAACTTTATTTCTTGGGGCCACAAATTAGTTTGGAGCTTTATTACTATCATGTACTTATGCTGTGCTTTACTGCTTTATTAACGATTGCGTGTGGAGCGCATGTACTTTTTAGGATTGCAGAGTGTTTATGCGGTATAGTCAAGCCCAGTCACACTTTCGGGTTCCAGCCTTTTACCGCCATTGGCGCAAAACCTGGGTCCGTCTCGGAGCCAGCCAACTTCGTTGCGGGTAGCTTATTGGGGTGCCCCCTGAAATAATTTATGAATCCTGTGAATGCATTGTCATGAAGCCTCGTTGCATTGTATTTGGTTTTTCCTGAGGTTGATCGTGCGTGTGTTGTTATTTGTGCACCCCTGCAGGTAAATCTTTCTGAAAGTCGTGTCCACTGTTATGGATGATTTGGTGCATAGTTTCTTGATCATCGATAACTAAACTAAAGTACCACCTTTAATTTGACTAAGACATCACTAGTAAATAGTGTAACACTCATGGAATGGTTAACAAAATTGCCGACGGATGGGATGTTCTTCCGCCTTCTCGTCGGTAAGCGAGAAGGAGGGCTAGTGATGTTTATTTATGTTACTTATATCACTATCTATAGAACTATTTAGATATTATCTTTCGCTGCAATTGCATCACCCCAGGTTGTTCCCTTTATATTCATTAAGACTTGCTGAGTAGGGTCTCACACGATATATGTTTTTGTTCAGATGGACATGTTTACTCATAGTAAGGGTACTGGGTCAAGGAGACCGATGATGGTGGCAACGACTGTCAGGTGTAGAGATTCTGGGGATGGAGATCCGTGATATCTGTGGGCGAGATGTGCTTATTTTAGAGGCATCTTATGTCAATTAGCTTCCTGTCTGTACTCGGATCTTGTTTTACACTTCCACTTGATACTCTAATGTGTGGTGTATGAGGATGTATCGTAAACTATTATCTCTATCTAGGATATTTAGATCTTGCCGTATGGCATTGAATATTTATATTTCTATTATTTTTAGATGGTTTGTCTCTGATGTACTATTGTATGTCACTAGCATACACACTTGTGTATGTTTTGATTGCGTACATGTCGACTACGGCGCTCGCTCTTCTCTCGAAGTTCTTGAAAGTGTGTAGGGTGGTTGGCTGGTACCGTGCCCTGCTTCACTTCTATGGGCCTACACGTGGGTGTCCTTGGGCCTCCGTGGTAGAATCCATTATCAACTTTTGGGTTCATCCTGGCTTATTGCTTAGAGCATAGGGTCCGAGGTATTGCAATTGGTATCAGAGCCATTACACCCTTCAAGGTCTCAGCCAAGATGGTCGTTCTCAGTCTAGGAAATATTTAGGTAGCTATATACTAGGGAAAAACTAAACGTGAGAGTAGGAATGCTTCAACTTTTCTACTTACCCACCCACCCTTCTCTGGTAAGGAAGTGTAACATTTGTCTATCCTCTTCTAAAAATTCAAACTAGGATTCATGTGTTTGGGGTATCTGTAGTACCTTAGGATGTGGTAATCCTTTGTTGATCTGTTGCATCCAACTTTGCTTCGCAATCTGCTTTTGGTTATCTATTGTTGGTACATTCCATACCGATAGGCTTATGTGTAAACCAACACAATCTATCCAACTTTTTGTTAACCGATGTCATGTTGTTAAGGGTGTCCTTCCTTTCAGCACGCTTTCATAGAATGTGGAGTTGCTAATCTCTATCTTTAAGTTGTTTTTCGCATCTAGTTGGTATTTTAATGCAAAAAATGCAGAATTTTTTCTTTGATACATTTGTGTTTCGACCCCTTTTAAGTCGTGTGGGATATGCTATCTATCTTATTTATCGGCATGTCCATGCTAACTAGATCTTTTTCTACCGGCGCTTCAATCTGTAGTTTTCACTTCATATTCAATTCTTTTGGGATAAATGCATAACTTGCATCGATCCGATGCTTGCGATTCTAATTTGGTTCTTGGTATAACTATATGACACCTGTCATGAGTGGAATATGGTTAATTCTATCAACCTAAGTCTCTAAATGATTGTGGATAGCTCTGGTGTATTTGAGTTGTACCGCAATCATATCTACGTGATATCCAAGTATCTTTGGCAATCCTAAGATTTCTTAAGGAACTATGATGGATTTTCATGCGATTATCATGCTTCATTTGAATTCCATATTCGAAAAAGGTTGTCTTTGATACAGGAGAATCTCATCCATTCATCTCTGATAGCTTTGCCTAAATGTAGGAGTTATCATCGATTCTTTATCCAAGATCTCTTTATCTTTGCAATCGGTGACCCGATCAACTATGTGAACAAATCAACATCTCTTCTATCATCCAAAGTGCCAGATAATATATTCGTCCAATGGAAGAAAATTGGAAGAACATCTTCTTCTTTTCTCTCAAGCTTCGTGAACATTGTCTATGTGCAAGTTCTCAAAGTATGAGTTCCAACTTTTCAAATCGCCTATCTCAGCCACATCCTTGTACTAAAGATATTGCTACAATTCTGGAATCATCAAGTCAATTGTTAATTGCATCATCCACCTTCAACCAAATCCGGAGCTTTTCCTTGTTGGCAAGTTATGATCATCGTTCCGCTGAAGTTTCCTCAAGACGACTAAATCTCTCTCAGATATTCTCAAGAAGGACAAGAAATTCTTTTGGTATTCTGCTCATCATGAAAACTTTTGAAACAACCTCGCTCCATCTTATATCCTCAATCCGCTAGATTCCGCAAAGACTTTCTAGATCTTTCTTAATTCTCTATTCAAGACCTTGGTGCTTTTCTTTTCCACATGCTAAATATTTTATTTGTCTCCATGACCTTCATTAATATCTTTTCTGATGGCTTGGGACTTCTGACACGATGACAACATTATCATCTTTCTCTGCTTGGATCCGACGAAGTGTTTGCATCACATCCTTGACTTCTTATGGAGTTTATGAGTTCTTCTTATAAAGATCTTCAGTCTAAATTTCTGATAGCTGGGTTGTACGATTTTCCTATTCATGTACGGAGTATTTCTTTGGGTGCGCGATGGACTAATACCCATCCGATTACTCTTATCATTCACTCTTGAATAGTGAATTGGTGGATTAATGCAATTTCACTTATTCCACGGAAGTCAGAAGTGGGCTTTATCCCTAGAGACTTTTACTTTTGTCCTTGTTTTCTAGAGTGTTCTCTCAAGAACATAATCAATAATATCTTGTTGGTGATATTGTCTATTTCAAGATGGAGCAAAATCTGCAACGATCTAGTGAAAACAAATGCAAACTCTTCTCCATCCTCTTCTTTCTGCCAGCGTTCTACATCGTCATACAAGATGGATGGAAGATATATCTAACATGGATTTTTCAAATTCCTTTCTCTTGGTAAAGCCAGTTATTGTTGATGCCAGCAATCGCAAAATCTATCGCAATAATCTCTTGGTTAAGTAAATCAATAAGCATCTGTACAATAAACTCCAGATCTTGAACATTCAACTTCTTCTCAAGATTCCACCATAAATTAGCATCACCTCTTTCTCTTGAAGTTAAATCCGCACACCTCAATTGCGTGATCCTTTAGTTCTCATCAGCGCAAGAAGAATCTAATCCGAAAATTCTGAACCCAAATATTTCCGTTGATATCAAGGAATTCTATTGTTTGAAGGAAATATTGTTTTTCCGAACTTCATTTCTTAAATCTAAGGGAAGGGACAATGCTATTTTCATAGTGGTTGATAATTTCTCCAGGTCATTCTTTCCTTCTGGTGAAACAAAGAATCATCTCCACTTGCATATTTGATCCATAATCCTACCGATGTTCCTTTTCTTTCTCCATGATATATCGTCCTTTCAAGATTCTTTCAAGAAGTGGTTATTTTCTTCATCGTATTTATCTAAAAGCATACGAGCTATGTTCATCATACCTTCCTTGTTTCACGAAAATCCTTATTTGCTTCAAGTCCTTTGTTTCAAGAAGCAAAACACAAGACTTGCAACAAGTCTAGGAAGTTTTGCAAGTTGTATTGGTCACACCATTCCGTTGAGAAATCAACTTGGGAACGTGAGGATCACCTTCCTTCCGGACACCCGCCTCTCCTTGGTCTTTTTCTTTTCCTAGGAATCTCGGGGCGAGATTCTTGTTTAGCGGGGGAGATTGTAGCATCCTAATTTTCTAACAATTACAATGCTACTTGCCTAGTCTATATATTGCTACTTCCTACATGTCATTGATTACATCAGAATTATATCATGCTCATGTCACCATTCCACCTTGAATTTTAGCATCATATAAAACCCTTTGAGTTGGTTCTTAAACCATGTGCATTTATATTGTATTACTTGTATTGCCTCTTGATATATTGTAGTTGGTTCTTGATAAATTGTTTGGTGCACAAGTTGATTTGGGGGCATATCTTTTATCGTCTCCACCACCTTTCTTTGGTTCCATAATTCCACCATCCTAATTATATATGAGCCATTGCATTTCCTTTTTCTATTTAAGTCAAGATCATGTATGCTTGGATGGATCCACTTCTAGTTCTACATGCTCCCATATGTGATAAATGTTGTTTTCACAATATTAAAATATGGAGCCACATGGTCACCTTTGCAATTTATGTGAGTAGATTATCTTCTATATCGTTTGATTTGAATATGTGAGCATGTTAGAATATATATGAGGCTACATATTCATCTTGTGGGACACACGCACTAGCATGGCCCATTATATTCATTTATGCTTAATTCCATCCCCCCATATAATCATCAATCATGTATCTTGTGGTTTGGCCTTTATTCCAATTTTGGATGCATCTATGAATAAATGCCCATGTGTATTTATAATTGTTTTCACAAGTATAAATGTGGTCATTTATGAATCATGCATGGCCCATGCAAAGCATGCCACCTTCTTTTTATTATGGTTTCATTTGAATTTGGGAGGATGTTTGTGGGCTTTGAATTCCTACAAAATGGTTTCAAATCAACCATTCCACAGTATCTCCATTCTTGTCCATCTTGTTCTTTTGGAGTTTATTTGAGCATGGGGTTCCTCTTGGATAGATCATATTAATGATCTTGTGTTGAAAATAAATAAAACAAATTCAAATAAAGAGAGAAAAACATATCTATCTATCTATTATGTCTAACATAGTCCTATCTATTCCCTACCTCTCGGTTTGGTTGAGCCCAACCAGCCCTACCACCACCACCATCTCACCTTGTCCTTAGCCCAACCCGAACCCCCCATGTGCAGCCATGGTGACCATGCCCATGTGCCCACCATCACCAACCTAGATAAACCTTCCTCTTTCTTGCCAGTCAAGATGGACCGCACCCCTGCCTAGCCGAGAGAAGAGAGAAGAGAGGGAGAGAATGGCAAGTAACCCGAGTTACTTTTGCACGGACCAAACCCAAGACGACCTCCCTCTCCTTGTCCTCGTCTAGACACCACCCAACCTCCTGGCTGATCTAGATCTCCCAGGCACCCTGCCTAACACCTCCATCTCCCCCATCTCCCCTTTCTAGTGGCACCACCATAGCCTCCCACCGTTGGTACCCTCTGTCCTAGCAAGTAGGAGTAGGAGGCAACGAGCCTGGGGCGTTGGGGAAGACCTGGAGTGGTACCAGGACCCTTGTTGAACATGGAGAAGACGAAGAGAAGGCTCGGGACCAACAAAACAAGCAAGCCCGAGAAAAACCCTAATTCCTCATCCGCTGGCACTACCACCAATAGCCACCCTTCCACGCTAAATCGAGCACACCAACGAGCCCGCGGTGAGCAGACAACCCTTCTAGGCATGCTCTCATGTAGCACTGCCATGTTCTACCGAACATCTCTCATGCGCCGCCGCTCGTCGCCACCCCGCATGTGCGCCGCCTTTGTGGTGGTCCCCGTTGCCGCCTGCCTGAATGCTTGTATCTGCCTAATTGTGTTGTGCTAATATGCGTCTTCGATGTGCCCTATATACCTAGCTGATGCGCCGCCGTCGACACGGACGTGCCGGCCATGTCGCCGCCCGTCTATGGTCATCAGAGCTGAGTTGCTGCAGTTTATCCCGTGCCGCTAACCTATCCCAGTGGCAACCGCAAGTCAACGCCATGGCTCAGTTCCACCAGATCGTGCTGAGGTCGCTAGGTCAAGTCCCCGCTGCCTCTGACCTTTCCTGTCGCACTGTTTTTCTTCAGTTTCATCAAGGAAAGGATAAGCATAGTACCGGCAGCAAACTCGCGCGACTTTTTCCACATACCCCCATGCTACTTTTAGTCATCAATCCGCGCTCCACGAGATGCCCCACTTGTAAGCCTCCGAACCCAAACCCATCCCACCATTTTATGAAAAGGTACCTGGGTTTCTTTGGAAACTACACCCGTAGCCTCCGGCTCGCCCACGTGTCACATCATCACCGGCGCATGCGCGTGTGGTCCCGTGGACCCTCTGACCCACCTGTCATTGCCTTTGGGTACGTTAACCGTGAGTGAGAAAAACCCTGGGCCTTTTTCTGAATTCAAAATAATTCCAAAAATTTATATAACTCAAATTTAATTCATATCTTTTGAATTTTTTTCAAATCTGGAAAAACTTATTAAATGAAATGTGAATGATTTTCAAATATGAATTCAAATCTAATTTCAAACTTGACCAGAGTTGACTGCATTGTCAAACCTTTGACTTTTGGCCTAAATTGAATTGTTTTGAATTAAATACATATTATTTGTCGAGTATTGTTTAAAATTAATATTTTTAAATAATACAAATGATATTTAGAACAAAAAAATGCCAAGAATATGAATTTGCTATTTAAAACATTTTATGGGCAATTAAAATTTTCAAATTAATAAATGCCATTAATATGCCTTATATTAATAGATTCACAACTTTAATTTATAATTCCAGATTCAACAAATAGTATGTCTAAATCGACCAGTGCGACGAGCCCATTCTGTTTATGCATTCCATGATATAATTTGAAGGAGAAAGTGCTTTATTATTGTTCTCACACCTCACTCATGCCATGCTATGTTATACCATGTAATTGTGCATCATTCCATCATGGCATATCTTGTTTGCTTGTCATATATATTCATATGATTGTGCATTTTATTTATTATGGCACGTTGTGTGTTTGGATTTTATTCTGCACAGAAGCCGAGCAAGGGAACTATCAGGAGAACCAAGAGTGCTACCCGGATCCCGGTTACCCTCCTACTGATCTGAAAGGCAAGAATTTCCCCATGCTTGCATACATATAGCACATATGCTTCTATCTTATCATTGCATCATTGAGTCATGATTGCATTAAATTGGAATCTCAAGTACTATATAGCCTTTATTTTTAAACCCCATCGGAACATGCACATCCATCCTATCAGCCATTACTACAGGAGTTGTTTGAGCCATGTGAGTCGTAGAATTGCATGTGTAGGTTTGTGAGAGTCTTTGAATAACGAGGTACCTATACAACTTAAACTGAGTAGTAATAGGGATAACTAAAGAAAGATGCATCAGTGGGCAATAGTTGTTATTTTGTTATTCCATGCTCACTTGTGTCTCGCAGGCCCCGAGTACTTGATACTTGTTCCTTGAGTATCGCACTATCCGCATGTGGGACCATGAATCCCCTCCGCCTAAGCTTGATTCACACTTTATTTCTTGGGGCCACACATTAGTTTGGGGCTTTATTACTATCCTGTACTTATACCATACTTTAATGCTTTATTTACGATTATGTGTTGAGCGCATGTACTGTTTAGAAATGTAGAGTGTTTACGCGGTATAGACAAGCCCAGTCACACTTTCGGCTTCTCTGTCTTTTACCGCCATTGGAGCAAACCCTGAGTCCGTCTCGGAGCCGACCAACTTCGGTGTGGGTAGCTTATTGGGATGGACCCCTAAAATAATTTATGAATGCATTGTCATGAGGCCTCGTTGCATTTTATTTGGTTTTTCCCAAGTTTGATCGTGTGTGTTGCTATTTGTGCACCCCTGCAGGGTAAATCTTTTTGAAATCCATGTCCACGGTTATGGATGGCTTGGAGCACAGTTTCTCGATCATAGATAACTATAACTAAAGTTCCACCTTTAGTTTGACTAAGACATGACTAGTAAATAGTGTAACACTGATGGAATGGTTAATGAAATTGCTAATGGATGGGATGTTCTTCCGCATTCTCATCGGTAAGCGAGAAGGAGGGCGAGAGATGTTTATTTATGTTACTTATATCACTATTGTTACTAATTAACGAGCATCCATCCACCTCTAGTTGGGAGGATGATGTAGTATGTCTCTCTAGAACTATTTAGATATTAGCTTTTGCTGCAATTACGTCACCCCCAGGTTGTTCCCTTTAGATGCATTAACACTTGCTAGTACCCCTAGGGTCTCACACAATATATGTTTTGGTTCATATGGACAGGTTTACTCACAGGAAGGTTATTGGGTCAAGGATACTGATGTTGGTGGCAACGACTGTCGGGTGTAGAGATTCCGAGGATGGAGATCCATGAGATCTATGGGCGGGATGTCCTTATTTCAGAGGCATCTTATGCCAATATGCTTCTTGTCCATACTCGGATCTTGTTTTCTGCTTCCACTTGATACTCTGATGTGTGATGTATGAGGATGTATCCTAAACTATTATCTCTATCTAGGATATTTGGTGTTGAATATTTATGTTTCTATTGTTTTTAGATGGTTTGTCTCCGATGTACTATTGTATGTCGCTGGCATACAAACTTGTGTATGTTTTGATCGCATACCTATTGATTACGCTGCTCACTCTTGTCACGAAGTTCTTGAAAGTGGGTAGGGTGGTTGGCCGGTACCGTGCCCTGCTCCGCTTCTACAGGCCTACACGTGGGTGGCCTTGGGCCTCCGCGGTAGAATCCCTTATCCACTTTTGGGTTCATCCTGGCTTGTTGCTTAGAGCATAGGGTCCGAGGTATTACATGTAGCCACCGATCGTACATTGCAATGACCTTTGCCACCTCCGATGATGCATTGGTGTGCATGACCGTTAGCTTAGTGGTCCCATGGGAAATGACTGTGTACTCATCAGTGAAGTCACTCCCATCGCCGAACACGTAGTACCAAAAGAAACTCCACAAGGCTACTATTACAAGTATGGATAGGTTCATGAGCATTGATGTAGAGAAAGTATTGAAGAAGTACAAGGAGGATGCTAAAAAATGGCGCTCATGATTCATACCTTGAGCTTGCAGAAAGATGGGCATCGAGTTAAGATTACGAAGATCAAGGATATGTGTGATAAATATTTTTTTAGCTAGAACTCCGTAATTTTTAGTTGTAATAGTATTTGTTGACCAAGTGGTCTGAGATAGTAGGAGGAGCCCAAGCCGAAGCATGTATGTGGCTTTTGAGTTATGTTTGGGAGTCCTGGTAGAAAAAATTGGTCATTTGTTCCTCTGTCTTAGCCTTTCCTTTCTTCCTTTTGCCTGATGGTTGTAATATGAATTTGGTGGTTTGTTTAAACATAATCTACGTTGATTCTACCATATGAAAATGGCACAGAAACAATTCCTAAAGTGGAAGCACGTACACCTGTTATTGCAGTAAACACAACAATCCATGTTTCTCATTATAGCTCACCAAACCCATTACAATAGCTGTACATGCACTAACCACAACCGAAATTGCAACCAACCTAAAGAACATATAAACCTAGATCATACCACTATCATTGAAGTCCACCTCGATTGGTGACCCCGTCTTGCCCTTCCCAGCGACTTCCACTCCCACCCATGGCTTGCACTTCACGAAGGTGGCTTCGATAGTGTTCTGCATTGCTTCGTTGCAGTCCTCCTCCACATCCGAATCAACAATGACAAAGGTACATGGGTGGCATCGATCGAGCCCCCTTTTGCCTGGTGACTCCTTCTTCAACTCGACGCAGCAGCGGTCCATCTACAAATAGGAGGGTCTAGGCTTAGAGACGCAGCGCATCTGTTCGTGTCAAGAAACCATGGCCATTTGATATTGTGATGGGGATATGCCAGAGGGGGTATGCCCAGCATGACGTTCCAATTGGGCCGAAGGGTCTGTGAGTGCGCCTGGAGGATGGTGACTGGCAACTAGAGGCCCAGGAGCATAACAGAAGCCTAGTCGGATTAGGTCAAAACCTCTGAATCCGTATCTTGTTTGGTGGTAGCTTGTAAACACTAGCGAGGTGCCTCATATATAAACCTCCCTAGGGTATCCTAGAGACTCACGTTCCATCATACACCCCCTCAAGCGAGTCACAGCCGAGACGTCGAGCTCGCCACCCCTGTAACTCGCTCTCCAATAATCTAATCTAGCAGGAGTAGGTCTTTAACCTCCAGGGGGCCGAACCTGGGTAAACCCATGTGCATCCGCCCCCATCTCGCACCGAAGATGGCCGCCAACTCTTCCTCACGCTTCAATCAATCGCTCCCAGAGGCAGCGACTGCCGTGGCCATTTCCACGACAGTGACGCCCACCGTGGGGCATAGCGGGACTGGCCTGAGTCCTGCGGCGAGACCCTACTCGCCAATCGATTGGCCGCTCGCCACCGATCGCATGATCACCTTCGGCGGGATCCTACAGATCCTGCCTAGCAAGTACATCCCGGCGTCACGCCCGATCACTCACGGCATGGTGATGCCGGTCGGCTCCATCAACCTCTTCGTCGACTTGACCGGCACGGTCGACCCAGCTGCAATGGTGATCATCGGCGGATCGCCGCCACACCGCGATCTGCTCTCGGAGGAGCAGGTCCGCTCTATCAGGAGCCTCGTCACTGAGTACGACTCGGCCGCCAGCGACACGGCCGAGACCAACGCTGCCGCCAACGACGAGGCCCTAAACGATGACGCTGACTCCGCGACCCCTGCCTCGGTCCATGGATCTATCACCGCCCCATCACGAGAGGACTCCATCACGCGAGTCTCCAACCCGGAGGATTTCGAGGACCCCTCCATCCTCGGGATCTTCGACTCTGACTCCGGCTCAGAGTCGCCCGAACACTTCCGCACCAGATCTAATCGCTTCAACGTGATCTACATGGCGGGCAGCACGACTGCCCTGCCAGATCTGTTCGCCATGCCGATCTCGCCGACTGCGACGGCCACGCAGGTGGAGGAAGCCCGCGTTCGGCTCGCAGAGGCGCAACACAACGAACTCGCCGAGCACGAGAAATATCGCCTCGAGCACGAAACAGCGCGGGAGCTATCGCTCTACCACCAGCGTCGCATCAGGACCCGCCTGAACCCCAATGTCTAGGGCCGCGTCCTGAACTTCAATGACGAAAGCGACCCCTCATGCACGGCCGAGCGCGAATACTGCGAGAACACGCCGCCGGGCGGAAGCAATCCCGCGAGACCACCACCCGGTGCACCGGCGACCGGAGCCCCTCCACCACCCATCGGCCGCACGCCCCTGCCGGACCAGCCGCGGATCATCATCTCGCCTCAAGCCCGCGACGCCAAAGGGTTACCACTCTCCTCCACCCAGATGGACAATGTCATCGCGGCCGATGCCGCGATCGCCAACCTCGACGTCCAAGGAGACGGCGCGCTACAGATCCAATACGCCAAGGCCCTACTCGTTAGGTCCGTCGAACAACAAGCCGCGGGAGTCAACCCGCGGGGGCGGATGTATTCCTGCTCTTCAGCAAGTAGAGTGGCGTCAAGCGGTCACCCCACCGTCGCCAACGCATTGACTTGCCCTCCACCGCAGCCCTTGGCGAACCAGCCACGGGCAGCCAACCCCGCTCTGTCCACCAACGAGCCACGACCGGCGAATAACACGGTCGCCGCCAACAGGCAGGGCATTGATGCCGAACGAACATCATCAACAATCAGGTGTGGCGGGCGCGCCAGCCCAATGACTTGCGGCACACCCTCACCAACCGTGGCGACCCAGAACCAAGAGGCTCGCTCAGTCAAGTCGGTTCGCAATGCTTCAGACCCATGATCCACGGGGAAAAATACCCCGCCAACTTTAAGGCTGCCAAGGAGATCGAGAAGTACGACCCGACGTACGATCCCGCTGTCTGGCTAGACACATACCTCATGGCAATGGGAATCGCAGGCCACACCGACCTGCTTGCCGCTCGCTACCTCCCCCTGATGATGGAGGGTGTGACTCGGCAATGGATCAACACCCTCCCCGCTGACAGCATCGACTCCTGGGAAGAAATGCGGGACACCTTCATCAGGCACTTCGAGGGCTCCTACAACCGTGCCACCACCATAGAAGACCTGGAGCGATGCATCCAGGGACAACACGAGTCGACTCACCGCTGGGTTCAGAGATGGCAAGAACTGTGGATCAATGCCTCCGGGATCCACCCAGACACGGCGATACATTGCTTCAAGAACGTGTCCCGGTACGAACCCTTGGTCGCCAAGATCAAGAGGGTCTACCGGACGCTCGACAACATCCCCGACCTCCAGGAGATCGCCAAACGCTATGCGGAGGTGGACCCCAACAAAGACTCCGACGACGAGTCGGGAGGAAGACAGCGAACCAGCATCCACGATAGCGGGCGCCTACGTGACATGCGCTACAGCAACACCCGCATCACCGACAAGCGCCGCACGGACGGGCGAGTCGACTTCGTCGCCAACGCCGGCTACGGCCAACGCGACCCCAAGAGCTACCGCCGCGACGGAGGAAATTACCGCGACAGCGGAAACTACCGCTCCAACAACACAGCGAGGCCGAAATTCGAGCCCACTGCCCTGCTCAACCAGCCCTGCATCTACCATAGTAGGGAGCGAAAACCCGCCACCCACACCACCGCGGATTGCCACTCTCTCAAAGAGATTGAGAAGGCAAGGCGAGCAAGGGAAGACCCCAACAACAACCCACACCAGGACAACGGGAACGCCGGCGGCTTCGGCACCGCCGTCGGCTCGCTACACACCTTCACCAGACTCGGCACCAAGCACGAGAGAAAGGTGCTCGCCCACGCAGTCGCTGTCAATGCGGTGACACAGGTCGACATCCCACGCTTCCTCAACTGGTCCGAGCAGAGTATCACTTGGAGTCGCCAAGACCATGCCCCCAGAATTGAGTACCCAGGGCGAGTCACCCTGGTAGTCAGGCCCAAAGTGGCCGATTACTGGCTACCCAAGACATTGATGGACAGCGGCAGCTCCATCAACATCATGTACCTGGACACGTTCAAGAGGCTACAGATCCTAGAGTCGGCAATCCAGCCGACCCTGACAACCTTCCACGGTATCGTCCCAGGTTGGAAGGCATACCCGATCGAAAAAGTGATGTTACCCGTCACCTTCGGCACACCGGCGAACTACCGCACCGAGCGAATCGAATTCGAGTTGGTGAACTTCCGTAGCCCCTACCACTGCGTGTTGGGACGCCAGACGTTTGCCAAATTCATGGCAACCCCCAACTACGCGTATAACATGATGAAGCTCCCAGGGCCAAGCGGCATCATCACTGTCCACGGCGACCCCGACATGGCCACGGAATGCGAGGACAAGGGAGCCGAGCTCGCCGACACCGTCATTGCCGCGGAGACCGAGCACGCGGAGGAGCTCGCGAAATACACGGGCAACATAAACAAGGACGACCCCACTATCCTGAAGAAACCAACCGCCGCGAACTCCACGTTCGAGGCAACAATGCACACCCCCACCGTCGAGGTTGTCCCAGGCGACTCCAGCCAGACGGTCACCATCGGGGCACACATGAGCCCCGCATAGGAAAGTGCGCTCATCAGGTTCCTCCATGAGAACCGCCACATCTTCACATGGAAGCCATCTGACATGCCAGGTGTCCCGAGGGAACTCGCTGAGCACAAACTCAATGCCGACCCCAAAGTGCGACCAGTAAAGCAGTCTCTACAGCCCTTCAATGAAGAGCGCCGCCGAGCGATCGCCGAAGAAGTACAGCGCCTGCTAGCCATAGGCTTCATTCGGCCAATCAAATACTCCAAGTGGCTGGCAAACCCAGTCCTGGTTCTAAAAAGAACAACACAAGGAGAATGTGTATCGACTACACCAACCTCAACAGCGCCTGCCCAAAGGAGGAGTTCGTCCTACCACGCATCGATCAGATCATCAACTCTACCGCTGGATCGGAGTCGCTGTGCTTCCTCGACGCTTACTCTGGTTATAACCAGATCAAGATGGCGGTCGAGGATGAGGAGAAGACGGTGTTCATCACGCCATTCGGCGCCTTATGCTACACGGCCATGACGTTGGGCCTCAAGAACGCCGGCGCCACATACCAGAGATGCATGCAGGAGTGCCTAGCGAGCCAAATTGGCCGCAACATCCACGTCTACATCGACGACGTGGTGGTAAAATCCACCCGTCAGGACGACTTGCTCGCTGACCTAGCTGAAACCTTCGCAAACCTGTGGAGTTACAACATCAAGCTGAACCCCGGAAAATGCACCTTCGGCGTCCCCACCGGACAACTCCTGGGGTATGTAGTCTCCAAGCGAGGCATCAAAGCAAACCCCACCAAGATCGACACCATCGCGCGACTCGGGAAACCCGAGTGCCTGCGTGACGTCCAGAAATTGGCAGGGCGAGTCGCGGCCCTCAGTCGCTTCATCCCTCGACTAGGCAAAAAGGCAATGCCCCTTTACTGCCTGATGCGCAAGAACCCCATGTTCCAATGGGACGCAGAGGCCGACAATGCACTCAAAGCACTCAAAGAAGTGCTACTCGCGGCCCCACTCCTCGCTGCTCCACTCGACAAAGAACCAATGCTCGTCTACATCGTGGCCTCCACTCGAGTCGTCAGCACTATGATGGTCGTCGAACGACCGGAGGAGGGCAAGGAACGCCTCATACAGTGCCCTGTCTACTACATCAGTGAAGTCCTGACAGACTCACGACAACGCTACCTACAGTACCAGAAACTGGTGTACGCGGTATTCCGAGCTCAACGGCGACTCCCACACTACTTCCAGGAGCACCCGATCACGGTGGTGTCCTTCGCACCCCTGCATGAAATAATACGCAATCGCGAGGCGACCGGGCGAGTGGCCAAGTGGGCCGTCAAAATCGGCGTCCACAACATCAAATACGAGCCCCGCAAAGCAATCAAGTCACAAGCCCTGCTGATTTCCTCGCAGATTGGGAAGAAGCACAACAGCTAGAGAAGCTCCCGTACCTCCACTACTGGTCGCTCCATTTTGACGGCTCCAAGAACGCTGACGGCGCAGGGGCTGGGGTCATACTGACCTCTCCCAAAGGAGACAAGCTCCGCTATGTGCTCCACCTCAACTTCAAGCCCTGCACCAACAACATGGCAGAATACGAGGCCCTCCTTCACGGCATGAGAGCTGCTAAGGAGATGAACGTCAACCCTTACGATGCTATGGAGACTCCGATCTAGTCGCCGGTCAAGTCGCCGGGACGTGTGACGCTGTCTCCCCAACGATGATCGCGTATCGCCAAGCGGTAGACCAGATGGGAGGACACTTCGACGGCTATTCCGTCGAGTGGATCGATAGACGCAAGAACGAGGAGGCAGATGCCCTCTCCCGCATCGGGTCGGCCCGACAAGCGCCACCAGCAGGTGTCTTCCTCGACATCATACACAAACCGTCGGTCAGCCCACCAAGAGAGATCGACGTTGGGATACCACTGCAACCAGAACCGGCCCTAGTCGCCATGGTTGTGGAGCCTAGCGACTGGACATCACCATACGTCGCCTTCTTGGAGCACAAAATCCTACCAAGCGATGAGACGGAGGCGCGAATGATCATACGCCGCTGCAAATCCTTCGTCATCATAAACAGCGAGCTCCACAGACGCAGCATGACTGGCGTGTTCCAGCGCTGCGTACAGCCAGAAGAAGGCCGCAAGATCCTCCAGGACATTCACGCCGGCAACTGCGGCCATCATGCCGGCGCCAAGTCGCTAGTCACCAAGGCCATGCGGCACGGCTTCTACTGGCTCACCGCGCACGCCGACACCACCGATATCGTCCAACGATGCGTCGGGTGCCAGAAGTACGCCCACCAGACGCACCTCCCTGGTTTGGCACTCAAGACCATCCCCATCACGTGGCCATTCGCCGTATGGGGCATGGACATGGTAGGCCCGTTCATGAAGGCCCCATCTGGCTTCACCCATCTCCTGGTTGCGGTTCACAAGTTCACCAAATGGGTCGAGGCCAAGCCAATAAAGAAGTGCGACGGCAAGACGGCCACCAAGTTCTTACGCAAGCTCATCTACCGATATGGCTACCCGCACAGCATCATAACAGATAATGGCACCAACTTCGCCAAGGGGGCCATGGTGGAATTTTGTGAAGAAATGGCATACGACTCGACCTCACTTCAGTCGCCCACCCGGAGTCGAATGGCCAAGCAGAACGCGCCAACCAGAGCGTCCTCCACGGGCTCAAGTCGCGACTCCAAGTGCCCCTCGAGTGCACCCCAGGATGCTGGGTCGATGAGCTCCCCTCTGTCATATGGGGGATCCGCACCTCCGTCAATCGCTCCACCGGGTTCACACCCTTCTTCATGGTGTATGGCGCCGAGGCCGTAATGCCAACCGACCTAGAGCACGATTCACCTCGATTCGCCAACTACGTCGAAGCGACCAACGAGGTCGCCCGCCAAGACAGCATCGATCAACTTGATGAGGCATGCGACCAAGCTCGCTCTCGCACCACCATATACCAGCAAGGACTCCGCCGCTACCATAGCCGCCGAGTATGAACTCGCACCTTCCAGGAAGGCGACCTGGTCCTATGACTGATCCTAGACAAGAAAGGTATGCACAAACTCTCCCCCCATGGGAGGGGGCATTCGCCATAGGACGAGTCCTTCGCAATGACGCCTACTACCTCATCGACATACAGGGTGACAGCCAGCTCGAGGTCGGGAGGCCATGGAATGTAAACCTCTTCAAAAAGTTCTATACTTAGAACCTCTAATTGTACTCAACAGGCATATATAATGAAATTCATTTGGATCGCACAAATTGTGTCTACTCGCCATATTCTTGTGCCACTCGCACTCGTACATATTAGCAATACGCTACCCACGGAAGTCAACATCTGGTCGAGCGACCGGCATGGCTAAGTAGTGTGGCACAAGGGCACCGGACATATTCGGGCCTTGGGTCATCCACGAAAATGCCAACCCGGAGATGCCATTGGAGTCGCCTAGCCCGACTGGCCCATCGGGCCAAGACAACCGGTATACGCTTCTCACAGCAACCTGTCCCTACCATCCTCGTGCAAAGAGACTCGAACGGTTAAGTACCACGCACAGGGACTCCGCAAAACGGGAACCCCCACGCGGCTCGGGAACACACCAAGTAAGAGAGCTGCCTTGGACTCGCCAAGCGACTGGCTCTCCGAGCCAGGGGAGGAGATGCATTACAAACAACGCATTCACAACCTACAACAGGAACATGACCAATATGGTAGAGCATCACGCTCGGGGACTCGCCCACAAATCAGTCCTACTCCCGCTCGGGGACTCGCCAATCATAAGATGCGAGAGATAAGACAGTGCACAACCAAAACAACACACAAAAGTATAAAATCGAGTTATACCCCATAAAAGGGCGGACGCGCTCGGGGAGTCACTCAACCAAAAACAAACACACCACACAATCCTAGTCGCAATACGAGTCGATCGACTCCCCTTGGCATACATTGCAAAATACATTACAGCAGTCGCCACTTGGCATACATCACAAATTGCACAATTATATTGTTTATTCCACAGGCCCTGATGAAGAAGCGGCGCCACCCCCCTTGACACGAACAAAAGGCTACCACGGGTTCATCGGGTACGTCGTCAGCAACTTCGACAACGACGACCGGAAGGGCTGCTCCGACTTCGTATCGTGATGCTCCAGCTCGGGGTCGCCAGGTGCCAACACCGTCTCCTGGTAAGGCAGCAGATCCCTCATAGCCAATACCTAATCGGTGTAAGGGGCGGCCTTCGCGATCAGCTTCAGCACCTCCGACATCTCCACCGTGTCGGTCGCCGATGGGTAGCCACTCGTCACGTCGTCAAGGTCGAAGTCGTCAGGGAAGTGGGCAAGACCTAAGCTCAACACTGTGGTGGCCCCGCGCCTGAACGCCGAGCGCGCCATCCACTCCACGACGACAGGCACCTCCTCCAGATAGCACCACACCTCCGTAAGCCCCCCAGGAATAACTTCGGTGGGGACATGCCTTGAAGAGCCGCTTGGACGCACAACGCCGAAGCCGTGGCCGCGTTCACCACGGCTGTCACGCACTGCGAAGCATTGTAGGTCTGCACCACCAGATCGCTCTGGCCTATCACAGCTGCAAAATCAGGCGTCAATGAAACTACGGAACTCCCCAATCAGGGACTCGACAAACGGATCAGGCAAAGACGGAGACTCACCAAGGAGTTTGCGGCAGTTCTCCGTGACATGCTTCTCCAAGGCGGTTTGCTTGTTGTGCAGCCCCACGATGATGGAATCCGTGGCCTTGCGTTCTTCCTCAGTCGCAGCAACGGCAGCCTTTGCTCGCTCCTCCGAAGAAACTGAGGCCGCTTTCGCATCCTCCAAGTCTTGGACTAGGGAGGCTATTCGTCCATTTGCCGCGTCCAGCTCGGCGACTAGAACATACCCTTCACGGGCCTTGGAAATCACAGCCGGGAAACCATCTGAAAGAGAAGCCATCAGCATGCTGTACACAAACAATTCGTACCCGCCAGAGGAAAGGACAGAAAAGAAGACACTCACCAATAGTTTCCTGAAGCTGTCGGTTCGCCTCCTGCGCTTCGCGCAGATCATGCTCCATGCGCTCCCTCGTGGCCTGCCTATCGGTCGATTCCCTTTGCAAACCCTGCAAACAAACAACACATCTCAGCATATTGACAAAACAAAAACCCAGTTCCCAGACGCCGAAATTCAGCGACCAGGAACTCGGGGACTGGAGAGTAGAAAGAAGCTCAAACCCTAGCCGCCGA
This sequence comes from Avena sativa, assembly GCA_916181665.1. Classification (NCBI taxonomy): domain Eukaryota; kingdom Viridiplantae; phylum Streptophyta; class Magnoliopsida; order Poales; family Poaceae; genus Avena; species Avena sativa. The sequence goes on from OV702291.1 coordinate 356,592,869, forward strand.
AATTCAGCGACTAGGAATTCGGGGACTGGAGAGGATAAAGAAGTTTAGTTCCTAGTCGCTGAAATTCAGCGACTAGGAACTCGGGGACTGGACATACCTGAATAGCAGCGCCGAGCATCCTGTGAAGCTCCCCGGCATCAGTCGACGAGATCGTGAAGGAAGTGCGCCCACGACGGGACCCAATGTACGCATCCACGATCTCCGGACTCTACGGAGACTGGGTGTCCGCCACGCCTGGAAATCCCCTAGCTATGAAGCGCGGGAACGTCGCCAACGCTCTGGTGGGGGCACTGGTTATCGGGGCCGGCGCTTCTGGCGCGGCCGCAGCCAAGACTGGCTCCGATCGCGCCGCCACCACTTCTTCGGTGACTGCCGCAATGCCAGGCTCCACGGCGCCGTCTACGGCTGTGGCATCATCGGAAGCCCCCTTCTGCTTCTTCGCGCCTTTCGCGGTCGCTACATCTCAGGCGGCTTTTCTCTTCCTGGGTAGATCGCCCCCTCCAGTGGTGGTGGCCGGTGGAATCTTTGCCACCGATGGACGGCCAATCTTCTTGGCTCCAGACCTGCCAGAATTCCCACAAGTCAATATAACAACAATACAAAACAGGAGGCGAATCGGAGTGAAGAACCAATACTCACTTAGCGACCGGAAGAACGCGAAGCCCGGTGCTGATGTGCGCGGGCTTGTCCAATTCTGGACCCAGCCTGTGAGTGAGCCCCCTCTCGAAGACGTCTGAAGCCCACGACACCGTGGGCTTCCTCGACGATGAAGCCGCAGTCGCTGGGATCTCTGGCTCCGAAGACGCGGCCGCTCTTGACGGCAGCGGCGACTTAGATGTTGCCGCCTCATCCACTTCTTGGCTTGGAAGCCTTGAGACCGTCGGCGCGATCGCAGCTAGGGGAACCTCTACCACTACCTCGGTGTCCTCGCCCTCCAACCCCTTCGTCGGGATCGCATCCTTTGGGGCTTTGTGCGAGACTTCGGGGGAATCTTCATCATCGGAGTCGTCGTCTGACTCAAACACCACCGCCGATTTGGCCGGTGACATTGGCTTCTTTGCTGGCGACTTGGGCTTGCTTGCGGGCTTCGACGGCATAGCAGTACGCCGGGACGTGTGCTCTTGCACGACCTCATCGCCTCCGTCGTGTTCGTCCAGGCTGCAGCTCACCTCGAACTCATGTTGTTTCTACATATGGGTCTTGCGAGCCACAGGCGCTGGGGGAGGGACTTCCTCCTCCTCCCCATCACTGTCGGAAGAGCTCCCCTCGGAGTCCTCCTCCAGTTCCTGAGGAACCTCTTCATCGAGCGGAGGGAGCCAGCCCTCCAACACCTGAAAAAGCTAAGAACCACCCCGAGTAAACACCAAACGCAGTGACTGAGAATTGAGGTGCGGAAATGGCGACTGGGGAGAAAACATATTGTGGGAGCTTCATTCTTCACAGGAGTGTACGGGGCGAGCCCGACCGCCACGCTGGTGAACTCCGTATCAGTAATCTTTTTCAGGGCGGCCTTGTAGTCCTCGACCTCCCATGATTCCTTGCTGGTTCGGGAGGGGTCGTGTTTCCCGCTGTATTCATACATCCAATGCGGCCGAGCCGCCAGCGGAACCAGGCGCCGCCCGAGCCAGCAGTTGTAGAGGTTGATCGAAATCAACCCTTGGCCCTCAGCTTCTGGATCTGGTCCATCATTTCCGCGACGGCCATCCGCTGGTCTTCGGGAAGCTTCTTCGGCGCCAACCGACAAGGCTCTCTCCTCTCGGCGACGAACTCGAGAAGCGCCACCTCGCCGGAGGGAGTGGATTCTGTTACGTAGAACTAGCTCTTCTTCCACTCGCTGGCAGCCTTTTTCGGCAGGAGGAGCTTGACGAAATTGGCCTTCGGCTTCAGTTGGAACGTGACGCCGCCTGGGGCAACATCAAGCCACCGGACGCCTCACGTCCGATGCAGGCATGGAAGAGCTCCAACCACAGCGAGAAGTACGGCCTGCAGCTGAGATAGCACTCGCAGAAGGCCTGCTCGATGCTGTGCGGGCCGAGATCTGATGGTTTGATCATGTAATACACGCAGAAATGGCGGAAGAAGAGCGAGGTGGGGAATCCTAGACCCCTTTCAAGATGTCTTGGGAAGCAGATGAACTCGCCAGGTCTCGGCTTCGGCTCGGTCTCGGAGGAGGGGGGAACCCGCCATTTCCCCTTGTGGAGGACTCCGGCGTCCTCGAAGGACTTGAGCTGGGCTGTGGTGCATTTGGTTTTTCCCCATGAGCCTTTGGGAGGCGCCATCGGGTAGGATATGGAATCGCACGATGCGGAAAAGACGAATCGGAAGATTGAAGGCAGATAGATTGAAAACAGGAAGAATGAAGAATGCGGAGAAGATTTACAGAGCTGAATTATCACTCCCCTTATATGGGAACGCCACCCGCCAAAACCGGGATAGCCGTTACTCACGGTAATTGCGCCGAAGTTACTATTGGAAATTCCAACGGATAGTTTGACCAGATTTGATGGTCCAACTCCTCCATTCCACCCGCTACCCGCCAGTCTTTTCCACTCGCTAAAGCAGCGACTTGGCAGCAGTAACATTCATTGGGATGGCGAATGAAAACATGGTGAAATTCTCCATGGTTTTGATGGAGTCCATCGCCGACTCGACTGGACGCCCATATTGGGCTCACCTACTCCGAACACCAAAGGGATGCCTGCGCCTGCATCAACGATGGCCTCGGGGACTAGTGATGGGGATATGGCAAAGGGGGTATGCCTAGCAGGACATTCCGATTAGGCCGAAGGGCCTGTGAGTGCGCCTGGAGGACGGCGACTGACGACTGGAGGCCCAGGAGTGTAACAGAAGCCCAGTCGGATTAGGTCAAAACCTCTGAATCCTTATCTTGTTCGGTGGTAGCTTGTAAACCCTAGGGAGGTGCCTCATATATAAACCTCCCTAGGGTATCCTAGAGACTCACGTTCCATCATACACCCCCTCAAGCGACTCGCAGCTTAGACGCCGAGTTCGCCACCCCTGTAACTCGCTCTCCAATAATCTAATCTAGCAGGAGTAGGTCTTTACCCTCCGGGGGGGCGAACCTGGGTAAACCCATGTGCATCCGCCCCCATATCGCACCGCAGATGGCCGCCAACTCTTCCTCACGCTTCAATCAATCGCTGCCAGAGGCAGCAACTGCCGTGGCCATTTCCACGACATATTGTGAAGGTAGGATCTAGGGGTGGATCCGCCACGGAAAGCACGACCACGAGATTTGGAGTGGATGGATCTTTTTCCGCGAGCCATAACAAGTTCCGAGGGTGTACGGGGTGGAACACTGTGGGCCAACCATCTCTGGCTCCTCATCAAGGCCTTCCAACGATATGTATGCGGGCATGATGCCAAACAATTTTAGTCAATGTGCATGAGAGGGGCTTTGGACAATGAAGGTGTGAGCTTTGGTTGACAAGTACACATGTTAGGTCCCCCAAAGGTTAGCCCAATGTGGACGGTAGGATTCTCCTCGAGTTAAGTTGGATAAATCATGCTTCACTGTCATGGGAATGACCGCGGCAATCGCTATCAGGGGTAGCGATCGGAAGGATTTGGGGCAAGAGCAAGTCGCCATCTGCGGTGCGAGATTGAGGGCAAAGACACGAGGATTTACCCATCTTTGCCCCCCCGTAGAGTAAAGACCTTCTCCTGCTAGATTGTATTATCGGCGAGTGAGTTACAAGGGTGGCGAGCTCAACGGCTAGGTAGCGAGTTGCTTGGATGGGGTGTATGATCGAACATGAGTACATGAGAGTACCCTAGGGAGGTTTATATAGGGGGTACCTCGCTAGGGTTTACATGATTACAACCGAATTATTTAAGGCTTTGGAGGATTTGACCTAATCCAATTGTGCCTATCTACGCTTCTGGGCCTTCAGCTTCTAGTCGCTTGGAATCTCCTTTAGTCGCTTTCCAGTCGATGTCCTATAGGCCCACTCGCAATGGGCTTGGGCCAGTTGAAACATCCTTCTGGGTATACCCCGTTTGGCATATCCCCATCAGTAGTCCCCGAGGCCAACGGTGGTTCGGTGCAGGTGTTAACTTGGTAGTCGGAGTAGGCGAGTCCCGGTGGACGCCGAGTCAAATCGGTAGTGGACTCCTCCAATGAAGGGGCAAATTCCTGAATGTATCTTCAGTCGTAGCACCGGCGATTGGAAATGTTCTCAAATTGCCACACCCATTTGATTAGAAGGGGAAGGTAAACAGGCGAGTCGAGTGGATGAAGTTGGACTGTCGGCCTAGTCAAACTAGCCACTGGGTAATTCCAACGGTAACTTCGGCAATTTTACCACGAGGTAACGGCTATCCCGAGATTGGCGGGTAGCGCCCCTTTATAAGGAGAATGGAAGAGGTAGAGGTATACCTTCTTCGCATTTCTCCACCCTCACGCATCCTTAGTCTGTAGATCCACTCCTGATCTGAAATTTCCGGACAGAGTGACCCCTTTCTTCTCTCGATGGCGCCTCCAAAAGATTTGTAGGGAAAATCAAAGTGCACCACGCCACCCTAAAGTCCTTTCAGGATGCGGGGATTCTCTGCAATAGGAACTGGCGGATTCCCATGGCCGGCGAGACCGAGCCGAAGCCGCACCCCGGCGAATTTCATCTGCTTCCAGATCCACCTGGAGAGTGGACTAGCGTTCCCCACGTCAATCTTCTTCCAGGAGTTATGCGCATACTATGCAATCAAGACATCGGACCTAGGGCCGTGCAGCTTCGAGCAGCTCGCCATCTTCGTCAGCTTATGGTGCCGCCCCTATTTCCCCCTTTGGCTAGAGATGTTCCATGGCTGCCTCAGTCGCGAGGGGACGGGCGGCCCCAATTTGGCAGCGGGCAGCGTCACCTTCCAGCTGAAGCACAAGGCCAAGTTCGTGAAGTCGCTGCTACCGAAGAAGGCCACAAGCGAGTGGAAGAAGCACTGGTTCGACATGAAGGAGTCAGCCCCATCCGGCGAGGTGTCGCTACCGACGTACACCACCGAAAGAAGTGAGCCACACCGATTATCGGCGGCCAAGCTTCCTGAAGACCAGAAGATGGTCATGGAGGAGATGTTGACCCGGATCCAGGAGCTGAAGGACGAGGGTCTCGAGACCATCAACATGTACAACTGTTGGCTCGGGTGGCAGCTAGTTCCGCTGGCCACCCGAGCCCAATGGATGTACCAGTACACCGGGAAGGGAGACCCCATGAAATCATGTAGCAAGCCTTGGGAGCCGGAAGACTACACCGTAGCGCTGAAGAAGATCACGGAGGTGGAGTACGTTGACCCCAAGGCTGGGCTAGCCCCATACACTGCCAGGAAGCGGAAGGCTCCTCCAGTGAATTTCTTCGCTTATTTCATTCCCAGTCACAATTTTGTAATCTCTTAATTCGAGTCGCTTCTTTTCTCTGGTTCTGCCAGCTATTCTAGGTGGTTGAGAACCGGCTTCCTCTACTTGATGAAGAGGTTCCCACAAAGCTTGAGGAGGAGGAGTCCTCTAAGGATGAATAAGAGGTCGCGGAAGTGTAGGCACCCTCATCCGCGGCTCAGAATACCCGCAGGAAAAGCAGCGTGAAATCAAGGCGAGCCGCATTCTCGAGGAGCATGACAACAACATCCACATCATCGAAGAACATAGCTCACAGAGAATAGGGACGCTAGCCAAACCCACTCCAAAGTCGAAGGTAAAGTCACCAACGAAGTTCAAGCCGCCGGCAAAGCCTAAGTTGATGGCGAAGGCGAAGTCGCTAGCTAAGTCGTCAACAATGTTCGAGTTGTACGACGAGTCTGATGATGGCGAGGACATAGATACGGCGAAGATTCCAGAGGACCCAGCTCCAATGATGGAATTATAGGTCATGAACATGGCCGTGATGTCGGAGGCACCACTTGCTATGATTGCACCAAAGGCCTCGGCGCCACCGGAGGTGAGAACTGAGGTAAACTTAGGGTCATGAATCCACCATCGAAGGAGGCGCCTACATCATCAGGGTCGGAGGTTCCCGCGTCCATGGATTCATTAGAGGAGAAGCCAGTGGTGACATGGTAGGCGAGCTTGTTGGAGAGGGGCCTCACTCGCAAGCTAGGCCCCGAGCTATAGAAGCTTGTGCATATCAGCACTAGTCTACGTGTCATCCCAGTAGCCATGTAAGTTTGGTGTAATTTCCTTCGCCATAGTTTGCTGCTTTTGTGTTGTTTCAATTTGCTGATCGTGGTGATCTTGCAGGGGTGGCCCCAAGAACATCCACCGTCCGTCTATGGCCAAAGTCCCACCGGTCGACACCGAGGGAGGCGATGATCCTTCCAGGAAGAAGGCAGTCACTGTCGAGTCACCAGGTGAAGGCGCGAATAAGAAGAAGGAGGGCGACCCCATTTCCACGACGGAGGAAGGCGCAGGAAAGGGCGACCCTGCGGTCTCTCTTGGGCAGAGGCATCCACCAGCATGGAGAATAAGAAGGAGGGCGACCCCATTGCCACGGTGGAAGAATGCGGGAAAGGGCAACCCTGTGGTCTCTCTTGGAGAAGAGGCGACCATCGGCACGGAGCCAAGCAAGGTGGACCTTCCTTCGGAGGTGCCAGTACCAGCGACCAGCACACCAGGGGTGACTGCCACAACACTTCCGTGCTTCATGGCAAGGGCCTTTGTCGGAACGGCTAAAACTCAGTCGCTGTAGGTTTCCTGAGATCATCAATAGAGACATCAAGCAGCATCGCGCGCGCACACCATTCCTGGTGCCCTCGGTGGACACCGTCGACCTTCAACACATGCTTGGTGCCACAATCTAGGTATGTCTAGTCCCCGAGGGTCTAGTCACTGAATTTCAGCGGCTAGACACTCAAAAACTTCAATTGTCAAGTCCCCGAGGGTCTAGTGGCTGAATTTCAGCGGCTAGACTCTCAAAAACTTGGAGTGTCCCTATGTTGACTTGAATTTTGTGATTAGGGTTTGCAAGCCAAGTAGATTGAGCGGCTGTCTTCAGCGGAGCGACTGGAGCATGACCTACGAGTTACCCAGGAGGCCAATCAGCGACTCCAGGGGACTATAGGTTAGTCGTTTTTCTTGCAAGGTTTGAAAACTTGTGATTGTGCAATTTGCTTATTTTGGTGTTCTTTGCCATATATGAGCACGTCACTGGGATCGCCAAGGCCCGGCAGGGTTAGTTCCAGTCACCCATCTGGATGCCGCAAACGCTTTAGCGACCATGGCAGAAGAACGGGTCAGCTCACTGGTGTAGGAGCTGGAGATGACGAAGGCTGGAGCAACCGCAGTGGAAGAACAGGTCGGCTCGCTAGTGAAGGATCTAGAGGAAGCGAAGGCCTTGATGACTTCCTCTAAAGAGAGGGCCAAGGCTGCAGTTGTCGTGGCGCAGGAGGAACGGAAGGCCTCTGACTCGATCATTGTCGTGTTATAGGGGAAGCTCTCCGTGATGGAAATGTTTGTCACGGACAACTGCCGCAAGCTTCTCGGTGAGTCTTCTACCTTTTTCCTTGATCCTTGTTTTGCCGGCGACGAGTCCCTGAGCGGCTGAGTCCCCGAGCGGGCGAGTCCGTGAGCGGGTGACTCCCTGGGTTGTTATTCCACATGAGTTTTAATTTTTTTACATTGCAATCATTATTGGTCAAGGAGATATGATGGTGCAGACATTAAATGTCGAGCGGTGTGTGATGGCGGTGGTGAACGCGGCCACCATGTGGCGATGTGCATCCAGGCCGTCCTCTAGGGCATTTCTCCCACGAAAGTGATTCTGGGGGGATTGACCGAGGTGTGGCGGTACCTTGAGGAAGCGTTTGTGGTCGTTGAGCGGATGGCACGATCTGCTTTCCGCCATGTGGCCACTACAGCATTGAGCCTTGGGCTCGCGCACTTCCCCAATGATTTTGATCTCGACGACGTCACCAATGGGTACCCTTCAACGACTGGTACGGTGGAGATTGCGGAGGTCCTTAGGCTGACCGCCAAGGTCACTCTATTCGCGGAGCGTGTGCTGGCGATGGGCAAATTGCTGCCTTACCAGGAGACGCTGATGGTGCCGAATTGCCCCGAGCGAAAGAATCATGACCTGAAGTTAGAGCAACCATTCCGGTCATCACTTGCGAAGCAGTTGACGACCTAATCGGCAAATCCCTGGGAGCCTTACGTCCAGGTCAAGGATCACGATGGCGCCTCCTTGTCCAAGCCTGAAGAATGACAGATTGCCTTCAGGCATAAATTAGCGTGGCGACTGACCCTTTGTGATATATTTTGTATGTGAACAATGTATTTTGTCCATTTGTGAATATGTATCGACTCGTGTTTGGCTTTGTGATTTTGTTATTTTGAATTGTGGGTTGTGCGAGTCCCCGAGCGCGGCCACCCTTCTTTGGGATTGACCTTGCGTGTGTGTTTGTTGGTTTGTATTAGGTTGTTAGGTTATTCGAGGTTGAATCATCGTGGCTTGTGGAGCCAGTCGCTTGGCAACTCCAAGGGGTGCTCTGTACTTGGTGTTTTCCCTGAGCACGAACGGGGTCGGTTAGGTGAGTCACTGAGCATGGTACTTAACCATTCTAGTCGCATGCCCAAGGTAGGTGAGGAAGTAGTACGTTGTGTGTAACGTGTCTCTCCTCCTGACTTGAAAAGTCAGTCACATGGCGAGTCCAGGGCATGCACTTATACTTGGTGTGTTCCTGAGCCATATTGGGGTTGTTTTGGATGAGTCCCCAAGCGTGGTACTATACCGTTCGAGTCGCTTTGCGTGAGGGTGAGGATGACGGGGCGCTACGGGAAGCGGAGTCGGTGGTCTTGGCTCAGAAAACCAGTCGAGCAGGGCGACTCTGAAGGTGGCTCTGGGTTGTTGTTTTCGTGGATAGATCAAGGCCTAAATGTTTCCGGTGCCCTTGACTCGCACTAGTTAGCCGTGCCGGTCGCTCAACCAAGGGTTGACTACCGTGAGTAGCGTATTGCTATACATAAGAGTGCGATTGGCACAAGACAAAATGAGTAGAAACAATTGGTGCGAGCCAGATTTTTATTCCATCATGTGGCGGCTAAGTAAAAGTTTTAGTTCTATGTATAGAACTTCCATAGGAGATTTACATTCCATGACCACTTGACGTCGAGCTGGCTGTCACCTCGTATGTCGATGAGGTAGTAGGCATCATTGCCTAGCACTCGCCCTATGGCGAATGGCCCCTCCCATGGGGGAGAAAGCTTGCGCATGCCCTTTTTGTCCTAGATGAGCCACATGACCAGGTCGTATTCCTGGAAGGTGCTAGTCTGTACTTGGCGGCTATGAATCCTTGCTGGTAGATGACGGTGCGGAAGCGAGATAGGTCGTGAGCTTCATCAAGAAGGTCGACCCTATTTTGACTAGCGACCTCTTTGTCTTCTTCTGCATAGTAGAGGACTCGGGGTGAATCGTGTTCTAGGTTGGTCGGCATGACCGCTTCGGCGCCGTACACCATGAAGAAGGGGGTGAACCATGTCGATCGGTTGATGGAGGTGCGGATGCCCCATAGCACGGAGGGGAGCTCTTCGACCCAGCATCCGGGGTCTGCTCAAGAGGACCTGCAGTCTTGGCTTGAGGCCGTGGAGGACACTTTGGTTGGTGCGCTCTGCTTGGCCGTTTGATTCCGGATGGGCAATGGACGTGAGGTCGAGTAGAATGTCTTGCTCCTCACAGAAGTCTTCCATGGTGCCCTTGGCAAAGTTGGTACCATTGTCCGTGATGATGTTGTGTGGGTATCCGTACCGTACATTAGCTCGCGGAGGAACTTGGTGGTAGTATGGTTGTCGCATTTCTTGATCGGCTTCTGCTCGACCCACTTGGTGATTTTGTCAATAGTGACAAGGAGGTGGGTGTAGCCTGATGGAGCTTTTTTGAACCGGCCCACCATGTCGATGTCCCATATGGGAATGGCCAGGTGATGGGGATGGTCTTGAGGGCCAAATCAGGAATGTGCATCTAGTTAACATACTTCTGGAACCCAGCGCATCATTGGACAATGTGGGTGGTGTCGGCGTGTGTGGTGAGCCAGTAGAATCCATGGCGCATGGCCTTGGCGACTACCAACCGGGCGCCATCGTGGTGGCCGCAGTCACCGGCGTGGATGTTGATTTTGACGGCCCACTTGGCGACTCATCTAATCGTGTTGCAATTGCGGATGATGTCTTGCAATGGGGCAGAGGAGACGACCGTGATGGGGTGCTCCTGGAAGTAGTGTGGGAGCCTTCTCTAGGCTCGGAATACCGCCTCGATTCCATGAAGACCTCGCTGATGTAGTAGACGGGGCGCTCTTGCCCTCTTATGGTCGCTCGACCACCATTATGATGCTGCCAATTCGACTAGAGGCCGCGATGTAGAGGAGCATTGGTTCCTTGTTCATGAGGGTAGTGAGTACTGGTGCCGCTAGTAGCACTTCCTTGAGTGCTTTGAGCATGTTGTCTGCTTTGTTGTCCCACGTGAATGTGGGGTTCTCCGCATCAATAGGTTGGGAGGAATTGCCTTCTCACCAAGCCGAGGGATGAAGCGACAGAGAGCCGTGACTCACCTAGCCAGCTTTTGGACGTCGCGTAGGCACATGGGCTTTCTCAGTCTTGCGATGGTGTCAATCTTGGTGGGGTTTGCTTTGATGCCTCGTTTGGAGACCACCCCCAGGAGTTGTCCAGTGGGCACGCCGAAAGTGCATTTCCCCAGGTTGAGCTTGATCTTGTACTTCCGTAGATTGGAAAAGTATTGGCCAGGTCAGCAAGTAGGTTGCTCTAGCGAGTCAACTTTACCACCATGTCGTTGATGTAGACATGGATGTTGCGGCCAATTTGGCTCAGAGACACTCCTGCATGCACCGTTGGTAGGTCACGCCAGCATTCTTGAGGCCGAACGTCATTGCGGTGTAGCGGAAGGCACTGAACTGCGTGATGAACGCTGGTTTCTCCTCGTCCTCAACCACCATCTTGATCTGGTGGTAGCCGGAATATACGTCGAGGAAGCACAACGACTCCGACCCCGCGGTAGAGTCGATGCGTGGAGGACGAACTCCTCTTCGGGAAGGCGCTATTGAGGTTGGTGTATTTGATGCACATTCTCCAAGTATTGTTCGTCTTCAGAACCAGGACTGGGTTTGCCAGCCACTTGGAGTACTTGATTGGCTGGAGAAGACTGCAATGAGTAGGCGTTGTACTTCTTCGGCAATTGCTTAACGGCGCTCTTCATTGAAGGGCCGCAACGACTACTTCACAGGTCGTGCTTTGGGGTCGGGATTGAGTTTGTGCTTAGCAAGTTCCCTCGGGAAACCATGCATGTCAGACAGCTTTCATGCAAAGATGTCGCGATTCTCACGCAAGAACTCGATGAGCGCGCCTTCCTATGTGGGGCTCATGTTGGTCCCTATGGTGACCTTCTGGCTTGAATCGCCTGGGACGAGCTCAATGGTGCTAGTGTGCGTGGAGGCCTCGAATGTTGTTGACCCGATGTTCTCTGCGTTGGGTTTCTTCAGGATCCTGGGATCATCCTTGTCGATGCCACTCACATATTTGGCGAGCTCGTCAGCATGGTTGGCTTCCACGGCGATGACGGTGTCGGCGAGCTTGGCGATGTTGTCCTTGCATTCCATGGCCATGTCAAGGTCGCCATGGACGGTGATGATGTCGCGAGGCCCCGGGAGCTTCATCATGTTGTACGCATAACGCGGGGCCGCCATGAACTTCACGAATGCCTGTCGCCCCAGGATGTAGTGGTAGGGCATGTGGAAGTTCACCAGCTCGAAGTCGACCTGCTCGGTGCGGAAGTTGGCTGGCGTGCCAAAGGTGACTGGCAGCGTCACCATGCCGATCAGGTATGCCTTCCGACCAAGGACAATGCCGTGGAAGGTGGTGAGGGTTGGTTCGACCATCGACTGCGGGAGCTGCAGCCTCCTGAATGTGTCCATGTAGAGGATGTTAATGGAGCTTCCTCCATCCATCAAGGTCTTGGGGAGCCAGTAGTCAGCCACTCTAGGCTTGACCACCAGGGCCACTCACCCGGGGTACTTGATCCGCGGCGCATGGTCCTCGCGGCTCCAGGTGATGCTTTGTTTGGACCAATTGAGGAAGTGGGGGATGTCGACTTAAGTCACCACGTTCATGGCGACTACGCATGCGAGCATCTTCTTATCACGTTTGGTGTCGAGTCCGGTAAACATATGCAGCAAGCTGATGTTGTTGCCGAACCCGCCCATATTGTTGTTGTCCCTTGGCGGGTCGTTGTTGGGGCCTTCCCTTGCTCGCCTTGCCTTCTCGATCTCCTTCAGAGCATGGCAGTCGGAGGTGGTGTGGGTCAGGGGCTTCCCATCCCTACTATGGTAGACACAGGGTTGGTTGAGTAGGGCGGTAGGGTTGAATTTTGGCCTTGTCGTGTTGTTGGCTCGGTAGTTTCCGTTGTCGCGTTAGTTGCCTCCGTCGTGGCGGAAGTTCCTTGGGCCATGCTGCCCATAGCCGGCGTTTGCGACGAAGTCGACTCGCCCATCACCGTGGCGCTTGCCGATGAGGCGAGTGTTGTTGTAGCACATCTCACGCTATCTGCCATTGTCGTGGCCAACAGTGCGGTGTCTCCCACCCGACTCGTTGTCGGAGTCTTGGTTGGGGTCCTCCTCCATGTAGCGCTTGGCAATCTTGAGGAGGTCAGGATGTTGTCGAGCATCCGATAGACCCTCTTGATCTTGGCGACTAGAGGTTCGTACCGGCACATGTTCTTGAGGCAGTGGATCGCCATGTGTGGGTTGATGCTAGAGGCGTTGATCCATAGGTCCTGCCACCATTGCACCCAGTTGCGGGTCGACTCACGCTGTCCCTGGATGCAGCGCTCTAGGTCCTCGATGGTGGTGGCACGGGTGTAGGAGCCCTCGAAGTGCTTGACAAAGGCCTCTTGCATGTGCTCCCACGAGACGATGTTGTCTGCGTGGAGGGTGTTGATCCATTGCCGGGTCGCTCCCTCCATCATCAGGGGGAGGTAGCAATCGGCGAGCAGGTCGGTGTGGCCAACGATCCCCATCGCCATGAGGTACATGTCGATCCACACCACTTGATCGTAAGTGGGATCGTACTTCTCGATGTCCTTCGGAGCTTTGAAGGTGGAGGGTTATCTCTCGCCTTATATCATTGGTTCGAAGCACTATGGGCCGACTCGGCTGTGGGAGCCCCTTGGATCAGGCTCGTTGTGGTTGGTGAGGGAGTTCCTCGGGTCGTTCAGCTGGCGAGCGCGCCAACTTTGGTTGTTGAGGATGTGGGTCCTCGCGTTGATCCGCTGGCCGTTGGTAGTGACCGTATTGTTGCCTGGTCGGGACTCGTTGGTGGAGAGTGCGGGGTTTGTCGTCCGAGGTTGGAGCTGTTGGGGCTCGGGTGGGCGCAGCTCCCAGATGAGCGGGAGTACATCCCTTCTCGCGGGTCGACTCTCGTGGAATGCGGCTCGACGACCCTGGCGAGTAGGGCCTGGGCGTACTTAACTTGTAGCGTGCCCTCTCTCATGATGTTGACGTTGGCGGCTGCGGCCTGCCCCGCGATGACGTTGTCCAATGGGGTGGATTAACGGGGAGTCCATTAGATTATGATCCATGGATTCTCCGGAGGGGGCATGCGACGGGGTGGTGGTGGAGCTCCAATCGCACGCGCCCTAGGTGGTGGGAAATTACAGCCGCCAAGCGGCGCGTTGTGGAAGATTTTGCGCTTCACCACGCGAGCGGTGTCGTGCTCGTTGTTGAAGTTGAGGGTGTGGCCCTGGACGTTGGAGTTTAGGCGACTCCTGATGCGGCACTGGTGGTAGAGAAATAGCTCTTGTGTCGTTTGTTGCTCAAGGCAGAACTTGTCGTGCTCGGCTTGTTCTCTGACCTTGGCTGCCTCTAGCTGTTGGCGGTATTCCTCGATCACCGTCGCCGTCGTGGTTGCCAGAAGGGGCACGGAGAAGGGATCCTGCGGCTCGGTGATGATACCCGCCATGTAGATGGTGTTGAAGCGATTGGATCTAGTGCAAAAGTCGTCAGGAGACTCCGATCCAGAGTCAGAGTCGAAGATTCCAAGGATGGAGGGGTCCTCGAAGTCCTAGCATTGGAGACTCATGTGATAGAGTCCCCGTGTGACGCCACGATGATGGATCCAGCAACCGAGGTAGGGGTCATCGAATCGGCATCATCACGGAGGGCCGCGTCACTCTCGGTCGCGTTTCTGGCGGCCGAGTCATACTCGGAGGTGAGGCGAGTGATGGAGCGGATTTGGCCTTCCGAGAGCAGATCAGGGCGTGGTGGCGATCTGACGACGATCGCCATTTCCACTGAGTCGATGGTGTCCGTGGACCTGACGAAGAGGTTGATGGTGCCGACCGGCATCACCATGCTGTTTGTGATCGAGCGTGATGCCGAGACTAGCTACTGGGCAGGATCCGAAGGATCCCGCCGCTTGCGATCATGCGGCTGGTGGTGATTGGCTGATCGATTGGAGAGTAGGGTCTCAACGTAGAACTCAGGCTTGACCGGCCATGCCCCATGGTGGGCGCCACTGTCTTAATAATGACCACTACAGTCTCTACCAGGGGTAGCTATTGTAAGGATTTGGGCCAAGAGCGAGTCACCATCTGCGGTGCGAGATTGAGGGCAAAGACACGGGGATTTACCTAGGTTCGGCCCCCTGTAGGGTAAGGACCTACTCATGCTAGATTGTATTATCAGCGACTGAGTTAAACGGGTGGCGAGCTAGGCGGCTAGGCAGCGAGTCGCTTGGATGGGGTGTATGATCGAACGTGAGTACAAAGAGTACCCTAGGGAGGTTTGTATAGGGGGTACCTCGCTAGGTTTTATAGGATTACAACCGAATCAGTTAAGGCTTCGGAGGATTTTACCTAATCCGATTGGGCTTATCTATGCTTGTAGGTCTTCAGCTTCCAGTCAATAGGAATCTCCTTTAGTTGCTTTCTAGTCGTCGTCCTGCAGGCCCACTCGCAATGGGCTTGGGCTAGTTGAAACGTTCTTCTGGGTATACCCTGTTAGGCATATCCCCATCATTCACTGTGTCGCTTCTCTAACATCCAAGGCTCCTCTGTCCTCCCCTCTTTCCTCTGCCCTCACTCCCCTCGCCCATGGCTCGCAACTCATGTAGTTCGTCCCGGGCGGAATCAGGGTCGGATCAATGCTGCCTGGCTGATTCCCCCATTAGGTACCAAGATGCCCTATGGTTACTACCCCTAGATGTTGTGTTTTTGTGGTGAGAAGATGTTGTCGGGCTACTGGAACTAGGTGTACCCTGTCCCGTCAGGTTGCTAAACTCGCGTCTGGTGCTCGCACAAGGGGTGTGAGGAGTGCCACCCTCTAGAAGCCAGGATGGAGTCCACGAGGCTACGAGAACGCCAAGACCAGCCACCTCCAGGGCCCATGACTCCCTGATGAGGCACTGGCATAAGAACTACTAAGGCGCCGTCATGTCTCGCAATGCAATGGAGCAACAGCCTGTCCCAGTGATGGCTCAATGCACGGCGCCTAGAAAAATGATTGTTGGCAGTGTTGATGTAGAGCTCGTTGGGAACCCCAAGAGGAAGGTATGATGAGCACAGCAGCAAGTTTCCCTCAGTTATGAAACCCAGGTTTAATCGAACTAGTAGGAGCAAGGAAACACCGCAAAGGTGTTACTAGCTGAGCTTTGGCAGGGTGCACTACCGGTGCTAGTAGCAACATGGAGACCTGCACAACACAACCACAGAACTTTGTCCCCAACTTGCGATGAGGTTGTCAATCTCACCATGTTTTGCGGAAAACAAAGGATTAAACGTATCGAATGGAAAGAAGTAAAAGTTTGTAGAAAGTAAACACAAAGCAGTAAAAGATTGTAGATTGTATGTAAAAGACAAGGACCGGGATCCATAATTCACTAGAGGTGGCTCTCCTTAGATAGATAACATGTTCGGTGAACAAATTACAGCGGGGCAATTGACAAACACCGAGAAAGCAATACATGCATATACTAATCATCTTGACTCCTTTGAGACTTGATTGGGCATTACAACATAATACATAGACCGCCATCCAACTGCATCTATGACTAATAATCCACCTTCAGGTTATCATCCGAACCCCCTCCAGTATTAAGTTGCAAGCAACAGATTATTGCTTTACGAACTGCGTGTAAAGTAAACAATACGATTGTTCTATGAACAAAGGATTGTTGTTTTCTCCCTAGTAGCAACAACACATCTAGTACCTTAGAGATTTCTGTCACTTCCCCGGATTACCAGAGGCATGAACCCACTATCGAGCATAAATACTAACTCTTGGAGTTGCTAGCATCTACTTGGCCAAGATAGCTACTAACAAAAGAAAGCATGCAAGATCAAAAATAACAAAGACATGATAGAATCAATAATCAATCTGAAATAGCATCTCAATATCCATCGGATCCCCGCAAACACAACATGTAGAATTATAAATAGATGATATTGATGATGAACGAAGCTCACAAGATCTAAACATGAAAGCACAAAGGAGGAGAACAAGCCATCTAGCTACTACATGGATCCGTAGTCCAAGGATGAACTACTCACGCATCACACCGGAGGCTTTCATGGTGATGAAGAAGGCCTCCAGGGTGAATTCCCCTCTCCGGCAGGGTGCCGGGAAGAGCTTTAGATCCCTCCCGATCTAGGGATGGAGACGACGGCGGCTACAGACTCTTTCGTGGATTTTTGATCGGATACTTAGGGTTTTCATCTCGAGGGAAATATATAGGCGGAAGGAGAGGCCGAGGGGGTGCCTGGGCTGGCCACACCACCCCCTGGCGCGGGCCAGGCCTGGCCGCGCGGCCAGGTGGTGTGGCTTCCATATGGCCCTTCTCCGTCTTGTATTCTGGCACTTGATCCCTTCCGGAAAAATAGGCACTTTGGCTTTTGTCCCGTCCAATTCCGAGAATATTCATTTTCTGACTTTCCTAGAACCAAAAACAGCAGAAAACAGGCAGCTGCACTGTGGCTCTTGTTAATAGGTTAGTCCAATAAATCATATGAAAAGTACTCCAAAATTGGAACAAAACACAAGAAAGTGGATAAAACCAAGCATGGAACATCAAAAATTATAGATACATTTGCAATGTATCACCCAGCTGTGACCGGTCCCCCTCGAGAAAGTAACTCACTGCCTTTTTGCCTTGGTGTTAAAGAAGGAAGACGATACGGGAGCCCCGTTAGGACCCGACATTGCCACTTTGGTGCAAGGAGACCGGGGTACCACGAAGGGGCAGGGGGCACGTCATCGGTTACCTTGGTAGCAGGCCACTACCTTTAGTCGGAGCCAGCTCATGGCCGGAGAGAATAAGGGCGAACAAAATAGTCTCATATGGTGCAAATGTGGTGACCCTTCCCGCCTAGCATTTGGCGGGAAGAGGCCCGGTCACCCTATATAAGGAGACCTTCTCCTACCTTAAAGGAGGTCGATCCCAACGACCTATAACCCTAGACATTGACATACCTTTGTACCCTCACGAAGCACCACAAGCAATACAACCAACCAGTAGTTGGGGCTTTACCTCCTCACGAGGGTCCTAAACCTGGGTAAAAAACTCCCGTGTCAAACTCTTTGTTGTGCTCCTGCGCCACCGTCTCTACTATTGTTGAGAAGCTCGGAATGCGTGTTCATCCCCTCTCGAACTTAGGGATTGTTGGACCCCTTGTTCCTTCACGGGACACTTTCTCCGACATTTGGTGTGCCAGGTAGGGGGCTAAGGCGTGATTTCGAAGGCAGCGGAAGGTCGCGATGGAATGGTGGCGCATGACGAGGCCCATGGCAGCTACACCCGGCATGAGAAGACCGCCAGGAAATAGGGTGCATGTTGTGTGAACTCTGGGGCTAGCAGGGGCTATTCCCTGCACACTCAATCATGGACACGCAAGGAGAACTCTTCCTCGAGTGTGTTGTCACCCGAGGGCGTCGCGCCGCGCTCACTCTAGAGGTTGTCCAACTCATGGTGAAGGTGCTCCTTCGCTACTCGCTGACAGACTCGGCACAGGAGGAATGGAGAGCGCGCCTCACTATGCTTGTGGACATCGCCTAGGACAACCCCCAGCATCGGGGATGCAGTTCGACGAGGTGGCCCACATAGCGCCCCCTTCCCCCCCTCACAACTAGGCTTGGGGGTACGGGTGATGGGTGGTCCCTAGGCGCGGTGCCGCCCGGACGGGATCTGAGTTCACTCAAATCATCCGCTCGGTGGAGGACGCCTGAGAGACCTTGGCATCTCGCCGGGGACATGAGGCCCACATCGCTAGAGCTGCCACAACCGTGGGGCGCCAAAACCGAGTGGTGCTCATAGACGGAGTCGAGACCCGCAGCGCTAGTTGCCCCGCTCTCTTCGAACACCTCCGGTAGGTGGTATGGCTGCTCAAGTTCAAGCCGGTGATGCCTCCACACTATGATGATACCACCGGCCCCAATGAGTACTTGCATGTATATGCAACGGGAGTAGAGTCGGGTGGAGGGGATGAACGAGTCCTGGCCAACTGGTTCCCCATGGGACTGGAAGCCACGACACCCGCCTCTCTGCACAACCTCCTAGAAGGGTCTCAGGTCATGGCCTGAGATCTGCGACCTCTTCATTGCCATGTTTGGGGAACAAACGGACACACCCTCACGTGTAAAGACCTTCGGCGGGGTGTGGCAGGAGCCTGGCAAGAATTTGTGCAAATACCTCCAGCTCTTCGACCAGTGCCTCGTCAAGGTACATAGGGCCACCGACACCGAGATCATTGCGCCTTTGCCGGTGGGGTCATGGATGAAAGGATGCTAGCCAAGATCGGCCATCAAGGAGAGGACCTATCCATGATAGAGGAGCTCTTTGCGGCAGCTGACTGCTACGGGAAGGCGGAAGCCGATGGCCTGTTCGCGCATGGCGGGGACAGGCCACTGGATGCCACGTTCGTGAGGCCAAAAGGGAAGCCTGCGAAGATGGGCACGCTGGGGAGGATCATGGAACGCACGATAGGGACCCACCTATATTGAGCCTTCCACCGAAGGCTGGGCCATGACACTAATGAATGCATTAAGATCAAGGAGGTGAGGGAGGAGTATGACGACAAGAGGAGGCACAGGCGAGGCAACAAGTGCGGCGACCCTTAGGGCGGCCGCACGTGGATCGACGTACGAAGGACGCGTCACCCCGAAGGCCCTGAGTCACTAGCTCGGGAGGGTATCGGGGGCTCGAGAGGCCCTAGCCCCGAGCTTTAGCGGGATTTGGTCCTCGGTAGATGCTAGGGGGCTCGGGCACAGGGTTGCACTCCCGCCCCTCCGTAATACGAGCGTCACTCCCTGAGCTTGCCCGTCCCGCGGGGTTGTTGTTTTGCCCCCAAGCAAGCCCCCTAAGTTGATGCTCAGCTTGCCCCCTTTTCTGCTCCAGATGGTTTTGCTCCCCTCTTGAGGGCTCGATCGATCGGGAACCGCCTCGTTTTCGCATTTTCACAGTCTAACTTGATTTGCAGAAGTATTCCTTTCTTACCACATGCTGGTCATGTTCTCGTATATGCATCATCAGAGCAGGGGCTAGGGGTTGTATCTATCACCAAACCACTCCCGTCAACATCGGGGCCTAAAGTGTCGAGCTTTGAACTTTTGGACTAGATCCAGCGATAAGTCACCTCACCCACGGTTCCTGGTGCCTGAAACCCTCGTATAATTCCTAGACGAAACTAGCGAGCATGTGCGAGACCTACGGTCTCATCCCCTAAGTACCAGTAGGACAGGAACGTGCCCTACGATATTCTACTCGAGAGGCTTACGGGGTGGCTCATGAGGGTATCCCCTCTAGCAGCCAAAATTCATGTTAGACCTACGGTCTCCTCCTCGGAGGGGGCCAACAGGATAAGTATTTGCCCTACGGTCTTCTCCTCGAGAGGCTTACGGGCGGCTCGTGAAGCTATCCACCTTCGATGGCCAAAATTCATGATATACATGTGGCCTCCTCCTCGGAGTGGGCCAACAAAATAAGCATTTTTCCCTACAGTCTTCTCCTCGAGAGGCTTACGGGGTGGCTCGTGAGGGTATCCCCTCTAGTGGCCAAAATTCATGCTATACCTATTGTCTCTCCTCCTCGGAGGGGAACAACAGGATAAGCATTTGCCCTACGGTCTTGTTCTCGAGAGGCTTACGGGGCGGCTCATGAGGGTAACCCCCTGCAATGGCTAAAGAGCTAACCTTATATGTCATGGGACCTCTACTCATCAGAGGTACTGCATTTGTTCGCCGGTGGTATTATTAACAAGAGTAAAAAAGACTGCTCGAAATACATAGTATGTACGCCAGAATGTGCACAATATACATAGTAATATGCACAGAAATACCAAAATGACAGCAAAATGTACATATTAGTGACACAATATATATAGGTTCTTGAGCAACATTGGTTCAACATTGGTTCATAGAATTATTGTGAGTTCACTCATCTTCACCCTCGTCGGAAGAGCTGGGAGGAAAGCAAGTGAAATATATGATGTCATAATGATGACTGAGCAAAAACTTTAAATCCCATCCCTCTTGCATGTCGTCGTACAAGATGAGGAGACTGTTCCATCCAGGACCACTAAAATATGTCCGTACCTCCGTGTTGGTGACCCTAACCTGGTACATCATATCGATATGATTATGTTGTGTCAAAGTGACACTAAACACGACAAACTCTTCCATGCTTCTTTGGAGATGGTACATGAAGCCATGTCATGCACCGCAAGGGATTAACTGAGTAAAATAATAGGAAAAAACAATTAGTCATGATTTTCATTGAACATATATATTTATATTCTCCACATATGAAATTCAGAGAACAAACCAGCCTAACACCAAAGTTTGCAGGGAGCGGTATGGTAATCTTCCTGTCCATGCAATGCCAACTATGTTGACCGCAATTGCCACATGCTTCTTCCCTATAATCCACTCTACATATATTGAGAAGAAAGTCGCATAGAAAAGAATGCATGTATAGAGTAAACAACATATAATATAATGGTCAACTACATAGCTAGCTTACTATTGGGTATCATCATTAGGGGGCATGTAGAAGTAGTAGATTACGGATGCTTGATGAATGAGAATATCTTTATCTTGTCTCTGTATTGTATGCCATGCTCGTTCAAGAAGTTTATCCAGCCAGGTCCACGGAAAGATGTCCTGATCACTATGTTGGTGACTGTAACCACGTAACACCTGTCGAGATCAGCATCTAACATCAAAGTGACCTCAAACACGACATCGTTAATGGTGTTTCTATGGAAATGGTCCCTAAAGCCCTGTCACAAAGCGCAAGGGATTGACTGGGTAAAACAATAATAATAGAACAACCTCCATGGTTTATTTTTGATTCTATATAGACATTCATGGTACTGTGTATTTCAGAACACATATCGACCTACCCTCAAACCCGGCAGGGAGAACTATGGGGAACTTCTTGTCCAGTCACCTCCCAATGGTTGAGCATAGTTGTTGCAAACTTGATCCATTCTATATTTATCAAGAAATAAGACACATAGTAAACATAGTTATGAAGTAAGTAGCACAAATAAATTCGAGCACAATAATTGAACATAAAACATCTCAAAGTCTAACAGGATAATTAATATATTACAAGTAGCTAATCCACGTATCTATCCTAGCTAGATCAAGCGTCGTCGTGATCATCGGACAAACCTAAGGAAGACAGGTCATCAGACGACGTGGGTGTGACGGTAAAGTCGTCGGAGCTGAACCCGTAATACGGGCCCTGAGGGGGCGCGGTGCAGGAGCCTGTGACGTCGGACCTAGAGGGACCCGCCTCCTGCATGGGTTGTTAGCGTTGAATGGATTCCAAGACCTCGTACTGCTCCGCCATCACCGTAGGATCCTCCGGAGTGTCTGGACCAAGGGGTCAAGAAGATGTCTCTTGACTAGTCGGTGCTCCTGCTCCTCCTCCATCATGGCGAGTCTCATATCCACTGGCCTATTTTGAATGGCCCTATCTCGATCCTCAGTGAAGTTTAGGATCGCCCTCGCCCTGAAGTGCTGGACTGCCATGCAGTAGTAGGCACGTGTCGCCTCCTCGGGGGACCGCCATGTCCCAAGGTGGCGCCTAATCCCATCGACGATGATCTTAGCCTCCCAAGTGGGGATCCTCTTCGGCTTCTTATACACATCGCGATAATTCGTCTCCCAGTGCGCCATACTACTTAAATATACAATAATCATTACACATATAACAATTATTTGAGGAAAACTAAAAATGATACTAGAATGGGAGTATTACTCATATACTACACACTACATGACTAGAATCTGGAATGAGTTGGAGTAACAAACATAAAAATAGGGGAATATGAATCAAGTACTATGTCTATACCCACATTCTATTAGAATCTAGAATGATTTAGGTCAGGATGTCACATAGCGGTGATTAGATGTTGATGAGAATCTAATGGGACAGCAATAGCAATGGCATGGTCGGCTAATTATGTAGGTAGGTAGGTTCAGTGGCTATTTCCATGTCCATCCATGCTTAGTATCTCTCTGTCACCAACAGGTACCATCAGGATTCAGGCTTCAGCTAACCAAGCTACCACTATATGCATCAGGCCATAGTGTTTGCCAAAAAAGGCTTAACAGATGCATACATACTAGTAGAATATAATAGTACAACATGACCATGTAGAAGTAACTAATACGAACATGCTGATAGAGATGTGAAGTGTGCAAGACAAGCTCTGGATAGTACTGTTTGGTGCTTGAATTTTATCACTACATGTTTAGCATATGAATTGAGAAGGAATTCAAGATCTTAATTTCATTTCTCAAATGTTCATATGAGTCTAACTGATTGATCTAAATTGACCACTACAAACAAAGATAATCTGATAGGCTAATGCTCATACATTTATGCATTATCATATTAAATAATTTAATCACATCAGAAATAATATTGGCTTAGAGAAAAGGAGGTAAAGTACATCTATGAGCCATACAATTTCTTATTATTGTACGATCATACAAAATACAGTAAAGTAACCTAAGTTACTCACCAGAACTAGACCTGCGCAGTAGATTATGAGCACATTGTTCAATATAACACATGTACAAGTATAAATAAGCCTCCTAGATCATGTCATAATCTAAAGAAATCATAGACGAGTCTCATCAAGAATGAGTTGTATAAAAAAGATTGAGTTTGTGTTTGTTTGACATGGAATTCCAAGTGATCACTACCCTAAACTTGACAAGAAATGAAGCAACGCTACACTAAACTTGAGAAGAAATAAACCACATGTGAACACTGCATGATGATAAGTGATAGGCATATATGAATTAGCTAGCATTCAGAAGAAAGAGTTTACGAGTTGAAGTGCTTAAAGATTACAGGAGCAATAATGTAGCATAATCTTCAGCTAAAAAAAATCCAAGATCGCCATGATACAAGGTTAGAGCTGGCTGGCAACTTTGATGTAGTGTTGAACTGTAAGAGCTTATGGCCTCCAGATTTGCAAGTGGGTTTCAGCCACAAGAAGCCTACATGCAGAACCCAACTGTGGCCGGAAGTTGTGCATATGAACTTTACCAGGCTAACACGACCAAGGCAATCATACCGGCAAGGGGGCGGGGAGTAACAGTGGTATACCTGTGGATGGGGGAGGTGGTCGTCGACGAGGTGGCGTCACGGTGCTCCTGCTACAGAACGGGCGCTGGACTGGCCTCCTCCTCCTAGGTCACGCGTGAGACGGGCTCCTCCACGACCTGCTCCTCCTTCCCTTCGGCAGACACAGGAGGGCGACAGCGAGGGGGGCGCGGGACGGCGACGACGAAGCGAGGGGCGTGTCTAGGGTTGCGAGAATTGGGGATTTTTCTCGGGGCGCATTGTGATGACTTAGATGAGATGGGGAGCCCTTACAGGTGGACCCGCAGCCCACTTACCACCGGTGCCTAAAGGCTGTATTCCTCGGGATAATTGTTTTTTAGCTCGGGTGGCCCATCTAGCCCACCATATCCCTGGCGAGCAGATCCACTACTTGCCAGTGGTAAAGGTTGCCCCATCCGGGGGCACGTAGCCCACTAGAGCCCTGGCGCACGCTAGCCCTATTCACCGGTGGTAATTGGAGTATCCCTAGCGCTGCATGTGTGCTTTCACCGGCGGTAACACGAGGAAGGCCTGGATGGCCTTACCACCGGTGACCCCCGTGCCCACTTTGCCGGCGGTAAGGAATCTGGCTATAAGGTTTTCCCTACTAGTGCATCCACGCTTTCATATACGAGCTGCTCGAGGTGGAAAATTTTGCCTACTGGGGTCCCTTGGGGGTGCCTCAAGGCCCTCAAGATATTTCTCCAGGGGAAGTTGGGGTCATGCTGGTGAAGGTGGAAGAAAACTTGGGTCGCTCCGACTCGCAGCATGCTTGCGCACTCTCCCAGGTGGAAAGAATGGTAAAGCCTAGCCTTTCCCTCCAGCGTCGTGGTGATCTGAGTGAAGAGATCCAAGAAGGCTCCGCTCTCATTAGCGTCGGCGAGGGGCCCGGCGTAAAATTTGGTCAGTCCAAACTTGTGAAGTGTAGCGGTGGAACAGAGGGCAAGCTCCCGGTACATCTTGCATCGCTCCTTCTCGAGCACCCGCTGTTCCAGCTCCTCTTGATCTCGAAGGGCCCAGTGTTTCTGCAGCTCCTACAGAACGTCCAGATCTGCATAAGCTTGGTCTAGGTGATCTTCCACCTTGCGCTGGGAGCCTCCATTTTAGACCTCTTCTCCAAGAAGCACTACTCCCGCATCATGGACTTTTGCAGGTACTCCTACTGAAGGGTCGGCGATGCTGCTCGAGTTCCTTGAGGTTGGATGCCTCCATCTCCCTCCACGCCTCGGTGACCTTGGCGTTACAGCGGCATATGTGGTCATCGATATTGGCACTCTGGTGCGCAACGTCGAGCGCGTGCTCCTCGAGCCTCTTGCGATCCGTGCCTAGTTGTGCCTCCAATGCCTGCAGACGCTCCCTCTCCAGGAGAGCCTCATCCTCTCGAAGCCGAACCGCTTCTTCTCGATGTGCCACCTGCGTCTCCCGGGCAGCAACCCTATTGCAATCCTCCTCGACCTCCTTTTCGTAAAAAGAGATCGCGGGATCGCGAATAGAGAGCTCACGTGCCAAGCTATCGAGGTCCTCAGAAGAAGGCCTGTCTCCTCCAGAGGGTAAGAGTGGTCCTGGGCCAGGAGAAAAAATCCTCACAGTCCCACGACACGCCTCTTTTGGGAATCCCATGCCTCGGGGGCTTCAGGCACCTTGGCGCCACTCCCACAGCTCTAGGGCCGCATCAGGGACAGCACACTCTTGATGGAGGCGGCTCCATGACCCCCCGAGCCGATGCTCCTCTACGGAAACATCGGGAAGGAATTGGTCGAGCCCGGCATGCACGCTCCCACGATAGCCTGAAGGCTCCCCGCTCTCCTGAGGGAGACACGGGAGGCCGTCTCTAGGGCGAGCGTGCTTGGTCCCACAAATCCTTCAGTGGTGGGGATCCTTTTGAGAGGGTTCCCCCATCATCATGAGTGTGTGACAGGGTAGCCTCCTGGGGACCCATGGGGTCTGTCAGTGGTACATCATGCGCAATGTCGCCAGTTAAAGAGGGGGTCAGCAGGACCCCTGACGAAAACTCTACTCATGCCTCTCCACCGGCTGGGGTAGGTGGAGAAGAGAGTGGCACAAAACTCTCTACTCGTACCCCGTCCCTTGTGCCAGGCGAGAGCCTGACCTCAAGTTCAGGACCGGGGGCTTCATGAGTGCTGAAGGCCCCCACCGCGTCCAGGGGCACGAGCAGGTCTCCACCGATGGTAGTTGGTGGAAGGTGCCCCTCGAGGGAGCTCGGGGTGTTGGCGGCCTCCACGGATCCGCCAGCGTCTGCTCACGATGGGCCCAACACCCTCATTTACCTCTTCTTCTTCTCACGCATGCGTTCAAGAAAAGTTGGACTATCAGAAAAAAGGGGGAGCTGAGGGAAGTCAAGGGAGGACCTCAGTAGGGTAACCCACCGCTCACTTGTACGATCGATGCAGGACCAGTTGCCTCTCTTTAGGCCTGGAGGAACAAAGGCATCACCCCGTCAGGCACTGAGTGTGGAGTGGCAGAGCCCCCCGCAGCCACAACGCTAGTGGCCCCAGTTATGGAGAGCGCCATGCGATCTTCACCGCCTCCGCTCTGTGACGTGCCCTCATTGACCATCTCACGCGCGAGATCCCGCACTAGGGCCGAGGCGGAAGGCCCCATCGGAGGTCCTCTCGCCCGAGTGTCCCCCCATAGTCAAAGGAGGGAGCCCGTGTAGACGGTGCAGGCGGCACCTCACGCGTACAGGGGACGAGCCCCAAGGGAATGTCGGGCACGACTCCCTTGCCAAGTAGCAGGCGCGTGAGGGCGACTATCGGGGGATGACTCCCGGATACCCCAACTAGACAAGATCTACGGCAGGCGGTTCACGTCTGGCTACCTTATAGTAGCCAGACCCGGACACTTCATACCGGCTACCATCCAGTAGTCGGAACCAGGAGGAGCGGAAAGACTCAAGACCGGCTACATCAGCGTAGCCGGACGCAATCAAGAGGACACAGCGACATGCTGCACAGTGCACAGTACTCCCTGGTACAACAACAAGACCCGCAACCACATGGCCATATCGAAGACTTTGCTGGGTGATGCGGGCATAGTGGCCAAACGTTGACGACAGGCTCGCACGGGGTTCACTGTACCCACGACGACCCCTACCGCATCTACCTCGATGGGATGTAACCGTACCAGATACTATAGATGACCAGCCGGCTGGGACCCGCTTGTGGGGCCCGCCAGCCGGATAGGCTAGTAAGACCGTTGCCCCTCTACCTATATAAGGAGGGGCAAGGCTCTCATAGCAGGGGTTAGTCTTAGTGCATTAAAGAAGGTAGCTAGGGGATACAGCTCAAGGAGCGATTGTAGCCCGTATACTACTCATAGTCAGATCGGTAGGAGTAGGAGTTTTACCTCATCACTAGGGCTCCGAACCTGGATAGTTCATGTGTGTCGCTACTTTTTCTCATATCGAATCCCGCATGCAAACGCCATCGAGAGCTTCCCTGCTAGTCCCCACACCACTATCTAACCTTTTTAGGTACTGTCGTTCCCAATACAATGATAGTTGGCGCCCACCGTGGGGCTCAATGGCTTTGACCGGAGTCACGTTCCTCACGGGACCCTACACTTCAGCCAGTGAGCGCGTGGCCTCCGGCCTAGTGCTTACGCTCGGCAAGTTCGATTGCGTCATCGACAATGCCTCGTGTTTCGCCGGATCCACATTTTCGGCAAACGGCACCATTCTGCTCTTTGGCGACCTCCCCGTGTATGTCGCCACCATGCCGGAGCGTTTCCCTAGGGAGATCGTCTTCGTCCTGGAATCGGTGCTCCCCAGCAGCGGCATCTCCATCACCTCGCGCGGCGTCGAGGTCATGATGGCCGGTTCCAGCTCCCAGCCTCGCCGTCCTCGGGAGCAGGGCGTAGACAAGGTCGGAACTTCCGCCCCGCCGCGGTCGAAGGACCCAGTGGAGGAGGCCATTCACCGGCTACTCACGCAAGTTAACCTCGGGGACAACCCGGAGGAGGCGGAGGCCAACTTCACCATGGAGAGATAACTCCTCCTACAAGAGGCCATCGAGCTGGCTACGGCCAAGAAGCAGATCAACATCACCCAGCGTGAGTACGACCGCGCCCATGGCCACACTCCAGCTACCGTGGAGCCGAGCCGGCGCGGGCAAGTGCGGCGTTAGGGCAGCAAGCTAGGCAGAAGGATAGACAGGTATGGGGAGCCGGATCCGCCACATGTTCTCGTCCGACATGCCTATAGCACGCCCATCAAGAACCTGCGCGCGACGCGAGCCACGGTAGACGAGCTACCCAGCATGGAGGGTGAGGAGCAAGACCGGCAACAAGCCCGGGTGCAGGAGCTCCTCCGGATCGCGGACGAGCAGGCTGATGTCATCCGTCATATCCAAGAGGACCCTAGATGCTCCAGGAGAAGCAAGCCGCCCGAAAACAGCAGGGGCTCACCCCGCGAGACCCAGCAGGCGTCCTCTCCTCCGGCTAGATCATGTAGTCGGTGCCACAACTCTAGCAATAGAGGCCAGCCGCGCCAGGAGCAGACGGTGAACAGCAACCCATCACCTCCCCCTCCACCAACCGGAGCGCCACGACCTGCCAGTTCCCGTCTCTCGGGCCGGGTAGGAGCGCCAAACCAGGACCGTCCGGATGCCCATGACCACATCAAGCTCATAGCTCAATCCCGCGTCACATAAGAGGAAGACTCCACCGGACCGGTTTGTTTCGACGAATCGTTTCCGGATAAGTTTACCCTTCCACGGGACACCCCCAAGTACGACAGCAGCATGAAGCCAGAGGAATGGCTGACCGACTACACCACGGCAGTCGGCATCGCCCACAGGAACAAGCACATAGCGGTGCGCTACGTCCCCTCATGCTAACCGGGT
Source organism: Avena sativa (assembly GCA_916181665.1). Classification (NCBI taxonomy): domain Eukaryota; kingdom Viridiplantae; phylum Streptophyta; class Magnoliopsida; order Poales; family Poaceae; genus Avena; species Avena sativa. The sequence goes on from OV702291.1 coordinate 356,621,348, forward strand.
CAGCGAGGACGTGGCTCAACATCCTCACGCCCAACAACATCAACACCTGGCCAGACTTCGAGAAGGTGTTCGTCCGCAACTTCAACGGCACGTACAAACATCTGGGTCGCCCGCACGACCTGGCCTTGTGCGTCCAAGGCGACCGCGAGTCGGACCGCTAGTACCTCGCCAGGTCGACAGAGCTGCGCAACACCTGCGAGGGCATCTTGGAGAGCCAGGCGATCGGGTTCTTCGTCAAGGGGTGCCGAGAAGGCACCATGCTTCGCCACCGACTAATGTGTGACGAGCCAAAAACCATGGCGGAGCTCATGACTGTTGCGGACCAGTACGCCACGGCTGATGCTGCAATGAAGAAACCACTCTAGGTAAGTGCTGACGGGCGTCCGACTCCCTCAGAGCCGGCTCGCGACGGGCCAAGTAACCCGACTGGGGAAGCCGAATCCTCCTGGCGCCACGGCAATGACAACCGGTTCCACGGGGACCGCCAAGCCGGGCAGCAAAAGCCCCGCTACCATGCAAGGCAAGTCAATGTTGTGGAGGGCGTGCCCGACGCACCGGCTGGCGACACAAGAAGGCAGAAGTTGTGGCACATCTTTGACCAAATGTTCGATGGCACGTGCAAGTGGCATAGAGGACCCTTCAAGCCGGCTACACACACCACCTGGAACTACAGCTGGACCCGCCAGATGAAGGACCAAGGCAACCAACAATGGCTACCACCGCCTCGTCCCGATGGACCCCCACCACCGGCTAGGGGAGCCAGCAACAACAACAACAACAACAACAGCGGCAACAACGGCAACAACAACAACAATGGCTAGCCTCAGCCACACGCCGCCTACCACATCTTCGAAACCGAGCTGGATGACAAGCACAGCCGCAGACGACGCTCGAAAGACCCGGGGGCTGTTGACTCATCAAGTGGCTCGGGGGCTGCCATTCCGGGTACGTCATCCAGACGACCCCCTGACATCCCTCAGCCGGAGAACGAGAGCATCCTCACCATCCGAGAGATACCATCCTGGGCGCAGCCCTTCATGAACTACATCGCCAATGGGGAACTTCCGGAGATGAAGTGGAGGCCAGGAAAATCCGGCGGCGCGCGCACACATACACCATCATCAACAAGGAGCTATACAAACGCAGGGTATCCGGCATCTTCCAGCGATGTGTCGACGTGGACATGGGCTACTGGCTACTCAAGGACATCCACCAGGGCGAGTGCGGGCATCACGCTTCATCTCGGGCAATAGTCACCAAGGCATTCCGCCACGGCTTATACTGGCCCACCGCCCTCGAGGATGCCGAGCAGCTGGTCCGCACGTGCAATGGATGGCAACGCTTCGGCCAACTCAGGCACATACCGGCTGCGGTACTCAAGACCATACTGATTACCTGGCCCTTCGCCGTCTGGGTCCTTGACATGGTCGGTCCCTTTAAGCGAGCGTGCGCTGGCATGACCCACCTGCTAGTGGCAGTGGACAAGTTCACAAAGTGGATAGAGGCCAAGCCGATCCAGAAGCTGGACGGGGCGACAGTCCTCACCTTCTTCACGGACATCATGAACCAGTTTGGATACCCCAATAGCATCATCACCGATAACTGCACGAACTTCGCCAAGGGGGCCTTCGCCCGGTTCTGCAGCAACAAGGGCATCCGGCTGGACCTCGCTTCCATCATGCACCCGCAGTCCAACGGGCAAGTCGAAAGGGCAAATGGCCTAGTGCTAGTCGGCATCAAGACATGCCTCATCGAGCCTTTGGAGTGATCGCCCGGATGCTGGATCAAGGAACTTCCGGCTATATTGTGGAGCCTCCGCACCACGCCGAATAGGTCAACCGGCATCAGCTCGTTCTTCCTCGTCTAGAGCTCGGAAGTTGTCCTCTCCATGGACATTGAGTTCAACTCACCGCACAAGCTCCTCTATGACGAAAAGGCTAACCAGGAGGCACAGGAGGATGGCATGGACCTCCTCGAGGAGGCCCGCGAGCTGGCACTGTCCAGATCGGCACTGTACCAGTAGTGCCTACGCCACTACCATTCGAGCCGGATCCGACCCATCGCATTCCGCGAGGGCGATCTAGTTGTTCGGCTGGTGCAGGACACGAAGGGCATGCATAAGCTATCGCCGCCTTGGGAGGGTCCCTTCATCATCAGCCAGGCGCTGCACAATAATTTCTACTACCTCATCGACGCGCAGCAGCCGTGCAAGAACAAGATGGACAAGATGGACAAGTCGGACGAGGAGACGGAACGCCCCTGGAAAGCGGCCCTACTCCGCCCGTTTTACACCTAGTCGTTGGATAGTGTATGTATCCCACGAACTCTATGAATGAAAAATGCGGAACCCCGAGAAATACTCGGGGGCTCCTTGCCAGAAATTTGTATGCATTCTTTTTTCCGGATCAGTTTTCCGGCTTCGGCAACCCCTACCCGGGGGCTCACCGGCTGGCCCGACCTGCTAAATTGACAAACTGGCTGAGTAGTGTGCGATGATGTCAGAGGCCCACTCTTCGTCTCAGCTACAGACCGCAACCCAGCTGTCCGGTTAGCAAGAGCAAAAGCCCGAGGCATCCCACATGAAAAACAGGAAAGAGAGGCAACATATCGGGCGTTCCGGCCTTGCACCTAGTTTGAGATGATCCGGCTACTAAGCCCCAGTACCGTGCGCAACGTATTGTCAGCTCCCTTTGATTCCGGCTGCAAACCGTAACCCGGCTGCTCGGCCAGGACGCAGCATAAACAGCAGAGCGAACGGGAAAGTGACTAGGTGTCTAGAGAAGCACAAGCTAGTTTTCGAAAACTAGAGTAGTCCTCCGGTTAATAAGCATTACCTTAACCGACTAACCTATTAACAAATGGGCCTATATGTGTCTTTATTTTGTACTACTACACCGAGTCAAATTTCAAAAAGAAGGAAGATTCGAAGTCCTTGCCTTCATCAAGCGCTCCGAATCTCGGGGGCTACAACCACTTTGTGTGCTCGCGTGCCCCAGTGGAATCATGTAGTTCCAACCGGCTAAAGGCGTTTAGCCGGATATTTGGAGCCTAGGTGAGGGCAAGGATGGGAAAAGGAAGAAGATTCGAAGCACCTGGCTTCGCCAGCTTCTCCGAAACTCGGGGGCTACGCCTGGGTGCGCTAGCGCGCCCTAATACGTTGCTAACGTATCTATAATTTTTGATGTTCCATGCTTGTTTTATATTTACTTTCTTATGTTTTGTCCACACTTTGGAGTATTTTTATACACTTTCTTGGACTAACCTATTAACAAAATGCCACAATGTCAGTTGCCTATTTTTTGCTGTTTTTGGTTCTAGGAAAGTCAGAAAATGAATATTCTCGCAATTGGGCGAGACAAAAGCCAAAGTCAATATTTCACTGGGGGGACACGGAGCCAAAAGACAAGACGGAGAGGGGCCAGAAGTCGGCCACACCACCTGGCCGTGCAGCCAGGCCTGGCCCGTGCCAGGGGACGGTGTGGCCGCCTAGGGCATCCCCTCGGCCTCCCCTTTCGCCTCTATATTGCCTCCGATATAGAAACCCTAAGTACCCGATCAAAATTCCACAAAAGAGTCTGTAGTAGCTGTCATCTCCATCCCTAGATCAGGAGGGATCTGAAGCTCTTCTCGGCACCCTATCGGAGGGGAGAATTCACCCTGGAGGCCTTCTTCATACCATGCAAGCCTCCGGTGTGATGCGTGTGTAGTTCATCCTTCGACTACGGGTCCATGTAGTAGCTAGATGGTTGGTTCTTCTCCTTTGTGCTACCATGTTTAGATCTTGTGAGCTCCATTCATGATCAAGATCATCTATTTGTAATCCTACATGTTGTGTTTGAAGGGATCCGATGGATATTGAGATGATATTTGAGATTGATTATTGATTCTATCATGTTGTGATCTTGCATGCTTTCCGTTGTTAGTAGCTATCTTGGCCGAGTAGATGCTAGCAACTCCAAGAGGGAGTGTTTATGCTCGATAGTGGGTTCATGCCTGTAGTAAGCTTGGGAAGTGATAGAAATCTCTAAGGTACTAGATATGTTGTTGCTACTAGGGAGAAAATAGCAATCCTTTGTTCATAGAACAATCGTATTGCTTACTTTACACGCAATGCTTAATGCAATTATCTGTTGCTTGCAACTTAATAGTGGAGGGGGTTCGGATGATAACCTGAAGGTGGATTATTAGTCATAGATGTAGTTGGATTATGGTCTATGTATAATGTTGTAATACCTAATCAAATCTCATAGGAGTCAAGATGATTAGTATATGCATGTATGCTTTCTCGATGTTTGTCAATTGCCCCGCTGTAATTTGTTCACCCAACATGTCATCTATTTTAAGGAGAATCACCACTAGTGAACTATGGACCCCGGTCCTTTCTTTTACCATCAATATACAACTATTTACTGTTTTCTTTTTACTTTCTGCAAGTTATTACTATCTTCCACGCAATACGTTTAATCCTTTGTTTTCAGCAAAACCGGTGAGATTGACAACCTCACTGTAAGTTGGGGGCAAAGTTCTGTGGTTGTGTTGTGCAGGATTCCAAGTTGGAAACAACACCTTGGAGGTGTTTCCTTGATCCTACTGGTTCGATAACCATGGTTTCATAACTGAGGGAAAACTTGCTACTGTGCTCATCATACCTTCCTCTTGGTGTTCCCCAACGAGCTCGATATATTTTGGGCCATCAAGCTATTTTTTGGCACCGTTGCCAGGAGTCAAGGACATCTTCACAAGGGGAGTCCCTCATAACCAATCTCTTTACCTTGTTCTTTTTGTTTTGGTTAGTTTATTTCTGCTTTATTTGCTTGTTTCTTTATCAAAAACACAAAAAAAATAGTTGTACTAGTTTGATTTCTTTATTAAAAACACAAAAAAATTATTATTAGTTCCTATCTTAAGTTGCCATTATGTCTAGCATTGCTCCAATCACTATGTCACCTGAGGAAATGATTTTCACTTTCAAACAAGGAATTGAAGAGAGTTTCAAAGAAGCTTGGTCTAGAATCTCAGATTTACATGAAAAAACTAAACCTAAAATGACTCAAAGCTTGTTTCTTAGCAGTTTTTACCTTGAAACTGCTCTTTGGTATAGATATGCTTTGGATGCTGTAGTCGGAGGAGATTTCCTCCAATGCAATGAGGATGATGCTTTTAATGCCACAAAGAAGTTGGTCTTAACTTACAACCTGCCTAGCAAATCAGATTCTTCCTTTATAAACATATTTGCTAGATTGAACACTCTTGAGACCCACACTGCTAGTTTAAAAGATTGCTATAATACACTTAGAGAGCATCATGATTATCTTCCAATAAATTCTGAACCCTCAAAATGGCTCCCCACAGTAAAGATTGTTATAAATAATGAAACTTTTCATGCTCGCTATGATATCATGTCTGAATTCTGTCTTATGCCTGAAGATATCTATGAATCTTTGAATCTTTAGGAACTTTCTGAAGGAGGAGAAGAAATATTTCTTGCTAATAATGCCACAATATTACCCATTGGAATAGCTGAAGGAGCGTTTACAAAGATACTGGGAAATGGTTTCTACTGATTATCTTGTTATTGAATGTGTAGGAAAAGGACAAATTACACTTGGAAGATCCCTATTCAAACTCCTTGGAGCAATAATAGATGTGGAGAAGGGAACCATGCACTTTTCTTCTCCACCAAACAATCATATGTTCCCCAAGGTTAACAATAAAAGTAAGAGAGGTAAGGGAAAGAAATTTGGGTTTAATGCTTCTTCATTTGAGAACACTTCATTCTTTTCTTGCTTCTTATGCCTAACTTAAAGGTGTTGAAGAAAAGTACTTATTGGGAGATAACCCAAAAGTTTTAGATGAGTCTTGGAAGTTACCTCTGTAATAACCGCTCCTTATCCTTTTTATTTGCTTTTTGTGCCAAGAGTAACCTCTAATGAGAGAGAGGTAATGCTTGGAAAAGTTATTGTCCCGAAACAGATTTTTGTGCTTCCCTGTAAAAATTCGTGTAAAATCTCTGTACATCGATTTAACCAGTAATTTTTTGTGCTTCTACCCAGGTTGTTATCCAACTTTCGTTAGTTCAACACTTTTATATTTGAGAAACAGAAGGTCTTCGAAAAAATTGGTTTTTACCTGCTGGTCTATTTTGACTGATTTATGCCATTATTTGCATTTGCTTCTTGTTGATTCCTTTTTGAGTTCTTTTTGGGGAACTGAGCTTTTTGAGGGAAGTGCTATAGTAGCTTGTGTTTTAATGGAAGTTTTATTGGTGTTGAAACTGAACCCAAAGACTTATTATCTTGAGTGCAGTAATGTTGCTAATAAAGATTGTGTGAAGTTTTGTATGAAGAAAAAATTTCAAGTGTATGGAAAGAGTGATGTAATGAGATGGAGAATGGACTAAAGCTCAAGCTTGGGGATGCCACCCGTGTCACCCCAAGAAATATCTAAGAAGTACAAGCGTCAAAGCTTGGGGATGCCCAAAGTCATCCCCTTCTTCATCAATAAAAATCTCAGGTTTCTCCCAAACACTTCATTTTTATTGTCTCATGCACACTTATGTTGTTCTTCGAGCGTCTTTGTTTTTGTTTTGGTTTTTGTTTGCTTGGTTTGCTTAGTTTGTTTGAATAAATTGGTTGGACCCCCTCTTTCATATATTAGTTTTCAAATATGTTTGGTTTGATTTGGAAAAGAGTAGGAAAAGTTCATGCTTAAGTGGTAAAAGGAGCTTGTTTTTGACTGTAGCCTATGCTTTGTCATGTCATGCTTCATATTGTTTTGGCTTTATGCTTAGTGATTTTTGTTGTAGCATGACATGTTATAAACAATTGAGATTGCTTAATGTGCCTTGAAAGAATCATGCGTTGTTTTAGCATATTAAAGCATAAGTATTCTGGTATTCTCCTTTTATGCTTTATTTGGGTAGACTTGGCGATGCTCATACCATGTTATGACTATCCCAAGTCACCATAGCCTCGATGATCATTTAGTTTTTGACTTGTAATATCACTTTAGGCTTTAATTAATGATGTTTTGTCGCTTTGCATGATTATGGCCATTATTGCTCTCTTAGTTGGTCGCTCCTAGTCTTTTGCTAGCCTCCATAACCAAGTATGAGTTCCACTCATGCATTCAACTCCAAATAAAACCAAGTTATTCCAAAGAGTCCACCATACCTACCTATTAGCATTTGCTATTCCAAGTATATTCATGTTTTTATCTACCTTCCGAATTAAACTTGTTATGAGAAAACTAGTGATTAAAGCTCTCACGAACTTGATGGCACACTTTAATTTTCTTGCCGCTAATAAACTTGAACCATTGTGTCATCTATGTTGTATATGCTTGCACTTATATGTTGGGGATTAGCAGAACCATGCTGTCATGGGGAACGCTTTTAACATTGCACTTGTACATTGTACCTAGTTGATAACATGCTCTTTTGTCTATGGATGTCGTCGGTGTGAAATGAAAGGGGATCTTGTAAGTCCATGGAGTTATGTATGTGTGTTAGAGAAACGCCTAGGCCGCTGGTCTAATCCAAGCCTAATCATGGTGGAAACCTGCAGCGTAACCATAATGAGCAATCTATGAAGCACTCTTCTTATAAAAAGGAGATAGAGATTGAGAAAAAAAGAGATGAGAAAAGAGGAAAGAGAGAGAAAAAAGCACCATTTTCCCATGGTAAATAAGAATATTACTGAGATGCTCGTTGTCTGCTTGTCTGTCATTTTGATATGGGGATTCTTCCATATCATCGGGCAAGGGGTACCCTATTGGCGGTTCTCTATGATACACATGTACTTACTATGACAAGAACTTACTGGTAACTAATCTTGAGTATCATGATGAGCAGCCCTCGTATTCAAGGGACATCAGATTTCAAACTTTTACTTTATCAAGCATATACTCCATGGTTTGTTCACTTTAACCTTAATCACTTCAAGATGCTTATGATAGGGGCAATGAGAGTTGAAAGCTAATAAGTACCATAATTTTTGGAAGCTCTTTATGAGACTTGAATCCCTTCTTCCTTCTATGAAGGCCTTTCTTTTACTTTTATGTTGAGTCTCCATCTTCTATCTTTATGCACCTATTGAGAGAGCGTAGTGGCCATTCTTAGTTTAATGTGCATTGTCCCAAGACTTGTTGATTGATGCATAACTTTGATATTGCTTGTTCTTAAACTATTTGTATCTAGTCACCCTTATGAACTTTGAAGGTGTCCTATGCAATTATGTTTTGCTACTCTATGAGGGATAAGCTGAATACCATTTTCATTATGCTTTCTTTATCTGAAACAAACAAACGTCTTGCAAAGCATTGTTATTCATGAATCTTTTGTTTGTGCCTTTTCATGTTACAACATAGTTGTTGCGTCTTATTGTTAGAACTATATCTTTCATTCTATGTTGAAGTACTATGATCCTAGCTATCAATGTTTTACAAATACTTTGATCAAGTTTATGATGGTGCATGTCACCTCAAAAAAATTTCTTTCTTTCTATCACTTACCTACTCGAGGACGAGCAGGAGTTAAGCTTGGGGATGTTGATACGTTGCTAACGTATCTATAATTTTTGATGTTCCATGCTTGTTTTATATTTACTTTCTTATGTTCTGTCCACACTTTGGAGTATTTTTATACACTTTCTTTGACTAACCTATTAACAAGATGCCATAGTGCCAGCTGCCTGTTTTCTACTGTTTTTGGTTCTAGGAAATTCAGAAAATGAATATTCTCGGAATTGGACGGGACAAAAGCCAAAGTCAATATTTCACCGAGGGGGACATGGAGCCAGAAGACGAGACGGAGAGGGGATCGAGGCCGTCCACACCACCTGGCCACGCGGCTAGGCCTGGCCCACGCCAGGGGGTGGTGTGGCCGCATAGGGCACCCCCTCGGCTTCCCCTTATGACTATATATTGCCTCCGATACAGAAACCCTAAGTACCCGGTCAAAATTCCATGAAAGAGTCTGTAGCCGCCGTCATCGCCAACCCTAGATCGGGAAGGATCAGAAGCTCTTCCCGGCACCCTATTGGAGGGGAGAATTCACCATGGAGGCATTCTTCATCACCATGCAATCCTCTGGTGTGATGCGTGAGTAGTTCATCCTTCGAATACGGGTCCATGTAGTAGCTAGATGGTTGGTTCTTCTCCTTTGTGCTACCATGTTTAGATCTTGTGAGCTCCATTCATGATCAAGATCATCTATTTGTAATCCTGCATGTTGTGTTTGCGGGGATCCGATGGATATTGAGATGCTATTTGAGATTGATTATTGATTCTATCATGTCTTTGTTATTTGTGATCTTGCATGCTTTCCATTGTTAGTAGCTATCTTGGCCGAGTAGATGCTAGCAACTCCAAGAGGGAGTGTTTATGATCGATAGTGGGTTCATGCATGTAGTAATCTGGGGAAGTGACAGAAATCTCTAAGGTACTAGATGTGCTATTGCTACTAGGGACAAAATAGCAATCCTTTGTTCATAGAACAATCATATTGTTTACTTTACACGCAATGCTTAATGCAATTATCTGTTGCTTGCAACTTAATACTAGAGGGGGTTCGGATGATAACCTGAAGGTGGATTATTAGTCATAGATGTAGTTGGATTATGGTTTATGTATAATGTTGTAATGCCCAATCAAATCTCTTAGGAGTCAAGATGATTAGTATATGCATGTATGCTTTCTCGATGTTTATCAATTGCCCCGCTGTAATTTGTTCACCCAATATGTCATCTATTTTAAGGACAATCACCACTAGTGAACTATGGACCCCGGTCCATTATTTTACCATCAATCTACAACTATTTATTGTTTCCTTTTTACTTTCTGCAAGTTATTACTATCTTCCATGCAATACGTTTAATCCTTTGTTTTCAGCAAAACCGGTGAGATTGACAACCTCACTGTAAGTTGGGGGCAAAGTTCTGTGGTTGTGTTGTGCAGGATTCCAAGTTGGAAACAACACCTTGGAGGTGTTTCCTTGATCCTACTGGTTCCATAACCTTGGTTTCATAACTGAGGGAAAACTTGTTGCTGTGCTCATCATACCTTCCTCTTGGTGTTCCCCAACGAGCTCGATATATTTTGGGCCATGAAGCTATTTTTTTGGCGCCGTTGCCGGGAGTCAAGGACATCTTCACAAGGGGAGTCCCTCATAACCAATATCTTTACCTTGTTATTTTTGTTTTTCTTAGTTTATTTCTGCTTTGTTTGCTTGTTTCTTTATCAAAAACACAAAAAATTAGTTGTACTAGTTTTATTTGTTTATTAAAAACACAAAAAAAATATTATTAGTTCCTATCTTAAGTTGCCATTATGTCTAGCATTGCTCCAATCACTATGTCACCTGAGGAAATGATTTTCACTTTCAAACAAGGAATTGAAGAGAGTTTCGAAGAAGCTTGGTCTAGAATCTCTGATTTACATGAAAAAACTAAACCTAAAATGACTCAAAGCTTGTTTCTTAGCAGTTTTTACCTTGAAACTGCTCTTTGGTATAGATATGCTTTGGATGCTGTAGTCGGAGGAGATTTCTTCCAATGCAATGAGGATGATGCTTTTAATGCCATAAAGAAGTTGGTCTTAACTTACAACCTGCCTAGCAAATCAGATTCTTCCTTTATAAACATATTTGCTAGATTGAACTCTCTTGAGACCCACACTCCTAGTTTAAAAGATTGCTATAATACGCTTATAGAGCATCATGATTATCTTCCAATAAATTCTGAACCCTCAAAATGGCTCCCCACAGTAAAGATTGTTATAAATAATGAAAATTTTCATGCTCGCTATGATATCATGTCTGAATTCTGTCTTATGCCTGAAGATATCTATGAATCTTTGAATCTTTGGGGACTTTCTGAAGGAGGAGAAGAAATATTTCTTGCTAATAATGCCACAATATTACCCATTAGAATAGCTGAAGGTGCATTTACAAAGATACTGGGGAAAATGGTTTCTACTAATTATCTTATTATTGAATGTATAGGAAACGGACAAATTACACTTGGAAGATCCCTATTCAAACTACTTGGACAAATAATAGATGTGGAGAAGGGCACCATGCACTTTGCTTCTCCACCAAACAATCATATGTTCCCCAAGGTTAAGCATAAAAGTAAGAGAGGTAAGGGCAAGAAATTTGGTTTTAATACTTCTTCATTTGAGAACACTTCATTCTTTTCTTGCTTCTTATGCCTAACTTAAAGGTGTTAAAGAAAAGTACTTATTGGGAGATAACCCAAAAGTTTTAGATGAGTCTTGGAAGTTACCTCTGTAATAACCGCTCCTTATCCTTTTTATTTGCTATTTGTGGCAATAGTAACCTCTAATGAGAGAGAAGTAATGCTTGGGAAAGTTGTTGTCCCGAAACAGATTTTTGTGCTTCCCTGTAAAATTCGTGTAAAATCTCTGTACATCGATTTAACCAGTGATTTTTTGTTCTTATGCCCAGGTTGTTATCCAACTTTCGTTAGTTCAACACTTTTATATTTGAGAAACAGAAGGTCTTCGAAAAAATTGGTTTTTACCTGCTGGTCTGTTTTGACTTATTTATGCCATTATTTGCATTTGCTTCTTGTTGATTCCTTTTTGAGTTCTTTTTGGGGAACTAAGATTTTTTAGGGAAGTCCTACAGTAGCATGTGTTTTAATGGAAGTTTTATTGGTCTTGAAACTAAACCCAAATACTTATTATCTTGAGTGCACTAATGTTGCTAATAAAGATTGTGTGAAGTTTTGTATGAAGAAAAAATTTCAAGTGTATGGAAAGAGTGATGTAATGAGATGGAGAATGGACTAAAGCTCAAGCTTGGGGATTCCACCCATGTCACCCCAAGAAATATCTAAGAAGTACAAGCGTCAAAGCTTGGGCTTGCCCAAGGCATCCCCTTCTTCATCAATAAACATCTCATGTTTCTTCCAAACACTTCATTTTTATCATCTCATGCACAGTTGTGTTGTTCTTGGAGCGTCTTTGTTTTCATTTTGGTTTTCGTTTGCTTGGTTTGAGTTTGTTTGAATAAATTGGTTGGACCCCCTCTTTCATACATTAGTTTTCAAATAAGTTTGTTTGATTTGGAAAAGAGCAGGAAAAGTTAATGCTTAAGTGGTAAAAGGAGCTTGTTTTTTACTATGGCCTATGCTTTGTCATGTCATGCTTGATATTGTTTTTGATTTATGCTTAGTGATTTTTGTTGTAGCATGACATGTTATAAACAATTGATATTGCTTAATGTGCCTTGAAAGAATCATGCATTGTTTAGCATATTAAAGCATAAGTATTCTTGTATACTCCTTTGATGCTTTATTTGGGTAGACTTGGCGCATGCTCATACAATGTTATGACTATACCAAGTCACCATAGCCTCGATGATCATTTAGTTTTCGACTTGTAATACAACTTTATGCTTTAATCAATGATGTTTTGTCGCTTTGCATGATTATGGCCATTATTGCTCTCTTAGTTGGTCGCTCCCAGTCTTTTGCTAGCCTCCATAACCAAGTATGAGTTCCATGCATGCATCCAACTCCAAATAAAACCAAGTTATTCCAAAGAGTCCACCATACCTATCTATTAGCATTTGTTATTCCAAGTATATTCATGTTTTTATCTACCTTCCGAATTAAACTTGTTATGAGAAAACTAGTGATTAAAGCTCTCATGAACTTGATGGCACACTTTACTTTTCTTGCCCCTAATAAACTTGAACCATTGTGTCATCTATGTTGTATATGCTAGCACTTATATGTTGGGGATTAGCAGAACCATGCTGTCATGGGGAACGCTTTCAACATTGCACTTGTGCATTGTACCTAGTTGATATCATGCTCTTTTGTCTATGGATGTCGTTGGTGTGAAATGAAAGGGGATCTTGTAAGTCCACGGAATTATGTATGTGTGTTAGAGAAATGCCTGGGCCGCTGGTCTAATCCATGCCTAATCATGGTGGAAACCTGCAGCATAACCATAATGAGTAATCTATAAAGCACTCTTCTTATAAAAAAGAGATAGAGATTGAGAAAAAAAGAGATGACAAAAGAGGAAAGAGAGAGAAAAAAGCACCATTTTCCCATGGTAAAAAAGAATATTACTGAGATGCGCGTTGTCTGCTTGCCTTGTCATTTTCATATGGGGATTCTTCTGTATCATCGGGCAAGGGGTACCCGTTGGTGGTTCTCTATGATACACATGTACTTACTATGACAAGAACTTACTGGTAACTAATCTTGAGTAGCATGAGAAGCTTCCCTCGTATTCAAGGGACATAGATTTCCAACTTATACTTTATCAAGCATATACTCCCTGGTTTGTTCACTTTAAACTTAATCACTTCAAGATGCTTGTGATAGGGGCAATGAGAGCTGATAGCTAATAAGTACCATATTTTTTGGAAGCTCTTTATGAGACTTGAATCCCTGCTTCCTTCTATGAAGGCCTTTCTTTTACTTTTATGTTGAGTCTCCATCTTCTATCTTTATGCACCTATTGAGAGAGCATAGTGGCCATTCTTAGTTTAATGTGCATTGTCCCAAGACTTGTTGATTGATGCATAACATTGATATTGCTTGTTCTTAAACCATTTGTATATAGTCACCCTTATGAACTTTGAAGGTGTCCTATGCAATTATGTTTTGCTACTCCATGAGGGACAAGCTGAATACCATTTTCATTATGTTTTCTTTATGTGAAACAAACAAACGTCTTGCAAAGCATTGTTGTTCATGAATCTTTTGTTTGTGCCTTTTCATGTTACAACATAGTTGCTATGTCTTATTGTTATAACTATATCTTTCATGCTATGTTGAAGTACTATGATCCCACTATCAATGTTTTACAAATACTTTGATCAAGTTTATGATGGTGCATGTCACCTCAAAATTTATTCTTTCTTTCTATCAATTACCTACTCGAGGACGAGCAGGAGTTAAGCTTGGGGATGTTGATACGTTGCTAACGTATCTATAATTTTTGATGTTCCATGCTTGTTTTATATTTACTTTCTTATGTTGTGTCCACACTTTGGAGTATTTTTATACACTTTCTTTGACTAACCTATTAACAAGATGCCACAGTGCCAGCTGCCTATTTTCTGCTGTTTTTGGTTCCAGCAAATTCAGAAAATGAATATTCTCGGAATTGGACAGGACAAAAGCCAAAGTCAATATTTCACCGAGGGTTACACGGAGCCAGAAGACGAGACGGATAGGGGCCCGAGGCCGGTCACACCACCTGGCCGTGCGGCCAGGCCTGGACGACGCCAGGGGTTGGTGTGGCTGCCTAGGGCACCCCCTCGGCCTCCCCTTTCGCCTATATATTACCTCCGATACAGAAACCCTAAGTACCCGATCAAAATTCCACGAAAGAGTCTGTAGCCACCGTCATCTCCAACCCTAGATCAGGAGGGATCTGAAGCTCTTCCCGGCACCTTATCAGAGGGGAGAATTCACCCTGGAGGCATTCTTTATCACCATGCAATCCTCTGGTGTGATGCGTGAGTAGTTCATCCTTGGACTACGGGTCCGTGTAGTAGCTAGATGGTTGGTTCTTCTCCTTTGTGCTACCATGTTTAGATCTTGTGAGCTCTGTTCATGATCAAGATCATCTATTTGTAATCCTACATGTTGTGTTTGTGAGGATTCGATGGATATTAAGATGCTATTTCAGATTTATTATTGATTCTATCATGTCTTTGTTATTTGTGATCTTGCATGTTTTCCGTTGTTAATAGCTATCTTGGTCGAGTAGATGCTAGCAACTCCAAGAGGGAGTATTTATGCTCGATAGTGGGTTCATGCCTCCAGTAATCTGGGGAAGTGACAGAAATCTCTAAGGTACTAGATGTGATGTTGCTACTAGGGATAAAACAGCAATCCTTTGTTCATAGAACAATCGTATTGTTTACTTTACACGCAATGCTTAATGCAATTATCTGTTGCTTGCAACTTAATACTGGAGGGGGTTCGGATGATAACCTGAAGGTGGATTATTAGGCATAGATGCAGTTGGATTACATTCTATGTATAATGTTGTAATGCCTAATCAAATCTCATAGGAGTCAAGATGATTAGTATATGCATGTATGCTTTCTCGATATTTGTCAATTGCCCCGCTGTAATTTGTTCACCCAACATGTCATCTATCTTAAGGAGAATCACCACTAGTGAATTATGGACCCCCGGTCCTTTCTTTTACCATCAATCTACCACTATTTACTATTTTCTGTTTACTTTCTGCAAGTTACTACTATCTTCCACATAATACGTTTAATCCTTTGTTTTCAGTAAAACCGGTGAGATTGACAACCTCACTGTAAGATGGGGGCAAAGTTCTGTGGTTGTGTTGTAAAGGGTTCCAAGTTAGAAACAACACCTTGGAGGTGTTTCCTTGCTCCTACTGGTTCGATAACCTTGGTTTCATAACTGAGGGAAAACTTGCTGTTGTGCTCATCATACTTTCCTCTTGGGGTTCCCCAATGAGCTCGATATATTTTGGGCCATCACGCCCCACTAGAGTTGAAGTTCCCCCGACTAAAGGCGTTCAGCCGGGCGAAGGTAGCCGGATAAGCGTAATTGGCAAAAGATAAAAACTTCGAAGCCTGCAAAAATCACAAAGGAAAGTAGAAGCAAGCAAACAGTCTGATCGGATAAAAAGGGAGTCGAAGCTCCCATAGGTTCACCCGGCGTCAGAGACAGCCGGCACGGGCAACAGAGTTCAACAAGACAAAATGATTACAAATTCACCCAGCATCCCGGGGATCATGTCTAAGCGGCAGGGCCCTAGCCGTGAGGTGGGTCCTGGCCAGAGGCGGTTTTGGGAGGCGGAGGAGGCGCGCTGGTGGTTCCGGCTCCGGCGTCTCCGCAGTCGGCTGTGACGAGGCTTCGGCTCCCGCATCTGGTGTCCCGGTGGACTCCGAGCCGATGATAACCTCGTCGATGTCGGCGTAGTCGGCAATCTTGATGGCGGAGGCGTGGAGCTTCGGATGGGCTCGGCGGATGGCGGCGAGGTCGGCGCCAGCACAAAAGCCTCCGTCGATCTTCTCGACGCGGGCGTCATTGTACTAGGAGAGCATCAAGGCCAAGGCCATCTCCGCTCTGGATCATGCCGCCAAGTCCCGTAGCCACTCGATGGCAGCCGGCACCTCCGTCTGGCTGCCAGCTGGGCGATTGTCTCCGGAGCCATTGTGTCCGACAACAGGAACTCGAAGACCACGTGAGCCGCCTTGCGCAGTGCAGCGGCCTCCTCACCGAGCAGAGCGTCCAGGTCCTGGGAAGTGGGCTGTTCCCCCGGCCAGTTCTCCTACAGCCGGTTGTACGCAAGCAGGTCTACGTTAGGATAAAAGGCTGTCAGAAAAGCGAAGGTCAGGTCCGGCTAACGGATCCGGACAAGAAAAGCTAGTCGGAAAGTACTTACCCTTGGCAGTGCGCCCGACTTGCATCAGCTCCTCGAGCAGGGCCTTCTCCCGGTCCGCCAGCCGTTTGATCTCCTTCTCTTGGTCCTTGTTCAGGGCATCGAGGAGATCGAAGGCCTGGGCCGGCTAGCGAGGGCGGAGTCGTGCTCCTTGAGGGTGGCCTCCAGCGCAGCCGCCTTGGAGTGGCAGTCCTTGTTTTGCAGCCAAAGGGTGGAGTTGGACTTGGATAGCCGATCGTTCACCTTCTTCAGGCGATCGATCTCCCACTGGGCACACACCAGGATGGCTACAGGAAACCGGCTATCAGCAAAAAAAGGAAGAGGAAGAAAAAGAAGAAGAAAGTAACCGGTCACAGAACTCGGGTAAAAAGACTTACAATGGGAGGTACCGTTGGCAGCGGCCAGCTTCTGCTCCAAGGTCCGGTTGCCACCAGCCGTGGCTTCTAGCAGCCGGATCTCAAGGGTGGTAGTCAGATCCACCAGCAAGGCAGCAGAAGAAGCGTCCTCATCAACAGCGTTAACGGTCAGTGACTCCTTCGCCTCCAAGAACGACATCCACCACTCCTCCCCCGACTCATCGTCGGAATTATTATCAGTGACAACCACGAGCTCCTTGCCGGCTGCGGCCCTCCTCGCCCCCACGGGAGAACTACCTCCACTTTGTGTGGTGGCCGCAGCCATCACTGGCTGCACCACTATAGTCGGTGGAGTTCCCCCGGCACCGGTTACAGTAGCTGAATCATCCCGAGGCGGAGGCATTGGGGCCATGGGCGAAGGAGTAGGGGCAGCAGCAGCGGCAGAAGGGGTGCGGTGTCCGGCGCAGGGGCAGCGAGCTAGTCGACGCCCGTGCCGGGATGGCAGCACCGAAGGAAACGAGCGAACTGCAATGCAGAAAATAAGAGAAGAAGAAAGCAAGTAAGGCAAAAGACAGAAAAAATCGCGCAAAAGAAAGAAAGAAGGGAGAAACGCCAAGTGAGAACGGATAAGTACTCACCCCTGCACCACCAGAGGCGACGCCTTCTTGCATCCAAGCCGGCTAAGGGGGAGGGCGTTGGTCCGGCTCCTCTTAGGGGCTGGCTCCTCCACGGCGGGCTGACTGGCACCGCTCCCTCTGGCACCGGATCTACTGGAGCGGCTTTCCCCGGTGCCAGACCGGCTGGCGTCGTCGTCCGCCGCACGGCGCCTAGCCGGTTTGGGGGCTGGCACGGCCTCCTCCTCCTTGTCAACCTGCGCATGGGGGTCATGCGCCGGCTCGTCGTTCTGGCTAGGAAGACGTCGCCATCCCCGTCCGACTCCTCGCCGGACCAGCGCGCACGCGGCTCGGGAAGGTTAGGCGCGAAGTTCTAGAGGGGGGCCTCGCCCTCCTCCCGGATGATACAGGGGAAGTGTAGTCAGAAGAAAGGAAGGCAAGAGGTTAGCTGGACGGCAAAGAAAGACACAGGCAGAAAGAACTGGCTGACAAGAAACCTACCTAGGTCGTGCGGTTGTCGCAGCTGTAGGGGACCAGTCCGAACTTCCAGGTCTCTGGCAGCCACTCATTGGTGATCGTCCACGCCCACTCCTTAAGGTTGTGGTAGCGGGCATCACGACGCGACAGCCAGGTGGGGTCCAGCCGGCCGGAGTAATAGCACATCTTGTGCGCACGTTGTTGCGGCGGCATCATCAGCCGGGACATCCAACTAAGGGTGGTGTCCAGGCCGGTCAAGCCGGCGGTGACGAGGGAGCGCATCCGCTACAGCATCGCGTCTGACTCCGCCTTGTCCCCATGAATCTTCAGGTCCCAGTTCTGCCGGCTAGATTCCACGTCCTGGAATGCCGGCAGATTGATCCGGTCAACGGAAGTAACGTTGCTGACGTAGAAGTACGACTATTGCCACAGTCGCACCGTGTCCTGCAGCCGGAACTTCGGGTAGCTGGTCTAGGTGCACGAGTAGATGGAGGCGCCGCCGCATGTCACCAGCGGTCCCTGCATGAACTACACCGGCGGTTGCATGTGGAATAGCCGGCAGAATAACCTGAGATCTGGTTGGATCCCGAGGTAACTCTCGCAAAACGCAGTGAAGTGTGCCAGTGTGTCTATTGCGTTGGCGCCGAGGTGGTGGCGGCGCAAGTCTAAGAAAGCAAGGAAGGTGAGAAAGAACGGGTGCACCGGCAGTGTGAAGCCGCGGGCGAGGTGGGAGAGGAAGATGACCCGCTCCCCCTCTACTGGGTATGGCGATTCCTCCCCCGGCGGCGCCAATCGCACCTTCACCTCCGTTTCCGGCGGCAAGACGCGGGTGGTGTGGTACTTCTTCATATGCTCCTCCATTATGGAGGATCCGCACCAGGCACCACGCTCTGAAGCCATCGCGGGCTCGCTAGCCGTCGTGCTGGCAGCAGAGTGGCGGTGGCCCGTGTCTCTGGCGGCGCTGAAGGAGCGGCACGGCAAAGTCCGGCGGTGAGGGCTCTCAGAGCGGAGGCGGGAAGGCAAGGGCGTAGGGCGGAGAATGAGGAAGCAGTGAGTGAAGGGGAGAACTGCCTTCTCGGGTGACCTTTTAAGGTCCAGGGAGGGCAACCGTCCGGGGCGCCACGCGGCACCCATCGGGTCGGGCCCCACCCCTACTACCGCCTCAGATCTTGTGTGTAGGCGCCGAGTGCAAAGAAGATCCAGGAGCAGGAACCGAAGCGCCAAATGGCAATTGCCGAGGCGACGCGCGATGGGACATTACGCTACATGCCGCAGTGCAATAATGGCGCGTGCGCGCGTGGCCGGCATCAGCGCCGACGTCATGGGTAGCGCAACCGCCAGGTGTAGCTCGTCACAAATTTCAAATTCAGGAGGGAGCGCACGCACATTTCACCTAAGGGCGAAATCTACACACGCTCGGGGGCTAGTGTCGGGGGGATGACTCCCGGATACCCCAACCAGACAAGATCTACGGCAGGCGGTTCGCGTCCGGCTACCTTCCAGTAGTCGGACCCGGACACTTCGTGCCGGCTACCATCCAGTAGCTAGAACCAGGAGGAGCGGCAAGACTCAAGACCGGCTACATCAGCGTAGCCGGACACAATCAAGAGGACACAGCGACGTGCTGCACAGTGCGCAGTACTCCTTGGTACAACAACAAGACCCGCAACCACATGTCCATACCGAAGATTTTGCTGGGTGACGTGGGCACAGTGGCCAGACACTGATGACAGGCTCGCACGGCGTTCACTGTACCCACGACGACCCCTACCACATGTACCTCGATGGGATGTAACCGTACCGGATACTATAGATGACCAGCCGGTTGGGACCCACTTGTGGGGCCCGCCAGCCGGACTAGCCAGTAAGACCATTGCCCCTCTACCTATATAAGGAGGGGCAAGGCTCTCGTAGCAGGGGTTGGTCTCAGTGCATTTAATAAGGTAGCTAGGGGATACAACTCAAGGAGCGATTGTAGCCCATATACTACTCACAGTCAGATCGGCACGAGTAGGAGTTTTACCTCATCATGAGGGCTCCGAACCTAGGTAATTCTTGTGTCTCGCTACATTTGCTCGTATCCAATCCCGCTTGCGAATGCTGTCAAGAGCTTCCCTGCTAGTCCCCGCACCTCTATCTAACCTTTTTAGGTACTGCCATTCCCAATACAACAACAGCGACCATTGTGTGTTTGGCACGGAGCCCCGCGGACAGCCTAATCGTGTCTTGGGGAGAGGCCAAGTCCCACACGCCCTTGCAATGCTCCTAGAGGGGCGTGGTCTGTTGGCGGAGGAACTCCCGGACTACCATATCACACATCAGCCCTTGGCTCTTCAAGTCTGTCACACGCCTTGCGAGGGGTCTAGAGCTCATGTAGGAGGCGTCCGCCCGAGCCCATCCTGGATTCTCCATAGCTACCCCCATCAAAACATGGAGCTGGGGGAGAATCCGTGCGGCATCCACAAGGACCCACTCCTGGCGGACTCAGCCGCTACCCGCAAGATGGAGAGGGGCAGGAAGCCCTTGTCGTTGTCACCAAATAACCCGATGCCCCCAAGGCGGTCCTCCGAGGCGAGGACACAAATACTGTAGAAGTGTCAAAAGTGTCATGGAATTACCAACACGTTTATGGAGCATGTTTAGAGAGGCGGGGGAAGGCGGTGAGTTTACGGGTACGAGGTAACACGGCTTACCCAGGTTGAAGTCCCACAATAGTGGAGGAACTCTACTCCTTCTATAAATCACTATAATGGCAATACACTGAGTTACAGGGATCAGTTCGTTGTGCGAGGTGTTACGCTAAGCACTATGATTGTTGCCCTAAAGGCTCCCACAGGTATGACTTATAAAAGCGTCGGAACTAGGTTACAGAGAAATACCTTGTCAAAAAGGTTACAGAGTCCTACACTAATACTAACTGGTCTTTGTGTCCTGTACTCCAAGGCTCTGGGTTGGTAGGTAACTATAATGTAGCCTTCCTTCTTTTGACATGGGCCCCCCTTCAGCAGGACATGGGCCATGCAACTATGGGCCACTTGGGTTATCTGTATTAGAGACATGCAATGGTGATACCCATTTAGCATATCCCCAACAATAGCCCCTAGAGGACTCTGAGATCTTGCGCAGTGTCGCCCTTTAGTATTGAATGCTCCGTCTAGGTGATGTCGGAAATTCATCAAGCAATATCTCGAAGTTCTCCCAAAGAACCCTGCAATCTTCTCTCTCTTCAATATGTAAGCCGAAGATTCTCCAAGTCTTCTTTTCTAGAGTTGGAGACTGTCCGCCTTCAATGGAATCTTCAGACGTAACTACTCCACTACAATGTTCTGTAGGATGACATAGGTTGCCTACGTTTAATCAATAGCGATTTCCCTGCGCGTAAACTCTAAAACATTAAGCGGCAAACAGGGGGCATGGTGAAATTAGCATGCACATTCGCATACATGTTGTCGATGTTGCAACTGTTAGATCTTCAACGCACGGATCTTGATGCCAGGGGCTATAAATATTTACTACGGCCAGAGAAATCTCTTTTACCTGCATTCTCGCCACACGACCGTTCGAGCTCCCTGTGAGAAAACCCTAGCCAAGAAACCTCATTTCCTCTTCCTCCACCAATCCACCCAATGGCGAGCAGCAGCAGCACTCCGTCAATGGTGGCAACTCCCGAGGCATCAATAGAGCCATCCAAGTGTGTATCCATTCCACCGGAGGGAGTGGTGGTGCCTATCTCCGCCGTGGTGGAGACCACCGGCGACAACCAAACACGAGCGATGCTTGAAGCAGTGGAGGAGGAGGCTAATTCCCACAAGGGAGTCTGGAGGGGCTCTGAGCTTTCTATGGAACACCTGGAGGAACTCGTCACTGAAGGATACCTCCCTTCATCGGAGGACCTGGTCTGGCGTCCGGCACCGGCCAGCGAGGCGATCCCTTCTCCCCAATCCAGAGAAAAGGTATACCTCCAGCCTCAGCTGGTACGTGGCGTCTCCCTTCTAGTCTTTGACTTCTTCCTTGAAGTCCTAAAGCACTTCTGGGTTCTCCCCCATAACCTTTCTCCCAATAGCATCCTAGCACTTAGCAATTACATAGCCTTATGTGAAGGATACCTAGGGATCAAGCCTAGGTTAGATCTGTTTATTTTTTTATCGTCAAGAGAGTCAGGGGATTCCAAGGATGAACTGCGGAACTACGGAACCATTAGTTTCAAGATCCGTCCTAATCGGTGGTTCCCTGACATTGTTGGCCACAAGTCCTGTAAAACTAGCAAAGGACATACGTCTTTGGCCCAGATATACCTCTGGCTGGCCGTCAAGACTCGTACGCCAACTTTGTCAATGGAGGTGCCGCCAAGGCCCCCGCCTAGAGATCCCAAGGTCTCCTCCCATCCAACCATGAAGCCTCTCACACCGTAAGGAGGACAGAATGGATGGTAGATGGAGGGCTAACCGGCTTGGACCTTTCCATGTGCTAGTTCATATGGAGGATCCAACCTCTGCAGCACCACGCCTAGATGATGCATAAATATTCCAAGGAGAGGAAAGATCCTATGCAAATTTCCATGGATAACTTCTCCAAGGACTCCATCAAGCTATGGCTTAAGTACATCGTCAAGGTGAAGGACAAGAAGCATGGCTTCAAAATCACCTTCGACATGTTTGAATGTGGAAAATGCCCAGAGGTAACCATGTTTCCTTCATTGGATTTATATATACTCTAAGGTTTCCGACTTGGGTGTATCAGCCATCTGACATGCTATTGACACATCAGCTGGTGACTTTGGCGGAGGAAGAAATGGCCTCCCGGGTCTATGATCCAAAGGTAAAGGACGTGCAGGTCATATCCAATGATGATACCTCCAAGGATCGTCCAGCTCTGGCAATGTGGAAGCGGAAGAGCTCCATCTTTGACGTTGTTGCCGAGGGAAAGTAGTAGAAGAAATCGGAGAGTCAAGTCTCCAAGAAATCCACTACCGCCTCAAAGGCGGAGAAGAAGAAGTCCACTGGAACCCCATTGACCAAGGCACCTGCTATGGTGTGAGAAGAGGTCCACCGGCATCTCCGACTTTACTTTGCACTTGCTCATTCCTGTACTTATAATTCATACGTTTCAGAAATAGATCCGGTGTTAGTTTGAAATGTAACTCCAAAGATGTTGGAGGTTCTAAGAATATTCGCGAGACGCTGACCAAGTCCTCGCTTGCTGCTACTCCCTCGACACCTGCCATCAAGCCTACAATAGGCTCTACTGCAACTTCGTCCCCCATCACACTTGAGACCTCCACTGTGGAGATTGACATCGACCCAACACCAGATGTGTCAGGTTCTGCCGGTATGGACATTGCTCCTAGTGGCCAGGTGACCCAGGAAAGTACCTCTTCAAAACTGGCTAAAGCTCTAGCTAAGGATGCCACCAAAGAAGGGAAACAACTGGCGGAGAAAGCAAAAGCAGCAGCAACATCAGTGGCGATAACCAAGCCGAGAACCTCTATGCCATAAAGTGCCATGATAACACAGGAGACGGCTAGGACTTCATCCATGCCTCTGGCTACTTCATCTGTCATGCCTATAACTCCTCCGACGTTGAGCCTAGGTAATCTTATTCAGCAAGAAATGTGATTTATAACAAGGTCGGGACTTTCCACAATGCATATGCCAATTTGGCAAATAATCTCAAGATTATTGATATCATAAGTCTTTGATCTTTTTACATTTCACTTTGTAATATATTCCACTATAGCCCCCAATCTCGTAGGTAGAAAACCATTAGTTATTAACCTGAGTGCTCTAAAGGAGAACTAAGTGTAGAACTTGATAGTGTATCCCCCAAGTTTCTAGGTAGAATGAATAATTCTGGCTAGATACTCTAATAGAAAACACACAGGAATTAAAATCTGATGTTGTATCCCCCGAGCATCTAATTGAAACCGATAAGTTCCGACTAGACGCTTCTAGAGAAAGCTAAGCATAGGTCAAAACCTGGTACTTTAGCCCCTGAGCTTCTAATTGAAACTGAAAGGTTCCGACTAGATGCTCTAGAGAAACTAAGTATTCTTCTCTTGGCAGAATTAGAATACCCGGAGGAAGGTTGCCAATGAGAAGTATGCCATGCTGCAAAAAGTACTGGATCTTGAAAAGGGTAAAATAGCCTTTTTCAAGGAACATATCAAAAATAGCAAGCGTCGGTTTTCCTCAAACACTTCCCTAATCCTTCATTTATAGCCATTTCATCTAAATTCTCATATGTTGTACTTGTTCCAACTTGCAGATACCATTGCCAGGGCCAAAAGCATTGTTGAAGAATCCAAGCACATCGAAGAGCTGGACGATGAGAATAAGATCCTGAAGAAAGACCTAGATGCCGCTGTCAAGGGGCATGAAGAAGCAATGAAGTTTTTGCAACAATCTTCAGACGCCGAGATATAGCATCTGAAGAAGGAGATTGAACACCTCATGGAGCAAAACAAAGCAGCCACGGCGCAGATTTCTCAGTGTCTTGAGGCGTACAAGAAACTTCAGAAGGAGCATGACATCTTGGCGCGAACCTTCCATCAAGGTGAAACCAGCATCTTCAGTAACTTCCTGCCATCTTTCCCCATGTCGTAAGTCGAACAAATGTATTATTTCTATTGTACTCATGATCCTTGTCTCTTACGAAAAGTCAACTCCCATTGGTTTAACCAACATGGGCAAAGGTGCTTCGGATTCAAAGGAGTGCATGATTCTTGTCGACAACTTCATTAATATTGCCATCACTCAAGCCAAGGAGATATCACAGCCAATGGACACGACCATCAAAGCGGTAAATTCTGTCTCCAGGTACTTGAAGATCCTCCGTCGAGCCCTCAAGAAAATAAGGAGCTAGAAAGCATCCTTTATCAGATCCGGTGCAAGGATGGTCTTGTCTTCGGTGAAGGCTCAATATGACGACGTCGACATGGACCTGATATCCTCTAGTATGCCGAAGTTTGATGAGGAAGGGCATGAAATTGATAGCTCTACTATTTGGACTCCCTCGCCAGCTATAATGCCAAGATTTCCAAGCTCATCAAGGCGGAGGTCTTCGTGCCAGCCAAAGAGATGGATGATGAGCCAGCAGCTTCAAAGTCTTATCTCGGATCCTCCGAGTTTGACAATCTCTCCATGCCAGCCTCTCCTGTCGTTGATGATCCAACATCAAAGTCAGCTGTAGCAGAGCCATAAATACTTGTTGTATTAAATGTTTGTATATGAATTTTTGTATGTATGCGGAAAAACTTGTAGAAGTAAGGCGAAAAACTTGGTTGCAAGCCTCCTGCTACTTATCAATATCCAGCATGTATCTATTTTTTAAGAAAGTGCTAGCCTATCCATTATTCTATTTCATATGCTTGACCATTCATGAGACGGAAGACTAGCAGCACAGAACCATGGTCTTAGGTGATGATGCTTAATAGCACCGTCAAGAACCTAAGAAAAAAATCGCCGGCTTTGAGTGTTGAAAGGTCACTACTCTGAAATCCGCATAAAAATGACAGAAAACGTGAAGACCAGAAAACTTAAGCTAATAACCATAGGCGGAATTTTCACAAGTGCAAATGGAAACTTGCACATAAATGGTTTATATGATCCAAAAATGAACACTAAAGGAGGTAAAAGACTCAGCAAATATGAGTGAACGAAATGCTTTATTTCATTGATCACATAAGATACTTATTACATGATATAAAATATGCTAAGTGTAAGAATGACTAGTTGTGCTATGTTCCATGGTCGATCAGACACCGGATAAACATCATCGAGGTCAGGTCGCTTGCCCTTGCATTCTGTTGGCCTATATTTCAACTCTCGAATATCGACGAGGTAATAGGAACCATTGCGCAGCACTTCGCTTATGACGAACGGTCCTTCCCAAGGCAGGGATAGTTTGTGCAACTTTTTCTGCTTGAGGCGAAGCACCAGATCCCCCTCTTTAAACGAGCGATGCCTAACACGGTAATTATGGTAGCTGCATAGCTTCTGCTGGTAGATGGCGGATCTCTGGCATGCCAAGACATGTTGTTCCTTGAGCAGGTCCATGGATAGGCGTCTGGATTCTTCAGCGTCATCTTTTTTCATAGGTGGCAACTCTCGGTGCATCATAGAGGATGTCGGATGGTAGGACGGCTTCTGCTCCATAAACCATGAACAAGGGGTCAAGCTCGTAGATCTGTTGGGTGTTGTTCGTAAACTCCACAATACAAATGGTAATTCCTCCGCCCAGGCTCCGGACTGCTCTATGTAGCTTTGCCTCTAACTGTGGCTTGATTCCTTACAGAATTAGTCCATTGGCTTGCACCACTTGCCCATTTGACTGTGGATGTGCCACAGATTCTAGGTCAAGGCGAATGCATTTTTCACCACAATACTCCTAAACTTCTCCGAGTGACAAGTTGTTACCGCTATCGATGATGATGCTATGAGGGAGACCAAATCTCACCACTAGATCCCGGACAAATTTCAGGGTTGTTGCCCAATCGAGCTTTCTAATGGGTTTAGCTTCAATCCATTTAGTGAATTTGTCAATTACAACTAACAAATGCATAAATACACACGGTGTTGACTGCAAAGGACCAACCATGTTGTCGTGGAAATGGCCATGGCAGTCGCTGCCATAGGCGGCGATTGAGTGTTTCGTGAGGAAGAGTTGGCGGCCATCTGCGGTGCGAGATGGGGGCGGATGCACATGGGTTTACCTAGTTTCGGCCCCCGGATGGTAAAGACCTACTCCTGCTAGATTAGATTATGAGAGAGCGAGTTACAAGGGTGGCGAGCTCGGCGGCTATACAGCGAGTCGCTTGAGGGGGTGTATGATGGAACGTAAGTCTCTAAGATACCCTGGGGAGGTTTATATATGAAGCACCTCGCTAGGGTTTACAAGCTGCCTCCGAACAAGATAAGGATCCGGAGACCTTTAACCTAACTCGACTGGGCTTCTGCTGCGCTTCTGGGCTTCCAGTCGCCAGTCGCTGGGCCTTTCCTTTCTTCATGGTCCAGTCGCTGTCTTTTAGACGCACTCGCAGGCCCTTCGGCCCAATCGGAACGTTCTGCTGAGCATACCCCCTTTGGCATATCCCCATCAGTAGTCCCTGAGGCCATCGTTTACGTAGGCGTGGGCGTCCTTTTGGTGTTCGAAGTAGGCGAGCCCAATTTGGGCGTCCAGTCGGGTCGGCGATGGACTTTATTAAAACCGAGGAGAATTTCTCCATAGCCCCATCCGTCACTTCAACGAACATCATTGCTGCCCAGTCGTCATTTCAGCGAGAAGAGGGACTGGCAGGCGGCGAGTAGACCACAGGAGTTGGACCGTCAACTTTAGTCAAACTATCCGTTGGAATTTCCAATGGTAACTACGGCGCAATTGCCGTGGGTAACAGCTATCCCAATTTTGGCGGGTGACGTTTCCCATATAAGGGGAGTGATGGATCAGCTTCGTGATCCTGCTTCGCATTCTTCATCCTTCCTCATTTGCTCTTTCTTTCTGCTTCCTCCTGACTTACTCTCCCCGCGTCGCGCGATCCCACTTCTCACTCGATGGCGCCTCCCAAAGGCTCATGGGGGAAATCCAAGTGCACCATGGCCCAGCTGAGGTCCTTTGAGGACGCCGGGATGCTCCGCAAGGGGAATTGGCGGTTCCCCCCTCCTACGAGACCGAGCCGAAACCGTGACCCGACGAGTTCATCTGCTTCACCAGCCATCTCGAGAGGGGCTTAGGGTTCCCTACTTCGCTCTTCTTTTGCTGCTTCTGCGCGTACTACGCGATCAAGCCCTCAGATCTTGGTCCAGACAGCATCGAGCAGCTGGCGATCTTCGTCGCCTTCTGCGACTGCTACCTCGGCTGCAGGCCAATTTCCCGCTGTGGCTGGAGCTCTTCCACGGCCGCATCGGGCGCGAGGCGTCCAGCGGCTTGATGCTGGCCACAGGTGGGGTCACCTTCCAGTTGAAGCCAAATGCCAACTTCGTCAAGCTTCTCCTGTCGAAGAAGGCTGCCAGCGAGTGGAAGAAAAGCTGGTTCTACGTCAAGGAGGCTACTCCCTCAGGCGAGGTCTCCCTTCCTGAATTCGTCGCCGAGAGGAGCGAGCCCCGCTGACTGGCACCGAAGAAGCTCCCTGAAGATCAGCGGATGGCCGTCGCGGAAATGATGGATTAGATCCAGAAGCTGAAGGACCAGGGGTTGATTCCGATCAACCTCTACAATTGCTAGCTTGGGCGGCGCCTGGTTCCGCTGGCGGCTCGTCCACACTGGATGTACGAGTACAGCGGGAAGCATGATCCATCTCGAACCAGCAAGGAGTCGTGGGAGACTGAAGATTACAAGGCTGCCCTGAAGAAGATCACCGACGCGGAGTTCACGGGCGCGGCGGTCAGGGTCGCCCCGTATACTCCCGTGAAGAACGAAGCCCCCACAGTAAGTTTTCTTTCCAATCGCTGCGTCCGTATCTCAATTTCAGTCTTTTCGCTTGGCGTGTTTTGACTCGCAGTGGTTCTCAGCTTTTTCAGGTATTGGAGGGTTGGCTCCCTCTACTTGACGAAGAATTTCCCCAGGAACTGGAGGAAGATTCTGAGAGGGATCCTTCCGATAGCGACGGGGAAGAAGAAGAGGTCCCTCCCCCAGCGCCTGTGGCCCGCAAGACCCGAATGCAGAAACAGCGAGAGGTCAAAGCGAGCCGCAGCCTAGACGAGTTCGAAGAAGGCGACGAGGTCGCCTAGGAGCAGACGTCCCGGCGCACCGCTACGCCTTCGAAGCCCCCACGCCGGCCCAAGTAGCCGGCAAAAAGGCCTGCATCACCGGTCAGGTCGTCAGTGGTGTTCGAGTCGGACGACGACTCCGACAACGAAGGATCTCCCAAAGTCTCATACAAGGCCCCAAGGGCCGCAATCCCGACGAAGGGGTTGGAGGGCGAGGACTCGGAGGTGGTGGTAGAGGTGCCCCTAGTGACGATCGCGCCGTCAACCTCGGGAGTCCCAAGCCAAGAAGCGACTGAAGCGGTACCTCCCAAGTCGCCACAGCCGTCAAAGGTAGCGGCATCGGAGCCAGATATCCCGGCGACTGCGGCTTCGTCGTCAAGGAAGCCCTTGGTTTCATGGGCTTCGGATGTCTTCGAGCGGGGGCTCAGCCGCAAGCTGGGCCCTGAGTTGGACAAGCCTGCCCATATCAGTACCGGGCTTCGTGTTCTTCTAGTCGCCAAGTAAGTTGTGCTTCCTTGTCCCAATTTGCTTTGCTTCTTTCGTGTCATGGTTGTGCTGATTAGAAGGGCTCGTGCAGGTTGGGGGCTAAGAAGATTGGTCGCCCTTCGGTTGCCAAGATTCCACTACCCACTGGCGCGGGAGAGGGTGATCTGCCCAAGAAGAGGAAGGCCTCTGAGGATGTCGCGTCTGCTGAAGTCACGAAGAAGCAGAAGGGGGGCACTGCCGACGCCGCGACCGGGGAAAGCGCCGCGGAGCCAGCTGCTGTGCCGCTTGTCGAAGAGGGGGCGGCGACGCGATCAGAGCCAGCACCAGCTGCGTCCGTGCCGGAGGTGCCGGTCCCGGCGGCCAGCGCCCCTGCCAGGGCATCGGCGACATTCCCTCGCCTTATGGCGAGGGGGTTTCCAGGTGTTGCGGATGCGCAGTCTCCGCAGTTCCTAGAAATCGTGGACGCGGAGATTGGGGCCGCGGCGGGCGCACCTCCTTCACGGTCCCATCGACTGACGCTGCTGAACTTCACAAGATGCTCGGTGCTGCTATTCAGGTATGTCCAGTCCCTGAATTCCTAGTCACTGAATTTCAGCGGCTGGGAATTGTTTTTATTTTCCTATCTTCTCCAGTCCCCGAGTTCCTAGTCGCTGAATTTCAGCGGCTAGGAACTGGTTTTTGTTTTTCTTCCTTCTCCAGTCCCCGAGTTCCTGGTCACTGAATTACAGCGGCTAGGAACTAGTTTTTCTTTTCCTCCCAATGCTTAGTTGGGCTCGTTGTTTTTCAGGGGTTACAGCGGGAGTCGACTGATCGGCAGGCTGCACGAGAGCGCCTGGAGCGTGACTTGCGCAAGGCGCAAGAGGTGAACCAGCGGCTTCAGGAGAGGATCGGTGAGTGTTTGGCGTTGTTCTTCTTTGCTTGTTATGAGTTGGTTTTGTGCAATACTCTGACATCTCCACTTGCAGATGGTTTCCCGGCTGAGGTCTCCAAGGCCCGTGAGGGGTATGTCCCACTCGCCGAACTGGACGTGGCGAATGGGCGAGTGGCCTC
Organism: Avena sativa; assembly: GCA_916181665.1. Classification (NCBI taxonomy): domain Eukaryota; kingdom Viridiplantae; phylum Streptophyta; class Magnoliopsida; order Poales; family Poaceae; genus Avena; species Avena sativa. The sequence goes on from OV702291.1 coordinate 356,651,453, forward strand.
CCTGGTCAAGGAGTTGGAGGATGCTAAGGCGGCCTCAATTTCTTCAGAGGAACGGGCAAAGGCTGCCGTCGCCGTCGCTGAAGAGGAACACAAGGCCACGGACTCCATCATCGTGGGGCTGCATAACGAGCAAGCCGCTTTGGAGAAGCACGTCAAGGAGAATTGCCGCAAGCTTCTTGGTGAGTTTCTGTCATTTGCCTTATCCTTTTGTCGGGTCTCCGCTTTGGGGGTTTCATTGTTTCACTGACATTTGACTTTCCAGCTGTGGTAGGCCAAAGCGACCCGGTGGTGCAGACTTATACCGCCTCGCAGTGCGTGACTACCTTGGTGAATGCAGCCACGGCCTCGGCGTTGTGTGTCCAGGCGGCTCTTCAGGGCATGTCTCCCACCGAAGTCATCCCTGGGGGGCTCACGGAGGTGTGGCGCTATCTGGAGGAGGTTCCCGCGGTTGTGGAGTGGATGACATGCTCCGCGTTCAGACGCGGGGCCGCCACAGCGTTGAGCTTGGGTCTCGCGCATTTCCCGGATGACTTTGATCTGGACGACGTCATGAGTGGCTGTCCTTCGGCGACCGGCACGGTGGAGATGTCGGAGGTGCTGAAGCTGACTGCGAAGGCCACTCCTTATGCCGATCATGTCTTGGCAATGGGGGATCTTCTACCGTACCAGGAGACGGTGTTGGCGCCTGGCGACCCCGAGCCGGAGCACCACGACATGAAGTCGGAGCAGCCCTTCCGGTCGTCGTTGGCAAATTCGCTGACCACGTACCCGGCGAACCTGTGGCGGCCCTTTGTGCGTGTCAAGGGTGGTGGCGCTTCTTCTTCGTCAGGGCCTGTGGAGTAAGCAAATGTAATAGTTGTGATAGATGCCAAGTGGCGAACGTTGTATGATGTTTTTGTAATTCATGTCGCGGGGACTTGGTCGACTCGTGTTATGATTAAGGAAATGTTTTGTTCAACAATTTGAGCGAGTCCTCGAGCGCGTCCGCCCTTTAATGGGGTATAACTCGATTGTGCATTTCTATGTGTTTGATTTGTTTACGCGTTTGTTTTTATCCCTCGCGTCTCCTGAGCGGCGAGTCCCCGAGCGCGAGTAGGGTTCGCTTGTGAGCGAGTCCCGGAGCATTGTGCTCGACCGTATTGGTCATGATCCTGTTGCAGGTTGTGAATGCATTGTTTGTAACGCGTCTCCTCCCCTGGCCCGGAGAACCAGTCGCTTGGCGAGCCCTAGGCAGCTCTCTTACTTGGTGTGTTCCTGAGCCGCGTGGGGTTCCCATTTTGCGGAGTCCCCGTGCGTGGTACTTAACCGTTCGAGTCGCTTTGCTCGAGGGTGGGAGGGACAGGTCGCTGTGGGAAGCGTGTATCGAATGTCTTGGCCCGGTGGGCCAGTCGGGCTAGGCGACTCCAACAGCGACTCCAACGGCGACTCCGGGTTGGCGTTTTTCATGGACGACACAAGGCCCGGGTACTTCTGGTGCCCTTGTGCCGCACTACTTTGTCGTGCCGGTCGCTCGACCAGAGGTTGACTTCTGTGAATGGCGTATTGCTTGCATGTACGAGTGCGAGTGGCACAAGAATATGGCGAGTGGGCACAATTTGTGCGATCCGAATGAATTTCATTTATATATTCCTACAGAGTACATTGTGTGGTTCTAAGTGTAGAACTTTCTGAGGAGGTTTACATTCCATGGCCTCCTGATCTCCAACTGGCCATCACCCCATATGTCGATGAGGTAGTAGGCGTCGTTGCCAAGGAATCAGCCTATGGAGAATGGCCCCTCCCATGGGGGGGAGAGCTTGTGCATGCCCTTCTTGTCCTGGGCCAATCGTAGGACCAGGTCGCCTTCCTGGAAGGTGCGAGTTCGCACTCGACGGCTGTGATAACGGCGAAGTCCTTGCTGGTATATGGCGGTGCAGGAGCGAGCCAGGTCGCGTGCTTCGTCAAGTTGATCGACACTGTCTTGGCGGGCGGTCTCGTTGGCCGTCTCGACATAGTTGGCGACTCGAGGGGAGTCGTGCTCCAGGTCTGTTGGCATTACGGCCTCGGCGCCATACACCATGAAGAAAGGTGTGAACCCGGTTGATCGGTTGACGGAGGTGCGGATCCCCCATATCATAGAGGGGAGCTCGTTGACCCAACATCCTGGGGTGCGCTCGAGGGGCACCTGCAGTCGCGGCTTGAGACCGTGGAGGACGCCCTGGTTGGCGCGCTCTACTTGGCCATTTGACTCCGGGTGAGCGACTGATGCGAGGTCGAGTCGTATGTCGTGCTCCTCATAGAATTCCAGCATGGCCCCCTTGGCGAAGTTGGTATTGTTGTCTGTGATGATGCTGTGTGGGTAGCCGTACCGGTAGATGAGTTCACGGAAGAACTTGGTAGCCGTCTTGCCGTCGCACTTCTTGATCGGATTGGCCTCCACCCATTTGGTGAACTTGTCGACTGCGACCAGGAGGTTAGTGAAGCCAGATGGGGCCTTCTTGAACGGGCCGACCATGTCCATGCCCCATACGGCAAATGGCCACGTGATGGGGATTGTCTTGAGTGCCGAACCAGGAAGGTGCGTCCGGTGTTGTACTTCTGGCATCCGACGCATCTTTGGATGATGTCGGTGGCATCGGCGTGTGCGGTGAGCCAGTAGAAACCGTGCCACATGGCCTTGGCGACTAGCGACTTGGCGCCGGCGTGGTGGCCGCAGTCGCCGGCGTGAATGTCCTGGAGGATCTTGCGGCCTTCCTCTGGTTGTACGCAGCGCTGGAACACACCGGTCACGCTGCGCTTGTGGAGCTCGCCATTGATGATAACGAAGGATTTGCAGCGGCGCACGATCATTCGCGCCTCTGTCTTGTTGCTCGGTAGGAGATTATGTTCCAGGAAGGCGACGTATGGCGATGTCCAGTCGCTAGGTTCCACAACCATGGCGACTAAGGCCGGTTCTGGTTGTAGTGGGATCCCGACGTCAATCTCCTTCGGTGGGCTGACGGAGGGTTTGTGGATAATGTCGAGGAAGATGCCTACTGGTGGCGCCTGTCAAGACGATCCGATGCGGGAAAGGGCGTCTGCTTCCTCGTTTTTACGCATGTCGATCCACTCGACGGAATAGCCGTCGAAGTGTCCTCCCAACTGGTCGACGGCTTGGCGGTATGCTATCATTGTTGGGAAAACAGCGTCGCATCTCCCAGCCACTTGGCCGGCGACTAGGTCAGAGTCGCCGTAGCATCGTAGGCGATTGATGTTCATCTCCTTGGCGGCTCTCATGCCGTGGAGGAGGGCCTCGTATTCCGCCATGTTATTGGTGCAGGGTTTGAAGTTGAGGTGGAGTACGTAGCGGAGCTTGTCTCCTTTGGGGGAGGTCAGTATGACCCCAGCCCCCGCGCCGTCGGTGTTCTTGGAGCCGTCAAAGTGGAGCGACCAGTAGTGGAGGTATGGGAGCTTCTCTGGCTGCTGTGCTTCTTCCTAGTCGGCGAGGAAATCAGCCAGGGCTTGCGACTTGATCGCTTTTCGGGTCTCGTACTTGATGTTGTGGACGCCGATCTCGACGGCCCACTTGGCGACTCGCCCAGTCGCATCGCGATTGCGTATGATGTCTTGTAGGGGCGCGGAGGATACCACCGTGATTGGGTGCTCCTGGAAGTAGTGCGGGAGTCACCGCTGTGCTCGGAATACCGCGTACACCAGTTTTTGGTATTGCGGGTAGCACTGTCGTGAGTCTTTTAAGACTTCGCTGATGTAGCATACTGGGCGCTGTATGGGGCGCTCCTTGCCCTCTTCCGGTCGTTCGACGACCATCACGGCGCTGACGACCCGATTGGAGGCCGCGACGTAAACGAGCATTGGCTCTTTGTCGAGTGGCGCGACAAGTAGTGGTGCCGCGAGTAGCACTTCTTTGAGTGCTTTCAGTGTGTTGTTGGCCTCTGCGTCCCATTGGAACATTGGGTTCTTGCACATCAGGCGGTATAGGGGCATTGCCTTCTCGCCTAGTCGGGGGATGAAGCGACTGAGAGCCGCGACTCGCCCTGCCAACTTTTGGACGTCGCGCAGGCACTCAGGTTTCCTGAGTCGCGCGATGGTGTCGATCTTGGTGGGGTTGTCCTCAATGCCTCGCTTGGAGACTAAGTACCCCAGAAGTGTCCGGTGGGTACGCCGAAGGTGCATTTTCCGGGGTTCAGCTTGATGTTGTACCTCCGCAGATTTGCGAAGGTTTCTGCTAGGTCGGCGAGCAGATCGTCCTGGCGGGTGGATTTTACCACCACGTCATCGATGTAGACATGGATGTTGCGGCCAATTTGGCTCGCTAGACACTCCTGCATGCACCTGTGGTATGTGGCGTCTGCATTTTTGAGGCCAAACGTCATGGCCGTGTAGCAGAATGCGCTGAATGGCGTGATGAACGTCGTCTTCTCCTTGTCTTCGACCACCATCTTGATCTGGTTGTAACCAGAGTAGGCATCGAGAAAACACAGCGACTCTGATCCAGCGGTCGAGTCGATGATCTGATCGATGCGTGGTAGGACGAACTCCTCCTTCGGGCAGGCGCTGTTGAGATTGGTGTAGTCGATACACATTCTCCAGGTGTTGTTCTTTTTGAGAACCAGGACTGGGTTTGCTAGGCACTTGGAGTACTTGATTGGCCGGATGAAGCCTGCGGCTAGTAGGCGCTCGACTTCCTCGGCGATTGCTCGACGGCGCTCTTCATTGAAGGGTCGTAGCGACTGCTTTACTGGTCGCACTTTGGGGTCTGCATTAAGTTTGTGCTCAGCAAGTTCCCTCGGGACACTTGGCATGTCAGATGGCTTCCATACAAAGTTGTCGCGGTTCTCACGGAGGAACCCGATGAGCGCGCTTTCCTATGCAGGGATCATGTGCGCCTCGATGGTTACCGTCTGGCTGGAGTCGCCTAGGACGAGCTCGACGGTGCGGTTGTGCGTGGTCGCCTCGAACGTGGAGTTCGCAGCGATTGGTTTCTTCAGGATGGTGGGATCATCCTTGTTGATGTTGCCCGCGTATTTCACAAGCTCCTCCGCGTGGTCAGTCTCCGCGGCGATGACGGCGTCGGCGATCTCAGTGCCTTTTTCTTCGCATTCCACGGCCATATCGGGGTCGCCGTGGACGGTGATGATGCCGCTCGGCCTAGGGAGCTTCATCATGTTGTAGGCATAGTGTGGGGTCGCCATGAACTTTGCGAATGCCTGGCGACCTAGGACGCAGTGGTAGGGGTTGTGGAAGTTCACCAGCTCGAAGACGATTCTCTCCATGCGGTAGTTTGCCGGGATGCCGAAGGTGACTGGCAGCGTCACCTTTCCGATCGGGTACGCCTTCCGACCGGGGACGATGCCGTGGAAGGTCTGCAGTGTTGGCTCGATGGATGTTTCTGGGAGCTGGAGGCTTTTGAAGGTGTCGAGGTACAGGATGTTGATGGAGCTCCCACCGTCCATCAGCGTCTTGGGCAGCCAGTAGTCGGCCACCTTTGGCCTAACCACCAGGGCGACTCGCCCTAGATATTCGATTCTTGGCGCGTGGTCCTAGCGACTCCAGGTGATGCTCTGCTCGGACCAGTTTAGGAAGCGGGGGATGTCGACTTGCGTCACCGCATTGATGGCGACCACGCGAGCGAGTACCTTCTTCTCACGCTTGGTGCCGAGCCCAGTGAAGGTATGTAGCGACCCGACGGCGGTTCCGAAGCCGCCGCCGTTCCCATTGTCCCGTGGTTGGTTATTGTTGGGGTCCTCCCTTGCATGTCTCGCCTTCTCGATCTCTTTGAGAGAGTGGCAGTCGGCGGTGGTGTGGGTGGCAGGTTTTCCCTCCCTGCTGTGGTAGATGCAGGACTGATTGAGCAGGGCGGCGGGGTCGAATTTCGGCCTCGTCGCGTTGTTGGCGTGGTAGTTCCCGCTGTCGTGGTAGTTTCCTCTGTCGCGGCGGTAGTTATTGGAGTCGCTTTGGCCGTAGCCGGCGTTGGCGACAAAGTCGACTCGCCCGTCGGTCCAGCGCTTGCCGGTGATGCGGGTGTTGCTGTAGCGCATGTCGCGTAGGCGCCCACTGTCGTGGATGCTAGTGCGCGTCTTCCTCCCAACTCGTTGTGGGAGTCTTGGTTGGGGTCCTCCTCCGCGTAGCGCTTGTCGATCTCGAGGAGGTCGGGGATGTTATCAAGCATCCGGTAGACCCTCTTGATCTTGGAGACCAGAGGTTCGTACCGGCACGCGTTCTTGAAGCGGTGTATCGCCGTGTCTGGGTGGATGCCGGAGGCGTTTATCCACAGTTCTTGCCACCTTTGGATCCAACGGCGGGTCGACTCGCGTTGTCCCTGGATGCATCGCTCCAGGTCCTCGATGGTGGTGGCGCGGGTGTAGGAGCCCTCGAAGTGCCTGACGAAGGCGTCCCGCATTTCTTCCCAGGAATCGATGCTGTCGGCGGGTAGCGTGTTGATCCATTGCCGGGTCGCACCCTCTATCATCAGGGGGAGGTAGCGAGCAGCGAGCAGGTCGGTGTGGCATGCGATCCCCATTGCCATGAGATATGTTTCCAGCCAAACAGCGGGGTCATACATCGGGTCGTACTTCTCGATCTCCTTGGGGCCCTTGAAGTTCGTGGGGTATTTTTCCCCGCGTATCATGGGTCCAAAGCATTGTGGCCCGACTCGGCTGAGCGAGCCTCTTGGCTCCGGGTCACCGCGGTTGGCGAGGGTGTGTCGCAGGTCGTAGGGCTGGCGCGACCGCCACGCCTGATTGTTGATGATGTGCGTTTGGGCGTCGAGGGGTTGCCCGTTTGCGGCGACGGTGTTGTTCGTAGGTCGCGGCTCATTGGTCGACAACGCGGGGTTGGCGGCCCGTGGTTGGTTCGCCAGGGTTGGGGTGGTGGGCAAACTATTGCGTTAGCCATGGTGGGGTGGCCGCTTGATGCCGCCCTGCTTGCTGACGACCGGGAATACATCCTCCCCTGCGGGTCGACTCTCGCAGCCTGTTGCTCGACGGCCCTGATGAGTAGTGCCTTGGCGTACTGGATCTGTAGCGTGCCGTCACCTTGGACATCAAGGTTGGTGATCGCGGCATCGGCCGTGACGACGTTGTCCATCGGGGTGGAGTATAGTGCTAACCCGTTGGCGTCTCGGGCTTAAGGCGAGATGATGATCCGAGGTTGGTCTGGTGGGAGCACACGGCCCATGGGTGGTGGAAGGTCCCCAGTCGCCGACGCCCCGGGTGGTGGTCTCGCGGGGTTGCCTCCTCCTGGCGGCGCATTCTCGCCGTTTTCGCGCTCGGCGGCGCATGTGGGGTCGCCCTCGTCGTTGAAGTTCAGGACGCGGCCCTGAACATCAGGGTTCAGGCGGGTCCTGATGCGGCGTTGGTGATAGAGTGACAGCTCCTTCGCCGTCTCTCATTTGAGGCGGTATTTCTTGCGCTCGGCGAGTTCATTGCGTTGCGCCTCCTGGAGCCGCAGGCGGGCTTGTTCCACCTCCGTGGCCGTCGCGGTCAGCGGGATCGGCGTGGAGAACGGATCTGGTGGGGCGGCTGTGCTACCCGCCATGTAAATCGCGTTGAAGTGATTGGATATGGTACTAAAATCCTCGGGGGATTCCGAGCCGGAGTCGGAGTCGAAGATCCCCAGGATAGAGGGATCCTCGAAATCCACGGGGTTGGAGACTCGCGTGATGGAGTTCTCCCGTGACGTGGAGGTGATGGATCCGTTGACCGATGCAGGGGTCGTGGAATTAGCGTCGTCATTCAGGGCGTCATCGTTGGTGGCGGTGTTAGTCTCGGCCGCATTGCTAGCGGCCGAGTCGTACTCGGTGACGAGGCCCCTGATGGAGCGGACCTGCTCCTCCGAAAGCAGATCGCGGTGTGGAGGCGACCCGCCGACGATCATCATCGCGACTGGATCGACCGCGCCGGTAAAGCCGACGGAGAGGTTGATGGAGCCGATCGGCATCACCACGGCGTGCCTGACCGGGCGCGACGCCGGGATGTAGCTGCTGGGCAGGATCTGCAAGATCCCACCGATGGCGATCATGCGGCCGGTGGCGAGCGGCCGCTCGATCGGCGAATAGGGTCTCGCCGCAGAACTCAGGCCAGTCCCGCTATACCCCATGGTGGGCGCCACTATCGTGGAAATGGCCACGGCAGTCGCTGCCATAGGCAGCGATTGAGTGTTTTGTGAGGAAGAGTTGGTGGCGATCTGCGGTGCGAGATGGGGGCGGATGCAGATGGGTTTACCTAGGTTTTCCCCTCGGAGGGTAAAGACCTACTCCTGCTAGATTAGATTATGAGAGAGCGAGTTACAAGGGTGGCGAGCTCGAAGGCTAGGCAGCGAGTCGCTTGAGGGGTGTATGATGGAACGTAAGTCTCTAAGATACCCTAGGGAGGTTTATATATGAAGCACCTCGCTAGGGTTTACAAGCTGCCTCCAAACAAGATAAGGATTCAGAGACCTTTAACCTAACTCGACTGGGCTTCTACTGCGCTTCTGGGCTTCCAGTCGCCAGTCGCTGGGGCTTTCCTTTCTTCATGGTCCAGTCGTTGTCTTTCAGACGCACTCGCGGGCCCTTCGGCCCAATCGGAACGTTCTGCTGAGCATACCCCCTTTGGCATATCCCCATCACATGTCAAGCCCCCAGACTGCAAACGGACAAGTGATTGGTATTGTTTGCAATTCTTTAGCTAGAACATGTGGTTGCCTTGCATAAAACTGAAACCCAATACATATATGCACTAGCTTTTCAGTGTCTGCCTTGGCGGTCAGCCAGTAGTATCCTTGCCGGAAGGCTTTGGAGACCAACAATCGGGGAGCGACGTGATGCCCGCAATCTCCGAGATGTATCTCTTTAAGGATATCAATACCTTGCTGCTGGGAGACGCATCATAGGAATACTCTTGTGGTACTTCTTTTATATAGCTGGGCGTCTATTATGACATAGCCTTTTGCTCTGCGTACTATCTTCCGTCTTTCGAGTTTGTTGACGGGCAATGTTCCGTCTTGAAGGTAGTCCATTAACGGTTTTGTCCAAGACAAAGAGGTCACTGTAACTGCGTTAACAAATGAATCCACTCTATCCAGGTTGTCAGGGTCTACTCCCTTCATAGATGGAGTCCGTAAATTTTCTAGGAAAACGCCAGGCGGAATTGGTTGATGGGATGATCCAAGCTTAGATAGCAGATCTACCGCCTCATTTTCCTCCCTTTTGACATACTTGACTTCGTAGCAGTCGAAGCACTTGCCTATCTCATCTACTTCGTCTCGATACGCTGCCATCATAGGGTTCCGCGTGTTCCAGGTGCCAGCCACCTACTGGGCAACCAAGTCGGAATCTCCACATCAAACTATGCACTTGATGCCAATATCCTTAGCCACACGAAGTCCATGAATGAGAGCTTCATATTCTGCCATGTTGTTGGTAGTGTTGAAGTGGATCTGCAGGACGTACTGGAGCCTATCCCTTGTTGGTGATTGCATTAATACACCAGCCCCTGAGCCATTAAGTAACTTGGATCCGTCAAAGTATATGACCCAAAACTCTAGCTTTCGCATAGGATTGTCTTCTAGCAGTTCTGTCCAATCTGCGATAAAATCTGCCAATGCTTGAGATTTGATAGCATCATGCCTCTTGTAGGTGATTTCGAAGGCGGCAAGCTCGATGTCCCACTTCGCTACCCTTTCTATAATGTCATTGTTGTTGATAATGTCAGACAGTGGAGCTTTGCTCACCACTGTGATGGGGTGCTCCTGGAAGTAGTGCCTTAGCTTGTGTGAAGCAAGGAAAACTCCCTAAGCTAGCTTCTGGTAGTGCGTGTAACGCTGCTTGGATTTCTTCAAGACCTCGCTTACATAGTAATTTAGTCACTGAACTCCGTGTTCGTGTGTTGGTTCATTTCACTCCACCATGACGACGATGATGATAACCTGGTTGGTTGCTGCCATGTATAGAAATATTAGCTCCATTGACACCGGTGCTGCAAGTATTGGTGTAGAGGAGAGTATTCTCTTCAAATCCTAAAGTGTTGCATCTGCCTCGACCGTCCATATGAATTTTGTCCACCTTCTTGATTAACTTGTAGAGCGGCATTGTCTTCTCTCCAAGTCGGCTGATGAACCATCTTACTACTACAATGCAACCTATGAGCCATTGTATGTCCTTAAAGCATGTCGGGTGTTTGATGTCGACGATGGCCTTGATCTTCTTAGGGTTGACCTCAGTTTCGTGATATGAAATTATGAATCCCAACAATTTGCCAGCTGGGACACCAAAGACACACTTCTTGGGGTTGAGCATCATTTTGTATTTCCGGAGGTTGTCGAAGGTTTCCTGCAAGTCGGCGATAATATCGTTTGATTTCTTTGACATTACTGCAATGTCGTCCACATAAGCGTCTATGTTGTGACCTATTTGGTCATGTAGGCAATGTTGGATCGTCTGCTGGTACATAGCACCAGCGTTTTTCAACCCAAAGGGCATCATGACATAGAAGTACGTGTCATAAGGTGTGCTAAACAAAGTGGCCAGTTGGTCCAACTTTCGCATCTTGATCTGGTGGTATCATGAGTATGCATCGAGAAAACATAGAAGATCTAAGCCAGCCGTTGATTCAATGACTTGGTCAATGCGAGGCAAAGAAAACCTATCTTTCGGGCATGATTTTTTCAAGCTGGTGTAATCAATGCACATTATTAATTCTTTGGTTCCCCTTTTAGGGGCAAGTACAGGACTGGCCACCCACTGGGTGTGAATAACCTCTCGGATAAAACTATCCTTAAGTAACCTAGCTAGCTCCTTGCCTCTAGCTCGCTATTTTTCATCACCGAAGCATCGTAGAGGTTGTTTCACTGGTTTGCTTTAGGATCAATGTTTAAGCTGTGCTCGGCAAGTTCCCTAGGTACACCCTTCATGTCGGCAGGTTACCAGGCAAAGAGGTCCCTATTCTCATGGAGGAACTCGACGAGCACGCTTTCCTATTTGGGATCCAGGTTCATGCCAATGGATGTGGTCTTGGAGGAATCTCCTTCCACAAGTTCGACCTGCTTGGTCTTGATGGTGGCCTTGAAGGCGGGTTTGGAGTCAAAAATCTGTTTCTTCGAAGCCGGCATCTCCGAGGCATCGACCTGCCACTGGATCTCCTTGAACTCTTCACCATAGAAGACCGCTACGATGAAGGCGACATCATTCAGTTCGCACTCCCTTGCCTTGGTGAAGCTAGGCAATAGTGACGATGCCGTTTGGTCGGGGTATCTTGAGCTTGTTGTAGACGAAACATGGCCTGGCGAGGAAGGATTGGAAGATGTCGCATCTAAATATGACGCGGTACACACTCTTGAAGGGCACCACTTCAAAGTTCATGCGCTCTTATGTCTACGCACTTCTATTCTTGTAGACAGTTGTTGGGCCTCCAAGTGCAGAGGTTTGTAGAACAACAGTAAGTTTTCCCTTAAGTGGATTACCCAAGGTTTATCGAACTCAGGGAGGAAGTGGTCAAAGGTATCCCCTCTCAAGCAACCCTGCAATCAAGATACAAGAAGTCTCTTGTGTCCCCAACACACCCAATACAGTTGGCAGGTGTATAGGTGCATTAGTTCGGCGAAGAGATAGTAAAATACAAGTGGTATGGATATAAGACAACGGTGCTAGAAAATACTTTGATGCCGTGGAAGAGACTAAAGGCAAACTGAAATAAAGATAGCAGCAAGCAAACATGTAATAGATCTAGTTGCAAACGGTGTTTCAATGCTTAGAAACAAGGCCTAGGAATCATACTTTCACTAGTGAACACTCTCATATAAATATCTTCTTTTTATGATACTACTCTTAACTACTCTCTGGTTTGACACTCTAATCCATGGTAGGGCTATAACAGCACTCCTCAAAGTTCGCTTTCCCCATCTAGATAACCCCACACTGTCACCTTCAGCTCTAGATGGTTCCAACAAACACCACAATTTCATAGAAACATCCAACTCCAAATATAACTCATAACAAGTATTTGTAATCTCTAGCCTAAGTGCCACCATGGTGTGCACGCTATCACTTTCACACACATGGGGAGAGCAGAGATCTATTAAAGCACTTGAGTAGCAAGGTAGATCTACTTGATTACAAAGCTCATGATCACAATATGATCATGCATAGAGAGAGAGAGAGATGAACACATAGCTACCGGTAGAACCCTTAGCCTCGAGGAAGAACTACTCCCTCCTCATCATGGGAGTCAGCAACAGCGATGGAGATGGCGGTGGAGTCGATGGAGATGGCGGTGAAGATGGTGAAGAGGCGGCGGCGGCGCGGAGGACTCCTTCCCCGTCGCCGGTATCATAGGGGAGCACCGCCCCTTAGCGTCGTTCCTTCATGGCTTCTTGGGAGCGCTTCCCCATGGAGATGGGATCCATGGGAGAGGCAAAAACATGGCTTTGGTGGCTACAAATTCGTGGGTGGAGGTGTGACAATTTAGGGTTTTTGCATCGGGAGGCATCTTATAGGCAAAGAGGCAAGGTCGGTGGGCAGCCAAGGGGCCCACACCATGCCCTGGTGCGGCCTAGGGCTGCCCACTCCAAGGGGTGGTGTGTCCACCCTGTGGCCCTTCTCTGTCTCGTCTTCTGTCTCCATGAGTCTTCCGGTAAAATAATAACTTTGGCTTTTGTCCCGTCCAATTCCAAGAATATTCATTTTCTGACTTTCCTGGAACCAAAAATAGCAGAAAATAGGCAACTGGCACTATGGCATCTTGTTAATAGGTTAGTCCAAGAAAGTGTATAAAAATACTCCAAAGTGTGGACAAAACATAAGAAAGTAGATATAAAATAAGAATGGAACATCAAAAATTATAGATACGTTAGGAACGTATCACGCTCTTGGTGGTAATTGTTGATATCACCAAAGGCGACCGGAAGGGTGATGCAACCACGGGACTGACCTTGCCGGCCAGGAATGATGCCATGGAATACAGTGTTACTCCGCCTTAGCTGGGTCTCTGTCAAGTTCATTTTATATAGTGTATCAAGGTACATAATGTTCATGCTTCTTCCACTGTCCACGAGGCACTTGGTGAACTCATTGCCGTCAATCAGGGGGTTGATGACCATGGTATACTGGTTCTCCATTGGGATGAGCTCTGGGTGATCTTCTATGTCCCAAGTAACTGGAATTTCTGATGACCTGAAGTAATGGGGAACTTCAGGGAGAGTGTCCATCAGTATCCTCAGAGAGGTTTTCTAGGCCCGGACGCTGGGAGTGCTAAGGAAAGTGTGGTAGATCGGAGCCTTCTTTTCAAAGGGATTCTTTCCCTTGTCATCACCCTTGCCAATGGGCTTGGGGTTCACATCTTCATCCATATCATCTGAATCCTTGGACTCTTCCTCCTTCTTCTTCCCCTTGCCCTTTCCGCAGGGTCTATTCTTCCAACTTCGCTTGTAGTTATTGACAAACTTGCACTAGAGATTGGTATGAGTGTCTTTACCGTTTGCCTCAAGATGGACGAAACATAGCATATCACGATAGTCCTTGTATTTTTTAGGAACGCGGGGCACTACGGGTGTAGAGTCACTCCATTGCTGCCCACGACCAGCTCCCCGACCATGACCATGTTGTCCGACTTCGCCTCTACTAGCGAAAGTCATGGCGACCATGTCGGCTGACTGCTTGTCTTCAGGAGGATTCTTCCGCTTGTTATTGTTGTTCTTCTTGGCCTGGGTGGGAATAGCCATGACAAGTAGGGACCCGCGAGCATCATTGTCTGTAGCGGCGAACTCGCTAGCCTTGGAAATCATTGAGTTGAGGTCAAGTTTGCCTTTGTCTTGAGTGCACTTCAGCGTATGTCAGAGCAGTGTTTCCTTTTCCAGACCGTCTATGAAGGCGGCCATAGCGGTTTAGTTGTGTACTCCCACGCATGAATTTTTATATCAAGCCAACGAGATAGGCAGGCATGAGATGATTCATCCTTTTCCTACACACACCGTGGTAGGTCACTGACAATACAGGGACGTATGCACATACCCTCTAAGTTCTTGGTGAACGCTTCATGCATGTCCAACCAATTACTAATTGATTCCTCTGGCAAGTCATCGATCCATTGTCGGGTGGTGCTAGAGAGAATTATTGGGAGGTAATTGATAGCGATGTTGGGGTTTCCCCCTACGATTTCAATCGCTTCGCGGTAGTCCTGCAACAACGTGGCTGGCCTAGCAGTGTTGTCATAGGGCTTAATAGGCTTGTAAATTCAGAGGCCCTTAGGGTAGGTCGTGGCCCGGATAACCGGTCCAAACAACGTGGCCCCAAGTATGGCTCTTCTCAGGATTCATGGATCTTATCAAGGCACGATCATGCGTCGTATGGCTCCGGTTGTTTATTTTTCCCATTTCCACCATGGGGAGGAGAGTTGTGGTGCAAGTTTCGAGACCCGCGGGATCCTCCGCCATGGTGACTACTGTGTGGTGACGGTGGGTTAGCCTTCTTGCTACTCCCTCCATGATAATCTTCTCACATGTCGTGATTCCTTGTCAGTCACGGGGCCTCTTTGTGAGATTTTCTCCTGTGTCCGTAGTTGCCGCTGTGCTCTCCATCATGCTAAGGCTTCTCTCCCTAGTCGCGTATGACGATGCAAACCTGGGGGCGCCTAGGAGGTGGCATGCTCGTACGGTGGCATGGTTGTGGGTCGTCACGATGTCAGGACTATGGGGGTTATGGTGAGCGATGGGGGTGAGCCTTGTCTCCATTGCCGGAGGATATTGGAATAGCATCAGCCCTATTCTGCATCCCTCCGTCTTTGTTCCGTGGAGCCTGTGTGGGATCCTTCATCGTGAGGTGATCTTGGTTTGTGGTGGTTGTTTATGTTGGACTGGTAGAGCTCCGGGTTGGACTCTACCCTCTACGAGGTGGCCTTCTCATGCTGCTTGCAAGCCTTGGCCACAAGGTCATAGACCTGATCCACCGCTTCAGGCGACCTGTCCTGTTCGAGTAAGTTCATGGCGACAACCATATTGAGGGTGGGGGTGGGCATGACTTGCTTCCTAGCCGATCTAGGGGTAGCTTTTGCTGGTTTGGATGGAACCAACCCTAAGTTGTGTAGAATGCTAGGTTCCCCGATGATGTGAGCCGGAGATTTCTTTGCCTTGTGCTTCAGGAGAAACTACTTGTATTCAACCTTAATAGCTCTCCCCACCTTGATCGACTGTTGTGCCTTGGCCAAATCCTTGTCCAACTGTGCGCCCTGTTCTGCAATGCACTTGGCCCCGCAAGGATTTCCTGGCGTTACCCGTCAAGTTGTGTAACATGCCGGATATGGGCAGCCGTTAGCAGTTCGACAAGGAGCTCACCGTATATCACCTTGTTGGCAGGAGTGACCAAGGGGTTGCCAGCTGCTGACATGGATGGCAGAGGCGGTAGGTTTGTTTGGTTTGTAGCACTAGGCCCGGTAGTGAGTTCCTGCAGCTGCTGCGGGGGGATAGCCAGAGGGGGCATGGATTTTGCCAGACCAGAAGGATCGATGACTTTTTTTACCATTGGCCACTACCACTCTGGTATCGGCTGTTGCTGGCAGAGCTTTTCCGGCTCCCTGGTTCTGCTGAGCTTCTTGTATCACGTTCCCGATGGCCACCAGTACCTGGTGGGAAGTGACAGCTTTCTTGGCGCGCTCCTCCCTCTCGAACTCCTTCTCGAGATCCCTCATGGCAACATCGTATTCCTCCGAGTTGTTCTTTGAACCACCGCCATCCATGTTGATGTCGGCGTAAAGTGCGTCAAGCACTGAGTCAGAGTTAGCCTTGGTGTTTTTGATGGTGGAGTTGGAGGCAGAGGGTGCAGGGCCGGTTGTCTTGCCTTTTTCGGCTGTGGCGGAGATCTTGGCCTCAGCTTCCTCATTGGTGTCAGCGAAACTATTAATATTTGCGATCATCTAATTGAGGGTAAGTAAGCCGGTAGCATGTCGCCTCTTGAGCATATGCTAGAGAAGTGTTCTGGGCGTAAGCCCCTCCAAGAAGTAGTACACTATTTTGTCAGTGTAGTCTCCTTCCAGGGTTTATCTCACCCTCATCCATCTACCGAGGTACTCACGTGGGGATTCCCCTGTCCTTTGGACACATCGAGACAGATCAAAGATGGTGACGACACCGAGAAAGTGGAACCTCCGCTTCTCAAACACTTGGGGAAGCCAAGCGGATATGTGGGGTCCTTCCACCAGTATATCCTGCATAGGGGCAGTTTGGGTGGGCCTTGATTTTTCTTGATCTGAGCTGGCAATCTATGGAGAGAGATCCGAGCTCAACCCTTCTGCGAACGTGTCCTTCCCGGAGGCGGTTCGTGCATGCCTTGATGCATTTTTGACTGCCTGGGAGCTTGGTATCGAGCCGGTTTCACCGATGAAGAGAGGGATGTCCCTGATTGGAACAATGTAGCAGCGGGTGGAGTTCGACTTCACCGGGATCCAAATCTCGTCCGGGGGGACGATCAGAACATTGCTAGAGAATAGAACAAGCCCAATGGCCACAGTGTCGCCGATTCCCGCAAAGAGATTGGACCTCTCCCGGTGTAGAGCTTGAAGCGCCTCTTGCCCCATGGTGGGCGCCAACTATCATGGTATTGCTGACGAGTATGCCATGGAGGGGTCCTCACAGAGCATGTTTAGAGAGGTGGGATAAGGCGATGAGTTGACGGGTATGATGTAACACAGCTTACCAAGGTTCAAGTCCCACAATGGTGCCAGAACTCTAATCCTACTATAAATCACTATAATGGCAATATGTCGAGTTACAGGGATCGGTTCACTGTGTGAGGTGTTGCGCTAAGCACTATGATTATTGCCCTAAAGCCTCCCACAGGTCTGGCTTACAAAGGCGACATAACCTAGGGTTACAGGGAAAGACCTTGCCGGACATGTTACAGAGTCCTACACTAATACTAACTAGTCTTCGTGTCTTGTACTCCAAGGCTCTGGATTTGTCGGTAACTACACCATAGGCTTCCATCGTCTAGCATGGGCCTCCCTTCTAGATCCATCTAACTAGGCCACCCAGTAGGCCATGGGCCGTGCTACCAACGGTGGACCACCCGGGGTATCCGTATTAGAGACATGCAATGGTGATACCCATTTAGCATATCCCCAACAGGAAGAGCGCCAGCGAGGGCATCACGCCCATGAAGGCTTCACACTAGTAGGAGAAGGCGGCCAGGAGGTTTACACTCCACGGATGGAGATGGAGTAGATGGATGCAATAATGCTCCAGGATGATGATGAGGAAGGGTGAGAAGGGGGGACAAGACCGGCGGCAATGGAGTGGTGAAGACCGGGAATGCGGTGGCGGGCCGCTCATCCTTGCCAACCATGGTGCACCATGACCGGGAGGCACCCAACTCGTTCGAGGTGGAGGCTATTAGGCGCTTGACCTTCTCCAAGCCCTCCTCGTTGAACATTGATGTTTCCGACAAGTGTTGCAGGCTCGCCGCGCCCGGAGTATCCCGTGCGTTCTTAGGCGCCACATCGAGAGCTACAGAGGTTAGGAGTGTAGCACCCGGTAAAACCACTACTAGAAAATCGCTTGAATGTTTACTATTTTGTGCATAATCATGATAGCATGCTCATGTCATCATGCCATATTGCATTTGAGAATCATCATGACATCATGCATATGTTTGCCTCTTAAAAGTATTTTCCCCAAAAACTATTTTGATTTCTACATTAGCCTCCTTATTTCAAAGTATAAATCCCTATGTTTTTCTTGATCTTCCATTTGTCTAAACTATATACAAAGACTATATAAAACAAAATAAATAAACAAAATCATATTTTATAAATCTTCGGGGGAGGCCGCCATCGGCCAGGCGCAAAGGCCCAGCTAGCATCATCCTACAACCCCGGAATCGAACCCTAACCCTAGACCTAGACCGGACACACCACATCCCGCTGCTACCTAGACCCACACCCAGCTGCCACATCCATCTACCACCTGATCGACCCATGCCCCGCCGCGCGACCGACCCACCCTGTCATGCTACACCCCCACCAACACAGGCGCTCACGCGTGCGGCACACGCTAGCGCACTCAACGCCGCGGCTACAATATACCTGGCCAACGGGCCGGCACGAAGCACGCGGGCTTCGGCACGCCATGAGCTCTTGCCCGCCTATTTGACCTCTGCAGCTGCAAGGCCTGGACCTCCTATCCTCTGCGTGCTCGTGTCGCCGCCATGAGCTCGTCCCCGAGCCCATCCGCCACGCTGCACCGTGGCCCGAGCTCATCACCTAGCCCTCCGCCCCGTGTCTGCCACGCTGATGCAGGGCCTCGGCCGGCGTCCTCCACTCCACCGCCATGGCGCCTTTCGCTGTCATCGTGTGGCCCTTCCTCGTCTGCAACAGCAAGCCCTGATGCTCTCCACCGCACGCAGCCACGCGGTGCCTAGCACCACCGCCGTCCGTGTTGGCGAGCCCCACCTCCTGCAGGAACGTTCTCCTCCTCCCTCGGCCTGGACCACCCCGAGCCCTTCTGTGATGTACCGAGAAGTTGAAGCATGGCCAGATGGCGAGGTGTGCTCCTGTTGTACCTGGTCTCATGATGCAAGTTCGTCTCGTTGTGAAATCTGGTCCGTCAAGATCTTCTTCATCGTGCTTGCAAACCCTTGCAATCGCTAAGACCTTCTCGCTGACATGGTCAGGGTACCCCAAAGATGTGTGAATGTGACAAGTTCTAGAGGCCGATGCCACCGGCGCCGAACAAGCTCGCCGCCAATCCTCGAAGACCGAACCACAAGTTCTCCATCTCGGATGGCAAGACTGATCCTGGACCCAAAAATCCCGATTCCGGAGTCTGAACCCCGTCACACCCAAGATCTCCGGAACCGATATGTGTGATCCTATCCGAGACCCCATATTTTTATAATATATGATATCTATCTTGTTGCATATAAATTGTTTATACTCGCATCTCATCATGTGGTTTGGGGGCATTATGTCGATTCATCTAATAATTAAATATGGAGACTATATGCGGGTTTTTCTAGTCTTATACTGGCTCCATTTCAATTTATGTAGCGAACCGATGCCATGTTTTTCCTTGTTAAATAAATATTTAAATTGGGGGTATCTAAATAACATGAACCTTCTAATTAATTGTCGGGACCCCGGTTCTGTTTAATATTTCCTAGTTGCATCGCATCTTTGCCATGTCATACACCATACATGCATCATACCCGATCTTCTACCGTGGTATTAAATAGTGTATCCGATGTTTCTTTTAGTGTTTCGGTTCTTCGTGGTTATGCCGTTGAGTTGATTTGAGTATCGTCAAGTTCTTTGGTTAATGTATCTTCATAAGTGTTTCCCAGGCGAGCATTCTCCCCTTTCTACCTATTTTGCATTTATAGTCTTTACTTCCTCCTGTTGATTTATTGCTATGCATGTTGCGATGCTTTAGTTTCCATGCACCATGTATATTCCTTATAGCCTTTATACTGCCTTGGACACATCCTATTGCCTGTTGTTTGATACACAGTCAGCCTTGCGAGTCGTAGTTGCTTGCTCAGGTGCTGCTTCGCGTCATTGTTGTTCCACCGTTGTTGGAAGGTTGGCACATGCTTAATGGTGGAGATGATCGTGACTTCCATTATACTTGTCAACTAAAATGATAAAAATAGATATAATGCACCGGTGGGTAATAGTAAATATTTGGTTTTTAACCGCCCACTTGTGTCCACCTAGGACCTGAGTTCTTGACACTTGTTCTGAGATCCAGGGCGCTAACCACAAGTGGGTGTGTGGGCACCCCATCGGCTTACTACCTAATTTCAAAGTATTGTGTTGGGGGTCACAAAGTAGTTTGGGGCTTTACTACAATCTTATACGTATGTCATGCTTTACTGCTTTATTTACGACTACACGTGGAGCGCCTGTACTTTTTAGGAACCTTGTGTCATGTTTTCTCTGTATCGACAAGCCCAATCACACTTTCGGATTTCCAGTCGTTTTTATAGCCATCACCACATACCATGGTCCGTATCAGAGACGGCTGACTTTGTTGTCGGTAGCTTAGTGTAGCACCCATGGTAAAATCACAACCAGAAATCGCATGTTGTTTGTATATTGCGCATCATCATGATAGCATCGTGCATGTTTTGTCATAAAAGTATTTTCCTAAAACCCTATTTTGTTTTGACATTACTTACCTCCTTGTATTTCAAATTAAATATGCAGGTTTTTCTGTGGTATTTTGTTTATATATGTTTTAAAATAAAATCAAATAAAAGTTTTATGGGAGGCAGCCGGCTAGGTCCAAAAGCCTAGCCAACCACCTACCACCCCAAACCCTAACTTCTAGTCAAACCCTAACCCTGCCAGCACCCACACCTCGTCGTCGTAGCTAGAAACCCCACCATCTCGTGCACGACAACACGGACACACATCGACACGATGCAGTCGACCACCGCGCTCGCCTCGCTCGGCCCCACCACTCCCTTCCTAGACCTACACGCGGGCGACGTGTTCCCTAGAACCAATCGCCAGCCTCGATCCTTAGATCCCGCAGCCGGCCCCACCCACTCGCCGCTCATGTTGCCCCTGCCCCGAGCCCCGCTCCTCACTCGCCCTGCGATCCACACCCCAGCCGCTGCCAGCGAGTTCGCCTACGTCGCCCATCCTCGCGTGGAGCAGTGTCGTCGACCTCCTCCTCGCGACCCCGCACGTCCCTTGTCGATGTCGACCTCATCCCAAGCGTCGATCACCTCGCGCCGGCCTCACCCCTCCCCACCCTACGACCGCGTCGCCTGGCCGCCGCCTCTGTTCCCTACAGTGACCGCCGCCAGTCGCAAACAGCTGCGCAGCAGCGTCGCAGCACCGCCCGCGTACACCACCATGTACGCGCATTACCCGATAGCGGAAAAAGTCTATTTTAAACCCTGAACTTGTAGTGCTCTGGCCGTTTGAACCCCTATGTTGAAATCCCTGTCGATTGTACCCTGCACTTTGCAATCCCGGTCCAAATCGAACCCTAGAGTGTTTTGCCAAATGGGATTGGTGACATGGGAAAGGGTTGGCCGGGATCGGTGCCCGTGACGTGCGCGAGCGAAGAAAAAAACAGGCCCGACCCAACAAAGCGAAGTGAGGCCGGCCTATTTAGCGTCAGTGTGTCTCAAGAGGGATGAAAACACAGGTCTGGCCCAGTGAAGCCCTAGTCCTCATGCTCTCTGTTCTCCCCTGACGCTACACCTTCTCTGGCGACGGCAATGGAGACGGTGGGTTGAACCGCGCGGCGGCGACGATCGAGGCGATGCGAAGACGCGGCATCAAGGCCGGTAACATTGTCGATTCTCTCCTTCAATGTCCTCCGTGATTAGCCTAGCATTGACTAGGGCTAGGGTTTTGCCGCCAAATTTGGGGTTTTTTTGTACACGGAAAAGTTAGGTTTTTTTGCGCGATTGAGCCGATTATTTTGTCTTAGATGACATTGTTCCTTTCTTATATGCTCGCGCACTTGTTTTTTCCAGTAAAATCATGGACCCAGCAAAGATTCTGCTTGTTCGATTTCACTATGGAGGAGAGTTTGTCCACATTGGTCCAAACATGGACTATGTTGGAGGAGATGAGGCTATGTGCGAGATAGAGAGGGACAAGCTCTCTGTGTAGGAAGTGATAGGTTTTGCTAGGGATTATATTGTAGTGGAGGATTCCATGAAATATTACTTTCAGATTCCTGGCCAAAACATGGTCGATGGACTGCTTTTACTGGGTGATGACAGTAGTTGTCTGAAGATGGCAGATTACATTGCACCTGGGGATGTTGCTGATGTGTTCATTGAGTACCATGGTGAAGATGATAGCCAAGACAGTAGTAGTGGGAGTGATTTTGAGAAAGAACTCTGCAAATTGAGCGATGATGATGTGCCAGATGTTGTTATTACATAAGCAGAACCAGCTGAGTCAACCACTAATGTAACGGTAACTGATGATGCAGGTGTTGTGACCCAGGTTATGAGCGGCCCAGTAAAGAAGAAAGATAGGAATGCAAAGCTAGTAGTTGTTGCTGATGTTGGCAGCCTTCCAACCCAATGTTATATATCACAGGTTCATGATCCTAGCCAGGCTACTGAAGAGAAAGAGCAGAACCAAGAACCATCTTATGAACCAATAACTATGGTACTACCTGATGATGATCCTGGTTAAGGGAATGATCAGGCTACTGCTAGTAATGTTGATTCAGATGGGGCTAGCACTGATTCAGAAGAGGATTTGGAATATGTTCCACATAGTGAGGACAGTGGAGAGGATTCAGAGGAGGTGGAGCTCAGGAGGCATGCCAGAAAGTTCAAGAAAAGGATGAGAGACACTAAGAGTTGGATTGTCAAAGATTGTATAGATGCAGTGCCAATTGATCTTATTTCCAACATGGAAGAGCAATTGGGAGGAGAAGAAGAGGATTGGAACTATGATTCATCTGATGAGGATTATAGCTATAGTGAAGATTCAGATGGGGAACAGATCAAGAGGAAGAGCAAATTCCCAAGGTATAAGACTAACACTGAAGTACCACACTTTGCATTGACCATGGTTTTAAGAAGCAAGAACCAGTTGGTCAAAGCATTGAAGAGATATGGGCTGATCACTAAGAGGAGCATAAAGTTTACTAAATCTGAGAATGAAAGGGTGAGAGCAGTCTGTGGGTGGCAAGGTTGTCCATGGCTTCTTTATGCAGCTAAGAGGTCCAGGACATCTAGGTTCCAAGTAATTACATTGAATGATGAGCATTAGTGTGCACCTAATAGATGTAATAAGTTAGTAACTGCAATGGTTATTGCACAGAGATATGAGCACTTCATATTAGCAAACCCAATGTGGAAGATTGAAAGCATGAAGGCAACAGTTCTTAAGGACATGTTTGCTGATGTTTCTACTTCAAAGTGCAAGCATGCCAAAAGCGGATTGCAATGGCAAAGCTTCTCCGGCTCGTAAGCCATTGGGTTCTCCCGATAGAGCACCGGAGACCTCGATTCCCTTGCCCTTCTTCTTCCGGTGACAGCACGGAAGCCTGGGCCCGAAGAACCACCAGAAGACATGGACATTCTCCTCTGCACCGCCGCCACGCTCCGCCGCCCGCTAGCCCGACTAACCCTAATTTTATTCCCCTCCCTTCTATCAGCCAAGTGCACTCCTCTTTTATCCCCGTCGAAGGTGGCCACGTCAGCGACTTAGCCCCTAAAACTGGTCCAGGATTCAATTTGGACCGGGATTACAAAATTCAGGGTACAATCGACAGGAATTTCGACGTAGAGGTTTAAACCGCCTGAGCACTACAAGTTTAGGGTTTTTAAAATAGACTTTTCCCCGATAGCTACCCGCATTCCTGCGTGTCACGTTGCCGCGGCGCATGCACCTACCCACACATCGACATGCCCAGTGCCCCACCCTCACGCGACCACCCCGGCCCCACCTCCTAGCGTGCTCCCACCAACCCCCGTCTTCCCCATCGCGTGCGCCACGTTCCCCAATCCCATCGCGTCGCCGCATCTCCTCTGCAGGCCGCCGCCGCTGGCTCTCCTCCTGGCCGCGGCTCGTCTCCGCCCTCGACAGCGCCCCTCCGTTGCCAGCGAGCCCCGCGCGTGACGCCCTCTGCCTTTCCAAGCACCGCCGCTGGCCACGCCTCCTTGCACTCCGATGGTCCTCTTCTCCGCCGCGGCTGCACCATGTCCACCCGGCTTCCGCCCCCTGGCGCCATGGTCGTCCAAGCGCCATTGCCCTGTCTCCCCTCTGAAAGAATCTGCTAGGACCTCTAGTGGTCGATCTAGGGAGTACACGAGAGATGTAGCTTACCATCGGCCTTAGGAGTCGAGGATGAGCTCGCCATCGGACTCGTCGGAGTGGTGGCGGCGGAGAGGGGGTGATTCCCGCCGCTACAGCGCAAGCCGATTGGTGGCTAGGGTTTGGGGTTTTCGGTGGGGTGAGTGGGCACGACGAACCTTGGCGTTCGTGCCCCCGGCCCCCACCTCTATTTATTGCGCTGCGCGATGGGGCCCACCAACGATTGCGACGTTGGGCGCCCCCAATCAGGGCGCGAGTCCAAGGTTTGTTCGGGCCGTTGGGCCCGAACGGGAGATCAACCTAACATTCTCCCCCTTGATCTCATCTTTCACTTAACTTATACTTTAAACTTATACTTTGGTACCTATTTCATCACAGATCAACATATAGAGCATGTCTCGTCATAATGGTCAGTTACGCACCATCGATTCAACAGCCACTATACACCTCTCTATTTTGAAACAGATTCTTGTACTAGGCCCTTAATATCCAGGTATCATAGGCTTTCCCTTAAACCCATGCCGGCTAAGTGTTCTCTGAACACACTGGGTGGTAAGCCTTTTGTGAGCGGATCCGCGAGCATCTCTTTTGTACTTATATGTTCTAAACTTATGGTATGATCCTGGATTCTTTCTTTCACAACATAAAACTTAATGTTAATGTGTTTGGCAGCAACACTTGACTTATTGTTGTGAGCATACAATACTGCTGGCTCATTGTCGCAGTACATCTTGAGTGGTCTTTGAATGCTGTCTACCACTCTTAACCCGGGTATAAAATTCTTTAACCAGTTTGCCTGCCCCGTGGCCTCATAACATGCTACATACTCAGCTACCATCGTGGACGATGCTGTGATGGTTTGCTTAGAGATTTTCCACGATATAGCTCCACCTGGGAGAGTAAACACATATCCTGACGTGGATTTTCTTTCATCTACATCTCCCGCATAGTCTGCATCTGAATACCCTTCTATCTCAAGAGAATCAGTTCTTCTATATGTTAGCATGAGGCCTTTTGTGCCTTTTGCATAACGCAATGCCTTCTTCACCATTTTCCAGTGGTCTATTCCTGGATTACTTTGGAATCTGCCAAGTACCTCGGTAACAAAAGCTAAGTCAGGGCGTGTACACACTTGAGCATACATCAAGCTTCCGACAGCAGAAGCATATGGAACCGCTTTCATTTGATCGATCTCATATTGGTTCCTGGGACACTGAAAGTTCCCAAATCTATCGCCCTTGACTATAGGAGCAGGCGTAGGATTACTCGCATGCATACTATATTTCTTCAGAATCTTCTCCAAGTATGCCTTCTGCGATAACCCTAAAATCCCCTTTTGTCTATCTCGGTGAATTTCAATTCCTAGAACGAATGAAGCTTCACCAAGATCTTTCATATCAAAGTTTGAGGACAAGAACTTCTACGTCTCCAGTAGTAGACTAACATCACTACTAGCGAGTAGAATGTCATCCACATACAGGATAAGGAAAATGAATTTCCCATTCTTGAACTTTGCATATACGCAGTTGTCCTCCTCATTCTCATCAAACCCAAACTTCCTTACTGTTTCATGGAACTTCAAGTACCATTGCCTGGAGGCCTATTTTAGTCCATAAATGGACTTTCTCAGACGACATCCCATGCGCTCTTTTCCTTCCACAACAAAACCCTTGGGTTGTGCCATGTAGACATTTTCTTCCAAGTCTCCATTTAGGAATGCCGTCTTTACATCCATCTGATGCAATTCTAAATTGTAGTGTGCCACTAAAGCCATTATGATTCTAAAAGAATCCTTACTTGAGACTGGAGAAAATGTCTCATTGTAATCTATTCCTTCTCTTTGGGTGAAGCCCTTAGCAACAAGTCGTGCCTTATATCTTTCAATATTCCCTCTAGAGTCACATTTGGTTTTGTAGACCCATTTACAGCCTACCGTTTTGGCTCCTTTAGGAACTTCTTCTAAATCCTAGACTTTGTTGCTACTCATGGATCTCATCTCATCTTCCATGGCTTCAAGCCACTTCGATGAGTGAGGACTTTTAATGGCTTCTTCAAATGTGGTGGGATCACCCTCCATTTGAACTTCTTCACTGACATAGATCTCAAAATCATTAGGAATAGCTGGCTTTCTAGTTCTTTGAGACCTTCTAAGGGCCTCACCTTCTGGCACATTCTCGGTGTGGGGCTGTTGCGGCTCCCCCTCATCTGTGGTAACGGGGTCTTCATTTTCATTCATTGTTACCACAGGAGAACCAACAGCAGGTGTCACATTAACATTGTCATGTGTCGGTGCGGCAGCAGGTATCGAGAAAAACGGTTCCTGAATCATCGGAGTGGGTGCATGCACCCGCTTCTCGTCAAGGTTGATTTCTCGGGATACCGTGCTCCCCCTGATCATCTGATCCTCCAGAAACACAGCGTGTCTCGTTTCTACAAACTTAGTGTATCTGCCGGGACAGTAGAAACGATAGCCTTTGGACTTATCTGGATAGCCAATAAAATGGCAAGTCACTGTCTTGGGATCCAACTTCCCAAGGCTTGGGTTGAAGAGCTTTGCCTCAGCTGGGCAACCCCACACTCGCAAATAATTGAGTGAAGGTTCGCGACTAGTCCATAACTGATATGGTGTTTTAGACACCGATTTACTTGGGACTCGATTAAGTATGTGAATGGCGATTTTTAACGCCTCCATCCACAAACCAATCGGTAAGGTGGAGTAACTTAACATACTTCTCACCATATCCATCAAGGTACGGTTTCTTCTTTCAGCTACTCCATTCTGCTGAGGCTCGCCCGGTGTTGAATACTGGGCGACTATACCATGTTCCTGTAGAAACCTCGCAAAAGGTCCCGGAACTTGGCCATATGGGGTATGCCGGCCGTAGTATTCGCCTCCACGGTCGGACCTTACTACTTTAATCTTTAAATTATGCTGATTTTCCACTTCAGCCTTAAATATCTTGAATTTATCCAGTGCTTCTGAAGGTTCTTTAATAGGATAAATGTAACCATAACGCGAATAGTCATCCGTGAATGTTATGAAAGAGTCATAGCCATCCACAGATGTCACAGGAAACGGACCGCATATATCCGTATGAATTATTTCTAGTACTCTTGTGCTTCTTTTGGCGCCTTTCTTAATGTTCTTTACAAACTTTCCTTTAATGCAATCGATGCATTGCTCTGAATTTGAAAATTCTAGAGGTGCAAGAATTGATTCTTTTACTAAGCGTTCTATTCTCCCCCTCGAAATATGGACTAAACGACAGTGCCATAATTTCGATGAGACTTCATCAATTCTTTTCCTCTTACTCTTTCCATTCAGGGATGAGGAGGCATTCTCATTCTCAACGCTTATTTCATTCACATTCTCACAGAGTGATAATAAATAAAGCTTGTCTTGTCTGAAGGCAAGACCAACAATCTGATTATTCAATTTGATTTTACATTGACCATCGCCAAAATGGCAAGCAAAACCACAGTCGTCTAAGCGCGACACACTTATCAAGTTTCGATGCAAAGAGGGTACATAAAGAACATCTACTAATAAAAGTATAAAGCCATTCGACATCAAGATCTCCAATGGCTTCGACTTCAGCTTGAACGCCGTTTGCTACTTTAATACTTCTTTCTCCTCTTTGCAGGGTCCTTCTCATATGGAATCCCTGTAATGAATTAGCAACATGAACAGTCGCACCTGAGTCAATCCACCAAGTAGATTTTGCATAACTTAAAAATAAGGATTCATCAACAAAGGTAATTAAATCCTCACCGTTCTTGCACATATGCTTCAAGAAAGCCACACAGTCACTCATGTAATGGCCCTTCTGCTTGCACCATCTGCAGGTGTCCTTGTCCACTTCCTGTGCCTGATGTTCAGGAGCCTTTCCATGTGGCCTGGAAGAAGAGGGATGCCCCTGAGGTTTCCCTTGGGGCTTGGAACCCTGAAAGTTCCTCTTCTTGGTTGGGCTCAAGTAGTTCACGGAATCACCGGACTGCCCCTTCAGCCTCTCTTCCTCCTGGACGCACATGGCCATCATCTTCTCGATGCCCCATGTTTCTGGCTGTGCATTGTAGTTCACAGCAAAAGCTTCAAACTGGTTTGGCAGCGAGGCAAAGATAAGATGAATGATGAACTCATCTGGGAGCTCCATGCCCATAGGCTTGAGCTTGGAAGACATGTTGCTCATTCGCAAGATGTGGTCCCTAACACCACCACCAGTGTATCTTGTGGTGACAAGCTTCTTGATGAGTGAGCTTGCATAGGCCTTGGAGGACCCAGTAAACTGACTCTCTACCCTTTTCAGGTATTCACTGGCTGTGGTGCACTCTGGGATTGCTCCCCTTATAGCTTCCATGATGGAGCTCTTAATGACCATTAGGCACTTCCTATTGGAAGAGTCCCACTTTGCACGCTCAAGGTCGTACTTCATTCTTATCGGAGCATGGTCACTGACCCTTTTCTTAAAGTCCTCTTCATTTTCTTTTTCGCCCCTGACAGGGTCGACAGGTTCTTTAGGACAGGCTTCAACCAGTGCCAAGTCTAGGTCAAGCAGAGCAAGCCCCATCTCTACCTTCTCTCGCCATGAGCCGTAGTTCCCTCCGTTGAGGGGCTCAATGGCCGAGATAAAGCTCATAGGATTTCCTGAAAGGAAAACATCATTAAAACGAGTTAATTCAACGTTGGTCAAATTAAGACATGAAACTTCTCCATATTAATTCTACATCACCGTTGGGCAGAAATATAACTAACATGGATAAAACTTACTATTCATAGTGAAAATTTTACTAACAACGTTGGTTGTCAAATAAAATAAGCACTATCAAAAATTAAAATCTTACTCTATTGCATTTAAGCAATTAATTCTTGCACGGGAATAACATGAATAAAGATTGATAATCTTTTACTTCTTTACTTAGTTTTTACTGTTACTTTACTATTTTTCTACACAAAATTTCGTTGGACAATTTTGCTATAGAAAAATGGGTGAAAAACTACCAAACAAAACAGCAAAAACAACTTCTAAAAATAAATACAGACAAAACTGTGCTTAAAATGCCCTTTGGGCCTGCTCAGTGGGCGGAAAGCAGCGGCCCACGGCCTGCCGCGCCGCTCGCTTATCTATCGCGCGCGCAAGCCGTAGCAGCTGCGCTATGCGCCGGCGGCCTAGCAGTGGCCCATGGCCCAAAATACGCCCAGCGCCCCGGTTGATCTGGAGCGTCCATCGCTCCAGACTTCGATCGGACGGCGCAGCGCACGCGTCGGAGGATCAAAAAGGGGTGCCCCCGACCCCCAGGGAAAACCCTAGGCCATTTTCCCCTCACCTCCCCCACGAGTCACTGCTCTCTGGCGGCGGCTCTGTCTCTGTGAGCATGGCGAGGCGGCCGCGCCGCCCGGCGAGGCGCCGGCGGCGAGCCCCTCCCTCTCCAGATGCAACCCCTCCTCTTCTTTCTCTCTGTCTGCTAGCCCCTCCACTCTGTGCCCATCCACCACCACCCTACCCCGCAAGCAGCGACGCAGCGCAGGAGACGGCGGCGGATGGCGGCGTCCCTCTGCCCCCCTTGCCGGTTGTGCGTCCACCCGAGGGTGGGTGCACCGCCGTCAAGCGGTGCAGTGGTGGCGCCCTTCCGGCGGCGGCCGGTGGTTTCTCTGAGATGGGCTGGGGGATCTGGGGCTTCCCCTTTCTTTTGCCTTTTATTTTGCTTCGATCCGGGGAAGAGGGGGCTAGGGGAATACGGGATCTAGGGGTTTTCCTTTCTTTCTTCCCGAAAAATTTCGGTTGGTTCTTCCTTAGTTCTTTCGATCTGAGATTGATTTAGATCCGGGGAGAGTGGATCTGGGGCCTATTCTTTTGTTTGGTTCTTCCCGAAAAGAAATTTGGTTGCATCTTAGGGGTTAGGGTTTCGATCTGATGGGGTGTTCTTCTTCCCAACCTCGGCTTGCCGATGCGTTGGGATCGAGAGGAACGACGCGGCCTCGCGGCGGCGCTTCTAGAAACCCTAGCCTCTAACTTCTTTCTTTTCTTTTGAATTTGATCTGCCTCGACTAGATCAACCATCCTAGTTGGCTCTGATACCATTGAAAGAATCTGCTAGGACCTCTAGTGGTCGATCTAGGGAGTACACGAGAGATGTAGCTTACCATCGGCCTTAGGCGTCGAGGATGAGCTCGCCATCGGACTCGTCGGAGTGGTGGCGGCGGAGAGGGGGTGATTCCCGCCGCTACACCGCAAGCCGATCGGTGGCTAGGGTTTGGGGTTTTCGGTGGGGTGAGTGGGCACGACGAACCTTGGCGTTCGTGCCCCCGACCCGCACCTCTATTTATTGCGCTGCGCGACGGGGCCCACCAACGATTGCGACGTTGGGCGCCCCCGATCAGGGCGCGAGTCCAAGGTTTGTTCGGGCCGTTGGGCCCGAACGGGAGATCAACCTAACACCCTCTTATGCACATCGCTGCTAGGACCCTCCCTGCTGCAAGCTCGCCGGAGATCCTCTGCCAGCGTCTCGCCGTCCGTGCTCCCCCTGCAGAGCCACGCCCAGCCGCACGTCCTCATCGCCTCGCGCTCCTCCCTCTGTCCCCGGCAGCAGGCCGCGTTAGCGCCTCCCCTTCCAGTCATCTCTGCTACCCGTGGACCCTGCGTCCCGCGAACTCGCCGTCGTTCGAGCTCTGCGTGCCCCGCCGCCCTCGCGCCCCTCTCTGGCCCGCAGTTGCCGCTGCCGCGCGTCTCCCTGTGCCCCGCGACCGCGCAGTGCCCATCGCCACTCGAGCGCGCCTGCCGCTGCGTCAAGGTCGTCCTCGATGTTCGCGGCCGCCCGTGGCCCTCACCCCTCCGGCTGCGCGTGCGCAGGTCCTCTCTGCCGCCACCTCCGTGGATCTACTTCACCTCATCGGTGCCATGTTCCCCCATGTCCTCGACGAGATCGCGTGCCCAAACTCCTAGGCTCATGCAGTGTTGGTTTTGTTGTTCCAGGATTTTCAGCAGTGGATAAGGTGATTCTGTGGAGATGGTAGACAAGGAGCCATACCCCGCGAAAATAGGTGGAGAACCTGCGGCTGCCCTCACCCTATATCTCACCGTCGACTCACCATCAAGAACCATTCGTTATTAGTAGTATCGAACGTATTTATTACGTGTATTACCAGTAAATGATGACATATCTCTTCGTATTGTTCATGTATTAATGCACAATTGATTTCTCTAGGACCCACCACTGACATCACTCATTAAACATGCATGTAAGTGCATTAATTTTCAGTGTGTTGTAGTTGGTTTTGGTGTGCTATAAACATGCACTATCAAACGCCTTGTTAGTGTTTAATGTTAATTTTGGTGTTCCATAAACATCCACTATCAAACGTGGTTAATGTTTAATAGTTAATTTTTTGTATTAGGTTTCTACTGCTCTATCGTCGAGTGCATATTGTATGGAATACAGTATAGTCATGCAAATGACCATAGTTCTAATTCGTGTAATTAACCTGTATAATTGTACATGGCCAAAAAGTGATTAGTGTAGGTGTTGGTAATTGCCACAACCTCTCTCGTTTACCTAGAGGAAGAAGCCGAAGTTTAAATGCCCTAATTTACTGCCATGTGTGAGGGAGTAAGATGGTCATAAAACATCTTAATTGTTATTTATGGTCCTAGCATTTATTGCTCTCTCAACTTGAAGTTTATTTATTCCGTATTCTTCTATAGACACTCATTTTTTTCTTTTACAAATGATTTAAATGTTACCTTGTCCACATATCTCATAGCATCAAATTAACGTGCAGATATCGGGTGTGGCGTCCCCATGTTCCAAAAGTCCGGGTTACCATATCCTGTCCGATGTTAAGGCAAATGCCAAGACCGTCCAATCGACAAGATCCTCGACGCCACCCGAAGTACAAGACCGACCCCGTAACAAGTGCTTCGATCCCGTCACCAAGATCTTCAATGTCCAGCGTGCGAAGACAAAACCCGAGGACCATATCGGACCTGGTGCCGTTTATTCAAGTCCACCATCGACAATAAAGTCGGTACCTGAAGCTTCGTCAACATCAACCTCGAAGCCGAAACCCAGAGGCGATGTCGTCGAATTTCAAAACCTTCGTGACGGACCCGAAGACCAATCCAGAATGGCTTGGTATTCTTCACGGATAAGATGTCCGAGACCCTGAACCCGGATCCAAAGACCAAACCACACCCCTAGGCACGCCAAGTTCTCCCTCACGGATCCAAACCCCCAATGTGTGACCCCTTTTTCCGAGACCCCTATTTTATAATAAATAACATATACTTGTTGTATATTAAATTGTTCATGTCACATACACATCATGTGGTTTGGAGGCATTATGCCGATTCACCTCATAATTAGAATATGGAGACTAGATGCGGGATATTCCTGTCTAATATCGCCTCCATTTAAATTTGTGTAGCGAATTGATGCCCTATTTTGCCTTGTCAATACAACATTTAAAATACGAGGTATCTAAATAATTTGAACCATCTAAATAATTGTCGGGACCCCGGTTCCGCTTAATATTTCCTAGTTGCATCGTATCTTTGCCATGTCATGCATCATATCACAAACATGTCGGATCTTCTGCCGTAGTATTAAATAGTGCATCCGGTGTTTCTTTTAGTGCTTTGCTTCTTCACGAATTAGGTCGTTCAATTGATGCGAGCTTCCCCCTGTTCTTCGTATGAATCTTCAGCTATGTTTCCAGGCGAGCATTCTCCCCCTTCCTACCTATTTTGCATTTATAGTCTTTATTTCCTCCTATTGATCTATTGCTATCCGTGTTGTGTTGCTTTAGTTTCCGTGCACCATTTATACTCCTTGCAGCCTCTATTTGTCCTTGGACACATCATATTGCCTGTTGGTTGATAGACAGTTGGCCTTGCGAGTCATAGATTCTTGCTCAGGTGTTGCTGCGCATCGTCGATGTTCCACAGCTGTTGGGTGGTTGGCACATGCTTAACGGTGGAGATGATCATGAATTTAATTACAACTAGATATTAAAATGATGGGAATAGATATAACTAATGCAGAGGCACCGGTGGACAATAGCTAATATTTGGTTCTTCCACGCTCACTTGTGTCCCGTAGGCCCCGAGTACTTGATACTTATTCCTTGACTATTCGCACTATCCACATACGGGAGACCCTAGGGATCTCCCTTTGCCTGAGCTTGATTCACACTTTATTTCTTGGGGCCACACACTAGTTTGAGGCTTTATTACTATCTTGTACTTATGATGTGCTTTACTGCTTTATTTACGATTGTGCGTGGGGCACCTATACTATTTAGGAACCCCGTGCCATGTTTATCCTGTATCGATAAGCCCAGTCACACTTTTGGGTTCCTAGTCGTTTACCACCGTCGTCACAAACCCTGGGTCCGTCTTGGAGCCGGACAACTTCGTTGCGGTAGGTTAGTGGGGTGGCCCCCTTAAATAATTTATGAATCCTGTGAATGCATTGTCGTGAGGCCTCGTTGCGTTTTATTTGGTTCTTCCCGAAGTTGATTGTGTGTGTGTTGCTATTTGTGCACCCCTGCGGGGTAAAACTTTCTGAAAATCGTGTCCGCGGTTATGGATGACTTGGAGCGCAGTATCTCGATCATAGACAACCTTAACTAAAGTAGTGCTATAAGTTTGACTTTGACATGTCTAGAATCAGTTTCACTACAATGGAATGAATAAAAAAAAGTGCCAACAACTACTGGTGGGGTGCCTCATGCTAATTATATCTGACTAGTAAGTATTGCAACTACCACGGAATGGTTAACTAAAACTGTCCGTTTCTTATGATATCAGGATGACTCATGCTATCTATATCTAACTAGTAAGTGCTGCAACTATAATGGAATAAATAAAACTGCCAACTGTGTGAGTTCCTCGGTTTGACTTCCTCGTTTGGTCTCGAGGGGGAAATACCAAGAGGGGTATGATTGGTGTTAGTATCACGTTGGTCCTGCACAGGTATTTCTTACCTCTCTCTAATAGCCGACAGATGTATCGAGTCTCTATAGGTTGTTCAGTGCATCCTTCGTTGCCGCTTCAGTCCACCATACCTATGTAGACGAGAGCCGCCGAATTCTAGACTCGCCGTGTACTAGCCTCAGTACTGACTGCTCCCTTTTTCCTTTGCCCTTTGTCGGCACCCATTTTGTTGAACATGTATAAGTTCGACGTCGTTAGCAGGGTTACCCTTCTGGCTTGGCCTGGGCAGGGTTATGGATGCTATTGGTTATTCTTCAGGACTCTTAGCTCAATTTGCTTCTTATCAGCACCCGGATGTTGTATCACTTTCAAGGTGATTTGGATATTTGTACTGTATATCTGTATTCTTGACTCGTGGAGTCATTGTTGTATATATATGTTCTGTGGGTTCCATCGTGGACTATTATGTAATGATATTACTTTGTTTTCCACCCGCACGCAAGTGCCTGTGGGCATGTTTGAATCGTTTCTATGCGGGTTTAGCGGAAATCGCTAAAACTTGCAGAGGGCCGGTACGAGGGTGTTACAGGGTGGCCCCCATGTACTTGCTTTGGGTCTGGGAAATGTCGTGTCCGAGGCCCCGTCGAATACCATTGGGTTTATGTTCAGGATATTGCTCATATTTGGATCTGACAATAAGGGTTGAAGTGCGTGTGGATACTTTGGTGCACCCCTGCAGGGTTAAATATTTTTGCAAAGCCGTGTCCACGGTTATGGACGACTTGGAGAACAGTTTCTCGATCATAGACAACTATAACTAAAGAATTGTTGTTATAATTTGACTTGTATCGGATATGACTAGTAAGTTGGATAACCACCATGGAACGAATGAATAAATCTGTCAACCATGTGAGTTTCCTCGGCATGACTTCCTCGTTTGGTCTTGAGGGGGAAATACCAGGATGGGTATGTTTGGTGGTAGTATCAGGTTGGTTCGAAATAGGTATTTCTTATCCCTCTCTGGTAGCCAACAATTGTATTGAGTCTCTATAGGTTGTCTAGTGCATGCTTTGCTGCCTCTTCAGTCCACCATACCTATGTAGGTGAGAGCCGCCGAATTCTAAGACTCGCCGTGTACTAGCCTAAGTAATGACCACTCTGTTTTTCCTTTGCCCTTGGCTGGCACCCCTTTTGTTTAACAGGTTTGAGATCATCGTCGTTAGCAGGGTTACCCTTCCGGCTTGGCCAGGGCAGGGTTATGGACTCCATTGGTTATTCTTCAGGGCTCTTAGCCCCATTTGCATCTTATCCGTACTAGGATGTTGTATTGTTTTCAAGGTGATTTGGATCTTTGTATTGTATATCTGTATTCTTGACTCATAGAGTCGTTCTATATATATGTTCTGTGGGTTCCATCGTGGACTATTGTGTAATGATATTACTTCATTTTCCACCTGCACGCAAGTGCCTGGTGGGCATCTTTGAATCGTTTCTATTTGGGTTTGGCAGGAATCGCTAAAACTTGCATAGGGCCGATTCGAGGGTGTTACAAAGTGGTATCAGAGCCTAGCTGTTACGATACGCCATTGGTCCAGCCTGTAGGAGAACCTAGCTAACAAACGATGTATAGTGTTAAAACTATTTTTCAAAATCGGTTGGATAGATCTGATTAGGTATGCTTTTACTCCTTACCCCTATGTTATTCTCCTCTCACCTCTGCATGTTTTGATTCTACCCTTATCTTTTCTTCGAGTCCAGGATTTCTCGTGGTTGGGTTTCCGTCATACCTTCAGGGTTTTGCTTCCTCCCTTCTATAACGGTGGTGCTACAATCATCAAATCTGCATCTCGTTTGTTGTACCTTTATCCAATCTTTCGTCCTTGAACTCTTTATTTGCATGTGTTCCTAGACGGATATCCGTATCATTGAAAAACATATGAGAAGGATCAGCAGTGGTGAAGTTCGAGTATACCTTGAGCATGTGTTGTTCTTGCCAATGGAACCATCACGGAACCTAATCATTGTGTCTTTTCATACGATTTTCCTTGTATCTTCCGGTGGTTTCCAACATGATGAAATCATCTACCTCAGAAGAGCCTACATTGATCCTTTATTTCTGACCATCGCTTATAAAGATCTTCAGTCTGAAGTCTGAGAGTTGGTTGTATGATTCTTTTGTTCATGTACAGAGTAATGCTTCGAGTGCGGGATGGAGTAGCTACCATACTACTACTCTTATCATTCGCTTTTAAACGTTGAATGGTGGATCAATGCGATTTTACTCCTTCCATGGAAGTTAAAGGTGGCCTTACCTTTTGAGACCTTTACCTTCGTCTTTGTTTCTTCAGAGTGTTCTCTCGAAGAATGTGATCAACGACCTCTTGTTGGTAGTGTCGCCGATTTCAAGATGAAGCGAGAGTCTTTGTTAGTGGTGTCGCAAGGATCTACATGAAGGAAGAAGAATCCGATCATAAGCCTTCTCCCCCGTACCATGATGCGGATCTCGAGGGCGAGATCCCTTGTTAGTGGTGTCGAATTGTAGCACTCCGGTAAAACCACTACTAGAAAATTGCTTGAATGTTTACTATTTTGTGCATCGTCATGATAGCATGCTCATGTCATCATGCCACATTGAATTTGAGCATCATCATGACATCATGCATATGTTGTCTCTTAAAAGTATTTTCCCCAAAAACTATTTTGTTTTCTACATTAGCCTCCTTATTTAAAAGTATAAATCCCTGGGCTTTTCTGGATTTTTCATTTGTCTAAAACTATATACCAAAAGATTATGTAAAACAAAATAAATAAACAAAAACATATTTTATAAATCTCCAGGGGAGGCCGCCACCGGCCAGGCCCAAAGGCCCATCTAGCATCATCCTACAACCCCAGAATCGAACCCTAACCCTAGAGCCAAACCGGACACACCACATCCCGCTACTACCTAGACCCACACCTAGCCGCCACATCCAGTACCACCTGATTGACCCATGCCCCGCCGCGCGACCGACCCACCTTGTCACGCTACACCCCCACCAACATATGCGCTCATGCACGCAGCACACGCTAGCGCATGCAAACGCCGCGGCTGCATCCCGCCCACCTGCCACGCACCAACCACGCCAACCGCCACCTACCGTGTCGTTCCACCTCGCGACATGCCCTGGTGCTGACCCCACCCTGGCCCTACCTCGCGATCCCCACCCCTCGTCCTGCTCCTCTCACCCTCCTTCCTTGCTCGCCTCTCTCCCTGCGCTCAGCATCGAGCGTGCCGCCGTCAGCCTCGGTTGCTCACCCCACCGCCTCCTTCCCCTACCTCCGCTCCTTCTCGGACCGTGGCCCCGCCTCCTCGCCATACCTCCTCTCTCTCATATCCCCTCTGCAAATGAGCGCCTGCCATCTTGAGCCACCCTGGCCGCAAGCATGCGCCGCCTCCCTCAAGCATCCGCCGCCACCCTGGGATCTCGCGCAGCCATGCGAGGAGGTCCCTCCACCGCATCTCTCGCTATGCCGAGCCACCATCTCGCCAGTCCGCTCGACGCCGCGAGCTCGTCGTGCCTCTCACCTTGATGCCGCCTCTCTCTGGCCACATAGGACACCTCCCTCGCCTGCCTATTCGACCTCTACAGCTACGAGGCCCATACCTCCTCTCATCTACGTGCTCGAGTCGCTGCGCTGAGCTTGTCCCCGAGCCCGGCCTCCACGCCACACCACGACCTCCGCCACGGTCCGAGCTCATCGTCTACCCCTCCGCCCCGTGTCTGTAGCGCCGATGCAGGGCCCCGTCTGCCCTCCTCGACTCCACCGCCATGGCGCCTTCTGCTATCGTCGCGTGGCCCTTCCTCTTCCGCAACAACGATCCCTGATTCTCTCCACCGCACGCAGCCACGTGATGTCTAGCACCACCACCATCCGCGCCAACGAGCCCCACCTCCTGCAGGAACGTTCTCCTCCGCCCTCGGCCTGGACCACCCCGAGCCCTACTGTGATGTACGGAGAAGTTGAAGCATGGCCTGATGGCGAGGTGTGCTCCTGTTGTACCTGGGCTCATGATGCAAGTTCGTCTCGGTGTGAAATCTGGTCTGTCAAGATCTTCGTCATCGTGCTTGCAAACCCTTGCAATCGCGAAGACCTTCTCGCCGACATGGTCAGGGTACCCCAAAGATGTGTGAATGTGACAAGTTTGAGAGGCCGATGCCACCGGCGCTGAACAAGCTCACCACCTACCCTCGAAGACCGGACCATAAGTTCTCAATCTCGGATGGCAAGACCGATCCCGGACCCGAAAACCCCGATTTTGGAGTCCGAACCCGAACCCCCGTCGAACCCTTGACACCCAAGATCTCTGGAATTGACATGTGTGATCCTATCCGAGACCACCTATTTTTATAATATATGATCTCTATCTTGTTGCATATAAATTGTTCATGCTCGCATCTCATCATGTGGTTTGGGGGCATTATGTCGATTCATCTAATAATTAAATATGGAGACTATATGCGGGATTTCTAATCTTATATTGGCTCCATTTAAATTTGTGTAGCGAACCGATGCTATGTTTTGCCTTGTTAGGTCAACATTTAAATTGCGGGGTATCTAAATAACATGAACCTTCTAATTAATTGTCAGGACCCCGGTTCCTCTTAATATTGCCTAGTTGCATCGCATCTTTGCCATGTCATACATCATATATGAATCATACCTAATCTTCTACCATAGTATTAAATAGTGTATCCGGTGTTTCTTTTAGTGCTTTGGTTCTTCGCGGATTAGGCTATTGAGTTGATGCGAGGATCGACAAGTTCTTCAGTTAATGTATCTTTGGCAGTGTTTCCTAGGTGAGCATTCTCTCCTTTCTACCTATTTTGCGTTTATAGTCTTTACTTCCTCCTGTTGATCTATTGCTATCTGTGTTGTGATGCTTTAGTTTCCGTGCACCATTTATATTCCTTATAGCCTCTATATTGCCTTGGACACATCCTATTGCATGTTGTTTGATAGACAATCGGCCTTGCGATTCGTAGTTGCTTGGTCAGGTGCTGCTTTGCGTCGTTGTTGTTCCACCGTTGTTGGGAGGTTGGCACATGCTTAATGGTGGAGATGATCGTGTCTTTCATTATAACTTGTCAACTAAAATGCTGGAAATAGATATAATGCAGAGGCACCGGTGGGTAATAGTCAATATTTGGTTTTTAACCGCCCAGTTGTGTCCACCTAGGACCCGAGTTCTTGACACCCGTTCCAAGATCGAGCGCGCTAACCACAGGTGGGTGGGTGTGCACCCCATCGGCTTACTACCTGATTTCAATGTACTGTGTTGGGGGCCAAAAAGTAGTATGGGGCTTTATTACTATGATGTACTTATGCCGTGCTTTACTGCTTTATTTATGATTGCGCGTGGAGCGCCTATACTTTTTAGGAACCCCATGCCATGTTTCCGCTGTATCGACAAGCCCAGAAACACTTTTAGGTTGCCAGTTGTTTATGGCCGTCGCCACATACCCTGGTCCGTATCGAAGACGACAGACTTTGTTGCGAGTAGCTTAGTGGGGTGCCCCCCATGTACTTTCTTTGGGTATGGGAAACATCGTGTCCGAGGCCCC
Source organism: Avena sativa (assembly GCA_916181665.1). NCBI lineage: Eukaryota > Viridiplantae > Streptophyta > Magnoliopsida > Poales > Poaceae > Avena > Avena sativa. The sequence continues at coordinate 356,690,735 of OV702291.1, forward strand.
GTCGCATACCGTTGGGTGTATGTTCAGGATCTTTCTCATATTCGGATCCGACAACAAGGGTTGGAGTGCGTGTGGATACTTTGTTGCACCCCTGCAGGGTTAAATCTTTTCGAAAAGCCATGTCCATGGTTATGGATGACTTGGAGCACAGTTTCTCGATCATAGACAACTATAACTAAAGAATTGTTGTTCTAATTTGACTTGTATCGGATATGACTAGTTAGTTGGATAACCACCATGGAAAGAATGAATAAAACTGCCAACCATGTGAGTTTCCTCGGCATGACTTCCTCGTTTGGTCTCGAGGGGGAAATACTAGGATGGGTATGCTTGTTGGTAGTATCAGGTTGGTTCGGAATAGGTCTTTCTTATCCCTCTCTAATAGTCAAAAGTTGTATTGAGTCTCTATATGTTGTTTAGTGCATGCTTCGCTGCCGCTTCAGTCCACCACACCTATGTAGGCGAGAGCCGCCAAATTCCAAGACTCGCTGTGTACTGGCCTTAGTACTGACCGCTCTCTTTTTTTCTTTTCACTTTTGTCGGCACCCCTTTTGTTTAGCAGGTTTGAGATCATCGTCGTTAGCAGGGTTACCCTTCTAGCTTGGCCAGGGCAGGGTTATGGATGCCATTGGTTATTCTTCAGGGCTCTTAGCCCCATTTGCACCTTATCCGTACTCGGATGTTGTATTGTTTTCAAGGTGATTTGGATCTTTGTATTGTATATATCTGTATTCTTGACTCATGGAGTCGTTGTTGTATATATATGTTCTGTGGGTTCCATCGTGGACTATTGTGTAATGATATTACTTCATTTTCCACTTGCACGCAAGTGCCTGGTGGGCATCTTTGAATCGTTTCTATGCGGGTTTGGAGGGAATCGCTAAAACTTGCATAGGGCAGATTTGAGGGTGTTACAAGGAGCTTGATAGCGGGGAAAAGTTGGGGAGGTGACCGACGGCAAGAAGGTGAAGGGACAAAACCCCACTCGGGCTCGAGTGTTTATGGGGGAACCATACCCCAAGGCTCGGTGGAGGCGATGGGTCATGCGTGCAATGGACATTTCCTCAAATCAAGGACACATGGAGGATGTGGGGAAGCACATGGAAGGACGTGCGCTGACATAGTCAGGCGCGGGCCCGACACTGGGTGGTCTCTTGACTTTCCCGCCTCTTTTATAGTAGCATACAAAGCAAGCAACTTTGGGCTACTGTCGGACTACTAGAACTAGGGGTACCCTGTCCCGTTAGGTTGCTAGACCCGCGTATGGTGCTCTCACAAGGGTGTGAGGAGTGCCACCCACTGGAAGCCATGATGGAGGCAACAAGATCAGGAGAATGCCAAGACCGGCTGCCTCTAGGGCCCATGGCTCCCTGATGAGGGACTGGCTGAAGCACTACTGAGACACCGTCGTGTCTCGCAACACGACAGAGCAACGGCCGGTCCAAGGTGTGACCGGTCCCCCTCAGGAAAGTAACTCACTGCCTGTCCGCCTTGGTATTAAAACGAGAAGATGAAGCGAGAGCCCCATCAGGACCCGACATTGCCACTTTGGTGCAAGGAGACCGGGGTGACACGATGGGGCAGGGGGCACGTCATCGGTTACCTCAGCAGTATGCCACTACCTTCAGTCGAAGCCAACTCATGGCCAAAAGGAAAAGGGGGAACCAAATACTCTTAGATGGCAAGAACCTGGGGACACTTCCTGCACAGCATTTGGGGGGAAGAGGCACTGCCGCCCTATATAAGGAGACCTTCTCCTACCTTAAAGGAGGTCAATCCCAGTGATCTGTAACCCTAGACATTGACATACCTTTGTACCCTCGTGAAGCACCACGAGCAATACAACCAAGCAGGAGTAGGGGCTTTACCTCCACACAAGGGTCCCGAACCTTGGTAAAAACTCCAATGTCAACCTCTCTGTCGTGCTCGTGCGCCGCCTTCTCCGTCGTTGCTAAGAAGCTCGACGTGTGTTCAGCCTCATCTCGAACTTAAGGCTTGTCGGACCCCTTGTTCCTTCGCATGGCACTTTCTCTGACAGATGCCGAGATGGATTTTGTGGACCGATGAAAATATTGCAGGAAAATTCAGCAACTACAACATCAGAGTGGTAACTTCTTATGTTAGGTAACCCCGATTCGGGGAGCATATTATGTAATTTTTTAGCTTACATTGATTTTTTACAGGAATGGAGGGTACCTAGCTATGAAAAGTTTGTGTGGATCGAAAATCCCCTGGCAGGTTTCCACAAAGAGCTTGTTCAGGATCTTCGTGATGTTGTGTGGGACAAGAAAGAGGAGATTCTTCTATTGGAGAGAGAGAGAGATCTGGAAGCTTCGTCAGCTGTAGGGGAGGCAGGAGAAGGGAGGCGGCATGCAAGCTTAGTTGCGGTAGCAAGCTGGTGAGATAGACGGGCTCAATATTATGCTAGAAAGTGGAAACAATTTCCTCATTATCTAGGCATTATCTGTTTGGAATCAGTCACAGAGAATGGTGCCTGTAAAACAAAACTAATAATTTAAAATTTTGCACTTGTGGAAAAATTCAATGAAGAACACGGTTCAGATCATTACATATTCTGTGAAATTAGGAATAAAATAAGTGATTATACAGCCGCGCGTCACATAGGGGAGGAGCACGGCGGCCTTCTATACAATTCGATCTCCGACGTGGCTGTGGGAGCTCTTAGACGTGGCGGTGTGGAAGTGGGAGCTTCATTCCTCGGAGAGGTCGACGAGGTCGGCCATCTCGAGCTTGGCGATGGTGGTGGCCACCGCCTCCCTATCCCTGGTGACGCGCGCGTTGACGAGCTCCACGGCTTGGCGCTGCTCGGCCTATTTGCAGACGACCTGGTGGATCCTTATGTGGTTTGTCTAGAGGAACACACATGCAATGACACCGGGTGTGGATCATGAAAAGAATAGACATGCAATAAATTATGTGGTTTGTTTAGAAGAACACACGTGCAATGACACTGGGTGTGGTTCATGAAAAGAACAGACATGCAATGACACTGGTGGATCCTTATCTGGTTCATGAAAAGAACAGACATGCAGTGACACCGGTGGATCCTTATGTGGTTTGTCTAGAGGAACACACATGCAATGACACCGGGTGTGGTTCATGAAAAGAACAGACATGCAATGACATTGGGTGTGGTTTGTTTAGAAGAACACACATGCAATGACATTGGGTGTGGTTCATGAAAAGAACATACATGCAATGACACTAGTGGATCCGTATGTGGTTTGTTTAGAGGAACAGACATGCAATCACACTAGGTGTGGTTCATGAAAAGAACAGACATCCAATGACACTGGTGGATCCTTATGTGGTTTGTCTAGAGGAACACACATGCAATGACACCGGGTGTGGTTCATGAAAAGAACAGACATGCAATGACTTATGTGGTTTCTCTAGAGGAACACACATGCAATGACACTGGGTGTGGTTCATGAAAAGAACAGACATCCAATGACACTGGTGGATCCTTATGTGGTTTGTGAAAAGAACAGACATGCAATGACACTGGTGGATCCTTATGTGGTTCATGAAAATAACTAACATGCAATGACACTTGGTGTGGTTCATGAGAAGAACACACATCCAATGACACTAGTGGATCCTTATGTGGTTCATGAAAAGTACAGACATGCATTGACACTGGTGGATCCTTATGTGGTTTGTCTAGAGGAACACACATGCAATGACAATGGGTGTGGTTCATGAAAAGAACAGACATGCAATGACACTGGTGGATCCTTATATGGTTTGTGAGAAGAACAGACATGCAATGACACTGGTGGATCCTTATGTGGTTCATGAAAAGAACTGACATGCAATGACAATGGGTGTGGTGCATGAAAAGAACAGACATGCAGTTACACTGGTGGATCCTTATGTGGTTCATGAAAAGAACAGACATGTAGTGACACCGGTGGATCCTTATGTGGTTTGTCTAGAGGAACACACATGCAATGACACCGGGTGTGGTTCATGAAAAGAACAGACATGCAATGACTTATGTGGTTTCTCTAGAGGAACACACATGCAATGACACTAGGTGTGGTTCATGAAAAGAACAGACATCCAATGACACTGGTGGATCCTTATGTGGTTTGTGAAAAGAACAGACATGCAATGACACTGGTGGATCCTTATGTGGTTCATGAAAATAACTAACATGCAATGACACTGGGTGTGGTTCATGAGAAGAACACACATCCAATGACACTAGTGGATCCTTATGTGGTTCATGAAAAGTACAGACATGCATTGACACTGGTGGATCCTTATGTGGTTTGTCTAGAGGAACACACATGCAATGACAATGGGTGTGGTTCATGAAAAGAACAAACATGCAATGACACTGGTGGATCCTTATATGGTTTGTGAGAAGAACAGACATGCAATGACACTGGTGGATCCTTATGTGGTTCATGAAAAGAACTGACATGCAATGACAATGGGTGTGGTTCATGAAAAGAACAGACATGCAGTTACACTGGTGGATCCTTATGTGGTTCATGAAAAGAACAGACATGTAGTGACACCGGTGGATCCTTATGTGGTTTGTCTAGAGGAACACACATGCAATGACACCGGGTGTGGTTCATGAAAAGAATAGACATGCAATGACTTATGTGGTTTGTTTAGAAGAACACACATGCAATCACACTGGGTGTGGTTCATGAAAAGAACAGACATGCAATGACACTGGTGGATCCTTATGTGGTTTGTTTAGAGGAACAGATATGCAATGACACTGGTGGATCCATGTGTGGTTCATGAGAAGAACACACATCCAATGACACTGGTGGATCCTTATGTGGTTTGTCTAGAAGAACACAGATTCAATGACACTAGGTGGATCCTTATGTGGTTTGTGAAAAGAACAGATATGCAATGACACTAGCTGTGATTAATGAAAAGAACAGACATGCAATGACACTGGTGGATACTTATGTGGTTTGTCTAGAGGAACACACATGCAATGACACCGGGTGTGGTTCATGAAAAGAACAGACATGCAATGACTTATGTGGTTTGTTTAGAAGAACACACATGCAATGACACTGGGTGTGGTTCATGAAAAGAACAGACATGCAATGACACTGGTGGATCCTTATGTGGTTTGTTTAGAGGAACAAACATGCAATGACACTGGTGGATCCATGTGTGGTTCATGAGAAGAACACACATGCAATGACACTGGGTGTGGTTCACGAAAAGAACAGACATGCAATGACACCGGTGGATCCATGTGTGGTTCATGAGAAGAACACACATCCAATGACACTGGTGGATCCTTATGTGGTTCATGAAAATAATAGACATGCAGTGACACCGGTGGATCCTTATGTGGTTTGTCTAGAGAAACACACATGCAATGACACCGGGTGAGGTTCATGAAAAGAACAGACATGCGATGACTTATATGGTTTGTTTAGAAGAACACACATGCAATGACACTGGGTGTGGTTCATGAAAAGAACAGACATGCAATGACATTGGTGGATCCTTATGTCGTTTATTTAGAGGAACAGACATGCAATGACATAGGTGGATCCACGTGTGGTTCATGAGAAGAACACACATCCAATGACACTAGTGGATCCTTATGTGGTTCATGAAAAGAACAGACATGAAGTGACACTGGTGGATCCTTATGTGGTTTGTCTAGAGGAACACACATGCAATGACACTTGGTGTTGTTCATGAAAAGAACAGACATGCAATGACACCGGTGGATCCATGTGTGGTTCATGAGAAGAACACACATCCAATGACACTGGTGGATCTTTATGTGGTAAATGAAAAGAACAGACATACAGTGACAAAAGTGGATCCTTATGTGGTTTGTCTAGAGGAATACACATGCAATGACACCGGGTGTGGTTCATGAAAAGAACAGACATGTAATGACTTATGTGGTTTGTTTAGAAGAACACACATGCAATGACACTGGGTGTGGTTCATGAAAAGAACAGACATGCAATGACACTGGTGGATCCGTATGTAGTTTGTTTAGAGGAACAAACATGCAATGACACTGGTGGATCTATGTGTGGTTCATGAGAAGAACACACATCCAATGACACTGGTGGATCCTTATGTGGTTCATGAAAACAACAGACATGCAGTGACACCGGTGGATCCTTATGTGGTTTGTCTAGAAGTACACACATGCAATGAAATCGGGTGTGGTTCATGAAAAGAACAGACATGCAGTGACACTAGTGGATCCTTATGTGGTTATTTAGAGGAACACACATGCAATGACAATGGGTGTGGTTCATGAAAAAAACAGACATGCAATGACACTGGTGGATCCTTATGTGGTTTCTGAGAAGAACATACATGCAATGACACTGGTGGATCCTTATGTGGTTCATGCAAAGAATTGACATGCAATGACAATGGGTGTGGTTCATGAGAAGAACACACATCAAATGACACTGGTGGATCCTTATGTGGTTCATGAAAACAACAGACATGCAGTGACACTGGTGGATCCTTATGTGGTTTGTCTAGAGGTACACACATGCCATGACACCGGGTGTGGTTCATGAAAAGAATAGACATGCAATGACTTATGTGGTTTGTTTAGAAGAACACACATGCAATGAAGCTAGGTGTGGTTCATGAAAAGAACAGACATGCAATGACACTGGTGGATCCTTATGTGGTTTGTTTAGAGGAACAGACATGCAATGACACCGGTAGATCCATATGTGGTTCATGAGAAGAACACACATCCAATGACACTAGTGGATCCTTATGTGGTTTGTCTAGAAGAACACACATACAATGACACTAGGTGGATCCTTATGTGGTTTGTGAAAAGAACAGACATGCAATGACACTGGCTATGATTCATGAAAAGAACAGACATGCAATGACACTGGTGGATCCTTATGTGGTTTTTCTAGCGGAACACACATGCAATGACACTGGTGGATCCTTATGTGGTTCATGAAAAGAACAGACATGCAGTGACACCAGTGGATCCTTATGTGGGCTGTCTAGAGGAACACACATGCAATGACACCGGGTGTGGTTCATGAAAAGAACAGACATGCAATGACTTATGTGGTTTGTTTAGAAGAACACACATGCAATGACACTGGGTGTGGTTCATGAAAAGAACAGACATGCAATGACACTGGTGGATCCTTATGTGGTTTGTTGAGAGAAAGAGACATGTAATGACACTGGTGGATCTATGTGTGGTTCATGAGAAGAACACACATCCAATGACACTGGTGGATCCTTATGTGGTTCATGAAAAGAACAGACATGAAGTGACACTGGTGGATCCTTGTGTGGTTTGTTTAGAGGAACACACATGCAATGACACTGGGTCTGGTTCATGAAAAGAACATACATGCAATGACACCGGTGGATCCATGCGTGGTTCATGAGAAGAACACACATCCAATGACACTGGTGGATCTTTATGTGGTTCATGAAAAGAACAGACATACGGTGACACTGGTGGATCCTTATGTGGTTTGTCTAGAGGTACAAACATGCAATGACACCGGGTGTGGTTCATGAGAAGAACAGACATGCAATGACTTATGTGGTTTGTTTAGAAGAACACACATGCAATGAAACTGGGTGTGGTTCATGAAAAGAATAGACATGCAATGACACTGGTGGATCCTTATGTGGTTTGTTTAGAGGAACAGACATGCAATGACACCGGTAGATCCATGTGTGGTTCATGAGAAGAACACACATCCAATGACACTGGTGGATCCTTATGTGGTTTGTCTAGAAGAACACACATACAATGACACAAGGTGGATCCTTATGTGGTTTGTGAAAAGAACAGACATGCAATGACACTGGCTGTGATTCATAAAAAGAACAGACTTGCAATGACACTGGTGGATCCTTATGTGGTTTGTCTAGAGGAACACACATGCAATGACACTGGTGGATCCTTATGTGGTTCATGAAAAGAACAGACATGCAGTGACACCGGTGGATCCTTTTGTGGTTTGTCTAGAGGAACACACATGCAATGACACCGGGTGTGGTTCATGAAAAGAACAGACATGCAATGACTTATGTGGTTCGTGAAAAGAACTGGCATGCAATGACAACGGGGGTGGTTCCTGAAAACAACAGACATGCAGTGACACTGGTGGATCCTTATGTGGTTCATGAAAAGAACAGACATGTAGTGACACTAGTGGATCCTTATGTGGTTTGTCTAGAGGAATACACATGCAATGACACCGGGTGTGGTTCATGAAAAGAACAGACATGCAATGACTTATGTGGTTTGTTTAGAAGAACACACATGCAATGACACTGGGTGTGGTTCATGAAAAGAACAGACATGCAATGACACTGGTGGATCCGTATGTAGTTTGTTTAGAGGAACAGACATGCAATGACACCGGTGGATCTATGTGTGGTTCATGAGAAGAACACACATCCAATGACACTGGTGGATCCTTATGTGGTTCATGAAAACAACAGACATGCAGTGACACCGGTGGATCCTTATGTGGTTTGTCTAGAAGTACACACATGCAATGAAATCGGGTGTGGTTCATGAAAAGAACAGACATGCAGTGACACTGGTGGATCCTTATGTGGTTTGTCTAGAGAAACACACATGCAATGACAATGGGTGTGGTTCATGAAAAGAACAGACATGCAATGACACTGGTGGATCCTTATGTGGTTTCTGAGAAGAACATACATGCAATGACACTGGTGGATCCTTATGTGGTTCATGAAAACAACAGACATGCAGTGACACTGGTGGATCCTTATGTGGTTTGTCTAGAGGTACACACATGCCATGACACCGGGTGTGGTTCATGAAAAGAATAGACATGCAATGACTTATGTGGTTTGTTTATAAGAACACACATGCAATGAAGCTAGGTGTGGTTCATGAAAAGAACAGACATGCAATGACACTGGTGGTTCCTTATGTGGTTTGTTTAGAGGAACAGACATGCAATGACACCGGTAGATCCATATGTGGTTCATGAGAAGAACACACATCCAATGACACTGGTGGATCCTTATATGGTTTGTCTAGAAGAACACACATACATTGACACTAGGTGGATCCTTATGTGGTTTGTGAAAAGAACAGACAATCAATGACACTGGCTATGATTCATGAAAAGAACAGACATGCAATGACACTGGTGTATCCTTATGTGGTTTGTCTAGCGGAACACACATGCAATGACACTGGTGGATCCTTATGTGGTTCATGAAAAGAACAGACATGTAGTGACACCAGTGGATCCTTATGTGGGCTGTCTAGAGGAACACACATGCAATGACACCGGGTGTGGTTCATGAAAATAACAGACATGCAATGACTTATGTGGTTTGTTTAGAAGAACACACATGCAATGGCACTGGGTGTGGTTCATGAAAAGAACAGACATGCAATGACACTGGTGGATCCTTATGTGGTTTGTTTAGAGAAAGAGACATGCAATGACACTGGTGGATCCATGTGTGGTTCATGAGAAGAACACACATCCAATGACACTGGTGGATCCTTATGTGGTTCATGAAAAGAACAGACATGAAGTGACACTGGTGGATCCTTGTGTGGTTTGTCTAGAGGAACACACATGCAATGACACTGGGTCTGGTTCATGAAAAGAACATACATGCAATGACACCGGTGGATCCATGTGTGGTTCATGAGAAGAACACACATCCAATGACACTGGTGGATCTTTATGTGGTTCATGAAAAGAACAGACATACAGTAACACTGGTGGATCCTTATGTGGTTTGTCTAGAGGTACAAACATGCAATGACACCGGGTGTGGTTCATGAGAAGAACAGACATGCAATGACTTATGTGGTTTGTTTAGAAGAACACACATGCAATGAAACTGGGTGTGGTTCATGAAAAGAATAGACATGCAATGACACTAGTGGATCCTTATGTGGTTTTTTTAGAGGAACAGACATGCAATGACACCGGTAGATCCATGTGTGGTTCATGAGAAGAACACACATCCAATGACACTGGTGGATCCTTATGTGGTTTGTCTGGAAGAACACACATACAATGACACAAGGTGGATCCTTATGTGGTTTGTGAAAAGAACAGACATGCAATGACACTGGCTGTGATTCATGAAAAGAACAGACATGCAATGACACTGGTGGATCCTTATGTGGTTTGTCTAGAGGAACACACATGCAATGACACTGGTGGATCCTTATGTGGTTCGTGAAAAAACAGACATGCAGTGACACCGGTGGATCCTTATGTGGTTTGTCTAGAGGAACACACATGCAATGACACCGGGTGTGGTTCATGAAAAGAACAGACATGCAATGACTTATGTGGTTCGTGAAAAGAACTGGCATGCAATGAAAACGGGGGTGGTTCATGAAAAGAACAGACATGAAGTGACACTGGTGGATCCTTATGTGGTTCATGAAAAGAACAGACATGTAGTGACACTGGTGGACCTTATGTGGTTTGTCTAGAGGAACAGACATGCAATGACACCGGGTGTGGTTCATGAAAAGAACAGACATCCAATGACTTATGTGGTTTGTTTAGAAGAACACACATGCAATGACACTGGGTGTGGTTCATGAAAAGAACAGACATGCAATGACACGGGTGGATCCTTATGTGGTTTGTTTAGAGGAACAAACATGCAATGACACCGGTATATCCATGTGTGGTTTATGAGAAGAACACACATCCAATGACACTGGTGGATCCTTATGTGGTTTGTCTAGAAGAACACACACACAATGACACTAGGTGGATCCTTATGTGTTTTGTGAAAAGAACAGATATGCAATGACACTGGCTATGATTCATGAAAAGAACAGACATGCAATGACACTGGTGGATCCTTATGTGGTTTGTCTAGAGGAACACACATGCAATGACACTGGTGGATCCTTATGTGGTTCATGAAAAGAACAGACATGAAGTGACACCAGTGGATCCTTATGTGGTTTGTCTAGAGGAACACACATGCAATGACACCGGGTGTGGTTCTTGAAAAGAACAGACATGCAATGACTTATGTGGTTTGTTTAGAAGAACACACATGCAATGACATAGGGTGTGGTTCATGAAAAGAATAGACATGCAATCACACTGTTGGATCCTTACGTGGTTTGTTTAGAGGAAAAGACATGCAATCACACTTGGTGTGGTTCATGAAAAGAACAGACATGCAGTGACACTGGTGGATCCTTATGTGGTTTGTCTAGAGGAACACACATGCAATGACACCGGGTGTGGGTCATGAAAAGAACAGACATCCAATGACTTATGTGGTTTCTCTAGAGGAACACACATGCAATAACACTGGGTGTGGTTCATGAAAAGAACATACATGCAATGACACCGGTGGATCCATGTGTGGTTCATGAGAAGAACACACATCCAATGACACTGGTGCATCCTTATATGGTTCATGAAAAGAATAGACATGTAGTGACACCGGTGGATCCTTATGTGGTTTGTCTAGAGGAATACACATGAAATGACACCACGTGTTGTTCATGAAAATAATAGACATGCAATGACTTATGTGGTTTGTTTAGAAGAACACACATGCAATGACACTGGGTGTGGTTCATGAAAAGAACAGACATGCAATGACACTGGTGGATCCTTATGTGGTTTGTTTAGAGGAACAAACATGCAATGACACCGGTATATCCATGTGTGGTTTATGAGAAGAACACACATCCAATGACACTGGTGGATCCTTATGTGGTTTTTCTAGAAGAACACACACACAATGACACTAGGTGGATCCTTATGTGGTTTGTGAAAAGAACAGATATGCAATGACACTGGCTGTGATTCATGAAAAGAACAGACATGCAATGACACTGTTGGATCCTTATGTGGTTTGTCTAGAGGAACACACATGCAATGACACTGGTGGATCCTTATGTGGTTCATGAAAAGAACAGACATGCAGTGACACCGGTGGATCCTTATGTGGTTTGTCTAGAGGAACACACATGCAATGACACCGGGTGTGGTTCATGAAAAGAACAGACATGCAATGACTTATGTGGTTTGTTTAGAAGAACACACATGCAATGACATAGGGTGTGGTTCATGAAAAGAATAGACATGCAATGACACTGTTGGATCCTTACGTGGTTTGTTTAGAGGAACAGACATGCAATCACACTTGGTGTGGTTCATGAAAAGAACAGACATGCAGTGACACTGGTGGATCCTTATGTGGTTTGTCTAGAGGAACACACATGCAATGACACCGGGTGTGGGTCATGAAAAGAACAGACATCCAATGACTTATGTGGTTTCTCTAGAGGAACACACATGCAATGACACTGGGTGTGGTTCATGAAAAGAACAGACATCCAATGACACTGGTGGATCCTTATGTGGTTTGTTTAGAGAAAGATACATGCAATGACACTGGTGGATCCATGTGTGGTTCATGAGAAGAACACACATCCAATGACACTGGTGGATCCTTATGTGGTTCATGAAAAGAACAGACATGAAGTGACACTGGTGGATCCTTGTGTGGTTTGTCTAGAGGAACACACATGCAATGACACTGGGTCTGGTTCATGAAAAGAACATACATGCAATGACACCGGTGGATCCATGTGTGGTTCATGAGAAGAACACACATCCAATGACACTAGTGGATCTTTATGTGGTTCATGAAAAGAACAGACATACAGTGACACTGGTGGTTCCTTATGTGGTTTGTCTAGAGGAACACACATGTAATGACACCGGGTGTGGTTCATGAAAAGAACGGACATGCAATGACTTATGTGGTTTCTTTAGAAGAACACACATGCAATGACACTACGTGTGGTTCATGAAAAGAACAGACATGCAATGACACTGGTGGATCCTAATCTGGTTTGTTTAGGGGAACATACATGCAATGACACAGGTGGATCCATGTGTGGTTCATGAGAAGAACACACGTCCAATGACACTGGTGGATCCTTATGTGGTTCATGAAAACAACAGACATGCAGTGACATTGGTGGATCCTTATGTGGTTTGTCTAGAGGTACAAACATGCAATGACACCGGGTGTGGTTCATGAGAAGAACAGACATGCAATGACTTATGTGGTTTGTTTAGAAGAACACACATGCAATGAAACTGGGTGTGGTTCATGAAAAGAATAGACATGCAATGACACTGGTGGATCCTTATGTGGTTTGTTTAGGGGAACAGACATGCAATGACACCGTTAGATCCATGTGTGGTTCATCAGAAGAACACACATCCAATGACACTGGTGGATCCTTATGTGGTTTGTCTAGAAGAACACACATACAATGACACAAGGTGGATCCTTATGTGGTTTGTGAAAAGAACAGACATGCAATGACACTGGCTATGATTCATGAAAAGAACAGACATGCAATGACACTGGTGGATCCTTATGTGGTTTGTCTAGAGGAACACACATGCAATGACACTGGTGGATCCTTATGTGGTTCATGAAAAGAACAGACATGAAGTGACACCGGTGGATCCTTATGTGGTTTGTCTAGAGGAACACACATGCAATGACACCGGGTGTGGTTCATGAAAAGAACAGACATGCAATGACTTATGTGGTTCGTGAAAAGAACTGTCATGCAATGACAATGGGGGTGGTTCATGAAAAGAACAGACATGTAGTGACACTGGTGGATCCTTATGTGGTTCATGAAAAGAACAGACATGTAGTGACACTGGTGGATCCTTATGTGGTTTGTCTAGAGGAACACACATGCAATGACACCGGGTGTGGTTCATGAAAAGAACAGACATCCAATGACTTATGTGGTTCGTGAAAAGAACTGGCATGCAATGACAACGGGTGTGGTTCATGAAAAGAACAGACATGCAATGACTTATGTGGTTTGTTTAGAAGAACACACATGCAATGACATAGGGTGTGGTTCATGAAAAGAATAGACATGCAATGACACTGTTGGATCCTTACGTGGTTTGTTTAGAGGAACAGACATGCAATCACACTTGGTGTGGTTCATGAAAAGAACAAACATGCAGTGACACTGGTGGATCCTTATGTGGTTTGTCTAGAGGAACACACATGCAATGGCACCGGGTGTGGTTCATGAAAAGAACAGACATGCAATGACTTATGTGGTTTCTCTAGAGGAACACACATGCAATGAAACTGGGTGTGGTTCATGAAAAGAACAGACATCCAATGACACTGGTGGATCCTTATGTGGTTTGTTTAGAGAAAGATACATGCAATGACACTGGTGGATCCATTGTGGTTCATGAGAAGAACACACATCCAATGACACTGGTGGATCCTTATGTGGTTCATGAAAACAACAGACATGCAGTGACATTGGTGGATCCTTATGTGGTTCATGAAAAGAACAGACATGAAGTGACACTAGTGGATCCTTGTGTGGTGTGTCTAGAGGAACACACATGCAATGACACTGGGTCTGGTTCATGAAAAGAACATACATGCAATGACACTGGTGGATCCATGTGTGGTTCATGAGAAGAACACATATCCAATGACACTGGTGGATCTTTATGTGGTTCATGAAAAGAACAGACATATAGTGACACTGGTGGATCCTTATGTGGTTTGTCTAGAGGAACACACATGTAATGACACCGGGTGTGGTTCATGAAAAGAACGGACATGCAATGACTTATGTGGTTTCTTTAGAAGAACACACATGCAATGACACTGCGTGTGGTTCATGAAAAGAACAGACATGCAATGACACTGGTGGATCCTAATCTGGTTTGTTTAGGGGAACATACATGCAATGACACAGGTGGATCCATGTGTGGTTCATGAGAATAACACACGTCCAATGACACTGGTGGATCCTTATGTGGTTCATGAAAACAACAGACATGCAGTGACATTGGTGGATCCTTATGTGGTTTGTCTAGAGGTACAAACATGCAATGACACCGGGTGTCATTCATGAGAAGAACAGACATGCAATGACTTATGTGGTTTGTTTAGAAGAACACACATGCAATGAAACTGGGTGTGGTTCATGAAAAGAATAGACATGCAATGACACTGGTGGATCCTTATGTGGTTTGTTTAGGGGAACAGACATGCAATGACACCGTTAGATCCATGTGTGGTTCATGAGAAGAACACACATCCAATGACACTGGTGGATCCTTATGTGGTTTGTCTAGAAGAACACACATACAATGACACAAGGTGGATCCTTATGTGGTTTGTGAAAAGAACAGACATGCAATGACACTGGCTGTGATTCATGAAAAGAACAGACATGCAATGACACTGGTGGATCCTTATGTGGTTTGTCTAGAGGAACACACATGCAATGACACTGGTGGATCCTTATGTGGTTCCTGAAAAGAACAGACATGAAGTGACACCGGTGGATCCTTATGTGGTTTGTCTAGAGGAACACACAGGCAATGACACCGGGTGTGGTTCATGAAAAGAACAGACATGCAATGACTTATGTGGTTCGTGGAAAGAACTGGCATGCAATGACAATGGGGGTGGTTCATGAAAAGAACAGACATGCAGTGACACTGGTGGATCCTTATGTGGTTCATCAAAAGAACAGACATGTAGTGACACTGGTGGATCCTTATGTGGTTTGTCTAGAGGAACACACATGCAATGACACCGGGTGTGGTTCATGAAAAGAACAGACATCCAATGACTTATGTGGTTTGTTTAGAAGAACACACATGCAATGACACTAGGTGTGGTTCATGAATAGATCAGACATGCAATGACATTGGTGGATCCTTATGTGGTTTGTTTAGAGGAACAAACATGCATTGACACCGGTATATCCATGTGTGGTTTATGAGAAGAACACACATCCAATGACACTGGTGGATCCTTCTGTGGTTTGTCTGGAAGAACACACACACAATGACACTAGGTGGATCCTTATGTGGTTTGTGAAAAGAACAGATATGCAATGACACTGGCTGTGATTCATGAAAAGAACATACATGCAATGACACTGGTGGATCCTTATGTGGTTTTTCTAGAGGAACACACATGCAATGACACTGGTGGATCCTTATGTGGTTCATGAAAAGAACAGACATGCAGTGACACCGGTGGATCCTTATGTGGTTTGTCTAGAGGAACACACATGCAATGACACCGGGTGTGGTACATGAAAAGAACAGACATGCAATGACTTATGTGGTTTGTTTAGAAGAACACACATGCAATGAAACTGGGTGTGGTTGATGAAAAGAATAGACATGCAATGACACTGGTGGATCCTTATGTGGTTTGTTTAGGGGAACAGACATGCGATGACACCGTTAGATCCATGTATGGTTCATGAGAAGAACACACATCCAATGACACTGGTGTACCTTATGTGGTTTGTCTAGAAGAACACACATACAATGACACAAGGTGGATCCTTATGTGTTTTGTGAAAAGAAAAGACATGCAATGACACTGGTTGTGATTCATGAAAAGAACAGAGATGCAATGACACTGGTGGATCCTTATGTGGTTTGTCTAGAGGAACACACATGCAATGACACTGGTGGATCCTTATGTGGTTCATTAAAAGAACAGACATGAAGTGACACCGGTGCTTCCTTATGTGGTTTGTCTAGAGGAACACACATGCAATGACACCGGGTGTGGTTCATGAAAAGAACAGACATGCAATGACTTATGTGGTTCGTTAAAAGAACTGGCATGCAATGACAATGGGGGTGGTTCATGAAAAGAACAAACATGCAGTGACACTGGTGGATCCTTATGTGGTTTGTCTAGAAGAACACACACACACAATGACACTAGGTGGATCCTTATGTGGTTTGTGAAAAGAACTGATATGCAATGACACTGGCTGTGATTCATGAAAATAACATACATGCAATGACACTGGTGGATCCTTATGTGGTTTGTCTAGAGGAACACACATGCAATGACACTGGTGGATCCTTATGTGGTTCATGAAAAGAACAGACATGCAGTGACACCGGTGGATCCTTATGTTGTTTGTCTAGAGGAACACACATGCAATGACACCGGGTGTGGTACATGAAAAGAACAGACATGCAATGACTTATGTGGTTTGTTTAGAAGAACACACATGCAATGACATTGGGTGTGGTTCATGAAAAGAATAGACATGCAATGACACTGTTGGATCCTTACGTGGTTTGTTTAGAGGAACAGACATGCAATCACACTTGGTGTGGTTCATGAAAAGAACAGACATGCAGTGACACCGGTGGATCCTTATGTGGTTTATCTAGAGGACCACACATGCAATGACACCGGATGTGGTTCATGAAAAAAACAGATATGCAATGACTTATGTGGTTTGTCTAGAGGAACACACATGCAATGACACTGGGTGCGGTTCATAAAAAGAACAGACATGCAATGACACTGGTGGATCCTTATGTGGTTTGTGAGAAGAACAGACATGTAATATCACTAGTGTATCCTTATGTGGTTCATGAAAAGAACTGACATGCAATGACACTGGGTGTGGTTCATGAGAAGAACACACATCCCATGACACTGGTGGATCCTTATGTGGTTCATGAAAAGAACAGACATGTAGTGACACTGGTGGATCCTTATGTGGTTCGTGAAAAGAACTGGCATGCAATGACAATGGGTGTGGTTCATGAAAAGAACAGACATGTAGTGACACTGGTGGATCCTTATGTGGGTTGTCTAGAGGAACACACACGCAATAACACCGGGTGTGGTTCATGAAAAGAACAGACATCCAATGACTTATGTGGTTTGTTTAGAAGAACACACATGCAATGACACTGGGTGTGGTTCATGAAAAGAACAGACATGCAATGACACTGGTGGATCCTTATGTGGTTTGTTTAGAGGAACAAACATGCAATGACACCGGTATATCCATGTGTGGTTTATGAGAAGAACACACATCCAATGACACTGGTGGATCCTTATGTGGTTTGTCTAGAAGAACACACACACAATGACACTAGGTGGATCCTTATGTGGTTTGTGAAAAGAACAGATATGCAATGACACTGGCTGTGATTCATGAAAATAACAGACATGCAATGACACTGGTGGATCCTTATGTGGTTTGTCTAGAGGAACACACATGCAATGACACTTGTGGATCCTTATGTGGTTCATGAAAAGAACACACATGCAGTGACACCGGTGGATCCTTATGTGGTTTGTCTAGAGGAACACACATGCAATGACATCGGGTGTGGTTCATGAAAAGAACAGACATGCAATGACTTATGTGGTTTGTTTAGAAGAACACACACGCAATGACATTGGGTGTGGTTCATGAAAAGAATAGACATGAAATGACACTGTTGGATCCTTACGTGGTTTGTTTAGAGGAACAGAGATGCAATCACACTTGGTGTGGTTCATGAAAAGAACAGACATGCAGTGACACCAGTGGATCCTTATGTGGTTTTTCTAGAGGAACACACATGCAATGACATCGGGTGTGGTTCATGAAAAAACAGATATGCAATGACTTATGTGGTTTGTCTAGAGGAACGCACATGCAAGGACACTAGGTGTGGTTCATAAAAAGAACAGACATGTAATGACAGTGGTGGATCCTTATGTGGGTTGTGAGAAGAACAGACATGTAATAACACTAGTGTATCCTTATGTGGTTCATGAACAGAACTGACATGCAATGACACTAGGTGTGGTTCATGAGAAGAACACACATCAAATGACACTTGTGGATCCTTATGTGGTTCATGAAAAGAACAGACATGCAGTGACACTGGTGGATCCTTATGTGGTTTGTCTAGAGGAACACACATGCAATGACAATGGGTGTGGTTCACGAAAATAATAGACATGCCATGACACTGGTGGATCCTTATGTGGTTTGTGAGAAGAACAAACATGCAATGACACTGGTGGATCCTTATGTGGTTCGTGAAAAGAACTTGCATGCAATGACAATGGGTGTGGTTCATGAAAAGAACAGACATGCAGTGACACTGGGGGATCCTTATGTGGTTCATGAAAAGAACAGACATGTAGTGACACCGGTGGATCCTTATGTGGTTTGTCTAGAGGAACACACATGCAATGACACTGGTGGATCCATGTGTGGTTCATGAGAAGAACACACATCCAATGACACTAGTGGATCCTTATGTGGTTCATGAAAAGAACAGACATGCGGTGACACTGGTGGATCCTTATGTGGTTTGTCTAGACGAACACACATGCAATGACACTAGGTGTGGTTCATGAAAAGAACAGACATGCAATGACACCGGTGGATCCATGTGTGGTTCATGAGAAGAACACACATCCAATGACACTGGTGGATCCTTATGTGGTTCAAGAAAAGAACAGACATGCAGTGACACCGGTGGATCCTTATGTGGTTTGTCTAGAGGAACACACATGAAATGACACCACGTGTTGTTCATGAAAATAATAGACATGCAATGACTTATGTGGTTTGTTTAGAAGAACACACATGCAATGACACTGGGTGTGGTTCATGAAAAGCATAGACATGCAATGACACCGGTGGATCCTTATGTGGTTTGTTTAGAGGAATAGACATGCAATGACACTGGGTGTGGGTCCTAAAAAGAACAGACATGCAATGACTTATGTGTTTTGTTTAGAAGAACACACATGCAATGACACTGGGTGTGGTTCATGAAAATAACAGACATGCAATGACATTGGTGCATCCTTTTGTGGTTTGTTTAGAGGAACATACATGCAATGACACCGGTGGATCCATATGTGGTTCATGAGAAGAACACACATCCAATGACACTGGTGGATCCTTATGTGGTTCATGAAAAGAACAGACATGCAGTGACACCGGTGGATCCTTATGTGGTCTGTCTAGAGGAACACACATTCAATGACACCAGGTGTGGTTCATGAAAAGAACAGACATGCAATGACTTATGTGGTTTGTTTAGAAGAACACACATGCAATGACACTGGTGTGGTTCATGAAAAGAACAGACATGCAATGACACTGGTGGATCCTTATGTGGTTTGTTTAGAGGAACAGACATGCAATGACACCGGTGGATCCATGTGTGGTTCATGAGAAGAACACATATCCAATGACACTGGTGGATCCTCATGTGGTTCATGAAAAGAACAAACATGCAGTGACACTGGTGGATCCTTATGTGGTCTGTCTAGAGGAACACACATGCATTGACACCGGGTGTGGTTCATGAAAAGAACAGACATGGAATCACACTAGGTGGATCCATGTGTGATTTGGGAGAAAAACAAATATGCAATGACACTGGTGGATCCTTATGTGGTTCATGAAAAGAATAGACATGCAGTGACACTGGGTGTGGTTCATGAAAAGAATAGACATGCAATGACCCTAGGTGTGGTTCATGAAAAGAACAGACATGCAATGACACTGGTGGATCCTTATGTGGTTTGTCTAGAGGAACACACATGGATTGACACTGGTGGATCCTTATTTGGTTCATGAAAAGAACACACATGCAGTGACACCAGTGGATCCTTATGTGGTTTGTCTAGAGGAACACACATGCAATGACACCGGGTGTGGTTCATGAAAAGAACAGACATACAATGACTTATGTGGTTTGTTTAGAAGAAAACACATGCAATGACATTGGGTGTGGTTCATGAAAAGAATAGACATGCAATGACACTGGTGGATCCTTACGTGGTTTGTTTAGAGGAACAGACATGCAATCACACTTGGTGTGGTTCATGAAAAGAACAGACATGCTGTGACACCGGTGGATCCTTATGTGGTTTGTCTAGAGGAACACACATGAAATGACACCGTGTGTGGTTCATGAAAAAAACAGATATGCAATGACTTATGTGGTTTGTCTAGAGGAAGACACACACAATGACACTGGGTGTGGTTCATAAAAAGAATAGACATGGAATGACACTGGTGGATCCTTATGTGGTTTGTGAGAAGAACAGACATGTAATAACACTAGTGTATCCTTATGTGGTTCATGAAAAGAACTGACATGCAATGACACTGGGTGTGGTTCATCAGAAGAACACACATCCAATGACACTCGTGGATCCTTATGTGGTTCATGAAAAGAACAGGCATGCAGTGACACTGGTGGATCCTTATGTGGTTTGTCTAGAGGAACACACCTGCAATGACAATGGGTGTGGTTCATGAAAATAATAGACATGCAATGACACTGGTGGATCCTTAGGTGGTTTGTGAGAAGAACAAACATGCAATGACACTGGTGGATCGTTAAGTGGTTCGTGAAAAGAACTGGCATGCAATGACAATGGGTGTGGTTCATGAAAAGAACAGACATGTAGTGACACTGGTGGATCCTTATGTGGTTCATGAAAAGAACAGACATGTAGTGACACCGGTGGATCCTTATGTGGTTTGTCTAGAGGAACACACATGCAATGACATCGGTTGTGGTTCATGAAAAGAACAGACACGAAATGACTTATGTGGTTTGTTTAGAAGAACACACATGCAATGACACTGGGTGTGGTTCATGAAAAGAATAGACATGCAATGACACTAGTGGATCCTTATGTGGTTTGTTTAGAGGAATAGACATGCAATGACACTGGTGGTTCCATGTGTGGTTCATGAGAAGAACACACATCCAATGACACTGGTGGATCCTTATGTGGGTCATGAAAAGAACAGACATGCAGTGACACTGGTGGATCCTTATGTGGTTTGTCTAGAGGAACACACATGCAATGACACTAGGTGTGGTTCATGAAAAGAACATACATGCAATGACACCGGTGGATCCATGTGTGGTTCATGAGAAGAACACACATCCAATGACACTGGTGCATCCTTATATGGTTCATGAAAAGAATAGACATGTAGTGACACCGGTGGATCCTTATGTGGTTTGTCTAGAGGAATACACATGAAATGACACCACGTGTTGTTCATGAAAATAATAGACATGCAATGACTTATGTGGTTTGTTTAGAAGAACACACATGCAATGACACTGGGTGTGGTTCATGAAAAGAACAAACATGAAATGACACTGGTGGATCCTTATGTGGTTTGTTTAGAGGAACAGACATGCAATGACACCGGTGAATCCATGTGTGGCTCATGAGAAGAACACACATCCAATGACACTGGTGGATCCTTATGTGGTTTGTCTAGAAGAATAGACATGCAGTGACATCGGTGGATCCTTATGTGGTTTGTCTAGAGGAACACACATGCAATGACATCGGGTGTGGTTCATGAAAAGAACAGACATGCAATGACACTGGTAGATCCTTATGTGGTTTGTCTAGAGGAACACACATGCAATGACACTGGGTGTGGTTCATGAAAAGAACAGACATGCAATGACACTGGTGGATCCTTATGTGGTTTGTTTAGAGGAACATACATGCAATGACACTGGTGGATCCATGTGTGGTTCATGAGAAGAACACACATCCAATGACACTGGTGGATCCTTATGTGGTTCATGAAAAGAATAGACATGCAATGACACTGGTGGATCCTTATGTGGTTTGTGAGAAGAACAAACATGCAATGACACTGGTGGATCGTTAAGTGGTTCGTGAAAAGAACTGGCATGCAATGACAATGGGTGTGGTTCATGAAAAGAACAGACATGCAGTGACACTGGTGGATCCTTATGTGGTTCATGAAAAGAACAGACATGTAGTGACACCGGTGGATCCTTATGTGGTTTGTCTAGAGGAACACACATGCAATGACATCGGTTGTGGTTCATGAAAAGAACAGACACGCAATGACTTATGTGGTTTGTTTAGAAGAACACACATGCAATGACACTGGGTGTGGTTCATGAAAAGAATAGACATGCAATGACACTAGTGGATCCTTATGTGGTTTGTTTAGAGGAATAGACATGCAATGACACTGGTGGTTCCATGTGTGGTTCATGAGAAGAACACACATCCAATGACACTGGTGGATCCTTATGTGGGTCATGAAAAGAACAGACATGCAGTGACACTGGTGGATCCTTATGTGGTTTGTCTAGAGGAACACACATGCAATGACACTAGGTGTGGTTCATGAAAAGAACATACATGCAATGACACCGGTGGATCCATGTGTGGTTCATGAGAAGAACACACATGCAATGACACTGGTGCATCCTTATATGGTTCATGAAAAGAATAGACATGTAGTGACACCGGTGGATCCTTATGTGGTTTGTCTAGAGGAATACACATGAAATGACACCACGTGTTGTTCATGAAAATAATAGACATGCAATGACTTATGTGGTTTGTTTAGAAGAACACACATGCAATGACACTGGGTGTGGTTCATGAAAAGAACAAACATGAAATGACACTGGTGGATCCTTATGTGGTTTGTTTAGAGGAACAGACATGCAATGACACCGGTGAATCCATGTGTGGATCATGAGAAGAACACACATCCAATGACACTGGTGGATCCTTATGTGGTTTGTCTAGAAGAATAGACATGCAGTGACATCGGTGGATCCTTATGTGGTTTGTCTAGAGGAACACACATGCAATGACATCGGGTGTGGTTCATGAAAAGAACAGACATGCAATGACACTGGTAGATCCTTATGTGGTTTGTCTAGAGGAACACACATGCAATGACACTGGTTGTGGTTCATGAAAAGAACAGACATGCAATGACACTGGTGGATCCTTATGTGGTTTGTTTAGAGGAACATACATGCAATGACACTGGTGGATCCATGTGTGGTTCATGAGAAGAACACACATCCAATGACACTGGTGGATCCTTATGTGGTTCATGAAAAGAATAGACATGCAATGACACTGGTGGATCCTTATGTGGTTTGTCTAAAGGGACACACATGCAATGACACTGGTTGTGGTTCATGAAAAGAACAGACATGTAATGACACCGGTGGATCCATGTGTGGTTCATGAGAAGAACACACATCCAATGACACTGGTGGATCCTTATGTGGTTGACGAAAAGAACAGACATGCAGTTAAACCGATGGATCCTTATGTGGTTTGGCTAGAGGAACACACATGAAATGACACCGGGTGTGGTTCATGAAAAGAATAGACATGCAATGACTTATGTGTTTGTTAGAAGAACACACATGCAATGACACTTTGTGTGGTTCATGAAAAGAACAGACATGCAATGACACTAGTGGATCCTTATGTGGTTTGTTTAGAGGAACAAACATGCAATGATACCGGTGGATCCATGTGTGGTTCATGAGAAGAACACACATCCAATGACACTGGTGGATTCTTATGTGGTTCATGAAAAGAACAGACATGAAGTGACACCGGTGGACCCTTATGTGGTTTGTCTAGAGGAACACACATGCAATGACACCGGGTGTGGGTCCTGAAAAGAACAGACATGCAATAACTTATGTGGTTTGTTTAGAAGACCACACATGCAATGACACTGGGTGTGGTTCATGAAAAGAACAGACATGCAATGACACTTGTGGATCCTTATGTGGTTTGTTTAGAGGAACAGACATGCAATGACACCGGTGGATCCATGTGTGGTTCATGAGAATAACACACATCCAATGACACTGGTGGATCCTTATGTGGTTCATGAAAAGAACAGACATGCAGTGACACCGGTGGATCCTTATGTGGTCTGTCTAGAGAAACACACATGCAATGACACCGGGTGTGGTTCATGAAAAGAACAGACATGCAATGACTTATGTGGTTTGTTTAGAAGAACACACATGCAATGACACTGGTGTGGTTTATGAAAAGAACAGACATGCAATGACACTGGTGGATCCTTATGTGGTTTGTTTGGAGGAAGAGACATGCAATGACACCGGTGGGTCCATGTGTGGTTAATGAGAAGAACGCACATCCAATGACACTGGTGGATCCTTATGTCGTTCCTGAAAAGAACAAACATGCAGTGACACTGGTGGATCCTTATGTGGTCTGTCTAGAGGAACACACATGCATTGACACAGGGTGTGGTTCATGAAAAGAACAGACATGCAATCACACTAGGTGGATCCATGTGTGATTTGTGAGAAGAACAGATATGCAATGACGCTGGTGGATCCTTATGTGGTTCATGAAAAGAATAGACATGCAGTGACACTGGATGTGGTTCAAGAAAAGAATAGACATGCAATGACACTAGGTGTGGTTCATGAAAAGAACAGACATGCAATGACATCGGTGGATCCATGTGTGGTTTATGGAAGTTACAGACCTGCAATGACTCTAGCCGTGGTTCATGAAAAGAACAAACATGCAATAACACTGGTGGATCCTTATGTGGTTCATGAAAAGAACTGACATGCAATGACACTGGGCGTGGTTCATGAAAATAACACACATCCAATGACACTGGTGGATCCTTATGCGGTTCATGAAAAGAACAGACATGCAGTGACACCGGTGGATCCTTATGTGGTTTTTCTAGAGGAACACACATGCAATGACACTAGGTGTGGTTCATGAAAAGAATAGACATGCAATGACACTGGTGGATCCTTATGTGGTTTGTGAGAAGAACAGACATGCAATGACACTGGTGGATCCTTATATGGTTCATGAAAAGAACTAACATGCAATAACACTGGATGTGTTTCATGAAAAGAACAGACATGCAATGACACCGGTGGATCCTTATGTGGTTTATGGAAGTAACAAACATGCAGTGACACCGGTGTATCCTTATGTGGTTTTTCTAGAGGAACACACATGCAATGAAACTGGGTGTGGTTCATGAAAAGAACAGACATGCAATGACACTGGTGGATCCTTATGTGGTTTGTGAGAAGAACAGACATGCAATTACACTGGTGGACCCTTATGTGGTTCATGAAAAGAACTGACATGCAATGACACCAGTTGTGGTTCATGAAAAGAACAGACATGCAATGACACCGATGGATCCATGTGTGGTTTATGGAAGTAACAGAAATGCAATGACTCTAGCTGTGGTTCATGAAAAGAATAGACATGCAATGACACCGGTGGATCCATGTGTGGTTCATGAGAAGAACACACATCCAATGACACTGGTGGAACCTTATGTGGTTCATGAAAAGAACAGACATGCAGTGACACCGGTGCATCCTTGTGTGGTTTGTCTAGAGGAACACACATGCAATGACACCGGGTGTGGTTCATGAAAAGAACAGACATGCAATGACTTATGTGGTTTGTTTAGAAGAACACACATGCAATGACACTCGGTGTGGTTCATGAAAAGAACAGACATGCAATGACACAGGTGGATCCTTATGTGGTTTGTTTAGAGGAACAGACATGCAATGATACCGGTGGATCCATGTGTGGTTCATGAGAAGAACAAACATCCAATGACACTGGTGGATCCTCATGTGGTTCATGAAAAGAACAGACATGCAGTGACACCAGTGGTTCCTTATGTGTTCTGTCTAGAGGAACACACATGCAATGATACCGGGTGTGGTTCATGAAAAGAACAGACATGCAAGTTTAGAAGAACACACATGCAATGACACTAGATGTGGGTCATGAAAAGAACATACATGCAATCACACTGGTGGATCCTTATGTGGTTTATTTAGAGGAATAGACATGCAATGACACTGGTGGATCCATGTGTGGTTCATGAGAATAACACACATGCAATGACACTGGTGGATCCTTACGTGGTTCATGAAAAGAACAGACATGCAGTGACACTGGTGGATCCTTATGTGGTTTGTTTAGAGGAACACACATGCAATGACACCGGGTGTGGTTTATGAAAAGAACAGACATGCAATCACACTAGATGGATCCATGTTTGGTTTGTGAGAAGAACAGACATGCAATGACACCGGTGGATCCATGTGTGGTTTATGGAAGTAACATACATGCAATGACACTAGTTGTGGTTCATGAAAAGAACAGACATGCAATGACACCGGTGGATCCATGTGTGGTTTATGGAAGTAACAGACATGCAATGACTCTTGCTATGGTTCATGAAAAGAACAGACAAGCAATGACATAGGTGGATCCATGTGTGGTTCATGAGAAGAACACACATCCAATGACACTGGTGGATTCTTATGTGGTTTGTTTAGAGGAACAGACATGCAATCACACATGTGGATCCATGTGTGGTTTATGAGAAGAACACAAATCCAATGAACTCTAATGGATCTATCTTGGCATAATTTGATGTATTCCACGATGTATTTCATTGTACAAGACACTTTCCATTTTTATACTACTCAGTTTTGCCCTTGGTTTTATGTGGTACTACTTAGTTTTGCCCCCCTCTCTCTATCTTTCGTAGAAGCCCAAACCTGTGCTCACCCTGTCTGCTACTCCCTGATTGGTTGTCATAGTTGTCACGCAGATCGTGCGCACCAACTGTTTATTCTGTGCGATCCAACGATGATCGTTGCACACGTCGTGCCCTTCACAGTATAGCGTGAGACAACAAGGACGTCTCCCTCCGTGAAACTTCTACAGGAAGGAACACGATGCCGTCCATGGAAAAAGTCGTCGAGCAGTCATGTCAAGTTTAATCAAGTCTGAAAAGCCTACTACTGCTACTAAAACACATGCACATGGCAACGGGGTCATTGAGTGCACGGTTGTCGACGGGACGCTGCAATTTATTGCCACTTGATTTTAATAACACATATCCCATTTGTACGCAGCGCTCTCAATCTCACTTCCAACTAGGCCCTACCGCTAGTAACTTCCATGAGTCAAGGTCCCCCCTCGAGTAGATCTAACATTGCTAGAAATTAGTTCCACGCCACTTGCATGCAGTGGAATCGAGGTCTGCCATGATCGTGTTTTTAATGCAGCTCTAAAGTGGAGATCGTGGCTGTTTCAAAAAAAACGGAACCGAAAAAAGGGTGGAGATCGTGGTATCCCTCCGCCCCCCACCACACGTGTCCACTCGAGGACTATGAACGGTCCGGTGTTTATAACCCCCCTCGACCTTCTTCTTCCATGAGCTCGTGTCATTTCCCCCCAGTCTGTCTAGTCCCAAGACCCCAATCTACACCTGTCGCGCGCGCCAAAGCTCCCTCGCTTGCACTACCTCCTTTCCTTGCTGCACCATGAAGCGTACGCGTGGAGACGAGCCGGAGGTGAAGCCAGTTGAAGGCGCAGCAGCAGATGGCTCGGTTGTCGCCAAGCAGGCGGAGGCGTCTTCTCTGGGCACGAACGACACTTGTTGCCGTGCCGTCGAGGGTGCGAGCTCATCCGTCCAGCCAGTAGCCGTCACCACCGAGCAGCAGGTGGTAGCCGTCGCTGCCAAGCAACAGGTGGTAGCTGTTGCCGCCGAGCAGCAGGTGGCCGACAACGTCGTGGTGCCAGCAGCAGATCTGGAAGGAGGGCAGGCGGCAGGCGGAGGCAATACGGTGATCTACATCAACGACCCCATCAGCGTATAAGAAATCTTCAATGCAATCGCGGAGAATGATGAGTTTGAGGAGGAGGTCCCTGATGAGGAGTCTGAGGTACTACATTGCTAGCTTCTCTAGTCACAGCCGCAGTTTTCACTGTTCATACATAAGATTTGCTCAATTGTGTACAGATTCATTTGCTCTTGAAGTAGGGTAGTATATATATATGATTCAATCGGTTTATTGATGCATCTGCCATCTAGTCACAAAACCCCAATCTGTCTAGTCACAAAACCCCAATCTACTCATCTGTCATCTAGTTGAGTTTGCTAGTTGAGTGTTGATTTCGATACATAGTAGGCCTATAACATCACATTTCTATTCCTTACTGAGCCCAATGATTCAATTTTGCCCCAAAATAGTGCAAGGGCATCTGATGGTGTCGTTTTCTTAGGGATGGTTAGTGAACATGAGGCAGCAATACACATAAACAATATAGGTTGTGTTGTTGGTATTTTGGTTCTCCGACTCCATCGCTGAAAAAAATGAGTCCCTAATTTTTCTCTCATATGGAACCTAAATATATAATCTTTGTATTATTTCTGATCTATGAATGCGTTGTATGATGCATTTGTATATCCCTGAATATTGTTTTGTACGATTACATTTCAATTTCTTATTGTGGCCAATGATTCAAATTTGCCCCAAAGAGAGGCAGACACATTGGTGTCAGATTTTTTCAGGGATGAGTGAGCGAACCTGGGGCCATGTACAAGATCAATATAGGTTGTGCAATTGTTACTTGGTTCGCTTACGCCATCTCTGTAGAAACTTATGAGGCCGCAATCTTTATTCTACATTCATAGAACTATGATATTTGAATTATCTATTCCATGCATTCATAGTGTATAAGAATTACATTTTAGTTTGTCACCGAGGCCGATGATTGAATTTTGCCCCAAAAGAGTTCAAGGGGAGACATGTATGATGGTGTCGTGTTTTAGGGATGGGTTGGTGAACCTGAGGCAGCAATGCACACAAACAATATAGGTTGTGATGTTGGTACTTTGGTTCTCCAACTCCATCTCTGAAACAAATTATGAGGCCCTTGATTTATTCTCATATGGAACAACATATATAATCCTTGAATTGTTTCTGATCTTTTAATGATTGGTATGATGCATATGTATATGAATGGTTTTGATCATAAGTATTTTTAACATGTACCTGAAGATTAATTGTTTGGTTTTTTATTTATAATTACAATATTTAGGCTTGTTTTTGTACCTGACTATGTATATCCCTGAATATTGTTTTGTACGATTACATTTCAATTTATTTATTGTGGCCAATGATTCAAATTTGCCCCAAAGAGAGGCAGACACATTTGTGTCAGATTTTTTCAGGGATGAGTGAGCGAACCTGGGACCATGTACAAGAATAATATAAGCTGTGCAATTGTTACTTGGTTCGCTCATGCCATCCCTAAATAAACTTATGAGGCTGCAATCTTTATTCTACATTCATAGAACTATGATATTCGAATTATCTATTCCATGCATTCATAGTGTATAAGAATTACATTTTGGTTTGTCACCGAGGTCGATGATTGAAATTTGCCCCAAAAGAGTTCAAGGGGAGACACGTATGATGGTGTCGTGTTTTAGGGATGGGTTGGTGAACCTGAGGCAGCAATGCACACAAACAATATAGGTTGTGTTGTTGGTACTTTGGTTCTCCAACTCCATCTATGAAACAAATTATGAGGCTCTTGATTTATTCTCATATGGAACTACATATATGATCCTTGAATTGTTTCTGATCTTTTAATGATTGGTATGATGCATATGTATATGAATGGTTTTGATCATAAGTATTTTTAACATGTACATGAAGATTAATTGTTTGGTTTTTTATTTATAATTACAATATTTAGGCTTGTTTTTGTACCTAACTATGTATATCCCTGAATAATGTTTTATACGATTACATTTCAATTTCTTATTGTGGCCAATGATTCAAATTTGTCCCAAAAGAGAGGCAGACACATTGGTGTCAGATTTTTTCAGGGATGAGTTAGTGAACCTGGGGCGATGTACAACAACATTACAGGTTGTGCAATTGTTACTTGATTCACTAACTCCATCCCTGAAGAAACTTATGAGGCCCCTAGATTTATCCTACATTCACTTTGATGCAATTATTTGTCATTGTGTTGAGATGAAATGATATATGAACCGATCAAACTATTGCTGAGATGCTTTATCTTTGATATCCACGGATATATTGTCTTACATATACATGTTGTCAATTCTTGAGTTGTAATACAATTCAATCATATGTATGAGTTCTAAGTTATGTTCTTAAAAATCAACAGGAGGATGATGATGAAGTGGATGATAGCAAGATATCTAGGGACAACAAGAGCCGCTACGTGCTGAGGCGGTTACAGTGTGGGCTAATCCGTTTCCACTGCAGGGGGAGACTGTTTTGCCTATTCTGTGGCAGAGCAATCAACGTGGACCTCAACAGCATGATCCAGCACACAGAGGGCATTGGCAGAGGCGGAGGCAGAAGCCATAGGCCGATTACCTTGGCGTGGCACGCAGCCTATGGCAAATTCCTCCAGGAGTATGTCAGGACTGGCCTGTATCCCATCGACTAGGCTGTCGCTGCCTCCTGCTGATAAACCCCTGCCCTGCTAGGCGTCTCCGTGTCCCGGCCTCCTGCTGCAGCCCCTGCTTTTATTTTTTTTCTATTTTATTATTACCTGTGTGTGGCATGTAAGACAATATATCCGTGGTGTCTCTGGTGAACCTTCTATATTAATCTACTCCTTTATATGGAGTGCCTTAAAGTTTCTAGTGTTCAATTATATTTACTGATCATGCTCATGCACACTACAAAATATTTCTAGTGCTCGATTATATTATAATTGTCAAGAAATACATCAACAAGTTAAATTGGTCGAAATTTTGTATTGAAGTAACTAAATGTATCAAACACATAATAAACTAGAACTAAAATCTAGTTCAAACACATAATGTATCACCACCACTTGTTGTCGTCCTTGACTTGCTTCCCCTTCAACCTCTTGATGTCGCAACCGTCCCAAGATCCCTGCTCGTCCTAAAACCGCTTTCTGTCCTCCTCGCGCTTCTTCTCCTAGGCTAGCTTGCAACCAGGGCATAGCTCTCTCGCGAAAAATCCTGCCTTAACCATCCCATTATTCATGGTAATGAGCTTACTGTACAACTCGTACGCCATGTAGGCGTCTCTGGCTGCATACTCTAGGCGCACCTGGCTCATCGGCTTCCACTCCCAGTATTCGTGATCGAGTCACTTCAATGTCTTCAGTTTTTCATAGGATTTATCGATGATTTCTGCTGCCAGATCACCCATGCCATCCTTCGCTGGGTATGGTTTGATCTTGTACAGATTTTGGATGTCGATGTGGTGCCCATCTGGGATTTTTATCAACACACGAGAAAGCATAATTGTGTCATTTGTGATATCCACGCTAGTGAAAGTTATCCCTTTCCTACACAAGAACTCGACCAGAGCCGGACAATGCATCTCAGTTGGTTTACTATTGCACTTAGATGGTTCTAAGGATGTAAGGGAACAAGGGATGCAGAAGTGGTGATCTCAAATTTAAATTTCACATAC
Organism: Avena sativa; assembly: GCA_916181665.1. Taxonomy (NCBI): domain Eukaryota; kingdom Viridiplantae; phylum Streptophyta; class Magnoliopsida; order Poales; family Poaceae; genus Avena; species Avena sativa. The sequence goes on from OV702291.1 coordinate 356,722,771, forward strand.
CTGCAGAAGTGGTAAACGAGGACCTCCTCATGTATGGCGATTTGCACGACAGCGTTCTCTTGTGGAGGATTTTTTCGCTTATTTGCACGGGTGTACTCCAAGTCTAGCCCCACAAACTTGTGCTTCTCTTTCTCAAGCAATTGCTCAAACCTGGCGAGAGTTGTCTCCACAGTCGCTTCATCATTTGTGTACACCACTGTCAAAGTCGTGGTGCCATGGGCAGGGACCAAGTGGGTCTCTGTTGTGCGTTTCCCATCGTCCATGCCTGCAAGGAAATGGGTGAAAGGAAATGCCTGCAAGGAACTGCCTGCGAGAGGAAGAACAAGATTAACCGATGGTTCCAGAATAGAGGAAGAAGAAACGCCGAGGGAAAACTGCAGAGGAATGACTGAGGAAGAGGAATGACTACAGAAGAAATGTGGTAACTGCAAATTTCGGTTCGAGAACTCACCGTGGTTACGTGGAGATCGTGGCAGTGCTGCCGGTTCAACAAGTGGGGCCAGTTCCTGCGAGAATATGAAATTAGCTGTGCATTTTTCTATGCGAGAAATTGAGAGAAATCATTTATATTTTGTCTTTCATAATTAAACACAATGAAGTTGGTACAACCCAAGAGATTTGAACAAAACAGATTTGCTAGTTTAACATACAACAACACTTACAGGCCCAACATGGCAGAACTTGGAGAGCCCCAGAACTTGAGCTACCATAGAGACCTCAGCAGAGGTGGCAGAATTGGTGCGGGTGCAACCACGGCGATGGCGAGCTCAGATTCTAGAGGAGGAAAACAAAACCGAGCATGTTCGACAAGGTGATAGATCTCACCGGGAACCAATTCTCGTCCCCGCACCGTGCCATGGGTGCGTCCATGGTGAGGGCGAGCTCCGACTCGGGATGGGGAGGAGAGAGGGACCAAGAAGCTTCGTCACGTCCCAGCTCTGCGCCATGGCTGCAACCACAGATTATCGCTCCGGGGAAGAAGACGCATAATGGATGCAGGCGCCAACGCTGCAAGCCTACAGGGAGGAGAGCTGGGCCGAGCAGGTTCGTCCATGTCCCAGCTCCAGGCCATGGCTGCGAAGCCCCACAGATTGCCGCTCCGGGGAAGAAGAAGACGCATAATGGATGCAGGCGCCAATGCTACAAGCCTAATTGACACCTAAGCGACGGGAGCGACAGGAGCGACATAACGGCGAGAACTGACGGAGGGACCCAACTTGACGGCCGTTAACCTGATTTTTTGTATTGAAACGTAAAGTTGAATTTGTGCCGAAAAAGACCCTCTGAGTATTTCGCACACCAACTGTAGTCATCCCGGCTGATTTCAGGGAACTTGGGTACCGCGTTGCCTGGACACCCCAACTTTCGGGCCGCAAAATGATATTCTCGCCACAGGGTGGCCAAACCACCCCTAGGCGCAGGTCCCCCAGGTCGCGCCAGGGCATGGTGTGGGCCCCCTGGCTGCCCACCGACCTTGCCTCTCCGCCTATCAGATGCCTCCCGATGCGAAAACCCTAAATCGTCAAGCCTCTAGCCACGAAAAGTTCCACAGTGCCGCCGCCACCAAAGGGGAGATTCGAGGGACAGAAAGTCTCTGTTCCGGCACCCTGCTAGGACGGGGAAGTGCCCCTGGAGCCATCTCCATCGATCTCCACCACCATCTCCATCGCCGTTGCTGATTCCCATGATGAGGAGGGGGAAGTTCTCTCTCGAGGCTAAGGGTTCTACCGATAGCTATGTGTTCATCTCTCTCTCTCTCTATGCATGATCTTATTAAGATCATGAGCTTGTAATCTATAGATCTACCTTGCTACTCGAGTGCTTTAATAGATCTCTGCTCTCCCCATGTGTGTGAAGTTGACAGTGTGCACACCATGGTGGCACTTAGGCTAGAGATTACAAATACTTGTTATGAGTTATATTTGGAGTTGGATGTCTTTATGAAATTGTGGTGTTTGTTTGAACCATCTAGTGCTCAAGGTGACAGTGTGGGGTTATCTAGATGTGGAAAGCAAACTTTGAGGTGTGCTGTTATAGCCCTACCATGGATTAGAGTGTCCAACCGGAGAGTAGTTCAGCATAGTATCATAAAGAAGAATATATTTATATGAGAGTGTTCACTAGTGAAAGTATGATCCCTAGGCCTTGTTTCTAAGCATTGAAACTTCGTTTGCAAGTAGATCTGTTACATGTTTGCTTGCTTCCATCTTTATTTCAGTTTGCCTTTAGTCTCTTCCATGCCATCAAGCTATTTGCTGGCACCATTACCACTTATAATTATCTATACCACTTGTATTTCACTATATCTTTGCCGAACTAGTGCACCTATACACCTGACAAGTGTATTGGGTGTGTTGGGGACACAAGAGACTTCTTGTATCTTGATTGCAGGGTTTCTTGAGAGGGGATACCTTTGACCACTTCCCCCCTGAGTTCGATAAACCTTGGGTGATCCACTTAAGGGAAAACTTGCTGCTGTTCTACAAACCTCTGCACTTGGAGGCCCAACAACTATCTATAAGAATAGTAGTGCATAGACATCAGGAGGGACCCATTTGTTCACCTACAACATAGATTCATTTACAATATAAGCGAGTCGACTCATTGCCACAATATCTTGCACAACAATTGTAGTTATAGAGTAAAAAAGAGAAAGTTCAAATGGTTTACTCCATTCATTTCCTGAATACCCCTTTGATGCAGGTAATGTTCTGGCTGCAATCCTCCATGGACAAGGTATCGACACCACCCATTCTTCCACATTATCCTGCAAATGACCTCGTATCTCTGGGATGTTCTTCATTCTATGAAACATCAAATTCCGCCTTGATACAAAAATGTGAAACAATGTCCTGAACTCATACATGCTGCTGAACTCAGTGCCAAATGAAATTATAGGATCCTCATGCTCATGTTCCATCTCTTCTACGCCGGCACCCAAATCATCAACTGGAATTCCAGCCTCATCCTTAAGTGTCTAGTATATTTCATCATCACCAGATTATTGATCCTCTATAGTACTCTCTTCTACATCTGATTTAGAATCTTGACCATCCTCACCAATGCCTAATAGTTCACACATCGTATTGGCTCCTAGGGGTGGGGCTGCACCATCATTTCCACCTGCAAGGACCAGAACATTGGCCCAATCTACCTTCCTAGCAACTCTATTTTCTCCTAGACTTATTGGTGCTACCGCAACCATAGGGGGTAGTGTTACATTTTCACGTATCCCATATTCTTTAACAGACAAGCAGTAATAAGATTCTATTTTATTTCAACTGTACCGAACCCTCTTTGATCTTCTTGTGTACATCCTCCTTCTTGATGGAATCCTTCCTCATGGTATCATTCATGATGGTATCATTAGGGCTTGAAGTCCGTGTTTTGTTCCTCATCGAACTAGCCTTTTTGCTGCTACTCTTGGGTGTGATCTCCTTCCTGCTTCCCCTCACGGGTGTTGGATCCTGCGTGCTAGCATTATTTTTTGACCTTTGTGATGCATTCTTCTTCGAATTAGCCCTTTTGCTGCTACTATTGGGTGTGTTCTCCTTCGTGCTTGCATTATTATTGGACCTCTCCGGTGTGTTTCTCTTCAAATTAGCAATCTTGCTGCTACTACTAGGTGTGGCATCCTCCGTGCTGGCCACCTTAGCCTTTTTTATACTACTCCTGGTGTTCACCACCGTGCTCGCCCTCTTAGCCTTTTTTCTACTATTGTTCGGTGTGGAATTTTGACTAGATCTCAGGGGTGTACTCTGCGGCTTGGTGCCATTTTTCATGCAAATCTTGGGTGTCCTCTCGTCTGGTGTGGTATGCTTGATGATGTACTTTGGGGTGCACTTTCTGGGGATGCTCTTCATGCTCCTCTTTGTGATGCTCCTCTATAAGGTTCTTGTTAGGGGTGACCCCTTAGGGTTTCCCGATCTTTCATGAATCCCCATGGAAATTGAGGTGAAGGCGAGTAGGGTTGAGGGAAAGGATGAAATCCACAAACACACATGTGAAGAACTCGATGAACACACACACACACGTGTGAAACACGATACAAGACAATAGATCACGCCAGCGGCAACCGGTTCGACACAATCCCTTGGATCGGTGTCGGGCAAGAACACACTCTCTCTAACCGGCACGACGAGCGGGAGGCTTGGCGAGATCTTGACAACTTGGAGAAGCGAAACCGACTCCAAGGCCTTGTACAACTTGAACGCACTATGAAAAGCTCAAGAGGTTGGGGGATAATTGGTGCTCCTTGTCAAGAGCATGAGACTAGAACTAGATAGATCCACAAGGGTTTCTTCTAATTCAATTATCCAAGTCTGAGGAATAAAGGGAGAGACTTAGGGGCAATTTATAGTGCTTGGGCGAAGGGGTTTGGTAAAGGGAATATTCTAGGGAAGCAAACCTAGATCCATGCATAAACAGGTTTCAACGACAAGTTTGGTTGGGCCGGATCTATGGTCAGAATGTTTTGGCGGTCGCCGGTTCTGCCGTCGAAAGGTTTCGGCGGTCGCTAGTCGGTTCTGGCCTTAGATGGTTTGGTGTACTAACCCCGGTGGTGCCGGAACTGGCCTCGGATTCGCCTGGTGCCTCCTTATCATGTGCACTTGGCGTTTGATAGCTATGAGATTCGACACATTTTTGATGGCTTTTATTGATGGTTTTCTCCTGGATTTGATTGTTTTCTAGCTTTACCTAACACTAATACTTCGGTAGCAAAGAAAACTTGGTTTTTAATGTGTGTTTCAGGTTTTGAATGTCAACAGAAGGTTTTAACTAGAAAAACGCCATATTCTGGAGAAAACAAGCAAGTCTCGCTTTGGAAGCACCTGAGAGGAGCACACATAAGCTTTAACGAGTAACTATACGGCAGGAATATTTTTCTGGCCATATAGTTCCCGCTGTATAGTTGCCACCGCCTCTGTCTTATCAAAAGGGACAACTTCCGTGAAAGGACCGAGGACGAAAACATAATGCAACAGCTGCCATACCATCCAGAAGGGAGAAAGAAGATATCTGGAGAAGAAGGGGAAGACATTCTTCATCTCGCTCCACGATCTTCAACCTCCTAGCCAATACACCTCCATAGACACTACTTGTACTTGAGAGAGAGAGGGATCTCCACCTTGCAAGACTAGGGTTTGAGATTGTTTCTTCCCATCTTGAATTGTGTTGGATATTTTTCTATTCTTATTGTGGATCTCCACAGTAATACAAAGGCGAATTCCCCTTATTTGATTATATTGATGATCCGTTCTTATCTCATGTGTGAGTAATTCCCTTGGGCGTGGGAAATGTAGGGGATTGGTGAGATGTGATGTGCCTTCATATATTTTCCATTAGTTTTTGATTGATTATAATTACTATATTATGTGTGCTTGACTATCTGTGGGATGCCTAATGCTTGTTGTCCAATTAAGAGCCTAGACAACATGATGCTTTGTTCTACATAGATAAGATCTTGTTCGCTAGTGGACCGGCGACCCCCGGGTTACACGGGGATATCAATGGAAAACTAGTAGACTCGAGGATAACGAGGAACACCATGCTTATTGCATTAGTCCGATCCAAGGAGCTTAATCGTTAAGCGACCTGAAGGGTCTTAATCGTCTAGCATATGACCATGGTTTTGGTAACATGCTAGTATGATTATTGAAGTTGGGATGAAATCTACCAAGAGGAGTTCTGGCTAATTATGGTTTGCTCGCCTACACATATATTTATAAGATTATAATTGTTACATTTATCATTCACCCACCTAGCACAGTCACTATCATCATGAACTGAATCTCCCCGCACCTTCTTTTGGCATCTGCAGGAAACAACAAAGAACCAAGTCGTTCTTTACTTTTATGCTTTATATTTCTAAAGTTTACATTTTAGTTCTATTTAAATACATCGCATTTAATCAAAACCCATTCCTGTTTCAACACTTGCAGTCAATTCACTTGAAGACCTGTGCCAACTTCGGGTGTGACAGAGACTTCACCCATAAACACTTACCTTTGGGCTCCCTGTGGGATCGATATCTATACTTCGAAACTAGCTACAAACGACCTGTGCACTTGCAAACATCAAGCTATTTTCTGGCGCCGTTGCCGGGGATCTAAGCGCTAAGTGTTTGTCTTTTGACATTTCAGGTGTTGCTACTACAAAATATTCTCCCTAGGAGACAAAGGGTCAACACGCTCTGGTAGGACCTATCTACCGGATTATATTGAGCACGTGCCTGCTCAAAGGCACGCAGAAATTATTGAAAAACTTTTAAGATCAAATAAAGTTGAAGTTCAAAACCTGAGTGATATTATGGAAATCATGTCTATTTACAGGACAACTCCTATGAAACCTGAGAAAACTCTCAGGGAATATAGTGCTCCAAGTTCTTAATTTCTTAAACAACCAATAGAGTTCCCTAATCCTAGAGTTAGAGAATATCGATTTGATGGTGAATTATTAAAATTTTGCAGGAGAAAGCTTTCAGTGGAAGGGAAGATGAAGACCCAGGAAGACACATTAGAGAATTCGATGATGTGATAACTTCGCTTGGACCAAAAGGTTCACCGTGGGGCACAGCACTTCGGCTGGGATCATCTTTCGCACGGGACTTCCACTTGTCGATGGTGAGCGAGTAGCCTCTGCGTCCTCACTCTCGGCTCCTACGACTGCGTCCTCGACAATGCGTCCTGCTTCGCTGGGGGGACTTTCCCAAGCGGGGGATCCATCATGCGCTTCGGCGAGCACCGCGTCTACGTCATCACCGTCCCTAAGGCCTTCCCTCATGAGGTCGTCACCATCTTCGGCGCGCCCCTGGCTTCTCCGCCTCATGCATCGCCAGTGGCAGCGTTGAGGTCATGATGGAAGGCTCGATGGAGAACCGCCGCCCACCTCTGGAGTGCAACATGGACGGCCACGCCACCAACTCACGCCTCCCGAACCCGGACTTGATCAACTCGTCCATCGAGCACCTCCGCAACCCCATCACCACCATCAAGGTGGATCCAGCTGCAGCTGCGGCAGCCCTGGAGACCACCCGCCAGAACCTTCTAGAGGAGGCCGGCAAGGTGGCAGCAGCCCAACGGCGAATGAATGCCACAATGCGGGAGTACAACATCGTGAACGGCTTCGCGCGCCTACTCGGCACCAGCCGCCTGGCTCAGCCGCATGGCCGGAACCTTGGTTCGGAGATGGATCGTGCCACTGATCCGCGTACACCCGCAGTGTAGCCCGTCTACAGCACCCCCACCAAAAACATGAGGGCCGTGGAGGCGGCGGTCGCAGAACTCAGCCACCTGGAGGGCGAGGAACTGCTCCAGCAACAAGCGTTGTCCAGCTCCTCGTGGTCACGGCGAACAAGCAGTAGGCCGAGGCAGAACTCAGCATGGTTGGCAATAGCAGAACCTAGTCGGCTCGCTGAATGGTGGACCCGGCTGCGGGCGGAAGCAAGGCATCTTCCCCAAATGGAGCAAGACAGAGCAACCGCCCATGCGGTGGATCCACAGGCCGCGGGCATAATGCCTGCGATGCGGCAGCTGTTACCAGCGAAAATCGCAAGCTGGCTGACGAACCTAGAAAAGGCCAAGCGCTCCCCAAGTCCCGCCTATCTGGCCGGCTGGGACCGCTTGAGCCGGACGAACAACAAGATGCGCGCGCACAAATCGACCTGCTGGTCCAATCACGTGCGCTGGAGGAAGAAATTCTAGCCGGACCAAGATGTTTCGGACCGCGCATCCGGAATGAACCGTTTCCAAAGGTATTTTCGCACCCAAGGGATACGCCAAAGAACAACGGCTCGGTCAAGACGGAGGACTGGCTGGTGGACTATAACACCACCGTGGGCATCGCCAACTGCAACCGCCGGGTAGCAGTGTGATACATTGCAAATGTATCTATAATTTTTGATGTTCCATGCTTGGTTTTATCTACTTTCTTATGTTTTGTTCCAACTTTGGAGTACTTTTTATACATTTTCCTGGACTAACCTATTAACAAGATGCCACAGTGCCAGTTGCCTGTTGTTTGCTGTTTTTGGTTCCAGGAAAGTCAGAAAATGAATATTCTCAGAATTGGACGGGACAAAAGCCACAATTCCTATTTTACCGGAAGACTCACGGAGCCAGAATACGAGACAGAGAAGGGCCAGAGGGTGGCCACACCACCTGGTGGCACGGGCCAGGCCAGGCCGTGCCAGGGGGTGGTGTGGGCCCCTCCGGCACCCCCTTGGTCTCCCCTCTCGCCTATAAGAGCCTCCCGATGCATAAACCCTAGGGAATCAAGCCTCTAGCCATGAAAAGTTCCGCAGTGCCGCCGCCACCGAAGGGGAGATTCGGGGGACAGAAAGTCTTTGTTCCAGCACACTGCCGGGACGGGGAAGTGCCCCGGAGCCATCTCCATCGATCTCCACCACCATCTCTGTAGCATCCCAATTGTCTAACAATTGCAATGCTACTAGTCTAGTCTATATATATGCTACCTTCCTACATATATTAGTTGCATCATCATTATATCTTGCTCATGTCATCATGCCACATTGCATTTGAGCATCATATAAAACCCTTTTCTTTTGGATCTTGTCTCATATGCATTTATTAATTGTATTTGCCTCTTGATATGTTCTATTTGGTTCTTGATAAATGCTTGATGCCCAAGTTGAGTTGGTGGGCATGTCTCTTACAACTCCACCACCTTTTCTTTGTCACCACCTTATAATTCCACCATCCCAAAATACTTGTGGGCTTTTGCATCTTCTCTTTTGGGTATTATCTAGCTCACATATATAAAGATGGGTCCCCTTCTATACCACATGCCCCAATGGTGTTTACTATTGTTTGCACAATATAAATGGTGTGGGTCTACATATGGAAATACTTCCACATCTTCATATGTTTTACTTCTAAATGAGTGGGCATATCTAAATATAAATGGGACCATATAATTATCTAGTGGCATACACACACTAGCATTTCCATTATATGTATTCATGCTTATTTCATCAATTCTTGGACATATGGGTTTAATTCCAACCATGTGTTAATTCCTTGTGCATGTATGCTATGTGTGGTACCATTATTTCATGTCGCATCAAATATAAGCCCCACATCCCCATTTTATTCTAGTTCTTCTATTTGGTGTTTTATTCAACCTCTTCAAACCTTTTTGCTTGGGCTTTATTCAAATTTGAGTGCATGGGGCAAAATGGGGTCATTTGAGCTTGTATTTGTTTTTAGAAATATAATGTGGTCTATCTAAGGTTCATGCATGGCCCATGCAAGCTTGTCCATACCTCCTCTTTTTGGGTTTCTTTTGAATTTTGTGTAAAGCTTGTTTGGTTTGGAATCCATCAAATAGCCAAATTCAAAAGGATCCTAATAGACCATCTGGTCTCTTTTTATTTCTTGCATGCCTTTTATTGCATGTACATGCAACATAGGGCATCTTTCCTTCCTTTCCTCCTTGTGGTATTTTATGTGTTGTTTTGAAATCTTTCATATTTGAACCTTCTTGCATGGCTTGTTTTAAACGAGACCGAAAGGGATATGCATCAAATAACCTAGGATGGGTTTCTATTCATCTAATCCCTAAACCCTAATCTCTCTCCCTCTTCTCTAGCTTAAACCCTCTCTTTTACCTAGCTTGGCCTTGTTCCTCTATCTCTTCTACACCTAATCATCATCGAACCACCCCCCATCCTGGTGCCAGCTCTATACCGCCAAGGTACAGCCCTACCCTGAACCGATCCCCCAGCGGAGTCTTTTCCTCTGTCGAGAAACGCCCTGCACCTGACCTCCCTCGTAGAACCTGGTGCACCCGGTCACCTCTCTTCTCTCTGGCTCGACCAAACCTAGTGGACAACGAGCTAGCGCCTGTTTATCTCCTTCCCCGCGCCCATGTGATCAGGTCGAGCAAGGACAGCCCCACGCCGAGCCCGTGTCCACAAAAGCAACGCAGCAGCAGCCGTACGCCCTTCGCCCACCTAACCCCGAACGGGATCTGGAGGAGACCCCCTTCTTCCTCCCCAACCGCACCAAGCCTGGCCATGGCTGCTCCGGGCACCACCTAAAACCCTAGCCGGGCTAGTTTCATCTGTCGTTGATGAGACGGAGAAGAGGATCGTGGGAGTTGGGGAAGACTGCTGGGAGCTCCGCCGCCGCTGTGTACAAGGAGGAGGAACAACCACCTCGTCGGAGCCACCTCGCTGCCGCCGTGCCCGAACCCTCTGCGAGCCTCCTCTATCAACCGTCGCCTACACCTCAAGCCCGCCTCCTACACCGACAACCCCCGTGAGCCCTCCATCCCGTTCTAGCTCCCCTTCTTCCTCCTTAGTCTCTATCGCTGTCGACCTGCGCCCCCGAGCCGCTCGCTCGCCGTTGTGCCTTGCTGCTCTGCCGCCTGCGCGTGCGTGCACGTCAACCAGCAACAGCAACAGACACCACTTGGGGCCCTGTTCTTTGAAGAATTGCGGCCGCTACAGTCCTCCCTAGGCCAAACCACCTGAGTGAGAATTGTAGCCGAGGCCCCCTCTTTGCCTTTTGTTTTTGCGCCATCGTGAGATTCGCCTCCGTTTGGTCGCCACTGTCGTTGGAAAACGACCAGATCCGCCGCCGGCACGGCCTCTTTTCCGTTAGTGAGCAGTAGCAGCAGCACCTAAAAACCCTCTGTTCTTCCGCAGTTTCCAGTCGCTGTGGTCCGCCTCCGTGCGCGCTTGCTAAACGGAAGATGTAGACCGCACAACCCTCTACAACTTTCCTTTTTATGGCATGGAGAAATTCGCCGCCGTTTAGTCGCCATCGTCGTCGCAACTCCAGCCCGAGCTTGCAGTTTTCCTGCCGGCAACGTGCAGTTCGTCAGTTCGGGCGCAACAGTTTTGCAGAAAAGTCCCCGCAAGTTTTTGTCGATCATGCGTCGGTCCCTCCACAACCCCGCCAGGCCCACCAGTCAGCCCGTCCCCTGTTTTGCAAAAAGGCACCTCCACTTTTGGTTTAGCAACCCGTGCTCCCCGGATCGCACACGTGTCATCGTCCGATACCCGCGCGCGCTGTGGCCCCGCCGCCCGGAGGCCCACCAGTCAGCATCAGTGGCTGGGATTCCCCGTAGTGAGAAAAGGCCGGACCAGCCCGCTGCGCCAGCTAGCGCTGACTCAGCGCTGACCCCGCGCGTCAGTGACTCGGGCTAGACCCACCTGAGTACAAAAAGTTTCTGTGAGCCTTTTTTAAATAAAAACAATTCCAGAAAATGCAAATATGTTTTTAATATCCAGAAATTAATAACTTTTTATTGATAAATCCAAATAATACGAATAATAATTTTTGAATCACAAAAATGTGAGGATTTCAAATATGCCATCCAAAATAATGTCTGACTGATTTAAATTTTCGAAATTGTTTAATTGCAATAAAAATGCCTTTTCTTAATTAATTAATAACTTTAATTCTATAACTCCAAATTTGACAAATGATATGTCTAAATTGATCAGCGCGACGAGCCCGTTCTGTTTATGCATTCCATGTTATGATTTGAAGCATGCATCATATAAATATTAAGTGGACAGCAAGTTATATGGGAGCAAAACATGACTAAAAACTTAATAAAATGCTTTATTATTGTACCCCACACCTCACCCATGCCATGCTATGTTATGCCATGTAATTTGTGCATCATTCATCATGGCATGCTTGGTTGCTTGTCGTATTTTATTCATATGCTTGTGCACTTTATTTATGGTGGAGCTTGCTTGTTTGGTTCTTCTTTCGAATAGACGCCGAGCAGGGGAATTATCAGGAATCTCAGGAGTACTACTCAGATCCATCCCTCGCTTCAACTGAGCTGCCAGGCAAGCACTACCACATGCTTGCATACATATAGTACCTATTTCCTCTATCTTATTCTTGCATCATTGAGTCGCGAATGCATTAAATTGAATCCCAAGTACTGCATAGCCTTTACTTTAAACCCCACCGAGCTTGTTCCTCCATCCCATGAGCCATTACTACGGGAGTTGTTTGAGCCATGCGAGTCGTAGAATAGCATGTGTAGGATATGTGAGTGTCTAATGGATAACAAGGTACCTAAACAACTTAACCTGAGTAGTAATGGGATAACTAATGAAAGAGGCACCGGTGGGCAATATCTGTAATTTGGTTTTTATGTCCACTTGTGTCCCGTAGGACCCCGAGTACTTGATTCCTGTTCGTTGACTATTCGCACTATCCACATCTAGGAGGCCTTATGGACCCCCCTGAGCCAGAGCTTGATTCATTTCTATTTCTTGGGGCCACAAACTAGTTTGGGGCTTTATTACTATCCTGTACTTATGCCATGTTTTACTGCTTTATTTAAGATTGTGCGTGGAGCACCTGTACTGTTTTGGATGCGGAGTGTTTTCGCGGTATCGACAAGCCCAGTCACATTTTCGGGTTCCCAGTCGTTTAGAGCCATTGACGCAAACCTTGGGTCCGTCTCGGAGCCGGTCAACTTCGTTGCGAGTAGCTTAATGGGGTGGCACCCTGAAATATTTTATGAAACCTGTGATCGCTTTGTCGTGAATGCCTCGTTGGGTTTTGAGTTGGTTTTTCCGAGGTTGATCGAGTGTGTGTTGCTATTTGTGCACCCCTGCAGGGTAAATCTTTCTGAAAGCCGTGTCCGCGGTTATGGACGACTTGGAGCACCGTTTCTCGATCATAGACAAGCATAACTAAAGTACCGCTTTTAATTTGACTAAATATCTAAAGAGTAATTAGTGCAATACTCATGGAATGGTTAATAAAACTGCCAATGGATGGGTTGTTCGTCTGCTTTCTCGTTGGTAAGCGAGAAGGAGGATGGATCTATTACTTTATACTGTTATAACTGTTGTTTCTAATTAACGGACATCCGCCTATCATTGGTTAGGCAGATGGTTAGCGAGTATCTATAGACTTGTTAATTATTATCTTTTGCTGCAATTGCGTCACCCCAGGTTATGTCCCCTTTAGAGGCATAAAGACTTGCTGAGTACCCCTAGGGTGTCACACGATAAATTGTTTGATTCAGATGAACATGTGTTTTCGCAAGATGGATACTGGGTGGAGGAGACAGATGATGTTGGCAATGATCACTCGGTGTAGAGATTCCGGGGATGGGGATCCGTAAGATCTGTGGGCGGGATGTGCTTAGTTATGTGGCATCTTATGCCGATTTGCTTCTTATCCGTACTCGGATCTTGTTTCTCGCTTCCGCTTGATACTCTGTTGATTGATGTATGAGGAGCTATCCTACATTATTATCTCTATCTATGATATTTGGATCTTGCCGTATGGCGTTGCAATATTTCTATTTCTTTTAGATGGTATGACTCTGAGAACTATTGTAAGGTAGCTTGCATACATACTCACTTGTGTATGTATTTGATCTCTTTGCCTGTTGCCTACGCTTCTTGCTCTTGTCCCGATGTTCTTGGAAGTGGTTAGGGCGGCCGGCGGGCCTACACGTGGGTGGCCCTGGGCCCCCGCTGTACTTCCTTAACCACTTTTGGTTCATCCAGGCTTGAACTTAGAGCGTAGGGTCCAAGGTTGTTACAATCTCCATCACCATTGCTGATTCCCATGATGAGGAGGGAGTAGTTCTCTCTTGAGGCTGAGGGTTCTACTGGTAGCTATGTGTTCATCTCTCTCTCTATGCATGATCTTATTGAGATCATGAGCTTGTAATCTATAGATCTACCTTGCTACTCAAGTGCTTTAATAGATCTCTGCTCTCCCCATGTGTGTGAAAATGACAGTGTGGACACCATGGTGGCACTTAGGCTAGAGATTACAAATACTTGTTATGAGTTATATTTGGAGTTGAATGTCTTTATGAAATTGTGGTGTTTGTTGGACTCATCTAGTGCTTAAGGTGACAGTGTGGGGTTATCTAGATGGGAAAGATGAACTTTGAGGTGTGCTGTTATAGCCCTACCATAGATTAGAGTGTCCAACCGGAGAGTAGTTAAGAGTAGTATCATGAAGATAATATATTTATATGAGAGTGTTCACTAGTGAAAGTATGATCCCTAGGCCTTGTTTCTAAGCATTGATACACCGTTTGCAACTAGATCTGTTACATGTTTGCTTGCTTCCATCTTTATTTCAGTTTGCCTTTAGTCTCTTCCACGCCATCAAGCTATTTGCTGGCACCGTTGTCTTATATCCATACCACTTGTATTTCACTATCTCTTCGCCGAACTAGTGCACCTATACACCTGACAAGTGTATTGGGTGTGTTGGGGACACAAGAGACTTCTTGTATCTTGATTGCAGGGTTGCTTCAGAGGGCATACCTTTGACCACTTCCTCCCTGAGTTCGATAAACCTTGGGTGATCCACTTAAGGGAAAACTTGCTGCTGTTCTACAAACCTCTGCACTTGGAGGCCCAACAACTGTCTACAAGAATAGAAGTGCGTAGAATCAAGTTATTTTCTAGCGCCGTTGCCGGGGAGGTAAGGTAAATGGTACTCACATCCTCCGATGTGAGTGCTCAAAGTTATTTCCTTTAGATTCTACAATTTTGTCTTTTGTTTCTTGTTTTCACTAGTTAGGCTTAATGCAAAACAACAACAAAATTAGAGAGCTTTTTAGTATTTTTCCTAAGATAGAACTTGAATTGTCTGGAAAGAAAATTAAAAAACCCATGGAACTTTCTTTGCATGCTAATAACAATGTTATTAGTATGAATATTTTGAACACCTTTGTTACTAATGCTATGGAAACGTCTAAGCTTGGGGAAGTTAGTTTTTATGAAAATGATCTTTTTAGTTCCCCAGCTTTAAAGAAGAAAATTTGCTCTGATGATACTTTATCTCCCATATGTGGTAATTCTGATGATACTTGTGATATTTTAAATCCACATACTGAAAGCATCCCTTTTAAAATACCTATAAAAATTGTTGAACGTGTTATGAATAACTACTATTTTGGAGATGGAACTGTCCATCCTGGTGATCATTTACTCCTTATACATGAATTATGCGAGTTGTTCAAGTGTGCGGGTATTTCAATGAACCAAGTTAAGAGGAAGCTATTCCTTATTTCACTTAAGGGCAAAGCAAGGGAGTGGTATGAGCTACTAGATGATCCTCATCATTTGGAGTGGAAGGAACTTGAATCTCTCTTTTACTCGAAATTTTATCCTCCTCATGAAATTCATAAAGATAGGAATTACATTTATAATTTTCATCTTCATGATGGAGAAAGTATTGCCCAAGCATGGGGGAGATTGAAGTCACTAATCCTCAAATGTCCCATTCATGAGCTCCCCAGTAATATTGTTATTAATAATTTCTATGCAAGGCTTTCAGGACATTACAAGGACTATCTAGATACTTGTTTAGAGGTATCCTTCACAAGTAAGGAGGTCAAAACTAAGTGGGATCTTCTTGAAACAATTCAAAGCAATACCGAAGATTGGGATAACAACAAAGGTAAAGAACCAGATATAAACTACGAGTATGATTGCATTAAGTCTTTTGCTGAAACTATTGATTTTCAAGAGCTTAGTGCTAAATATGGTCTTGATCCTCAAATTCTTGTTGATTGTTATAGAACCTTTGCTTCTCATATTAATGCTCCTAAAGAAAAATGGGACATGTATCATGAGCCTTATAAATACACTTGCATGGAAAATGAAATTGTTATTAATGATAGCAATAAACATGCTCAAACCTCTGAAAGTACTACTTCTTATAAGCATGTTAAATTTTGTGGAATACATAGACCTTGTGAGAATAATCAAATTTAAGAAGAATATTGTATCACCCACAGGAATGAAAAAACTAGAATGTGGTATAGGGCTTTAAATGATCTTGGTAAAAAAGTATGTGCCCTTTATCCTTTTATTTGTGAACTTTGCTTTGAAGTGGGTCATTTCAATTTTCAATGCTCAGGCCATAATAATAGCCCTTCTAACCAAATGAGTACTGCAAGTTTGTATTGTGATGACATGATCACTCCTAATCAGCATGATGAACTTACATTATTTTTGGGATGTGAAGAATTATCAAGAAAAACCTCTTTGGTAGATATGGGTGCTTTTGATGTGAATAGTATCATGCATGGTTGTCATATTTATTGTGTTGATAATTGCCACACAAATACTTACATACAAAATATTAAAAAAGATGAGATCTTACCAGAATATGACATGGCTATTTTGTTGAATTTGCTCCCACTACAATTAACAAGAATGACTATGTTTATGTGGGGAGTATTAATTCTTTTATGCATGTGGCTCATGATAAGAATGTTTTATGTGATAGTTATATTTTTAATTTTATTCATGTTGCTACTGAAAGTTATTATGAGAGAGGGAAACATGGTTCTATGCATCTCAATAATATTAAGTTTCCCCTCTTTATGTTGAAAATTTTGAAGTTGCACTTGTTTTGCTTTCCTATGCTTGTTTCTTTATGATTTCATGACTTGTTTCTTTACAAGATTCCTAAGCATAGGAAGTGGGTTAGACTTAAATGTGTTTTGAATTTGCTTCTTGACGCTCTCTTTTACTTCAATTCATATTTCCTATGTGAGCATCTTCTCAAACTATCATGCCTAACTTAAAGGCGTTAAAAAAACTACTTATTGGGAGATAACCCAAAATTTTTGTTGAGTCTTGGAAGTTATTGCTTCAGTAATAACCTCTCCTTATCCTTTTTATTTGCTTTTTGTGCCAAGAGTAACCTCTAATGAGATAGAAGTAATGATTGGGAAAGTTGCTGTCCCGAAACAGATTTATGTGCTTCACCGTAAAAATTCGTGTAAAATCTTTGAACGTATTTTTGAGGCGTGAATTTTTGTGATTATGACCCAGGTTTTTATCTAACTTTCGTTAGTTCAACACTTTTTTATTTGAGCAACAGAAGGTCTTCGAAAAAATTCGTCTTTACCTACTGGTCTGTTTTGACAGATTTCTGCCATTTTCTGCATTTGCTTCTTGTTGGTTCCTTTTTGAGTTCTTTTGGGGAATTGAGCTTTTTGAGGGAAGTGTTTCAGTAGCTAGTGTTTTAATGGAAGTTTATTGGTGTTATAACTGAACCTAAAGACTTATTATCTTGAGTGCACTAATGTTGCTAATAAAGATTGTGTGAAGTTTTGTATGAAGGAAAAATTTCAGGTGTATGGAAGGAATGAGTAATGAGATGAAGAATGGACTAAATCTCAAGCTTGGGGATGCCACACGTGTCACACTAAGAAATTTACAAGAAGTACAAGAATCAAAGCTTGGGGATGCCCAAGGCATCCCCTTCTTCATCAATAAAAATCTCAGGTTTTTCAAACACTTCATTTTTATTGTTTCATACATAGTTGTGTTGTTCTTGGAGCGTCGTATTTTTTGTTTTCATTTTCGTTTTTCGTTTGCTTGGTTTTCTTAGTTTTCTGAATAAATTGGTTAGACCCTCTCTTTCATACATTGGTTTTCAAATAGTTTGGTTTGTATTGGAAAAGAGTAGGAAAGTTCATGCTTAAGTGGTAAAGAGAGCTTGTTTTTGACTGTGGCCTATGCTTTGTCATGCCATGCTCGATATTGATTTGGCTTTATGCTTAGTATTCTTTTCTGTAGCATTGCTTGTTATAAACAATTGAGATTGCTTAATGTGCCTTGGAAGGATCATGCGTTGTTTTAGCATATTAAAGCATAGTATTGTGGTATTCTCCTTTGATGCTTTATTTGGGTTGACTTGGCTCATGCTCACACCATGTTATGACTATCCCAAGTCACCATAGCCTTTATGATCCTTTAGTTTTCAACTTGTAGTATCACTTTATGCTTTGATCAATGATGTTTTGTTGCTCTGCATGATTATGGCCATTATTGCTCTCTTAGTTTATCGCTCCCAGTCTTTTGCTAGCCTCCACAACCAAGTATGAGTTCCACTCATGCCTCCAACTCCCTAAACCAAGTTATTCCAAAGAGTCCACCGTACCTACCTACTAGCATATGCTATTCCAAGTATATTCATGTTTTTGTTTACCTTCCAAATTAAACTTGTTATGATAAAACTAGTGATTAAAGCGCTCACGAACTTGATGGCACACTTTACATTTCTTGCCCTTAATAAACTTGAACCATAGTGTCGTCTATGTTGTATATGCTTGCACTTATTTGTTGGGAATTAGCAGAACCATGCTTTCATGGGGAACACTTTCAACATTGCACTTGGTACTTGTACCTAGTTGATATCATGCTCTTTTGTATATGGATGTCGTCGGTGTGGAATGAAAGGGGAGCTTGTAAGTCCATGGAGTTATGTATATGTGTTAGAGAAACGCCTGGGCCGCTGGTCTAATCCATGCTGACATGGTGGAAACCTATAGCGTAACCATAATGAGCTGTCTATGAAGCATTCTTCTTATAAAAAAAAGAGTCCTATATTGAGAAAAAAGAGAAAAAGAGAAAAAATGAGATTATGAAAAGAGGAAAGAGAGAAAAAAGCACCATATTCCCATGGTAAATAAGAAAATTGCTGAGATGCTCGTTGTCTGCTTGCCTTGTCATTCTGATATGGGGATTCTTCCGTATCATCAGGCAAGGGGTACCCCGTTGGCGGTTCTCTATGATACACATGTACTTACAATGACAAGAACTTACCGGTGACTAAACTTGAGTAGCATGAGGAGCGGCCCTCATATTCAAGGGACATGAGATTTCTAACTTATACTTCATCAAGCATGTACACCATAGTTTGTTCACTTTAACCTTAATCACTTCAAGATGCTTATGATAGGGGCAATGAGAGCTGAAAGCTAATAAGTACCATAATTTTTGGAAGCTCTTTATGAAACTTGAATCCCTACTTCCTTCTATGAAGGCCTTTCTTCCACTTATATATTGAGTCTCCACCTTCTATCTTTATGCACCTACTTTGAGAGCATAGTGGCCATTCTTAGTTCTATGTGCATTGTCCCAAGACTAGTTGATTGATGCATAACTTGATATTGCTTGTTTTAAACTATTTGTATCTAGTCACTCTTATGAACTTTGAAGGTGTACTATGCATTTATATTTGCTACTCTATGAGGGACAAGCTGAATACTATTATGCTATGGTTTCTTTATGTGAAACAAACAAACGTCTTGCAAAGCATTGTTATTCATGAATCTTTTTTTTTGTGACTTTTCATGTTGCATCATAGTTTCTTTGTCTTATTGCTAGAACTTTTTCTTTCATGTTATGATTGAAGTACTATGATCCCAGCTTTCAATGCTTTACAAATACTTTGATCAAGTTTATGATGGTGCATGTCACCTAAAAAATTATTCTTTCTTTTATCACTTACCTACTCGAGGACGAGCAGGAGTTAAGATTGGGGATGTTGATACATTGCAAATGTATCTATAATTTTCGATGTTCCATGCTTGGTTTTATCTACTTTCTTATGTTTTGTTCCAACTTTGGAGTAGTTTTTATACATTTTCCTGGACTAACCTATTAACAAGATGCCACAGTGCCAGTTGCCTGTTTTTTGCTGTTTTTGGTTCCAGGAAAGTCAGAAAATGAATATTCTCAGAATTGGACGGGACAAAAGCCAAAGTTCCTATTTTACCGGAAGACTCACGGAGCCAGAATACGAGACGGAGAAGGGCCAGAGGGTGGCCACACCACCTGGTGGCACGGGCCAAGCCAGGACGTGCCAGGGGGTGGTGTGGGCCCCTTCGGCACCGCCTCGGTGTCCCCTCTCGCCTACAAGAGCCTCCCGATGCATAAACCCTAGGGAATCAAGCCTCCAGCCACGAAAAGTTCCATAGCGCCGCCGCCACCGAAGGGGAGATTCGGGGGATAGAAAGTCTCTGTTCCGGCACCCTGCTGGGACGGGGAGGTGCCCCCGAAGCCATCTCCATCGATATCCACCGCCATCTCCATCACCATTGCTGATTTCCATGATGAGGAGGGAGTAGTTCTCTCTCAAGGCTAAGGGTTCTACCGGTAGCTATGTGTTCATCTCTCTCTATGCATGATCTTATTGAGATCATGAGCTTGTAATCTATAGATCTACCTTGCTACTCAAGTGCTTTAATAGATCTCTGCTCTCCCCATGTGTGTGAAAGTGACAGTGTTCACACCATGGTGGCACTTAGGCTAGAGATTACAAATACTTGTTATGAGTTATATTTGGAGTTGAATGTCTTTATGAAATTTTGGTGTTTGTTGGACTCATCTAGTGCTCAAGGTGATAGTGTGGGGTTATCTAGATGGGAAAGATGAACTTTGAGGTGTGCTGTTATAGCCCTACCATCGATTAGAGTGTTCAACCGGAGAGTAGTTAAGAGTAGTATCATGAAGATAATATATTTATATGAGAGTGTTCACTAGTGAAAGTATGATCCCTAGGCCTTGTTTCTAAGCATTGATACACCGTTTGCAACTAGATCTGTTACATGTTTGCTTGCTTCCATCTTTATTTCAGTTTGCCTTTAGTCTCTTCCACGCCATCAAGCTATTTGCTGGCACCGTTGTCTTATATCCATACCACTTGTATTTCACTATCTCTTTGCCGAACTAGTACACCTATAGACCTGACAAGTGTATTGGGTGTGTTGGGTACACAAGAGACTTCTTGTATCTTGATTGCAGGGTTGCTTGAGAGGGGATACCTTTGACCACTTCCTCCCTGAGTTCGATAAACCTTGGGTGATCCACTTAAGGGAAAACTTGGTGCTGTTCTACAAACCTCTGCACTTGGAGGCCCAACAACTGTCTACAAGAATAGAAGTGCATAGACATCACAGTGCGCTACGCCCCTCTCATGCTCCTTGACTCAGCCAGAATGTGGCTAAATAGTCTCCCCGACAATAGCATCAACGCTTGGATCGATTTCGAGCAGGCATTTGTTCGCAACTTCACCGGCACCTACAAGCGCCCAGGCCATCCTAGCGAGCTCGATCTCTGTGTGCAGGGCCCGGATGAATCGGATTGCTCCTACATCACTCGATGGACGAGCATGCACAACTCCTGTGAGGGGGTACGCGAACATCAGGCGGTTGATTTCTTCATCAACGGCTGCAGAGACGGCACTATGCTCAAGCATAAGCTTCGCCGGGTGGAACCCACAACCATGGCACATACCATGGCCATCATGGACAAGTACGCCACGGCCGACGCGGCAATGAAAAGATCCGTCCGGGTGGACGACCAAGGGCAAATAATCACCGATGTCGCCGTAGATCAGCGCCAGTCAGAAAGGAATGGACACAACTCCAGGCGGCACGACAACCACCACGGCAAGAGAAAAGACGACCAACCGGATAACCAATATGGCTCCAGGCAGGTGGCAGCAGTGCAGGAAGATCCGGCTGCAGGCGGAAGCCGGAGACAAAAGCCTGATGACCGGCCTCCAAGGCCCATGTACACCATTTAGTCCATGCTTGATAGGACATGCAAGTTCCACAGCGGGGGCAACAAGCCGGCTACGCACACCACACGCCAGTGCACCTGGACGAAGAAGATGGCGGAAATTGCTGGCGCACCGGCTGGACAGGCGCCAGCTCCTGCAACCGGTGGGCCGCCAGGCGATCACAACAACCAATGTCGAAGGGAGGATGACGACAACAACTACCCTCGCCAGGTGGGAAATTACCACATCTTCACCACGGAGCCGGACACCAAGCACAACAAAAGGCGTCGTGATGCAGAGGTGAACACAATCGTTCCTCCCGTCCCCTAGTACCTCAACTGGTCGGAGCAAGAAGTTGCATGGAGCCGGAAGGACCAGCTAGCTGAGATGCCTCACCTAGGCACCTACGCGATGGTTCTAGATCCTATCATTGTCTCCCAGAAGCATTCCTGCAGATTCTCCCGCGTCCTTGTAGACGGATGGAGCAGCATCAACCTCCTGTACCCCAGCTCGCTTGACCGGCTCGGTATCAGTGAGTCGCAGCTGGAGCCATCAATCACCTCTTTCCATGGAGCCGTCCCTGGCCCCTCACACTCCCCCATCAGAAGAATCCAGCTAGACATCATCTTTGGCACGGAGGACAACTTCCGCCGCGAGCCCATCTGGTTCGAGGCGGTCAACCTCTGTAGTGCATACCACGCAATCCTGGGGCTCCCAGAACTCACCAAGTTCATGGCGGTGCCACATTACTCCTACCTCAAGATGAAGCTACCAGGGCCCAAAGGCGTCATCACCGTGGCCAGCTGCTACAGACGGTCTGTGGAATGCGCCACAGACGGATCCAAAATAGCTGAATCCATGATCATCGTGGAAGAGAAGCGCGTAATCATGCAGAACGTGGCGGCCCTGCAGAAGGACATGCTGGCTGGCGAGCCCAAGCCGGCCGGAGAGGCACAATTCAAGCCATCCAAGGGCACGAGAAAGATCCTGCTGAACAAGGCCGAGCTGGACAAGTTCGTCCTGGTCAGAGACGGCCTTGATAGCAAATAGGAAAGCGTGCTCGTCGACTTCCTCCGTGAGAATCGGGATATCTTCGCATGGTCCCATAAGGACATACCAGGTGTTCCGAGGGAGCTCGCCGAGCACTCTTTACATGTCAGGACGGATGCAAAACCGGTCAAACAGTCACTACGCTGCTTCTTGGATGAAAAAAGAAGAACAATTGGGGAGGAGATCACCCGGCTGCTCGCAGCCGGATTCATCATGGATGTTTTCCACCCAGAATGGCTGGCAAACCTAGTACTTGTGCGGAAGAAGAACAAGACTTGGTGCATGTGTGTCGACTACACTAGTCTGAACAAAGCATGCCCCAAGGATCCATTCTCCCTACCGAGGATAGACCAAGTGATCGATTCCACGGCTGGCTGTGAGCTGTTGTCATTCCTGGACGCATATTCTGGCTACCACCAGATCCGGCTGAATCCCGCTGATCAAATAAAGACATCATTCATCACTCCTTACGGAGCCTACTGCTACACCACAATGCCATTTGGATTGAAGAATGCTGGAGCAACATACTAGCGTTGCATGCAGAAGTGCTTGCAGAATCAGATTGGCATAAATGTACACGCCTACGTCGATGATGTGGTAGTCAAGACCAAGGAGCACTAGACACTCCTTGAGGACTTGAAGGAAACATTCACTAACCTCCGCCGGTTCCAGATGAAGCTGAATGTGGAGAAGTTCGTATTCGGCATCCCAGCCGGTCAGCTACTTGGTTTTCTTGTATCTGAGCGAGGAATCGAGGCGAACCCGGAGAAGATCGGCGCAATCGAGCGCATACAGCCGCCCAAGAACTTGAGAGAGGTCCAGAAGCTCACCGGCTGCCTAGCCTCCCTCAAGTGGTTCATCAGCCGGCTGGGCGAGAAAGCATTCCCACTATACCAGCTCATGAAGAAAACGGACAAGTTCGTCTGGATATCACAGGCGGATGAAGCTTTCCGTGACCTCAAGCGCATGCTCACCTCGCCACCTATCCTAGCAGAACTAGCAGCAAAGGAACCCATGTTGATGTACATCGCAGCAACAAACAAGGTTGTCAGTGTGGTGTTAGTAGTGGAGAGGCCGGAAGAAGGAAAGGCGCAGCCGGTGCAACGACCGGTGTACTACCTGAGTGAGGTACTCTCGCTCTCGAAGCGGAACTACCCTCATTACCAGAAGCTGGTGTACGACGTGTACATGGCCGCCATGAAACTGAAGCATTACTTCCAAGAACACTCCATCCGGGTGGTGGCACTAGCGCCACTTGCGGAGATCATCGTCAACAGAGACGCCACAGGCCGGGTGGCGAAATGGGCCATAGAGCTCGCTGCCCACAACATACAGTACGAGCCAAGAATGGCGATCAAGTCTTAGGCCTTGGCGGATTTCCTCGTCCATTGAGCAGAAACACAGTACCTGCCACCATGCCCTGACTCCACGCATTGGAAGCTGCATTTCAACGGCTCCAAAATGTATGGAGGTCTCGGAGCCGGAGTGCTCATCACCTCTCCAAAAGGAGACCGACTGGAATACATGCTATAGATCCACTTCCGCGCGTCCAATAATGTCGCTGAGTATGAAGTGCTTGTCCACGGCCTCAAAATGGCAAAGGAAATAGGCATCCGACACATTCTATGCTTCAGCGATTCTGGTCTGGTGGTGTAGCAAGTGTCAGGCGATTGGGACGCCAGAGATGCAAACATGGCTCTATACCGTTTCTTCGTACATCAGCTATGTGCCTGTTTTGAAGGATGTGAGTTTCATCATGTTCCCAGGGTGAACAACGAGGCCGCAGACACGCTCGCCCGCATTGGGTCGACAAGACAACCAATTCCGCCTGGAGTTTCACTTGAGAACCTACGCAAGCCATCAATCACACCGTCTCCCGAATCCGACTCCATCATATTGCATGCGGACCCGGGGACGGCCGGCTCCAAGACCTCCGCGGTGGCTGCGCCGCACCCGGGGACTGCTTCGCCGCACCCAGGGACTGCCGGCTCCAAGACCTCTACAACGGCTGCACCGCACCCGGGGACTGCCTCGCCGCACACGGGGACTGCCGGCTCCAAGACCTCCATGACGGCTGCACCGCACCCGAGGACTGCGTCGCCGCACCCGGGGACTGTTGGCTCCAAGACCTCCGCAACGGCTGCACCGCACCCGGGGACTGCCTCGCCGCACCCAGGGACTGCCAGCTCCAAGACCTCCGCAACGGCTGCACCGCACCCGAGGACTGCCGCCTCTAGCCTAGCAGCTGCCGGATCCGCCGCCCCACCCGGTCGGCCTTTGGACGAGCCTGACCCAGCCATCCAAGCAGAGGTGAATCTGCTAATGCAAGCGGTATGCGCCATCCAGGAAACACCAACATGGTCCAAACCATTCATGGATTTCCTAGCCAACGGAGAGCTACCCGAAGAGGAGGTGCAGGCAAGACAGATCAAGCATAGAGCTAGCGCATACACCATCATCAACAACGAGATCTACAAGCGCAGCGTTGGTGGCATCTATCAATGATGTGTGGGCCAGGAGGAAGGAATCCGGCTGTTGGTCGACATCCACCAGGGCGAGTGCGGACACCACGCATCGTCACGAGCCATAGTGGCGAAAGCATTCCTCCACGGGTTCTACTGGCCCACAGCACTAGAAGAAACTGAGCAGATTGTCAAGGCATGCAACGGGTGTCAGCGATTCAGTCAGCAGAAGCACACTCCGTCTGCATCACTCAAGACTATTCCCATCACTTGGCCGTTCGCCGTTTGGGGGCTGGACATGGTTGGCCCCTTCAAAACGGCCAAATCCGGCATGACCCACTTACTGGTGGCGGTGAACAAGTTCACCAAATGGATAGAGGCGAAGACAATAAAGAAGTTGGATGGGCCAACGGTGGTCAAGTTCTTCACTGACATAATCACACGCTTTGGCTGCCCCAACAACATCATAACCAACAATGGAACAAATTTCACCAAGGGAGCTTTCACATGATTATACGGAGATAAGGGCATCCGCCTGGACCTCGCATTTGTGGCACACCCCCAGTCCAGTGGGCAGTGCGAGCGAGCAAATGTCCTGGTCCTAGCCAGAATCAAGCCCCGGCTGATCGAACCACTGATGAGATCTCCCGGCTGCTAGATTGAGGAGCTGCCGGCTGTACTCTAGAGCCTGCGCACAACGCCAAACCGGTCCAGTGGCTACACTCCCTTCTTCCTTGTTTATGGGGCAGAGGCAGTTCTTTCCACTGACATCGAGTTCGACGCACCCCGCAAACTGCTCTACATAGAATAGCAGGCCAAAGAAGCACGGGAAGACAGTGTCGATCTCCTGGAGGAAGCGCGTGAACTGGCCTTATCCAGGTCCGCCATCTACTAGCAGAACCTGCGCCGCTATCACGTCAGCCGGATACGTAGCGTCTCGTTCCGTGAGGGTGATCTAGTGCTAAGGTTGGTCCAAAAAACCAAGGGGATGCATAAGTTGTCTCCACCTTGGGAGGGCCCATTCATAATCAGCCGGGCACTGCATAACAACTCGTAGTACCTCATCGATGCCCGCAAGATGGAAAAGAACAGGATGGACCGCTCAGGCAAAGAAACTGAATGCCCGTGGAACGCGAGCCTACTCTACCCCTTTTACACTTGAACAAGAAGTGTATGTACCCTACTTTCGTGTAATGAACAAGCATAGGAGCCTCGACACAGTCTCGGGGACTCCACAATAAAATAAGCAAGTCATGATGCACAAGTTGGATTTTCCAGCTGCATTACTCTAACCCCGGAGCCGGCGATCCTCCTCGGGGACTCACCGGTTGGCCCAGACGGCTGCGCGATCCACGCCGTAAAGTACTGTACACAGTTCCTAAGGCTTCTTCTTCGGTTCCGGCTTGAGACCGCAAGCCGGCTGACAGATCCGGCAAGAGCAAAACGCTCAAAGGCCCTACATGAAAATGCCGCAAGGAAACAAAAACATCTGGACGACCCGGATGCGCTCGCTCGCTCAAAGGCAATGACACAAACCCGAAGTATCGTGCAGTACGCCTACCAAGCTACCCCTTCGACTTCGGCTAAAAGCCAGCAAG
This sequence comes from Avena sativa, assembly GCA_916181665.1. Classification (NCBI taxonomy): domain Eukaryota; kingdom Viridiplantae; phylum Streptophyta; class Magnoliopsida; order Poales; family Poaceae; genus Avena; species Avena sativa. The sequence goes on from OV702291.1 coordinate 356,749,225, forward strand.
GGAACATCACTGAAATTGGCCAATGCTCACTGAGAAAAGGGCAAAGACATTGAACTTGCACGAAACAGCAGAAATCTGAAAACTAGTTCATCTAAGATTACAGTTCGGACTTGCATATGTTTAACGAGGAAAACAACTTGTTTGTTTCTATGTTTGCATGAGCCAAAGTTCTACGACGAGCACCGCCAAGGCAGAGGCAGAAAGCTTCCAGGCGGCAGCAGGGCAGGTCAAGGAGCTTCAACCCGGCTGTATTCTCCAGCCGACCAGAACCTCGGGGACTATAGCCTGTGGGTGCGCTTGCGCGACCCCACATAGAAACCTGCAAAACAAAGAACATAATGGAGCTTCGACCCGGCTGTATTCTCCGGCCGGCCTAAACCTCGGGGACTACACCCTGTGGGTGCGCTTACGCGCCCCCACAAAGAAATAGGCATGCAAAAGATACTAATCAGAAAGTGCAAACAGAAGAGCACGAGCAAATAGACGGAGGGAGGCGATGCTCCCACAGAAGTTCAGTATGTCACAGATGGACAATTCTTCACACGGCACACAGAAAAGGCAAATTTTCAAAGTCACAAATACTCCCGGCATACCGGGGATCAAATTCACTGAGGGGCAGAAGGGCCAGAGGCATCATCTGGAGCGCGGCTGCAGGAGGCGATGTCCGTCGAGGCGGCCTATGGCGCAGCTGAAGCTTCGGTATGTGCCGCATCCGGGCTGTGGAAGTATCGCTCCGTGCCGGCTGGGTTGCTGAAGTCCCTGTCCAGCGCGACGTAGCTCCTGATCGTCATGGCACAGGAGAGGATGTCGGGGACATCGGTGCGAAGCTGGTCGTAGCTGGTCCCTTGGCGGAATCCACAGGAAAGGCTCCACAGATCCACATCCGGGTACCAGGACTTAAGCAGCGCCAGAACCATCTCCGCGTCACCTCGAGCCGCCCACTCCCAGGCCACGTTCATGAGCTCCGGGGCACCCCAGAGGCGCTCAGCCAGGACGTCTATGGTGGCAGGCGGGACAGCCTCGGGCCAGACATAGTCAAAGACCTCGAGAGCGACAGCGCAGAGCTTGTTCGCCTCCTCGCCGACGACCGTCACCAGCTCCCCCGGATGGAGATCTCGTTCCGGATCCGTCTCGGGAATCCGGCCCAGTGCCTGATCTGTTGCCTCAGGGTAGTGAGCTGTAGCAAGAAAAGAGGGCAGCGGTCAGTATCAACCACAAAGGACAAATCCGCAAAAGGAGGCTCAAGTCAAAAGCACTTACTAACAACGATCTCAACGATCTGGCAGAGCTTCGATAGCGCCGCCGCCTCCTTGGCCTTCGAGGACTTGAGGGAATACGTCTGGGTGGCATAGAGCCCCTCTAGGTTCTTCAGCGCCTCGGCCCGGGTGTCCGCAGCCTTCTTGGCCCTACCAGCCTTGATCTCCATCTGCTGCTGCTGTGCAGTCAGTTTGGCGACCTGGTCCTAGCGGGTCTTGTTGGCCTCCTCCAGCTGGGCGACGTCGTCCTTCAGCCAGGCCACCTCGCGGTCCCGATCCGCCAGCAGAGCTGCAGGAGGGTAACCAATAGTCAACAAGAAGCGCGAGAAATCGCCCAATTGGGAAGAGGCAGTAGAGCGAGCGATCTTACGGCCCAGGTCCCGCAAAGTCTTGGCAGCGTCGGTAAGAGCCCTCTATGCAAGAAAAGAGAGATAAGAACCAATAGAAACAGCTACGTCATGAGACGGTGACAAAACAACAAGACTGGCGACAGAGCACATACCTCGACAGAAGCTCCTACTATCATGGCTTGCCCAAGCCCCTGCTCCAGCGCCCCCACCAGCTGGCGGATCTGGCCAATGGCCAGCAGCGCCGCCTCCGACAACTATGCCAGAAGGGCGTCTAGCGGCGGCGCAGCACGTGCTGGCGTCCAGCCGGTGACCTAGAGGTCCTCGTCGCTTACCGCAGCCACGGAGGGTTCAACCTTCGGCTGGACAGGAGCAACCGGCGGTGACACCTCCACCGGTCCTCCACCCGGTAGGTGCTGGAGTCAGCACCAACCGTCGAGCTGGTGGGAGGTACGGCCGCACCGGCACGCCCGAATGACAAACCCCCCGCGAGCTGGGAAACAGCCCCGGCCCGATGAAGCGTCATGGGCTCAGCCGGCGGCCCCACATCCGTCGCTGCCGCCTCGGGGCCCAGAGCCGGCGCAGCCTTGGGAGCCAGAGTCGGCGCAACCTTGGGATCCGGAGCCGGCGAAACCTTGGACGCTGGAGCCGGAGCCGGTGCAGCCTCGGGGGTCGGAGCCGGCACAACTTCGGACGCCGAGGTTGGCGCAGCCTCGGATGCCGGAGCCGGCGTGCTCCCCTCGGCAGCAGGCAGAGGGGCGGATGAAGTGGCGACGGTCGCGGAGCCGGGCAAGGACATAGCCTCAATGCAGAAACACAAGAAGTGAGCAACGCAAATACAACTAAGGCAACACTAGCACCAAAAGGACAAGAGCACCTACCCGGCAACGCTTGGCATGACGGGCGTGGTGCGGAGGCGGCACGACTTCTTGGCCCCACCCACAGCCGGGGCAACGTTGGTTGGGGCGGCCCGTTCCCCCTGTCCCTGGCCGTGGCAAGCTCGGCCAGCTCCACGTCCTCGCCATGCGCAGCTATTCCAAGGACAAGCAAAAAGTCAAGATTACAACTACAAGCATGGAAAATGTAAGAATGACAAAGGTAGGGAACAAATTCTCACCGGGTGGGAACTCGCAGCCCTCGTCAACCCGCATGGGGAACCGCTCCGCCTCCACGGGCGGAGCCTTCGCCGGCTTGAAGTCCGCGGCGATGTTGGGGAGCTCGGTGTCCCCCATACCGTCCTCCGCTAGCTGCGCCGTGAAAAGCTACTCAACAAGGGAATATAAGAGGCACGAAACGGGAGTCCCTCAGGAAAATCCACCTGGAGAAGAGCAACAAAAAACATACCTTCGGCGGCAGCCGTCCGCGGTGGTACGACTGGCAGGAGAACTGCCACTCCTCCTCCAGCGCCTCCTTCGAAATGGTGGCAAGCCATTCGCGGAGGGCGGTGTATGGCACGTCCAGCCGGGATATCCGGGTGGGATCCAGGTGGCCGGAGAGGTGGCACATCTTGTGCGACCGGTGCTGCAAAGGGAGCACACGGGTCGCTGTCCAGGACAACAGAATGTCTCAGGCGGTGAGCCGCTCCTTCTCCACGAGAACGGCCAGCTGGGCACCCATCCGATCGATGTCGCCCTGGGCACCCAAGTGCTGAATGGTCCAGGCCTTCCGGCTGGAGGGGACATTGGCAAAGGCAGGGACCTTGATGAAGTCCACCTCCATGTTGTTGCGCACGTAAAAATACAAGCACTACCAGAGCTTGACGGTGTCGGGGAGCTCCAGGCGACGGATGGGCGTTGACGGCCACGGTTAGATGGCGCAGCAGCCCGTCTTCGTCAATGGGCTTCCCTTATCCACCACCTGCACCTTGAAGTGGAAGAACTTCAAGAAATTCATGGCGTCGGGGCAGACACCGAGGAACGCCTCGCAGCAAGCCGCATGATGCGACAGCATCGACACGGCATTGGCTCCGAGGTGATGAAGCTGCAGATCAAAAGTGACCAGCAACTCCAAGACGAAGCGGCTCAGCGGCAGCCCGAGGCCACGAGCGAAGTGCACGAGGAAGACGACGGACTCGCCTGGCTGGGGGTGGGGCACCCGCTCGCCCTCCAGCGCGAGGCTATGCTTCACCACTCGCTCCGACGGCAGGAACCTCCCCCGCCGGTACTTCCTCACGAGCTCCTCTGTGACATAAGAGCCACACCAGCCGTCGGCGACCTCGGGCAGCATATTGCCTGGGAAGGTAGCCGTGATGGAGGCACGGGGTCCCGTGGTTGGAGAAGAGGAACGGCGATGGTGACCAGGAAACGGCGGTGCAGAAGAGTAGAGGAAGGCTAGAGCGCAAGGAAGAGCAAGGACGGCAGGTGCAGGGAGGCGAAGTGAGGAACCACTGCTCCTCGGGCACGTATTTATCATTGAAGGGTAACTGTGCCGGTTCCCCTGCCTCCACACCATGTGGCAAAGCAACTACCCCGCGACGGTTCAAGGTAGATCGCATGCGCTAGCGCCACGCGCACAAAGGATCGCGCAGAAGTTACTGCGGGAGGAAAAATGATCCCATGATCTCCAAGGAGACACAATGATGGTGGCGTGCGCATAGTTACCAAAAACTACAACGGCAGACCCAGAAGTCAAACTGACGCGATGCGCGCCAGAAATGGCAGGCGTGGTTTACGCAAGCACCAACGACAACAGACTGGCAATTCATCTCCTGGCCGGCTGCGGCAGCCGGTCAAGAAGATCACCCATCAGACGCTGTGGGTGGGTCCATCGGCTCCGTAGCCGGTGAACCCTAGCCAGGTAAACAACACAGAATCTAAATCCGGTACATGACAAAGACTACAAGACAAAGGCTACAAGACAAACAAAAACGACAAGGCATCTACGTCATCAATCATTTCAAATGAGCACGTAAGAACTTCTCCACAAGGCCAGGTCCTAACACGCTCGGGGACTACTGTCGGGGGGATGACCCCCGGGTAGACCAAGACGGGACCAACTGGCCGGCTCCAAGGAGCACGGGTCGTCTGGACCCAGATGAAGGAACCACATCCGGGTGGAATCCCCACCCGGTCAGCACTAAAGTTTCCCCGGCTGGCCCGTCTAGCTGGGGAGCTAGAAGAACCGGCTGGGGGGCACTCCTAGCCGGCCGCCTCAGATCCACTGGACATTGTACGGTGGGGATGACGCCCCTTGCTGAGCGCACCCTTGACCAGACAGGCTGGCTGGCCTGGCCGGCGCTACTAGACAATTGCACCAAAGCTGGAGGCTGACGAGCAAAGCAAGGGCTGACGAGGAAAGCCCCGGCTTATGCATAAAGAGTCGGCTAATGGATAAAGAGTCGGATGACAAGTAAAGCAGGGGCACTGACGCTAAAGCATGGTCCTTCCCTATATTGGAGGCTTGACTGGACCTGGGCCTACCGTTTGGCCCTATCCAGCCGGCCCACTTTGTAAAGCCCAAACCCAAATAGTAAACCCTAGAACCCACCTTGTAAGCTACCTCCTCGACCTGTATATAAAGGGGGTAGCACTAGGGTTCTAGAAAAAGGTTCAAGCAAAAGGAAAATAGACACCAGAAGAAGGACTTAGAGAATTCTTAGCAAGAAGTAGCTAAGGAAACATCTCAAGGAGCACTTGTATTGGGCATTCGCCCCCTTTCATAGTAGATCCTTATAGGAGTAGGAGTTTTACCTCGCCAAGAGGGCTCCGAACCTGGGTACATCGTTGTGTTTGCAGTATCTGTGCCCAACCCGTTGCGAGTAGCCACCGATAGCAACCTGATTGTCCCCTTCAAGCCATCCCCGATGGCACTGCCGTGTTCCACACCATGACACCAAGAGACTTTTCTTGTCTTTAATTATTTTGATGGTCTCTTAAAGGTAAAGCTCTAGACTGGTTATATTCTCTCCCTCTCCATTACATTAAATGTTGGGAAAACTGCATTGTTAAATTCATAAACAGGTTTAATCCTTTTAAAAAGGTAACTAAACTAAGAAAGAATATCGGCAACTTTAGTCAGAACGTGGGAGAAAACTACCCACAAGCCTGGGAAAGATTCTTTGGAATGATCAATAGTATTCCTAATCATGGCTATTCTGAATCAACTATTTGCCATTTATTTTACCATGGTCTTAACACTCAATGTAGAGAGTTTCTTGACTTCTTAGCAAGAGGATCAATAAATACTTTAACTATTAAAGAATGTTTGGAATTGATGTCTTTTAGGGCTAAGAATGATTCTTTATATAATCCTGATTTTGGCACTAAGCTGGAAAGAGGGATACTTTGGATAACTCATGACCTTATGTCCGAGGTACGCAAAACAATGAAAGAAAAAGGTATACCTTCTGAACTTGCTAAGGAAAACAAAGTAGATTTGTTACAAGTTTTAAATGAAGAAGATGAAACTAGAAAAGTTTTTCAAGAATTAAAACATCGACAAGTAAAATCTCATAATAACTTGCATAAGCATTTCCAAAAACACAAAAAGATTTTGGCAGAACTCACTGAAAATTATGATGAGATTGGCCAAGAAATAAAACTATTTCACAAGTATCTTAGTATGATTGAAACCCAGTGTGAACTAATAGCATCTAGCAATCAAATTTTTCTTCGCGATGATAAAGATATTCATGTTTCTACTAACGTTGTCACAAGAAGGGGTGCAGCTATTATAGGACCCTTAGGACCACCGGAATATGAAGCTGAAAAAGGGCGAAAGGAAAAGGCCTTGCTCGAAGCAAGCCAAGAAGATGATACATTGGTGGATCCTCAAGAGGAAACTGAAACACAAGATCAAACCAAGGAGGACCGGAATGATTCACAGGATGAACATTATGAATCTGATGCAAAGACATTTGATCCAAGAGAATATAAATATATAAGCAAGGAAGATGAAGTTGTTGTAGTAGAAAAGAAGAAAAGTAATAAGCAACAACAAAAGAAAGCAACGAAAGATCCTGACCCCCCACAAAAGGTAAAATACAAGAGTAAGTTAGGTGAGAAAAAGCTTCCTTATCCAGATCGAAAAAAGAAAGCACCGGATCAGGTAATTTATAATTCTTCTACAAAGGCACTTAGTGACCTTCGTCCGGAAATTCCATTTGTGGATGCAATCAAAGTTCCTACTTATACCAAATTACTCCATGATATTCTTAGTAGAAAGAAAGAAATAACTGAAACTGTTGCCATGGTAAGTAGTTATCCTAAAAGAAAGAAATAACTGAAACTGTTGCCATGGTAACTAGTTATCCTGCTAATGGGAAGCTGTTGTCTAAGTGTGGAGATCCTGGAATACCAACTATGTCATGCTCAATAGGTAAAACTGATATTCACAATGCCTTGTGTGATCTAGGAGCAGGAGTTAGTGTAATGCCATACTCCCTATATAAAAGGTTAGGATTAGGGGAGTATTCTCCTACTACTATCACTTTACAGATGGCTGGCAAGTCCACTAAACAACCCGTTGGTATGATTGAGGATGTTTTACATAGAATAGATGAGCATGTTATTCCCACAGATTTTTTTATTCTTGAAATGCCAGAAGATGAAAGATTATCCATAATACTTGGAAGACCTTTCCTTAGTACTACAGGGGAATCGGTAGATTGTGCTGAAGGAAACATAATCTTCAATGTTTACGATGCTGAAATCATTCGGTATTTTGCAAAGAATCTAGAAGCAGGAGAAAGATATATTCCACCAGCAAAACGAGTTCATGAGGTAAGTGCCTTTGATAAGGGGCAACCCAAGGTAAGATTTCGAGAACAGAAAAAAGGATGAGTTACTCAACCATTCCTAATAAAAGCTTAATGAGAGTCAACCCATCTCGTTAGTAAAATAGATTAGAGAATACTTTTTCATAGACATTCTTGCAGAAGCGTGCTTGTGAAGATGCAACAGTCAAAAAGTAGTAGTTAACATCGATTGAATGAGTTTAGAATAAGAATAAAAATTTAAGTTCGAGTTTTTCATCTAAAGAAGCTAAAATTTTGCTTTTAATAAGCCAATGTTGTTCGACAGTTTCTACTATCAATTTTCTGTCCAAAATAAGGTATTTCCCTAAGTTTTGGGATAAGAAGGTATTCTCAAAGAAATATAATTTTTTTGATGATTACAGATAGTTTAACGACCAACTATCCGGTGGGAATAAAAATTCCGGTCGTATAGTGTCGGTCGTATAGGTATATTTACCATCAATAAATTTTCTTCGAAGGCAGAGAGAGTTTAACAACCAACTATACGACGGGAATAAAAATAGCTCTGGTCGTATAAATATCGATGCCTTCATACAAAATTTATCCCAAAGGTACTGAGAGTTTAACGACCAACTATACGACGGGAATAAAAATTCCGGCCGTATACTCCGGTCGTATATATATCGATGCTAGTTTTATAAATTTATCTCGAGGGATAGACAGTTTAATGACCAACTATACGGCGGGATCATTGCGATCCAGCTGTATAGTTGAGTCCATATAGCTATTTTCTGCATAAAGAAACCCTAGTTGGCGGCATCGCTGCAACTATACGGGTGGAGCAACATCACCCGCCCGTATAGTTCTAGCCGTATAGTTTGTTGCGACCACAAAATCGCACTAGGGCGGTGATACGTTGCAAACGTATCTGTAATTTTTGATGTTCCATGCTTGGTTTTTATCTACTTTCTTATGTTTTGTTCCAACTTTGGAGTATTTTTATACACTTTCTTGGACTAACCTATTAACAAGATGCCATAGTGCCCGCTGCATGTTTTCTGCTGTTTTTGGTTCAATGAAAGTCAGAAAATGAATATTCTTGGAATTGGATGGGACAAAAGCCAAAGTTAATATTTCACCGAGGGGGACACGGAGCCAGAATATGAGACGGAGAGGGGCCAGGGGCCGGCCACACCACCTGGCCGCACAGCCAGGCCTGTCCCGCGCCAGGAGGTGGTGCGGCCGCCTAGGGCACCCCCTCGGCCTCCCCTTTCGCCTATAAGATGCCTCAGATATAGAAACCCTAAGTAACAGATCAAAATTCCACGAAAGAGTCTGTAGCCACCGTCATCTCCATCCCTAGATCGGGAGGGATCTGAAGCTCTTCCTGGCACCCTGCCGGAGGGGAGAATTTACCCTGGAGGCCTTCTTCATCACCATGCAAGCCTCCGGTGTGATGTGTGAGTAGTTCATCCTTGGACTACGGGTCCATGTAGTAGCTAGATGGTTGGTTCTTCTCGTTTGTGCTACCATGTCTAGATCTTGTGAGCTCCATTCATGATCAAGATCATCTATTTGTAATCCTACATGTTGTGTTTGCGAGGATCTGATGGATATTGAGATGCTATTTCAGATTGATTATTGATTCTATCATGTCTTTGTTATTTGTGATCTTGCATGCTTTCCGTTGTTAGTAGCTATCTTGGCCAAGTAGATGCTAGCAACTCCAAGAGTTAGTATTTATGCTCGATAGTGGGTTCATGCCTCTAGTAATCTGGGGAAGTGACAGAAATCTCTAAGGTACTAGATGTGATGTTGCTACTAGGGAGAAAACAACAATCCTTTGTTCATAGAACAATCGTATTGTTTACTTTACATGCAATGCGTAATGCAATTATCTGTTCCTTGCAACTTAATACTAGAGGGGGTTTGGATGATAACCTGAAGGTGGATTATTAGTCATAGATGCAGTTGGATTACGGTCTATGTATAATGTTGTAATGCATGTATGCTTTCTCGATGTTTGTCAATTGCCCTGCTGTAATTTGTTCTCCCAACATGTCATCTATCTTAAGGAGAACCACCACTAGTGAACTATGGACCCCGGTCCTTTCTTTTATCATCAATCTACAACTGTTTACTGTTTTCTGTTTACTTTCTGCAATCTTTTACTTTCTTCCACACAATACGTTTAATCCTTTGTTTTCAGCAAAATCGGTGAGATTGACAACCTCACTGTAAGTTGGGGGCAAAGTTCTGTGGTTATGTTGTGTAGGATTCCAAGTTGGCAACAACACCTTGGAGGTGTTTCCTTGCTCCTCCTGGTTCGATAACCTTGGTTGCATAACTGAGTGAAACTTGCTGTTGTGCTCATCATACCTTCCTCTTGGGGTTCCCCAATGAGATCGAGATATCTTGGGCCATCAAGCTCTTTTCTAGCACCGTTGCTGGGGAGTCAAGGACATCTTCACAAGGGGAGTCCCTCATAACCAATCTCTTTACTTTGTTGTTTTTGTTTTGCATAGTTTATTTTTGCTTTGTTTGCTTGTTTCTTTATAAAAACACAAAAAAAAAGTTATACTAGTTTGCTTTCTTTAGCAAAAACACAAAAAAATTAGTTGCCACTTCAAGTTGTTTTTATGTCTAGTTCTACTCCAATCACTATTTCATTATGGATAGCCCACTCGGTTTCCTATTTGGGAAAACTACTATCGCTGCTAAGGTAGTAAATGAACCACCACCTGCTAGAACCTCCATGGAAGATTTTATAAGGTATAGAGAATCTTATAAGGGTAATGTCATGAGAGCCGTGTTAAAAAGGTTGGATCTAATTGCTAAAATTTTGCTTAAACGCCATGATATAAATTGTTGCTCTAAACAGGATACTAAACATCTTAAATTCCAATGTGGCTTTAGTAAAGAATTTTTAATTATGAACAATCATTGGAATAACTATATTCATCTTGGATTTGAAGAAGTAGAACAGTTCGTTTTGTTTATGGGAGCTTCTGAAATAGAATCCTTCATGTCTAAAAACTATGAAACCCGTGTTGCTTGTAAAGACCTTAAAGATATGGTCTCTTCTATCCTTGATCATTGCATAGAAAACTTCAGCAATAATTGTTATATCATTGATTATAAAGAGAGACTCCGTCATGCACAAGAATGTGTCCACAATTTGCAGGAGCCTATGGAAGAAGAAATTGCTGAACCTGAAAGCTCATTAGATGAAAAAGAGGAGGAGAGTGATGGACAAAAGGATGAAGAATGGATTAGCTACCCATGCCTACCTTCTAATGAGAGTAACTCTTTATCCCTTACATTATTTGATTGTCCCCCATGCTTACCAAAGGAGGATGAATGTTATGTTCCTGTGGATCCTCTTGAAAAATCTACTATGGGTAAAACTTGTGATAGTAATTATGCTCCTGTTATCTATGATAATCCTTTATTAGTGCCTAACTTCGAAATGCATGGTACTAAAGAGCGTTGCTTAGAAAATGTTTATGATAAAGCTCTAGATGATGGTCCTATATTGGTTGATAATATTAATTGTACTACTATTAAAAATGAGAATGGAGGGGTCTTGACCTTATCTTGGAACCCCATACCTCTTGAGAATGATCAGTCACCTTGTTATAAAAATGTTAAAAGTGGGTTTGAAGGTTTTAATCCCATTATTTTTGAGCTTGATAGGAATTATGTGTTTGTAGATCATGAAAAGCATGCTTTATGTGATAGTTATATTATTGAGTTTATTCATGAGGCTACTGAAAATTATTATGAGAGAGGAAAATATGGTTGTGGAAGTTTTCATGGTACTGAAACACCTCTCTATGTGCTGAAAGTTTTGAAGTTACTCTTGTTTTATCTTCCTATGCCTGTCACTTTGTTCTTTGTGAATTTATTTGCATACGAGATTCCTAAGCATAGGAAGTGGGTTAGACTTAAATGTGTTTTGAATTTGCTTCTGGATGCTCTCTTTTACTTCAATTCATATTTCTTATGTGAGCATCATCGAAATTATCATGCCTAACTTAAAGGCGTTAAAGAAAAGTACTTATTGGGAGATAACCCAAAAGTTTTAGATGTGTCTTGGAATTTATTACCTCAGTAATAACCTTTCCTTATCCTTTTTATTTTCTTTTTTTCCAAAAGTAACCTCTAATGAGAGAGAAGTAATGCTTGGGAAAGTTGTTGTCCCGAAACAGATTTTTGTGCTTCACCATAAAAATTCGTGAAAAATCTCTATACGTCGTTTTGAGGCGTGAATTTTTGTGCTTCTGCCCCCCGGTTGTTATCTAACTTTCGTTATTTTAGAACTTTTTGATTTGACTAACAGAAGGTCTTCGAAAAAATTGGTTTTTACCTGCTGGTCTGTTTTGACAGATTTCTGCCATTATTTGCATTTGCTTCTTGTTGATTCCTTTTTGAGTTCTTTTGGGGAATTGAGATTTTTGAGGGAAATGCTACAGTAGCTTGTGTTTAAATGGAAGTTTTATTGGTGTTGAAACTGAACCCAAAGACTTATTATCTTGAGTGCACTAATGTTGCTAATAAAGATTGTGTGAAGTTTTGTATGAAGGAAAAATTTCAGGTGTATGGAAGGAATGGTGTAATGAGATGAAGAATGGACTAAAGCTCAAGCTTGGGGATGCCATGCATGTCACCCCAAGAAATATCCAAGAAGTACAAGTGTCAAACCTTGGGGATGCCCAAGGCATCCCCTTCTTCATCGATAAAAATCCCAAGTTTCTTCAAAACACTTCATTTTTATTGTTTCAGGCACAGTTGTGTTGTTCTTGGAGCGTCTTCTTTTTCGTTTTTGTTTTGGTTTTGATTTGCTTGGTTTGCTTGGTTTGCTTAGTTTGCTTGAATAAATTGGTTAGACCCCCTCTTTCATACATTAGTTTTCAAATAGTTTGGTTTGGATTGGAAAAGAGTAGGAAAATTCATGCTTAAATGGTAAAGAGAGCTTGTTTTTGATTGTGGCCTATGCTTTGCCATGCCATGCTCGATATTGTTTTGGCTTTATGCTTAGTGACCTTTGCTGTAGCATGACATGTTATAAACAATTGAGATTGCTTAATGTGCCTTGGAAAAATCATGCGTTGTTTTAGCATATTAAAGCATAGTATTGTGGTATTCTCCTTTGATGCTTTATTTGGGTTGACTTGGTGCATGCTCACACCATGTTATGACTATCCCAAGTCACCATAGCCTCTATGACCCTTTAGTTTTCGACTTGTAATATCACTTTATGCTTTAATTAATGATGTTTTGTCGCTCTGCATGATTATGGCCATTATTGCTCTCTTAGTTGGTCGCTCCCAATCTTTTGCTAGCCTCCATAACCAAGTATGAGTTCCACTCATGCATCCAAATCCTAAAACCAAGTTATTCCAAAGAGTCCACCATACCTACCTATTAGCATTTGCTATGCCAAGTATATTCATGTTTTTATCTACCTTCCGAATTAAACTTGTTATGTGAAAATTGGTGATTAAAGCTCTCATGAACTTGATGGCACACTTTACTTTCTTGCATTTAATAATCTTGAACCATTGCATCCATCTTTGTTGCGTATATGCTTGCGCTTTATAAGTTGAAATTAGCAGAACCATGTATCATGGGGAACGCTTTCAACATTGCACTTGTACATTGTACCCCTTTGATATCATGATTCTTTTGCTTATGGATCCCGACGGTGTGAAATAAAAGTGGAAATTGTAAGATCATGGAGTTTTTATGTGTGTTAGAGAAATTCCTGGGCCGCTAGCCTAAGCCATGCCTAATCATGGTGGAAACTTGCAGCATAACCATAATGAGCACTCTATGAAGCATCCTCAATAAAAACCTATGCAAATAGCAAATAAAAAGATCGCTGAGATGCTCATTGTCTGCTTGCCTTGTAATTTTGATTATGGGATAGCTCCTGTATCATGTGCAAGGGGTACCCCGTTGGCGGTTCTCTATGATACATATGTATTTACAATGACAAGAGCTTACTTGTGACTAAAGTTGAGTAGCATGAGGTTCGGTCTTCGTAAGTAAGGGGCATGAGATTTCAACTTATAACTTGTCAAGCATATCCTCTTAGTTGTGTCACTTTAACCTTAATCACCTAAAGATGCTTATGATAGGAGCAATGAGAGCTGAAAGCTAATAAGTACCATAATTTTTGGAAGCTCTTTATGAGACTTGAATCCCTGCTTCCTTCTATGAAGGCCTTTCTTTTACTTTTATGTTGAGTCTCCACCTTCTATCTTTATGCACCTATTTTGAGAGCATAGTGGCCATTCTTAGTTCTATGTGCATTGTCCCAAGACTTGTTGATTGATGCATAACTTTGATACTGCTTGTCCTTAAACTATTTGTATCTAGTCACCCTTATGAACTTTGAAGGTGTCCTATGCATTTATGTTTGCTACTCTATTAGGGACAAGCTGAATGCCACTATGCTCTGTTTTCTTTATGTGAAACAAATAAATGTCTTGCAAAGCATTGTTATTCATGAATCTTTTGTTTGTGCCTTTTCATGTTGCAACATAGTTGCTATGTCTTATTGTTAGAACTTTATCTTTCATGCTATGTTGAAGTACTATGATCCCAGCTATCAATGTTCTACAAATACTTTGATCAAGTTTATGATGGTGCATGTCACCTCAAAATTTTTTTTTTCTTTTTATCACTTACCTACTCGAGGACGAGCAGGAGTTAAGCTTAGGGATGTTGATACGTTGCAAACGTATCTATAATTTTTGATGTTCCATGCTTGGTTTTTATCTACTTTCTTATGTTTTGTTCCAACTTTGGAGTATTTTTATACACTTTCTTGGACTACCCTATTAACAAGATGCCATAGTGCCAGCTGCCTGTTTTCTGCAGTTTTTGGTTCCACGAAAGTCAGAAAATGAATATTCTCGGAATTGGACGGGACAAAAGCCAAAGTAAATATTTCACCGAGGGGGACACGGAGCAAGAATACGAGACGGAGAGGGGCCATGGGCCGACCACATCACCTGGCCACGCGGCCAGGCCTAGCCCACGCCAGGGGGTGGTGCGGCCGCCTATGGAACCCCCTCGGCCTCCCTTTTCGCCTATAAGATGCCTCCGATACAGAAACCCTAAGTACCCAATCAAAATTCCACGAAAGAGTCTATAGCCACCATCATCTCCATCCCTAGATCGGGAGGGATCTGAAGCTCTTCCTAGCACCCTGTCGGAGGGGAGAATTCACCCTGGAGGCCTTCTTCATCACCATGTAAGCCTCCGGTGTGATGCGTGAGTAGTTCATCCTTGGACTACGGGTCCATGTAGTAGCTAGATGGTTGGTTCTTCTCCTTTGTGCTACCATGTCTAGATCTTGTGAGCTCCGTTCATGATCAAGATCATCTATTTTTAATCCTACATGTTGTGTTTGCGGGGATCCAATGGATATTGAGATGATATTTTAGATTGATTATTGATTCTATCATGTCTTTGTTATTTGTGATCTTGCATGCTTTCTATTTTTTTGACACCTTTACCATAGGGGAAGCCCCTACGGTGTCAGTTTTTCATATATATTAAAGGAAAAGAAACTTTTTACAAAGCACCTAAAAAGGCCAAGAAAGTTCATGCTTTCCGTTGTTAGTAGCTATCTTGGCCAAGTAGATGCTAGCAACTCCAAGAGTTAGTATTTATGCTCGATAGTGGGTTCATGCCTCTAGTAATCTGGAGAAGTGACAGAAATCTCTAAGGTACTAGATGTGTTGTTGCTACTAGGGAGATAACAGCAATCCTTTATTCATAGAACAATCGTATTGTTTACTTTACACGCAATGCGTAATGCAATTATCTGTTGCTTGCAACTTAATACTGGAGGGGGTTTGGATGATAACCTGAAGGTGGATTATTAGTCATAGATGCAGTTGGATTATGGTCTATGTATAATGTTGTAATGCCCAATCAAATATCAAAGGAGTCAAGATGATTAGTATATGCATGTATGCTTTCTCGATGTTTGTCAATTGCCCCGCTGTAATTTGTTCACCCAACATGTCATCTATCTTAAGGAGAACCACCACTAGTGAACTATGGACCCCGGTCCTTTCTTTTATCATCAATCTACAATTTTTTACTATTTTCTGTTTACTTTCTGCAAGCTTTTACTTTCTTCCACACAATACGTTTAATCCTTTATTTTTAGCAAAACAAGTGAGATTGACAACCTCACTGTAAGTTGGGGCAAAGTTCTGTGGTTGTGTTGTGCAGGATTCCAAGTTGGCAACAACACCTTGGAGGTGTTTCCTTGCTCATAGTGGTTCGATAACCTTGGTTTCATAACTGAGGGAAACTTGCTGTTGTGCTCATCATACCTTCCTCTTGGGGTTCGCCAACGAGCTCGACATATCTTGGGCCATCAGGCGGCTAGGTCTTCGTCCCCTCCTTATTATTTTTCTCATATTCTCTCTCCAAACCTCTCAAAATCCACCTAGAACTCTTGATTCTTCATGGATTTTATTTGTTTTAGTGGGGGAATCAATAGATCGGTATGTTTCTCTCCTTATCCATGATTTATTTTCAGATTTCCATGGTTGAAACTCTCACATTGATCTAATGGATGAACTCAAGCTTATTTTGTTTTACCTTTTAATTTCTCACGTTAGGATTGAATTTTTCCACGTAGGATCGTTCATATATCATGTAGAAACTATATGCCTAAGGTTTTATGGTGAAATTTTTCAGTGCATCACGATGAACAAAATCGGTAACCTCTTTCGTTCGAGCAAGCGCCAACAGGGTGAGGGCTCGAGCTCGGGGTCCTGAGTCTCGCACAACTCCAAGTTGGACATTGTCTCATCGAGGAGGGTGATGCCCACATGTTGGGTCGACCACAACTTTCTCACCGCGGCAGGGTTGAAGGTGGACTTTGACCTCATGTGCAACAGGTCAGGGTTGGTGGTACTTGGCTTCGCAAGCCACGATACCTACGCCGAGCTTACCCATGAGTTCCTTGCCTCCTTCTATGAAGACCACATGGAGAAAGGTAATACGTGCACGGTAAGATTCACCATGAACCAGTAGCACTATGAAATAAATTTCGAACAATTTTGCAAAGCTTTTAGCTTCCCTCGTGTTGGGGATCCTACTATTACTAACCTCTATAGTGTCACAAGTGGAGATACTTGGGAGGTTATTTTTGTTAATGGTGGCAAGCAATTTTACCAAAAGAAGATGTCCACCATTCAGAACCCAACCATCCGCTACTATGCTTTGTTCCTCGCCAAGACACTACTGGGAAGAGGTGACATTGGCTCCATGGCCAATGTGGACATGGCAATGATCACCAAGGCTCTCTTCCCCACTTCACCGCAAAGCCCCAATCCGGCAGCTCTACTCATCCAGCACTCTCGCCACCAAAGCAATAAGACCAATGGTGATATTCGCATTATTGGATTGGTAACCCACCTTGCCCATGCATTAAATATTATACTACCTATTATGGAACCTGTTGACGGCTCCAAACTCATGGACGTCGAGTATTTGACTGTCTGTGGCTTCCTTGGTGTCTACCATGCTAACCGGAGGCTCCGAGCATATCAATTCAGTTATCTTGGTGATGCACAGGGTGAGCAGGTTCAGTTGCCATGTCCCAAAGCCTTCTCGGTTGTGGAGAAGGACTCTTGGATCCTCACCAAGGACCAAGTGATGGAGATCGTGGCCGAACTCCTGCCCGATGAAGAGGAAGATGAAGAAGGAGGGCAGCAGGATGAGAAGGAGCAGGAGCAGGAGCAGGAGGAAGAGCTGGGACAAAACCCTGCTTGGGAGGGATAGCAGCAGCAGCAAGGGGGAGCCTAGGACCCGTGGCCCAACCAGCCACAACAGAGGTACGGCTACATCCCCTATCAGGAATTCCAGCAGCTCAACCAGCGTGTTGGGGAGATCGACCACACTCTTCAGGAAGTGAATGAAGATATGAATACTTTGACTCACAACTTCAGTAAATTCATGACCCACTTCCCCGACTACTACCGGTAGTATCTGCACCAACCACCAAATGACAGCAACAACTGAGCCTGGCAATAGCCTAATCTTGGGGAGGTTTGATAACCTCCAAACTTTGCATTCATGTTTTTATTTCTTATTTTGATTTATTTTATTTGAAATTTGCATGTTTATTTTCAGTTTTGCATTCCTAAACCAGAAATACAAAAGAATTAGTTGTAGCTCTATTTGCAAGTTCGTTTCTTTGTTTCTCTCGGATATTGCTTAATTTCAGGTGCTTTGGCAATATGGAAATATAGGAGAGGTTCGACTCAAATACGAGAACGAAGCAAGCAAGAGGAGGTATCACATTCCTTTCATCACTTTCTTTGCAACCTTAAATTGATCCTACAATTATTTACTTGCTTGCACTACAGTCACTCCCCACTTAGCTTGTTATCCTACAAAATCTATTCCTTTGCTAGAGTCTCCTTTTTAGCTTTGAAACAATGAGCAATGAACTTGGTTAAAAATACTTCCTACATTTTTACAAAAAGAGAAAGCATCTGAAAGATGACTTGAGTCCATGCTTAGCTCAAAGAATTTGATTTTAGAACTATTCCATCCCATTTGAGCTTAGTATAAAAAAGACTCGATAGTACCCTTGATTGAAATTGTTTGATTAAATGGATGCTTCAAAGTAGTAGAAATTATGCCACTACTTTTTATAATAATTACCATAAGATATTGTTTTACGCGTGTCATTACAACTCTGTCGTGCTCCATGGGGAACTATTAACTCCGCTGGCCAATGAACGATCTAAATGTGGGAAACCACTTGATTTCGGCTATTGAGTTATGTAAACGTCTGTAGTAGCAATGCTATGACGGGTAATTTTTTTGTCTCCTCATGGTTTCACGTTCCAAGTGAAGGTTTAGTACTCCTCTGACCCGTTATTTCTCAACAATTATTTATTGGCATGGTCACAAGTGCACAACACAGCCCCAATTAACATGTTAAAAATAGTGGCATGATTTCTCTATGAAAGAGCTGAAGTTTTTGAAAGACAAAAGAAAGAAAAAGGTGCTTTGAGAGTCTTGAAATTTTGACATGGGAGTAGATGAGTTGTTCTTAAATTAAATATTTTGATGCCAACTTGAGTACTCTTAATTCATTAAACAAACAAGAACAAGAAGTTTTGATCTCTCAACAAAGAGAGACACCAAAAGAATTTGTCTCACTCTCCTAGCTAAAACTTTCGACACTTGCTTGGGCATATGATTTATTTGCTAACAAGATATGCGTGGATAGGAAGTGGACTCAATGCAATATTGTGAATACTTGTATGATCATATTTAAGATTGCAGGGATTGTGAAGAAAAGAATTTGACACCAATTCAAACTTGTGAGTTCCTTTATTTTCAGTCTCGAATCTCTGCTATTCTTCCTTATTTCCTTGTCACTCGAGGGCGAGCAACATCTAAACTTGGGGGAATTGATAGCTGTGAGATTTGACACATTTTTATGGCTTTTATTGATGGTTTTCTCCTAGATTTGATGATTTTCTAGCTTTACCTAACACTAATACTTTAGTAGCAAATAAAACTTGGTTTTTAATGTGTGTTTCAGGTTCTGAATGTCAAAAGAAGGTTTTAACTAGAGAAACACCATATTCTGGAGAAAACAAGCAAGTCTCGCTTTGGAAGCACTTGAGAGGAGCATACAAAAGCTTTAATGAGCAACTATACGGCGGGAATATTTTTCCGGCCGTGTAGTTCCTGTCGTATAGTTGCCGCCGCCTCTGTCTTGTCAAAAGGGACAACTTCTGTGAAGGGACCGAGGATGAAAACACAACGCAACAGCCGCCATACCATCCAAAAGGGAGAAAGAAGAGATCCGGAGAAGAAGGGGAGGATGTTCTTCATCTTGCTCCACAATCTTCAACCTCCTAGCCAATACACCTCCATAGCCACTACTTGTACTTGAGAGAGAGGGATCTCCACCTTGCAAGACTAGGGTTTGAGACTGTTTCTTCCCATCTTGAATTGTGTTGGATATTTTTCTATTCTTATTATGGATCTCCACAGTAATACAAAGACGAATTCCCCTTATTTGATTATATTGATGATCCGTTCTTCTCTCATGTGTGAGTAATTCCCTTGGGCGTGGGAGATGTAGGGGATTTGTGAAATGTGATGTGCCTTCATATATTTTCCATTAGTTTGTGATTGATTCTAATTACTATATTGTGTGTGCTTGACTATCTGTGGGATGCCTAATGTTTGTTGTCCAATTAAGAGCCCAGGCAACTTGATGCTTTGTTCTACATAGATAAGATCTCGTTCGCTAGTGGACAGGCGACACCCGAGTGACACGGGGATATCAATGGAAAACTAGTAGACTCGAGGATAACAAGGAACCACTGTGCTTATTGCATTAGTCTGATCCAAGGAGCTTAATCGCTAAGCGACCTGATGGTTTTGGTAACAGGCTAGTAGGATTATTGAAGTTGGGATGAAACCTACCAAGAGGAGTTCCGGCTAATTATGGGTTTCTCTCCTACACATATATTTATAAGAATATAACTGTTACATTTATCATTCACCCACCTGGCACAGTCACTATCATCATGAACTAAATCTCCCTGCGCCTTCTTTTGCCATCTACAGGAAACAACAAACAACCAAGTCATTCTTTACTTTTATGCTTTATATTTCTGAAGTTTACATTTTAGTTCTATTTAAATACATCTCATTTAATCAAAACCCATTCCTATTTCAACACTTGCAGTCAATTCACTCGAAGACCTGTGACAACTTCAGGTGTGACAGAGACTTCACCCATAAACACTTACCTTTGGGATCCCTGTGGGATAGATATCTATACTTCGAAACTAGCTACAAACGATCCGTGCACTTGCAGACATCAACGTTCCTTCTTGAGGGTCATATCTAAGGAGGCATAAAGTATTGGCATGAAGCAGCAAGCCATTCAATGGAGAGTCAAAGTCACACATGGAGAGGAGCATGTTCAACTAGTCATGTAGGAGTTGGCTCGAGCGCGGGTGATTGGTCCACTCGGGGGGCTTAGTGTAGTAGATATAGTGGTGTATCTAGGACAGGCTGCATCAGCTCCTACCCCCTTGGGAAAGAGTCATCCTCATCATCTCCATGGAATGGTGATTTGTCATTCACATTGAATGCATTGCTCACAAGATACTTGGACGTTGGAATGTCGATGATGTGTGCATTGTTTTATCCTCTTGAGGACCTTGAAGGGCCATGTCCTCTTGGTTTGACCTTGGAATCACGTTCCTTGGGGAAGTGGTCCTTGCTTAGGTGTATACACACAAGGTCACCTTCTTTGAAGATCATATCTTTCTTTATAGTATCTCTTGTATCTTTGTGTAGTTTCTTCATGGCTTGGGCACGCTTTTTTGATGTCCATATTGGTGCGCTCATAGAGAGGAGGTGGTAGGATGTCGAGCATGGTGAGGGGATCGAATACATAGACTATCATGAATGGGCTCTTCATTATGGTGCAGTGCTTGGATAAATTGTAGGTGAATTCGGTATGGGGAATGCATTCCTCCCAATCCTTAAGATTCTTATTGATCAACACGCAAAGGAGCATTCCAAGGCTTTCGTTCATGACCTCGGTTTGGCCATCGGTTTGAGGATGCGAGGCGGAGGAGAAGATAAGCTTGGCACCGAGCTTGGCCATTATCGTCTTCCACAAGTAGCTCATGAACTTGACATCACGATCCAATACTATGGTTCTTGGCACACTGTGAAGGCGGATTATTTCCCTCAAAACAGATTTGCAATATGTGAAGCATCATCGGTCTTATGGCATGGAATGAAGCGTGCCATTTTCGAAAAGCAATCCACGATGACAAATATAGAATCATGACCATTCTTAGACCTACGCAATCCTAACACAAAGTCCATGCTAATGTCTGACCAAGGTGCATGAGGAATAGGCAATGGCATATAAAGACCAAATGGGTTAGACTTAGACTTAGCTTGGACACATGTAGTGCATCGTTGGACGTGGTGCTCAATGTCGTGCTTCATCTTGGGACAATAGTAGTGTGTGGAGAGCATGTCATATGTCTTGTCATGACCAAAGTGACCCGTAAGGCCTCCACCATGAGACTCTTGGAGAAGCAAAATTTGGAGAGATGACTTCAAAATGCAAAGTTTTTTTTGTTTAAAGAGAAAACGCTTATGCAAATAGAAGTCATCAAATCCTTTGTCAATTGAACAATTTGCGAATATTGGTCCAAAGAATGGGTCAGAAGCATACAAAGTTTTTATATCATCAAGACCCAACATGTTTACTTTGAGGCGCGTAAGAAGGCTTGTGTTCTTACGAGACAAGGTGTCCTCATCTACATTATCTTTGCGTTTCTCATACTTGACGATGTAAGGAAAATACTCCATCAACTCAACCCACTTAGCGAGCCTTTTATTCAAGTTAGCTAGGTCTTTGAGATATTTCAATGACTCCTGGTCAGAATGTATGATAAATTCATCAGGCCAAAGATAGTGTTGCCAAACTTGAAGAACACGAACTAAGGAAATATGCTCTTTGTCGTAAATCAGATAGTTAAGGCGTACGCCATCTAGTTTCTCACTATGGTATGCAATAGGACATCCATTTCCATGGGAACTCCTCCAATGCCAATGCCACTAGCATCAGACTCTGTCTCAAAAGTTTTTGTGAAATCCAGTAAAGAAAGGAGAGGTGCTTTGGTGAGCCTCTTTTTGAGCTCATCAGAGGCCTTTTGTTGTGCTTTGCCCTAAACAAAGGTGACATTCTTTTTGGTCAACTCACTGAAAGTATATGCAATGGTAGAGAAATCTTTCACAGATCAATGATAGCAACCAACCAAACCATGAAAACTTCGAAGTTCACTCATATTTGTGTGAATGGGCTAATCTCGTATGTCTTTGACTTTAGAGACATCAACTTCAATACCATTCGAAGAGATAAGAAAACCAAGAAAAATCAACTTGTCTTTGGAAAAAGTGCACTTGGGAAGGTCAGCATATATCTTTTCATTTTGAAGGATTTTCAAAACCTCCTTAACATGTATAACATGATCCTCAAGTGACTTTCTATAAACAAGAATATCGTCAAAATAGACAACAACACTTTTGCCAATGAGATATCTCAAAATATGATTCATAAGGCGCATGAAGGTAGATGGGGCATTAGATAAGCCAAAAGGCATGACCAACCATTCATAGAGACCATGTTTGTTCTTTAAGGTGGTTTTCCACTCATCACCTTCCACCATGCGTATTTGGTGATATTTCGAGAAAATAGTATCTGCACTCAACTCATCAAGCATGTCATCAAGACATGGTATATGATGTCAATAACGTATGGGAATAGAATTGATTGGACAGCAGTCCATGCATAACTGCAACGTATTCGTTTTTGGGATAAGAATCATGGGTACCGCACTTGGACAAGTGCTTACTTGGATCAAACCTTTGGAGACGAGCTAGTTCATTTGGAGTTCGATCTCCTTTGTATCCTCCAGGTTTGTACGGTATGTGGCACGGTTTGGGAGAGGTGCGCCGGATATGAGGTTCATGTGGTTCTCGATTCTGCGAAGAGGAGGTAGTCCATGTGGGAGATCTTTGGGAAACACGTCCTTAAATTCGTGCAAAATAGACATCAAAGAGGGAGGAATATGTTTCTGTAGAACGATAGAGAGGGATTGGTGGAATATGTTAGATATATTATTGAGCCTCATGGACGAGTATATATAGGCGTACAGGGGATTATCTTGGAGTACGAGTCAAGTTAGGCTAGAGTCCTAACTATCCTAAACTACCACACCAATCGTGTACGTACAATACTCTAACATCCCCCCGCAGTCGTAGCGGTAGCGTCGTGAACAACTGGAATATCACGGACGGTCATACTGGAGATAAACCAAAGTAGCATCCAGTAGGCTAACATCCCCCCCGTAGTCATAGCAGGAATGTCGTGGACGGTGTCGTGTCGCGGTTGCTTGGACTGTAGAGGAAGCTGGTGATGCTCAAGCAAGGTGGTAGCCCTTGTACCGATGTCGAGGGAGCCGAGAGTGTTGGGCGGTGCCATGGTCGAAGTAGCCGTGCGAGGGGTTGCCGTGGTCGATGTCGTGGTCGGGGATGCCGGTGTCGAGGTAGCCGCACGTGAAGCCGCATGCGCATAGTGCGCGAGGAGGATGACGGAGACGCGTTGAGGCAGTCGTCGAGGGTGTCGATGCCAAAGCCGATGCAGTCCGAGACGTCGAGAATGAGGTGTGGCCATAGTTTTGCCAGAACTAGGCGCACGTCGGGGACGAACGCACACTCCGGTTTTGCCAGAACCGAGTATACAAAGAAGAACTCGTTGGTGATGTTGTCGAGGCAGTCGTAGAGGGGTCGATGCCGAAGAAGACGTTGTCGAAGCCGATGAAGATGAGGCGCCGATCCGAGCTTCCCAGACTTAGGAACACGTCGGGACGAAGGAACTCCTGGTGTTGCCAGTACCAAGCGTGCGGGGGCAGCGACCATCATGACCTTGTCGCCATGTCAGAAAGACTAGCAGAGGAAGCCTCTAGAGCGGTTGCGACGCGCAGAGCGGCGAAGGGAGAGATCCCGGTGCTGTCTGCGGTTGTCGGAGTAGAGTAGCAGGTGGTGTAGTCGGGGATGAGGCAATGACGCTGGCGGTGAAGTTGTAGTGGACGAAGACGTAGAAGGCGGCGAAACCAGCGGCAACCTGGGTTAGTCATGCTAGATGCCTAGAGTGGCGATAGGGTAGTCGGCGGGACCTGCGACGATGAGAGGGTGCCCTGCAGGTTACATTGTGAAGGGTAGCGGTGGTGCTCGAAGTAGGCGAGGAAGACCTGGTGACGTGAGGAAACCATGTGCAGACGGCGGCGATCCGCGCCATAGGAGATGTCACGGTGAAAGTCGAGGCCGTCGATGCACGAGGACGGCGAAGTAGACTGCGTGCATCCACGCTACGACCCGAGGGGGCGGCATAGCTGCAAGGCGCAAGTCAGTGCAGTGGCTAGGAGACCACCAACGACGTACACGCCAAGGAAGGCGCGTTGGAAGCCGGCAGCATGGACCAAAGGCGGTGGTGCTGCGACCCAATGGGGTGATACAACGGCAGCCCGTAGCTCGATCGGTGGTAGGCGTGTGCTCGGGGACGTGCTTGGCGTAGACAGGCACGGGTCGGTTGATCAGACCGACGGTGCACCGTATGCGCCATGGCATGGACGACGTGTAGATCGGATTCGATGGCGCCATTGTCAGTGAAGTTCCGGACGATGACGACAAAGAGGATCTGAGGGGCTGGCCGCGGTAGCCTTCCGAGGAAGGCGTAGAAGCCGTCCACGGTGCGCGGCAGCCTGCCGTGAGGCCACGACAGCCTGCCAAGGCAGGTGCAGCAGTAGAGGGGGCATGCGCACGGACGCGATGTAGATCCTCGATGCCGATGGTTGGAGTAGAGGCACCGCGATGACGACGGCGGTGGGCAACTCAATCCGATCTAAGATCGGTAAACCAAAAAACAAAACCAATCAAGAGATCTGAAAAATAGACTTATAGGGCAGCCAATCACGGATCGGTGGACGAACCCTGCGTACGGGTTGCACGGCCCCCAATGGAGATCATGGAGATCGACCTCCCCGGGAGCGGCGCTACGCGGAAGCGTGAACGGCGGCTAGCGCGACGCCATGGTGGGCGGTGGCACTAGGGTTTGGTGGCAGGGGAGCCGGCAACGCCTGGGGGAGGGGAGGGCGGCAGCTAGGGTAGGAGAATCGTGGTTAGGCTGATACCATGTAGAACGATAAAGAGGGATTGTGAGAATATGTTGGATATATTATTGAGCCTCATGGACGAGTATATATAGGCGTATAGGTGATTATCTTGGAGTATGAGTCAAGTTAGGCTAGAGTCATAACTAGACTCGTACTACCACAATAATCGTGTATGTACAATACTCTAACAGTTTCAAGTCATTAGTTCCTTACGCCAGTCTCTTGCAAATGAGGACATAGTGCTAAATAGATGGGTTATTCCTCACTTATATCATCTCACTTTTGGTGGCAAAAAGAACACTCTTAGTTTTTCCACTCGAGTTTGGCTTGTGGCTCTCACTCACTATATGGTGGTTCTCTTGCTCAATACTCTTCTCACAGGTTTGTTTTGTGGTTTGCACCCTCACTAAAGCCTTTGCATTGTCCGCACTTATTTAGCTAGGAGTAATCGGTTGCAGAACACATGTCTTGTCAAGCCATTTGAATGTATACACATTCATGCGACCATCAGGTAGAGCACCTTTTTCATATTGCTATGTTCTACCAATTAACATGTGGCAAACCATCATTGGAACCAATCACACTCCACCGTGTCTTTGTATGCTCCAATTGAGAATGTTACCGAGATAGTGTGCTTGATCTTCACAGACCCTTGTTCACTTAGCCATTGGACATGGTAGGGGTTCTTCAGTGGATGGAGGTTGAGGTTGCGCTTCTCACATAACTCGGTGCTTGCAAGGTTGTGGAAACTCCCTCCATCGATGATAACTTTAATAGATTTCCCATTGATGCCGACACATGTTTCTAAGATGTTATATCTTTGATCTTCATGCTCTTGGGCTTAAGTGGTAAGGATTCTTGTGACGTCAAGCGAAGGACTTGCGTCATGCTCACATATGAGGAGTTCTTGGTCATTTCCCACATGTTGCCTTGCCATTGCTTCTTTGACTCTTGCATCAAATTCATATTCACTCAAGTATTCTTTCTCTCCATTTTCATGAATGAATAATACTTTGGTAATGCCACTTTTGGCCGACTTATGTCCTTTGCCTCCACACTTGTAGCATTTGCCATTGAATGGTGGGTCTTCCAAAGTTTGCTTGCCACTTGGGGACGGTTTTCCTTGAGGAAGTGTGGGCTTGAAAGGAGGGTCAGAGGTACTTGAGGTGCTTCCTGTGAAGTTTGTTGTTGTAGAGGTTGGAACTTGCTTGAGGGTGAAGTACGTCTTGAGCTTGTTGTATTTGATGTCCTCTTGCACTTTACACTCAACCTTTGTTCCATTATGTACAAGATCAACCATGTTGTTGTACTTTTGGTACTTGGCGATGTGCTTGATTGTATGGTTCAAGCCAATGAGGAAGCGAGCCATTGTTTACTACTTGCGCTCTTCAATGTTGGCACAGATCGTGTTGAGATCCATTTCCTTGAAGTAATCTTCCATGGTCTTTGTCTCTTGGTTAAGAATTTAAATCTTTTTGAAGAGATCACGCCTGTAGTGCGAAGGAACAATTGTCATATGAGTCTTCATAACATGCCAAGGGTTGATTGGAGGCTCTCCTCTTGCTCCACAAGCGACTTGGACTTGTTCCCACCAAAGGTTGGCATAATCATCAAACTCAAGCGATGCCATGGCTACCATCTTATCATCACTATAGTTGTGCATGCGGAAGATTTTGTCGACCTTGAGCGCCCATGAGAGGTATTCTTCGGGATCATTAGAACCAGTGAACTTGGGCATGGTGAACTTCTTCCTCATTGTGGTCATGGTAGCGGTGGTCCCCATAATGTTGATGGTCTTCATCTTCCATGCAATCATTGTGACGAGCTTGGTGATATTGTTGTTGCACGTGTGGTTGTTGAGCCACGCTTTTGGGAGGTGGAACTTGGTCCTCGTGACATTGTTGGGGATCTTGCTCTTGGCGCGGTTGATGACAAGCTTTCTCTTCCTCCTAGCATGATTGGAGACGAGGTTGACGCCCTTGGGCCTCACGAGGTTGCTAAGGATGTGGAGCCTCTTGTCACGGTTGTAGGTGAAGGGGAGGCTCATTCCTCGGTTGGTGACATATGTTAGGCACCTGGGCCTCTTGATGAAGATCATGGTTTTGATCCTCTTGATGTGGTTGGCGTCGCTCAACATGTACCATTTGATGCTCGATGTGTTGATGTGGCGGAGGAGGCTCGTCATGGTGACCATGGTGTTGGCGTTGACATTCATGATGACGATGACGAAGAGGAGGGTCTTGAAGAACTTCACGTCAATGACGAGCTTGTTCTTCCAAGTTGGAGTCATCACTTGTTGCGAAGAGCTCACGGGTTCAAATGTGGGGGCTTCATTGCATCTTGGAGCACTTGCATGAGGGTCTTGCCGATGAGGAGAACGGTGGCGTGACCATCTTGACACACTCAAATGGTTCCTTGAAGAGCTTGGTGTGCGTGAGTGTGGCCTTGTGTTGCTTGTCATTCCATCAATAAAGCGTTGAAGTGTGTAAGTTGTCACGGCGACGATACGTTAAAGAGCTTGATTTTGGTGACCGATGTTGTGTTGCATTGCATGCATTTGCCTCTCGAGGCCATCGAAGCGGTTGTCGATGCTCTTGAACTCCATTTATTTTTCTCTGAATTGCTCATATTGGCGCGTCTCAAGGGCATTGCAACTATCATGAAACTCTCAGTGAATGGCACTAGTACAAACTTGTTACTTAGAGACTGTGCCTAGAGCCGGTTTACCCCAAAAATACAAACCAGCGATTGTGTTCATCACCCTCAGGCAGTCGGAATTTTTTGACCGCCTCTAACTCTAATCTCAGATGGTTGTTAATCTGCATTGTCTCTAGTACAAGTTCTCCCTTAGCCGGTCGATAAAATAAACCTCCTCTAAATTGGACCTGAGATGATGAAAATTATTGGCCGTCTCTCTAGATCACTCAACTGTAGCCAGTCAGAAATATCAATCGCCTCTAGGTGTATACTGAGGTGGACCATTATGCCGCCCGTCTTGAAAACTGGCGTCATGCATGTTCTCGAGGTAGCATGGGCGTGTTTTTCTGAGGGAAAGCATGCGCGTGTTGTTAATGTAGTTAGAAAGTGGAGATCATGCTAGTCCCACCACCCACACAAGTCCACACCCACGTGTCCACTCGAGGACTACCAACGGTCCCGCGTATATAAACCCGCTCGGCCTTCTACTTCCACGAGCTCATGTCATTTTCCCCAATCTGTCTAGTCACAAAACCCCAATTTGCACCTTTCACACGCGCTGAAGCTCCTTCACTTGCACCACTGCCCTCCCTAGCTGCACCATGAAGCGTATGCGTGGAGACAAGCCGAAGGTGAAGCCAGTTGGAGGCACAACAGCAGATGGCTCGGTCGTTGCCGAGTAGGCAGACGTGGCTTCTATGGGCACGCACGCCGCTCGTCGCCGCGCCGTCGAGGCTTCCGGCTCCGTCTAGCCAGCCGCCATCGCCGTTGAGCAGTAGGTGGCCGACAACATCGTGGTGCTACCGACATATCTAGATGAGGGGCAAGCGGTAGGCGGAGGCAACCCATAGGAGGCGACACGGTGAGTGGTTGGCTTCGCGAGATCCTAACAACTTGGAGAAGGGACACTAATTCTAAGGCCTTGTACAACTTGAACACACTATGCAAAGCTCAAGAGTTAGGGGGATAATAGGTGATCCTTGTCAAGAAGCATGAGAGTAGAACTAGATACATCCATAAGGGTTTTTTCTAATTTAATTATCCAAGTCTGAGGAATAAAGGGAGAGCCTACTTGATATTTATAGTTCTTAGGACGAAGGGGTTTGGTAAACAGAATATTCCAGGGCATCAAATCTAGATCCGTGCATAGACGAGTTGCGGCGACAAGTTCGGTGGGACCAGATCTATAGCCGAAAGGTTTTGGTGGTCGCCGATCGGTTCTAACCTGTAACTACCTCGGTGAATTACGCTCTTAGTTACAAGCCTGGATGAGCGGAAATGGTTAAAATAGTACGGTGGGGCCAACTGCCACTCACAGGTAGACCTTTCGGCCGTCCTAACCATTTCCAACACATCGGGGCAAGAACGAGCGGCGTAATCGGCAGGCGAAGGGATCAACTACATACACAAATGAGTATGTATGCAAGCGACATACAACAGTCCTCAGAGCCATTCCATCTAAAAAGAAATAGAAATATTGCAACGCCATACGGCAAGATCCAAACATCCTAGATAGATATAATAGTTTAGGATATCTCCTCATACATCAAACATCAGAGTATCATGCGGAAGCGGAAAGCAAGATCCGAGTACGGATAAGAAGCAAATCGGCATAAGATGCCCCATAAATAAACACATCCCGCCCACAGATCTCACGGATCCCCGTTCCCGGAATCTCTACACTGAGTGATCGTTGCCAACATCGTCCGTCTCCTCCACCCAGTATCCATCTTGCGAGTATACCTGTTCATCTGAATCAAACAATTTATCAAGTGAGACCCTAGGGGTACTCAGCAAGTCTATATGCCTCTAAAGGGAACACAACCTAGGGTGACGCAATTGCAGCAAAAGATAATACCTAACAATTCTATAGATACTCGCTAACCATCCACCTAACCAAAGATAGACGGATGTCCGTGAATTAACAACAACAGTTATAACAATAATATTAACAGATCCATCCTCCTCCTCGCTTACCAACGAGGAAGCGGACGAACAGCCCCCATCTGTTGGCAGTTTTATTGTCCATTCCATGAGTGTTGCACTATTTACTAGTCAGGTACTTAGTCAAATTAAAAGCGGTACTTTAGTTATACTTGTCTATGATCGAGAAACTATGCTCCAAGTCATCCATAACCGCGGACACGGCTTTCAGAAAGATTTACCCTGCAGGGGTGCACAAATAGTAACACACACTCGATCAACCTCGGAAAAACCAAATCAAAACCCAACGAGGCATTAAAGACAAAGCCATCACAGGATTCATAAATGTTTTAGGGGGCCACCCCACTAAGCTACCCGCAACGAAGTTGGCCGGCTCCGGAACGGACCCAGGGTTTGCGACGACGGCTGTAAACGACTGGGAACCCGAAAGTGTGACTGGGCTTGTCGATACCGCAAAAACGTGGCACGATCCAAAACAGTACAGGTGCTCCACGCACAATCTTAAATAAAGCAGTAAAGCATGGCATAAGTACAGGATAGTAATAAAGCCCCAAACTACTTTGTGGCCCCAAGAAATAAGAATGAATCAAGCGCTGGCTCAGGGGGGGTCCATAAGGCCTCCCGGATGTGGATAGTGCGAATAGTCAAGGAACAGGAATCAAGTACTCGGGGTCCTACGGGACACAAGTGAGCATGAAGAACCAAATAGCAGATATTGCTCACCGATGCCACTTTCATTAGTTATCCCATTACTACTCAGGTTAAGTTGTTTAGGTACCTCGTGATCCATCAGACTCTCACATACCCTACACATGCTGTTCTACGACCTGCATGGCTCAAACAACTCCTGTAGTAATGGCTCATGGGATGGAGGAACAAGCTTTGGTGGGGTTTAAAAATAAAGGCTATGCAGTACTTGGGATTCAATTTAATGCAATCGCGACTCAATGATGCAAGAATAAGATAGAGGCAATAGGTACTATATGTATGCAAGCATGTGGTAGTGCTTGCCTGGCAGCTCAGTTGAAGCGAGGGACGGATCTTGGTAGTGCTCCTGGGTTTTCTGATATATCCCCTGCTCAGCGTCTATTCGAAGAAGAACCAAACAAACAAGGGCCAACATAAATAGAGTGCACAAGCATATGAATTAAAATGTGACAAGCAAACAAGCATGCCATGATGAATGATGCACAATTTACATGGTATTAAAATAGCATGGCAAGGGTGAGGTGTGGTGCAAGAATAAAGCATTTTTATTATTTATTTAGTCCAATTTTATTGTCATAAACAGTTCAGATTTGTAATAATGTCATGATGCATGCTTCAAATCATAACAAGGGATGCATAGATAGAACGGGCTCATCGCGCTGATCGATTTAGACATATTATTTGCCAAAATTGGACTTATAGAAATAAAGTTATTAATTAATTAAGAAAAAGGGCATTTTATTGTAATTTTAATTACCTCGAAATTTTAAAGTGCTCAAAATAATATTTTGAATGGAATATTTGAAATCCTCACATTTTTCTGATTCCAAAACATATATCATATGTATTATTTGGAGTTGTAAATTAAAAGTTATTTAAAAACTGATTTGAATTTGAATTTAAATAATTTCTGAAATTGTTTTGTCAAAACAGATAAGTGGCCAGACTTTTTACACCCAGGCAGAGCCAGACGCAGACGCTGACGAGTGGGCCATGCGCTGACTCAGCAGCCGGTGGGGCGCAGAGGGTCCGCCCGGCTTTTCTCACCGTGGGGGTGTCTAGCCACAGAGAGTGACAGGTGGGCCACCGGGCGACGGGGCCACACCACGCGCGCGGCCAGCGAGCGGCGGACACGTGGGCGATCTAGGGCAGCATGAGCGGAGAATCTCCAGACCGCGGGGGTTTTCTTGCAAGAATGCACCGGTGCTGACAGGTGGGGTTCCTGGGACTACGGGTTCAGGCGGGAAAAAGGGCAGGGGTCCAAGTGCAAAAAGGACATCAGCCGCTGTTGCGCGCTGACGGGTCAGGCTCTGACGGCGGCGGTCCTGGCCGTCTTCCGGCGACGGTGGCGACGCATCCGCTGGACGAAATGCATCGCCCCAAAAACAAAAATCGTAGAGGGGACCACGGGCTACATCTTTCGTTCAGCGAACTCGCACGAAGGCGGTCTACAGCGCGCGGGGCAGGGTGAGGAACAGGGGCGGACGGATGTTGCGGTTGCTGTTGCAGACACGATGGACAGCGCAGCGGTGGCGCACGGAGCCCGCTCGACGGAGCGTCCGGCGAGTCTAGGCCGCTAGGAGGAGGACGGAATTGTCTAGGAGATAGAGAGGCTCACCAGGGGGTCGCCCGTGACGTCGCTGGCACGAGGGGTGGATCGGGTCGGAGCAGAGGCAGGGGTTCTGCGAGCTTCTGATCCCGGTGGCTGCGGCGTGTCCGGGGAGCTACAGAGGACTCCGGCGAGGCGTGGTCGGTGCAGGGTGAGGTAGAGGAGTCAGAGTGAGGTCCTGGTATGCCCGGGCGTGCTGCAACTCACCGGGCCGACGAAGGAGGTGGTAGACCAAGCTAGGTTTAGGGTTTTCGGGTGTGGCCTTGCCTTGGTTAGTTGGCCGAAGGGGGAGGAGGAAGAGGGAGCATGGCGAGGTGGATCTCGATCTGGGGTTGGTGGGAAAAGATGAGGGTGGAAGGGAAGAGCACATGGGAGGATGGTAGCTTTTTGGCAAGGTAGAGAGAAGGCCTCGGGTGACTTCTTCTCCTCTCTCTCTTGTTGTTTTGCTAAGAGAGAAAGAAAGGGGACCAGGGGAGGGGCATGCGATGGAGCTGGTGGGGCCAGCATGGTAGAGAGAGGAGAGATGAGAGAGGTGTGGTAGTGGTTAGGGCTTAGAACTAGGGTTAAAAAGAAAAGAGAGGAAACTAGGGTCAGGGTTTAGATTATGTGTTTAGGTTTTAAAACATGCTTATATGATCAAGCCAAGGTGGAGGGGTGAGGATTTTGGTTTAGCACAAGGTGAGGGAAAGATAAACCCAAGAAAAAGAGAGAGAAAGAGATTTGTGGGAAAAGGCCTCATATGTATCATGCATGAAAGGAAGAATGGTGTTGATGAGTACATGGGGATGGTGGAGAGAGATGGAGATGATCCCACATAAAAAGAACCACTAAAACCAAGAGAAAAACAAATGGGCTAAAGGTGGTGGTACTCTTGCATGGCCCATGCAAAATAATTAATGCCATGATTAAATTCTTGTGAAAACCAAATAATAGCATGGCATTATTCTTATGCATTCCCAAGAAGTGGAATAAAGGCCAAGCAAAATAAATTATAGATTTAGATCCACCCCACCCACATGAGCTAGAATAAATATGAAAAGAAAAAGAAATACAAGCTCATGGATAATGGGATGGTGGAATTATAAGGTGGTGACAAAGAGAGGTGGTGGAATTGGAATAAAAGATATGCCCCCAACTCAACTTGGGCATTTAAACAATATATCAATAACCAAATACAATATCAAGAGGCAAATACAATTAATAATGCATATGAGAGGAGAACCAGAAGAAAAAGGGTTTTATATGATGCTCAAATGCAAGGTGGCATGATGACATGAGCATGATATAATTATGGTGCAACAATTGTATGTAGTAAGTAGCCATTATATTACTAGACCAAGTAGCATTACAATTGTTAGACAATTCGGATGATACAACTCTCCCCCACTAAACAGGAATCTCGCCCCGAGATTCTAGGAAGAAGAAGACTCAAAGTGGGTAGGATACTTGGCACGGAGCTCGTCTTCACGTTCCCAAGTGGCTTCATCAACAGAATGGTGCGACCACTGCACCTTGCAGAACTTGATGGACTTGTTGCGAGTCCTTCTTTCTGCGACTTCAAGGATTTTTGTGGGGTGTTCTTGATAAGACAGGTCTTCTTGGAGATTTATAAGCTCATGGTCCACGGTCCTGCCAGGATCCTTGAAGCACTTCTTGAGTTGAGAGATGTGGAAAACATCATGTACCTTTAGTTTTTCTGGGAGCTCGAGAGCATAAGCAACTTCTCCTCTTCTTCCACGAATTTTGAATGGACTGATGTATCTAGGAGCCAGCTTTCCTTTGATACCAAAACGGTGCATGCCTCTCATGGGAGTGACACGAAGGTAAATGAGATCACCAGGGACATACTCCATGTTCGTGTGCTTTCTGTCATAATTGCTCTTCTGGCGACTTTGAGCAATCTTCAGATTTTCAAGAATGATGTGAACCTTCTCCTCCGCTTGAGTTACAATGTCAGGGCCAAACAATATTCTTTCACCTACGCCCGACCAACCAATCGGAGTTCTGCATTTACGACCATAGAGAGCCTCAAATGGTGCCATCTTTAGACTTTTCTGGAAGCTATTGTTGTAAGAGAATTCAGCATAAGGAAGACATTCTTCCCAGTTCATGCCGAAAGAGATGACGCAAGAACGGAGCATATCTTCCAGAATCTGGTTGATCCTTTCAACTTGTCCTTGTGACTGAGGGTGGTAAGTTGTGCTGAAGTTCAATTTTGTTCCCAAAGCATTTTGGAAACTTCCCCAGAACTTGGAAGTGAAGATGCTTCCACGGTCTGAACTGATCTCAAGAGGAACTCCATACAGAGAGACAATTCTGTTCATATAGAGCTCAGCCAACTTGATTGCAGAAATTGTTTCCTTGACGGGAAAGAAGTGAGCCACTTTAGAAAGCCTGTCAATTACAACAAAGATTGCATTGTTGCCCTTCTACGACCTTGGAAACCCAGTGATGAAATCCATCTCTACTATCTCCCATTTCCATTCTGGGGGTTTCAATGGCTGTAGAAGACCGGAAGGTTTCTGATGGACAGCTTTAACTCTGCGGCAGACATCACACTTCAAGACATACTTGGCACAATATCGTTTCAACCCAGGCCACCAATACTGTGTTTTCAAGTCCATGTACATCTTTGTGCTGCCAGGGTGGATAGAAAGAACAGAATCATGCGCCTCCTTGAGAACTTGCTTTCTCAAACCCGGATAGTTTGGAACAAACATCCGGTGTTCAAAGAAAAGAGTTCCTTGGTCATCGACGTGGAAGGACTCATACTTGGAAGCTGAATGTTGGAGATGATCTTTTTAGTGTAAGGATCACCAAGTTGAATGGAGCGAACCTTTTCTTCCAAGAGAGGGGTTGCCAGAAGGTTCAGAAGATACCCTTGATCCACAATTTCAAGGTTGAGCTGACGGAATTCCTCGCACAAGAGAGGCTGTTGTTCTTCCACCATGAGGTTGCTGAGATAAGCTTTGCGGCTGAGAGCATCGGCCATGACATTAGCTTTGCCCGGAGTGTAGTTGATGGTCAAAATGAAATCATTGATTGCTTCAATCCACCTCCTCTGACGAAGGTTGAGATCAGGCTGTGTGAAGATATACTTCAGACTCTTGTGATCAGAAAAGATTTCACAACGGTTGCCAAGCAAGTAATGCCTCCATACTTTCAAAGCAAAGACAACTGCTGCGAGTTCGAGGTCATGTGTAGGATAGTTGATCTCATGCGTCTTCAACTATCGAGAGGCATAAGCAACAACTTGTTTTTCTTGCATAAGGACCGCACCCAATCCTTGCAAAGATGCGTCACAGAATATCTGGAAAGGCTTGGATGTATCTGGAGGAACCAAGACTGGTGTGGAAGTGAGCTTCTCTTTGAGTGTTTCAAAGCTTTCTTGACATGCAGGAGTCCAAAGGTATTTCTTGCCTTTCTTGAGGAGATCAGTAAGAGGCTTCGCAATCTTCGAGAA
This sequence comes from Avena sativa, assembly GCA_916181665.1. Taxonomy (NCBI): domain Eukaryota; kingdom Viridiplantae; phylum Streptophyta; class Magnoliopsida; order Poales; family Poaceae; genus Avena; species Avena sativa. Next base: position 356,784,724 of record OV702291.1, read on the forward strand.
GTTCTGAACGAAGTGACGGCAATAACTAGCCAAACCAAGGAAACTCCAGACTTCTTTGACATTTACAGGAGGAAGCCAGTCAACAAGTGTCTTTATAGTTTCTGGGTTGACGGCAATGCCCTTGGCAGAGATGACGTGACCAAGGTAGGTGACTTCAGGCAGCCAGAACTCACATTTGGAGAACTTTGCATACAGGCGGTTCTCACGAAACTTGTTTAGGACACACCGAAGGTGTTCTTCATGTTCTTCCTTTGACTTAGAATAGACTAGGATGTCATCCAGATAGACCACAATGAACTTATCAAGATACTCCATGAAAACCGAGTTCATAAGCCTCGAGAAGGTGGCCGGTGCGTTGGTGAGACCGAAAGACATGACCGTGTACTCATACAGGCCATAGCGGGTGGTGAAAGCTGTTTTAGGAACATCTTCCTTGTGAATCTTGTTTTGATGAAAACCACTTCTCAAGTCAAGCTTAGAGAATACCACAGCTCCAGCTAGCTGATCGAAGAGATCATTAATCCGCGGAAGGGGATATTTATTCTTGATGGTTTTAGCATTGAGAGGCCGATAGTTAACACAAAGTCTATCAGTCTTGTCCCGCTTCTTCACAAAGATGGTTGGGCTACCCCAAGAAGAAGTACTGTGCTGAATGAAACCCAACTTCTCTTGTTCATCAAGCTGACGTTTGAGTTCAGCCAACTCAGCAGGACCCATTTTACAAGGCTGCTTAGAAATAGGAGCGGTACCAGGTTCAAGCTCAATCACAAACTCAACCTCACGATCTGGAGGCATACCTGGCAACTCTTCAGGAAAGACATCTGGGAACTCACAGACCACCGGAACACTCTGAATAACTTCCATAGCATCATCATTCAGAGCCGCCAAAGAGAAAAGCTGAATAGAAGGAGTCAGACTTGGAGAATAGACTATATGGCCTTCAGGAATTTTCAGAGAAACCGAGCCTTCAGCACAATCAATCACAGCTGCATTTGCTGTCAACCAATCCATGCCCAAGATAACATCAATGTCAGAATTGCCCAGAATAATTAAGGAAGCCTGGAACGAATAACCACCAATCTCAATTTGATTGCCATGGCTGATTTTAGAAGCCCTCATACTTGAACCAGGAGATTGCACCATGAGGCGAGTTGGTAAATCATCAGAAGGTAACCCATTACCCTCCGCAAACTTGTAAGACACGAAAGAATGTGATGCACCAGAATCAAATAAAACTCTTGCAGGAACTGAGTTAACAGGAAGCATACCCATCACAACTCCAGGTGCATGCTCAGCTTGAGCGACATTGACACAGTTGGCACGAGCAATAGTAGACCCGGGCTTGGTGTTGATGTTGAGAGCCCGAGGTGGTGGTGCACGAACCATATGAGAGCTTGCCACAGGTCTTGGAGGTGGTGGAGGAAGAGCTTTATTGTTCATTGGACAGTTCCAGCGTTGATGCCCAGTGTTTCCACAAGTGTAACAAGCACCAGGTGGACGTGGAGCAACGTAGCCAGGGACTCCGCCAGGCGCTCCAGGGTAGTTGTGGTTGTAGCCCCTGGGAGCAGCAGTGAGGAAGTTTGGTGGCCTTGTCGCGTAGCTTGAAGGTCTTGGTGGAGCCGGGAGCGACAGTGGGGTGTTAGGAACCTAGACACGACGCTTAGAAGGAGTTGACATAGCTGAAGAGCTTGCTGCATCACGGTTGTGTTTCTTTGACTCCTCAAACACTTGCCTACTTGCTTCTTCCTGCAGAGCTGTATGTTGGAGTTCCAGAAAAGACGCCGGCCTTGCATGTGTGATTGCATATTTAATCGATGCATTAAGCCCTTGTCTGAACCTCTTTTGCTTCTTCTTGTCATCAGAGATCTCATCGCCACCATACCGAGAAAGGTTCATGAAGTTTCTGATATAGGTATTGACATTGTCATTGCCCTGCTTGAGGTTGAGAAAAACTTCCTTCATCCTCTCCATGACAATTTCTGACAGATATTGCTCTTTGAAAGCTCTAGTGAACTGTTCCCAAGTAGGTTGAAAACCAGTGTAGTTTGCCTTGAGGTAATTCTCCCACCACAGAGCTGCATCTCCCTTCAAAAGGTGAGTGGCACATTTTACCCATTCTTGCTCAGGAACATCAGCAGTCACCAGTAACCTTGACATCTCACGGAACCAATCATCAGCATCAAGTGGTTGATCAGACACATCAAATTGGCGTGGGTTGAACTTCAGGAAGCTTTTGATGTCTCCTCGCTTGGGAGGTGGAGGTAGCGGAACAAACTCATTCCTCCTGACACTTTCTTCAAATCGCTGCTGGTTTTGCTGCATTGCGGCCAAGGCATTGGCGATGCTTGACAACGCAGCCCCCAGTTCAGGTTGTATGTCCTCCTCAGAACGGCGTGGTGGTGCCATCCTGTGATTGATATAAAACACAAGTCAGTACCATAATGGAGAATAATAATAATCCAAAATAGTACCAAAATGGAATTAACCAAGATTAAAGGATACAAATTACTAAGGTGATATTAAAATATCAACAAAGTTCAAAGCACCTAGAAGATATTAAGCATATCGCACACGACTGAACAAGGAGTGTGGTACACAAACTAACAAAGAAAAATTTTCCGCAAATTTCGGCATTAAAATACCACTATATGCGCACAACCACTTAACGAATCAAGATTAGTAACTCTACCAATTCAATATACAAGAGCGAATGAGAAAAGTAGTGGTATGGTCACGACTCCATCCTGCACTCAAATCATTACTCCGCACATGAATAAGTAAAACACATATCCCAACACCTTCTTCAGATAAACCTAAAGATTAGTAACTACGGAAACGAACACCCCAAACAAGATAACGTCGGATAACAAAGAGTAAGACAGATGGCGTCGGTATACAACGAATCAGATAGATCGCGTCGGTTTGCAAAAGCCTGTCGGTATGGAATGTACCAACAGTTGATAACCAAAAGGCAGATGATGATAACATGTTGGATGCAACAGATAGACAAGGAATTCACACACGCACACACACACACAACCTATGGTACTACGGAACCCAGAACACGTGAATCCTAGTTTGAATTTTAGAAGAGGATTTAAAACGTTACACTTCCTTACCAGAAAAGGGTGGGTGGGTGGGTAAGAAGAAAAATGGAAGCAGTCTACTCTCACGTTTTGTTTTTCCTAGTATACATAACTACCAAAAATATTTGCTAAACTGACAACGACCATTTGGCTGAGATCCTGAAGGGCGGGATGGCTCTGATACCAATTGTAACTACCTCGGTGATTTACGCTCTTAGTTACAAGCCTGGATGAGCGGAAATGGTTAAAATAGTACGGTGGGGCCAAATGCCACTCATAGGTAGACCTTTCGGCCGTCCTAACCATTTCCAACACATCGGGACAAGAACGAGCGGCGTAATCGGCAGGCGAAGGGATCAACTACATACACAAATGAGTATGTATGCAAGCCACATACAACAGTCCTGAGAGCCATTCCATCTAAAAAGAAATAGAAATATTGCAACGCCATACGGCAAGATGCAAACATCCTAGATAGATATAATAGTTTAGGATATCTCCTCATATATCAAACATCAGAGTATCAGGCGGAAGCGGAAAGCAAGATCCGAGTATGGATAAGAAGCAAATCGGCATAAGATGCCCCATAAATAAACACATCCCGCCCACAGATCTCACGGATCCCCGTTCCCGGAATCTCTACACCGAGTGATCGTTGCCAACATCGTCCGTCTCCTCCACCCAGTATCCACCTTGCGAGTATACATGTTTATCTGAATCAAACAATTTATCGTGTGAGACCCTAGGGGTACTCAGCAAGTCTTTATGCCTCTAAAGGGAACACAACCTGGGGTGACGCAATTGCAGCAAAAGATAATACCTAACAATTCTATAGATACTCGCTAACCATCCTCCTAACCAAAGATAGACGGATGTCCGTGAATTAATAACAACAGTTATAACAGTAATATTAACAGATCCATCCTCCTCCTCGCTTACCAACGAGGAAGCGGACGAACAGCCCCCATCCGTTGGCAGTCTTATTGTCCATTCCATGAGTGTTGCAATATTTACTAGTCAGGTACTTAGTCAAATTAAAAGCGGTACTTTAGTTATACTTGTCTATGATCGAGAAACTGTGCTCCAAGTCGTTCATAACCGCGGACACGGCTTTTAGAAAGATTTACCCTGCAGGGGTGCACAAATAGCAACAGACACTCGATCAACCTTAGAAAAACCAAATCAAAACCCAACGAGGCATTAACGACAAAGCGATCACAGGATTCAGAAGTGTTTCAGGGGGCCACCCCACTAAGATACCCGCAACGAAGTTGGCCGGCTCCGGAACGGACCCAGGGTTTGCGACGACGGCTGTAAACGACTGGGAACCCGAAAGTGTGACTGGGCTTGTCGATACCGCGAAAACATGGCGCGATCCAAAACAGTACAGGTGCTCCACACACAATCTTAAATAAAGTAGTAAAGCATGGCATAAGTACAGGATAGTAGTAAAGCCCCAAACTACTTTGTGGCCCCAAGAAATAAGAATGAATCAAGCTCTGGCTCAGGGGGGTTCATAAGGCCTCCCGGATGTGGATAGTGCGAATAGTCAAGGAACAGGAATCAAGTACTCGGGGTCCTATGGGACACAAGTGAGCATGAAGAACCAAATAGCAGATATTGCTCACCGATGCCACTTTCATTAGTTATCCCATTACAACTCAGGTTAAGTTGTTTAGGTACCTCGTGATCCATCAGACTCTCACATACCCTACACATGATGTTCTACGACCCGCATGGCTCAAACAACTCCTGTAGTAATGGCTCATGGGATGGGAGAACAAGCTTCGGTGGGGTTTCAAAATAAAGGCTATGCAGTACTTGGGATTCAATTTAATGCAATCGCGAATCAATGATGCAAGAATAAGATAGAGGCAATAGGTACTATATGTATGCAAGCATGTGGTAGTGCTTGTCTGGCAGCTCAGTTGAGGCGAGGGACGGATCTGGGTAGTGCTCCTGGGTTTCCTGATATATCCCCTGCTCAGCGTCTATTCGAAGAAGAACCAAACAAACAAGGGCCAACATAAATAGAGTGCACAAGCATATGAATTAAAATGCGACAAGCAAACAAGCATGCCATGATGAATGATGCACACTTTACATGGTATTAAAATAGCATGGCAAGGGTGAGGTGTGGTGCAAGAATAAAGCATTTTTATTATTTATTTAGTCCAATTTTATTGTCATAAACAGTTCAGATTTGTAATAATGTCATGATGCATGCTTCAAATCAGAACAAGGGATGCATAGATAGAACGGGCTCATCGTGCTGATCGATTTAGACATATTATTTGCCAAAATTGGAGTTATATAAATAAAGTTATTAATTAATTAAGAAAAAGGGCATTTTATTGTAATTTTAATAACCTCGAAACTTTAAAGTGCTCAAAATAATATTTTGAATGGCATATTTGAAATCCTCACATTTTTCTGATTCCAAAACATATATCATATGTATTATTTGGAGTTGTAAATTAAAAGTTATTTAAAAACTGATTTGAATTTGAATTTAAATAATTTCTGAAATTGTTTTGTCAAAACAGATAAGTGGCCAGACTTTTTACACCCAGGCAGAGCCAGATGCAGACGCTGACGAGTGGGCCATGCGCTGACTCAGCAGCCGGTGGGGCGCAGAGGGTCCGCCCGGCTTTTCTCACCGTGGGGGTGTCTAGCCACACAGTGACAGCTAGGCCACCGGGCGACGGGGCCACAGCACGCGCGCGGCCAGCGGGCGGCGGACACGTGGGCGATCCAGGGCAGCGCGGGCGGAGAATCTCTAGACCGCGGGGGTTTTCTTGCAAGAATGCACCAGGGCTGACAGGTGGGGTTCCTGGGACTGCGGGTTCAGGCAGGAAAAAGGGCAGGGGTCCAAGTGCAATAAAGGACATCGGCCGCTGCTGCGCGCTGACGGGTCAGGCTCTGACGGCGGCGGTCCTGGCCGTCTTCCGGCGATGGTGGCGACGCATCCGCTAGACGAAACACGTTGCCCCAAAAATGAAAATCGTAGAGGGGACCACGGGCTACATCTTTCGTTCAGCGAACTCGCACGAAGGCGGTCTACAGTGCGCGGGGCAGGGTGAGGAACAGGGGTGGACAGATGCTGCGGTTGCTGTTGCAGACACGATGGACAGCGCAGCGGCGGCGCACGGAGCCCGCTCGACGGAGCGTCCGGCGAGTCTAGGCCGCTAGGAGGAGGACGAAATTGTCTAAGAGATAGAGAGGCTCACCAGGGGGTCGCCCGTGACGTCGCTGGCACGAGGGGTGGATCGGGTCGGAGCAGAGGCAGGGGTTCTGCGAGCTTCTGATCCCGGTGGCTGTGGCGTGTCCGGGGAGCTACAGAGGACTCTGGCGAGGCGTGGCCGGTGTAGGGTGAGGTAGAGGAGTCAGAGTGAGGTCCTAGTATGCCCGAGCGTGCTGCAACTCACCGGGCCGACAAGGGAGGTGGTAGACCGAGCTAGGTTTAGGGTTTTCGGGCGTGGTCTTGCCTTGGTTAGTTGGCCGAATGGGGAGGAGGAAGAGGGAGCCTGGCAAGGTGGATCTCGATCTGGGGTCGGTGGGAAAAGATGAGGGTGGAAGGGAAGAGCACATGGGAGGATGGTAGCTTTTTGGCAAGGTAGAGAGAAGGCCTCGGGTGACTTCTTCTCCTCTCTCTCTTGTTGTTTTGCTAAGAGAGAAAGAGAGGGGACCAGGGGAGGGGCATGCGATGGAGCTGGTGGGGCCAGCATGGTAGAGAGAGGAGCGACGAGAGAGGTGTGCTAGGGGTTAGGGCTTAGAACTATGGTTAAAAAGAAAAGAGAGGAAACTAGGGTTAGGGTTTAGATTAGGTGTTTAGGTTTTAAAACATGCTTATATGATCAAGCCAAGGTGGAGGGGTGAGGATTTTGGTTTAGCACAAGGTGAGGGAAAGATAAACCCAAGAAAAAGAGAGAGAAAGAGGTTTGTGGGAAAAGGCCTCATATGAATCATGCATGAAAGGAAGAATGGTGTTGATGAGTACATGGGGATGGTGGAGAGAGATGGAGATGATCCCACATAAAAAGAACCACTAAAACCAAGAGAAAAACAAATGGGCTAAAGATGGTGGTACTCTTGCATGGCCCATGCAAAATAATTAATCCCATGATTAAATTCTTGTGAAAACAAAATAATAGCATGGCATTATTCTTATGCATTCCCAAGAAGTGAAATAAAGGCCAAGCAAAAGAAATTATAGATTTAGATCCACCCCACCCACATGAGCTAGAATAAATATCAAAAGAAAAAGAAATACAAGCTCATGGATAATGGGATGGTGGAATTATAAGGTGGTGACAAAGAGAGGTGGTGGAATTGGAATAAAAGATATGCCCCCAACTCAACTTGGCATTTAAACAATATATCAATAACCAAATTCAAAATCATGAGGCAAATACAATTAATAATGCATATGAGAGGAGAACCAAAAGAAAAAGGGTTTTATATGATGCTCAAATGCAAGGTGGCATGATGACATGAGCATGATATAATTATGATGCAACAATTGTATGTAGTAAGTAGCCATTATATTACTAGACCAAGTAGCGTTACAATTGTTAGAAAATTGGGATGCTACATAACCATAGATGGTTCGGTGTACTAGGGGCTTTTCTGGAGGTGCGCCGGTTTGTTCCTACGGTCGCCGGTTTGGTTCAGCGTAGACCCCGGTGGTGCTGGAACTGGCACCGGATTCGTTGGTGCCTCCTTCTCACGTGCTCTTGGCATTCCTTCTTGAGGGTCATATCTGAGGAGGCATAAAGTATTTGCATGAAGAAGCAATCCATTCAAAGGAGAGTTAATTTCACACACGGAGAGGAGCGATTTTACATGCTCATGTAGGATTTTGGCTCGAGCGCGGGCGATTGGTCCACTCAGGGGGTTTGGTGTAGTATAAGTAGTAGCATCGTTAGGACGGGTTGCATCAACTCTCCTCTGGTTGAAGCTACCCTCTATCGCACAACCATTGGTGATTCCATGGAGCGGGTCACGCATGTTTTGTACAAGTCCATCATCAAGATGGTCGAGCTCCAATTCCTCTCCAACCATTTGCACCATCACGAACAAGTACACATCACTTTTACGAGTTATCCTACCAAACAGTATGGTTAAATCACTCGTAACTTTCAGTGGTGTAGCCTTTTTGTCCTTGAAACAATAATATGCCAAATGTTCTACCTCGGAGGACCCCCACGCCACCTTTGCATGTAATGCTGCTATCAGTTCAGATAACTATACCACTTTAGGATCGTATCTGCCAAGGATTACATCCATGTCGTCGACGAGATTTTCTGTGCCATCATCTAATTTTGCAGTGAACTTCTCGATACCAATATAAACATGTACGTTGCCATCATCAGATTCTGCAGGACCGAAACCACCAAGAGGTGTTTGACGAATTTTTTTACTAAAAATTCATAATATAAGTACATATTAGATAGACCTTGTCTATGATCTGTGGGCCCCACAAGGTGCAAAATATAGGTGAATGTATATATTCGATATTGGTATATTTTATAGAGTTCATCATCTATATTACAATGGTAAAAATAGATTATAATTTTGACTAAATGTTTAAGGGATATGATTTTCCAAAGGTTTTTACATGAAGTGAGTTAGCTAGCTAGAGCTTTGGAGCACACCACATCGATCAGCTGCCATGCAAATACGAGATTAGAGTTTTGAAGATGAGAAGTGCTAGACATCCAATATACAACGACCATGGTTCTACGCGCAAAGACAGGCGGGCCCATGGGGCGTTGGAAATTTGTTACCTTGACCGTCTACTGTCCAGTATTTATACATCGTTGGTGTCTTGATGTATATGGCCGGTATTTATACACTGACTTCACGGACCTCGTTTGGATATGATATATTATCTGTTCAAACTCCAGGCGTTTTCAGCATCGGCCGTGTAGATAGAATCCTAGGCAGTTGAAACAGTCGTGAACGTGATTTGCAAGCCAGCCAACGCCTATATAAAGCTATACTAGACTCCTCGTTCAGAGGGAACAGGCCGCACGGCCGCCAGGCTGCAGTGCTCCATGGTGAGAGCCGACAATGAAAATTCCATTTACTCCCACATTAATCCTCTCTCCCACATCGCTATATACCATCAGGCCAAGATACAAAGTCTAGGTCAAGCTGGCCATTGGCCGGTCGGCCAGCTGTATCCGGAGCTGCGATAACCGTGTGAGGCCACACCTTCCCGGACATGCTGTATCAACCTGCTGTCTTCAAAGGTAAAATATTTCTAGATCGGATCATATCGCATCATTGATTTGGTTTAATGGAAAAAAGGCACACACACGCTCACACGGCCGCCAGGCTGTTGTGTTCCACGGCACGGCAACGATGGATAATTCCGTTGCCTGCTATACTAATGCCATGCGCTCTCTTCCATATATTTCAACTCTCTTCTAGATCGAGATTACAACCTTCATCATATCGGCCGTGTGGATCGGTATTACAACCATGGCACGACCGCTTTGCTGGGGCCAACTCTACGGATCGGTATTACAACCATGGCGCAACCGCTTCGTCAGGGTCCATCGTGTGAATATTTACAACCATGGTGCGACTGCTTCATCAGGGTCGGCCGTGTAGCTTTTTACAACCGTGGCATGACCGCTTCGTCAGGGTCGGCCACATGAATCCTTACAATCCATGTCACGACTGCTCTTATCAGGGTCGACCATGTGGCTCTTTATAACCATGGCACGACTGCTTCATCAGGGTCACCATGTGGTTCTTTATAACCATGTCGCGTCCGCTTTCATCAGGGTCCGCCGTGGATTCTTTATATCCACAACAACGACCGCTTTCATCAGGGTTGTTCATGTGGATTATATCAAAGTCACCGTGAGATCGTTAGTTGCTCTAGATCATCCGTGTTGGGGTGCTAGATGTAACTGTGAATTTTACAACCATGGCGCGGCTGCTTTATCAGGGTCGGCCATATGGCTCTTTACTACTATGATATGACCGCTTCACCATGCTCGGCCGTGTGAATCTTTACAACCATGGTGCGACCGCTCCGTCAGGGTTGGCCATGGAGATTATCACAGCCATGGTGACCGCCTCATCAGTGTTGACCATGTGGAGCGCATGAAAATGATCATGCCATAACCATAACAACGACTGCTTCATCGATGTCGTTCACATGGGTTATATCAAAGTCATCATCCGATTGCTTCATCTATGTCGGCGGTGCTCAACCTCGAACCTTATAAAGGAGTTTGGTTGATACAACGAGTAAGACAACGCTTCATCAACTTCTTATCTCGGATCCACGATCTAATCTCTATGAGACGAAGGTCGATTCCCATACATCATCTTATGTCTAGTGCCGACGAGGCTAGAGTACACTATGGCCAAGTGACGACGAAGCTCTACCACTATGCTATCAACACGTTGTAATTTTGATGAGATAGTCACACCATTGCTAGGCACCGACGAGGCAAAAGCAACACTATTTTGATGATGTGAGGGCCATATGGCTGGGCACCGATGAGGCAAAAGCCACCCTCCTTGTCAAATAAATCTCTCATTATTATGCACGTCGATATAGCATATATGATTGTGCTTCGGCGGAACAAAGCTAATCCTCAACGATGATCATCAGCGCAGCTTAATCGGTTTGGTCCTTTGGATGTAATTAACCGGGTTTTCTTCTGAGACCCTGGAAATCTGGAACTACACAATCGTCGATTCATATCAAATTCTTATCAAGGCGCAGTATTTGTAATTGTGGGAAATTGTACTTTGTAATTTGCCAAGAGTTAATAAAGATTTGTTTTTCTATTTTATTTGTCTCTTTTATTTTTATTTTGTATACTTCGTATACTGGCACGCCCGCATATTTTTTGTTACATTTTCGTGTCAAACGAAATGGCACGCCCGGTGGGACCAGTATTCTCCTCCCATCTCTGCTGTGCTCCGATCGTCGTCCTATTCCATTTTTTTCCGGGAATGAGCCAACGCTCTACATCAAAAAGTATCATGTGCGTGTTCCCAATTTTACATGCACTCATGTGTTACCTAGCGAGGGATCTGCTAGATGTGTTTCTTTGAAAAAAGGGTAGTGCATGGTTCATGCACGTATCCTCCCGATGGTACATGCACTGGTTATAAAATGTGTGTATCACTCCGTTTCATCGTTTTTCTGTCCGTAAGTCTAATTGTTTTATAAGTCTTTTCTGTTGACAGAAAATTCTAGTCCTAAAATAGTTGACAAGGGACATGAGCTAAAGTGTTTAGAAAGAATCGTGTGTGTGTCCTACACCATAAACACCTGTATCAGATGGTAGAGTTGTTGCATTTACTCCTTCGTAAAGAAACAAAAGAAGTGCATGGACCATGCACGTACGTATGCCAACGTGCTTGAGGTTCACTAAAAATAAAAAGTGATCTCGTCTCGGTGATGGAATTTAAAGAGCTCATGCATACACGTGAGAGGATTTACTTAAAAAAACATGTGTTTAGCCTGTGTTTATGTCAGCTGGTATCGTACGGCAATATACTAACGCGAGGGATTCCCTTTTGTAGGTGACTCCTTCCCTACTATTACCATGGAGCAAGCCATGAGGCACACCCGACTCCGACTCTGATCTAGTTTGGATCGTGGTCTCCCATGGTAGGAATCGAACACGAAAATGAGGTCTACTACCACAAGACACATGACCCGACATCCGTCGGTTCCGCTGAAACCAGGAAGACTAAAAAACATGCTCCTTCCAAGGCTGGTGAGGAACGCAAAGCCTTGATTGTCGAGGCTCGCAATATGCTGAAAAATAATGCTATGTCGAGTTCACTTTCTCCATCCATAGGGAGTGAAAAAGCTAAGCTGCTGGAGGGGCTCGACAAGGCTGCTTACCGCCTGTCTTAGTCCGTGCGCAATGCGCGATCCAAAAAAAATGCTAATACTGTTCGTAACAATCATCGAAAGCGTAGCAATCTAAAAAAGCTACATGCTCAGCTGAACGGTGATATTATGAAATCCGATACGCCGTCGCCACTTGATGTTGAGGAGTATCTTGACCCCGTCAATGAACCTTACGACATTTCTCCGACTGAGTGGATCACAAAGCCTCGTCAAGTGAAAGAGCTCGTTAGGCAAGCAATCATGAATGAATTTTGGACTCGCACTTTGAAGTTTGTCATTACCTTTCCAGGATGTGAACCTTCCATTGGCAACACATTGAACCACTTCAATCCATCTGTAATAGTCTCGGCATGTCACATTACTACCGGAGATAAAGAAAATGAAACAAGTTCAATGTACTCTCTAATGAGGCCCCGGCGCCTCGCTCTAATGATGTGCAACAGCAGCTGCAGCAGCTCCAACATCAGTTGAGAACGCTAGAACAACAAGTCCATGGTCGTGAAACACCTTTGCAAAATGGGGGCATGCCAAGGAATCAGGCACCTATGCAACACTCTCAGTTTCCATATCGTCATGCCAACGATTCAAGATTTCAACCTCGTAGCCACTATTCACAAGCGCCCGAGTCATCACGGCAGGGTGAAGCTAGATGTCATGTTCCTAGCTATCGCCCACAAAATGATCGTGGAACTTGGAAACCTCGTCGGAGATCCCCGCCTGCCCTGACTTTTTGACATCAGCCAAACTCACACTGGAACTCATGGGCTCATCAAGAGTGGCGACCCGTGTCCCCGAGAAAAGCGCAAAATCTCCATGGACATCATCGTGAGAATAATGCAAGTGCATCAATTGTAAATAGGGGCAGAACATGCCGCTTCCGTGTCATCCTGTATGTCAACCTATTGAGGTTGTACCTTCCTCGGCTCCACCAACAATGGCTAGCCAAACAGCTGCACCACTTCTACCTACACCATCTGTTCCACCAAGAACTTTATATCCCCTTTGGGCGAATCAACAAAAGCGTGATAAGCGTAGAAGGAATCGACGTGCACTTTATCAAGAGCTACAAGAGCTCATGTTGGGTAATGTGCATGTTCGGGTTTGATCGGATGGGTGTGTTCATCCATTTTATGACAAGATCACACTACGACTCTCCCCAACACTACTCCAACATGAGAGGTATAACTACCTTATTGATCGCCTCGTTCCAAAACCATGGCAACAACGTGATGGAATGGGCCAAATGCTAGAAGTACCTCCCAAGAATCCCACAGTGTCCCCTCAAAAGGATGCTCATGAGAAAGATGAAGTAGTGTCCCTTCATAAGGGCGTTGTCGAATTAAAGTCTCAACCCTCAATGCAACACATGGAGGTGGACAATACAGTAAAGACTCCACCAGCTCCTTTAGAGGATATTGGTCAAGAAAATCCTGTTGTAGGGATGATCCAATGCAAGAGCAAAACCCTCCAATACCATCTCACGAAATTGGAATTGCAAATAGTTCCATGAACGTGGATTCAGAAGGTAGAGATGAGGTGGTAAAATAAGTTGAAAAGAATGATGCAAAAGATACTGTTATGTGTGGTTCTTTGAGTGCACATGATAAACATACTCATCATGAAAACTGGGTTCCCCCACCAGTTGAACATGAGTTTTCTTATCCTTCTGATGAGGAGATCATGCCCAACCCTAAGGCCTCCTTTTCCAAAGATTTCGTAAACCTTGGAAAGGTCTGTGGCTGTTTCAAGAGTTCAGAAAGAGAAAAACACGATGGGGACACACCATCCTCATCGGCTGCACTTTGCCTCCCTATAATAGATGGACAATCATCATTGACAAATGATCCACAATATTCTCGTCGTTACGTGTTGCTTTCATCGCGCCTTCCACAAGATCCGGCATTGCTCCAGCAATATCTTGAGCGCCAAGGGATGGGTACCCGTTTAAAGGCCATTGCCTCAGAAGTAGTGGAAAATAGCTCTTCTCATCATTCAAGAGAAGATGAAGACTGCAAAAGTGATGGTTCTGGTGATGGTTATGATAGAGACTCTAGTTCCTCATTAGAGAGACTATCTGAATCTCCTCGCTACTCTAACTTTGCGCGTTCCATGATGTCAAAAGAAGAGTGTGAACTCGAGGATGAAAACATTGTACCAGCCCATGTGATTTCTGATCGCGTGGAGGGTGATACGGGAGAAGATGATCGAAGTAAAATAAATGATGTGACGGGAACATTAAATATCCATACTGACCCAACTGCATCAGGGTCACGTGACAAACAACTTGAGTTGCAATTACACTCACAACAAAAACAGTTAGATCAACTAACATCAAAGTTTGATGAACTTTTGGAATTATTTGGTGGTTTAGACCGTGGTTTACCCCAAACTATGAACCAAGGGGTCGTTGACCCACAGGTGGGAGATATTGAAGCTACAAGGGCAGCTGAGGCTGCTAAGCAATCTCCCCTAGTTCTTGCTAGTGCTGGTGTGCTACCTCATAGTTTAGTGGCTCAACCAAATATGCTCCAAAACTATCATAGCATGATTGAAGACATGGTTGACAATAAAATGAAGCGGTTTACAATAGAAAAAGCCCCTCAAACTTGTGAGAGTGAGCTTGACAAGCCATATGAGTCATGGCATGATTTGGTAGCCTTCCCGGCAGGGTGGCATCTGCCTAAGTTTTGTCAATTTGATGGAACAGGTGATGCGCGAGAACATCTAGCTTATTTTGAGGCAACATGTGGAGATACTGCTTGCAATCCCTCACTTCTATTGCGACAATTCTCAGGTTCTTTGACAGGTGCTGCCTTCCATTGGTACAGTCGCCTACCTGTCGGTTATATTCCTGATTGGAAAAGCACGAAGAATCTCTTCAAAGCTCATTTCGTAACAATGAAAAAAGATTTTTCAGTTGTCGAGCTAGCACAACTTCGACCAAGGCAGGATGAGAAGATTAACGAATATATAGTCAGATTCTACAATAGCTTTGTGCGCCTTACAAGGGAAATGCATACCGAAGACGCTATTGAGATGTGCGTCCATGGAATGCAACAACATTGGTCGTTTGAGGTGTCATGACGGGAACCTAAAACATTTAGTGCACTTAGCTCAGCGGTGGCTGCGACCAAGCTAGAGTTTGAGAAGTCTCCTCAAATTATGGAGTTGTATAAGAATGCTAGCGATCATGCTAAGCCTTTCAACTCGATAGCAAAACCGAATATTGTGACCAAGACAAAGGTGTCCAATGAGGCAAATGCAACAAGGGTTGTGCAAACGAACAACGTGCCTATGCTGGGCATAAGAAATGAACCAACGGGGATGAGACAACGTCCTTCTATTCAAGAACTTCTTAGGAAACAATACATATTTCGGAGGGAAATGATAAAAGGTTTCTTCAATCAAGTGATCGCACATAATCATCTGAACTTGCCTGATCTGAAATGTCCTGATCAAGTAAACATGAAGGACACCCTTTGTATTGTCCATATCATCAATATGTGGGTCATGTCATCGAGGACTGTGTTTCTTTTAAGGATGGCTCCAACGAGCTATCGATGAAAAGAGGCTTCAAATACAACCTAATGCTAGAAATCCAAATTATCATGTTGTGAACATGGTGACCATGAAAACGAATCTCGTGTCGAAGAAAGATCATGAAACATGGGTGACACTAGCTCAAGTTGAGGAAAATTTTACTAGCCTAAGAGTAAGTCATGCACCCTCTAGGGATAGTGCGAGAGCACCAAAACGCGAGGTTGATGTCTACGCACTTCTATTCTTGTAGATAGTTGTTGGGCCTCCAAGTGCAGAGGTTTGTAGAACAGCAGCAAGTTTTACCTTAAGTGGATCACCCAAGGTTTATCGAACTCAGGGAGGAAGTGGTCAAAGGTATCCCCACTCAAGCAACACTGCAATCAAGATACAAGAAGTCTCTTGTGTCCCCAACACACCCAATACACTTGTCAGGTGTATAGGTGCACTAGTTCGGCGAAGAGATAGTGAAATACAAGTGGTATGGATAATTATAAGTGGTAACGGTGATAGAAAATAGCTTGATGGCGTGGAAAAGACTAAAGTAAAACTGAAATAAAGATAGAAGCAAGCAAACATGTAATAGATCTAATAGCAAACGGTGTTTCAGTGCTTAGAAACAAGGCCTAGGGATCATACTTTCACTAGTGAACACTCTCATATAAATATCTTCTCTTTATGATACTACTCTTAACTACTCTCCGGTTGAACACTCTAATCGATGGTAGGGCTATAACATCACACCTCAAAGTTCATCTTTCCCATCTAGAAAACCCCACACTGTCACCTTGAGTACTAGATGAGTCCAACAAACACCACAATTTCATAAAGACATTCAACTCCAAATATAACTCATAACAATTATTTGTAATCTCTAGCCTAAGTGCTACCATGGTGTGCACATTGTCAACTTCACACACATGGGGAGAGCAGAGATCTATTAAAGCACTTGAGTAGCAAGGTAGATCTATAGATTACAAGCTCATGATCTCAATAAGATCATGCATAGAGAGAGAGATGAACACATAGCTACCGGTAGAACCCTTAGCCTCGAGAGAGAACTACTCTCTCCTCATCATGGGAATCAGCAATGGTGATGGAGATGGTGGTGGAGATCGATGGAGATGGCCCCGGGGGCACTTCCCCGTCCTGGCAGGGTGCCGGAACAGAGACTTTCTCCCCCCCGAATCTCCCCTTCGGTGGCGGCGGCGCTGCGGAACTTTTCGTGGCTTTCTGATTGACTACCTAGGGTTTTTGCCTCGGGAGGAATATATAGGCGAAGGAGGCAAGGTCGATGGCCAGCCAGGGGGCCCACACCATGCCCTGGCACGGCCTGGGGGTACCCGCGCCTGGGGGGTGTGGCCACCATGTGGCCCCTCTCCGACTCTCCTTCTGGCTCCGTGAGTCTTCCGGGAAAATAGGAACTTTGGCTTTTGTCCCGTCCAATTCCGAGAATATTAATTTTTTGACTTTCCTGGAACCAAAAACAACAGAAAACAGGCAACTAGCACTGTGGCTCTTGTTAATAGGTTAGTCCAAGAAATCATATGAAAAGTACTCCAAAGTATGGACAAAACACAAGAAAGTAGATAAAACCAAGCATGGAACATCAAAAATTATAGATACATTTGCAATGTATCAGAGGTCAAGCCCTACATGCCTTCATCAAGAAAATCATATGGACAAGGAACATGGTTTGCATCTTATCGTAACGAGCCAAGGCTGGCTAGAGGGTACACTCCAAGCCAGCGTCGCATGTCGTCTAGGTTTGTGTCGATCTCTGAAGGCGATGAGCCTTACCCCCGACCAAATCGCATATTGCCCACTTTGGAGCAGTTCATGCCCCGCGACTGGGGGCAGAAGACCAGTTCTACAGAAGGGAAGATAGAGGAAAATACTTCCCAGCCTTCTTCAAATAGAGCTACATGCAATATTGTGCTTGACTATTCGTCAAATACTAGTGTCTCCTCTGCTGATGCGGTAACACCACATGAAAGAGAAACTCTACATGCACAAAGTTCATTGTCTGAATCTCCATTGAAGCAAATATGAACCTACGAGGAGGAAAAGTTCTACCTGAGCTCCAGAAAGTCCAGCCCAAGAGGGAAAGAAATGATAAATGATCCTAAAGAGGTTGTTGCACAAAATCATGATGGGCAGGAAAATCCGGCCGAGGACGGAGGGGCACCTCCCAACATAGATTATAATATAGTGGCTCACCTAAAATGCATTCCAGCACTTTTAAGTGTCTATTATGCTCTAATGTTGGTGCCTAAACTTCGCCAAGCTCTTATTAAAGCACTAGAAGATCCCAAACACTATGAAGTAACAATGGCAAAGCATCAAATAGTTTGCAATTTTTTGAGCAAAAATGAGATTACCTTCACAGAGGAAGATAAGGTGATTGTGGATGATAATCATAATCGTCCGCTTTACATAGAAGGAAATATTGGAACCGCTCACTTGAGGCGCATCCTCATTGATCCTGGTTTTGCTGTCAACATCTTACCTATTCGAAGCTTAACTAGTGTTGGCTTCACGTTGGATGATTTAGAGCCAACTGAAGTTTTCATATGTGGTTTCAATAATCAAGGAAGGTCGGCACTAGGATCTATTACTGTGAAAATCTAAATGTCATCTTTAGTTTTAAGGTACGCTTCTTTGTGATAGAAGCGAAGACCTCCTATTCAGCACTACTGGGTCGACCATGGATACACAAATATCAAGTGGTTCCCTCTACACTGCACCAATGTCTGAAATTTGTGGATGGAAGTGGAGAGCAAAATGGTATAGCTGGTAACACAAACCCGTACACCATCCAAGAAGCGCATCATGCTGATGCAAAGTATTACTTCCTGTGTGAAGAGGCACAAACCCAACAAGGGCGGGTGACTCCTCTGGTGTATGTTTTGGTCACACCTAGCTCTACCCCATCCACGGGGATGGAATCTTCATGTAGCCAACACTCCTCCAAGAAACTACAAGGGAGAGGTCGTGGGAGGGGAAGATCCTCCATGATGATGGCTCGTAATTATGGGAATTCTTATCTTCACAATGAGGCCTTCTTCAATGCCACATCACAAACACCACCACTCTTGTCGAGTGTAGAAGCTTCTACTGGAGCTCCGCTCGTACTAAGGTATGTATCTGAACCCTTTAATGTCCATGGTCTTGAGACTAAAGAGGTTTATACTCTTCTAACACCATCATCAGCTGATGCTATATCTAATACAAGCTCTGCACGTGCAGGAGTTCCTAAACTCCTTGGCAATATGGGCATAGAACCTCTCCCTATTGTGCTAGATATGCCCACAATCCAAAGCTTGACGCCACTTGAAAGAACCGTAAATAAAATGGTGAAAGAAATAGAGAATTCAAGGGGAGCTATACTTAAACAGCCCCCATCCATGTACGTATCAATAGCAATGCCATTGGAAGTACGGTTGGTCCCAGGAAAATATAGAAGCTCCAATCCTGCTCTCCTATATAAGGTACCGCAATCACAACCTTGTGACGCTATAATTAATCTTTTGCCCTCTCCCTTTGATGTTGATGTAGCGTCAAATACTATGAAGGCGGAACTTAGAATGGTTCGCTTGATGGAAAAGGCAGGCATTAAACTTCAAAGAAACTACAGGTTACCATCTCCACCGGCTATTTGTGAAAGGTGGTGGGATCAAGCTAAAAAGCTCATTAGGAAAAAGAAAAAAAGCACAACCAAAGTATGGTTTGGGCTACGTCCGCTCAGAATCTTCTGAAAGCGAGGATGAAGATCATGATGGCATGCAACATTTGACATGCCATATGACATGTGTGAATAAGCTCAAAATAGTGAAATACGAGAATCAACATCTCACCTGGATGGTGGTAATAGTTTCTATCAAACCCCACACCAACTTCATTCTTTTCATATTGCTCTAAATGGCCGTAGTGGTATACAAGATGAAAATTTTCTTCTATCTCAGGTTCACAAATCCATGATGATTAATCAAGGAGAGTTACTTGATGTCGCTCCTGCACCAGCACAACTTGAAGATGGTGGCCAATGCACTATCGATGAGCTTCTCGAAATTAATTTGGGTATAGAGGATGACCCACATCCAACCTTTGTTAGTGCCTCCCTCACACCGAAGAGCGTGAGAGCTATCGGCAATTCCTATTGGAGTTTCGAGACTGTTTTGCATGGTCCTACAAAGAAATGCCAGGGTTGGATCCTAAGATCGCTACACACAAGCTGGCAATTGATCCTAGTTCAGGCCAGTGAAGCAGCAGCCACGCTTCTTTCGCCCAGAACTGGAAGATCATATTATCGCTAAGGTGGATAAGTTAATCGTTGCCGGATTCATTGAGGAGGTACAATATCCTTGTTGGCTAGCAAATATTGTCCCTGTAGAGAAAAGTAATGGGAAATTGTGACCGTGTGTCAACTTTCGTGATCTGAACCGTGCTTGCCCCAAAGATGATTTCCCTATACCCATAACTGAAATGGTTGTTGATGCTACTACAGATTATGGTGCCTTGTCCTTTATGGATGGGTCATCTGGATATAACCAAATTAAGATGGATGAGCATGATGCCATTAACACTGCTTTCCGAATACCCAAGGGCAATTTATATTATAAAGTAATGCATTTTGGACTGAAAAATGCATGTGCAACATATCAGCGGGCCATGACCAGTATTTTGGGTGATCTCATCCATGACATTGTGGAATGCTATATTGACGACATGGTTGCCAAAACCAAAGATGTCCGGCATCATCAGGACGATCTACGTGTTGTCTTTAATCATTTGAGGAAGCATTAACTCAAGATGAATCCTCTTAAATGTGCATTTGCAGTACAATCTGGCCTATTTTTGGGTTTTATTGTCCATCACCGTGGTATTGAAATTTCACCAAAGCACATCAAAGCTATACAAGACATGCCGCCACCTACAAATTTGAAAGAATTAAAATCCTTACAAGGTCATTTGGCATATATACGTCGTTTTAATTCTAATCTCTCGGGACACACTCAGCCCTTTACAAGATTAATGAGGAAAGGTGTTCCATTCGAGCGGGACGAGAAATGCGATAATGTGTTTGAAGGCATTAATCACTATTTGTTAAACCCTCATGTTCTAGCTGCTCTAGTTAAAGTAAGACCGCTCATTCTTTATATTGCTGCCCAACCATCCTCAGTAGGTGCATTGCTAGCCCAACATAATGATGAAGGAAAAGAAGTAGCTTGCTACTACCTGAGTAGAACCCTGGCAGGTGCCGAACACAATTACTCTCCCATAGAGAAGTTATGTTTAGCACTTATTTTTGCTCTAAAAAAGTTGCGACATTATATGCTAGAACATCGAATACAACTTGTGGCACGTACTGATCCCATAAGGTATGTGCTAAATCAACCAGTGCTCATGGGTCGCCTAGGAAAATGGGCTCTATCCATGATGGAATATGACATTACCTATGTTCCATAAAAAGCGATTAAAGGTCAAGCATTGACTGATTTTCTCGCTGCACATCCTATACCTAATGACTCCCCATTAGTCGTTGAGTTACCTTGCGAAGAAGTATTTACTGTCGATATTGAGTCGCAATGGGAACTATATTTTTATGGAGCGTCCCGCACGGAGATAGATCCTGATGGTGAAACAAAACGACGGGCTGGTGCTGGATTGGTTTTCAAAACATCTCAAGGAGGAACCATACACCACTCTTTCTCCCTTCTCAAGCAAGAGTGCTCCAATAATGAAGCGGAGTATGGGGCTCTTCTTTTTGGCCTTCTACTTGCACTTTCTATGAACGTGCGTAAAATATTAGTATATGGCGATTCTCAACTCATCGTTCGCCAAGTCAATAATATATACGAGGTACGCAAGCCAGAATTGGTATCGTATCACACGGCAGCACAAATCCTCATGAAGAAATTTGAGTACATCAAACTGTTGCATGTTCCACGAAGTATGAATTCTTCGGCAGATGCATTGGCTAAACTTGCATCATCCTTAGTACTCCCTGAAGGGGAACATGCTCAAAGAAATATATAAGAAAGATGGATCCTTCCAGCGGTACTAGAATCAATACCCCAAGAATATGAAGTACACCACGTTGTAGCCAATGTCAGCAGCGAGGACGGCTGGCGCAAGCCGTTCCTTGATTACTTTAATCATGGGACACTCCCAGGTGATATAGTGGAAAGGCGCAGGTCGCAACGACGTCTGCCTTCCTATGTAGTCAAAGCAAGGACTTTGTATCGGCATTCTTTTGGGCAACAAATGTTGATACAATGTGTGTCAAGAACTGAAGCAGATCAAATTCTGCAAGAATTCCATTATGGCGTATGCGGGAGGCATCAAAGTGGAACAAAAATGTATCATAGTATCAAACTAAGCGGCTACTTTTGGCCAGGGATTATGACGGATTGCCTTAGAGTAGCAAGATCATGTCATATCTGCCAAATTCATGGTGTTATAAAGCACCAACCACCAGTTCAACTACATCCAACTGTACCGGCATGGCCATTTGATGCATGGGGTATATATGTCATTGGTCCATTTGAGCCACCATCTTCTAGGGGGCACAAGTTCATACTTGCAGCAACAGACTACTTCTCTAGGTGGGCATAAACAATACCACTAAGGGAAGTGAAGAGTGATAATGTTATAAACTTTCTAGAGCGTAATATCATTTATCGCTTTGGAATTCCACATCGCATTACTTCAGATAATGCAAAGGCTTTTAAGTCCCGTAAAATGGTCAAGTTCATGGCCAAATACAAAATCCAATGGAATTATTCCACAGCATATTATCCACAGGATAATGGGTTAATCAAAGCATTTAATAAGACCCTTGGCCAGATTTTACAAAAAGACAGTTCATAAGCATCACCGTGACTGGCATGATCATCACTATGAAGCCTTATGGGTGTACCGTGTTACGGTTCGTACACCAACTCAAGCTACACCATACTCCCTAGTATATGGGAGTGAGGCTGTTCTTCCTCTAGAGGTGGAGCTTCCATCCCTAAGAGTGGCCATTCATGATGAGATTACCCAAGATTAGTTAATCCAACTGTGCTTTCAGTAGCTAGATTCCTTGGAAGAAGATCGACTAAATACACTCCAAGATTTAGAGTTATACCATCGCAACATGGTGCGTGGGTATGATAAACTTGTTAAGACACAAGTTTTCCAGAAGGGAGAACTTGTTTCTTGTACTTAAGCTCGACATTGTGGTAAAAGGCAAAGATAAAGGAAAACTTGAGCCTAAATGGGGAGGGCCATTTTTTTATTGAGCAAGTGCATGACGGTGGTGCATATCAGCTTATCAATCAACATGGGGAACGTCCAATGCCTCCTATTAATGGGAGGTACCTAAAGAAATACTATGTGTGACCATCTCCGCACGCCAATTCGCTTCTTTCTCTATTTTTTATTCATCTTCCACTTTTTCGTTTTGTTTTCTTAAAAAAACAAAGTTAAAAAAACCATGGACATCAATGTCCTACAATAACGGCTTTTCCTAAACACACCATGCTAGTGATTGAAGACTTGGCCACCCTCGAGCTAGTTTGAAGGTGGCGCATGTGTCATAAATAAAGTGGAGTGGTACCTATACCCACTACACACGACACATGATGAAGTGTATGCTTTTAGCGAGGTTGGTGAAGATACTTGGGATACTTCTGTTTTGAGGTTCCATACTTCTCATATTTCTTTCCATGTTTTAGGCACACAAAGGCACGATGCCTTCGGGTAACCTATAGAAAAAGAGCAAGAAAGGCATGCCTGGCCAACAAAGGTTGAGCTCAGTGTGAGCCTCTTGACACCCCTGGGGTGTTCTTCCACCATAGCCAAAATGCCTATAAGGGTCTATGTAGTCCACAAAGGTGTGCGGCTGCTCCTCAAATTCTGAAGATGAGTCTCCTAGCAACCGCGAAGGAATATCCTACAAGAAGCTCAATAAAATCCTCTCCTACAAATGAGGAAATCCCATCAAAAGTCGTGAAATTCAAGCAATAGTTCAAAAAAAGAGTCAACCAAAGAAGAAAGTCCTCATCAAGCAAGTCAAGAAGTAGGGGACTCATTTGAATGAAGGAGGGGAGTAGTCATGTACCAACCCTCAACATGGCCATGAAAAATCGCCAAGCCAATTATCCTATAACCATATTACTTTAATCATCCTTGCCTATGTCTCTGTATTCTTGAGGCATGCACAGGGGGCATGATGAAGTCGTGGGATTACTCGGGCACATGAAGTCTAGAGTATGAATTACCATCCCTCTGAAGGCATCATGAAAGCATGTTGTTTTGCACATACACTCACGGAAGCTAAGTTATCTAGCCACAACTGTTATGGTCCTCCGAAAGTTCCTGATAATTAGCTCTTGGGTTACCTTTTCCGACGTCACGCTCATAGCTAGTGTTCCACGGGAAAGCCAACATCCCAAATCCATAAAAAAAATTCTTTTGTTTTTCTTATTAGTTTTCTCTTGCACCGACTCTTATTTCTGCTCGTGGTCTTAAGGGAGAATGATGAGGTCTTTAACTATTTGTTGTGCAGCCATGATAAGGCATTTCTACTCAACAACATCGTCCGTCATGCATGACGCCATTATTGATACTACATCAACCAATGTTCACACTAGGGGCATCATCCCTTGGTGGGCCATGACAACAATACTGGGGATTTGTCCCATCGTGACAACAAAATTGGTGGCATCATCCTCTCCTAATTCATCTGCAACGTCGATGGTATTCCGACACTTTAAATATTGGGAGCAGCAAGGTGCGCTAGTGCGGTCAGCATCAAGCTGTGAAATTCTTCGAGTTTGATGGTTGGAATCGTCTATGATTGCATCAAACTCAGGAAAATTTATGGAAGCAGCAAGGTGCGCTAATGCGGTCAGCATCAAGCTGTGAAACACTTCGAGTCTGATGGCTGGCATCGTCTATAATCGCACCAAACTCGAGAAAATTTATGGGAGCAGGAAGCCGCGCTAGTGCGGCCAGTGTCGTCCTGTGAAATCCTTCAAGTGTGATGGCTGTCACCATTGTACGGTCGCATCTAACTTTAACTTGATAAATTAGTTCTTTGTATCAGCCAAATCCCTAGCAAGTCGAAGAACTACCTCGTCGGCTGGCACCATGTTGCATCTAGTCGCGATGAAACATATAAAATGAGAGAGATTTCTCTTAGAACATGGCATGAGTATTCCGCCACATTCTATTGTAATAGTACTCGCCCTTATGGGTGTTTAAAAGATAATAGCATGGCTATTCGCTATTGAATTCACATATTTCTTTATCGTGTATGGTATGAGTATTTCACCATAGATTGTCATAATCAATCCACCAATCGCTCCATGTTGTAGTATGAATATACACTAGAGTTTAGCACTTGGTTAGCCCAAAGCTCCATCTAGTTTGGCAACATAAGTTGTTATCAGCGCAATATGTGGAACACACTGATCTGATATGCCCTTGTCTAGCTTGTTACTTGAAGCATGAATTCTCTAGTTCTTTTTCAAGGCGCTATGAACGAGAGTATTGGATGACTAGTTGAGCTGTGTGATGAGCAACAAATAACCTCTTCAATTCATAAGACATGTATATGGAGTATAGGTCCGGGAAGACTCTGGGCTAACATCTATAGCCATGCATGACTCTCTCTCTCTCTCTAAAATTGATCTGGCTTCTCATTCTTTGAAAAGAAATATATACGGCGAGCGGCCAGAAGTACCGATCAAATATTGAGAAATAATTTGGGTACATAATATTGCTATAAATAGAAAAATGGATTTATTGCTACAGGTAATTTTCCCCCGAGTATAATCCGTTTGCTTCGCTGCATGCACTACACTCCGCGAGGGGGCATTTGTTTGACGATTTTTTTACTAAAAATTCATAATATAAGTACATATTAGATAGACCTTGTCTATGATCTGTGGGTCCCACAAGGTGCAAAATATAGGTGAATGTATATATTCGATATTGGACTTATTTTATAGAGTTCATCATCTACATTACAATGGTAAAAATAGATTATAATTTTGACTAAATATTTAAGGGACATGATTTTTCAAAGATTTTTACATGAAGTGAGCTAGCTAGCTAGAGCTTTGGAGCACAACACATCGATCAGCTACCATTCAAATACGAGATTAGAGTTTTGAAGATGGGAAGTGCTAGACATCCAATACGCAACGACCATGGTTCTACGCGTAAAGACAGGCGGGCCCATGGGGCGTTGGACATTTGTTACCTTGACCGTCTGCTGGCCAGTATTTATATATTGTTAGTGTAATTCTTCATGTCTATGGCCGGATGGCCGGTATTTATACGCGGACTTCACAGACCTCGTTTGGATATGATATATTATCTGTTCAAACTCCAGGCGTTTTTAGCATTGGCCATCTAGATAGACTCCTAGACAGTTGAAACAGTCGTGAACGTGATTTGCAAGCCAGCCAACGCCTGTATGAAGCTATACTAGACTCCTCATTCGGGGGGGGGGGGGAACAGGACGCACGGCCGCCAGGCTGCGGTGCTCCACGGTGAGAGCCGACGATGAAAATCCCGTTTACTCCTACATTAATCCTCTCTCCCACATAGCTATATACCATCAGGCCGAGATACAAAGTCTAGGTCAAGCTGGCCATTGGCCGGTTGGCCAGCTGTCTCCGGAGCCGCGATAACCGTGCGAGGCCATACCTTCCCCGACATGTTGTATCAACCCGATGTGTCTTTAAAGGTAAAATATTTTATATCGTATCACATCGCATCATTGATTTGGTTTAATGGAAAAAGACACACACACGCCCGCACGGCCGACAGGCTGCTGTGTTCCATCGCACGGCAACGATGGATAATTCCATTGCCTGCTATACTAACGCCATACGCTCTCTTCCACATATTTCAACTCTCTTCTAGATCGAGATTACAACCTTCACCATATCGGCCGTGTGGATCATTATTACAACCATGGCACGACCGCTTTGTCGGGACCAACTGTACGGATCGGTATTACAACCATGGCGCGACCGCTTCGTCAGGGTCCGCCGTGTGAATCTTTACAACCATGGTGCGACCGCTTCATCAGGGTCGGCCGTGTAGCTTTTTAGAACCGTGGCGCGACCGCTTCGTCAGGGTCGGCCACATGAATCCTTACAATCCATGCCACAACCTCCCTTATCAGGGTCGACCATGTGGCTCTTTATAAACATGGCACGACTGCTTCATCAGGGTCACCATGTGGTTCTTCATAACCATGTCGCGTCCGCTTTTATCAGGGTCCGCCGTGTGATTCTTTATATCCACAACAACGACCGCTTTCATCAGGGTTGTCCATGTGGATTATATCAAACTCAGTGTGAGATCCTTAGTTGCTCTAGATCATCCGTGTTGGGGTGCTAGATGTAACTGTGAATTTTACAACCATGGCGCGGCTCCTTTATCAGGGTCAGCCATATGGCTCTTTACTACTATGACATGACCGCTTCACCAAGGTCGGCCGTGTGAATCTTTACAACCATGGTGCACCGCTCTGTCAAGGTTGGCCATGGAGATTATCACAGCTATGGTGACCGTCTCATCAGTGTTGACCATGTGGAGCGCATGAAAATGATCATTCCACAACCATAGCAACGACTATTTCATCGATGTAGTTCACATGGGTTATATCAAAGTCATCGTCCGATTGCTTCATCTATGTCGGCGGTGCTCAACCTCGATCCTTATAAAGGAGTTTGGTCGATACGACGAGTAAGCCAAGCTTCACCAATTTCTTATCTCGGATCCACAATCTAATCTCTATGAGACGAAGGTCGATTCCCATACATCATATTATATCTAGTGCCGACGAGGCTAGAGTACACTATGGCCAAGTGACGACGAATCTCGATCACTATGCTATCAACACGTTGTAATTTTGATGAGATAGTCACACCGTTGCTGGGCACCGATGAGGCAAAAGCAACACTATTTTGATGAAGTGAGGGCCATATGGCTGGGCCCTGACGAGGCAAAAGCCGCCCTCCTTGTCAAATAAATCCCTCATTATTATGCACGTCAATATAGCATATATGATTGTGCTTCGGCGGAACAAAGCTAATCTTCAACAATGATCATCAGCGCGGATTAATCGGAGGTATTTCGCGGGTTTGGTCATGTGGATGTAATTAACCGAGTTGTCTTGCGAGACCCCGGGAATCTGGAACTACACAATCGCCGATTCATGTCAGATTCTTATCAAGGCGCAATATTTGTAATTATGTGAAATTGTACTTTGTAATTCGCCAAGAGTTAATAAAGATGTGTTTCCCTATTTTACCTGTCTCTTTTATTTTTATTTTGTATACTTTGTATACTGGCATGCCCACATATATATTTTGTTACATTTTCGTGTCAAACAAGAGGTTCGAGACGTGGAGCGACACCATCAGTCCCAAAAAAAAACATCATCGACACCATCACTTAGCTGGAGCAACTTGAGTAAAAGTATTAGTAGGAGGATCAAGGTGAGGGCCCTTAGCAGAAGGAGCTACAATACCTGGTGGACAGGCAGAGCCACAGCTAATGGAAGCTTAAATAGAAGAAACCGATGCCATGCCACATCGACGAACATGAGCAGTTTCCATAACAACTGGGCTTTGAGTACTAGCAGAGGCTAGACCATGAGCTTGCTCCACAACAACAGGGATTCGAGTAGCTGCCACAGCAGCCTGCTGAACTTCACCACGGGTTCGAGGAGGACCAGCACCTAGGATAGAAGTTTTGGCAACAATAGTGGGGTAGCCACTGGAAGCCTTAGTTTGCTCAACAGCAACATGGATTGGGTTATCAACAACTAGAGAAACAACACCACGGTGATGACTAGTACCAGCAGATTCCATACTAGGGGTTTGCACAACAACAATACGGGGACTCCTACTAGGAGGTTGCACAATAGAAGCATGGCGCAGACGACGAACCACATTTTGCTTAAGAGCAGCAAGGCTTCGAGTTAGAACACCCTGACCAAGAATAGCAGGGTGACTACCAGTAGCAGTAGCTTCCACATCCAGTATTTTACAATCTAGGAGAAACATGCGTGCCATCATAGACTTTTTCATCATCCCGCATAGCTGACAGTCACACGTTATAGGAACCATGATTCCTTGTTCATCCTTGAAGCTAAACTGGTGCAGTCTGCTTTGACCCCATTTCAGTATGTTAATGTAGAGCAGCAACCATTCCAGGGATAGTGCAGATTTACGCCGGTGCTTCTTCCATCGTGATAAAATGACTAGGCTTCCACTTTCCTTTTCCATTTGCTAATTTAGAGAGGTAGCTGCCAAGAATTACCATAACCATGTAAGGTGTCTTCGGGGAGATCCTACTTGAAACAAATTTGGGGACAAAAAATAAGATTTTTTATCAGTGTTCGGCTAGCAAACAATTCTAGGTTCGTCTATCTCTTTAATGTCAATAGCCAGCTAGCAGTTATAATTAGTGCAAATAGAAAAGAGAAGAGTATATCACCCGCATGTATCCATAACTTCTTCCTGGGTAGTAGGATCTGCCATCCTCCGTGCTGCTCATCTCGTCCGGCGGCGGAGGCGGGCTAGAGCCTTGAAACAGTGGACATGACATGTGACATTGGAGATCAGGATCAGCGAGTGGGCACATCAACTTGGTGCCGAAGAGAAAATTTCCCAAGGGATCGTTCTGGGTGTTGGGTGGATTTTGTCGCCGCCATTGCTAGGGTTCATGCAAAGGAGGGAGTGAATTTGTGAATTTCGTCAATGCACTAAGGCATTTAGTTTCCTGTTTTTCCTACATGGTTTCCGCGTTGGCGCTCGCCTCATGGACATGTTAATGGCATGTGGATCGCGACCATGTTCTTCACAGGGTAGTTGACGAAATATTTGAATTTGGTGGGGGTGGGATGTGTTTGCCTCGAAATGGGCCCTCTCGGTATTTGGCAGCCCAACTTTGCGAAACCCGGCCATTACAATCAACTCAGACCCCGCGATGCACTCGCACACCAACTTTGGGGCCACAGAGTGATAAGCCCCTATTCTAGTAAGGAAGTGAAACATTTTCTATTGTCTTCTAAAATTTGAAACTAGGATTTCACGTGTTATGGATATCTGTAGTACCATAGGAGCTACAAGCCTTTGTTGATCTGTTGCATCCAACCTTGTTTTGATATCATCTTTTTTATATCTATTTTCAGCACATTCCATACCAACCGACTTTGGTTGTAATTCGGTGCAATATTTGTGACTCTTAGTTAACTGACACAGTCTTTTTAAGGGTGTTCTTTTTTTCATGCTTTCACATAATGTGGAGTTTCTAATCATTCTCTAATAAGTTGTTTTCACATCTAGTTGATATTTTCATGCCAAAAAATGTGGAATTTTTTCTTTGATACAACTTGCGTATATCTTCCTTTGTGTTGTGTGTGATATGCTAGATGTTTTCTTTTTTGTCATATTCATGCTAACTCATTCTTTTGCTACCAACACGTAAATCTGAAGTTTTACTTCATCTTCAAATTCTTTTGGACTAAATACATAACTTGTGTTGATCCGATGCTTACGATTGTAATTTGGTTTACCATGAGTGGAATATGTTCAATTCTCTCAATCTAATTCTCCAAATGATTATTGTTATCTCTTGTGTATTTGAGTTATACCACGATCATATCTCTGTCATATTCAAGTATCTTTAGCAATTCGAAGCTTTCTTAAGGCACTATGATGGATTATCATGCTTCATATCTTATTTGAACTCCATATCTACAAAGGTTCTCTTTGATACAAGAGAATCTCATCCTTTCATCTATGATTTCTTTGCTTAAATGAATGATTTATCATTGATTCTTTATCTAAAATATCTTTGAGTTTCCAACCGGTGTTCAATGGCTGGCTTCCAAAATAAGCCATGGAAATAAAATTGATATTGGTGGCTACTTTTCGGTGCTTCTCCAATTAAGCTGATTTTTTGTCAAAATAAATTTCATTCTTTGAGTGAATTGGTTAAGAAAAATGGTGATCCGATCGAGTATGTGAAGAAATCAATATCTCTTTTCTCATCCGATGGGATAGATAATCTATTCTTCCAATGTATCTTTTCAACACAAATCCTTGCACTTAATGTTGATCCGAAGAGCATTGAGATCGGAAAGTGTTTCGAGCATCTGTATATTACTATCGCCTCAAGAACTTGGTAATCTTGAAATATCTCAATAAGTTCATGGTGGTATAAATTTAGGATATTCCAGTCAATTTTGTGTCAATGGAAGGTCATCTTTGTATTTTTCTCTCAAACTTTGTGAACACCACCTGTGTGCAAATTTCTCAAAGTGTGAATTTTGGTTTTTGTAGTCACTTATCTAGTAAACGTATTTTCTACTAAATACATCGCTATAAATATGAAATCATCAAGTCAATTGTTTTCCCATCATCCACAAATTTTAAGCAACTCTAGAGGTTTTCCCTCGGTTTGGCAAGTTACTATTATTGTTTCTTGAAGACTTCCTCAAGACTGCTAAATCTCTCTCAGATATATCAACAGTAAATAATACTGCTAGATTATTTTGGCTCAAATTGCAATCCACATTGTCCCGATTCTTTTTGACTATGGGATGGACACCGAAAAATACACGTGACAACATCGCAATGGATCCATGCTATCGTATGAGGTGGGACCCACTGCAGGCTAGGGCGAAAGATTCCATACTACGGACATGTGTCGCGCGTGCCGTCATACCCTACATCGCATGACGATGGGGCGTGCATGCGACATTAGCCCATCGTCAGCCTACGCGGGGATGAACGCGCTATGTGAGAGGCATTCTAGGGGCGATAGCGCTGCGCACCCGCCAGGCAGCGGGGCCCGCCGAGAGCCAACGTGGCGCTGTGAGCTCATGCCGGCTGCAGATTCTCGTGTTCATGGGGCCTGCCCAGTGCCTATACAACAGTGTAGAGCCTAGCCAGCCACGGTTCCTCGGGGATGTGGGGATCATCCAGAGCCGATGTGGCACCGTGAGCTCATGCTAGATGTGGTTTTTCCTGGTCATGGGGCCCGCCTAGAGTCTTCCCGCGGATGTAGGGCCCTACAAAAGCCGGCGTGGCGCCGTAAGTCCATGTCGTCCGCTCATGGCTATGGATTCTCACGGTCATGGGACACACACGGAGACAATGTCTCAGTGTAGACCCTACCCAGCCGTTGTTTCTTGTGGACACAAGGCCGGTCCAGATCCTACGTCGTGTTGTTAGTCCATGCTGGCCGCGTCTTCTCGCGAGCGTACGGTCCGATAATAGCCCACGTGGTGCCGTGAGCCCATGTCGGCCACGGTATTTCGCGTGTGTATGGCCCGTATGGAGCTGATATGGTGCAATGGGAACATGTCAGTCGCGTATTATCGTGACCAAAAATATGGCTGGTAGCATAGACTCTAGTCGGACGAGGGTTGTCGCGGGCAACAGACGAGCTAGCACCAGATATTGTCACGTACATCGGTTAGGGACAGAGCTCACGCCACAAAATGCTATTATATATATATTATTGTGCCATCTACACATGTCCTCCTCCTCTTCTCGCTTTCTTCACGCATTCCGTACACCCCGCTTCTCATTGCTTATCTTTCATCTAGCATTGTCGTCGAATTCACCACCGAGGTTGCCGGCAAACTTTTCGTATGACTTCGTGGCAGGATGTCCATGTTTATAGTTCATCCTTGGATGATGTAAGTACGCTCGCTTTCCTGCTGCTCATTTTTGTTCTTATTGGTTGTAGCAATTAGGATTCGTGTGTTTGCTATTTTTATGTTTTTCACATTCATTGACCTTCTTATTCTTCTTTGTTTTTGCAGATTTCGATTTCTAGACTGCTTTGTCGACCCCTCAACCTTCCACCCTTTTGTGTCTTGCATGGTGCCCATCTTCAAGGTATGTTTCTGCCCGTTCTTTTGGTTCTTTTCACGTTTTAGTTGTCCGCAAACAATTCTTTTTCTTCTTCTCTTTTGTGGTCTAGAAGGTTCGCTCTCGCAACGGCTAGCTCTTCAACTTCTAGATGTACTTTCCCTGTCTTAAATTTTGGCAACTACTCTATTAGCCGTTTACATTTTTTGATTAACTTCATGTTCTTATTTTGTGCTCATTTCGTAGTTTTTTGGGGAGAGGTTGCTGCATAGATGACACTCTTGCGACACTCTCTCCGTCGTCAACGTCCGAGGTACAAATATATGCATCTCCGTTTCTACTTTTTGCTTATATGTAGCGATGATCATGTAGCGAATAGAATCTGTAGCTCATGTCTGCGTGCTAACGATGTTTCTTGGTATTCTTTATCTACAGGCAGCGAATGTGAGATTAGAACGTCAGTGTGACGTTTGCTGGAAGGAAGACCACGCTTTATTCTGTATGTGCAGCTTTCATGCACGTAAGGTGCATACGGTATTTCACTTGAGTTGCACCTATTCTACGGTACATTTTTTCTTATGTGTTTTCCGTGTTACTATTATTATCATTTTTACCTTTCTTTCACTGACTTTCCTAAATTTCTTTCGTAGTTTGTCGTGAAGGTCGATATCGTGGTGGTTTCTCAGAGTTGGCGGTAGTGAGTCATCAGTCGTTTGCCGGACATCGATGCTTATAGCTCTGACACGTTGTCGTTTGTATGCAGTGGTATTCAGCGACGTGCCTACGACTACTCTGACGCCCTGTCGCTGGTCGATCTACCGATCCATCCGACGGTGATGGACATATCCAAGTTTGCGAAGGAGCTGGCTACTCTTGACGCGTGCATTGATTTTCTGAAGGAAAGGGTCTCTCTTCTCAAAATCAAGGCCGATGGTCTGAAGAAGGCTTTTTTAGAGAGAAAGTCATTGGCTTGGTCGTGCGGAGATTCCATTCTTTCAAACCCAGGCTCAGCGTTCACATTGTCACTGTCAAGTCCTCCTTCCACTCCTCAACCATCGCTGGAGTCTTGAATCTATAATGATGTGGTTGATGATGACGTCGAATATCATAAAGCATTGGAGTAGAATATATCGGCGTTGTAATAGGATCGGTAGCTGCTCGCGTTGGTTAGATCTAATGCGTGGTACTAATTCCAATGCTTACATTTGAGCATCATTTTGTACATAGTGTTTAGGTACTCTTTCGAGAGAAACTACTTTACTGTTTTGCATTTGGACGATGTTCGTTTAATTGTATTACACGGAGTTAATGTCATTTGTTAAATTTGATGTTTTTGCAGTTCGATGATGTTCTTTTATTAGTATTACACGAAATTAATGCCATTCATTTACTATCATGGTGCATTCGAAACATCCCTAATGGGATTATCTGTATCTTTTTACTTAGCTTTTGGTGTAGACCCACAAGGATGCCAATACTTTTACCCATTATAGCACCGTTGCTACAAATTTTTATAATCAAACCATAGCCTAAATCCAGAGGTTTGAACGCCCCATAAGGATCGTTTGTAGGCCATCAGAACTGTTAGCGAAACGATACCGTCCTTTTTTGATCAGCATGCTAGGTTTTGGCATACATCTTAGTTATGATTCCACGTGAGTGGTCTTTTGCCCTCTGATATGCGCTTTATGATCTTTTCTTGTGTCTCCTCCATTCCTTCTTCTGCTATAAAGCCGTTCCACATGAGTTGTGCCCTCTCTATACCATATAACCTCTATCTATTTTCTAGCAGCACTCACCCACTCATCTTATATCTACTTCCTCTTCTTCGGCTTGCCGAGAAAAGACCATATAGAATCGGCGTATTGTTCTTCCGTGCCATCCATAGAGGTTAGTTCTCAAACGTTAAAATGTTTCTGGCACATCTTTTTTCCCCGCCCTCCAATGTAGTCCATTTCTATACTTTTGTATGACAATGTTTGCTTTTGCTTTATCACGCATAGTGTCCTAATTAATTTCCAGCTTCCTGTCGAGGAGGTGAATATCCGGCCGCGATTTCTTCTAGGGAGCCTCATGCAAGATCTCGAGGTACTGTTGTATGCCTACTGTTTGGAGTACATCATAGACGATAATATGGTGCCAATGGTCATCTTCTGTATGTTTCGTTCATGGGTCGGAGGCCCTCCATGCCGACAAGTGAAGACTAGATATCCCAATTCTACCACTCGATAGGCCGAAGATGAACTATTACCCGTGATATTTCCTACGTTGAAAGGTATGATTGGCTTTAGATCCAAGACTACTATTATGCCAACAAGATAAAAGTCAAGGAAGAAAATTTTTAGCTAGAGACTAATGTATGCCTTGTTAGAGAAAAAGTGTATCATAATAGAGCTTCTATGAAAGAACTAAGCAGAGTATGCGCGGCGACTATCTGTGGCGTTGAATTTGCTCACTAGGAATGTATGCAGATCGTCGGCAGAGCTTTCCTGCTCCTGCATGGCTCGTCTCTAGACGATGTGAAAGTCACAAACGAGATGATGGAGTGCATGCTTAGTGATGTTACGATTTGCCTTCACCTTCAGTCAGTTGGCATATATTCGTACAACCACTCTGACAATAATGATGTGTCAAGGACGTACGACCGTGAATGATCGACTGCTTATTTTTTATTTAGCTTGAACTATGTGCCTAAACTCCATGCAGATCTATTTATTTGTACAAATAATATGTTACGCTTAATTTCAATGTACTTGTTTCTTTTACTTTTTCACTTATTTGTTTCTATCTATTCTGCCTACGTCTTACCAGCGATTTGGATCATCAAATGTTCTATCTGTCAGTCTTATCTCCTTATGACTTTTCTCCTAGATGTAAATGTAGCGCTACTATATCATCAGACATTCTTCCTATCGGCCACCCCTCATGGGGCACAAAGATAATTCTAGTTCTCTAGAATAATAAGGAATTCTTTTGATCTTCTACTCGTCAATAAACCTTTTGAAACCGTCTCTCTTTATCTCATATCCCCACTCCACCGTATGCCTAGAACACTTTTCAAATCATTGTAATTCTTCTATTCAAGGCCTTGGTGCTATCCTGTTTCTATCCATTGAACCTCTTATATGTTTCTATGATCTTCATTCTTATCTGTTTCAGTGGTTTGGGACTTCTGAGATGACAACATCATCATTATATACTTTTGATCCGACGAGGTGTTTGCATCACATCTTTGACTTCTATGAAGCTTCAGGAATTACTCTTGTCAAGATCTCAAGTCTAAATTCGAGAGTTGGGTTGCACAATTCTCCTATTCATGTGTGGAGTAATGCTTTGGGTGCATGAAGGATTGATCCCCATCCAACTACTCATATAATTAGATGTTGTATATTGAATTGGTGGATCAATGCAATTTTAACTCCTTCCATGGAAGTTAAAGGTGTCGTTATCCTTTGAGGCGTTTACTTCCGCCTTTGTTTTTTCGGAGTGTTCTCTCAAAGAACGTAAGCAATAAACTTTTATTGTCATAAGTTTTAAGATGAAGCAAGGTTGTCCATGTGTTGAAAATGTGGAAACACTATTGACTTGGGCATACCCTACAGGTACTCGTGATCAGCATATACGGTCCAGCTTAGAAGAAACCTGCGATGTTGCTAAGGCCCAGTTGAGATTCGGGTGGCCTAAGAGACTTTGACTCCTTGCAAAACACGACAAAGTACAAGATAGAAGTTTAAAGGGAAAACCCTAATATGTAACCGACTCGGCCTGCTATCCCGAGACCTGGCCTATCTATATAAAGGCTAGGATGGGGTAGCGAGGAGGATATCTGCAACTCTAGTTTCCACACCATCGCCAGATTGCATATGCACACCCCTGTAACTTTCGACTCCTCAATATTTTCAAGAGCAGACAAGTAGGAGTAGTGTCCTCTACGAGGCCTAAACCTGGGTAAACCTCATTTCACCTGTGTTCTTGTTTGCTAGCCGATCGATACCTCCAGGGCTCCCCACTTCCTCGAACCTAAGTCCATCAATGATGGGAATTGATGAGTTAACCCCTCGTCAACTACTGTGTCAAAACCAATGCAGATTTTCTTTGATACCATTCTTTCAATTTGATCTCACCAGTTCCAAAGAAGATGGATGGAATATGTTTCTGACTTCAATTTGTCAAATTCTTATGCTCCTGGTAAAATCCAATTATGGTCGATTCCATCAATAAAAAAATCTATTGCAATAACATCATGGTTAAGAAAAGAAATAAGCATCTCTACAATAAACTTTAGATATTTAGCATTCAACTTCATCTTAAGGATTTCACCATAAACAGGTGTTACCTCCTCTTGAAGAATAAATCTTGGTAGCTAAATCGCGTGATCATTTTGTTCTTACCGGTGCAAGAAGAATCTAATTCGAGAATTCCTAAGTTCAAATCTTTTTTGTCGATATTAAGGAACTCGGTTGTTTGAACGTAGTGTTCTTTTTCCTAACTTCATTCCTTAAATCTAAGGGAAGAAACAATGTTATTTTCATAGTGGTTGATAACTTCTCCAAAGTCATTCTTTTTTCTTGTAGCGAAAGGAAGTATCATCTTCACTAGCAACTCTCGATCTTTAATCCTAGTGATGTGTATTTTTCTTTGGCTTGAATTGGGAAGTTTGTCTTCCTTGTGCTGAATTATCTCTGTGCCTAAGTTCAAAACTTTTTTGAATTCTATATGGCCGCAAATTCCTTACTCCACATCTTTTGGTATATGAGGAAAAACTTTCTCCTGTATACATCATATTTTAGAAACTCCTTCAACAAGTGGTTCTATTCTTTTACCATGTTTCTCTTAAGCACCTGAGCTATGTTCATCCCACCTTCTTTGTTGTCGATAGTCATCCAACTTATTCAAGTCCTTTGTTTTGAACAGGTAGAACTCAAGACTTGAAACAAGTCTATAAAGTTTTGCAAGGTGTAGTGGTACCACCATTCCATTGATGAATCCACTTGGGAACATGAGGATCACCTTCGTTCCAAGCACCTGACACTCTTTGAGTCTTCTTCTTTTCCTAGGAATCTTGGGGGAGATTCTTGTTTAGTGGGGGACAGTTATAGCATACCAAGTGTCTAACCCTTCTAATGCTACATGTTTTTCCTATATATGCTACTCTCTACTTGTTAATTATTGCATCATATGATATCATGCTCATGTCATCATGCGACATTGAGTTTGAGCATCATATTAAATATTGTATTTGGTTCTTATCCTTTATTTTTTACTCTTATATATTTTGTATACATTAGTTGTATTTGCTTCTTGACATCATGTGTTTGTTATTTGATTAATGTTGAAATGCCCAAATTGAGTTGAGGGAATAACCCTTGAGTTCATTCTACCTACTAACATGGTATTCTATCTTGTCATAATGATCTTGATCTCAATTATACCATTGATGGCACATGGGGGTCCTTCGTCATTTGGTTTCGGTGGACTTAACTAATGCCCACATGATATTGGATGGATCCATTTTTATTCTACACGTGCCACATGGTTTGATCACTCGGTTTGATACAAATTGAGCTTCCATATTGTTCCATGTGAAATCATCTCAAAATTCTTGTTTTAAATTTAAATTATTGGATTTGCGCAAGTTCATGCTTCCATGCATTTTCCCTTTAATTCTTTGACAAAATAGGGAATTTATGCATTAGTGCCACCTTTCATGGCACATGCAATCATGGATACATCTCTATTACTTATTATTCCTACTTGATTGTGTGGCTTTGCGAGAATATAAATGAACAAATCATTTTCATTTATCTTAATCACCTTGCCCCTTTTCCATATCCTTATATCAACATCAATCTATGAGCCCATCTATAAACACCTTTATCTTTTTTTGCTACATGTATATTAACCATCTACATGTTTTTGTTTCCTAAATCTACCCGTGTTGGGGATATACTTTCCGGGTATACCCACTGTGAATCGTTGACCAGGGTGGCCCACTTTGGGTTAGAGCTATGATACATGGGTGGCCTAGTCAGGGAGAGAACTTGGAAGCCCATCCGGCTACAGGAAGTCCCAAAGGACTTATTGATGGCCTGCAAGTGCACGGGTTCGTCAGAAATTGTTTTCGTGGAAGTATTAATTCGAGTTTTTATATCAATCCCAATAAGGAGCCTAGGTAAGTGTTTTAGGCGGTGTTTCTATCGCACTCAAGGTGTCATAGGTCTTGAGTAATTGACTGCAAAAGCTGACGGTGGAAGTGGTGAGTAAAATATAGAGGAAACTTGCTTAGGAAATAAGTAAAGTAAAGATGCGAAAAGTGCGTGAAGGTCCTACAGATGACAAGTTAGGCATGGAGAGAAACAATTCATGATGATAGTGAAAGTGCCAAATGGATAAAGTGGAATAAGTGATAGTGATATTTCTTATTTATAAGTGAGTAGGCAAGCAATCCATATACCGACTAGGAGTCCTCATGGCCAATTCTCCCTAGTCCCAATGATCCATCTGCATGTTACCACGGCCATGGTCAGCACATTAATTAAGGTCATGCGACCGGATCCAGGCGTTAATCTTGACGGTTCCTTGTTGTCCTTGATTAGTACTAGCTCTTCATTGATATCGGTCATGTCACTCGGGGGTCGCCGAATTACTAGCATACATGCTCATACCTAGGAGATCTTTGGATCATGTTACCTGGGCCCTTAAATTAGATAACAAGCATTAGGCAAACATAGATAATCACTCTCACTATTAAATAAACACTACAACTATCACAAATGGATGGATTAAAAAGAGGCGCAACACATCTCACCAATCCCCTACATCTCCCACGCCTATGGAGGTTTACTTAGACATGAGAGGATCACAAATCAAAGGCATAATTGTATTGCAAGTAGGAATCATCTCAAAGTTATTGTAGCAAACCACAATAGTAATCAAAGATCAAATCAAATACAAACCTAAGGTAGATCAAAGTATCAAACCGTAATATTACAAATGCCAATCTCTCTCTCCCTCCAAGTAATGATGGAAACAATGGTGAAGTGTGTGGTTTGGAGGTTGGAGATCATCGAGCAACGAGGCGAAGTTCTTCTCCTCTTCTAGATCTGATCTAACCCCCGCTGGATGGCTTGTGGCGGATGTATTTTCTGTTATGTCGTTCTTCTCGTCATCTCCCCTTAACGAAAGTTGCTTGTATTGATATAAGGGATCCATCGGTGTGTAGTACGGGCGGACGGTACGGGCGCGTCCCGACCATACCGTTGGTCGTTAAGTGTGTTGGACACTTCCAATGAAAGGGGATCCAATTGGGGATTTACTTCTTTGGATGCAATTAGCCCATAAATGCTATTAGATCTCCAATAAATCTTCATTACCTGAAAACCTTCACAAGAAACCAAGGATTCTATAATTGCGATATTAACATTAGTAAAAAGGGGTAATCTTAAGTGAAATCTGGCAACAAACAAGAAGAAAACCAATAGTAAAAAACGATGAAATTTGGAGCTATCAACATCCCCAAGCTTAGCGGTTACTCACCCTCGAGTGACAAATCTATAATGAGTAATAGCAAAGAATTGAATCAAGATGAAAACTTACAAGTTCGAGGTTGTATCATATTCTATTGTCTCAAATCCTGCAACCTTGAACATGAGTTTAATATATCTGAACAATTGCACTTAAGGTCAATTCCTAAATGCAAGTAACTCGCTAGATAATAGTTATTATAACTCAAATGAGATTGTTAAAAATTTGGCTAGGCTTGTAAATCAATTTGTTTCATCGCCTCTCTTATTATGAGAGTGAAAATGTTTTGAGCGAGGTCACTTGAGTAAAAATTAAGGGTGCACATGTAGATGTCAAAAAGAAGGATAAACTTAGAGATTTTTCATTAACACCCACTTCAATAATCGCGGCTATCAAATACCTCTTATTTTTCTTGTCTTTCAAGAACTCTAATTATTCAATTTAGGTGGCGAGGTGATGCCAAATATCAAAAGTATCGAATATTTTCAGTTGATATCTTGACAATAAAATTTTATTCCTTTCTCAAGGATCAACGAATGTTTCTTTTGTAATGCTTACACAACCTTTTGAGAGTACCAACAATTTTTCCCATATAGAGAAATGTATGCCACTCATGCCGTCAACTCATAGCTGAAATCCGGGGTTATACCATAAATCGTTCAAAGGATAGTGGATTTGTTGGCATCCCAAAGGTGTGTATTTGAAACATAGAACTTTCATTTCTTTCTCTTCTCTTTTTTTATAGCAGGTCAACACAAGTTTTGGCATCTCCCTCTCCCACCATAAAAAAGTTTATTCTATCAAACAATTCTTTTTCAGAAGGTATCATCAAGTCAATGATCAGCATGTGGGGTTGAGTACTTCTAAGATTAAGCCCTTAAGACAAAAACATGGCACCAAAGTTGTCGGTAGACACTTTCTCTTATTCTTAAAAAATTGGAATTTAATCCAAGGGGTAATTTTCAAACTGATATTAATTGTCGAAAGTCTTAACCACAGAGGTGACAAAATCTTTGAGCTCAAGTCCTAAAATATAATGAATTAAGCATGGACTCCAACTCAAGTGCAACTGAACGGACATAAAATGTTCATGAATAAGCTTACAGGAAGAAGGAAAATAGGAATGTGGTACCTCCTCTTGCTTTCTCGTCTCCTACTTGAGCCAACTCTTTGCGTTTGTCTCCATATCTCGATCACTAGCAGTCGACCATAGTCGTCCCATCATGCACCATGTCAATCTTCTTCTCCTTGATCTTGCTACTATTGGCCAGCTGCTGCGTTTTCCCAGTTGGGGTGGCCTCTTTGCACCATAGTCCTTCTCGAGAGGATCAGTGCCTACTAGAACTCCTCCTCAGTGAGTACCCAACTCGGTTTACCTGGCAAACCAAAATCTTGGACAAAAGGAAGTAAAACTTGGTGGAGATCACCGTTAGGCTAAAAATAAAGCTGGTAGGCACGAAGGGAGCGTTCAAGTCTATGGACTCCCATGAACTCAGTGCTAGTCATATGAATGTCATCCAGGCTCTTACTGCCAGCCACATCTCTTTCCTATGGTAGGACAAATTCGTTTGTGTAGGTGATCTGTGTGATCAACCCACCATAATGAATGTACCCCGTGGAAGTCGACCTTTGGTGGAGAAAGTGTTGGATGAGCAAAGCACCTAAGTTTACCTTGTGCTCCATCTCTGGATGCAAGGCCATATGAATTACACTTATTTCGGGGCCTGCCATTGCCCCGACTCACCTTTCCCAAAAACAGAATTAACAAGGAAGGTATGAAAATAACGGATTGTAGGATTCAGGATGGTGGCGCTCTTTTTGCACAAATAATTAGTGTTCCTATGGACAGAAATTTGTTACTAAGAATTCATTGCCTCCATGTGCACATTGTCATCAATATCGAGTTCCCCCTCATGGGAGAACCCGAAACTATCACAAAATTCATAGAAGGAAAGGTTGTGGAGATGCCCATTGAGTACAAAACTTATAGTGCATTTACGCTCTTTGGCCTCGATATCATCATGGAACGATGACAGGAACTCGTACATGTCGAGCTTGTAGGTGTGGATGTAGAGGTAGGAGAAGTTGACCATGCCAGCATGCACAGTCATCCGCTCGAAGTCCTCCAAAAGACCTTGGCGGGAGGAGGAACTCACAGTTTACCCACTTGGTGGGCAAAACCTTGCGGTTGCTCACCCTCTCGTAGTC
The DNA here is from genome assembly GCA_916181665.1 of Avena sativa. Lineage (NCBI taxonomy): Eukaryota > Viridiplantae > Streptophyta > Magnoliopsida > Poales > Poaceae > Avena > Avena sativa. The sequence continues at coordinate 356,826,879 of OV702291.1, forward strand.
TCGGCTCATGGCATCCCTCAAGTTGTCCACCTCCGAGCACCTCTTCTTCGAACCCGGTGGCTTGGTGGAGCCCGAGGCTCCCGCCGTACCCGAGCGCTGGCCAGAGCAGAAAATCCTTCCAATGTTATGCATTGTGCTGCAATTTTTTGAAAGAAGAACATAGTCATCAAGTTTCTATCACATGAACAAACAATTACAGGTAGAAGTTACAAATCCTAATGTGGGAAATCAACAATAATCTCAAAATATGATGAAGTCATCTAAATAGACAATGTGATGAATTCAACCATGGATTTCAGAAAATAGAGCATGGATCAGGTGAGAAACTTACCGATGTGAAGATTCCCCAACTCAAAAACACAAAATCAATGAAGAATCAAGGGTTCTAGGAGGTTAGGGTTTGAGGTGGAGAGAGAAAGAACAAGGAAGAAAGAGGAAGAAGAAGAAGGAGGTTGGCTGGGAGCCAGCCGCCATCGGCCTTTACCTGGCGACACAGTCGGTACGGGCACAACCCGCCCGTACCGTTGGTCATCTCTGTTGGATCAAAGTTAGGGTTCGAGATCAAACCTGGTCGGCTTGGTACGAGCGCGCGGTATGGGCATACCCCGGCCGCAACGTTGCTTGTTATCAGTACTGAGAACTTTGGTTGTTTCGTCGAGGTTTGGTACGAGCACGCAGTATGGGTGCATCCCGGCTGTACCACCTCTCGTTGCCAGTACCGTTCCCCTTGTCGATGTTGCCGAGATTCAGTACGAGAACGCGGTACGGGCGTACCCCGGGCGTACCATTGCTCGTTATCCGATCAAAACCTTTTTGTTCTCTTCATTTTTCCCTTGCTTATCAACTTCTCTAAGGTAAACTCTCTGAAAAACTCAAGACTTGAAATAAACTTATTAGAACATACAAATAATAAAATAAAATAATAAAAACTTAACCTTAATTTTTGAGAATGGGTTAACTCCCATTAAGTATTTATTCTAGAGTGTTGATCAACCGAACTCCATATCATTAGCATTTACCTCAAGCTGCTCTTTATCCTTGGTTCTTGTTGCTTGAACACACTTAGGTGGCATAACATATTTTCCATTGTGTTCATGTTTCTTTGGAAAGTATTGAACAATCTGATCATCATATATATTGAAGACAATCTTACAACTAGAGTAATCTACATTAGCTCCAGCTGTTCTAATAAAATGTCCTCCAAGGATGATAGAAAGTTTGTCATCCTTAGGAACATCAAGAATAATAAAATCAGTGGGTGTAACATGTTGATCTATTCTAAGTATAATGTCTTCGATCATACCGACTGGTTGTTTAGTTGTCTTATCCGCCATTTGTAAAGTGATTGAAGTAGGAGAGTATTCTCCAAGATTCAATTTTTTTAAATAGGCAATAAGGAATAACACTAACACCTGCTCCTAAATCATAAAGAGCGTTGAATATATTAGTTTTCCCAATTGCATAGGAGATGGTTGGTATACTTGGGTCCCAAGCTTAGCAGGCAGCTTATCGCCAAAGCTTGTCATAACTGCTACAGTCTTAGTTACCTTCTTTTTTCTATTAAGGATATCTCGCATAAACTTTTTATAAGTAGGAACTTGAATATCATCAGTGAAAGGAAGTTCTAAACGTAAGCTTCCCAGTACCTCAGCAAAAGAGTCATAAATAGCTTTATCTGGTTCATATTGAACTCGGTTAGGATAAGGAATTTTCTTTTTAGTAGGTATTACTTTCCCTTTACCTTTGCTACTGGTTTAGCATTCTTTTTGGTTTTCCTTCAAGCTGATTTTTTCTTAATGGCATGTTCTTCACGTAGGATGATAACTTGCTCTTCTTGTTACTTTCTGAGATCGGATTCTTCTCTTGAATCGATTGTCTTAGAGTATGAATCATATGGTTAGTGTTTGTCCCCTGCTTCTTCTTCTTCTCTAGTTTTGGATGCTTCATTCTCCCTGTTTTGGGCCTCATAATCAATGTCATCTTGGGGGTCAACTAAATACTCTTCTTATTGACTCATTTCTTGAGTCACTCTTGCCTTCCGAGCTTGTTCTTCTTGATACCAAGGTGGTCCTTGTGGTTCCTGAGTTTCTTTACCATGTCTAGTACCAATGTTAGTAGAAACAGTATTGAAATTCCTTGGTTCAAAATCAAAGTTTGGGTTTCAATTATTTGCTCACACTGAGTTTTAACCATACTTAGATATCTATCTAAATGTTTTGTAGATTTACCCAAGTCATCAAAGACTTCTGTTAGATATCTTATATTATTTTCTTGTGTCATAAGACGTTTAGAATTTTTCTCACGGAATTGATTATGTTGATATCTAAACTTCTTCCTTACAAGATTTATATCATATTCTATTACATAAGTTTGAAGAATGTCAACTTTATTTTCTTTCACATGTTTTGAGGCTATACCTTTTTCTTCGATGGAATTTTCGACCTCAGGTATAAGATCGGGTGGTATGTGAAACATACCTTTTCGTGGTTCAACATCCACAACTGGATTATATTGTTCGTCGTTAACGGATCTTACCTCGAAAGGCTTTACACATTCCGGCAGTGTTAAGTTGCATATAGGTCCTCCTGTAGATAAATCAATCATTTCTTTTGTCTCGTCATTAAGCCGATTGTAAAAATATTGAGTAACTAAGTTCTCGTGAAAACCTTGATTTGGGACTTTCATAATTATTGCATAAAATCTATTCCATGCTTGATAAAAGTTTTCTCCAACTGTTTGAAGAAAGTTTGTTATACTTTGTTTGATTTGCATGATTTTAGTGAATGAACAATATTTATGCATAAATTCTCGGATGCAATCTTCCTAGATTTTTATAGTATGATTAGGTAATGACTGTAATCAATAACAAGCATTATCTTTGAGAGACCAGCAAAAGAGTTTAAGGAGTACAAACTCTATTGGTAAACTTGTCGGTTTAAGAGTAGCGTAAAGGTCATAGACCCTTGTCAAGTGGTCACTAGGATCTTCCTCTTCTTTTCCTGCAAAAGAAATTTCTTTCATCATATAAATTAGCTAAGGATATATTTCGAATTCCCGGACTTCAAGTTCAGGACAAAGAATAGGAATTTTCCTTAAGTACCACGATGGATTCCCATATTATCCCAAAGGTAGCTCAGGTTTGGCCCCTCGGGTGATGATCAAATCTGCCATCAGTGGAATCAAACTGTTCACGTCTATAGTACGCGAGTTAGTAAACCTTTCAATAAATTCTAGGAATCTCTCGATCGGAACACGGTCAATATATGGAGGTAAATAAGTTTTTCCTGATCGAGTGGTACCTCTATCTTCAACGAAGATCATGAATGGTGTCAACAAATGCTGTTGTCAAGAAACAACACTTAGCACTTAGCTCCCCGGCAGCGGCACTAGAAAATATCTTGATAGCCTGCAAGTGCACAGGTTCGTCAGAGAATGTATTTGCGGAAGTATAATTTCTAGTTTTTATATCGATCCCAATAAGGATCCTAGGTAAGTGTTTTTTATGCGGTGTTCCTGTCGCACTCAAGGTGTCACAGGTCTTGAGTGAATTCACTGCAAAAGCTGACGGTGGAAGTGGTGAGTAAAATATATAGGAAACTTTCTTAGGAAATAAGTAAATTGCACAAAAGTAAAGATGCGAAAAGTGTGTGAAGGTCCTACATATGAAAAGTTAGGCGCGGAGAGAAACAGTTCATGATGATAGTGAAAGTGCTAACTAGATAAAGTGGAATAAGTTATAGTAATATTTATTATTTATAAGTGAGTAGGCAAGCAACCCATATACCGACTAGGAGTCCTCATGGCCAATTCCCCCTAGTCCCCTAGTCCCAATGATCCATCTGTCTATTACCATAACCATGGTCAGCACATTAATTTAGGTCTTGCGACCGGATCAAGGGTTTAATCATGATGGTTCCTTATAGTCCTCAAGTAGTACTAGCTCTTCATTCATATCAGCTGTGTCACTCGGGGGTCGCCGAATTACTAGCATACAAGCTCATACCTATGAGATCTTTGGATCATGTTACCTAGGCCCTTAAATTAGATAACAAGCATTAGGAAAACATAGATAATCATTCTCACTATTAAATAAACACTACAACGATCTCAAATAGATGTATTAAAAGGAGGCACAACACATCTCACCAATCCCCTACATCTCCCACGCCTATGGGGGTTTACTCAGACATGAGAGGAAGACAAATCAAAGGCATAATTATATTATAAGTAGGAATCATCTCAAAGTTATTGTAGAAAACTACAATAGCAATCAAAGATCAAATCAAATGCAAACCAAAGGTAGATCAAAGTATCAAACCCTAATCTTACAAGTGCCAATCTCTCTCTCTCTAATTAATGATGGAAACGATGGTGGAGTGTGTGGGTTGGAGGTTGGAGATCGTCGAGGAATGAGGCGAAGTTCTTCTCCTCTTCCAGATCTGATCTTACCCCCTCTAGATTGCTTGTGGTGGATGTATTTTATGTTCTTTCATTCTTCTCGTCATATCCCCTTAACGAAAGTTGCTTATTAAGGGAGCCGTCGGCGTGCAGTACGGGCGGATGGTACGGGCGTGTCCTGACCGTACCGCTGGTCATTAAGTGTGTTGAACGTCTCCAATGAAAGGGGCTCCAATTGGGGATTTACTTCTTTAGATGCAATTAGCCCATAAATGCTATTAGATCTCCAATAAATGTTCATTACCTGAAAACCATCACAAGAAACAAAGGATTCGCTAATTGTGATATTAACATCAGTAGAAAGGGGTAATCTTCAGTGAAATCTGGCAACAAACAAGATGAAAACCAATAGTAAAAAGTGATGAAATTTGGAGCTATCACTTACCGACTTAGGCCTATAGGAATACTTGTAGTCCACGATGCACTATGTAACCGACTATGTATCATAGCCAGATATGACTCTCCTATAACCCTAGGACTGGATGACTATATAAGCCGTCCTAGGGATCGACCTTTAGGGCACCAATCACCATAACCTCAACATGCACAGGTGAAGCCTCTCTTGTAATCTGTACCTCCAGCTCTGCCGTATTATTGGATTGCTAGCAGGAGTAGGATCCATCCACTGCAGGAGGATTCTAACCTGGTTATGTTTGTGTGCTCACCGCCCAGACGACCATATGTTTCACACCCCACATATTTTGACACCCCTAGGACCCCCTCATGACGTACTTGTCTTCAATCCGATGACAGTTGGTGCCCATCGTGGGCAGGTGACTTTCAGAGCTACGTTCCGAGTAGAATCTGCGCGAATTAGAATCGGTGAAACAATCACCATCGGTTGGGTTCTCTATGCCAGTGACGTCCCTCTCGTCCTCCACAACGATACTTGGATTCCGGCTAGGAATCCCGTGACCAGCTACACAATCATGTCTTTTGGCGAGATCGATGTTTACCTCAGTTTCACTGAACCTTCCCAACCCACCCCAGCGGTGATGATAGAGGTAGAAGAAACTTCTGGATCTTCTTTGTCCATAGAGGCGGAAGAGTTTCAGATCTCTGAAATTGCTAATCCCACTCAACCCGCACCTAAAGCGAGACCGAGGAGAAGATCGGATCTAAAAAAGATCTCACTCAAGAGGTCGAATCTCAGGAAAATCATAGTAGCAACAACTCGAGATCCGGCTTTGCCGATGCTAGAGCAGGAATATCACTTCTGAGGCACACAGTGAGGCGAATGATGTTGCGCAGCAATGCCAGTATGGATGCTGTTCTCAAGACCATCAAGAGCTTCGAGGAAACTAATGAGGAGAGCCTCACTCACCTCAACATGCATGGATCACACTTGTCAGGTATGTTGGCTCTAGATTCGGCTTTGCCGATGCTGGAGACGACAATGACTCGATGTTGGACACAATCAGAACAAACGGCAACACACTAGCCTCCCCAGGAGATTCCATGATGTCAACAGACTTTTGGGTGTTTGAAACAGAAATTGAAGAGGAGATCAACTCCAAGGCTATGGAAGAAGGAGAAGGTCTGGATCTAAGTCCCTACAATAGTATGGATGAGAGATACGACGAAAACTCTCCCAACCTCAAGATGATATGGATCTCAGATAGAATCCTGACATCCAGATGTCCGAGAGGACTAATAGAAGCTTGACTCCAGGATTCGGACCAAAATCCTTCTTTGCCATAGGGGCAGGTAAGGCCAACAAGGCAAAGAAGAATAAGAAAAGCAAGACTCTAGATAAACATCTTCCAGCTCAAGAGGAGGTCACCTGATAATATGAGGTGGATTCAGACTGTGCTCTAATCCCCGAAGAACCAAAAAGGACTCCGGTGGATGGACACGTGGTTACCCCTGGTGCGAATAAAATTATCGGATAAGCACTTACAACGCCAATCGCAACCTCCTTCGATCTTACGCTGGAAAAGTTGGAGGAAAGGGCTGAAGCACATCACTAGGTACTCTTTGATGAAGCCACTCATCTCATCAAAGAGAAACAGTGTATTGCAGATGCAGGACATTACAACTACCTGCAGCATCAGAAGACCCAGAATGGTCCTAAGCTGGCCAACAATTATCCAAAAGTTCCCAAATCTCTCTTTGAGGGAAACAAAGCGAACATAGTAGTGGGACAGCCTCGGATCGACAACAAGGGAAACCGGGTGTATAACACACTGGTAGAAAATACTGCTGCGGCCCGAGAAATCCTAGCAAACAATCCAACCGCAGAGCAGGTCCAGATGAGTGTAGCACTACTCAACAAGGGCCTAGAGCAACAAAAGGCCGACCTGTCCTTCAGCGGAAAGCTGGTCTCCAAATTCGACCAATGCCGCATGGACATGTCTCGGTAGCAAGACATAAGGCCCCGTTTGGAACCGAATCGGCCCCACCGCTCCATCCCTCGGGATGATACTTACTCAAGAACAAGCGCTTTAGCATAGCGGCATAGAACCACACGTGGTTGGAGAAATGTTCCCCAGCTGTAGAGCGAGACGCCATAGTAGCAATAGTTCCATAGAAACCTCCCCAGTGGCAGTTAGACCACCATAGGGATGAAGATGAAGCACAACGTCGAGAGCAGGACTAGCAAAGAATGCAAACACACAAGCCATCCGACTGAGCCTCGCCATAATGATGGCAAAGACGGACAAAGAAATGATGAACACAACGTCGGATCAAGCCGACATGGTGGTCGTCACCATGAAGCAACAGATGGATGACGGTGATCAGCCAAAAATAACCCACCAGCACCACCCTCTCCACCAAGCAGCGCCCATAAAGGTTCCCATGGAGTCCAGGGAGGACGCCGAGGTGGATTAGGTGGTGGAGGAAGCAGAGACCCGGCTCCACGCCACTACAGCCACAACAAACATCCGAGACGGTGCTCCCTATCACCAAGTGACACTAGGCACCGGATCAACTCAAACATAGAGGCGCGGTGCTACGAGTTAGATAACATATATGTGGGCCCAAAATGCTTTGGTCCAAGGATTCGACAAACCAATTTTCTGGAAGGATTTTCTATCTCAAGGCACATTCAACCCAACCATGGTGTGGCTCAGCCAGACACCTAGCTCCAAGATTTCTTCCAGGCCCGCTGCATCGCCAAAGGAGGAAACAACTTGGTCGCAGTCTCGTATCTCCCACTGATGCTGCGGAAGACGACTCTATCATGGCCCAATGACTCTCAGAAAACACAATTCACAACTGGTATGTTATGCAAAGTGCATTCTTTTGGAATTTAGAAGGCACATACAGGAGTCCCTACACGGTCGGAGATTTGCAGGGTTGCACCCAGATGGCTGGAGAAACTTGTCGAGATTACCTCTAATGATATATCAACACAAAGAACTCCTATGAGGGAGTAAATGACCAGACCACGATTGTAGATTTCATCGCAGGGCTCCCAATCAAATTACTGTGCCACCGGCTAAAATGCGACAAATTCACTGATCTGGGAGAGTTGATAGAAACGGCAAGAAAATATGTAGATGCCAATGATGATTCAGAGGGACTTCTGAACGCCTTGGCCATACTATAGTCGGCTAAGAAGTCGAAGCAGCAGCAGACCCAGAAGCGCAAGAACACCTCAGATGAGAAAGCCAATCCGTAAACCGCGACTATCATTGCAACTTTCAGGTCTGGAGGAAGAGGAGCGCGCGGAGGCGGCCGGGGACGAGGTCACAGAACTTCCTGGGGTCCAAGGTAGAGGAGACCAGTAGCCTGGTAAAACCTACTTTTGGGCCGATATTGCCAATAATCCGTGTGTGCACCACCCGGATGACAATGGGGCTTCTCCCCAAACAAATATTGAGTGTCGTTTCGATGGCAATATCAAGAAAGATGAATTCGCCTGCTATAGGGCCAAGCGATGAAAAGGAAAGAAAAATTCCGACAAAGAGAGGGAGTCCAAGGAAGATTCTGACATGGAGGAGGCCGATACCTTAAATCCCAAGTAGGATGGGAAGAAGACTTACCCAACCAAGAAAGGCACCTATGTCTGCTTCCTAGGATCCCAAACCGCGAAGGTAAAAAGGTAGTATTGCATGAGCTCAACGCAACTATTCCTTTTGTCCCCCAGTTTTTGGACTGGTTGGAAGTAACAATTACCTTTGACCAAAGCGACCATTCGCTTAAACCACATATGCAAGGAAAGTATGCTCTAGTCGTCAACCCACTAATCAACGACTATGGGTTCTCCAAAACTCTCATGGACAGTGGTAGTAGCATCAACATCCTCTATGTCGAAACACTTCATCGTATGAAGATATCAGAAACATAGCTGAATCATAGCACCGTGGTTTTCGATGGAGTTGTCCCTGGAAGACAAGCAAACTCTCTGGGATAAATTACTCTGGACGTCACTTTTGGGATGCCAAGTAACTATCGGACTGAACCACTTTCTTTTGAAGTGGTGCCATTCAAGAGCGCATATCACGCTATCTTCGTGCGTGCAGCCTACTGGGCCTTCATGGCTCTCCCTTGCTAGATCTACAACATGTTGAAAATTCTAGGTCCCAATGGCGTCATCACAATCCAGGGAAGCCTGAAAGCACGAGAATGCAAGGTCGGAGCTGCCGCCTTTGCTAAAGCTGTACTACACACCGAGGAGTACCAGGAGATCAAGAAGAACATTGACCCATCCGAGATGCCCGCAACAAAGAAGGAGGTGCTGAAGCCGAATCTGGAGTTCAAGGCATTAGAAGAAATGAAGACAACATGCTGAAGGATGATGACCCCTCCAATGTAACACAAATAGGAGTTGGGTTAGGTCATGCATAGGAAAGCACGCTCGTCGAGTTACTCAAAGCTAATAAAGATATCTTCGCATGGAAACCTTCTGCCTGGAGTACCTAGGGAACTTGCCGAGCACTCTTAAAATGTGTATCCTAATGCTAAACCCATCAAATAGTCCTCACGGCGTTTCGGCAATGAAAAGCACAAAGAAATAGCTAAGGAGCTAGCCCGGTGAGAGATAGCCGGATTTATTAAAGAGGTCATCAACACTGAGTGGTTGGCCAATCCTGTATGGTCCCTAAAAAGGACACCACTGATTTAAGAATGTGTGTCGATTATACTGCCTTGAACAAGGCTTGTCCCAAAGATCTGTTTGTTGTGCCTAGAATCGACCAAGTCATCGACTCGATAGCACGCTGGAACTCATATGCTTTCTTGACGAATATTCCGGTTATCACCAAATACGCAAAAAGGAGTTAGACAAGTTAAAGACTTCGTTCATCACCCCATTCGGAACCTTCTGCTACGTAACGATGCCTTTTGGGATCAAAAACACAGGAGCTACGTACTAGCGCACTATGCAACATTGCCTCCATGATCAAATCGGATGCAATGTACATGCATATGTGGATGACATAGTTGTGGTGTCCAAAAAGAAGGAAACTCTAATTTCTGACTTGGAGGAAACATTCACGAATGTACGAAAACAAAACATAATGCTTAACCTGGAGAAGTGTTTCTTCAGAATTCCAGGCAGAAAATTGTTAGGTTTCATCGTGTCTTAGAGAGGCACAGAGATGAACCATGACAAGATAAAGGCTATACTCAACATTACCAGGCCAACTCTCTTGAAGGCCATACAATGGCTCACTAGCTGCATGACTGCAGTCAGTTGGTTCATAAGCCACCTCGGTGAAAGAAACACACCATTGTACAAGATCTTGATGAAGACCAAGAAGTTCGTCTAGATCGACGAAGCTGAGGATGCACTCCTGGACCTGAAAGCCATACTTTCATCTGCCCATATCTTTGCAGCACCGGAACCTCAGGAACCGATGTTTATCTATATTATTGTGCTAAACAGAGTCGTCAGCATCATAACGGTGGTGGAGCGGCCAGAGGAAAAACAAGAACAGTTGGTGCAGCGTCCGACTTACGACCTATTCGAGGTGCTGACTGAATCAAAAATGCTATCCTTGTTACCAAAAGTTAGCCTTTGGTGTGTTCTTCGCATCCAGAAAGCTACAACACAATTTTCAAGAGAAGAAGATCACCGTGTTGAGCACAGCTTCCATGAGAGATGTAATTAACAACAGCGATGCCACATGCCACATTGCTAAGTGGGGAATTGAGCTAGCAGCTTTTGACATTGAGTATAAATTGCGTACAGCGATCAAATCCGAAATACTTGCTAATTTTGTTGTTGATTGGATAGAGACGGCAGAGAATACAAATGTCCTAGAGTCGGAGTACTGGACCTTGCACTTTGATGGGTCGAAGGCGCTCAGGGGCTCGGGGGCTGGCATGGTCCTCAAATCACCCAAAGGAGCAAACTATTCTATGTTTTGCAGATTCTCTTCATGGCAACAAACAACATTGCCGAATATGAATCCCTGCTACATGGAATTCGAATTGCAAGAGACATCGGCATTTGCCTACTCATTTGCTATGATACTTGGATTCAGTTGCTCAACAAGTATCTGACATCTGTAGGGCAAATAAGCACATGGCAGCATATCGAGCTGTTGTTGATGGACTAACAAAATCGTTTGAAGGGTTTGAAGTTCAACACATTCCTGAAACAAAAAATGAAGAAGTAGATGCACTATCAAGGATAGGCTCTACACGGAAAGAGGTCCCAGATGGTGCTTTTCTGGAGCACCTCAGAGTTCCCTCTATAACATGAGTTAATGAGGAGTATCAGACCAAATCTGACTCATAGCTCATAGCAGTTCTGGCTGTAATTCCTAGCTGGACAAAGCCCTACCTAGAATGTTTGGTAGAAGGAAAATTACCTGAATACGAAGTTTTGAGCCGACAGATCGTCCAATGAGCGAAATCCTACACAGTAATCAGTGGTGAGCTCTATAGGTAGAGTGTATCTAGGGTTTTTCAGCACTGTGTTTCTCTGAAAGGAGTGGAAATCCATGAAGGTGAATGCGGACATCACGCCATAGCCAAATCTTTAGTGGCAAAATATTTTCTATATGGATATTTCTGGCTTACAGCTAAGGCAGAAAACAATAAACTAGTCAAGACGTGCAAAGGCTGCCAAAAATACGCCAAACAAGCCCATGTTTCGGGTGATCAGCCGCGAACAATTCAGATTACATGGCCCTTCATGGTCTAGGGGCTTGACATGGTAGGAATGTTTAAATGGGCTCCAGGGGGATTTGAACACCAACTAGTGATGGTGGATAAATTTATGAAATGGACTAAGGCTAAACCCGTCACAAGTTGTGATGGAGCAACAACCAAAATATTCGACGAGGACGTCATAACCTGATTCGGCTATCCGCACAGTATTATTATAGATAACGGGAGCAACTTTTAAATGGGAGAACTTTCTTAATTTTGCAAAGATCAAGGGATCCGGCTCGATATTGCATCAGTCACACATCCACAAGCCAATGGACAAGTCAAAAGAGCAAATGCTTTAATTCTTCAAGGACTCCATCCTAGACTCGAGGCACCACCTTCATCGTGTTGTGGGGGCTTGGGAGGATGAATTGTAATCTATTATATAGAGTTTACGAAGTACTCCTAATAGGTAAATTGGATATACACCTTTCTTCTTGGTCTACGGTGCAGAGGCAGTTCTTCCGAGTGATCTTATCCATCTTTCTCCTCGAGTCACTGCGTATGTCGAAGAAGATGTCGAAGTCGCTCGACAGGATGACCTCGATGTACTCGAGGAAGTTCACATTGTTTTTTAGCAAAGATCTACAGCCTATCAGCAGAAGTTACACAAGTATCATAGTTAGAGAGTCAAAAACTAGTCTTTCACAAAGGGGGGTCTAGTTCTCCGACTAGTGCAAAAAAGAAAGCACAAACTTTCCCCAATCTTGGAAGGGCCCTTTATGGTTAGTAGAGTATTGCACAATGGTTCGTACTATCTAACATACATGAGGCCGTACAAAGAAAGGCCCACTACTAATAAGAGGAAGAGAGCTGGAGGCAGTACAGATCCGGATGAGATAGACCGTCCATGGAATATTGCTTAGCTACGTCCCTTTTATTCTTAATATTTCTTTCTTTGTAATCATGTCAATGTACATGTTCAAAGTGAAATAATGTATTGGTCCCCTTAATGTTTGTTCTGAGAAATTCTAATTACCATCTTATTTCTGAATGATCATGTCATAGTCGAAAATCCTAGGATACTTGAGTGTACTTTATGCTCATATTTGTTCTGGTTAGATTTCTGAATCTAAATAAAAGCTACCTTCGAGTGTAAGTCTCATTTTCTGTTTATGCTTTGGTTTTTCTCTAATTGCTGGATGCGGGTATTTTCCGATTAGTGATTTGTTGGCACTGGACGCCGTCTTTGATTTCGTGTATAAACTGGTTTAGCAATTGAGCTCCGTTGCTCGGCAAAGTTTTTGTGCTAAAGGTTTGCCGGCTCACGAAAGGGACGTGGCAGAAAGCCAGATAAATGATAAGTATAAACAAAAAGTTCTTAAGTATTTTTCAAGCGCAAAACAAAAACATACATGCTAGGAGTAAAGCACCGGTTCTTACATAGCAGTAAAACAAAATAAATAAGTTCAACATTACATCCAACATGTTTCGGAATAATGCATAGATTTTTCTTCCAAATTTCATGTTGTGGGAGAAGGATTTGCTGACCCACTCATGCCGGATTATGTCTCTTCATCATCGTCATCAGGGATTTCATCGTCTTCGGTTGGGGGGATTGGAGGCACTTCGGCGGGATTTAAAAATGGTTTCTCGTAGCTGGTCGCATCGGCCACGCGGCAAGCGTATCTAGCACAAGAATCCCATATCTCACCAATATTTTAAAGCTCGCCATCTTCATCAATAGTTGAATAACCCTTGGTAACTCGCTAGGTTTCCATGTTGCCGTGCTGGATCATTACCATAGTGAGGGCATTCTACGCTATTGTGCAGGCGTAGGACATTTTCCAATCCTTGACTAGTTGCGGAATATCCTTCGCTTTGTCACACACTTCAAAGACCGAAAGCTTGTTTAGGTCGTAGATATTAACGGTCTCACCAGTATCTTCAAAAGATTGGTGGAAATCATGGAGCAACTCTCCGACTGCGACAAGTCGGTCGGTGCGTGGCTCAGACGAAGACGAGTCCAGGAGGTTGAGAGGTCCTGTAAAAAGGAGCATCATTAACAACATTATGACTAGAAACGTTGGAAAATCCAATAAGGAGATGGAATGGCAGCAAACATACCGAAGATAGCTTCGTCTAGTTTGGTATTCTCCTCTCGCAGACTCCAGAGTTCATCCTATAGGGCATGAGTGGTATCCTTCTGCCTATCCAACTCTACTTTCAAATCAGAGATTTCCTTGCCTTGGCAAGAAATGTTCCAATCATGTCCTTTGGTGGCCATGTTACTTGACTAAAGGATATTGTTGACACTACGCTCATGGTCGTCCTACAATTTTTTAAGATTCTCATGCAGGCTAGCATTCTCAAATTCTAAAGCTCTAAAGTTTTTAGCTTGCTCCACAAGTGTGAAGGATTGAGTCAACAAACCTGAAGCAAGGAGGACAAAGTTAGTCGAATTCATCATTCGGCTAAAACATAAAATTCCGACAAGAGATAGTCGAAAAACTTACTTTCAGCTTCATCCTTCTCAACTTTAAGTTGAGCATTTTCAAGATGGAGAGCCTTAACCTTTCTCCGCTTGTTACAGATGTTCTTCAATAACTTTCTATAAGTCAGAATGGTAACCAGAATCAGAAATGCTACTAAGACTCGGGTTGCTATTTTAACTAATTTAAATTTCAGCATGAGCCTTGGGGACTACACTACTTCGTTCTTTGGCATCCTATAAAAGCATAAACTCAAATTTCTAGTCCCTATCCAAATTCATCCTTGGGGGCAAGAGGATATGATATAAACATATTAAAAGGAGTTGAAAAATTACTTACAAAATTCTCATGTTGTAATTTGTTGAGGCTGCTATTGATGTCAGCAGAAACATTCTCAGCAAGAGTTAAAGGAATGATAGGTGGAGGCAGAACTACACCAGCTTTTATATTCTCATCACGAAGACGAACTTGCTCCAGCGGATCGACAAGTTTCACATCTTCCGCTTCCTGAGGCTTGTCTTCAGAAGTTATAGTTCTGGTCTCGAGGCAATTTAGGGCAAGCTTTCGAAGCTCTTCTCCACTTATTGTGGTGAGGCCACTAGGGATCTTCAGAAGATCGTAGGAAAAGGTTTTTTTACGAGGGATCATTACCCTTGCAGGGTTCACCCTTATCAGTTTCCGAGTCACCCATGGTGACGTCGGTTTGTGAACCTTGGTTCACTAGCTCTTTGGATTGAGCCACAACATCCTTAGTGTGCGAAGACAGAATATCCTCCAGCACTGGCGATGGATTCAGGTTAGGAGTCAGAGGTGCAGCAGTAGGTGAAACTATGGTTAACTTCTACTGGCGCATAATCTTCTCTAGTTTTGCCTTTCCTTTTCCCTTAACCAATGGTTCAGATATAGACAGTAACATATTAAGATCATTATAACCCAGAAAGAATATGAACAAAATTACAAATTCTGATGGAAGAACTTATTTCTTGACGATTGGCATTGTTTGTGGGCTAGCTGAGACAACTGAGGTTTTACGCTTTCGGGTGAGCACTTCTAGCAGCACTTCAAGTTCTTCATCCTCCTGGAGAATTGGATCCTCTGGTGGATATCCCTTAAGAGGAGCTAGCTCCGACTCAGGGAGGTCAGCGAGCTAAAAGTCGGAATATCTCAGCATTGCAAATAAACATGTACTGATGAAATAAGTACAAGATGGGTCAGTCAAAAATATTACTGGGGTCAAGAGTTTCTCTGCCGTGAAAATGTCCAGAGAGATCATCGGAATTTTCTGGTTTATTTGCTCCTTGATCAACCACTAACCCAAGTCTCATATTCCTTTGTGGGAATTGGGTTTCGGCTTACTCTCAGGCTGCCTTCCCATTGGTGGTGATCGTATGCATCAGCCAGTCCCCACGATGTTGCAGGGGATGAATCCGACGAGCTAGCCAGCAATGGACTAAGTCACAAACCCTCAGTCCCTTATGCTTCATCAAAAACTCAATCCGCCTCTTGGCATAGATCAAGTATTCAGAAAGATTCGTCCCCTCCGCATCCCAAGACTCTTGGTGGGCGGAGGACCCATCAACAAAAACTGACAAGCTTTCTGATGCATGTAAAATGCATACATGAACTTTGTAGTTTGTTAACATGTTTTCCCACATATTTGCATCATATATAATGTTATATCCATGTTTATATTGATTTTTGGTGATTTACTAATGATCCCCTTTATTTTGGTTATAACCCTGCAGGGCAGAAAAACCCTGTTTTCAATGTTTCTGATGTTTCAGGACCTATACGAAGTCAAATGGACCTACACTTTTGGGAATGCCAATATTTATCCACGAGAAGCATCTGGAGCACTGGAATCTCACGAGGAGGGCTAGGAGGGCCAAATGAGCCCAAGTACCATGCCACCCATGCTCGTTTGCTCCTCGGTCGTCCGATCTCCTTGATTCTTTCGCCCACGAAGTTCTCTTAACCTAAAAACCCCTATATAAGGACCCCCGGGGTGGAGAGACACCACAAGCCACCAAAGATGAAAATACCACCACACAGAGTCAGATCCAGTAAAGATTGGAGGGGGAAACTCTACCGGAGCCACCTCCGGGGGGATCTCCACCCACTCCAACATCTATAGCTTCATCACCATGATGAAGAGGGAGTAGTCCACCTCTGGGTTATGGGTTTGTGGTAGTAATTTGATCTATTTCTCTATTTTTCTTCATAGATCTAGTACCATATGATCTGCCCTACATGATTATGGTCCTATTTGTAATTCCTATGTGGTGGATCTTTGTTCTATGATTTGATATTTGAGATTGGAATCATTTTTGTGTAAGATGTTTTAAATAGATGCATATCATGCACCCCATTCTTCATTGCTTGTTTTGATCCAACTTGTATGCAAGAACTTGTATGGGAGAAGTGCGTGTTAGAAGGATTAGTATGGGGGTAGAGATTTAATTGTGACACATAATATTCAAGATGTACTTTGGTTTTTACCTTTCTTTTGCTGCCTCACTAGGGGTGAAGTGAAATCATGTGCTATAGTTATCATGTGACAGTGTGATGACCTTGTTAGATAAAGGTAGCATAATAGAATTTCAAACATCATATAATATTGCTTAAAGCTATACTCTGATTTGTTCTTAAATCAAGATTGCATGGAGATTTCCAATTCTTGACGAGTCTAAGAGAGAGATGTATTCCATCTTAATATTAGAATGTGATGCCCATATTAATTCCTTTTATCAAGCACTTATAGAATTTCCATGACTTTTTACAATTGATGAATTGTTTGATGATCACTACAACCTAAAAAGAGAGTAGACAAGTGAACCCGTGAACCCCGGTCCGATTTTTATCATAAGAAACACCTTTCCATTGCATCTACTATCATTTATAATTTTTGCAATTTATTATTTTGAAATACAAAAAATACTTTCTCTACTTGCAATCACTCATAAAAAACCAAAAACAACTCTACTATCTTCCATATCATCTAGTTTGTATTCCTTTACTTTATTTACATTGTTTTATATTTTATTTCATAATACTAATGCAAAACCTTGTTATTGACAACCACTTGGTGGAGTTGGGGATACAAGACAAATTATTTTACTTTACAGGATGCTTGAAGAGGAGAAGACAAATATCCATGCAATTCCCCGAGAGTTCGATATAAACTCTTGAGTCGCCCTTGTGGGGGAAAAGAAGCTTGCTACAACACTCTCACTTGGAGTCCCAATGAAAATTGGCTGCATTTGTTGCCATCAAGTCTATTTTCTGGCGCTGTTGTCGGGTAATTGGTGGAGACATATCACAGTGCTTGTAGTGTGGTTAAACTCCCACGATAGCTGCTAGACTGTTTTCTGGCGTCGTCATCTTCATCAACTTGTGCAACAACCCAAGCTTAGGGAGGTTGCACCACTGTGAGTTTTTTCTTCTCCTTTTAGATTTTTAAAGTATTTTATTTTGTCTTGTTTTTAGTCTTTTTAAGTTTTCCTTAAAACACAAAAACACATAAAAATTAATTTCAACCTTTTGCTAAACATGACTAGGAAAAATAAAATAAATAAGCTAGGAACAAGTCTATTCGCAAACAAGTTTGATTACAACATTGATCCTGAGGTGTTAGGAGCCATAGTCTGTATCGTTTTTCTAATGGGAATGCAACAAGTACTCATTGGCATATTAAAATCTTTGAAGATTCATGCAAAACTTTAGGGGCCCTAGACATTGATCCTGAAATAGTGAAAGTAAAATTATTTCTGCACTCCTTAAAAGGAATAGCTAAAAGATGGTATAATGATGCACCTAAAAGAGATTTACAAACATGGTACTATATGAAAGTATCCTTTTTAGAAACATTTGGTAAAAAATACCCTTCATTGAAAAAAAATGATATGTGATTTCAAGCAATATGAAAATGAACCTCTCACTAGTGCTTGAGTAAGGTTTAAAGGATTGGTTGATTGTAGGAAGGTTTTATGAAGGCCTTACACATGCATCTAAGCAATCCCTAGATAACAAAATCAAAAAATCTTTTTTATATCTAAATCCCCATGAAGCATTTACATTGTTAGATGGAATTCTGGTAGAAACTAATATCAATAAGAGCTTAAGTGAACTTAACCCCAATTTTTCCCTTAGGAGAACTCATGGTGAAAATGAAGTAAAAGTGGAAATCTTAGAATATTCTAGCATGCTCTTTGCGGACAAAAATTTAGAATCATTAAAAAGAAAAAGGAAAGAAAATACTATGATTGAAAATGAAAAGGAACCAACAAATGATAAAAAAAGTAGAAAAAGTGAAAATGCTAAGTGAAACAAAAGAACCTCTACTTGATCTTGATAAATGTAGCTTGCATGAACTCATTAACTTGTTAAAAAAATCTAATGATCCATCCTTTAATGGTCATCAAGCAGGATTTGGTTCCTACCTAGCAAATTATGTTATAAAAGAAAAGTTTGACAGATATAATAGAGAAGATATTATACCACCTAAGCTTGGGGATGTATGGATCCCCAAGGTATTAATCACTATTGGAAAAGAGACACATCATGTTATTCTAGATTTTGGATCCTGTGTCTCACTTTTATCTAAAGATCTATATTACTTACTTGAGTTGAAACCTATGGACAAATTCTCAATAGATCTTTTACTTGCTGATGATTAAACTAAACATGCTTTAGGAAAATTTAATGATATCATGGTTGAATTACATATGACATTTGTACCTGTTGATTTTATTATCATGGATATGGGGAGCAATACCTCAAGTACTATAATACTTGGTAGACCTTTTTTGAGAACCACAGGTGCAGTCATTGATGCAAACAGAAGGAAATGTGAAGTTCCAATTTCCTCACAAGAAGTGTATGGAACACTTTCCAAGGAAGAAGGAGGTAGCTAATAGCACTATCTATCCCATGAGTTCCACATCACTTAAACCAAGTAAGTAAAGCCTAGCTATATGGCTATAAAGAAAGCGCTTTGTGGGAGGCAACCCGGTTATTTTTATTTTAGATTTTTGTTTTGAACTCTTGATGAAGAAACAGAGTTTTGTTGTGGTTTTATTTCTGAAGTGTTTAATAAAGTACCAAGTGGAACCCATTTTGGATATTTTAAAAGTTGCTAAACATATGGAGTAGAAAAATTCTGCAGAACAGTTTTAAGTGGGTTAATTGTCTAATATTTTATATATCTCTGATTGCTCTAAAATTCTAACAAAATTTACAACTTTGCCTCCTCTGTATGCACAAAAATTGGAAAAAAATCCTGACATGTCTAAGTGGACAAAAAAATTCGTTTAGTTGTTGCTGAAAATTTGGATAGATTCTGCCATGTTTTGTTTTAACCATTCCCAAGTGTCCTGAGATGATTTGTATGAGTCATATTATATGCTAGGGATATGTAGGAACATTATATTCTTGCTAGAAAATTTATAAAGAATTTTGTCTTTGATATATATGTAGCAAATATTATATTCTTATGTCACTAATGTCACCTCTCGGAAAAGAGATGGGAGAAAAAGTTTTGTTTTGAAGTTTTTTGACAAGAGATAGAGGAACAACAAACCAAGAGAAATCCAAGTATAGTGAAAACTATAAGCTTGGGGATGCCCAAGGCACCCCACTGGACCAACTCAACTCTCTGTTTGCAAACCTCTAAACTTTATTTTTTGAGCAACATAGAACTATCATAGAAACTTGGAGTGTCTGTTTTGTCACTTTACTTTTTTGTTTTGCATTAGAAAGACCACCACCACCATTATTATTATAAATGTTTATGATTATCTACTGAAAATAAACTCTACCTTGATGAGATTAAAACTGAAAAGGAATGCCATGGAATAAAATAAAAGGGGAGATAAAAGCAAAAGCTGAAATTCATGTTGTGTCTAGTTCTTAACCTCAAGTACTTTATATGAAACATGATCTGTTTTATGCCTATTATTTTATATCCATTTCTTGTTCATATTTATGTTAAACATTAAGAATCAAGGTGAGAAAATAAATGTCGACATTATAAACTAGATGGCACACTCTTTAGATCTCTTTGCTAAGCCTTTTCTACACAAGCTAAGACTTGTTCCAAGCCCCTTAAAACTAGACTAGGAATATCCACCTACTTGTGGCAAAATATACTTTCAAGTATAGTATGGATGTTAATCCTCCAAACACTCTTAAAAGACCTTTTTCATGTATTTTAAAGCTCATAAGAAAGTAAGGTTTGGGGTGATACCACTATGGAAATTTTTGTGCTTCACATCTTATTAGTGGTTGTTAGATAAACCATGACTGGCACGACACAAAGCTTTCAATGTTAAATGTTGAATATCAATCATGTTTAACTTCTACCTATGGATTGCAACAATGTGAAATGAAGTGTGCACACTGGAATAGGCATGTTGGAAAAAACGCTCTTGAACCGCTAGCCAAAGCCATGGATGACATGGTGAAAACTTATAGCATGCTAATCCTAGTTAATATGATTCATATGTCTATTTTTCTTGTTCTTCTAGAGTAGAGATACTGCCCCCTCCCACCTTGAGCACAACCATGGAATTATATTATCTTTTATGCTAAATGAATAAAGAAGCAAATAAATAAATGCCAAAAAGGGGGCATATAGCTACATAGGGGCAAGAGGTACTTCAGTAACGCGATTTCATTGACCAACATGAGTATACAATGACAGGCCTAAGTTTAGTAGTATGATAACTGCAGGGTCATAGGCTAGGTGCATGAAATAATCAACTTGTAATATATTTAGC
The DNA here is from genome assembly GCA_916181665.1 of Avena sativa. NCBI lineage: Eukaryota > Viridiplantae > Streptophyta > Magnoliopsida > Poales > Poaceae > Avena > Avena sativa. The sequence continues at coordinate 356,847,652 of OV702291.1, forward strand.
ACATAAACCATATGAAGCTTTAAAACAAAGTGAAATAAAAATATACTTGGAACCCCATCCTTATTAGTATTGTTGACATGAATTAGATAGCTCGAAATTCTATTTTTTTATTCTTTATGGAGGATTAACATATGTATTGAATGCTTACTTTTGGTACGGGATGCAAAACATCTCAAGGGAAGACATAAAACTAAGAAGTGAGTCTTCTAGTCAAGGGCATGAAACTAAGAAGTAGCCTAAAAATAAAGGAATGAAAACACCAATGCCAATCATGAAAAGAGTCTCTTATTATATATGCTTGAAAGTTTATTTTGTTCATCATTTGTTCTATCACACCATCAATTATTGTTTAGCATATTTATAGATGTGTAAAAGATACAACTTGATAGTACACTTGCATATTATGTTTCATTGAAAGGAATTGAGCCTATGAACCCTACATGACAATGAAGGAAGCAAAGTTAACAAACTCCAAAGTCCATGTTTAGTTTTATCACCTTCATGCTCGAGGACGAGCATAGGATAAGCTTGGGGATGTTGATGCATGTCAAATGCATACATGAACTTTGTAGTTTTTTAACATGTTTTCCCACATATTTGCATCATATATAATGTTATATCCATGTTTTATATTATTTTTGGGGATTTACCAATGATCCCCTTTATTTTTGGGGATTTACCATGTTTTCAATGTTTTTGATGTTTCAGGACCTATACAAAGTCAAATGGACCTGCACTTTTGGGAAGGCCAATATTTATCCATGAGAAGCATCTAGAGCACTGGAATCTCACTAGGAGGGCTAGGAGGGCCAAACGAGCCTAGGTAGCATTCCTAGGCCTGGTGGGCGTTCCACCCATGCTCGTTTGCTCCTCGATTGTCTGATCGCCTTGATTATTTCGCCCACAAAGTTCTCTTGACCTAAAAACCCCTATATAAGGACCCCCCCGGGGCACAGAGATAGCAGAAGCCACCAGAGATGAAAATACCACCAAACAGAGTCAGATCCAGTGAAGATTGGAGGGGGAAACTCCACCGGAACCACCTCTAGGGAGATATCCACCCTCTCCAACATCTCTAGCTTCATCACCATGATGAAGAGGGAGTAGTCCACCTCTGGGCTATGGGTTTGTGGTAGTAGGTTGATCTATATCCCGCTTGTACTTCATAGATCTAGTACCATATGAGTTGCCCTACATGATTATGGTCATATTTGTAATTCCTATGTGGTGGATCTTTATTCTATGATTTGATATTTTATATCGGAATCTATTTTGTGTAAGATGTTTTAATAGATGCATATCATGCAACCTGTTCTTAATTGCTTGTTTTGATCCAACTTGTATCCAAGAACTTGTATGGGGAGAAGTGTGTGTTAGATGGAGTAGCATGGGGGTAAAGATTGAATTGTGACACATAATATTCAAGATCTACTTTAGTTTTTACCTTTATTTTTATGCCTCACTAGGGGTAAAGTGAAATCATGTGATATTGTTATCATGTAACAGTGTGATGACCTTGTTTGATCAAGGTAACATATTAATATTTCAAACATCATATAATATTGCTTAAAGCTATACTCTGATTTGTTCTTAAATCAAGATTGCATGGAGATTTCCATTTCTTGAGGACTATAAGAGAAAGATGTATTCCATCTCAATATTAGAATGCTATGCCCATACTAAATCCTTTTATCAAGCACTTATAGAATTTCCATGAATCTTTATCATTGATGAATTATTGTATGATCACTATAACCTAAAAAGAGAGTAGACAAGTGAACCTATGAACCCCGGTCCGATTTTTATCATAGGAAACACCTTTCCATTGCATCTACTACCATTTATAATTTCTGCAATTTATTATTTCGAAAATACAAAAATACTTTCTCTACTTGCAATCACTCATAAAAACTAAAAAACAACTCTACTATCTTCCATATCATCTAGTTTGTATTCCTTTACTTTATTTAATTTTTTATATATTTTATTTCATAATACTTATACGAAAATTGTGCTTGACAACCACTTGGTGGCGTTGGAGACATAAGACAAATTATTTTACTTTACAGGTTGCTTGAAGAGGAGAAGACAAATATCCACATAATTCCCCAAGAGTTCCATATAAACCCTCGAGTCACCCTTTTGGGGAAAAGAAGCTTGCTGCAACACTCTGCACTTGGAGTCCCAACGAAAAGTGGCTGCGTTTGTTGCCATCACTTTTCTTCTTGCCAGGAGCTGCCTTATCCTTGTGATAAAAAAAGTAGATGGCCACCTCTTCACTATTTCACTGGCTATGACCTTGGGATAGACTCAGTCTCTCCTAAGTACTAAGCTAAGGGTTTCGGTATTGTATGGAACACCAGTAGTGATGGATTTTTCATAGTACTAAAATGGTACTAGAACAAAGTAAGAATCATCTTAATTCCAAGATAACCCTCACAAAGAGAGACATGGGCACTTAGGTCAGGAATCGAATTAGGAGGAAGATTATGGAGTTGTAAGCCATAGTAAGTAATCACCTTGGAGAAGAACTCCAAGGGCGGAAAGCTCAAACCTCGGTCTAGATGAGTCCCGAAGTGAACCTGCTCAACATCATGGGGAGCAGGTAGAGGCTCGCCGTAGCAGCTCCACCACTCGCTGGTGTGGAGAAGACCCTCCTCCTCAATGCCTCGGAGCTTCTCATCGTCCAGAACATAGGGGATCCAGACCCCACAGTATCTCTTAACGTCCGCCACCACCGTCGATGCCGTGCCGCCGGAGGTTGATGCTTTAGCCATCTCGCCGGCGGAAGTGACCTTAGGTGCACGTCGCTGTTGGGATTAGGGGTAGAGAAGGAAGATGGGGGCGCAGGTTTTTTCTCGAGGAGAAGGAAGGCAAGGGCATAGGTGGAAGAAAAATTAGGAGATTTTTACTCCTTATAACCTCATCTACGCCAAGATTAGTGTAAAAACACGGACATTACGCCACGCATCACGAAACGGGTGGGACAGCTTCCCCACGAAGGATATGTCGCCTCGATTTCTATGCATGCATTGAAACAACATCTCGGTCTGCACACTGCGGACCCACCAACGGTAACACTAGCAGAATATTTGTCAATGACAAGACTAGACCTAGAATGACGCATGTTATATTAAATATGAAGTTCTGGCTCAGTTTGAAATCGATTAGGGAGATGATGATGAGATATTAATAGGTCTGACTCATTTTTGAGACTCAGATCCTACTTTTTGTTTTGGAGTTTTAGGAACCATTCAAGATTCTACAGCCAAAGAAGAATCTAGCTAGACGATGAAATCCGACTTTGGATCTTGGAGGCTTCCGGGGGCTACTGTTGGGGATATACTTTTTGGGTATACCAACTACGACTCGCTGACCAGGGTGGCCCACTTCGGGTTAGAGCTATACTCCACGGGCGGCCTAGTCAGGGAGAGAAGTTGGAATCCCATCTGGCTATAGAAAGGCCCAGAAGACTTGCTGACTTAGGTCTATAGGAATACTCGTAGTCCAGGATGTACTATGTAACCAACTCTGTATCGTAGCCGTATAGGACTCTCCTATAACCCTAGGACCGGATGACTATATAAGCCGTCCTAGGGATCAGCCTTTAGGGCACCAATCACCATAACCTCAACTCGCACATGTGAAACCTCTCATGTAATCTGTATTTCTGGCTCTGTCGTATTATTAGATTGCTAGCAGGAGTAGGATCCGTCCACTGCTGGCGGATTCGAACTGGGTATGTTTGTGTGCTTACCGTCCCGGACGATCGTACGTTTCACACCCCCACATCTTTCCACGCCCTAAGGACCCCCTCATGGTGTACTAGTCTTCAATCCGATGACAATCCTCTCCATATAGGTCCTCTAGCTAGCTAAAAACCATAGCATTGATGGGCATGCATGTCAACCTACATCTACATGTGTAGGCCTATACATATTATACACAAGCCTACTCTTGTATTGATTTTCCTTCCTCTAAAAACATAAGTGGTGACTAGCTACAAAACCCTTAATCCTAGCTAGTATCTATATCTATGTTTTCCTACCAAGACCATCTAAATAAAAACCCTAACTATCTATTTCTAATTGTCACATCCTAAAATTTTCCTAATTTTGAAATGTGAAAAATCAAATAAACAAAAGAATTAAAGGATGAAACTTAGGGGGAAAGGAAACTTTTTGTTTCTAATAGGAAATACCAAAACCTTATTTAAATAAGGAAGTGACAAACAAATCAAATGCAATCATGCATGGAATGTATCTTGATCTTAAGCACTTGCATTTTAAACCAATGGAAAAAGAATAAACCAAAAACCTAAACCCTAATAAGAAAATCATCACATCAAGTTCAATTCAATTCTATGGCTATGTTCCATATAGAATTTGAGCATAAGCATATAAAATTGATCTATATTGGCAAACAACAAAATTATAAATCCACAAGAATTGGTTTCACTCTATTTGGAGTCATGGATAAAAAGTTATGATTTTTATAAGATAAAAGAAAGTACTCGGCCAATAAAGCTCATAGAAAAAAATCAATAAGTTAATTGCAAACAAAGTAATTTTAAATGTTATATAAAGTTTAATAATTATTAAATAGAATCATACAAATTGGAACCACCTTTGGAACTATAAATCAAAAGATGAGATTTATATAAGACAAGAAGAAAAAGAAATTAAAAATATATTGCAAAGCCAAGATAATCCATATCTAAAATCCATGTATAATTGGAACAAAAGTATATTTAAATAACATATAATGGTAAAGAATTATTTTATAAAACTTTGTAAATTGGTTTGACCCTTTTTGGAGTTTTAAATAAAAAGATATGAAGGAAAGTAACTAAGTAAAAAAAGAACCATATAGGCCAAAGTAAATATTTATAAATGATATTGTTTGAATTGGATAATAAATAAGATAGATAATATCCTAAAATGATCTTGTTGATTTTCCAAATTTTTGGAAATTTGAATGGATCCAATTATAGCTCTAAAACAAAAGTTATAAAAGAAATCAGAAAAAGAAAAAGAAAAACGAATAAAAAAAGAGAGCCAACCCAGCCGGCCTACTCGGCCCAACACCCAACCCACTAAGCCCACCCAGCACACCCTTCTCCCCCGTTGTTTTCTTTTCTCACTGACCCCCTTGCACACCCACTCGCTGATGGCCCAACCCCACCTGCCTAGTCACCTAGCCACCTCATCGTCTTTACCAAGCGACGGAGATGCTCGTTCCACTCCCTGTCGTTTCCACTCGATTCAATTCGAGCAAAATTCATGTAATGGCGGGATTAATTCCCCACTCCGACCCTAGCCTCTTAAACGCCACTCCCTCCTCTCCGTTTCCCCTCAAACCCCACCACCAGAGAGCCCCCAGGCTCTCCGATTTTGAGCTCGAACCACCACGGCCACCGATGACTCCGGCGACGATTCCGGTGAGAACTGACTGCCCCGTGCCCTCCTCTCTGCCCTGTTAGCTTCACCATCCTCAGGCGCATTTGTTAACCCCCTCCATTCGTTTTATCATTCCCCAGGTCGTCGCCACGGTCACCACCGGAGATCTTTCTGTCGCCACCGTCCGTCGATGAATTTAGGTGAGACACAGGTTCCCTCCACCCAAATTTGGCCACCGAGATCTTATACGAGACCTTGCGCACCTCACTGATGCCTTGTTTTTCCTGCTCGAGCCCCATGACGACTCCACCGTCACGGGCGAGCACCGACGACTTCGGCGAGCACTCCAGCGAGGAATCCCCGATGAAGCCGAGCACCCCTTCCTCAACCGCGACCACCATCAAGACAACCGAGACCACGGCAACCCCCCGGTAAGACCGATGCTTCCCTTACCCTCTAGGATCGCCGGATGATACGTCCATTTTGCATCACTATTCTATGTCTTAATTCACTATTATTCATTGATATATTTTGTATTGAGAGGTGATACTTATGTTATTTCACCTGTTTTTGCATGGTTGATGACTTTTGGAGCATGGACCACCGCAGTCAGGATTCTGATGGAAAAGGTGTTGTTTGGAGCAAAATTCGCGAAGATCAGAAAATCTGGGAAAATATATGGAAAATCCTATTTTTCCAAAAGACTCGGGATGCTAGAATATGGAGTGGAGGTGGGCCACAGGGGGCCCACACCACCCCATGGCGCGGGCAGGCCTAGGCTGCGCCAGGGAGTGGTGTGGCCGCCCTGGCCCACTCCAGCCTCTCCCCTCTGGCGTATATCATCCCCACGGAACCCTAAGACTCGGGGAGCAACCACAGAAAGATTCCGCCGCCTCTGCGGGGCGGAAAACACCGAGAGAGAAAGATCTCTCCGGCAGACAGATTTCTGCCGGGGGAATTCCTTCCCGGAGAGGGGAAATCGTCGCCATCAACACCACCATCAAGCTGGACTTCATCGGTATCATCATCATCATCACCACCACCATCACCATCAGCACCCTCATCACCATCTTCATATTGCTGTAACAATTGAGTTGAATCTTGCATAGTTCGTAGGGGAAACTTTCCCGGTGTTGATTACTCTTTGTAGTTGATGCTATTGAGTGAACCGTTGAATTATTATTTATGTTCAGATTGTTATACATCATTATTCCATCTTTGATCATGATCCATATGATGTCTTGTGAGTAGTTCGTTTTGTTCTTGAGTACATGGGAGAAGTCTTGTTGTTAGTGGTGGAGTTGCGTTGAGAAAGATTCAATAGATTGTTATTTAAGTTGTGGTGTACTTCTTCTAGTGGTGTCATGTGAACGTCGACTACATGACACTTCACCTATAAGGGCCTAGGGGAATGCATTGTGTATTTGGCTACTAATCGTAGGGGTTGCCGGAGTGACAGAAACCTGAACCCCCGTTAGGAAACCATTGCACAAGGGACGTAAGGGTCTTAGAGTTTAAAGTTGTGGTTAGGTTTCTACCTTAATTACTTTCTTGTACTTATGGATGTTTGCAAGGGGTTTAATCACAAGTATGTATTACTCTTGGATGGGGCGGTACATTAGCACAGGTTCACCCACACAACACTTAGCAAGCTAAAGAAGATTAATCAGCTATATGAACCGAAAGCACTTGACAGTCTTCCCATGTGTCCTCGAGAATGTTTGGTCATCTTTAGAAATACAACCGGCTTGTCCTTTGCTGCATAAAGGATTGGGCCACTTGCTGTATTCATTCTTACTGTCTTTCATTTAATTGTACTTTGTTTACTTGCTTTATCGAAAACCCCTAAAAATCCGTTTGTTAAGTATTTGCAGAGAATTCCTGATCCATACCACTAGCCAGCACCTTCTGCTCCTCGTTGGGTTCGACACTCTTACTTATTGAAAATACTGCGATACACCCCCTATACTTGTGGGTCATCACCGGAACACCACCATCCCGATGCGCCGCCGCCGCGCGCAGTAGTCAGCGCCGCCAGTTTGGGGCCAAGCAATGAGATCCGTCGGATCTAGATCCTAAGGCTAGGATTAGACCACTTACCAAAGGGGTACCGATCGATCTAACTCGCTCATTATCACTTAAATCCAATGGCCAGGTTGCCGATCCGGCCGAAATGGTACCGGCCAGTAAGATTTAGCCACGTGTCTCCCCTGATAAATTCAAAAGAATAGAAATTGAATTTAGTGATTAAACTTAGAAATTCAATAACTTTTGAACCACAAATCAGAAAAATACAAACTTGGTGTCTATGGATTCAGAAAAAATGAGTAGAACACAGTGGAGCAATAATTTGGTACATTTTTCACGGTTAATATCAGGTTTTATACAGAACCATTTGTTGAGTATTTTTGACTATAAAAAGTGTTCTATAAAAATTATTTTTGAGTGAATCCTCTTGCAAAGGGTTGTATATTTAATCCTCTATACTTTATGATCTTAATCAAATTTTATTTTAGTACATAATATTTGTGTAGCATTTGTTATTCAAGTGTGGCTTATTTTAGTGTTATAAAATTTTTAAATAATCTCTTTGCACTAAAATTATTACAATTAGCATAAACCTGATATAAAGGACCAGTAGGTGTTTGTAGTGTTCAGAACCTTGTTGTAACAACTTGTTCAATTAAATATTTTGTTGTATGCTTGCATGCATTTCGTTGTATTCATGTGTTGTTTTGTGATGCTAGTTTTGAGATTGTGCTTTTTTCTTGATTGTATTGTTATAGACTTTGAGGAGTGTAATCTTTGAAAGATCAAGAAGAGTACCTAAATATTCTACTATCAAGGAAAGTGGCACTATCATCAAGTCCTACTGTTTTCATTATACTTAGTGGATTTTTGTAGTATATGCATGATAGGCTATATTATTATGCTATGCTATATCTCATATGTAGAATAGGGAATGGTAGTTTCTACTTGGTAGGTGAAACATCGTAAGATTAGAAATGCTTAGCCATGCTATAGTTTTCGGGATGGAATATCATATTATGATTATATAGAGTATGGAAAATATATGTTTTCTATAATAAAACAAGTTTTTAATGAAACACCTGGGTGGAATTGGGACTTTCTTGGATTATGTTGAGTGGTTACTCAGGGGCCATGTCTATGGTCGGCTGGTGTATCGCACTTGTGGACGGCCACCCAGGAACAAAGAGATTGGAGACATTCTCGTCACGAAGCTTCCAGTGCAGCCACATGGCATATGGGCTCTGCCTTGACCGACTAAGTTGCAAGAACTCAGCAAGACGGACAGAGGGTGGTAGTGATGATAGAATGGAACACGTTCGTGGTGGTCTGAGGGATTTCTTCTGAAAAGTCTCGTCTCGGTGCATGTCGAGTCTTGTGGGGAAAGTGCACCACCTCTCGAGAGGGTAAAACTAAGTACTTAGACGTGTCCCCGGTTATGGACAATTTCTGAGCATCAAAACAATGAAGCAGAATCGAGAATCTCATCATTCTAATTTCCTAAGTTAAAACTTGATGGGTGAACAAGGGTTGTTGGTTCATTGATTTCTATCCATGGAACCTTGGTTCACTGATTTCTATCAGTGGTACCACTATGTTGTGATTGGAAATATTACCTGGAGGGTATCCAGTGTAACTTAGTTGATAATAAGTGTTGCAAACTATTTGTTAAAAGATAGGGAAAAACATTCTTGCTGCAAACTAGCCAAAGCTCTACCTGGCCAGATATGCATGTAGTAATAGGTTCCACTTTATATCCACATACTAGTGACACTTGCCAATACAATACAAAATGTATTGACCCTTGTGGCTGTAACTTATCATGTTGCAGGATTACTTGATGATAGTGAAGTTTGATGAGTAGGGGTTACGAGTCTACACCCAACATGTTTTCCTATGGCACATGAAGATGAAGGACTCCATGCTTTATAGTTATATTTGCTACTTTGTAATAAGATAGCCATATGAGCAATGTAGGTTATAATGAACTGTTTTATTCCTAGATATGCGATGTAATATGACCTTTGTTTCTTGATATTTCATCTTAAACTATGGGTGCTAGTTATTCGATCTAGGGACTAGCACTATAAACACAGGGCTTTGAACCTTACTGGGTTCAGGTCATGACAGATGGTATCAGAGCATTGTGTTACCTGTAGGTTCGTAACCCTAGGGTTTGGACAACCCCTTAGAATAATAGGAGTTGTATTTGTTCTAAGTTATTTACAAATAATCTTGTAAATCCCTTCTGTAGTTTCTATATCTCTCCCTTTTCAACTTGATGACAAAGGACTTCAACACCATCACCGCAAAGGACATCAACTTCATCTCAAAGGACCTTGAACTTCATCATTGCAAAGGGCCTCAACTTCATCATCACTAAGGAGTTCATCTTCAGCATCACTAAGGATTTTAGCTTCAACATCACCAAGGACTTCAACATCACAAAGGACTTCAGCTTGAAAATAGATAAGGACTTCGGCTTTAGCATCATCAAGGACTTCATCTTCAGCATGGCTAAGGACTTAAGTCTCAACACCTCAAAGGACTTTCACTTCAGGATCAATGAGGACTTCAATACCACCTACTTTGGATTTGGACTTCTCAACATCGTCAAGATACTAGATCAACATATCTCCATCACCAAAAGAAGCCGGGAGAAGAAGTTTTAGAAGGAAGATTTATTCTTCAGTAGTTTAAGGACTTAGAAGTTTTATATAGGATTTTGTTGATAATAGGAGAAACCAACTACTTAGGAAATGATGAGCTACACGCCCAACTCAAGGAGAAGGACAAGGAATTCCAGGATCAAGAAGAGAAGTCAAGATCAATGGAGAAGTTCAAGTTTAGTAGAAAAGAAGATGAGAGAAAATTTTGGATGAGAAACTTATCCATTATACTTTTACTAGGTATATTAGCTTTTGTTTCTTGTGGATCTATCTTGATTCATTTTACTAGTGTCAACAAGTCTATGAAGGAAGACAACAACAAGACAACGGGACGTTGGATGTTCACCAACTCAAAACCTCATATGTCATTCTTTGACTCTACAAGAAGTGCTGCATGGAAATCTATTGAAGAACTTGGAGGAAGACTTAGGCATAGATTGCACAACACTTGGAAGGACTTGAAGGAAGAGAAGAAAAATACTCAAGACCTGGAGAGGAAACTCAACTTAGGAGGACCTTGTGACAAGATGACATAAGGACACCTTGATCTCATTCCTAATGCATTAGCTATGGAGAAGGATGGAATAATATCAAGGGAATAATATCAAGTAGAACCCTATGGTTGGACCACCACGTTAGTTATTCGTTTAAATAATCGACTTTGTGATTGTTTATGGGTCATACCAACCTATGTGGTATGGCAATAATATTTTGTTTGCCTAAGTGATGTTTGAACTTTGTTATTGAATGTATGAGTGATATTGCTTGCATATTGCTTGGTGTGATCTATTGTGTATGAGTAGAATTCTTTCCCTAGAGATAATTTGTCTATTCTAATCCCAATCCCAATCTAGCCCAAGCAGATGACTTATCCAAGAATGTATCCAAGAAACCAAAACTCCATCATCAATCTTGAGATGACCATTACAATACAACTGCTAACAACTCAAGCAAAGTTGAATCAAGTGACAACCCAGTTTTTAGCCAACAACTGCAACAACACTAAGTTAGACCCAGAAATGTGAAAGTTCTTGGGATCCCAATTCCAATTGTTGCAAAGGATGACCAATCAGATGATCAACATGATCAACAACCCTTTCTAGAGAGACCATGACAACAATGAATCCAAGGATAAACTTGTGGAAAGACCACGAGCCTGTGAAATCTATGGAGACCTAAGACACTTATAAAGAGCATACTGACCAATTCCCTAATTGTGAGAATGCTCCATATCTCAAGTAACGTGTTTCCTATGTGAAGTCACTAATCATGTCCCTATCTAATGCCACATCTATCTTAGAGTTCAAAATATAAAACGTAACGTCAAGTCAAGGATGGAAATTTTCAATCTCCCAATGATAGCCAAGGACTAAAGTCAAAGTAAATTCTCAAGAGACAACCTACTCAAATTCCTTTTAAGGGTCGTAGTATCCTAGCTACCCTAAAACCTAGCCTTCCCGAATCTCGGGACGAGATTCCTTTTAAGGGTGGTAGCCTATCACATCCCAAAATTTTCCAAATTTTGAAATGTGAAAAATCAAATAAACTAAAGAATTAAAGGATGAAATTTAGGGGGAAAGGAAACTTTTTGTTTCTAATAGGAAATACCAAAACCTTATTTAAATAAGGAAGTGACAAACAAATCAAATGCAATAATGCATGGAATGTATCTTGATCTTAAGCACTTGCATTTTAAACCAATGGAAAAAGAATAAACCAAAAACCTAAACCCTAATAAGAAAAATATCACATCAAGTTCAATTAAATTCTATGGCTATGTTCAATATAGAATTTGAGCATAAGCATATATAAGTGATCTATATTGGCAAACAACAAAATTATAAATCCACAAGAATTGGTTTCACTCTATTTGGAGTCATGGATAAAAAGTTATGATTTTTATAAGATAAAAGAAACTACTCGGCCAATAAAGCTCATAGAAAAAAATCAATAAGTTAATTGCAAACAAAGTAACTTTAAATGTTATATAAAGGTTAATAGTTATTAAATATAATCATACAAATTGGAACCACCTTTGGAACTATAAATCAAAATATGAGATTTATATAAGACAAGAAGAAAAAGAAATGAAAAATATATTGCAAAGCCAAGATAAGCCATATATAAAATGCATGTCTAATTGTAACAAAAGTATATTTAAATAACATATAATGGTAAAGAATTATTTTATAAAACTTTGTAAATTGGTTTGACCCTTTTTGGAGTTTTAAATAAAAAGATATGAAGGAAAGTAACTAAGTAAAAAAAGAACCATATAGGCCAAAGTAAATATTTATAAATGATATTGTTTGAATTGGATAATAAATAAGATAGATAATATCCTAAAATGATCTTGTTGATTTTCCAAAATTTTGGAAATTTGAATGGATCCATTTAGAGATCTAAAACAAAAGTTATAAAAGAAATCAGAAAAAGAAGAAGAAAAACGAATAAAAAAAAGAGAGCCAGCCCAGCTGGCCTACTCGGCCCAACACCCAACCCACTAAGCCCACCCAGCACCCCCTTCTCCCATGCTGTTTTCTTTTCTCACCGACCCCCTTGCACACCCACTCGCTGACGGCCCAACCCCACATGCCTAGTCACCTAGCCACCTCATCGTCTTCACCAAGCGACGGAGATGCTCGTTCCACTCCCGGCCGTTTCCACTCGATTCAATTCGAGCAAAATTCGCGTAATGGCGGGATTAATTCCCCACTCCGACCCTAGCCTCTTAAACGCCAATCCCTCCTCTCTATTTCCCCTCAAACCCTGCCACTAGAGAGCCCCCAACCTCTCCAATTTTGAGCTAGAACCACCGCAGCCACCGACGACTCCGGAGACGATTCCGGTGTGAACCGACTGCCCCGTGCCCTCCTCTCTGTCCTGTTAGCTTCACCATCCTCAGGCGCATTTGTTAAACCCCTCCATTCGTTTTATCATTCCCCAGGTCATCGTCACGGTCACCACCGGAGATCTTTCTGCCGCCATCGTTCGTCGACGAATTCTGGTGAGACATAGGTCCCCTCCGCTCAAATTTGGCCACCGAGATCTTATACGAGACCTTGCGCACCTCACGGATGCCTTGTTTTTCCTGCTCGAGCCCTAGGACAACTCCACCGTCACGCGCGAGCACCGACGACTTCGGTGAGCACTCCGACGAGGAATCCCCGACGAAGTCAAGCACCCCTTCCTCGACCGCGACCACCATCAAGACTACCGAGACCGCCGCAACCCCTGGTAAGACCACTGCTTCCCTTACCCTCTAGGATCACCGGAACACCACCATCCTGACGCGCCTCCGCCGCGCGCAGTAGTCAGCGCCGCCAGTTTGGGGCCAAGTGATGAGATCCGTCGGATCTAGATCCTAAGGCTAGGATTAGACCACTTACCGAAGGGGTACCGATCGATCTGACCTGCTTGTTATCACTTAAATCGAACGGCCACGTTGCCGATCCGACCGAAACGGTACCGGCCAGTAATATTTAGCCACGTGTCTCCCCTGATAAATTCAAAAGAATATAAATTGAATTTAGTGATTAAACTTAGAAATTCAATAACTTTTGAACCACAAATCAGAAAAATACAAACTTGGTGTCTATGGATTCAGAAAAATGAGTAGAACACAGTGCAGAAATAATTTGGTACCTTTTTGATGGTTAAAATCAGGTTTTATACAGAACCATTTGTTGAGTATTTTTTACTATAAAAAGTGTTCTATAAATTATTTTTGAGTGAATCCTCTTGCAAAGGGTTGTATATTTAATCCTCTGTACTGTAGGATCTTAATCAAATTTTATTTTAGTACATAAGATTTGTGTAGCATCTGGTAGTCAAGTGTGGCTTATTTTAGTGTTATAAAATGTTTTAAATAATGTCTTTGCACTAAAATTATTACAATTAGCATAAACCTTATATAAAGGACCAGTAGGTGTTTGTAGTGTTCAGAACCTTGTTTTAACAACTTGTTCAATAAAATATTTTGTTGTATGCTTGCATGTATTTCGGTTTATTCATGTGTTGTTTTGTCATGCTAGTTTTGAGATTGTGCTTTTTGCTTGATTGTATTGTTATAAACTTTGAGGAGTGTAATCTTTGAAAGATCAAGAAGAGTACCTAAATATTCTACTATCAAGGCAATGGCACTATCATCAAGTCCTACTGTTTTCATTATACTTAGTGGATTTTTGTAGTATATGCATGATAGGCTATATTATTATGCTATGCTATATCTCCTATGTAGAATAGGGAATGGTAGTTTCTACTTGGTAGGTGAAACATCATAAGATTAGAAATGCTTAGCCCTGCTATAGTTTTCAGGATGGAATATCATATTATGATTATATGGAGTATTGGAAAATATATGTTTTCTATAATAAAATAAGTTCTTAATGAAACACCTGGGTGGAATTGCGACTTGCTTGGGTTATGTTGAGTGGTTACTCCGGGGCCATGTCTATGGTCGGCCGGTGTATCGCACTTGTGGACGGCCACCCAGGAACAAAGAGATTGGAGACGTTCTTATCGCGAAGCTTCCAGTGTAGCCACATGGCATATGGGCTCTGCCTTGACCGACTAAGTTGTGAGAACTCAGCCAGACGGACAGAGGGTGGTAGTGATGATAGAAAGGAACGCGTCCGTGGTGGTCTGAGGGATTTCTTCTGAAAAGTCTCGTCTCGATGCATGTCGAGTCTTGTGGGGAAAGTGCACCACCTCTCGAGAGGGTAAAACTAAGTACTTAGCCGTGTCCCCGGTTATGGACAATTTCTGAGCATCAAGACAATGAAGCAGAATCAAGAATCTCATCATTCTAATTTCCTAAGTTAAAACTTGATGGGTGAACAAGGGTTGTTGGTTCATTGATTTCTATCAATGGAACCTAGGTTCACTGATTTCTATTAGTGGTACCACTATGTTGTGATTGGAAATATTACCTGGAGGGTATCCAGTGTAACTTAGTTGATAATAAGTGTTGGAAACTATTTGTAAAAACATAAGGAAAAACTTGCTTGCTGCAAACTAGCCAAAGCTCTACCTAGCCAGATATGCATGTAGTAATAGGTTCCACTTTATATCCACATACTAGTGACGCTTGCCAATACAATTCAAAATGTATTGACCCTTGTGGCTGTAACTTATCATGTTGCATGATTACTTGATGATAGTGAAGTTTGATGAGTAGGGGTTACGAGTCTGCACCCAACATGTTTGCCTGTGGCACATGAAGATGAAGGACTCCATGCTTTATAGTTATATCTGCTGCTTTGTAATAAGATAGCCATATAAGCTATGTAAGTTGTAATGAAATGTTTTATTCCTGGATATGCGATGTAATATGACCTTTGTTTTTTGATATTACATCTTAAACTGTGGGTGCTAGCTATTTGATCCAGGGACTAGCACTATAAACACAGGGCTTCGAACCTTACTGGGTTTAGGTCATGACACTAATCCTAACCGAGGGCATATTCCCATCTCTCTCTTTCCTTACCTAACACATGAAGCTACTGATCACATCTAACCTGAATCGAACCCCAGCATCTCTCCCCTTCTTGGTCTCACTTGACCTAGTCGGTGGATAGCGAGCCAAGCCTGACCCTATTCTTCTCTCTTCCTCTCAGCCACGTGATCACCAGTAGCCCATGCCCATGCCGAGAACATGCTTCCTCTCTCCCCTCTCTGCATAAAGTAGAGGCATCACCTCCTCCTTCTCTCAACCATGCCACCTACCCCTCTTCTCTCCATGTGGATCGAGATCCACCTCTCCCTTCCACCCAGTTCAGCCATGGATGCACCTAAAACCCTAGCTCACCCTCGCTGGCAACCTCTACTCGTTGTTGATCCACTAGCGTCGGGCAACTCCATCATGTCCAGGGGTGATGCTAAGGCCCCATAGATCTTCCCTTAGATGATAGCACGAAGACGCGCACCAGCAGCGGTGGACCTTGCCCGTGACCTCTCCATCACCGCACTCGCCCCACACGCTGTCCATCACGGATGCCTCGCTAGACCGCCATCCTCGTCACTCTCTGACCGAGATCAACCGTCACTGTCACCACCCCTGTGAGCATCCACACGACCAAGTTCCCTCGCCTCACCTCTTTCCTCCTGCGCGCACACTCACCCCACAAAGTCACCGCAGATGCCGCACTCAACATGTGCAAGCATACAACACGCATAACAACAACAATGTCACAACCTTTGAATCAGGGTATCTTCCCGGCAGATCAACCTATATCTGATGACCTCCTACACACAAACATGATCTCCATTCATCCATCTTTCCAATTCCCCAAATATCACCCCAGTCCGTGGACTATAGCACTTGTAATCATCCCAGAAAAATCCCACAATCTCTATGAATTCTAGTTGTAGTTGGATAGATTTGGACTAAGTTTGCTAGCGCAATAGGAAAGGGGGACCCTCACATTGTACATCAGCGTGTGGGAAGGATCTAAACCCCAGCAAGGTCATCCAAGTGAAGAAGAGTACGAACCCTAGAGTAGGGTCGTGAAAGAGACGAGAAATGGTGTTGGCTACTCTTACTCATTTATCCACAAGGTCATCA
The DNA here is from genome assembly GCA_916181665.1 of Avena sativa. Taxonomy (NCBI): domain Eukaryota; kingdom Viridiplantae; phylum Streptophyta; class Magnoliopsida; order Poales; family Poaceae; genus Avena; species Avena sativa. The sequence goes on from OV702291.1 coordinate 356,864,313, forward strand.
CGAGAGAGACCATGATGACGTCAATGCGCGGGGAGGCATGGGATACAAGTGTCACCCCCATCCTTGTGCTTTCCCAGATCATTAAAGGGAGCTCGGGCGCTAGTCCTGATGTGACAGCATGCGCCATGTGTTATCCACTCACCATCAATTGCTGCACAGCGCCACCCACGACCAAGGAGTGGCCAACGGCACCGCCCATAGCCAGGAGTGGACAGGAACACCACCCATCTGCTATCACGCTGCATGGAATGACAATAGTGGTTCTCGGGAACTATAGGAAGGCACATGCGCACCAGCCCCTATGGTACCCCCTTATAGTATAAAAGGAGGGCCTTGGCCATGGTAGAAGGATGGTTTTTAGGGAGAGTTTTTTAGAGGAGGTTTTGAGGAGAGTTTTTAGAGAAGGACTTAGAGCAAGGGTTTATATAAGAGAGAGTAAGAGGAAAGTTTGATAGAGGCATAGCTGGTACATCCAAAAGTGTTGAGAGAGAGTTAGACAATAGTTGAGAGAAAGATGGATTGGGAAAGAAGGAGAGAAGAGCTATAACCAAGGCACTCAGAGGGAGATATGGTGAGATAGAAAGAAAGAGGATGCCCAGGAAGTGTGGAAGCTAGTTGAAAGCTTCTCCCCATCACTTATATCTCGTTGTAAGATATCCATAAGATAATCCACCAAACCAGGACGTAGGGTTATTAGTCGAAGGGAAGTATGAACCTGGGTAAACAACATTGTGTGTGCTGTCTATGATCTGTGTGTGAGCTAGGCCATATTACCTCGTTGTCTGTGTGTGAGCTAGCGCCCACTATCGAACCAAAATGGGGGTGTGAGACATCCTCGGTGTCTGTGTTCCGACACACAACATCTGGCGCGCAAAGTAGGGGGTGCTAGTGATTCGACCTCAGCAATCATCTTCGTCAGTGCCAGCATCATCTCCATCGACATTGTCTGCACCAGCGTCAGGCATGGTGCCCATGAGAGTAACTAGAGCCGTTAGGACGAGCATGGCCACCGTGGACACACCGACTACGCACAGTCGGTCCCATGACCCGTCCCTGGCTAGGAACATGGTGACTAAGCGGCATGTGCAGTAGGTGGATGCCACGTGTGGCCCCAATGCCCAGCCTTAGCTCGTGCCCGCCGCGTCCAACCAGCCCCAGTTGTCTCCCAAGGAGCTAGCCCAGGGACTGGTCACGAAAGGCACAACACCGCACGGAGAAGCACATCCAGGCCATGTTGGCGGTGCCGCCACCAATGGCCTCCCCCTAGTTGCACCGAAGGCGCTACTGGTGGGAGAATTCCTCCCATCAGCGTAGGAGGCTATGCCGGTGGAACTATGCCTCCCGGAGGTGCAGGAGGTGTCGCTGGGCAGGCAGAGCATCTCACGGGTGCAGATGACGATGCACCCGCTGTAAATTATGGTCGGGGCATTCCTCCCGTAGGAGATCCTAGTGCTACGGCGTGGGGTGTCCCTCGTAGGTTTGTCGCATGGTGCCCATCGTGCGGCGCCAGGCAACATCAGACAAACCTCTCCTCATCTCATGGGGAGTCGTACCTGGCGTGAGGCCATGGCTTCTATTTAGGCTTTGGTCCGGTACCCTCTGCACTGGGGATGACCGAGTTTGTGGCTTGGAGAGAAGAGGTCACGTGGAGGCTGGCAGGCAGCACCTAGAGACCACCTGTGTGCACTCCCTATCACACCACGGGCCAGGGTGTGGGCCCGAGAAATCTCCAAATGTCAAAGGGTACCTGCAGGTCCCTGCCTCATAGCCGCAGGCTCCCCCCGCTGCTGGATGGGGTGGGGGGCACAAAGATGACAGGCTGGGAGGTCAGGATCTAATGGAACAACACCCAGGGGCTAAAGCTCCTAGGAAAGCTGACCCAGACCACGCATAGGTAGGATCCTTAGCAAACCCCATGTGTGACCGCGCAGACTAGCCACATCATGACTCAGCCGCAGCTAACGAGACGCTCGCCATAGAGCAGCTCCGTCAGCTTTGCCACCAAGCCACCGGTGTGGAGCCGAACCCAGAAAATGCTACCGAGGCCGGAAGGATGGCCTGAGAGTGAAGTGGCGGATGCTTGGCTTATACCCCTAACATGAGGCAGGTTGTGTGGTCGCCCAAGTTCCGCCCCATCATCCCCGTCAAATATAACGGTAACACCAACCCGAAGGAGTTCTTGCAAATGTACTGCATCACCATGGCCACAGCCTGTGCCAATTAAGAAGTCATCATGAATTGGTTCCCTGTGCAGTTGAAGGGCATGACCCTATCATGGATGATGCCCCTCCCGCAAGAATCGATCCAGATGTGGGTGGAACTCTGTGACCGTTTCGTGAGTGTGTTCCAGGGTGGCTTCAAGCGCCCAGAGATGCTCATCCAGCTCCGGGGGAGACGAGCGGCTGCACCAATTTATGTTGCATTTCTCACAAGTCACCCACACCATCCCTAAAGCGGAGGATGCCGCCATATTTGGTGTGTTCCTCATGAACGTCAAAGACCACAAGGTGTGAGAAGAGCTCAGCATGCACCCCGTCAAGAGAACCCACCAGCTTTGAGACTTGGCCGACCTCTACTCACTAGCTAAGGAAGGATGCCTCGAGCCCAAGGTAGCCGCCAAGGCTCCAAAGGGTGGTGCCGATCCCGGGAGCGCTTCCAGGAAGAAGGACAAGGCATGAAAGCATGGTGCCCGTCAGGTTCTGGTGGCCGAACAAGTCACTCCCTCTAGGAGCGAAAACAAGGCAAAGCCGACCGAGGAGATGGTGGTTCGTGAAACCAGCTGCCAGTACTTGGTACCCGGTGCATGAATCAAGCAATCATGATGCTCAGGATTGACATTCCATGCGAGGCCTTGTGGAGGCTAGGAAGAAGCGCTTTGCCAAATAGGGGCTAACCCTCCCTTCAGGAACTGCTTTAAGTGCAGGCAACCTGGGCATATGGCGTGGAACTTCATAGAAGCCGTGAAGCCGGCCATGGAGATGGTGGTGAAGGAAGTAGAGGAGGAGGACAAGGAGGGTCAACGTAGCCTCGGGACGACAAAACGAAGAAGAAGCTAAGAAGTTGGGCCAGGAGGACCCCAACGGGTATGGCCAGTACTAGGAAGCCAAGGTCTACACATGTGTTCACGGGGGGGGGGGGGGGGGGGCATACTCTATGGCTTTCCACGGGGAGTTTAAACTCTTCTCCCGGGAACTTTGTGCGGTGATACCTACCCTGGAGGCACAACGACAATTAAGGTGGTTTGTAGAACAGCAGCAAGTTTTCCCTTAAGTGGATCACCCAAGGTTTATCGAACTCAGGGAGGAAGTGGTCAAAGGTATTCCCTCTCAAGCAACCCTGCAATCAAGATACAAGAAGTCTCTTGTGTCCCCAACACACCCAATACACTTGTCAGGTGTATAGGTGCACTAGTTCGGCGAAGAGATAGTGAAATACAAGTGGTATAGAAAATTATAAGTGGTAACGGTGATAGAAAATAGCTTGATGGCGTGGAAAAGACTAAAGGCAAACTGAAATAAAGAAGGAAGCAAGCAAACATGTAATAGATCTAATAGCAAACGGTGTTTCAGTGCTTAGAAACAAGGCCTAGGGATCATACTTTCACTAGTGAACACTCTCTCATAAATATATTATCTTCATGATACTACTCTTGACTACTCTCCGGTTGGACACTCTAATCCATGGTAGGGCTATAACAGCACACCTCAAAGTAAGCCTTTCCCATCTAGAAAACCCCACACTGTCACCTTGAGCACTAGATAGTTCCAACAAACACCACAATTTCATAAAGATATCCAACTCCAAATATAACTCATAACAAGTATTTGTAATCTCTAGCCTAAGTGCCACCATGGTGTGCACGCTGTCACTTTCACACACATGAGGAGAGCAGAGATCTATTAAAGCACTTGAGTAGAAAGGTAGATCTACTTGATTACAAAGCTCACGATCACAATATGATCATGCATAGAGCGAGATGAACACATAGCTACCGGTAGAACCCTTAGCCTCGAGAGAGAACTACTCCCTCCTCATCATGGGAATCAGCAATGGTGCTGGAGATGGTGGTGGAGATCGATGGAGATGGCTCCGGGGGCACTTCCCTGTCCCGGCAGGGTGCCGGAACAGAGACTTTCTGTCCCTCGAATCTCCCCTTTGGTGGCGGTGGCACTGTGGAACTTTTCGTGGATTTCTGATTAACGATTTAGGGTTTTGGTATCGGGAGGCTCTTATAGGCGAAGGAGGCAAGGTCGGTAGCCGGCCAAGGGGCCCACACCATGCCCTGGCGTGGCCTAGGGTTGCCCGTGCCTGGGGGGGTGTGGACAGGCCCTGGCCCCTCTCCGACTCTCCTTCTGGCTCCGTGAGTCTTCCGGGAAAATAGTAACTTTGGCTTTTGTCCCGTCCAATTCCGAGAATATTCATTTTCTGACTTCTTGGAACCAAAAATAGCAGAAAACAGGCAACTTGCACTTTGGCAACTTGTTAATAGGTTAGTCCAAGAAATCATATGAAAAGTACTCCAAAGTTGGAACAAAACACAAGAAAGTGGATAAAACCAAGCATGGAACATCAAAAATTATAGATACATTTGCAATGTATCAACATCCCCAAGCTTAACTCCTGCTCGTCCTCGAGTAGGTAAGTGATAAAAAGAAAGAATAATTTTTGAGGTGACATGCACCATCAAATGCTTGATCAAAGTACTTGTAAAACATTCAAAGCTGGGATCATAGTACTTCAATCATAACATGAAAGACAAAGTTCTAGCAATAAGCAAAGAAACTATGATGCAACATGAAAAGGCACAAACAAAAGATTCATGAATAACAATGCTTTGCAAGACGTTTGTTTGTTTCACATAAAGAAAACATAGCATAATAGTATTCAGCTTGTCCCTCATAGAGTAGCAAATATAAATGCATAGGACACCTTCAAAGTTCAAAAGAGTGACTAGATACAAATAGTTTAAAACAAGCAATATCAAAGCTATGCATCAATCAACAAGTCTTGGGACAATGCACATAGAACTAAGAATGGCCACTATGCTCTCAAAGTAGGTGCATAAAGGTAGAAGGTGGAGACTCAATATATAAGAGGAAGAAAGGCCTTCATAGAAGGAAGTAGGGATTCAAGTCTCATAAAGAGCTTCCAAAAATTATGGTATGTATAGCTTTCAGCTCTCATTGCCCCTATCATAAGCATCTTGAAGTGATTAAGGTTAAAGTGAACAAACTATGGTGTACATGCTTGACGAAGTAGAAGTCAGAAATCTCATGTCCCTTGTATACGAGGGCCGCTCCTCATGCTACTCAAGTTTAGTCACCGGTAAGTTCTTGTCATTGTAAGTATATGTGTATCATAGAGAACCGCCAAAGGGGTACCCCTTGCCCGATGATACGGAAGAATCCCCATATCAAAATGACAAGGCAAGTAGACAACGAGCATCTCAGCATTCTTCTTATTTACCATGGGAATATGGTGCTTTTTTCTCTCTTTCCTCTTTTCATAGTATCTCTTTTTTTCTTTTCTCTTTTTTTCTCAACATAGGACTCTTTTTTTATAAGAAGAATGCTTCATAGACAGCTCATTATGGTTACGCTGCAGGTTTCCACCATGTCAGCATGGATTAGACCAGCGGCCCAAGCGTTTCTCTAACACATATACATAACTCCATGGACTTACAAGCTCCCCTTTCATTTCACACCGATGACATCCATATACAAAAGAGCATGATATCAACTAGGTACAAGTACCAAGTGCAATGTTGAAAGCGTTCCCCATGAAAGCATGGTTCTGCTAATTCCCAACAAATAAGTGCAAGCATATACAACACAGAAGACACAATGGTTCAAGTTTATTAAAGGCAAGTAAAGTAAAGTGTGCCATCAAGTTCGTGAGAGCTTTAATCACTAGTTTTCTCATAACAAGTTTAATTCGGAAGGTAAACAAATGCATGAATATACTTGGAATAGCATAAGCTAGTAGGTAGTTATGGTGGACTCTTTGGAATAACTTGGTTTAGGGAGTTGGATGCATGAGTGGAACTCATACTTGGTTGTGGAGGCTAGCAAAAGACTGGGAGCGACAAACTAAGAGAGCAATAATGGCCATAATCATGCAGAGCGACAAAACATCATTGATCAAAGCATAAAGTGATACTACAAGTTGAAAACTAAAGGATCATAAAGGCTATGGTGACTTGAGATAGTCATAACATGGTGTGAGCATGCGCCAAGTCAACCCAAATAAAGCATCAAAGGAGAATACCACTATACTATGCTTTAATATGCTAAAACAACACATGATTCATCCAAGGCACATTAAGCAATCTATATTGTTTATAACAAGTCATGATACAGCAAATAATACTAAGTATAAGGCCAAAACAATACCAAGCATGGCATGAAAAAGCATAGGCCACAGTAAAAAACAAGCTCTTTTTACCACATAAGCATGAACTTTCCTACTCTTTTCCAAACCAAACCAAACTATTTGCAAACCAATGTATGAAAGAGGGGGTCCAACCAATTTATTCAGCAAACTAAGCAAACAAAAAACCAAAACAAAAACAAAAAAGAAGATGCTCCAAGAACAACACAACTGTGCATGAAACAATAAAAATGAACCGTTTGGAAGAAACCTGGAATTTTTATTGATGAAGAAGGGGATGCCTTGGGCATCCCCAAGCTTTGACGCTTGTACTTCTTGGATATTTCTTGGGGTGACACACGTGGCATCCCCAAGCTTGAGCTTTAGTCCATCCTTCATCTCATTACTCATTCCTTCCATACACCTGAAATATTTCCTTCATACAAAACTTCACACAATCTTATTAGCAACATTAGTGCAATCAAGATAAATAAGTCTCAACATTCAGTTCTAACACCAAATAAACTTCCATTAGAACACTAGCTACTGTAGCACTTCCCTCAAAAAGCTCAATTCCCCAAAAGAACTCAAAAAGGAACCCACAAGAAGCAAATGCAGAAAATGGCAGAAATCTGTCAAAACAGACCACCAGGTAAAGACGATTTTTTTTGAAGACCTTCTGTTGCACAAATAAAAAAGTGTTGAACTAACGAAAGTTAGATAACAACCTGGGGCAGAAGCAAAAAAATTCATGCCTCAAAAAGACATTTAGATATTTTACACGAATTTTTACGGTGAAGTACAGAAATCTGTTTTGGGACAGCAACTTTCCCAATCATTACTTCTCTCTCATTAGAGGTTACTCTTGGCACAAAAAGCAAATAAAAAGGATAAGGAGCGGTTATTACTGAAGCAATAACTTCCAAGACTCAACTAAAACTTTTGGGTTATCTCCCAATAAGTACTTTTCTTTAACGCCTTTAAGTTAGGCATGATAGTTTGAGAAGATGCTCACATAAGACATATGAATGGAAGTAAAAGAGAGCATCAAGAAGCAAATTCAAAGAACATTTAAGTCTAACCCACTTCCTATGCATAGGAATCTTGTAAAGAAACAAGTCATGAAAGCACAAAGTAACAAGCATAGTAAAACAAAACAAGTGCAACTTCAAGACTTTCAACATAAAGAGGGGAAACTTAATATTATTGAGATACATAAAACCATGTCTCCCTCTCTCATAATAACTTTCAGTAGCATCATGAATAAAATTAACAATATAACTATCACAAGAAACATTCTTATCATGAGCCACATGCATAAAAGAATTAATACTCCCCACATAAACATAGTCATTCTTATTGATTATAGTGGGAGCAAATTCAACAAAATAGCTATCATTATTATTTTCATCACCATAATCATCAAATATAGGAGGCATATTGTAATCATAATTAATTTCCTCCTCAATAGTAGGTGGACTGAAAATATCATATTCATCATTGCAATCATCATAAGCAATAGAATAGTTATCTTCCCAAGTGTGTTCATTTGTAAACATATCATCATTGGAAGGATCATGGATAGCACTAATAGTACATCAATTATTAATATCATCATTTTCAGATTGGTACCAAAGAGATTTTCAATATCAAAAGAAGTGTGCTTTTCCCAATCATGATCACTACTATAGGTAACAGGCATAGGAACATCATCGAGTTCAGACTCATCAAAAACTATAATAGGAGCTACATGCTTAGGGGAAATACCGTTTCCTCCCTCCTTTTACTCCTCCCTTTCTTCTTTATCTTCTTCTCTTTAGGAGGGAGAGGCTTGAAAGGAAGCTTCTCCATATACCCTAGTTTATTATTAGAGACAATAGAAGAAACTTTGGAGGATTCCTTCTTTTCATTAATAAGATCAAAACAGATGTTAGTCCTATCATATTTTGGTAAAATCTCATCTTCTATAATATTTTGTATGTAAGTGTTTGTGTGGCAATTATCAACACAATAAAGATGACAACCATGCAGGACACTATTCATATCAAAAGCACTCATATCTACCAAAGAGGTTTTTCTTGATAACTCTTCACATCCCAAAAATAATGTAAGTTCATCATGCTGATTAGGAGTGATCATGTCATCACAATACAAACTTGCAGTACTCATTGGATTAGAAGGGCTATTATTATGGCCTGAGCATTGAAAATTGAAATGACCCACTTCAAAGCAAAGTTCACAAATAAAAGGGTAGAGGGCACAAACTTTTTTACCAAGATCATTTAGAGCCCTATACCACGTTCTAGTTTTTTCATTCCTGTGGGTGATACATTATTCTTCTTCAATTTGATTATTCTCACAAGGTATATGTATTCCACAAAAATTAACATGCTTATAAGAAGTAGTACTTTCAGAGGTTTGAGCATGTTTATTGCTATCATTAATAACAATTTCATTTTCCATGCAAGTGTCTTTAAAAGGCTCATGATACATGTCCCATTTTTCTTTAGGAGAATTAATATGAGAAGAAAAGGTTTTAAAACAATCAATAATAATTTGAGGATCAAGACCATATTTAGCACTAAGCTCTTGAAAATCAGCAGTTTCAGCAAAAGACTTAATGCAATCATACTCATAGTTTATACCTGGTTCTTTACCTTTGTTGTTATCCCAATCTTCGGTATTGCTTTGAATTGTTTCAAGAAGATCTCACTTAGCTTTGACCTCCTTACTCGTGAAGGATCCCTCTAAACAAGTATCTAGATAGTCCTTGTAATGTCCTGAAAGCCTTGCATAGAAATTATTAATAACAATATTCCTGGGGAGCTCATGAATGGGACATTTGAGCATTAGTGACTTCAATCTCCCCCATGCTTGGGCAATACTTTCTCCATTATGAGGATGAAAATTATAAATATAACTCCTATCTTTATGAATTTCATGAGGAGGAAAAAATTTAGAGTAAAAGAGAGATTCAAGTTCCTTCCACTCCAAATGATGAGGATCATCTAGTAGCTCATACCACTCCCTTGCTTTTCCCTTAAGTGAAATAGGGAATAGCTTCCTCTTAACTTGGTTCATTGAAATACCTACACACTTGAACAACTCGCATAATTCATGTATAAAGAGTAAATGATCACCAGGATGGACAGTTCCATATCCAAAATAGCAGTTATTCATAACACGTTCAACAATTTTTATAGGTATTTTAAAAGGGATGCTTTCAGTATGTGGATTTAAAATATCACAAGTATCATTAGAATTACCACATATGGGAGATAAAGTATCATCCGAGAAACTTTTCTTCTTTAAAGCTGGGAACTAAAAAGATCATTTTCATAAAAACCAACTTCCCCAAGCTTAGACGTTTTCATAGCATTAGTAACAAAGGTGTTCAAAAGATTCATACTAATAACATTGCTATTAGCATGCAAAGAAAGTTCCATGGGTCTTTTAATTTTCTTTTTAGACAATTCAAGTTCTAACTTAGGAAAAATACTAAAAAGCTCTCTATTTTTTTGTTGTTTTCCATTAAGACTAACTAGTGAAAACAAGAAACAAAAAGACAAAATTGCAGAATCTAAAGGAAATAACTTCGAGCACTCACACCAGAGGATGTGAGTACCTTTTACCTTACCTCCCCGGCAACGGCGCCAGAAAATAGCTTGATGTCTACGCACTTCTATTCTTGTAGACAGTTGTTGGGCCTCCAAGTGTAGAGGTTTGTAGAACAGCAGCAAGTTTTCCCTTAAGTGGAACACCCAAGGTTTATCGAACTTAGGGAGGAAGTGGTTAAAGGTATTCCCTCTCAAGCAACCCTGCAATCAAGATACAAGAAGTCTCTTGTGTCCCCAACACACCCAATACACTTGTCAGGTGTATAGGTGCACTAGTTCGGCAAAGAGATAGTGAAATACAAGTGGTATAGATAATTATAAGTGGTAACGGTGATAGAAAATAGCTTGATGGCGTGGAAAAGACTAAAGGCAAACTGAAATAAAGAAGGAAGCAAGCAAACATGTAATAGATCTAATAGCAAACGGTGTTTCAGTGCTTAGAAACAAGGCCTAGGGATCATACTTTCACTAGTGAACACTCTCTCATAAATATATTATCTTCATGATACTACTCTTGACTACTCTCCGGTTGGACACTCTAATCCATGGTAGGGCTATAACAGCACACCTCAAACTAAGCCTTTCCCATCTAGAAAACCCCACACTGTCACCTTGAGCACTAGAAGGTTCCAACAAACACCACAATTTCATAAATTCATCCAACTCCAAATATAACTCATAACAAGTATTTGTAATCTCTAGCCTAAGTGCCACCATGGTGTGCACGCTGTCACTTCCACACACATGGGGAGAGCAGAGATCTATTAAAGCACTTGAGTAGCAAGGTAGATCTACTTGATTACAAAGCTCATGATCACAATATGATCATGCATAGAGAGAGAGATGAACACATAGCTACCGGTAGAACCCTTAGCCTCGAGAGAGAACTACTCCCTCCTCATCATGGGAATCAGCAATGGTGATGGAGATGGTGGTGGAGATCGATGGAGATGGCTCCGGGGGCACTTCCTCGTCCCGGTTGGGTGCCGGAATAGAGACTTTCTGTCCCCCAATCTCCCCTTCGGTGGCGGCGGCGCTCCGGAACTTTTCGTGGATTTCTGATTGACTATTTAGGGTTTTGGTATCGGGAGGATCTTATAGGCGAAGGAGGCAAGGTCGGTAGCCGGCCAGGGGGGCCACACCATCCCCTGGTGCGGCCTAAGGTTGCCCGTGCCTAGGGGGTGTGGCCAGGCCCTGGCCCCTCTCCGACTCTCCTTCTGGCTCCGTGAGTCTTCCGGGAAAATAGTAACTTTGGCTTTTGTCCCGTCCAATTCCGAGAATATTCATTTTCTGACTTCCTGGAACCAAAAATAGCAGAAAACAGGCAACTTGCACTTTGGAATCTTGTTAATAGGTTAGTCCAATAAATCATATGAAAATTACTCCAAAGTTGGAACAAAACACAAGAAAGTGGATAAAACCAAGCATGGAACATCAAAAATTATAGATACATTTGCAATGTATCAAGGAACTATGTAGGGAAAGTACGCGTCCTATGGCTCCCTCCTTGAGGGGCTTACAGGAAGGAACCAAACATACAGAGCCTACATGACACCCCCACAAGGGGCCTACAGGATAGGTATAAGCCTCGTTGACCTCTCGTGGAGAGGAAAGCAAGGAATCTCACGAGGAATCCCACCTCTAGCGGCTCTAATGCTACCAGAGCCTAAGACCACCTCCACGAGGGTTTGACTAGCCAGTGCAAGGTTACCTCCTCGAGCGTCCAAGGAGCAACAATGCACGAACAAACACCAGCACGGCACAATGGGTACCCCTAGTGTTGTTTCGGCTCATGGTCGTGAGGCCTTGAGTTCAAGTCTATCGCGAGGAAATGGCCCTCCCTCGGCGAGCAGATGAAGCCCGCTCCTGAGAAGAAACGGGCACCAAGGCACCCTGAAGCACAGCCCCTAGGAGAGAGGCATGCCTTCTCTTGCACCGCCGCCGTCGTCCTCTAGCTCTCACTGAGCTGGTCCTGATCCGGCGCCAGCTGAAGGTCTACCCTCGTGACGCTCGCCGAAAGTCGGCCCGGTTCCCCACGAATGCTGGAGATGAGTCTCCTAGGTGCTCGACCCAGCCGAAGCGTGGAAGCTCTGGCGTGGCCAAGGCTAGCGCCCAAGACTCAGCATGACCGACACAAGACACCCGTGTATCTTGGCACATAAGGCCCTCGCGAGACACCTGCAGGAAGCCCCAGCGGTGTGCATTTTGCCTTGTGGTCGCCTACTCCTCTAGGGACCAATGGTCCAAACGCTGCCATACCACCCTCTCCTCGAGAGGCCCACGGGGCGGCTAGTGAGGATATTCCCCTCCGGTGACCAAAACTAGCACCAGACCTACAGTCACCTCGGTGGAGGGGGCTAACCGGATGAGCATTTCCTCTAAGGCCTTCTCTTTGGGAGGCTCACGGGGTGATGGGTGAGGGCAGTCTTCTCTAGCGGGAAGCAGGCGAAACGCCGCCCTATGATCTGTTCCTCGAGAAGCTTGTAGGGAAGATCATGGGGATGCTTCCCCTGAGCAGGCGCTGTTGATCAGTGACAAACCCTAAAGCGTCAAACCTACGGACTGGTTTCGGCAGCAAGGCTTTGGAGGTCGGTGACCTCACATAACCCGTGCAGGCGAGGTCATGTCGGCACACATTCGTCATATGGCCTCCATTGTCGAGAGGGTTATGGAGTGGCAAGCGGGGCCACTCTTTCTCGGGGCCCGCCCCTATAGCCCCATGTGAGGACCTAATACCTTCGATCCGGATTTCGGATGTAGTATAGCTCTTTTCCCCTAGTAGACCTAGGTTTATCGAATCCTCGGGAAGCAGAAAGCATAGTGAAGTTACTTTAACGGACCTTCGGGAGTTTTAGAATTCTTTTTGTTTTTTACCGGACCAAGTGTTTGCTGTCTTTTGTTGTTGTCGATGATGGAGAGAGAGGCCCTAGGGCGTTCGGTTTCACTTGTAGCTGTGCAAAACATCCGATGGGAATAAAAGATAATAATAAAGTATGCATGTAATTGTTAGAGCAAGATAATTATATGTGGGTAGTGCATCCATAATTGCTATTGCCTCTGCAACCTCTTATAGAAATAACCTACTAGTATCATCCATAGAAGAAAGAGAACTAATGATATGCATAGTGACGTCACCGTTAATCCCAAGTAGAACCCTCAAATACAGCTGTACTACTCCTTCTGACACTAGGGTTCCCAACCTTTAGATTAGTCATTACTCATACTACCTATACCTGGCTCAATCCTCGGGGTCTTGGGTATCTGACAAGTCCTTGGATTGAGACAAGAGAGGATACAATAATCATTATGTCATACAAACTAATACATGATCCCATCTATGATAAATAACATGCACAAAAGCTACATGGCTAGGCAGAAGCCCTTAGCCCAAAGAGAATTCCTCACACATAGAGATGAAATCAATAATCATAAACATTGTAATGGGAATCATGAGATTGATAGCAAATAGTCTTACAATGTCGCCAATTGATGATGAGATCTACTATTACAAGTGGTGGAATATGGCTATGGTGGTGGAAAAGGATTTGGAGATTAGATCTAAGTCTATTCCTCCGGCGGCTCTTCGGTGTTGTGGATGGAGTTTTGGGGGCGGCTCTCTTCTCTTGGCGTCGCCCGTTTCTCTTCACCTGAAGCCTCTTTATATAGGGGTCCCTTCACAAAAGTTGTTCTTTTTAACCTAGCGGTGTTGATGGCAACTATACAACCAGAACTATACGGCCAGAATTTTATTCTCGCCGTATAGTTGGTCGTTAAAGCATCTGTCTCCACTTCACGACTCCTTGTTTCTTTGGGTTGTTGGAAATCTCGTATCTTTGACTTTAATGTTGTGATTCCCATCATCAAACGTCATTATCTACGCAGGGAAAATTAGAAAGAAAGGATTGCATACCCCTTTGATCATTAGGCATTAGTGGCAGGGTTTAGAGAAATATTTCATCAAAAGTATGAATAATGTCCAGTTTAAATGTGGATGTAGATGGCTATATTTCATAGCCATCAACCTCCCCAAGCTTAAACTTGATCGTCCTTGAGCAAGAAAACCAAAATCAAAAAGGAAATCAGCATTTAAACAGAAATAACGAGATGATGATCTTACTCATGATTAGTAGCCTCATGTTTCCTCCACTTTATTAATCTGAAAAACTTTACAATAGATAGATTAATGGCAAGCATATCATATGGGTTTTTATGCATCCTCATAGCACAGCAAAATTATTGCTAGCATGGATGATTCAAATGAGTAAACCTTATTCCATGTCATGTAATCAACTCATAGATTTGCCTTTGAACAATAAAGTATAATCATGTAAAATTAAGAGTGTGAGAGTTTGTCATGAACAACATATACACTAGAGTATCTCAATTCTCCCACATCAATAAATCAAGACTTTTCAAGCACTACTTTTCTATTCATTGTCCTTCAAGAATTTTAGTTCTTAAGTAACTGAGAGCATGCCAAAGATTTTAATTATTTTATCGGGCTGTGATGGACACTCGTGGCATCACCAAGATTTTTGTTCCTTTTGCACAATGATTACTCATAACAGCCAGAGGAGTGATTCCATCTTGAACACAGCTACCCGGGAATGCCAAGAATCTTACCCATTATAGCATCACTACTACATATGTTTAATCAACTCATAGCCGAAATCTAGGAGTTTCCTCCATGAAGATCGTTCGTAGGCTAGTGGAGTTGTTAGCATCCCATGAAGTTTGACATGCATAAAGATATACCATTCTTATGATTCACAAGTCAAACTTTGGCATGCTCACAAAAACCTCTAAACATTAATTCAATTGAACAAATCCTTTTAAAGAGAGCTATCAAGTCAATCATTATTTTCTGTGGTGTTGAGTGTCTCTAGAAATAAGGCTTCAAGACTAAACACTACAACACCCAAGCCTTCAATTGTGAGACTTTTTCGTATTACAATTGTTTAGCAAATTTTTAGGCAAGACTTGGTTAACTACAAGAGCTGGAACAAAATGTACTTAACTAAATACCCATGCAAATAAAATTTTACTACAATATAAAGACTCACTCGACCAATATAACATCTTATCATTTACTACTAACTAGCATGGGTTTATCAAACTTCAAATGTGGGGAGTCTTAAGGCATACCTCTCATGATTGGTTCCACTTCCCTCTTCCCCTTTTGTTTTGCTTCTTGGAAACTCGAAGTCGATCACTCTCTTGCAAATATGTGAAACCCACAAGGAGAATAGAAAAGAAGGAAGAGGGAAAATAAAGATAAATAGAAAAATCATTTTGTTGTTTTTAAGAGAGGAATTAAAGAATAGAAAATTGGCAGCTAAGCTTGGCTAGAAAATCTCGAAAACAAATAGAAATAACTAAAGATAAAGTGTTGGGAAACCAAAATGAGTGCTCATAAACTCGAATTAAAAACATAACCTCAAAATAAATAAAAACAAATGAACGCCAAATAAAGATAATGAGGAAACTTCCCCAAGATTAGGCTTTTGCAAGCCCTTCAAATCATTGTGGTGGCAGGAAAAAGTTGTAACTCCAGTTCGCAAATTGAGTTGATAAATTACTAGTTGTTTCTCAGAGGTTCAAGGAGAGGTTTTGTATTCTCTCCACAGTTCCTCCAAGTTCTTGGAAGTCTTGGTATGTAGCGAACCGGGTTGGTGGCTGCTCCTCTTCTTGGTCCTCTTCCTGGTCCTCATCCTCATCTGGAATATCCTCCTCGGGTTGGTGTTGCTCAACCTGCAAGTCATATAGCAAACATCCTTCCTCGATAGAGAAAAGACCATTAGGCAAAGGAGAGGGGTAGAGATGCCCAGCTCTAGCAATATGCAAGTAATAAACACCACCTCTCCTAGTGAGCATTCCACAAGCTTTTAAAGTAGAGAAACCAACACGTCACTCACCTAGCAATGGTTGCAACTCACCTAGGTCGATGCCTAGGGCAATGGCAAGCATGGTGATGACGCCTCCACCTGTGACTGGTCCTTGGCTTTGGGGGATTGGTACTCCAGGTAGCGCACAAGAATTGTGCCCAAGTTGAGTGAAAAGTCGGTGTTGTTCAAAGAAACTTTTGTGAGGATTAAGATGTCCTCCTCATTGAGTCTCGTAAACTCATTTCGTGCTGAGTTGATTCAATATAATGGGGAAACCCAATTGGTTGCCTTCACTTCTCGGTTCTTGATCCTGTTGAAGCGATCATGTTGGAGCTCATCCCTGAACCGTATCCCCGTGCGTTCTTGAGAGGCAGCCCGAGAACCACTAGCAATAGCACGAGCACGAGTTTGGCTCCTTGTGTTCATCATCTAAAATAATAAGCAAAGACAAAAATAAAACTTTTTGATCCAACAATAATAAGCATAACATATTCCTCATCATAGCAGACTAAAGAGTCCCCTCAAAATAATAATCTAGGCAAGAGAATCATGGCAATTAGTTCATAATAGGTCTCACCCTAGATTGATAATGAAAATAGATCATAGATGAATTTGCAAAAAGTAATTGGATGATCGGAGGAGAAACATACCGTAGATCACTTGTGTGTGAGGAAATCGGACGAAATTGAGTACAGATGAAGATCTCTTAAGGTTTTGAGAGAGTTTGGAGGTAGAAGAGAGAAAAATGATTGAAGTTTTGGGGTTGTAGGTACCTTGCCATGGCGATTTTGTGGTTGGACGCAACTATACGGCCAAACTATACGGTCGGAACAATTTATTACCGCCCTATAGTTGGTCTGCTGTCAAAAATTTAGGGTTTCCACCTGGCGGTGCGACTATACGGCTATAACCATATGGCCTGGATTTTTCATCCCCGCCATATAGTTGGTCATCAAACTTTCTATACATGGAAAATAAATTTCATAAAGGCATCGATATCTATACGGCCGGAACTATACGGCCAGAATTTTTATTCTCGCCGTATAGTTGGTCATTAAACCTTCAGTACCTGGAAAAGAAAATTTGTCGATGGCAAAGATATCTATACGAACAGAACTATACGGCCGGAATTTTTATTTCCACCATATAGTTGGTCGTTAAACCTTCAGTAGTCATCAAAAAAATTATGTTTCTTCGAGAATTATTTCTTATCCTGAAACTTAGCGAAACACCTTTGTTTTTGATAAAAAAATGACAATAAAAATTGGCGACCAACATCAGCATGTATAAAGCAGGATTTTTAGTACTACCAAACTTCTTCTCCTCAACTAGAGCTTTATAGCACTCTTTATTAAACATAAAACTATAACTAAAACTTAAAAACTTTACTCAAACCTTTATTTGACATGGGTTGCCTCCCATGCAGCGCTCTTTTATGGTCAATAACTTGACCTTGATGTTGCTCACTTAGGCTAGATGAGTGGAACACCCACTCCAAAATAGTTGGCCTTCAAAGTGATGGACTCCTTTTCATCATGATTGGCTTTCTTCTTCCTAGGAAAATGAATAACAAAAGGATCCTGCATAGGCAATTGAAGCTTCATGTTCCCTTCATGTAGATTAATCAAAGCCTTAATAGTTCTTAAGAATGGACGGACTAATATAATAGGAGCAGTAGCATCTTAAGGCATGTCAACAGTAACAAAATCAATAAGAGCAGGACAACCTTTAATGTATACTAAAGTATTTTCTTCAATCCCTACATCTTGTTTGTAGGTAGAATCTGCAAGATGTAATTTTAACTCGGTGATTTCAAAAGAGCCAAGATTTAACTTATTAAAAAGACTTTTTGGAATTGTTGAAACGCTTGCACCTAGATCACAAAGTGCATCTATCTCATTGGTCCCAACTTTAATCTTAATAGTAGGCTCAAATATATCATCAAGCTTTACAGGTAATTTTTCAGCAATTTTCTTATATTCTTCCTCAAGCTCACATACCTTTATTGCTACCTGATTAATGAAGTGTTGATACATAGCTTTCTCATTTCCTTCACTTACCAAAATCTTGATGTTTATGCTTTTTACAAGATCTTCAACGGTGTAACTTGGTGAAGGAGCATTACCATAATCAAGTTCTTCAGCCTCCTCCCTTTGGATTCTTATCATCTTGAGATATTCAACATGATTAGGCTCAGCTTTCCCTGTAAATTTAGATAGAATGAGAGTTTGACTCTCGGTTATCTTACCTAGTTGTGCCTCAACAATCCTCGTTCTTTCTTGGAGGGCCTGCAAATCATTCCTCGAACTTATAGATTGGTTAGATAATTTACCAAGCATAGCATCATGGTTCTCTGTTATTTTAATAAGGATATTGTTTTGCTCATTTTGTCAGTCTATAAAGGACTTAAATGTTTCTTGGAGACTACCATTACTTGTTCCCATACTATTATTAGAGTTACCTGTAGGACTAGAATAGTGTATAGAAAAATTAGGATTATAATTCTTCTTCCAAGCAGGGTTATAATCATTACGAGTTATGAAGTCTGTTTTTTTAATATTTGTTTTTGGGATAGCTCTTACCTGGTTTTCCTTACCTTTTACGGCTAATATGAGCTCATCCAGCTTAGCATTGAGTTCTTCATTTTCTTGTGGTGAGACGGAGTTCACCTTCTTCGTGTTTGATCTATCCACATGCCACTGGGCATGGTTGTCTTGCATATTGTCTAGTAGCTGCTTTGCTTCGGTAATATGTTTGCCCATAAATGTTCCTCCAGCTGTAGTATCAAGCATAGACTTAGACATAGGGTTAAGAGCATTATAAAATAAATGGAGGATTAACCAATCTTCCATCCCATGACTGGGACAGTTTCTCATGCATTCTTCAATCCTCTCCCATGCAAGCGCTAGTGGCTCACTCTCTTCCTGTTTGAAACCAGTAATATTAGATCTTAGTTGCATAGTCTTTGCAGGTGGGAAAATTTTAGTCATAAATAAAGAAGTACACTGCACCCATGATGCAATAGTATTTCTAGGCAAAGATAGTAACCATTCTTTTGCTCTTCCTCTAAGAGAGAAAGGAAATATACCCAATTTGACCGCATTAGGGTCAACAAATTTTATGCGCATCATATCAAAACAAATAGTGAAAGTATTCAAGTGCATACCTGACTCCTCAACAGCAGAACCTCCAAATTGATTCTGTTGAACCAAACTTAAATAATGGAGCTTAATTACATAATCGTCAGCAGCAATTGTGGGCTGAGTAGTAGGAGTACGCAAATAATCATAGTTAGGAGCTGCAAACTCTCCAAGCTTCTTTTCAGCCATATTTCCTATGTTTTTCGGTTTTCTTAAACAAAGACTTAAAGCAAGGTTTTTGGTTTTTGGTTTTTCAAATAAAGACTGAAAGCAAACTAACAAAATTAAAAACAAGAATTAAAACTAGCAAGGTTCCTACTAACCTCACCAGGGTAGCTATTGCTTCCCCGGAAATGGCGCCAGAAAAAGGGTTGATACCTGCGATCCGGATTACGGATGTAGTATAGCTCTTTTTCCCTAGTAGACCTAGGTTTATCGAATCCTCGGGAAGCAGAAAGCATAGTGAAGTTACTTTAATGGACCTTTGGGAGTTTTAGAATTCTTTTTGTGTTTTACTAGACCAAGATTTTGCTGTCTTTTGTTGTTGTCGATGATGGAGAGAGAGGGCCTAGGGCGTTTGGTTTCACCTATAGATGTGCAAAACATCTGATGGGAATAAAATATAATAATAAAGTATGCATGTAATTGTTAGAGCAAGATAATTATATGTGGGCAGCGCATCCATAATTGCGATTGTCTTTGCAACCGCTTTATAGCAATAACCTACTAGTCTTATCCATCGAAGAAAGAGAACTAATAATATGCATAGTGACGTCACCGTTAATCCCAAGTAAATCCCTCACATACAGCCATACTACTCCTTCTGTCACTGGGGTTCCCAACCTGGAGATTAGTCATTACTCATACTCCGTATACCTGGCTCAATCCTCGGGGTCTTGGGTACCTGACAAGTCCTTGGATTGAGGCAAGAGAGGATACAATAATCATCATGTCATTCAAACTAATACATCATCCCATCTATGATAAATAACATGCACAAAACCTACATGGCTAGGCCGAAACCCTTAGCCCAAAGAGAATTACTCACACATAGAGATGAAATCAACAATCATAAACATTGTAATGGCAATCATGAGATTGATAGCAAATAGTCTTACAATGTCACCAATCGATGATGAGATCTACTATTACAAGTGGTGGGATGTGGCTATGGTGGTGGAGAAGGGTTTGGAGATTAGATCTAAGTGTATTCCTTCGGCGGCTCTTTGGTGTTGTGGATGGAGTTCTGGGGGCGGCTCCCTTCTCTTGGCATCACCCGTTTATCATCGCCCGAAGCCTCTTTATATAGGGGTCCCTTCACGAAAGTTGTTCTGTTTGACCTAGCGGTGTTGATGGCAACTATATGACCGGAACTATACGGCCGGAATTTTATTTCTCCCATATAGTTGGTCGTTAAAGCGTATGTCTCCACTTCACAACTCCTGGTTTCTTTGGGTTGTTAGAAATCTCGTATCTTTGACTTTAATGTTGTGATTCCCATCATCAAACATCATTGTCTATCCAGGGAAAAATAGAAAGAAAGGATTGCATACCGCTTTGATCAATACGCATTAGTGGCAGGGTTTAGAGAGATATTTCATCAAAATAATGAATAATATCCAGTTAAATGTCGATGTAGATGGCTATATTTCATAGCCATCAGGACCCTGCCATGCTCGTACTACCCAACGGTTTACAGCAGGAGAAACCCAAGGAGACGACCTGGGGGAACTCGAGCTCATGGTGGCTCCGCCGTCAGGAGCCTCCGGGGCGTATACGGGACTATGGCCTCCTCCCCGCGAGGCCTATAGGGGGCTCGAGAGAGCATCCTCTCTAACAGATAGGACCCGAGTGACTGCCTCGAGGCCCGCAACAACCATAATGATCGGATCCTAGCATTCCCCGGAGCACTCTTCTGACTTACGGCGAAGCCGGCTGACTCGGGAGGCAGCTACATGCGACACGGGCCCCATTGACAGTGTGAGCGGTCGAGATGCACCATGCCTCCCCTCCCCCAGACTATCGTCGGACGCGGACTCACACCAGGCCAATGCCTTGGCAAGGCATACGGAAAGGAAAGCGGTGAACATGTGGATCTGCTCAAGATATCCATTCCAGTCACCCCTCCGGGGGCAAAGGGTTGTGGAACTTTACTAAATCGCACCTACTGATACAAAATACCGGTAGCCTTGTTGGCGCTGCGATAGCACTACCTCGAGCCCCGCCTAAGCACTCCAGAGGTGACGGGGGAGTCAACACGGCTCGTCAGCGGGACTTACACTAACACGACGAAGTCTCTGTCACGGGTGTACTGAAGTCGCAGCACCGAACCACGCCTGATCTCGTGGTCGCGGATGAAACTCCCTGAGCCAAAGGTGAAGTACATCTCACCCCGCGCGTGGAACTCGGCGGTCATGCCCCAGCCCTCGCTGCCGCCAGAATGCTTTAGCCACACGCTCTCTGAGACATCGCCCTAGGCAGCGAGTGCGAAGCGCATGGGAAGTTTTGCTCGGGTAGACAAATCGTCACCCCAGAGGATTAGGACGAAGTCGTTGACCCGAAGGGACCCGGGATCGTCCTCGGCCTTAATCACGACTAGCGGGAGGGGTGGCAGAGGAAGAAGCATGAGCTCCAAGACACCATCGGGCTCCCCACGGTGATCCCCGTATCTCCCCCGACCGCTGCCACGGGGACGACCACGGCCACGTCTCGCTGGCACCTCCCCTCAGTCGTTGGGACCGCCCCCAAGGAGGAAGCAGCGCCTGGGGATCCATGACAGCCGCCAGGCCTATCACAACCACTCACGCGCGATCCCTCGGTCCCGCTTCACCGGCAAATTTCCCTCTGTGTCCACCATCGAGGATTAGCCTTTCTCGCCCACGCAGAGTGCCTCGGGCACCATAAGAGGAATGGGTTTTCAGTAGCTAGAAACAGAGGAGAGGGGTGCAGGAATCAGGAAAAGGGATGCCGAAGAGGTGGTACGGTTCCTGTGCCCCAATTTAACAAGGCAATGGATGGCATCATTACACCAAACACGTGGCACGGGTCGCAAGCCCCCTCAGCGAACCGTCATGTTGTGGGAAGTGGTTCCCGAGGCAAGGCGGATCCCATCTCTCCAGATGGTTCCTAGGGCCCGACGATTCGAATGCACGGCGTAGATGAGCCCAGGGGCCGAGCACCATGTTAGCCGCGCCTAAGGTAGGGCATGCCGACCGTTGGGGCCCTTTCCCCTTCGCACTTATGATAAGGCACATGCACGACAAGTACCCGGGGGCTACTATCAAAGTCCTGGTACCTGGGGTACCCTGATCCTACGGGCGACGGGCCCACCGTCGGGGCTACCGTCCTTTCCTATGGCAGTGGGATAGGCGTGAGCCCTCGCGAGGGAAGCCCAAGGCTGGCGCCTTGCAAGGGACACTAATGGGGCCTGCATCCACCTCGATTGAAGTTCGACTCACCCGGGTTCCTTGACGGACCCTGGGTGGGTCAGGGAACGCCCAGGGGCATGGCTATAATCCTGTCATGATACAGAAGAAGAC
Source organism: Avena sativa (assembly GCA_916181665.1). Lineage (NCBI taxonomy): Eukaryota > Viridiplantae > Streptophyta > Magnoliopsida > Poales > Poaceae > Avena > Avena sativa. The sequence goes on from OV702291.1 coordinate 356,886,863, forward strand.
AAGACCTCGCAGAGAAGACCGGACCTGGATAGCTCACCTCAGTAAAGAAAGGCCAAACCATCCACCATTTGGTGTAAAGACACTGAGGACGTCATTGGGGCCAAGGCACCTGTCCTATACCACTTTGGTGCTAAGTTGACAAGGGTGGAATGAAGGAGCGAAGGACAGCACCAGAAGGACTGGCTTTATGAAGTACTAGCAGACGACCAAGGCAAAGAGGACCGAGTCCATCGAAAGTAGTCATGTAGACCGGGTCCTTGACGGGTGGTAGTGTGGAGACCCTTGCTGCCCAAAGTTTGGGGGTGACCGCCCTATAAAAGGAGGCATTCTTCTATCTTGGAGGAGGTCGATTCCTAGAACTTGTAACCCTAGACATTGGTTCTTCATTGTACCCTCGCGAAGCACTACGAGCAATACAACCAACAAGGAGTAGGGGCTTTACCTCCTCACGAGGGTCCTGAACCTAGGTAAAAGACCCCGTGTCAACCTCTCTATCGTGTTCGTGTGCCGCCATCTTTGCCGTCGCTGAGAAGGTCGGAACGCGTGATTCAGTCCCCTCTCGAACTCAGGGCTTGTTGGACCCCTGTTCCCCCGGCAAGGTCATCTAAGTGAAAAAGAGTACGGACATGGGGGCGGGTCGTGAAATAGAGGAGTAACGTTGGAGGGTAGTCTTACTCGTTTATCCACAACATCTTCACAAGAGAGACTCCTCTAGGGCTAGGCGCGACCCGGTAACACAAGTCAACAAAGACCAAGTCGATGATAGCGCGTGGGGCGACATGGGAGACAAGTGTCACCCATACATGTGCCTACAAAGAGCATTAAAGGGAGAGCGAGTGCTATAGTCCTAACGTGATAGCATGCATCCTGTGTTGTCCACTCGCCATCAATTGCTGCACAACGCAACCCACAGCCAAGGAGTGGCAAATGGCACCGCCCACGACCAGAACTGGCCTGCAGCAACACCCATCCACCACCGTGCCACGTGGCACGGCAGTAGTGCATCCCGGGAATGATAGGAAGGCACATGCACACCGGCCCCTGTGGTATCCCTTGCTGTATAAAAGGAGAGCCTTGGCCTTGGTAGAAGGAAGGTTTTCACAGAGATTTTTTCAGAGGAGGTTTTGAGGAGAGCTTTTAGAGAAGGACTTAGAGCAAGGGTTTAGAGAAGAGAGAGCAAGAGGAAAGGTTGATAGAGGCATAGTTGGCACATCCAGTGGTGTCGAGAGAGAGAGAGAGTTAGAAAATAGTTGATAGAAAGATAGATTGGGAGTGAAGAATGAGAGAAGAGCTAGAACTGAGACACTCTTAGGGAGATATGGTGTGATAGAAAGAAAGAGTAAGCCTAGAAAGTGTAGAATCTAGTTGAAAGCAGATCCCCGACACTAGATAGTAATCTCATTGTAAGATATCCACAAATTAATCTACCAAAGCAGGACGTAGGGTTTCTAGCCGAAGGGCCGCCTGAACCTGGGTAAAAAACATCGTGTGTAATGTGTGTGATCTGTGTCTGAGATGAGGCCGTATTACCTTAGCACCCACCGCCGAACCAAAATAGGGTTGTGTGAGACATCCTCGGTGTTTGTGTGACGACACACGACACACTTTTTTGCCTCTGTTCTATGCAAATTTCCGATCAATCAAGTGCATCTCCTATGCCGCCCTTCAAACGTACGTGGTCTTGGCTGTACCAGCTTCCAGCACCAGCAGACCTTGCTCGAAATGAAGGCCTAAAGCTCTCGCATTTTTTCTTGAAAGATTGATCGATTTACTAAAGAATGTGTCACACTGACAGTCAACCCTGATCAGCCTGGTCATTTTTTTCCTCAACCGTAGTCCCCAGCGACCAGTGCCATATGGGCTAGGTCCACTTATTCTCTTCTTCACCGCGCATTGGACATCCAGGCCACGACCCGCCTCCCTTCCAGTGGCCCAGTTTTTGCTAACCTTGTTCTTTTCTCTAATTATTTTTCCTAATTAGAAGTAGATAATAGCGATAGATTATTTTGGCTCAAACTTCTATCCACGTCATTCCGATTTTTTTCTCCCGTGGGATGAATGCCGAAAAGGACATGAGGCGATGTCACACTGGAGCCCTGCCATCCCGTGAGGTGGGACACGCTATGGGCCAGGGCGAAAGATTCTAGACCACGGACAGGTGTCGCGTGTACCATCGTACCCCGCGACACCAGACGATGGGCCGTGCTCCCGTCATTGTTTTACGCGGGCAGGCATGCGCTCTATGAGAGGTGCTCCCTGCACGATACTTGGTGCACACCTTTTGGGTCGTGAGGCCCACCGATAGCCAAAGTGGCGCCATGAGCCCATGTCAGTTGCGGTTTCTCGTGGACATGGTCCTGCACATAATCGACATGGCGTGGTGAGCCTATGCTATCCGTGGTTTTTCTCGGTCACGGGGCTCGCCAAAAGACAATGTGGCGCCATAATCCCATGCCGAGCACGGGTTATCGCGGATGTGGGGCCTTACAGAGCGGGTGTGCTGACGTAAACCCATGGCTTCCACGGTTTCTCGTGGACATAGGGCCATCCAGAGCCGACGTGGTGATGTACGCTCATGCCATCTCACACCATAGACATTAGACTACACGGATTCTCGTGGGTGGAGATATGACCTGGCACTGTAGATCATAGACATCCGCGGGTTGTCGCAGCGATATTGTATCGTGGGTCTCGTCCATATCCATGCTGGCAGTTTTAGATCATACGCGTAGGTGGGTTCTCATGTCGATGACGTGCAGCGTCTTCCAGCTAGAAGTGTTATCTCTCGCCATCTTCAGGTTCTCGCGGGGAGGTTGGGCCTAGCCTATAAAAGACCCCTTCGTCTTCATGGTTTCCTAAGTCACATTTCCTTCTTTCTCACCTCTGTCCATCTTGCCTTTCCTGAACGATGTCCTAGAAGAGATGCCACCACCCACGGGCTACCATATATCTTCCTCCATTGTTCATCTACATGCTCGGTCTCTTCTCGGTCTTTGCTTCGACCTACAAGGTATGTTTTTCTCCTTCCTTCATGTTCATTAGTTTATTTCTTTGATACATTCCACTATTTCATGCGATTTCCTCCTAATGTTTATTTTGCACATCTTTTGCACAAGCATGTCCGTGGAACAAGTTTCATGGTGCCTGGAGGAGGAGAAGGACATTCATGATGACGAACATACACGGCTCAAGTTCGACATTGATCAAGACGCATCAGATCTTGGTCGACTCCTAGTGCCTCGCACCGCTGATGCCACTCTGTACAGGAAAGCCCCGAAGCTCGACGACATGAATCCACAACCAACTCGTTTGTTTTCTTCCACCCCATTGTCCAAGTCGTGCTCGCCTGTGATGGCGTAAGCGTGTTCGCTGTCATGGAGGAAGAGTACGACCATGAAGACCTAGACTTATTTGATAGGCTCCTCAAGAGTCTTGAGAGTTAGGATGGCCACGCGTCGTCGTGTCTTGCTTAATTCTTAGTAATAGATAGGTATAGGCGTTTATGTTTTGCGTAATACCAAAAACTATAAGTTCCATGGAGTGACGATGAATAAAAATACCACCATCTTATCATGTTTGTCTCTTGCTGTATGTTATTCGTACTTTCAAAACATGTAAGTTATGTGTCTGCTGAATTAAAATGTGGCTGAGAGTCTTCACATTTATTTGTTGCTATCAAATCTTGCTCCTTTCGTGCTCTTCACGTTTGTCTTCTGCTATTGAATCTTCTTTATTTTCATGCTCGGTACGCAGAATATTATGTCCACGAAGAGGAGTACGGCCTCAAAGATCTATACTTATTCGATAGCCTTCTCAAGAATCTCTGGGATTAGGATGGCCACATTCGCCGTTCCTTCCTCCTCATGAAAATTCTGTGAGTTCACGATGAATAGACATACCATCATGTTATCGTGTTTTTCTCTTGCTATACGTTATCTGTATTATCGAAACATGTAATCTGATGAATCTAAATATCGTCACGTATCTTTGCATTTATCCTTTTCTATCAAACCTTGCTCTTTTCATACACTTTGTGTTTATCTCCTGCTGTAAAATCGTGTTACGTACGCCTTACTTAGGATGTGCTCAAAAAAGTTATAGATATTCGCTCTCAGGTACGCGCTTCGAGTACATAGCGCTTTTTCTGCTACACCGCTTTTTCTTCTACACATGTATGTACGCCTACACGTATATGTATGACCATACGTGTTTATTTGCGCGTCCGTGCATATAGATCATGTGTAATAAGATATTTGAAAAGCTGTGCATTAACGGTTTGCACTCGGGGTCAAATATTGACGAGGGTTTAACTCGTCAATGTCCATTGTTATGGACTTGGGTTTTGAAGGAGGGAGCGCTGGAGACATCTATCAGCTAGCAAACAAGCACACAGGAGACAAAGGATTTACCCAGGTTCAGGCCTCGTAGAGGTCCCTACTCCTGCTTGTCTGCTCGTGAAATTATCGAGGGAGTCGAAAGTTACAATGGTGCGTAGATGTAATCTGGCGAGGGTTGTGGAAACCAGGGTTGTGTGTGTCCTTCTCGCCGCCCCCTCCTAGCCTTTATATAGATAGGCTAGGTCTCGGATAGTAGGTCGATTCGGTTACAAGTTAGGGTTTTCCCTTTAATCTTTCTATCTTTAGCTTCTTCTTGTTCTTCAAGCAACCGAGAGTCCGTAGGTTACTCGAGTCCCTCCATCCGGGCCTTGGCGACACCGTGGACCTGTATGTATTTGGACCGTATATACCAAGCTCGAGTACCTATAGGGTATACCCATGTCAGTAGCCCCCGAGTGTCCAGTGGAATCGTAGATTCGACTGGGGACTTTTTGAAGCCATCGAGTGCCTAAATGAGTACATTCCGATTGCTTTTATTTGTGTCATAGGGATTGTTGATATACGTGCCTGATATAACCGAAGTATCGGTATCAGTTGACCACCTTAGGGTGAAATAACGCAATCTACTGAAATTCGAGTCCTCGGACTCGAATCTGGAAAAGTGCTGGTGTAATTTGACTCAGGCCGCGGAGGTCTTACAGGAGTCGAATTCCAGTTATATGGGTGTGAGCACTCGACGCGTCCGTCAAGGCATGTTCATCATGCCTGTAGGCACGGATACATTTCTGGTAGTGCGCAGTTAAATGCGTTGCCAGGCCTTATTCAGGTCTTACCTTCACGCCGTAAGCGCGGCATCCGAATTTTATCATCGCGGAGACGATTCGGGCGTCCCATGAGACATAGTCTCTTTGTAGGGAAAGTTTGTGAGGCGGTGTCGCCAAGAGTTGCGAGTGCGGATGTTATCAACACACAGTTCTTGTATAAATAATCATAGCGTGCGCGACCAGTGCTCCCTATGGGAGTAGCCCCCGAGTGCCTGGTTGAGTCGAAGACTCAGGCAGGGACTAAAGAACTTTTGCGACTTTTGTCATCTTTTTTCTTACTTGTTTCAGTCGAAGACTCAGGCAGGGACTACAGAATTTTTGCGACTGCTGTTGTCTTTTGCTTGTTTGTTTTCAGTCAAATTTGTTTCCGGTGCTCCCTATGGGAGTAACCCATGTACATAATCGAACTGTTGCTTCAAGTGGTTGGGTTTGCTTTGTGATTTTCCACGTTCCTACAACAAGGAAAGAAAAAGTCGTAGGGTACATGGCCAGCGCTCCCTATGGGAGTAGGCCCCAAGTGCTTGGTGGAGTCAAAGACTCCAGCAAGGACTAAAGTAGTCAAAGTTTTCTGCTGCGTAGCTTTGATGACGTCAGTGCTGACACTTGTATGACCTCAGTTGCCCGCGTGAGCGAGTTTGACGGGGAGTGACGAGCGGTGGGTCCCACTTTCTGACTTTGATTTGACTGGGCGTGCGTAATCTTATTTTTAACTGCGCCTCCTCGATTTCCGCGTGTAATGGTAGAAGTGGGGGGACGATTCGCGCTTCCTCTTCTCCACGTGTCCACGCGATGCGTGCCACGCGTCCAATAGGGTTTTTGTCAGCCGTTAGATTGCATCTCCCAGGGGTTAAGTAGCAGTGCTGCGGCGGTAATTTTCCATCTGCGCTCTTTCTTCCTTGCTGCCATCGCCATTGATGTTCTTCTGCTTTTCCCTGCGCTCATCTCCTCCATGGCGCTGGACCACCTTCGCTCGTTTCCAAGCTACTTTATGCGCTCTCATCGCTGCCGCGCAATGGGGAAAAAGAAAGGAGGTGCTGCCGTTGATTCCGCGGCCACCATCACCGCGACGAAGAAGAAGGGTGGCTCCGCTGCTGCGGGCACCAGCGTTGCTGCCGGCGTGAAGAAGAAGGTCGCGGGCACCCGCGTGAAAAATGGTGCATGGCGCCCTTCCATCATCAAGGCATCGGATCTCCGTCTTCTTCGCCAGGATGGAGTTATTTCTGCGGCAGTCACCGATGCGCGCGTCCCCAGCGGTGAGACCATTCCTACTCCTCCCGCTGGTTTTCAAGTGATGTTTCTCACATTCGTCATTCGAGGTCTCTCCTTGCCTCTCCACCCCTTTCTTAGGGGTCTTGTTTGCTTCTACAGGCTCCAGCTCCATCAGCTGTCCCCAAATTCGATTCTCCACATCACCTGCTTCATCACCCTTTGCGAGTGCTGGCTCGGAATCGAGCCACACTTTGGTCTTTTCAAGCGCTTGTTTAAATTGAAGTGTCAGTCCGCATCTGGCTCTTTAGTTTATGACGTAGGTGGTTGTGGTATCCATGTCGACCCATCCGCCACCTACTTTGACATCAAGCTTACCAAGTCCGTCTAGGGATGGAGGGACAAATGGTTCTATGTCCGTGCTCAGAAGGCCAAAGATGAGCACTTTGGACTCGCGCCCTTCGATCCGGCGACTCCCTGCAAGAAGATGCGTTCTTGGAAGAACGTAGTTATGCCTGGCGAACTCGCGGAGACGGACGTGCTGTATCAGCGCGTCTGCGACCTCGAAAGTCGCATAGGCACAAAAGAGGGAGGTTGCGCTCTTATCAGAACTTGGCTGCGCCGTCGCTCTAGCCTCTCCAAGCTAGAGTCCATCCCATGTTTCAATGGAGTGGCGCTAATGATGCCACTCGCGTGTCTGCCGATGGCATGTCCGCGAGTGAGGTGGATAAGAGGATTCGACTAGTCACGAAGTGCACTGTCAAGGATGTGCTTCCGAGTGAACCAGTTGTTCCTCCTTTTGATGCTTCGAATCCTCCTCCTGAGGTATAGTTGTGTTACGCAGTAGCTTATTTTCATGATTGCCTTTCTGTTTGCTTACTTGCTCTGTTTGTATGCAGGATTGGGCGGTATCGCCTTGTATGCCTCCTCTTCCTGAGGGGATTATTCCTCGCGAAGCTTTGGAAGAGGGCGAGTCTGAGTCGACTGTCCCTTCTGATGTGGAAGAGGAAGCCCCCGAGTCCGAGATCCTGGATACTCGCAAGCGTTCGCGTAGCGAGGACTCCAACGCGTCGACTCCTTCGACTCCAGGAGACACGGCTGTTGGCGTGGAGTCGCCAATTCCGGCCGTTCCTGTGAGGGCTGTGGCACCATCTTCTCGCAAGAAGATGCGATTGCCGAAGGAGTCTTCGTCAGAATCGGCGGAGGCCACATTTGATCTTGACAACTTTAACTGGTAAGTTTGCTAGGTCATTCATTCTTTTCTGTTTTTCTTCTTGTTGGTTTTGCCCTTTTCTCAATGTGGATTTGATCTTGTAGTCAAGAGGCGTCGTCATCTTCTGGCGACGTCGAGTTTTTGAAAGAATCGGGAGTCGCGACCTCAAGGGCCAAGGTAGAGGTCGAGCGTGCTCCTTCCCCTCCGGCGGTGGCCCATTCTGGGCACAACTCTTCGAGCTCTCCTCACGTAGGGGAACATGGAATGGTTGCTCGGATGACCGTTCAGCAATCTTCTTCGAAGTCGCTAGAGGATCATGTCAGTATATCTTTCCTTCTTTTAGTATGGCAGTCAATGCTCACTGTTGCTCTCTTTGATTCCTTGTTTGTGCGACAGCTCCTTGTAAAGGCAGCCGGGCAAGTGGCAGAGCAAGTGATGGCAATGGGCCGCCAGCATGTAATGCTGGAGTCGCGTCACCACGTCGTCGAAAGTGAGTGTTCGACACTTATTATTTTTCGTCCTCTTGTTTTTTTTTGGTATTGTCGACTGATAGTCAACTTTTGGTTGCCATGTAGCTGAGCATAATGCTTTACTGCACAACGTCGCCACCTTGGAAAAGACATTAGCTGCAGCTATGAAGGGGCGCGACGAGGCAATCGCGGCTCGTAATGATGCACAGAAGCGCGAAGAGGATATGCGTGCCTCCTTTGCGGCTAGGGAAAAGTTGTTCGAAGAGCAACTGTTCTCAGTCGCCAAGGCCCTCTCAGGTACCTTTGCCGGTAGATGTTTTATTGTTGTTCTTCTCTGCATCTGTAGTTTTGCCGGTGGCGCTAGAGATTTCATCCATGTGTGGGTTTTCTATGCAGATGCTGGCGATTTGAGCTTTGACTCGCAGGCCCTTTGTCGTGATGACGCTCTGGCGGGCGCGGTGTCTGCAGTCGAGGACCGTAGCGCCGCTGTCCAAAATACGTTGTCCAAGGCCAAGGTCACCCTTAGTTGCCTCCGGGAGGAGTTGATGCCGAAGGCGGAGCTGGTCGACAATATGGACGAGCTGGTGGAGTCACTCGCCGGGGGTGTGCCTGCCACATACAAGAACTCCCTCCGCACGGCCGGCGCGACCATGTCACTTGCCATGGTGCAAGCCTACGGAGTCGAGATAGATCCCTCTGCATTGTTGAAGACGATGTCTGTTGGTGCAGATGGTTAGCAGGTAGTATTCGCTCCCTTTGCGACTGCCTGTGCCAAATATGGCCATTCCTTGATAAATACCGTTGCCAAGTATTCGGAGGAGCTCCAGCGTGCTAAGAAGGTCGTGAAGGCTTCGGCCTCAGGAACTGGCGGAAAGTCAGTGGCGTCTGATACTGCCACGGACATGATGAAGCCCCCGAAGCCGCCGAAGTCAAAGAAGCCAGCTGCTCCGTAGTTAGTTTTTTGTAATAGTTGATGAATTGTCCTTTTGATTGGAGAACATGCCTTCTAGCGAGTGTGTTTGTGGATACATTATGCTGATCCTGAATGCATCTGTTACTTTTGACTTTGTGTTAAGTTGGTCGCCTTATTTGCCTCTGGCTTGACTTTTTGGTAGGGTACATCAAGTGGTCCTGTGGGGGGAACCCAGGACTCGCCATCTCTTGAGGATACAGTGGCACCACCGCGCTCCAGGGTAGAGGACATGTCCTTGCTTTCGCGACTTCGTGATCGCGTTAAGCAACTAGAGCGTGAGTTGCCCGTGATCCGCGGTAGCGCGGACGTGTGGAAGTCGAAGGCTGAAAAAGCCGCCGCCCGCGAGCAATATCTGCTTGGCAAGGTGATGCAGCTGGGCGACCAGTTTAAGTGTTAGTTTACTCATCCTCATCTTTTCCTTTGTAGTTAGTCGGAATGGTACATTGTACTCATGCTGTTGATGCTGCTTCGTGTAGTTGTTAGCGCACGCCATCCGCAGGAGGAGAGGGATAGGATTGCCATCCGCCTTCACGATCTCACCTAGGAGCAACTTCAGGAGAGTGGATACTTCTGGGTAGATCATGATCGTGCGACTGCATTGGCGACCCTGCAGGATCGCGCCTCGCGAGTGCTGCTCTTCCTGAAGAAGTTGCAGTCGTGTTTGAAGAACATCTATCGGGCGATGTTCCCGCTGGATGACACTCCATCAAGCCTGCTGGCTCTCCTGACCAAATTTCAAGATATGTCCGCGGTTCGCGAGTGCGTGAGGCAGCAGTTGGTGGTTGGTGCCAAGGCTGCCCTCTCAATGGTGCGTTTGCACAGGCCTGACGTGGATGTCGCCGTCATTGCCTCTGGGCCACTGACGCCACCAGCAGGATCTTCCTGGAATATGGTGCCGCACTATCAGGCGGTGGACCGCCCAGCCGAGGAGATCGTCGACTTCTTCGAGGAACAAACTAATGTTCTTCTGTTGCAAGGGTAGCCAAATATGTATTCTGCACATAAGTGTACTTGTGTTGTAAAGTTCATATATATTTGTAGATAATTTATTGTTAAATGTGTACAAATAGCTTTGTAAGCATGGGGTGCGTTGCACCATGCGAGTCCTTTTCGTTAGCCTGGCCATCTTTTTCCTTGGTCCCTTGTCAACCTGCCAGGTGCGTTGCAGCTGGGTAGGGTTTGTATTTAGGGGTTCGATTGATGTGCTAGCTACTCAGGATGTCGCGTTACTGGTTTGAAGAACAGACGTATGGGTGGCGCAGCCCCCGAGTATAAAAATTGACAAAGTAAAGGAGAACGCGGAGTTTTGGGGCACTTAGCTTTTATTTATTCGAAGAAAAATGCGAGGTACAATGTGCGGCTAAGTAGCCTTGGCTGAGTAGCCTTTTTTGCGATGTAAAAAGTAAAACTACTAGGGGTAGAAGCGTCGTAGTTGTGTGGCGTTCCAAGGGTTGGAGTATACGACTCCTGTCTCTACGTCTTTAAGGCGATAGGCGCCACCTGGGATTACTTCTGTAATCACGTACGGTCCTTTCCAGGAGGACTCGAGCTTAAGATGCCCCTGCTGCTTCAGTCGTAGGACCAAGTCACCTTCGACGAAGGATCTGGGGTGAAGCCTTCTATTGTGGTAGTTGCGCAGGTTCTGTGGTAGATCGTTGATCTTTTCGCGGCGATTTCCCTTGCTTCGTCAAGGAGGTCGACGGAATCCTCGAGTGCGAGGGATGACTCTTGTTCGCTATAAGCAACCACGCGCGGCGCTTTGTACCGTACCTCGGCAGGTAGTACTGCTTCTGCTCCGTGCACCATAAAGAATGGTGTGTAGCCCGTGGCGCTGTTTGGAGTTGTACGTAGACTCCAGAGTATGGATTGCAGCTCATCTGGCCAGCAACCCGCCGCTTGTTCGAGTGGTCGCAGGAGTCGCTTCTTGATGCCGCTGCAGACGAGCCCGTTTGCTTTTTCCACCTGACCATTGGTCTATGGATGCGCTACTGAGGCGTAGCTGATGTTGATCCCTAGGTTCTCGCAGAATTCTTGGAACTCCTTGGATGTGAAGTTCGTCCCGTTGTCGGTAATAATGCTGTGTGGCACGCCGAAGCGGTAGACGATGGACTCGAAGAACTTGACTGCGATGTGCCCTGATTGGTTGGTCATTGGCATGGCCTCGATCCACTTGATGAATTTGTCGACTGCCACCAAGAGGTAGACGTAGCCTCCGCGCGAGGATCTTGGCAACTTGCCAACCATATCAACCCCCATTGTGCGAAGGGCCAAGCCAATGGAATAGGTCGTAGCTTTGCGCCTGGTACATGTGGCTTGTCCGCGAATCGCTGGCAAGCATTGCATTTTTGGACTATGTCCTTGGCGTCGCGCATGGCCGTGGGCCAGTAAAATCCAGCTCGTAAAGCTTTGGCGACGAGGGCGCGACTGCTTGCGTGGTGCCCGCAGGTCCCTTCATGGATGTCGAGGAGTATTGCTCTTCCGTCAGCCATGGAGACGCATCATTGTAGTACTCCTGTGATGCTGCGTTTATACAGTTCGCCGTTGAGAACGGCGAATGCCTTGGAGCGCCGTGCGATGTGCCGTGCATTTGTCGGATCGTCCGGTAGTCTCTTGCTAAGGAGGTACGTAATGTATGGTTGCGTCCAAGATTGCTCGATCATCATGACGCTCATTGGTCCCTCGAGTCCTGTGTCCAGCTCCAAGTTATCGAGTGCCATTGGCTCATTGGGTGGTGTAGCCCCCGAGTCCGTTACTGCGCTTGTTTTCTTCTTTGCGGCCTTTGGCTTGATGGAGCGTTCGCATATGCGCTCGAGAAATACCCCAGGTGGTATGGGGGCGCAGGTAGAGCCTATGTTGGCGAGTGTGTCCGCCTCCTCGTTGCTTTCGCGACCTATGTGTCGTAACTCGCAACCATCGAAGTCTCCTTCGAGTGTATCGTAGAGGTCGCGGTACGCGATCATGTTGTCGTTCAGTGCGTCGCACTCGTGCATTGTTTGGTTGACGGCCAACTTGGAGTCGCCATATATGATGAGCCTTTTGGCGCCACAGGCTTTTGCCATCCTCATCCCCTGCAACAGGGCCTCGTATTCGGCCTCGTTGTTTGAGGCTTTGAACTGCATTCGCAGGATATATTTCAGCTTGTCCCCTTGGGGTGATGTCAATATGACACCTACGCCTGCTCCGTCTTTCCGTTTGAACCCATCGAAGTGCATTGTCCAGAGGTAGGACATATCTGGCTTGTCCGGGAGCTGGTTCTCCATCCAGTGCATGAGAAAGTCAGGGAGTACTTGCGACTTGATGGCGTCGCGTTTTTCGTATGTGATGTATCATGGAGACAGCTCTATTCCCCAAAGCGCGACTCGCCCCGTGGCGTCGGAGTTATTGAGGATATGCCCCAACGGGACGTCGTTGACTACCACGATTGGGTGTTCCTAGAAGTAGTGGCGCAGTTGCCGGGCGGTCAGAAAGACGCCGTACGCCAGCTTCTGGTAGTGTGGGTACCGCTGTTTTGTTGGCGTGAGGACTTCGCTGAGGTAGTATACCGGGCGTTGTACGCGGTGGACTTTGTTTTCCTCGGCTCGCTCGACGACAAGCACTGTGCTGACCACCTGGTTGGTGGCGGAGATGTACAGCAACAGTGGTTCCCTTTCTCGTGGAGTCACCAACACTGGCGAGGTGGATAGCAAGTGCTTGAGATCTTCGAATGCTTCTTGCGCTTCATTGGTCCACTCGAATTTTTCGGCTTTGCGGAGGAGCTGGTAGAAGGGCAGTGCCTTTTCACCCATCCGACTGATAAATCGACTAAGGGCCGCGATTCGTCCAGCCAGTTGCTGGACGCCTCTTATGTTCTTCGGCTTCTCCATGGCCAGTATGGCTTTTATCTTCTTCGGGTTCGCCTCGATCCCCCTCGCAAAGATGAGGTATCCGAGTAGTTGCCCAGATGGTACGCCAAAGGCACATTCGTCCGGATTGAGCTTGATCCGGTAGCGATCGAGGTTGGCGAAGGTTTCGCGTAAATCATCGATTAGAGAGGCTTCCTCCTTGGTTTTGATTACTATGTCGTCGACATAGACTTGGATGTTGCGACCTAGTTGTTCCTTGAGGCATGCCTGCATGCATCGCTGGTAGGTGGCTCCCGCGTTTTTTAGCCCGAAGGGCATTGTGTTGTAGCAGAACACACCAAAGGGCGTTGTAAACGCTGTTTTCTCCTGATCTTCCTCCTTCAATCGAATTTGATTATAGCCTGAGTAGGCATCGAGGAAGCATAGGCGCTTGCATCCCGCAGTGGAGTCGATGATCTGGTCGATCCGTGGCAGCGGAAAGTGATCTTTTGGGCAGTGCTTGTTTAAAGAAGTGAAGTCCACACACATCTGTAGGATGTCAGTGTCTTTTTTGGTACCAGCACCGTATTGGTGAGCCAAGTGCTTTCCTTGATCTCATGTATGAACTTGGCCTCGAGGAGTCTATTGATCTCCATTCCGACTGCCTGTGCTCATGGCTCAAACAGTCGCCTGATTGTTTGCTTGACTGGCCTTGCGTCGGGGTTGACGTTGAGTGCATGCTCGGCCAATTCCCTAGGAACTCCTGGCATGTCCGCAAGACACCAGGCAAAAATTTCCCAGTGCTCACGGAGGAATTCAACGAGCGTGAGTTCCTATGCGGGACTCAGTTTGTTGGCGATGAGGGCCGTCTTGGCGGGATCCGATGGATGGACCTGCACCTTCTTTGTGTGCACGGATGAGTCGAAGGAGAGATCAGGTGAGCTTGGCCTACTCAAGGGAGGCAGATTGTTGTCTGTCGTCTCTTTCAGTCTTGCGAGTTCCTCCTGCATGCCGAAGGACTGGGAGATTCTGTTGAATTCCCTGTCGCGAGCGTCAGATCGCTCAAAGTTCCCGTTGATCGTTATGACGCTGTTGGGACCTGGCATTTTCATCTGCAGGTAGGCGTAGTGGGGTACTCCCATGAACCTGGCGAATGCGACGCGCCTAAGGATGCAATGGTATTGTGAGGGCCAGTCGACGACCTCAAAGTCGATGCGCTCGCGCCGGAAGTTCTTCGGCGTGCCAAAGATGATGTCGAGGTTGATTTTGCCCAGGGGTATACGCCTTTCCCTGGGACGATGCCGTGGAACGTTGTGTCCGATGCCTCCAAGCAGGTTAGAGGGATCCTCATTGCTCGCAAGGTACTCTCAAATATGAGGTTGATGCCGCTTCCGCCATCCATGAAGACACGACTCATGTCGAAGCCTCCAATTTGCGCCTCGAGTACGAGGGGGCAATGACCTGGGCGAGGTACTTGAGGCGGGTGGTCGTGTTTGTCGAAAGTAATGCACGACTTGTTGCCACTAAGGTACTCAGTGGTGGATGGTGGCGAGTGCGTGGCCAAGTTGCCTTGGCGAGTGATGGCCTTTTGCACCCTGTTGGAGGGGCGCCCCTTTTGGATCATCATGGTACCCATGGCCCGTGGGTACGGTTCACCTCCGTGGTGCTGGTCCGGTGCAGCTCCATTGGGGGGTGGCCCAGGTGGTGGTGGTGGTGCGCCATGTGCCACGGCGCCTGGAGCGGCTCCGTAGCCTCTTTCGACTGTGTTGTGGTTCATCCGAACCAATCCCTCGTGTAGCTTGAGGAACTCGCGGCAGTCCTTGAGGAGGTGGTTGGACTTTCTCTTGCCATCATGCTTGTCGATGTAGAAGTGTACCGTGCATGGCCCGGACAGTTTATCCTCGATGGAGGTCGCGGGTGCCTCATCGCGAGTGCGGCATTGCCACACTTGCGTGGTTTTCCCGGAGTCGCGGTATCCGCTGTTGCGGTTATCGTCGCGTCTATCAGCGTAGCAGGCTGCGACCATGTTGACGTCGTCGCGATCGTCGTAGATGCGCATGCGACGTTTCCCCGGCGGTCGCGTCTGCGCTCGAGTTCTGCTTCCTCGTCGGAGTGAACACGATTCTTCACCGAATCTTCTCCATCGGCCCCCCGATTCGCGATCTCCATCAGGTGGTCGATGTTCTAGGGCTTTGAGCGGCCTAGCTCTTCCCTAAGTTCCATGCGGCGGACACCACCGTTGAATGCATCAATCGCGCAGTCTTCCGAGATGTTCTCTGCGGAGTTCTTGATGATGGACCACCTTTGGATGTAAGAGCGCAGCGATTCGCCAGATCTTTGCTGGCAGCATCTCAATTCTTCGATTGAGGCGGGCCGTTTGTACGTGCCTTTAAAGTTGCGCACGAAGCTATAGACCAGCTCATCCCAACTGCGAATGGATCCGCGTGGGAGGTTATTTAGCCATGCCCGGGTGGTGCCCTGCAGCTGTAGCTGCAAGCACTGCATGGCAGTACTTCGACTGCCTCCATGTAGCCTGACGGAGGAGATGTGATCCTGCAGCCAGATCTTGGGGTCCTGCAGACCGTCAAATTTTGGGTTCTCCGATGGGAGTTTAAACCCTTTAGGAATTCACTTTTGCCTGATGGATCTGCTGAAGCATCTGGCGCCACAGAGCTCCCCATCTTCCTCTTCCGAGTCAGTCTACCGAGCATGTCGTGCCCTTGACTTGTCGATCTTGTGCTGTGTGAGTTCGTCGCGTGCATCATAGTCGCGATCGTGTCGCCGTGAGCGGTGGCGTCGAGATAGGTCATGACTGTCATCGCTGGACGAGGGCGAGGAGTAGCGCTTTACCCTTTTTTGGGTCTGGTACCGGCTCCTTGTCGAGGGCGGCCTCGATTAGCCCCAGGCCCGTGATCGTAGATCGGTGCATGGCCATTCGGGGATCTCCAGCTGGCGGCTGGTTATTGAGGAGGTACATGGTGGCTGCTGTCACCGTGGCTTACGGTGTCCTGGGAACCACGTTGCCTCTCGTGTCGACTATCATTGAGCCGAAGTCGAGGACTTTCACGGCTTCTATGCGCGCTTGTTCGGTGAGGTGAGCCATCCCCGACTGCCTCTTCTTAGCGAGTTATTCGTTGCCTCTTGAGTAGGATCCTCAGTAGGAGGAGAGCCCAGCACGACGAAGGCTTGATTCGTCTGCTGCCTTTTTACGCGCATCAAGTTGCGCGATTGCTTGTTTTTGGCGCTTGAATTCCTCTTTTAGGAGCCAGTGGTAGCCCATCAGCAGTTCCTACGGGGACCCGAAGGGTAGAGGTGCACCCCGTAGGGCTTCGCGGCAGCGATCCCACTCTTGCTCATTGAGCCTGATCACGACGCGTTTCCCGGTTTGCTCGTTGATCATGCTAGGAGGTTTGACTGCTCCTCCGTTGCCACCGTTACTGCCGTTGCCGGCGTTGGGTGGGTCGGTGCCGTTGCCGGTGTTACCACCGTTGCCGCGTTTGGGTGTATCGGTGCCATTGCCGGTGTTACCACCGTTGCCGCGATTGGCGGGGGTGACGCCCGCGTTGATGACGGCGCACATGAAGTGATTAGGGAAGTTGTTGCTTCCACAACTTTCAGATCCGGAACCATAGGTTCCATCTTCATTGGCCAGATCGCTTAGATCGGAGTCGTGGCTGCTGTCGCTGACTGCGTTCTCGAGTGCCACCGGAGCATTGAGCTCGCTGAGGGTGCCGATCAATGGAGGGAACCATGATGCCGGGGCAATCGCCGGTGCTGTCGGCTGCTCAGGCATGCGAAGCGTGCCCATCTGACCAACTTGGAAGCGGAAGCTCCCAATCGCCAGGCTGATTCCGTCGCCCACAGACTCAAAGGCCGGGCGAGTGGCCGACGTGTGGACGGTGAAGTCGAAGGCGCCGAAGAGCTGGCGAATCTCTGCTGTTGCAGAGTTGTAGATCGCAATTGATGGGGCCAAAGAAGCCGCAACATCAGCACTCCCAATTCCCACAGACGGCGCCAATTGACGAGGGTTTAACTCATCAATGCCCATTGTTATGGACTTGGGTTTTGGAGAAGGAGGGAGCGCTGGAGACATCTATCGGCTAGCAAACAAGCACACAGGAGACAAAGGATTTACCCAGGTTCAGGCCTCGTAGAGGTCCCTACTCCTGCTTGTTTGCTCGTGGAGTTATCGAGGGAGTCGAAAGTTACAATGGTGCGCAGATGTAATCTGGCGAGGGTTGTGGAAACTAGGGTTGTGTGTGTCCTTCTCGCCGCCCCCTCCTAGCCTTTATATAGATAGGCTAGGTCTCGGGTAGCAGGTCGAGTCGGTTACAAGTTAGGGTTTTCCCTATAATCTTTCTATCTTTAGTTTCTTCTTGTTCTTCAAGCAATCGAGAGTCCGTAGGTTACTCGAGTCCCTCCATCCGGGCCTTGGCGACACCATGGGCCTGTATATATTTGGACCGTATATATCAAGCTCGAGTACCTGTAGGGTATACCCATGTCAAATATCGTAACATTAGATTTGGGATACAAAGGTCGGTTTGTAGGTCGTGTTGTGGGTAACGAACTTCTGCGAGATTGGCTCTTATATCTTTGTATGTGTTTTTCCAGATGTAAGGTCCTGTATGGCGAACATGTGCGAGACTGCCACTTATATCATTGTACATTTTTTTCGGACATGTACCCGTTGTATAACGTTATGCTTGACTTTCTCAAACAGTTTGGTCATCAACTATTATTTCATCCACATGTTTATCATGTTTTACTTCACATTTTGGTTTCCTTTTTGCAGGTGGATGTAGCGTGATCATTTTATAAAGTGTTATGTATGCTGGCCGCGCCCCGGGAGGCGCAAAGAGGCGTCTAGCTAATTCAAATACTCTTATAAATTCATATATCCAAATCCTTTCAGAGGTTGCAAATGTTTTCAAAATAAAAAGTAAATATTTTTGAAATATGTATTCATCTACATTTTGGAATTCTGTAGAAACAACCCTAACTATTACAACTAATGAAAATTTTGCCATTTTCCATTAAATTTGCATTTATTAATAACTTTTAATCTATAATTTCAAAATTGACAAATAATATATGTTTTCTATTCAAAAAATGCAAGGATTAATAATATGGCCTTTAATATAATTTTTGGACAATTAAAAATTTCAAAATTGTTTTAATCCTCTAATAATGCCTTTCCTTATTAAATAAAAACTTTAATTCTATAAATCAGAACTCGATAAATAATTTGTTTAAGTTGATTAGCGTTGCGAGCCCTTTCCAACCATGCTCTCCATACTTGTGATTTCATCATGCATCATGGATAAAATGATTATTTATTATTGTGCATGACTCGTCAATGTCTTATCATGTTATACCATGCAATTGTGCATCATGTCATCATGGCATACCATGTAATAGTTGTTTCATATGATTCAAATGTTTGCATACTTTATTTATTATGGCCCTTGTGTGTTTGACTTTTATCAGGATAGACACCGAGCAAGGAGGATATCAAGAGGCACGTGAGTATTACCTAGAACCTAGTTATTCCACCCCTGAGTTTCTATGCAAGCACTCCTCTACTTGCATTTACATTGATAGAACCTATACCTCTATATTTATTCCTGCATTATGTGTCATAGTTCTATATTAAATTGCAATCTCAAGTATTGCATAGCCTTAAATTTTCAGTCCATTATAAAGCTTGTACCCTCTATCCTATCACACATTATTACATGAGTTAATTGAGACATGTGAGTCATAGAATTGCATGTGTAGGGTTTTTGAGAGTCTGATATGGATAATGAGATACCTAAACAACTAAATTGTGTAGTAATGGGATAACTAAAAAAGAGACACCGTTGGGCAATATCTGAGATTTGGCTTTTGTACGCTCACTTGTGTCCCGTAGGACCCGAGTACTTGATGTTTTTTCCTTGGCTATCACACTATCCATATGTGGGCCGATGGAACGCCTTGGCATGAGCTTGATTCACATCTTGTTTCTTGGGGCCACAATTAGTTTGGGGCTTTACTACTATTTTATACTTATGACATGCTTTGCTACTTTATTTACAACTATTACTCGAGGAGCGTTTACTACTATTTTGTTTTTGATTGTGCCACATTTATGCTGTCTAGACAAGCCTAGTCACACTCTCGGGTTCCTAGTCTTTTTTAGCCGTCGCTATAAACCTGGGTCTGCTTTGGAGCCTAGCTGACTACGTTGTGGGTAGCTTAGTGGGTGCCCCCTCTCCGAAATCATTTTTAAATCTTGTGAATGCTTTGTTGTGATTCCTATTTGCTTTCATTTGGATTTCCCCATGGTTGATCATGCGTGTGTTGCTATTTGTGCATCCATGTAGGGTAAATCTTTTCGAAAAGCCGTGTTCACAGTTATGGAGTGTCTCGACCATAGACAACTTGAAACTAAAGTAGCATGTTTAACTTCGACTAAACATTACCAGTAAATAGTGTAATACTCATAGAATGATTAATAATATTCCAACGGATTCGATATTCTTCTAGATTCTCTCGATAAGTGAGAAGGAGAATGGAATATGTTTACTCTATGTTATACTAGACTCCTTCTTGCACCCTTAGGGCGTACAGATAGACACGGAGTTTGATAGTAAAATCGCATCAAGACGATATTGTTGAATATTTAGTCCAATTCTATAACTCTTTGCACCCCTCATGGCGCATCGGTTAAGAACAAAGTTGATTATAGCAGTTAAGTAGACCATACACGAGCAAGGTATAAGCAAGAGCATTTGTAATCGCGCTCACCAAATGACGGTCCAAAGGACGTTTCTATCTGGTGGGGTCCAACTCATAGTCAGCATGATGAGGCCATCTGTGCTATGCAGGGGACGCTGCGAGAGAGTTATACGCAACGCACGGCCGGTGGTGGGCTAGGTAGGCAAACCGTGTCATGGACACCAGGGCTGGTCAACCATTATTTATTACACCATCACCAAGCTCATTGTTTTCGTTTAATGGTGGTGTCAGTTCTTATGGTCGACATAGGGACTCATCCCGTCGATGCAGAGGCGCGTGGCTGATTCAGTGGAGGCATAACATCAAGGCAGAGGCACGTGGAAGATGTAGTGGAGGCGTTCCATCATCCCAGTAGCGCGTGTCCGCTAAATCAGAGTTGTCTCGTCATCGTGGTGGCATAGGTCCAACACAAAAAAACCATAGTCTGGCTCCTGGACCGATTAAATGCCAGCCGCTCGGGCTTGCACCATTCGTCTGCTCGGCCTTTATAAGCAAGACGCGCATGCCACATGTCTTCACAATCGCTCCACTTCTAGTTCAATCCCCTAGCTCCCTCACACGCGCTCCATGACTCGATGTTCTAGGGGAAGGATCTACGGTCTTGGTCGCTGTGTCGACCGCTTCCACGCACGTAGACGATCAATGACGCTTATAAAAGAGGACACATACACCCCCAACTTCGAGTTCTTCATCCATATCTTTGAAGACCCATCGACAAGAAGAAACTCCCAGACAATTTCGCGCAATTTCTCGGGAAAGAGTGCGACGAACTTATGTTGCGGACAGCAGGCCAATGTGTCTGCCTGTGGTGCGTGGGCGTGCTGCTCGATGGGCAAGGCCGCATGTTCCTCGACAACGGTTAGGAGTGATTTTCTCACAACATGATGCTCGGCTGCTTGCTAAGCTTCTCATTAGAAGGAGATGGTGTCCTCGCCATCAAACTGTTCGACTGTACAATGTGTCATAGGCAATACTTCAGCTAGTTGTTCGTACTTCTATTTCTATTTTTCCTATGTAAACAAACTATCTAAAAATCGTTATTTAATGAACGGATGTATTAGAGTATTTCTTGGTTTCTATCACGCCTAGCTAATATGTTCCTACTCTCTCAATTTTTCTAACTTTTTGTTTTCATCGTAATGTATCTCCAATGTTTAGGCTCATTGCACCTCGATGCTTGTTCCTATTCTCTCTAGTTCTCTAACTCTTGTTCATTTATAGGTATAGAGAAGGCAGTAAATTTTGGGTCGGCCTATCAAGAATATCACTCTCATGAGAGTTCAAAGTTCGAAGGTATTAGTCTTTCAACATTATTTGAAAAGACACATCGACAAAGAAGTCACACGCTTAAGATAAAAAAGAGAACGCACGCATTGTGGTCTGCATCAACAATCAACATGATTTGAAAAGACAAATCGACAAAGAAGTCACACGTCTAAAAAGAGTGTGCACGCATTGTTCTCTACATCAACAATTGTAATTATTTTCACGTGCATGATTATTCTTGCAGCAACATAACATAATCACATGTAAAATGTTCGATCCATTCTTAGACAGGTCCATATAGAATTATCACTCGTCAAACTATGTATAATTATAGATACATAATTTACATGTGAGATACTATATTTCTTAATTTTACGGACCACCTAAACACTATGCTATATTCCAATAAGCGTCCTAAGTGTGCAACGCCTGGCACATGGTTGGCGCCGAACCGATCGCCGTCGCTGAGCCTCCTCCATTGCCGATAGGCACAGCGTGCGAGCAAGTCGGTATCTTCTCTTTGCTGATTATTTGGTCCACGCGCAATCATAGACGCATATTCCTCTAGAGCACACGGTCACATAAGACCTATAGAATGTAAGAGGAAAAAAATTAAGAAACATAAAAGAAGAATTATACAGTAAAACTAAAGGATAACGATGCAGACTTACTATTTGCGTTGGAAGTTGCAGACTACCTATCTGTCAAACGCTGTCTTCTTCTCGCACAAATCTCGACGATCACTGCAACCTTCCTGAATCAACCTACAAAACAAACATACATCAACAAGAAAAGTGAACATCGGATAAAAAAAGAAATGTAAGAAACATAGAAGGCATACCATCGAGGCTGACAAAACAAATTGTATCTTTATCCGTCGTCTGTTCAGGACCATGTACCCTAGTAAATAGGAAAATAAAGAAGATCATCGGTGAGTAAATAGCTAAAAAATCAAACATCGAGTAATAAGCATAGACGAAACTCACCGTGTAGTTTGAGAGCGCGCATCTGAATTAGAAAGAGATGGCGTTTCAGGATAACATTTTCATGGTGCGAAGTAGATATCAAAGGCTGCAAGGCAAGCAAGAAATAAATTAGTAGAGAATAACAAGAACAACAAGAGAGGGTAAGAAGCATAATGCACTTACAATATCTCTAGGGCTATACTTACTCCTCTATAGATGTACGCCTTCTCATCCGCGTCAAAGCCACATCGTCACCGTGGTGAGCCACCGACATCCGGTAAGCAGGACGGCATAGGTAGGAGCGTCGAACCATCAGAAGGTCGAATATCCACACCCTTCTCTGCTCGGAGCTCAATAGGAACAACCGGCGAGCTCTACGAAACAAGTAGGGTGCAAGAAGCCGAGCCTTTAGCATCATACTATGTAAAAGAAATATTTAATAGAATGCCAAAGAAGAGACACAGCAAGATATTTATATAGAAGAGGAAAGCGTAAGGTTTAAGATATAGGGCCATCATGCCGAAGAGAATTTTCATGGCGCGGGTGTACGCAACCAGCCGTGCTATCATCCACGATAAACCGCTGATGCCTAAAGTCTACGCTGCCTGCTCGGACCTCCGCCATGAGGAACCGCGTCCGGCTAGGGCCTACGATGCCACATCGGGTGTTTGTGATCCCCTCCTCCAGCTGGCTATATTATACGACGCCACGTCGTCTCTAGATGGGCCCCACATATGCGAGAAACCGATATCGACATGGGCTCACGGCGCCATATCTGATCTTGACGGACCCCGCATACACAATAAACCATGGTCGACATGGGCTTATGTTACCACGTCAGCTCTCGATGAACCCCACGTACACAAGAAACCGCGACCAGCATGGGCTCACAATGCCACGTCGGCTCTCGATAGGCCCCATGACCATGACATTCCGTAGCCATCATGGGCTCAGAACGGCACATCGGCTCTCGATGGGCCCCTTGACCGCGAGAGTCCGCAGTCGTCATGGGCTCACAACGCCACATCGGCTTTTGGTGGATGATGTCACCCGGTGGGTGCGGAGGCGGGTCGCGCTAGGAACACCTCTCATATAGAGTGGTACTACCCGCGTACGCTAATAGCAGGCACATGGCACGCACGCGGTTCACCGTCTAGCGACATGGGCTAGGACATCGTGCACGACACATATACGTGGTAGGGAATATTTTTCCTTGTCCTGCAGCAGGGCCCGCCTCACGAGATAGCAAGGCTCTATTGCGACATCACCATGTTCCTTTTTGTCATCCTTCTGATGGTCAAAAATAATCGAGACGATATGGATAGCAGTTTGAGCCAAAACAATATAGTACTATTATTTACTCCTCATATATTTGTTGGTTCCGATTGACGATTTCTCATCTATACCTGGTTAGATGAGACTTGTAGCGTGTCTCTGTAGAACTATTTAGATATTTTATCTTTCCCTGCAATTGCATCAACTCGGTTAATCGTTTTAGATGCATAAAGACTTGCTGATGACCTTAGGTTCTCACACTCAAAATTTGTCAGATTGTCAGGCATTCCCATATGGAGGATACTTCATTGACGAGGCCAATGATGTAGGCAATGAATCCCTTGAGTAGAGTGGGGTTACTGATCTCTGAGATCTCTAGGCAGAAATGTGCTTTGTCTAGGCATCTTATGCCCATTTGCATATTCATACGTACTTGGTTTTGTGCTTCCTTGTCTTCTTAATGTTCGATTGGATGATGTATGAGTTCATATGACCAACTATGATATTATTATCTATGTATTCTTGCCGTAATGGTGTTGCAATATATTTCTATTTATTTATAGATGGATATGTTCTGATGTACTCTTGTATGCTGTTGTCGTACATACTCACTTGACTCTTGAATGCTTGACTCTCAACTCTACCGGACATGTTTCTCGCACTTGAAGCTATAACCATGAATGTGGATAGGATTGTTGTCCAGTACCATATCCTGCCGTTGCGGTCAGCTTGTGGGTGGCCTAACGGCCTCCACGGTAGTACGTCTTTCATCAACATTTGGGTTATACTGGCTTGTGATTTAGAAACATGTGGTTCGGGGGTTTACACTAGTTAAAGTAGAAAAATCATCACAGAACCTTGAAAGTTAATGAAATTCGTGCATTGTCCGTTATATATATGTTGCACTTTGTGTGAAATTTTGGAAGGTGGCATTTTGAGCCATATTGTGTGTAGTTGCTTCGTAGCAAAAGAAATTGTTGTCACTTGAAAAGTTCAAAATAACTTTAATTTTGGAAGATCCTTTGTAAATAATGTTTGAAACGCCAATATGCCCCAATCCCCTAATCTGTACACGTTATCATAAACTATGCCCCAATCCATGACCTTGGTATTCTTTGAAATCCATGAATGGTCATACATCATACGCCATATTGTGAAGCAAGTTTTTCCAAAAGTTGTCAAAATACAATTTTATATTTTACCATGGAAACTAGTGCGGATAGCATGGCACTTTGCAAAAGAATGCTTTATTTCAGTTTATATTTAGTTTCCCTAATTTTTTTCAAAAGGGGCCAAATTTGGCTACATTAGCTATCAGATCAAGAAGTTGAATATTGCAAAACTCTTGATGGTTATCCCTTATTTTGTACTTAGGAACGGTTGAAAACGCACATGAGCTAGATATAACGCACTTGTAGTTCTAATTTTGAGATATTTTCAACAAATTTCCATAAAAGCCAATTCAGTGCACGAATATAGCTAGGAAACTTGAAAATTTATAAAACCTAGGTAATATCAATGAAATAGGTTTTGTTGGTGGCATTTAGCCATATACCTTGTAGTTGCTTCACAAACAAATTGTCACTTTAAAAACTAGAAATAACTTGAAATTTGGAAGTTTCCTTTGTAAATAATGCTTGACATACCAATATGCATTACCATACCAAGAGTATGGACACGTTTTCACATGGCAAATTTATGGCTGTGATCTTGGTCATCTAGTTTAAAATCCATGTGTTCATACATTCTAGCTATGCCAAAATATCTTGCAAAAATCTTGGTGGTTTCCCATATTTTAGGACTTAGGTACCTTCAAATATCCTCAAACTTGGAATTTCCCTTTGCAAACATTGCTTTAAATGCCGAGATGTACTAATTTACCCAATATGGACACACTATCATGATGTATGACAAAGATATGGTCGCAACCTTCTGGTTTGAAAGCCATGCATGTGTTCATACATGTTAGGCCAAATATTGTGAAGCGAGATTTTTCAAAGGTTGTCTAATTTTATGTGTATCATATTTAATAGAAACTAGTGCACCTAGAAAGACACTAGGAGAATAGAATGGTTGCTATGATTTATATCAGGAGTAAATAATAGTTCTAGACTATTTCGGCTCAAACTGCAATCCACGTCATCCTAATTCTTTTCGGTCGTGGATGGACGCCATGGAGGACTCGCGGCGACATCACAACAGAGTCCTGCTATCCTATGAGGCAGGCCCTGCTATGGGCTAGGGTGAAAGATTCCATACCGCAGGTGGGTGTACTACGCGTTGTTGTAACATGGGCCCACAGTCAGCATGCCTGGGCTGGAAGACACGCAGTCAGAGGCATTCTCATTGTGATACGCCTCCGCACCCGCCGAGAGTCGACGTGGTATTGTGAGCCCATGCCGACCACGGTTTATCACTATCATGGGTCCATTTGAGAGGCGATGTGGCGTCGTTATCCTGTGTCAGACGCATTTTATCGCGGCCTTTCATAGACGTAGGGCCCTCCTGAGGCCTACGTGGTTGCATAAACACATGTCTGCTATTAGAGTAGACCATAGGCAATGTCTCTTCTCGCGATCGTAGAGCACAGGTGGCGGCGTAGAACTTAGACGTCCACGGGTTCTCTTTTAGAGATCGTATAGTGTGTCGTGTTCATAGCTGAGCTGGTACCGTACATAGTAGTCGTCTGGTGTCTTTCTCATTTAGGTCGTACTGTGGGGTGTATTCCTGCCATCCTAGGAATGTAGACGTCCACGAGTTCTCGCGAACATAGGTCGAGGCAGCAGTGTGATCCTATTGTTGTGTGTGTGCTCTATCGTAGAGGTCGTCCACTGGGCAGAAAACACCTTCCCATATGCCATTCATTAGCTACATTTGCTCCTCTCTCCACCTCCGTGCTTCTTAGGTTCGTTTTCATGATCAGTGGCATGCACCGCTTTGGTGACCATACCCGGAGTTGGCGCTGCAGCTACTCACGAGAACGAGACGAAGCAGGACGCAGTTTGTTTCTATAGCCACCTCCGTCGTCCCTCCTTTCGTCTCCGCGATTGTCTACTTGCATCGCTCCGGAGACCAGACCCGGAGCTGCCGCTGCGGATGTTCGTGAGAGCGAGAGGAAGTACGATGTGTTGCATCCTCTTCCTCTCTATTTTATGACCCACCCACCACAAACTGGCCTTGGTTTCCTGTACCTCAGTGTTGTTTTAGGCTCGAGATGGCTCCTCTGCGACCAAGTATATCATGTATAGAGTGGAGGGCATGGAAAACGAGTCTTTTCCTCCTTCGTCTTACGTTTCGTAAAAACATCGTCGAACTTGAAAAACATTGACAGCAAAAACATCCAAAAAATAGTTCAGCCCAGTTGCGTCGACCCATATGCTGCGATCGAGCATGTTCAGTATAACCGTTGAATACTGTTATGTCCAAACGCGATGATTTGTGGTCATTCAAATCGAAAAACGTTTGGAAGCGACGATGTGTACGAGTGTCAGTTCAAGAATCTATTGTAGAAAACGAGAGGCAATGAACGCGAGAGAAGAATACGTCATATGAAAAAACTAAAAAAAATGCAGAAAAAGGAAATGCTAAGGAGTGAAAATACGTGAGCTTTGTGTGAAAAATGTACATAGACAGAAACCGTGAATAAAACAAGAAACCCTTTCGTCCATTACGAGGATATACGAAAATTGTATAAAGAAGAGGATTAAATCATGAAATTTAGAAAAAACGGTAAAAAAGTGAAGTAAATCACACTGCGTGAAAATATACGAAAATTTAAGGTCGAATAGGATCAAAGAAGTCTGAAGACGAATGGACACGCCGAAAAATATACGACGCGTCTCCTTTACTATACGTACAGTTCATGCTCGGTATATTATTCCTAGGTCGTTCCTCTATAAAATTCCTAAACTGTCTACAAGTCATCCATCATGCTACATAGGTTCGTCCCCTGCGAGCAGAAAGATACTCTTCCCCTTAACCCCCATGGCAAGGTTCATTGTCCCACCAGCTATGGAGGAGGACCTATGCCACGATGCAGTCAATGAACTCTATATTTGGGTTATCTCGGGGAGGAGGGGCATCTTGAACGTTGCTCATGCGTTTCTCAATGTGGGCTATAGCTTTCTTTAGTCGGACGCGCATCCGATGTACCACGTTCAGTTGTTGGCACACAACATCATGAACGTGCGCTTCGTTAACCTTTTGGATACGTGTTTGTTGTATGGTTGCTGCTATTATTGTGGCTGCGAGATGGTCGTCTTCAACAAGACCAATGTCTTCACAAACTGCTATCGCTTCTTTCTGATAGGCTGCTATATTCACCTTCTATGGTCCGTGGGTCAGCATCAATATGTTATAGATCAGCAGCTGGGCTGGAGCTGCGGCCAGCGCTGAGGAGCTGGTGATCGACCATCGTCGTGTTGTCTGGAGCTTCGTCCAGTGTCGAGGAGTCGATGAGCGAGCGAGAATTCCTGTCTATGATCATCGGTGTGGTGTGATAGTACTAATTGCTTTATCTATGTAGCTAGGTTAGTTTGTTCTTGCTTATCGATGTCTCTCTAATATCTTCATGCGTATGCAATGTATTCATGTGTGCTTATTTAAACTTCTTGGTTCTGGATTAAGATCTGTATATCAAAACATCTAGTGTATATATAAAAAAATGTTTAGTGTGTTACCTTGACATTTCACGATAGCCGATGTATAAGTTCTTCCTTGCAGTCTTATCTTCATCGCTTAAAGATGATGGGGTTCGTTGCATAGAGAACAAAAAAATTCCTACGGTTGCAACCTCCAAGATTGAATCTAGGCGATACTTTTAATGGTTTCAGAATGACTCACCCTCGAAGATCGTAAACGGAATAACGTTCCCGCAAACAAACGTGGCTACTGTAAAATGTACACGAACATCCTCAAGGAAGCGATGACGATCAACACCACGAAGGGGCAGCGCCTTCGTAATCGGTCACATGTTCGGTGTGCCGACGACCTCCGTCTCTTGCTCCAGTTGCGTAGCAGAAGTAGTAGATCCTCAGGAACTCCAATAGCACTACAACATGGTAGTGATGGTGGTGGATAAGATCTTGAGTAGGGCTTCGCCTAAGCACCATACTCGTGACAATGGACAAGGATAGCAAGGGGAGGAAAATGCTGACCAAAGGGCATATGAGAGGAGGAAGGAATGAGTGAGATGCAAGGAGGAGGAGGGGGCTTTTATAGGTGAGGGGGTAGCCCCAAGGTCCATGGTGTGGCATCCATGGTGGTTCCCCCACCTCTCCCCCGTTTATGTGGGTGTACACTCCACTCACAATAATTTATCTCCACTCATCTCTCATTAAGAAATCAAAAGTCTTTTCATTAAAGCACTTTAATTCACTTGGTTTAATGTCACTCAATTTAATGAACACTTCATTTAATGAGTACTTCATTTAATGAACACTTCATTTAATAAACATATTAACATTTTACCCCTTGCAATATTTACATACGCCGGAACTTTTTTGGAAGTTTTTATCAGAACAGTTTCTGCATTGTCCAGTATTTTTATCTTGTGTTCCCTATCGACTCAAATGCGGCGACTACCATTAAGTCTCTCTCTCTACAGGCTCGTGAACTAAGTGTACATGATCGATACTCTCTCCAATCAATAATCATTAGCGGGACCTGGAGATTCATAATGACTCCCACTAAATCAATGATGAACTAGTGATCGCGTGAACCTTTTTCATAGTAACCAATTCCTTTCGTCTCGCGGTATTTTACTTGTGTGATATTTTATCATTTGGTATCATCCATACCTAGTTTGATCTTGTTACCGACAAGTACTCTTTTCTCATTCCCGTGATATAATATTTTCAATGATCTTATCACTTGCTTGCAAGCTATGTTAATGTGATGTCACCGAGATAGCCCTGAGTATATCTCTCTGTCATCAGGATAGACAAATCCCACTCATGATCCACGAGCCTCAACTAACACTTTCTAAGTACCCGACGATATCTTTATAATCACCCTGTTACGGTGTGACGTTTGATGGAATCAAAGTACTCTTCAAGTGTTAGTGATTGATGCCATCTCATGGTCTAAGGATTAGAGTTATTTCGCATGATGTTATAGGCATGTAAACATAATGACATGATCATATTACTATACATTGGGAAAATATTCATGACATCATTCCACCAATGTTGTGACCTCGTTATTAACAACGTCCAATGTCATGAGCAGGAAACCTTGATCATATATTAATAAACAAGCTAGTGTAATGAGAGGAATTACTAGGAACCTTTTATTTGCTTATTAAACACACATGTATTAACGTTTTTGGTTAACACAATTATAGCATCAGAAACAAACATTTATCATAGACATGGAATAAGATAATAACCATTTTATTATAGCCTCTCGGGCATATTCCTTTCAAAAGATGACTCTAGAACAAGCCTAGGTGCCTGATTTGGCTCTATGGTCGGGCTTCATAACATTGTGATGCAGATATCACTTGCGGCTACAAGGTTGCGGAAGCTGTAATGAAAAAGGGTGTTGCATTGAACTTCTTGTAAATTCTCTGTGTTCTACTCATAAATTGTCGTTGGTGCAACTTCAGATGCTTCTTTATTTACCGTCCTGACTCTATTTTCACCCTATAACTTCTTGTCGCACAGGTGGGATTACTTTGGACCACAGCCATCTAGGACATCTACGGGTGTCCACTAAGATGATATTTTCTATTAAATCATCAAATCTTTTAGCAACTAGCCAAGCCCCCATGGTCTAGTGTGTGGTCAAAGGTTTTGTCTAAAAATCGTGCCCTGGGATACGCCAAGTGAGGTCTACTATACATGACCAACTCTAAATAGAAACATTCTTTCTGTCTCGAGGACTCTTCATACGTATATATACCAAGTTGATGTTTGTCGTTTAATATTCAGACGTTTAGTCTAACGGCCACGCCCCGGGGGACTTAAAGAGGAGTCTAGTTTAGTTTTATTGTGTTCTTCCAAAAAATAGCCCAAATTTCGAGGCATTACCATTCATATTAGTAGTCGAATCTTGCATAACTCTCTATGGTTCTCCTATATTTGACTACTTGGGTTCCTTCAATTTATTATTTTGAAAAAATCAAGAGAAATATATATCGCACATGTCGAACAGAAAATTGACATACTTTCGGTAAATTTCCATAAAGTCAATTTATTGCAAGAATTGAGCTAGTAATACTGAATGTACGTTATCCATTAAATAGGTTACTTTGTGTGAAAATTGGCACGATGGCATATTTAGCCATAACCTTACCACTATATTGTGTACGAATAACTTTGAACTTTGTAGTTGGATCAAGACTGGTAAACCCCAACATTGCTAACCATTGGATCATCTTTACCATTCTAGCATCTAGAAGATTTTATTGATAGTCTTAAGAACAATGAATGCTATGCGCAAACCTTAAAACACACGTATCCATCATTCTAGAATCTTCTCTTTCATTTCTCTAAAGCATGTTACGAAAAAATTGAGTACTAGGTATCTAAAAGTAAAGGTAAGTCCTGAAGGAGAGATATGCTTAAATTAATATGGTTGGTGGAAGTAAAGGTTACATCAAGGACCTCCAAAAATTGAAAATTATATCCAAGTCCATGCATTTACCCCAAAAGACCCTAAAATCAAGCAAGGAAAATCGGTCGGGTTTGGTTCCTTCTCAGCCGATCAGCTGATGCATACTCTTTGCAAGTATGACATATCATCACTACTGTATATAAATTTATAATAGTAAATCTCAAAAAATAATTATAATTTTAATCCACATCCATAAAGTATCGGGTTTATATTTGGTTGTTGTACTTTATAACATGTAGAAATCAACCTTTATTAGGTACCTAATACTCAAAAAAATTGGTAACATTCTCTAGAGAAATGGCGAAGAAGATTCTAGAATGGAGGAGAAGTGTGTTTTGAGGTTTGTGTATAGCGTTCATTGTGTTAATTACTATCAAGAGAATTTCTAGATGCTAGAATAGAATAGAAGATCCAAAAGTTAGCAATGTTGGGATTTTCTAGTCTTGATCCTGTGGTCAATGTTCAAAGTTATTCATACACTATATAGTTGTAAGATGATGTGGCTCAAAATTATAATTATATTTTGAGATTTGCCTATTATAATTTTACATAGAGATGATATATCATACTTGTATTATCTGAGTCTCATGTACAAGGAATGTGCAACTTACTAGTCTTTGTAGTTGCTTCACAACCAAAAACATTGTTGTCACATGGAAAAATGAAAAAAAACTTCAACTTTGGAGTCTCCCTTTGTAAACAATTCTTGATTTCCCTAGATGCACCAATGAATGGAGTACAAAACATGGATATGTTATCAGAAACTATGGTTGTGACCTTGGTCATCTTGTTTGATAGCCTTGCATTTTCATCATTATTTTGCAAACAAATGTTCATCAATTTCGATAGATGTCCTTAAACTCATTAAATGCTGGAAAACAAACTATCACTAGCATGTGGGTCTATTTGATGGGGACAACATATTAGAGGCCCCAAGTAGGAGTAGTGTACCTTAGTAGATTCAACTTCAAAATTTTAGCACAGTGCCAAAATATCCTGTGCACCCATTCAAATATCATGTGCATCCATTCAAGCATCACGCCTATCCATTCAAACATCTAGCCCCAAAAATAAATTTATTGCACAAATTTATCCAGAAAGCTTGAAAGGGTGTTATACAATAAATATGATATAGTTTGTGTGAAACATCAGGGCGGTGACATTTTGAGCCATCATCTATGTAGTTACTTCACAACCGAACACATTGTTGTCACTTGGAAATTTGAAAAAAAAACTTCAAATTGGAAACTAGACACATTGATTGATTTGCCAAGATGCAGTGATCTACCAAATATGGACACGTTATCATAATCTATGGCCATGACCTTGGTCATATTTTTGGAAAACCTTAGATTATTTGACAATTTCAGCAAATGCCTTGAAACTCATTTAAAAGTTGGAAACCATATTGTCGCTGGCATGTGGGTCTAGACGAGGGCAACAACTGAGCGACCCTATGTCAAGTAGCATATGTTACAAGTTTCAACCTCAAAGTTTTGGTACAACGCCCAAACATCATGTGTATCCATTCAAATATCCCACACATCCATTCAAACATACTTCACCTTTTTTTTAAATGCAAAATTCCTCTTTTATCCCTAGTCCAAAAACAAGAACCCAAGGATCAGTGTAATAATAGAAGGATATAGGTTATAAATTTGTGATCTCCCACCTACATCACCAGCCGCTTTCCTACCATTCTTCAATATTTACCCGCGCACCCACTCCAACCTGCACTGACTTCTTGGAGCCACTATTCATGTGACCAGTATGTCAGTGACCTAGAGTTACGGTAATTAGAGATTCCCATCATTTCCAAATCAATTTTCACACATTTTTTGCTAAACCGAGATAAACTCATTAAAAACGGCAAAACTAGCTCGAAAGCTTGAAATTCATGCAACTTGGGCATTATCTGTTAAATATTATATACTTTGCGCAAAAATTAGGGCGATGGGATTTTGAGCCATAGTCTTTGTAGTCACTTCACAACGAAAGACATTGTTGTCACCTAGAAAATTAAAAATAATTTCAAATTTGGAAGCACCCTTTGTAAACAATGTTTGAAATGCCAATATTAATAATCTACCAAATATGGACACGTCATCATAGACTATGGAAAACATATGGTCATGACCATGGTCATCTAGTTTGAAATAAGTTTTAAGTATACCATTTATGGAAACTAGGTAGTGCAAATATAAAGACCCCGTGCGAAAGAGAGATATTGTTTCAATTCATATTTAATTTCCTTATTTTTTTCAAAAGGTCCCAAATTTGGTAGCATTAGAATGCATATCAAGTAACTGAATCTTGCGGAACTCTTGGTCGTTCCCTCTTTTTTAGTGCTTGGATACCTTCAAATGAATTTAACAAAAATTATGAGCAAGTAGGTATCATGTAGCTGTAGATCAAAATTTGAGATACTTCCATTAAATTGTTGTAGCGTGGTTCTGTTCCACGAATATAGCCATAAAGTTTGAAAATTATTGAAACTTGGGACTTATCAATTAAATAGGTTATACTTTGTGTGAAAATTGGGGCGATGGGAATTTAAGCCATATTTTTTGTATTGCTTCACGACAAAGGCATTGTTGTCACTTGGAAAATTTAAAATAACTTAAAATCTAGAAGATTCCTTTGTAAACAATGTTTGAAATGCCAATGTGAACCAATCTACCAAATATGGACACGTTATCATACATTATGGCAAACATATGTCCATGATCTTGGTCATCTGGTTTGAAAGCCATGAATGTTCATACATGGTACACCATATTGTGCAATAATTTTCATGGAAACTAGGTAGTGCACATAGCAAGACACCAAGTGAAAGAAATATATTGCTTCAATTTATATTTAATTTCCTTGATTTTTTTTCAAAAGGTCCCAAATTTGGTAGCATTGAAATGCATATCAAGTAAATGAATCTTGAAGAACTCTAGGTGGTTCTCCCTTCTTTTAGTACTTGGGTATCTTAAATTGAATTTAACAAAAAATATGAGCAAGAATGTATCATGCACTTGTAGATCAAAATTTGAGATGGTTTCATTAAATTTTCGTAACGTGATTCTATTCCACAAATATAGGCATGAAGTTTGAAAATTATTGAAACTTGGGAATTATCAATTACATAGATTATAATTTGTCTGAAAATTAGGGTGGTGGGATTTTGATCCATATTTTTTGTAGTTGCTTCATGACAAAAGCCATTGTTGTCACTTGGAAAATTGAAAATAACTTCAAATCTAGAAGCTTCCTTTGTAACCAATGTTCAAAATGCCAATATGCACCAATCTACCAAATATGGACTCATTATCATAGACTATGGCAAACATATGGACATGATCTTAGTCATCTGGTTTGAAAGCTATGGATGTTCATACATGGTATGCCATATTGTAAAACTACTTTCTTCAAAAGCTGTCAACATTTAAGTATACTTTTTCATGGAAACTAGGTAGTACACATAGGAAGACATAGTGTGAAAGAAAGACATTGCTTAAATTTATATTTAATTTCCTTGATTTTTCCTTTCAAAAGGTCCAAAATTTGGTAGCATTAGAATGCATATCAAGTAATTGAATCCTATAGAACTTTTGGTGATTCTCCCTAGTTTTAGTACTTGGGTACCTTTAGATGAATTAAACAAAACCTATGAATAAAGAGGTATCATGCACTTATAGATCAAAATTTGAGATACTTTCATTAAATTGTCGTAACATGATTATATTACATGAATATAGGCATAAGGCTTGGAAATTATTAAAACTTGGGAATTGTCAATTAAATTGGTTATACTTTCTATGAGAATTGGGGCGGCGGGATTTTGATCCATATTTTTCGTAGTTTAGGGCGGTGGTCACATCGTAGCGGCGGTCTAGATGGGGCCAGCATCAGAGCGGCCACATCGGAGTAATGTACGTTAGAAGCTTCAACCTCAAAATTTATATAGAGCGATGAAACATCCCACGCATACATTTAAATATCTCATGCATATATTCAAGCATCACTCCTTGTTTTTTGTGAATGAAAAATTCCTTTTCTATCCCTATTTTGGAAACAAGAACCCAAGGAGCACTACACCAATAGAGGGCTATAGGTAGTAAATGTGTATCATCCCACCTATATCCCCCTATCGCCTCTTCCGTGCCCTTCCTCAAAATTTATCCGCCCACCTCCTCCGACCTCCACCTGCTTTACCGTCGGCCCTCTCTTCCACAACGGAGATCCTTCACCACCAGCGCTTTCTTCCACACGGGAGCTTATTTACTATTGTCCATACACCATATCTACCTATCGCTGCCCTCATCCACCGCAACCGTTCTATGCCACTGACTCCCGCGTCATGCACACAGGAACTATTTCACCGACTCCCTCGCCACACTGGATATATTTCACCAAAACCGTCGTCTATCGCACGGGGGGCGCTTCATCAAATCACGTGTTCGCTGACCCTGAAATCCCCATCCGCCGCCCCACCGACCTCTTAACCATGCCCATACCAAACACCCCTTCGCGGAGTGGTAATCAATCTTCCCCGTTTATATCTGTTGGTAATCTTAAGCTACGAAAGCTTTAGAATGTTTATCAATATTCTTCCTTCTACTAACATGTGGTTCGCCTTATCCAGATCATTAGCTGCTCGCTATTATTTTCTTTTTTATATTTTCACACATTTGGTATAATCCTGCAACACGAACTTGTACATGTTATTCTTTTTGAGCACTCACATGGGTCATGCAAACTGCTCATAGAGGATCCAACACTGATAATCCAACGCCAAGCAAGGTTAAAGTGTGAAGTTTTCATGTGCTACTTAGGCCAGTTTCTTATCATGTTAATAAGTTATGTATTTTGTATGCATACTAAATTAGTAAGTCATACTACCTAAAACATTGCCATAATGTTTCCATTCATGTTTTATTATGTTTCTATCTACGAATGCATTGAGTAATTCAAAAAATGTCCAACTAGTTTGAATTATACATCCGGTCAATTTTAATGCTATCTTTTTGGTGTTTTCAACTTCTTTCATCCTTACAAACTAATTGACTTTGTTTTAAATGTCATACCTTAATGCAGAGAAAGAACAATGGAGTAGAAGGACTAGAGTTCCAGCACCTTGACTCGGATTCTACTGGCAGATTGACCAGGAGTTGCACTCGCTTGACAAGGAACTATTGTGAGCCTAAACGAGCTACTGTAAGTTTATACTTACTTAAATGATCTCTACTTTATATAGTACATGTTTATGTTGTTCTTTTTTTAACCTCTTTAACCCTATTAGCAAGATGCAGTTAAAACCAAGCAAGAATCCTCGGAAGGCAGGACTAAAAGTTGTGATGTCTCTTCTCATTCATCCTTGCATTGCATTTTTGAAGGAAACAACTTTCTTAATAGTCCACTTAGAACAACTCCTACAGGTGTGATATATATATAAAGGACGTATTACATGCAGAAAGACAGGATGTAGCTGCTCTTAGATTTTGTAGCTAGAAGGTTGAAGAAGAGGATGGATGATACAATAAAGTGCATCTCCATGTACAAATGTCGTATTGATGATGCCAATCTTCTTTGTAATCTTTTAAAATGCAGATCTTGTCTAATGATCTATTGTAATCTTCAATCTGGAGAGAACCTGTTGCCTTCTGTGTAACAAACTTTTATTGTTGTGTAATAAGTAGTTTAAATTTCTCATGTTTATTAATTGATGTGTTAACATTCTTCTGTTTCTCTGCTTAAATGTTTTGTTGCCAAAAAGGCCGAAACAATAGCATGCCCGAACAAAATAAGGCCGAAACAATAATGGGATGCAAAACAAAAGGTCATAAAAGGCACACCATGTATGGGCTCTTATGAATAGTAAAAGGCCTAAACAGTAACATGCAAGAATCATAGCAGGCTGAAACAGCAAAGGCCAGGAACCATAATTGTCCTAAATAGTAACAGGCTAGGGTTATAGTAGGGCAAAGCAGTAAAAGGCCAGAAATAGTAAATGTCATGAACAGTAAGAGGCCAAAGTTGTAACAGGACATAATAGTACCATGCCAAAACAATCAAAGGACTGAACAGTGAATGGACAAAACGGTAGAAAGTCCAGGACAGTAACGGGACTTCCAAAAAAGGCATGTGATGGACGAGACACGATGGGCTTCATGAATGGTGGTGGGCCTTCGGCAGGCGTAAATAGTCATGTCGCGACAGGGCGCATGCCATTAGTGGGCTACACAGTACTGGTCCATGATGGGCCTTATGTTGGCAGAAATAGTAACATGCTAAAAATTTAACAGACCGCATGTGGGATGCAAAAGTGATGGGCCCCTTTAAGCAGCATAGGCCTCCAGCAGGCCAAAACAGTAGCGAGTCATCTTATTTTTAGGCTTATCTCATGGGCTAGCCAAATTAATAAAAAGCATGCCTTGGCTGGCCTTGGCTTTCACCATGGTTTTTTTCTCCGTTAATGGCGATAACTACCATTAATAGCGTCTGCCATGTGGCAATTTTTATGACGTCAGCAGTCAACGGGGCAGGCAAAACACATCTACCATGACACAAATTAATATGTGGTTGAAGGGTGCGATCTGCCATGGTCGCTGAAAATCCGTGGTAGAATCTTTGGCAATGGGTCACTTACCACAGATACCCATTTGTCGTAGAAGACTTTTTAACCACGAAAAACAGGCCTTCAACCATGAAACCCATATGTGCTAAAAGACAACTTTTCTTGTAGTTTTTGCACCAAAAAGGACGGTAAGTGACCTCCCATGTCCCATGAGCTAACATGGAATCCATCTCACTACAGATGACTTCTTTCTAGTAGTTAGCATCAGGAGATGCATAGGCTTCTAAAATAGAAGTGGGAGTGTCATCCACGAGGCACACAATGAAATCATCTCCAAATGAATTTGCAAACCTCTATCTCTTGCTACTTTTGAAAATTTCATTATCATCTCCCACAGGATTTTCAAAGTGTTCAGTTGGAATGGTAGGTTTAGAAATTGTAGCAAATTCCTGACTAGATGAACTAGGCATCTCTTGATTTGATGATTTAGATATATCCTTCATAGGAAATACATCCTCAAAGAAAGTCGCATTAGTCGACTCCATGATTATACAAACATTCATGTGAGGTACTTCAGATTTTACTATCATGAATCTATAATCAATTATATGGAAATCATAGCCCAAAAGAACATAATCAACAGTTTTTGATCCAATCATGCACTTCTTGGGGATTGACACATTAACCTTTGCCAAACAACCTCAAGTCTGTAAGTAAGAGAGTTTTAACCTTTTATTCTCCCATTATTGGAATGGAGTAATTTATTTGTTCTTGATGGGAACTCGGTTTAGGACATGACACACTGTCAATAGTGCCTCTCCCACCATTCCTTAGAGAGACCCGATATATCTAACATGGTGTTAACCAAATCTGTTATAGTATGGTTATTTCTTTCGGTCACCCCATTTGACTAAGGTGAGTAGGGAGGCTTCCTATGATGGATTATACCATGTTTTGCACAAAAAAATCAAACTCGTCGGAAAAATACTCTCCACCATGACTGGATCTAAGCCTCTTGATATTTCGATCAAGTTGGTTTTCTACTTCAGCTTTATAGATTTTAAATAAAGTCTAAGATTCATCTTTCGTTTTCAGAAGATACACATAACAGTATCTAGTGGACTCATATCAACAAACCATTCATCTCACAAAGTTTTGAATGTATGAGATCTAATGGTTCCAAATTTCTCTTGGAAGTAATGAAATCAAAGATTAAATTCATTTTGGCTAGCCGCATCATACAACCAAAGCTAATATGATAAAGATGTGAATGCCACACATTTGATTCAAAATTCATGCAAATATGATTAACAACTTTATTACAAACGTCTAAAAACGATAAAGGGAACAAGCCTCCACGCTCATTGCCTTTACCAATGAAAGTTCCTTACTTGGAAAGTGTAATCTTATTGGACTAGAATACAATCTTGTAGCCATATCGACATAGAAGATGATGCAGCCTGTCCTATGGACGTCCCTACATCTACACCAACAAGTCCCCCAAGTGTACCAATGACTCGTGCACGAGCTAAACTCCTACAAGTTAAGGTTAACTCGATCCTCTCCTCGTGTGACTTTGATACATCCTTGGATGGCTTGATACTTCATGCAACTACTCTATGCAGTATCAGCTATGAAGCCCCAATGCATCACCAAGACCCCATAGATGGAGAACAAGGAGAAGGGTGTGAAGAAGAAGCTGCTGGAGATGATCACACTGGAGTTTCCCACCTGGAGGACCGGAATCTCCAGACCAAGACAACAGAGTCTCCGGCCTGTCTCTGGACCAGCCTCCGGACCGATCCCGAGGACAGTCTGATCCCCCCTCCATAGATAGAGTGGAGATAGACCGGAATCTCTGGCCCACACCGGAGTCTCCGGGCCGCACGTCGATAGGCATGTAAAAGCCTTTGGGTCTTCAACCCATGTACCCCTGTAGTCCGTCCAGAACTTATATTTTATCCCCAAAGTACCCTTGAACTAGTGCTGGCCTATATATAGTCCCCCACATCTATTATAAACCCTAGGCTTGATATTTGGAAATAGTGGACACCCCTTGTGGATCTATCTAGTTCTTGCCTCATGTTCCTTTGATAGAGGGACCACCAAATATCCCCCACCTTGTTGGAGTTTGCATCGTGCCTCCCTCGTTGTACAAGGCCTTGGCATCGGAGTCCCTTTGCCAAGATGTCAAGATCTCACCGAGACTCCCTACTCGTCATTCCTGTTCAAGAGAGAGCACTCCGCCCGACGCTGATCCTAGGGATTGTGCCGTACCGGTCACTGCCCACGTGAGCTATTGGCTTGTATCATGGTTTTGCGTGAGTGTGTTCGTCGTGTTCTTCATGCAAGAGTTCGTCGAGTTCATCTCCTCCCTCTTCCCCAGCACTCTCCACTCGATTTCCATGGGGATTCGTGAAAGATCGGGCACCCCTGAGATTAGCCCTCAACATATTGGTATCAAGAACTTTGTTGCTCATGAATTCCCCCACAAAGTTTTCTTCTATCCACCAAAAATTCAAAAATCCCCAAAAAAGAGCCTCAAATTTTCCTTTGGATCAATTCTTGATTTGGAGTGTTATCTGTGGTTTTTATCCGACCAAATCTTGTCTTAGGTGTTGGTCCAACTTTACCCTGCGTTTTCCCAGCCCAATTTGGCAATTTTTTCGCAGATTTGAGGACCCAAGGCATTGATTTCCGCTAAAGAACACGAGCAGTACAAGTTGGTCCCTAGACCGGAGTTTCTGGCCCTGCATACTGGAGTCTCCGGCCCACACCAGAGTTTCCGGTCTACCCACACTGGAGTTTCCAGCCCTGCGACACTGGAGTTTCCGGCCCTGACTCCTGATTTTGACTTTTGCCTCTTATTTCGCATTGGCTAATTTTCCTCTTGTTTGTTTGTGTCCCGTGTGCGTGTTGTCAACTAACAACAAGCTTTCGCACCTTCAACATCTGTGCTCATCGACATCACGGCACCGAACATCATCCCGCACCACCGACCGCAAGTTCATCATCACCAAGAAGGTATAACTTGCATCACCTTGTTAACCCTATCTTCCTTTGTGTGTACCTATCCCACGAGAGTGGCTCTTCTTCTGTTTGCTTGAGCATTGTGCATTTGTCCTTGGATAGTGAGAGTGCAAAAGCAATTGCAAGAGTGACTTGGTAGCATCAAGGGAGAGAAAAAAATACAAAGGAAAAAGAAAGAAAAAGATACAAATAAAAAGTAAAATAGTCTCCCATAGCAAAAGAGAGTCTCAAAGCTTGTAAGCAAGAGAGAAAGAAGAGCGCCCAAGGCAAGTGCACAAATCCGTTGCTCATTTTTCCTCTTTAGAAACGAGCCACCATCTCTCCTCGCATTGGCACGACACCGAGCGTAGTCTTCGTTAGGGCATTTTGGTTGCTTATTTTAATAGTCATATCAATCCCAACAATTTCCACGCGTGTGTATATAGTCGTAGGTTCCTGTCACCCTTTAGAGTTGTTGACCCTTACCGTTCACTTGATTTTTGTTTGGATTTTACCCACTTTTGACTATCCCTTTTCTTTTGATTGGTTCTTTGGCATTCCACAACCATAACCTTCCACCAAAAGTTTTTGAGACTCTTAGTTCTTTCTTTAGTGTGAGGTTTCTTTGCGACTTCACTTTGCAAGATAATAGTTCTCT
Source organism: Avena sativa (assembly GCA_916181665.1). NCBI lineage: Eukaryota > Viridiplantae > Streptophyta > Magnoliopsida > Poales > Poaceae > Avena > Avena sativa. The sequence continues at coordinate 356,927,845 of OV702291.1, forward strand.
CTTTTGGTTTCTAGTTCGGTGCAATCCCCAAGGTGAGGTAAAAGGCTAACACCACCATATTCCAGTTCCATATACAATCCTTGTGTGTGTTGCATGATGGATAGGCACGGTGAGTCGAGCCAACCAGCTCCCCAAGAAGAACAACAAGGCTCGTACATGACGTGCACAAGCCACTACATCATCCGACATGAATTCCATGATCGTTGCCAAGCGCTTGAGATGCGACAAGATGAACAATTTGGAGAGACTCAAGCCGAGTTCAAGAACATAGACAATCGCTTCGATGACCTTGAAAGACAAATACATGCAATGCAACACAACTTTGGCCATCAAAATGAAGCGCTCCAACGCTCCGTCGCTGAAACAAATGACAAGCTTTAACTCCTCATCGACAGAATGACAAACAACACAAGACCGCACTCACGTGCATCAAGCTCTTCAATCTCGTCATGCCACCGTTCTCCCCTTCATCAAGATCATCACCCAAGTGCTCCAAGACGCAATGACGCCCCCGTGGTTGAAGATGGAAGCTCTTCGCACTATGTACCTTCCCCACAGCACTCTGCAACGACAAGCTATGATGGTGATTTCTCCTCAAGGCCCCAAGTAAGGCGAGAAGGACACCGTCATCATGCAAGGGCACTAGTGATCCAAAAAGTGCAACCACAAGTGGAACCTTAAGCACAACCACAAGTCCAACACTATCGCTCGCGACACATACTTGACACAACAAGTGATGACTCCAACTTGGAGTAACAAGCTCGTCACCGACATAAAGCTCTCCAAGACCCTTCTCTTCGTCATCGCCATCATGAACATCCACGCTGACACCATGTTCATCACGAGGTGCCTCCTCCACCACATCAAGACATGGAGCATCAAATTGTGCATGTTGAGAGACACCCACCATGTCATGAGGCTCAAGACCATGATCTTCGTCGTGAGGCCCAAGTGCATAATCCACATCACCAACCGAGGAACGCGCATCCTCTTCGTCAACAACCACGCCAAAAGGCTGTACCACCCTGGTAAACCAATACTAGAAAATCACATGTTGTTTTTATTTTTGTGCATCATCATGATAGCATGCTCATGTCATCATGCCACATTGCATTTGAGCATCATCGTCATCATGCATCTGTTTTCCTAAAAGTATTTTGTTAAAAGCCTATGTTTGTTTTCTAAATGTCCCATCCTTCAATTTCAAATTAAAAACCCTGGTATTTCTAGATTTATCTATTTGTCTAGAACTATTTACATAAATCTATGTAAAACAAAACAAATAAATATAAACTATTTTTTACCCGGGGAGGCCGCCACCTGCCACTGCCAGGCCCAAAGGCCCAGCTAGCAGTAGCCTAGAACCCCCTAACCAAACCGGACCAAACCCTAAGACCTAACCCTAGCCCTAGCCACACACCCTACCTAACCAACCTGGCCACGCAGCACTGCCTGCACGCGAACGACCCACCCAAACCTGGCCATCGGGTCGTGCCTGCGCATGCCGGCCTGTGGCACGCGGGCTTAAGCCCACCAGAAGCCCGGCTCGGCACGTGGTAGACGGGCCGGTGCCGGACCATGGCCCGGCTGGGGCCATGCCCGTGTCGTGGTCTCAGGCACGGCCCGTCAAGCCTGGCACCAGTGGAGAATTGTGAAATATAGGTGCAAAAAGGCGTGGGAGGGGGTCGAACTCACGACCTCCCACTAAATCTCCCTCTGCTTGACCACCGGACCAAGCAAGCGTTGCTGAAATAAGATGTATTCGCACCTTTTTATATGTTAATTTTACGGGCCAGCAGAATACAACTAGGAAGCCCGCGTGCCTAACGTGCCACAGGCTGGCCCGTTTGGCGTCGGTGCCATGCTCGGGCCACGCAGCCGGGCACGCGTGCCGGCCCGGCACAGCACGTGAGCTAGGCGGTCCACGGCGGGCCGTGTCGGGCTAGGCCCGTTTATAGCGTGCCGTGCCTGGGTCGTGCCGGGCCAGCCTGTTGGCCAAGTTTGGACCCACCCCGCTCGATCTCTCCCGCACGTCACCCTCACCCTGGTCCCATCCCACCGACACCACCCTACCCTCGCGATCCCGGCCCCGCACGGGATCCCCACCAACAACCCTGACACAACCCTCTCACCCTCGTGATCCACAGCCCCGCCTTCATTCTCCTCCCAGGGCAACGTTGCCGCCAGCGCAGAGCCCACCGTCGCCTTCCCCATGGTGCTCTTCCTGGAGCTCCCAGTGCCATCTCCTGCAGCCTGTCGCCATCCCCATGGTGTGGATGCCGCCCCAGATCGACCTCGCTTGGAGTTCCTCCATGAGCTGCCCGGCTTCTCGTCGCTGTGACCTTCCGTGACCTCGCTCCGCCAGCCTCGATCCGCGACCGTGTCCTTGTCGTTGTTCACCTCTCTGCGCGCCCCGCGACTAGCCCCACCAGTGCCCCTGCGAGCATGACAACCCGGCACCGCCTGCGGCCTCCTTCCTCCTGAGATCCCCACCGCCAACCTGCACTGCCCTCTCTTCTGTCGCTGGCCAGACCCGCCACCCCATGCCGCCGGGAGCTCGGCCAGCCACTCGAGATCCCCGCGCACGTGCCCGCCTTGCGAGTTGTCCTGTGTTGACATGTTACATATTCATATTATACTGTTGTGTATTGTAATAGGGAGTCCCTGGTCTTTAGGATAGCTAGCACTATGTGCAACACTAGTATTTCTCACGAACTCCTCTCTCTCTCTGTTATCTTGTACTCTGTAACAACTGGATCAATCTACTGAACAAGACAACACAATTTACTATTCAGCTTGGTATGAGAGCATAGGCTCAACCTCTCCTCCCTGGCCGACCCCAACTCCTCCTCCTCCGCTTCAGTGACGGCGGTGGCCCAACCCTCTTTTCCCTCTACCCTAGACACTCATCCCCTCACCCCTCTCAACCAGCGCCCAGCTTTCCGCCCACGCACGCCTCCCACCCCACACCTTGTCAACGGGAGCGACCTCTTCGGTGCTGCCCTCACCCCTCTGCCCAGTTCTGTTGCCCCCTCTCTCTCCGCTCCGGCGGCTTCCCACCCAACCCCCGTTGCTTCTCCACTCTACATCCACAACACCAATGTCACCACCTACATCGATTTCAAAGTCCAATGTTCAGGATAAAACCTCACTGGATGGCGTCAAATCTTCACCTACATCCTCACAATGTAAAAGGCCTGGGACCATGTCACAGAAGGTGTCGCTCCGGCCGCGCCGTCCAACGCGTGGCTCGCTGACGACATCCACATCTCCATCATGTTCATGGCCACCATCGCCGACGACTTGTTCCGCCTCGTGCAGGGCATGGATGGCCACACTAGCACCATCTGGCGGCGGCTTCACGGCTTCTTCGCGCACCAGTCATCGCGCTATGTCTACCGCAGCAAGATCTTTCGCAACACTCACCACGGCGACATGAGCATCAGGGCCTACGCCAGTCGCCTCCAGGCTATCGCGGACGACCTCGACAACATCGGCTACCCCGTCGCCGACCACGACCTTACCATGCAGTTTCTAGCGGGCCTCGGTGACAAATTTTGGTTTTAGACCGAGAACATCGAGAACACGATCCCGCTCCCTACCTTCACTGATGTCTTCTCTCACCTCCTCCTCGCAGAACACAAAATCGACAGGAACCAGCACGAGGAGAGCGCCCAGGCTATGGCCGTACACGGCGGTCGTGGCGGCGGCCCTTTCCACGGCCAGGGGCGCGGCGCTCCATCTGGTGGTGGCCAGTTCGGCCCCGTGCCAGGGTTAGCCCTAACTATCGGGGCAAGAACCCAATCCCTAGCTTTGTGCATGCCAACACTGGGGGGCAGGCGTGCCGGGCGCGGTGGTGCTCCCTAGCAGCAATGCTCCATCTGGCGGCGGTTCGTCCTTCTCCTACCACGGTGGGGCAGGCGGGGTCTCCCAAACACCGTAGCTGGGCTACTTCGCGCCCATGGGGGCGTCGTTCCCTCCTGCCTGCGCACTCTGGACTCCGCCCAATTTGACGAGTGTACTCGGTCCCCGCCCCAGTCAGCCCCATCAGGCTCATCCGGTCCTCTACCCTGGCGGCCCGTCCACGGCACCATACACTGTCGCACCCCCGACGCACTCGGCCCCGACACCCTACTCCCTCGACCACGCGGCTCTTCTACACCACGCCATGAGCAACACCGCCTAGTACCCGCATCAGCCACCAGAGTGGGTCATGGACTCTGGTGCCTCCTCCCACGTCACCGATAAGACGGGTAACCTATCTACCACCCATTCTACTTTAGGTCATTCTACTCCTCAGCATATAATTGTAGGCAATGGATCTAAACTGCCGATCTTAGCCGTAGGATCTGTTCAAATCTCCTCACTACCACTCCATTTACAAGATGTTTTAGTATCCCCTAATATTGTCAAGAACCTCATCTCTGTTAGGAAATTTACTCGTGAAAACTATGTTTCCATTGAGTTTGACCCATTTGGTTTTTCCGTGAAGGACCTAGCTACCAAGAACACCCTCCTTCGCTGCAATAGTGATGGGAATCTATATTCGTTCCACGACACTTCATCATCGACCACGGCTGCCCTCACCACCACCGGCAGCGACATTTGGCATAGGCGTCCCGGGCATCCCCGATCCTCGACTACCTCTCACTATCCTCTCGATTTTCTTCAAACATGTAATAATGGAACTACCCGTAGCTCCCCCATTTGTGAGGCTTGTCAACTAGGTTGGCAAGCCCGTCTCCCCTTCCCCACCTCTTCCTCTCACACTTCCGCTGCTTTCCAATTAATTCATTGCGACTTATGGACATCACCCATTGTTAGTTTTTCAGGCTACAAATACTATTTGGTTGTACTTGATGATTATCCCCATTACTCTTGGACCTTTCCTCTAAAAACCAAATCAGATATCTGTGCCACCCTTGAGCAGTTTTTCCATTATGTTTCCACTCAATTTCATGTTACTATTCAATGCCTGCAATGTGACAATGGTGGTGAGTTTCTTACACATACTCTTCGTGACTACTTCTCGCGCCATGGTGTTTGCTTTCGCCTTTCTTTCCCACATACTTCCCCAAAAAATGGCAAAGTCGAGCGTCTCATTCGCACTACCAATGACATAGTCCGCACCCTCCTCCTACAAGCCACTCTCCCACCGCTATTTTGGGTTGAAGCCCTACACACCACCACCTACCTCCTCAACCTTCGCCCCTCTCGTGCCATTAACCATTCCACGCCCCACTATCGTCTCTACGGTACTCATCCCGCCTATGATCACTTGCGTGTCTTTGGCTGCCTTTGCTACCCAAACCTCCATGCTACAACCGCCCATAAACTCGCCCCTCGCTCGACTCGTTGTGTTTTCCTCGGCTACCCTCGAGAGCACAAAGGCTATCGCTGTTTTGATCTCCAAATGTGTCGCGTTATTATCTCACGCCATGTGATTTTTGATGAGCATCACTTTCCATATTTTTCCGCTGAAAACAGTGCAGGAACAGCTGCAGATCCAGCCCAGGAGCATCTCCTGACGCAGGTGCCCGCGATCCTCCTCGGATCACGCGTCGTGCCGATCCCCACGCGCCACCAACCTCGTCTGATCGCACGCCTGCTTCCACCTCTCGCCACTCACCACCTGGCCACCCATCGCGCATCACCAGGCCCACCGAATCCCACCTCCCAGCTCAGTCCCCCACGCCTCGCCCCACCTTGCCCACAACCTGCTCCCCCCGATCCAACACCACGCCCACCTCCTGCTCCCCAAAATCCAACACACCGCTCTCCTCCCCCGACACCAGCTCCACTGCTCCTGATCGCATGCACTCCCTAGCGCCAGCTTCCCCCTTGACCACCCATCGCTCGCCCCCTCAGCCCCTGCCTCCCAAAGCTATTGCGGTAGACCCACCCGAAAACCCACACCGCATGATCACACGAGCCAAAATTGGATACTTTATGCCTAAACAACATTTTTCACTAACCACTGCTGCCATTTCTCCTATTCCTTCCACTTATCGCTCTACTCTCAAAGATCAAAATTGGTACAATGCTATGCTTGAGGAATTTAATTCCCTAATACGGAATGACACGTGGTCTTTAGTTGCTCGTCCTGCAGGTACAAACGTGGTGACTGACAAATGGATTTTTTGCCATAAGTTCCACCCCGATGGCTCGCTTGCATAGTACAAGGCTCGGTGGGTGGTGCATGGTTTCACACAGCAGTACGGTGTCGACTATGATGAGACGTTCAGCCCAGTCGTCAAACCGGCTACCATCAGTCTCGTGCTCAGCATCGCCACCATGCACTCGTGGCCCATTCACCAACTAGACGTCAAGAATGCTTTTCTCCATGGGCATCTCCATGAGACGGTGTATTGTGAGCAACCCTCCGGTTTTGTTGACTCCACCCACCCCTCCCATGTTTGTCGTTTGCAAAAGCCTGTTTATGGGCTCAAGCAAGCACCCTGTGCCTAGTTTCACCACTTCACCACTTTTATCACTACTCTTGTTTTTTCGGCTTCTAAGAGTGATTCCTCCTTATTCGTTCTCCACAATGGCGCTTTTGTTGCTTATTTAGTGTTGTGCGTTGATGACATTATCCTTACCGCCAACACCACCACTCTCCTTCACTCCATCATTCACTCCCTTCATGCCGAATTTTCCATGAGTGACTTAGGAGACATCCATCATTTTCTTGGCATCAACGTCCACCACACACATGCATGCTTCTTCCTCTCACAGCAACAATATGCCTTAGAAATCCTTGATAGAGCCAACATGCTGAATTGCAACCCTATCTCCACCCCCATTGACACTCAATCAAAGCTTTCAGCCACTAACGGGGCTCCCTGTCATGACCCGCGTCTCTATAGGAGCTTAGCCGGGTGACTCCCACTATCATCTCATTAAGCGCATCCTACGCTAGTACCTCACCCTCACTCGTCCGGCTCTCTCCTATGTGGTCCAACAAGTGTGTCTTTTTATGCATGCGCCGCGTGACTCCCACTATCATCTCATTAAGCGCATCCTACGCTATGTCCGCGGCACTACACACTTCGGCTTGCAGCTCCATGCCCGCTCCTCGCTCGATCTCATTGCCTAATCTGACACTGATTGGGCAGGCTGTCCGGACACACGGAAGTCCACTTCGGGGTTTTGTGTTTTTCTCGGTGAAAATTTGATCTCCTGGTCTCTCGGCGCCAGCCCACGGTTTCCCGTTCGAGCGCGGAGGCTGAATAACGTGTCGTCGTCAACTGCATCGCCGAGTCTTGTTGGCTACACTAACTTTTGTAGGAGCTCCATCACTCCCCGACGTGTGCCACAGTTGTCTATTGTGACAACGTGAGTGCTATGTACATGACAGCTAACCCGGTTCAACACCAAAGGACCAAACATATCGAGATCGACTTGCACTTTATGCGTGACCGGGTGGCTCTAGGTGAGGCCAAGATACTACATGTTCTCACAAGTTGCCAATTTGCTGACATCTTCACCAAGGGGCTGCACACCAAGGTCTTCCAAGATTTTCGCTCCAGCCTGAACATAATTCTGAGTGTTGTTCCGACTAGGGGGGGGGGGGGGGGGGGTTGACACGTTACATATTCATATTGTACCATTTTGTATTGTAACAGGGAGTCCCTGGTCTTTAGGATAGCTAGCACTATGTGCGACACTAGTATTGCCCACGAACTCCTCTCTCTCTATTATCTTGTACTCTATAACAACTGGATCAATATACTGAACAAGACAACACAATTTACTATTTAGCTTCCTGCGCGGCCCCGTCGTCCTCGAGCGCCGCCACTTGTAGGCCCCACAGCGCCGCCCGGCCCTCTACCCGCGACGCCCTCCATACCTCACCAACCCCACCGTGTGTTCGCGCTGGCCTCGCCTTATGTCCGAGCATCACCGCCCCATCTCCCCGCTTGTGCGTGCCGCTGCCAGGCCTCTTCTCGTCGACCTCGCCGTTCGTCTCTCTCTCGTCTACAGGCCCTGCCCTGCCCGCTCTTTTTGATGTGTCTTAGGGCTCATCCGCTAGTCCCCTTGATGCCAAGCTCCATCAAGACCTCCGGCTTTGGTCACGTACCTACCCACTTTGGTATGATGGATGTATGTGTGAAGCTTCTACCGACGCTAGGAAGGTATCGTGCCTATGTCGGTGCCCAAATGGATCATCAAGGACAGCGGAGTATCCATGTTTTTGCTGCCGTGGTGTTCTGTTGGGATATCCGAGACCACAGGATCGGCTCCGTCAAGTACCGTTGCCATGAGATCTTCCGTAGGCGTTGTTGCCGAAGGATACAGACGCAAGTTCTACTTCTTCATGGAACCCAAGTTCGACACCAACAATAAAGACCCCCGAACTCGAGTTCTTCCTCGCGAGCCAACGACAGGAAGATCTACTTCACGGGCCCGATGACCGAAGTTTCCTTCCTGGACTTCAAGGCCTTCATCCTGGATCTGAAGACCTCAATCCCGGAGAACCCGACGATCCTCGAAGACCGAGCCCGAACCCCGTCAAACCCCCAAGACCTCCAAACACCAATATGTGATCCCCTTTCCGAGCCCTATTTTATAAAATGTAATATAAAATTGATGCATATTAAATTGTTCATGTTTGCATACATATTTTGTCATTTGGGGGTATATTATCGACTCACCTAATAATTAAATATGGAGACTATATGCGGGTTATTCTATACCTATATCAACCTAATCTATACCTAATAATAAAGGATGGATTGTTTCTCCCGGTCCAACACTTTTTGGATCCTTTTACCCTCCCACTAAACCCATATTACTAACTACGCCACCGGACGATGTATCCAAGGAGTTTGCACATCCCACAAGGGCGCACGCACGTATCCATAACAAACTCTTTCAGCCTTGGCAAAAAAAAACTCTTCCTCGGAAACACCATCGCTCGGCCTGCCACCGTAGTCTGTCTCGTCTCCCGTTCCCTAGCCGTCCTAGATGTTGCAATCCATCTGAAAAGGAATCGATCAGCCTCTCCCTGATCCGCTTCTTTCGATCAGCTGCATGTTGGGTTGAGGAATCGGAAGAATCTTGCTAAAGTAGTATGCCACGCACAACAACAAGCAAATCGATGCCCTGCTGCTAGGCACGTCAATGTCTCGCCTTCTCTGAGCATGATCGCCCAAGCCATAGATCTCACACACCACATTAGTGGTTTATTATGGTACGTCTCTGTTCGTTGCAATTGTTAATCATAAAATCATAAATAAGCATCTCTAATCTCAGAGCCTACAATTGTCTAAAAAACGTGGTGTGTCGCTAATTTTTCAGGGAAGTCAAAGTCCAGCTCCTGTCAATCCAATCCAATTGTATCAAATTCTTATATTGTTGTCGGTCGGCAGGCTATCTGCCGTCGTCGAGGTCTCCTACTCTGTAGCATCCCAATTGTCTAACAATTGTAATGCTACTTGGTCTAGTAAGATAATGGCTACTTCCTATATATAATTGTTGCATCATAATTACATCATGCTCATGTCATCATGCCACCTTGCATTTGAGCATCATATAAAACCCTCTTTCTTTGGTTCTTCTCTCATATGCATTATTAATTGTATTTGCCTCTTGATATTGTATTTGGTTATTGATAGATTGTTTAAATGCCCAAGTTGAGTTGGGGGCATATCTTTTATTCAACTCCATCACCTTTCTTTGTCACCACCTTATAATTCCACCACCCTAATTACCCATGAGCTTGTATTTCTTTTTCTTTCATGTTATGCTAGCTCATGTGGGTGGGGTGGATCTAATTCTATAATTTCTTTTGCTTGGTCTTTATTCCACCTTTTGGGAATGCATGGGAATCATGCCATGTTATATTATTATTGTTTTCACATAATAACACATGGCATTTAAAGCCCATGCATGGGCCATGCAAAGCTCCACCATCTCTTCTCCTTTGAGTTTTGCCTTTGTTTTAAAGTGGGTCTTGTCTTGTTTATCATCCTATGTGTTCTTGATCTCTTGTTGATCACACCTTTTTCTTTCATCGCCTCACCATCTCCATCCCTCACCACCATCTCTCTCTCTCTACCCCTCTTCATGCTTGATCTTGTTTGGTTCATGTTAAAAACCCTACACCCATCCCCATCCATGCATGCCATGTGTGGGCATATTCAACCATTATCCCTAAAAACCCTAAACCATCTCCCTACCCCTCTCTCCTCACACTTGTCACCTCATGCTTTGGTCATGATTCAAACCCTAGCTACCATACCACACCCTCTCTCTAATCCCTCCTCTCTAAACCACACCCCCACCCTAACCACTCCATGCCGAGGTGTCCCCTCTCCCTACCATGATGGCCCCACCTGGCCACCCTCTCTTCTTGGCCCCACACCTCAGCTACCCCTACCCCATCCCTAGCAAACCCTAACCTGAGCCTCTCCCCTAGCCAACCCTAGCTCACCGAGCCTCCCCTCTCCTCTCTCTTTCTCTTCTCTCTACCATGCTCGTCCCACCTGGACCTGTCCTACCTCCCCCTCTTCTTGGCCCACCTGCCTGCCTCTGCCTCGCCCTGGACCAGCCCCAGCCAGCCTAGCCGGCCGAGCACGTGCCGAGGAGGAGAGGAAAAGGTGGCACCGAAGCCACCTTTATCTACCCCGTGCCCACCGGCCTCGTCCCTGTCTCTCTCCCTCGCGTTTAGCCACCTCCCCACGTCTCCGCCTCGCTAGATCCACCCAAGGCCTTGCCCCTTCCCCCTCCATCTCCAACTCCGGCCGCCGGACCCGCCAGCACCACCACAGACTTCTCGTTCCAGCCGGCGTGCGCGACGGGGAGGCGATCAAGTAGGCCGAGAGGGATCCCCTGCGTCGCCCCGTACCCGCCAGCGAGGAGGAGGAGCTCCACTTCCGCCATAGTACCGAGACGCCCCGACGAAACCCTAGCCTGCCGTTCGCCTGCCTCGTCGATGCCCTGCTGCTCTCCAAGCTGATCTGACACCACCACCCTATCCTCGGTGAGCCCCTATTCCTCGCTGACATCCTCACTCTCGCTGTCGCCGTCTAGCTCCACCGTTTGTTTCGTCGAACACTCTGCGCGCGCCGTCGGCCACTGTGTTGGCTCGCTCCCGCGTCGCATAGAACCTTATCCAGCCGCCCGCCGCCCCTCTGTCACCATCCATTAGCCTACCGCGCCGGTTCCTCCCCTTAGCGCGTGTGCCCCGCGTCGCGGCTTCGAATCCCCGTGCCGCGCCCCGCGTCGGTCGAGCACCGATCCGTCCGCAGGTGCAGGGAAGATCTACAGGGGCCTGTGGAGCTTTTCAATTCGCCCCCCTTTTTGTTTTTCCTTAACCCGCGGTACCACCGAGCCCCACCGTCAGCCTCTCCGTCCGTTTTGCAGATAAGCCCCCCAGGTTCCACTGCCTCAGCCCGCACTGTCAGCCTCTTGGTCTAGGCCAGCCGCGGTGAGAAAACTCTTTTCTGTGCGCGTGTTGTCCCAGTCAGCAGCTGGGCCACCCGTCAGCGACTGGGGCTGGGTCTATCTGAGTATAAAACGTTTTCTGCCTTTCTGTTTTTAAATAACTTTTCCAGAAATTGTTTAAATTCAAATTCAAATATGTTTTTAAATAACTTTTAAATTATGAATCCAAATAAAACATATGATATATGTTTTTGAATCAGAAAAATGTGAGGAATTCAAATATGCTATTCAAAATAATGTTTGAGCACTTTAAAATTTCGAGATGATTAAAATTACAATAAAATGCCCTTTTTCTTAATTAATTAATAACTTTAGTTTTATAACTCCAAATTTGACAAATAATATGTCTAAATCGATCAGCGCGACGAGCCCGTTCTATCTATGCACTCCATGTTCTGAATTGCAGCATGCATCATATAAATATAAGTATACAGCAAGTGTTATGAGAGCAAACCGGGCTAAAAACTTAATAAAATGCTTTAATCTTGTACCCCACACCTCACCCATGCCATGCTACATTATTGCCATGCAAGTTGTGCATCATTCATCCTGGCATGATTGTTTGCTTGTCGCATTTTAATTCATATGCTTGTGCACTCTATTTATGTTGGCCCTTGTTTGTTTGGTTCTTCTTCGAATAGACGCTGAGCAGGGGATATATCAGGAATCCCAGGAGCACTACCTAGATCCGTCCCTCGCTTCAACTGAGCTGCCAGGCAAGCACTACCACATGCTTGCATACATATAGTACCTATTGCCTCTATCTTATTCTTGCATCATTGAGTCGCGATTGCATTAAGCTGAATCCCAAGTACTGCATAGCCTTTACTTTTAAACCCCACCGAAGGTTGTTCCTCCATCCCATGAGCCATTACTACAGGAGTTGTTTGAGCCATGCGGGTCGTAGAACAACATGTGTAGGGTATGTGAGAGTCTGATGGATAACGAGGTACTTAAACAACTTAACCTGAGTAGTAATGGGATAACTAATGAAAGTGACATCGGTGAGCAATATCTGCTATTTGGTTCTTCATGCTCACTTGTGTCCCGTAGGACCCCGAGTACTTGATTCCTGTTCCTTGACTATTCGCACTATCCACATCTGGGAGGCCTTATGGACCCCCCCTGAGCCAGAGCTTGATTCATTCTTATTTCTTGGGGCCACAAAGTAGTTTGGGGCTTTATTACTATCCTGTACTTATGCCATGCTTTACTGCTTTATTTAAGATTATGCTTGGATCACCTGTACTGTTTAGGATCATGACACGTTTTCGCTGTATCGACAAGCCCAGTCACACTTTCGGGTTCCTAGTCGTTTACCGCCGTCCACACAAACCCTGGGTCCGTTCCGGAGCCGGCCAACTTCGTTGCGGGTAGCTTAGTGGGGTGGCCCCCTGAAACATTTCTGAATCCTGTGATGATTTTGTCGTGAATACCTCGTTGGGTTTTGATTTGGTTTTTCCGAGGTTGATAGAGTGTGTGTTGCTATTTGTGCACCCCTGCAGGGTAAATCTTTCTGAAAGCCGTGTCCGCGATTATGGACGACTTGGAGCACAGTTTCTCGATCATAGCCAAGTATAACTAAAGTACCGATTTTAATTTGACTAAGTACCTGACTAGTAAATAGTGCAACACTCATGGAATGGTTAATAAAACTGCCAACGGATGGGGGGCTGTTCGTCCGCTTCCTCGTTGGTAAGCGAGGAGGAGGATGGATCTGTTAATATTACTGTTATAACTGTTGTTATTAATTCATGGACATCCGTCTATCTTTGTTTAGGCGGATGGTTAGCGAGTATCCCTAGAATTGTTAGGTATTATCTTTTGCTGCAATTGCGTCACCCAGGTTGTGTCCCCTTTAGAGGCATAAAGACTTGCTGAGTACCCCTAGGGTCTCACACGATAAATTTCTTGATTCAGATGAACAGGTACACTCGCAAGATGGATACTGGGTGGAGGAGACGGACGATGTTGGCAACGACCACTCGGTGTAGAGATTCCGGGAACGGGGATCCGTGAGATCTGTGGGCGGTATGTGTTTATTTATGGGGCATCTTATGCCGATTTGCTTCTTATCCGTACTCGGATCTTGTTTTCCGCTTCCGCCTGATACTCTGATGTTTGATGTATGAGGAGATATCCTAAACTATTATATCTATCTAGGATATTTGGATCTTGTCGTATGGCGTTGCAATATTTCTATTTCTTTTAGATGGAATGGCTCTGAGGACTGTTGTATGGTGGCTTGCATACATACTCATTTGTGTATGTAGTTGATCCCTTCGCCTGCCGATTACGCCGCTCGTTCTTGTCCCGATGTTTGGAAATGGTTAGGACGGCCTAAAGGTCTACCTGTGAGTGGCATTTGGCCCCACCGTACTATTTTAACCATTTCCGATCATCCAGGCTTGTAACTAAGAGCGTAATTCACCGAGGTAGTTACAATTGGTATCAGAGCCATCCCGCCCTTCAGGGTCTCAGCCAAATGGTTGTTGTCAGTCTAGCAAATATTTTGGTAGCTATGTATACTAGGGAAAAACAAAACGTGAGAGTAGGACTGCTTCCACTTTTCTTCTTATCCACCCACCCACCCTTTTCTGGTAAGGAAGTGTAACGTTTTCAATCCTCTTCTTAAAATTCAAACTAGGATTCACTTGTTCTGGGTTTCCGTAGTACCATAGAAAGTGTGTGTGTGTGTAATTCCTTGTCTATCTGTTGCATCCAATTTGTTATCACAATCTGCCTTTGGTTATCAACTGTTGGTACATTCCATACTAACAGGCTTTTGAAAACCGGCGCCATCTATCTGACTCCTTGTTAACCGGTGCCATCTTCTTAAGGGTGTTCTTCCTTCCAGCATGCTTTCACAGAATGTGGAGTTGCTAATCTCTACCTGATAAGTGATTTTGCGCATCTATTGGTATTTTAATGCCGAAAATGCGGAAAAATTTTCTTTGATACATCTGTGCTTCCACACTCCTTTTCAGTCGTGTGCGATATGCTTAATATCTTCTAGGTGCTTTGAACTTTGTTGATATTTTAATATCATCTTAGTAAATTGTATCCTTTAATCTTGGTTAATTCCATCTTGGTACTATTTTGGATTATTATTATTCTCCATTATGGTACTGACTTGTGTTTTATATCAATCACAGGATGGCACCACCATGCCGTTCTGAGGAGGACATACAACCTGAACTGGGGGCCGCGTTGTCAAGCATCGCCAATGCCTTGGCAGCAATGCAGCAGAACCAGCAGCGTTTTGAAGAAAGTGTCAGGAGGAATGAGTTTGTTCCGCTACCTCCACCTCCCAAGCGAGGAGACATCAAAAGCTTCCTGAAGTTCAATCCACGCCAATTTGATGTGTCCGATCAACCACTTGATGCTGATGATTGGTTGCGTGAGATGTCAAGGTTACTGGTGACTGCTGATGTTCCTGAGCAAGAATGGGTAAAATGTGCCACTCACCTTCTGAAGGGAGATGCAGCTCTGTGGTGGGAGAATTACCTAAAGGCAAACTACACTGGTTTTCAGCCTACTTGGGAACAGTTCACTGGAGCTTTCAAAGAGCAGTATCTGTCAGAAATTGTCATGGAGAGGATGAAAGAAGTGTTTCTCAACCTCAAGCAGGGCAATGACAATGTCAATACCTACATCAGAAACTTCATGAACCTTTCTCGTTATGGTGGCGATGAGATCTCTGATGACAAGAAGAAGCAAAAGAGGTTCCGGCAAGGGCTCAATGCATCGATTAAATATGCAATCACACATGCAAGGCCGGCGTCTTTTCTGGAACTTCAGCATACATCTCTGCAGGAAGAAGCAAGCAGGCAAGTGTTTGAGGAGTCAAAGAAACACAACCGCGATGCAGCAAGCTCTTCAGCTATGTCAACTCCTTCTAAGCGTCGCGTCTGGGTTCCTAACACCCCACCGTCGCTCCTGGCTCCACCAAGACCTTCAAGCTACGCGGCAAGGCCACCAAACTTCCTCACTGCTGCTCCCAGGGGCTACCACCACAACTACCCTGGAGCGCCTGGTGGAGTCCCTGGCTACGTTGCTCCACGTCCACCTGGTGCTTGTTACACTTGTGGAAACACTGGGCATCAACACTGGAACTGTCCAATGAACAACAAAGCTCTTCCTCCACCACCTCCAAGACCTGCGGCAAGCTCTCCTATGGTTCGTGCACCACCACCTCGGGCTCTCAACATCAACACCAAGCCCGGGTCTACTGTTGCTCGTGCCAACTGTGTCAACGCTGCTCAAGCTGAGCATGCACCTGGAGTTGTGATGGGTATGCTTTCCGTTAACTCAGTCCCTGCACGAGTTTTGTTTGATTCTGGTGCATCGCATTCTTTTGTTTCTCACAAATTTGCAAATGAGAATGAGTTAGCTATGGATCCTCTCCTTAAGCGGTTAATGGTCCTTTCTCCTGGAGCAACAATGGCAGCTTCTAAAATCATCCATGGCAACCAAATTGGGATTGGTGGCTCTTCGTTCTCGGCGTCCTTAATTATTCTGGGCAATTCTGACATTGATGTTATCTTGGGCATGGATTGGTTGACAGCAAATGCAGCTGTGATTGATTGTGCTGAACGCTCGGTTTCTCTGAAAATTCCTGAAGGCCATATAGTCTATTCTCCAAGTCTGACTCCTGCTATTCAGCTTTTCTCTTTGGCGGCTCTGAATGTTGATGCTATGGAAGCTATTCAGAGTGTTCCGGTGGTCTGTGAGTTCCGAGATGCCTTTCCTGAAGAGTTGTCGGGTATGCCTCCGGATCGTGAGGTTGATTTTGTAATTGAGCTTGAACCTGGAACGACTCCTATCTCCAAGCGGCCTTATAAAATGGGTCCTGCTGAGTTGGCTGAACTCAAATGTCAGCTTGATGAACAAGAGAAGTTGGGTTTCATTCAACACAGTACTTCTTCTTGGGGTAGCCCAACCATCTTTGTGAAGAAGCGAGACAAGACTGATATACTTTGTGTTGACTATCGGGCTCTCAATGCTAAAACCATCAAGAATAAATATCCCCTTCCGCGGATTAATGATCTCTTCGATCAGCTAGCTGGAGCTGTGGTATTCTCTAAGCTTGACTTGAGAAGTGGTTATCATCAAATCAAGATTCGCAAGGAAGATGTTCCTAAAACAGCTTTCACCACCCGCTATGGCCTGTATGAGTACACGGTCATGTCTTTCGGTCTCACCAACGCACCTGCCACCTTCTCGAGGCTTATGAACTCGGTTTTCATGGAGTATCTTGATAAGTTCGTTGTGGTCTATCTGGATGACATCCTAGTCTATTCTAAGTCAAAGGAAGAACATGAAGAACACCTTCGGTGTGTCCTAAACAAGCTTCGTGAGAACCGCCTGTATGCAAAGTTCTCCAAATGTGAGTTTTGGCTGCCTCAAGTAACCTATCTTGGTCACGTCATCTCTGCCAAGGGCATTGCCGTCAACCCGGAAACTGTAAAGACAATTGTTGACTGGCTTCCTCCTGTAAATGTCAAAGAAGTCCGGACCTTCCTTGGTTTGGCTAGTTATTGCCGTCGCTTCGTTCAGAACTTTTCGAAGATAGCGAAGCCTCTTACCGATCTCCTCAAGAAAGGAAAGAAATACCTTTGGACTCCTGCATGTCAAGCAAGCTTTCAAACACTCAAAGAGAAGCTCACTTCCACACCAGTCTTGGTTCCTCCCGATACATCCAAGCCTTTCTAGATATTCTGTGACGCATCTTTGCAAGGATTGGGTGCGGTCCTTATGCAAGAAAAACAAGTTGTTGCTTATGCCTCTCGACAGTTGAAGACGCATGAGATCAACTATCCTACACATGACCTCGAACTCGCAGCAGTTGTCTTTGCTTTGAAAGTATGGAGGCATTACTTGCTTGGCAACCGTTGTGAAATATTTTCTGATCACAAGAGTCTAAAGTATATCTTCACACAGCCTGATCTCAACCTTCGTCAGAGGAGGTGGATTGAAGCAATCAATGATTTCGATTTGACCATCAACTACACTCCGGGCAAAGCTAATGTCATGGCCGATGCTCTCAGCCGTAAATCTTATGTCAGCAACCTCATGTTGGAAGAACAACAGCCTCTCTAATGAGAGGAATTCCGTCAGCTCAACCTTGAAATTGTGGATCAAGGGTATCTTCTGAACCTTCTGGCAACCCCTCTCTTGGAAGAAAAGGTTCGCTCCATTCAACTTGGCGATCCGTACACCAAAAAGATCATCTCCAGCATTCAGCTTCCGAAGTATGAGTCCTTCCACATCGATGACCAAGGCACGCTTTTCTTTGAACACCAGATGTTTGTTCCGAACTACCTGGGTTTGGGAGAGCAAGTTCTCAAGGAGGCGCATGATTCTGTTCTTTCTATCCACCCTGGCAGCACAAAGATGTTCATTTCTAGCCGAATGAACCACGTGCGATGCTCCTGGTGGTACCGTGTTTTCCTTGTTCATTTCCTTGTTTTGCTGGCAAGCGACCCTTAGCAAGTGGTTCACCCTCTCTTGTTGCCTTTCTCGGGCCTCTCCGGTTAGACCCTCTAACTCGGATGCAGCTGCGTTTGCCGCCCTGAGGTTATTTGCCGGGGTACTGTACCTCTCTAGCCCTCCTGTTACTATCGTGGCTGTCTGACCTGGCCTAGGCTCATATTCCTTGTCAATCTCAGTAACCAGGTTTCTACCTCGGATGTTCACCCCATCTATGCAGTTTGCCTTTGCTGTTCCCTCAGAGTGATATTCAAGGACTGTTGTAACTCCGCTACCTTCTTTGCGCCAGCTAACATTTTCTGCCTAGTTTCCTCCAACTCAGCCTGCGCCTAAGCCGGATCTACCACATGAGCTATTGGTGTCGCTAGGCTATCTATTGCTTGCTGGAGTACATACCCTGGCCTCTCTAGTGGAGGAAACCTAGATCTTGCATGTTTTTGCGTGAATTCCGGCTCTGGCACCGGGTCCTTGCTTGCTTCCGCGTATGGTGCGACCATCATAACCTCAACGCTGCTAGCAGGGTGAGTGATACGCACTCCACGAGCTGCGTTGAGAGGTGGTTCGCCTCCCTCGACGACGTGTCGCGGATGAACGCAGGACTCGTCCATGCCAACGTAGATCTTGTGCGCGCCAAGTTTGATGAAGACATCGTTGCACGGAGGAGGACGCCTGCCGAATCTCCCTGCGTTGTCGCTGACGTAGTCCAGCGCTCCGAAACGCTGAACCAGGCCGGAGACGATGCACTCGCCGGTGTTGGAGATGCTTCCCGTCCGGATTTTCACCCCTGCTAGCACCGTTACCCCCATGGTGGGCGCCAACTATCGTGGTGGTGGCACGGCAAATGCCATAGATAGGCTAAGGATGGGGCCAACCAGTGCTAGGGGAATCCAGGGAGGGAAAATGTGGTGAGTCCACGCACAGATGTTGTTGTATTTCCTCTATCAATGTTGGTTACAAGTGCTCCTTGAGCTATTCATGAGAAGGAAACTATGTCTCTTACTTCCCACAATCTAGCTTGAGAGTTCTACCTTAGACAAAGAAAATGATCGATCCCCTTCTATGGAGGCCCCGGTGCTCCTTATATAGGGGACCCCGGGTTACAAAGTTAGGGCACACCTGGCAGCATATTCCCCGAATATGCCCCTTGGCTAAAGCTAGATGCTTCTTTATTCTCCTTAACGGTTCGTCCGGACTTTGGACATAACCCATTGCGTAACCCTTACCTTTAAGTGTCACCAGACACGTGCTACATCAGCTGTTGGGGATATACTTTCCGGGTATCCTCACAGTTCCTCACTGACCAGGGTGGCCCACTTCGGATTAGAGCATTGCTTCATGGGCAGCCCAGTCAGGGAGAAAGACGGAGTCCAATCCGGCTACAGGAAGGCCCAAAAGACTTACTGACTTAGGCCCATAATGTTACTTGTAGTTCAAGATGTACTCTGTAACCGACTCTTAGTCGTAGCCGGATAGATCTCTCATGTAGACCCTAGGCCGGATATCTATATAAGCCGTCCTAGGGAGAGCCTTTAGGGCAGACCAATACTTTAGACCCTCAACTTGCACAGGCGAAACCCTTGTAACCCATATTCCGGCTCTGCCGTATTACTGGATTGCTAGCAGGAGTAGGATCCGTCCAAAGCCGGCGGATTCGAACCTGGGTAAACTTGTGTGCTCACCATCCCGGAACACCGTACGTCTCACACCCCTCTCTTCCACACGCCTCGAGGACCCCCTCATGGCGTACTTGTCATCAATCCGATGACAGTTGGCGCCCACCGTGGCGCAAGTGAGCTTCGGATCTGCGTTCCGAGCGGAATCTGCAAAAATCGGAATCGGCGATACTATCGCCGTCGGTCGCATCCTCTACGCCAGCGACGTCCCTCTCATCGTTCTTGACGAGACTTGGATTCCGGCTAGGGAGGCTATGGCTGCCTACACAATCTGTCTTTTGGCGAGATTGATGTTTACATCGGTTTCGCTGAACCTGCCCCACCCACCCCAGCGGTGATGATAGAGGCAGAAGAATCTTCTGGGTCCCCTCTGTCCGTAGAGGCAGCAGAGTTCTGGATCTCAGAAAATCCTAATCCCACCCAGACCGCACCAGCTGCGGAGATAGTGGAGAAATCCGAGCCTGAGGAAGACCTGGTGGTCCAAGTTGAATCTAGAGTGGATCTCCCTGGAGGAGCCGGATCCCAGATCGACCCACCCGCGGAAGTCGAAATCCAGGAGGAGCATATCAATGACATTGATTCCAGCTCTGATGATGCCGGGACAGACAGACCTTTCCTAAGGTACACACTACGACGTATGATAATGCAAGATGCAAGCGCAGATGCAATTCTCGAGACCATCAAAAGTTTCGACATGTCTGATCGTGAAAGCCGCAGGTACCTCAGGAAGCACGCGTCGCACTTCGTCGGTTATGTGGGATCTGGATCCGGCTCTGCCAATGCTGGAGAAAACACCGACTCGGTGATGGAGGCAATTTGAACAAACGCCGACGTACCCACATCCTCGGGTGAATCGATGACGTCAGCAGATTTCCGAAAGTTCTCCGCGGAATATGAAGAGGAGTACAACTCCAAGGCTGCAGAAGAAGGAGAAGCCATGGATGAAGGATCCGGGGAACACTCTCCCAAAGCGCAGGATCACATGGACGTCGGAGATAATCCCGAAGTCCAGATGTTCGAAAGTACCGATCAGATCTTGACTCCGGGAAACGGACCCAAAGCCGTCTTTGCTACCGGCACTGCCAAGAAGGCAAAGAAGAAGAACAAGAAAAACAAGACCCCGGCAAAAGACCCTCTGGCTGAGGAGGTGATTGCCGAGGAATACGAAGAAGACTCGGATGGAGCACTTATCCCAGATGAGACGAAAAAAGAAGAATCGGTGGATGGACACGTGATCACCGAAGGTGCGCGTAAACTCATCGATGCTGCATTAACCACACCTATCCCTACAGCTGCAGAACTTACTACTGAAGAGCTGGACGAAAGGGCTCAAGCCCTAGAAGCGCGTCGTCAACAACTCCTGGATGAAGCCAAAAACATCGAGGAGGAGAAGAAACGCATGTCAACTAAACATTACATGTCTCGGTTGCATCAGAAGACACGGAAGCGTCACACCAATGACGACCAATTCCCACATATCCGTGCCGTCCTTTTTGGAGATGAGATGGGGAAGCCACGGAAAGATAGCAAAGGAGATTGGGTATATCCAACCCTAGTATAGAATATCGTGGCGGCCCGAGAAATTCTATTGGCTAATCCAGGACCAAAGGAGATCTGTTTGGGTATCAAGCTACTCAACAAGGGACTGGAGCAGCAAAAGGTCGCCCTGTCCGGAAGTCAAAAACTGGTCTCGGATTCCGACCAATGTCGCACAGATCCGGCATGGGCTGATGTGAGACCCCACCGTGTTCCAGAGCAGCATTATCGCCCCGAACGAAGGGAGGACAATTATTCGAGAACCGGATCGTCACGACAGCATCGCAGGACTACACGCGACTGGAGCAATGTCGCACCAGCGGCCGAGAAAGAGGCCATCGCTGCTCTGAATCCGAGGAATCCTCCCCGACGAGAATCTAACGATCGAAGGGGAGAAGATAAAGAGAAACGTCAGGAGGAGGATCGTCAAAAAATGCCACCTCCTAGACATGCAAGCCGTCCGGCTGAGCCCCACCATGGTGGGAACGACGGACAAAGAAACAACGGAAACCATGCCGGAACAAGCAGGCAGGGGGCTCGTCGTAGTCAAGACCCTCCCCGGAATCGGAATAATGACGTTCCGGACGGAGGCCGGTGATCAGCCGGAAACTATCCAGCTGCCCCACCCTCTCCACCACACAATCATCACAATGACTCCCAAGGAGGGCAAGGAGGACGACGTGGCAGAGGAGGTGGTGGCAGAAGCCGAATTCCGGCTCCAAGGCACCGCAGCCACAGCCGACATTCGGGACGATCTTTATCCCCGAACGACGCAAGGCATAGGATCAACTCCAACATAGAGGCTCGGCGCTACGAAAATGATGATATCTACGTGGGCCCAAAGTGCTTCGGACCACGCATCAGAGCTACAAAATTCCCGGAAGGATTTGCTATCTCAAGACATATCCAATCCTACGACGGCATTGCTCGGCCAGATACCTGGCTACAGGATTTCTTCCAAGCCTGCTGCATCGCGAAAGGCAGAAACAGCCTGGTCGCAACCCGATATCTCCCACTTATGTTGCGGAAGACGGCACGATCATGGCTCAATGAACTTCCAGAGAACACCATCCATAACTGGTATGACATGCAAAGTGCGTTCTTTCGGAATTTCGAAGGCACTTATCGGAGGACCTATACGGTGGGAGACCTACAGCGTTGCACCGAGAAAGCCGAAGAAACTTGCCGGGACTACCTCGGACGATGGATCGACACCAAGAACTCCTGTGAGGGAGTAAATGATCAAACTATGATTGAAGCTTTCATTGCAGGTCTCCCAATTGGTCTACTGCGTCATCGCTTGAAGTGTGACACAGTCACTGATTTGGGAGAGATGATAGAAACAGTGAGCAAGTATGCAGATGCTGACGACGATGCAGAGGGATTGCTCAATGCCCTAGATGTGCCTCAGTCGGCAAAACAACCAAAGCAACAAGCTTAGAAGCGCAAAAATACCTCGGAGGAAAAACCAAACGTGGAAACGGCAGTAGTCACTGCTACTTTCGGGTCTGGAGGACAAGGAGGACGCGGCGGAGGCCGCGGATGTGGGTGTGGAACTTCAAGAGTCTAGGGTAGAGGAGACCAACAACTAGGAAAAACCTACTCTTGGGCCAACACTGCCAATAACCCATGTGTGCATCACCTAGACGCCAATGGGGGCTCGTCCCACACCAATGCCGAATGTCATTTCAATGACGACATCAAAAGAGATGACACCGCGGGCTACAAAGCTAAGCAGAAGAAGGGAAAGAAGAATCCCAAAAAAGACAAAGAGACCAAGGAAGATTCCGACATGGAGGAAGATGATGCTTCAAATCCCAAGCCGGAAGGGAAGAAAACTTTTCCCACCAAGAAGGACACTTATGTCACTTTCCTCGGATCTCAACCAGCAAAGGTCAAGAAAGCAGTTCTACACGAGCTCAATGCAACAGTTCCGGCTGTCCCACAGTATCTGGACTGGTCGGAAGTGGCAATCACATTTAACCGCGATGATCATCCGCCTAAGTTACATTGGCGAGGAAAATACGCTTTAATCGTCAATCCACTGATTGATGGTTATGTTTTTTTCCAAGACCCTCATGGACGGTGGTAGCAGCATCAACATTCTCTACGTTGAAATGCTACGCCGGATGAAGATCTCGGAAACACAGCTGAACCATAGCTCTGTGATCTTTCACGGAGTTGTCCCAGGAAGACAAGCTAATTCCCTCGGAGAGATCACTTTGGATGTTACCTTTGGAACTCCAAAGAACTATCGGACGGAGACACTTTCCTTCGAAGTGGTCCCGTTCAAGAGTGCGTACAACGCTATATTCGAACGTCTGGCTTACTGGGCTTTTATGGCTTGTCCATGTTACATTTACAATATGATGAAAATTCCAGGTCCCAACAGCGTGATCACCATCAAGGGAGACCCGAAGAAAGCGCGAGAGTGCGAGGATGGAAATGCCGCCTTTGCTGAAGCCGTGCTGCACGCCTAGGAGTACTAGGAGATCAAGAAGAGCATAGATCTGTCTGAGATGCCCGCAACAAAGAAGGAGGTGACAAAGCCAAATCCGGAGTTCAAGGCATCAGAAGAGACGAAGAAGACGCCGTTGAAGGATGATGACCCCTCCAAGGTGACCCAGATAGGCGTAGGCCTAGGTAGCGCATAGGAAAGCGCGCTCGTCAAGTTCCTCCAAGCAAATCAAGATATCTTTGCATGGCAGCCATCTGACATGACCTGAGTACCTAGGGAACTTGCCGAGCACTCTCTAAATGTAAATCCGAACGCTAAACCCGTCAAACAGTCCCTACGACGGTTTGGCGATGAAAAGCGTAAGGCAATAGCTAAGGAACTAGCACGGCTCGATTTAGCCGGATTCATAGAAGAGGTCATCCACACTGAGTGGTCGGCCAATCCTGTAATGGTTCCTAAAAAGGACACCACTGATTTAAGGATGTGTGTTGATTATACTGCCTTGAACAAGGCTTGTCCAAAAGATCCGTTCGCTCTGCCTAGAATTGATCAAGTTATCGATTCTACGGCAGGCTCAGAACTCCTCTATTTTCTCGACGCATATTCCGGTTATCACCAAATCCGGATGAAGGAATCTGACAAAGTCAAAACTTCATTCATAACCCCCTTCGGAACCTTCTGTTTTGTTACGATGCCCTTTGTGCTGAAGAACGTAGGACCTACGTACCAGCGCACGATGCAGCGTTGCCTCCATGACCAAATCGGACGCAATGTACATGCATACGTGGATGATATTGCAGTAATGTCCAAAAAGAAGGAAACACTGATTTCCGACTTGGAGGAAACATTTGCCAACCTAAGAAAATACAACATCATGCTTAACCTGAAGAAGTGCTTCTTTGGAATACCAGCCAGAAAATTGCTAGGTTTCATCGTGTCTCAAAGAGGCAAAGAGGTGAACCGAGACAAAATCAAGGCTATACTATACTCAATATTTACAGGCCAACTCACCTGAAGGACGTACAAAGACTAATTGGTTGCATTGCTGCAGTCAGTCGATTTGTAAGCCGGCTTGGCGAAAGAGCTGCACCATTATACAAACTCCTAAAAAAGACCAAAGATTTTGTTTGGACTGATGAAGCTGAAGTTGTACTACAAGACCTGAAGAAAGTACTCTCATCTTCTCCTATCCTTGCCGTGCCGGAACCTCAATCCGATGTTGCTTTATCTTGCTGCGACAAATAAGGTCGTTAGTATCGTCATGGTAGTGGAGAGACCGGTGGAAAATCAGGAGCACCTGGTGCAGCGTCCGATTTACTTTGTCAGTGAAGTCCTAACAGAGTCAAAACAACGGTATCCGCATTATCAAAAGTTGGCTTACGGTGTTTTTCTAGCATCTCGTAAGTTGCGACACTACTTTCAGGAGCATCCAATTACCGTGGTGAGCACAGCTCCCATGAGAGATATAATCAACAACACCGACGCCACAGAACGCGTCGCCAAATGGGGCATAGAGCTTTCAGCTTTTGACATTGAGTATAAACCTCGGACAGCAATCAAATCCCAGATCCTTGCTGACTTTGTCACTGATTGGACAGAGACGAAGGAAAACATGATCCTCCCCGAGTCAGAATATTGGACCCTCTTCTTCGATGGGTCTAAGGCTCGCGGGGGCTCGGGGGCTGGCGTGGTGCTCAAGTCACCCCAAGGAGATAAACTTTTATACGTGTTGCAGATCCACTTCACAGCGACACACAATATTGCCGAGTATGAAGCACTGGTGCATGGAATCCAGATTGCTAAGGATATTGGTATCCGACGTTTGATGTGTTACGGAGATTCGGATCTTGTTGCTCAACAAGTGTCGGATATTTGTAATGCAAATAAACACATGGCATCATATAAAGCTATCGTGGATGATCTATCTAAATCGTTCGAAGGATTTGAAGTCCAACATATTCCTCGAGCAGAAAATAAGGAAGCAGACGCACTATCTCGGATAGGTTCTACGCGGAAAGAGGTCCCAGATGGCGCTTTTTTAGAGCACCTCAAAGTTCCCTCAATAAAGGGAGTAGATGAGGAATATCCGACCAAATCCGACTCACCTCTGATAGCAGTTCTGGCTATGATTCTCAGCTGGACTCAACCCTACCTCGATTATTTGGTAGATTGCAAATTACCCGAAGACGAGGTGCTGAGCTGGCAGATTATGCGACGAGCAAAAGCCTATACTATTGTTAAAGGTGAGCTCTATAAGTGGAGTGTTTCTGGGGGTTTTCAGCGTTGTGTATCTCTGGAAGAAGGAGTGGAAATCTTAAGGGAAATCCACAAAGGCGAGTGTGGTCACCACGCTGCAGCCAAATCTTTAGTGGCAAAAGCTTGTAGACACGGATTTTTCTGGCTTACAGCTCAGGCAGATGTCGAACGATTAGTCAAGACGTGCAAAGGCTGCCAAAAGTACGCCAAACAAGCTCATGCTCCGGCTTATCAGCTGCGAACAATACCTATAACATGGCCTTTTGCGGTCTGGGGGCTTGATATGGTAGGACCATTTAAACGAGCTCCAAGTGGATTTACTCACCTCTTAGTGATGGTGGATAAATTCACCAAATGGATTGAGGCTAAACCTGTCACTAGTTGTGATGAGCAACAGCCAAAAGATTTGTCGAGGATGTTATAATCCGGTATGGTTATCCACATAGCATTATCACGGACAACAGGAGTAACTTCTCTATGGGAGAATTGGCCGAATTCTGCAACGAGCAAAATATCCGGCTTGACATTGCGTCAGTCGCACATCCACAAGCTAACGGACAAGTCGAAAGAGCAAATGGTTTAATCCTACAAGGCCTGAAACCGATACTCGAAGCACCACTACGACGTGCTGCGGGGGCTTGGGCAGAAGAATTACCCTCTGTAATATGGAGTTTACAAACGACTCCAAATAGGTCAACCGGATACACACCTTTCTTCTTGGTCTATGGTGCATAAGCAGTTCTTCCTAGTGATTTGATTCACACATCTCCTAGAGTGGCTGCGTATATTGAAGAAGATGCCAAAATTTCTCGACAAAATGATCTCGACTTAGTCGAAGAAGTTCGCGTCGTTGCTGAATTGAGATCTACAGCCTATCAGCAGAAGTTACGCAAGTATCATAGCCAGAGAGTCCGAAATAGATCTTTCAATAAAGGTGATTTGGTTCTCCGGCTTGTGCAACAAAGAAAGCACAAACTTTCCCCAGTATGGGAAGGGCCCTTTTTAGTTAGTCGAGTATCGCACAATGGATCGTACTACTTAACTGACATGAGGCTAGTCAAAGAAAGACCTGCTACTAAGAAGAGAAAGAGAGCTGGAGGCAGTACAAATCCGGATGAGTTAGACAGACCGTGGAATATTGCTCAGCTACGTCCCTTTTATTCTTAGTTTATCCTTCTTTGTAAACATACATATGTACATGTTCTGTGAGAAATAAATTTTTTGGTTGCCTCAATGTTTTTCTGAGAAGTTTTTACCATCTTATTTCCGAATGATCATGTCATAGTCGAAAATCCCAGAATGCTTGAAAGTACTTTATGCTCATGTTCGTTCTGGTTTAGATTTTCGATTCTAAAACTACTACCCTCGGGTATAACTCTAAAGTTTCCAGTCTTTACTTTGGTTATTTGTCTGATTGCTGGATGCGGGCATTTTCCGAGTAGTGAATTGTTGGTACTGGAAGCCGACTTTGTTTTCGAGTTTAAACTGGTTTAGCAATTGAGCTCCGTTGCTCGGCAAAGTTTCCGGCGGAAGGTTTAGCCGGCTCATGAAAGGGACGAGGCAGAAAGCCAGATAAACGATAAGTAGAGACGAAAAAATATAAGTGCTTATGTAAACATTTTAGGCACACAAAAATTAAAGCCAAAAGTACTGAATAGATCAAAAGCTTAGCACTAACAAAATCATAGTACTTTACATTTACAGACGCATCATGTTTTTTCAGGATAATTCAAATATTTCTGGCAATTTATGATGCAGGAGGAGATGAAGGAGCTGCCGGCTCGCTGGAAATTCCGCCTTGATATCTTTCCGAGATGTCCGCATCCGAGGTGGTGCGTTCATTGTCGAAAACTTCTGCTGATTCTTCTGGAGGAGGAGGCGGAGTATCTACGCGGGTGAAGAAGGGGATCTCGTAGCTGGTCAGGTCAGCCACGTGACACCCATATCCGGCGCAGGAGTGCATGATGGCTTGAAGGTCCTGTTCCTGGCCGTCTTCATCTACTTTGCAGTACACTGCCCGCGTCATCTTGGTCGCCCTACCCCGCTGGTCCTTCCCTCTGCTTTGCTTCGCTCATGATACAGCTAGCATAGGCCACCTTTTGACCAGCGGGAGATTCCTTCCTTCTCTTGGAAGCCAAGTGGTATTCCGGTTAGCACATGGCTAACCCGGCTACGAGGGTACCTGTGTAATAGACAGACAAACATGGCCGGCATATATTTTATGCCGGCCGGGTTAATGCTAGGGAGCTACCCCACGGGCCAGGTTACTCCGTAAGTCGGCCTTCCTTGAGGTGACCCGGCCAACACTTGCTTTGACCAGGCCGTACCCCGGCTAACTCGGCCTAGATACCTCGGCGTGACCCTTCTTGGGGGTATCCTCTCAACAATGTGGTTTGTGAAAAGAACACACATGTAATGCTCTGGTGGATCCTTGTGTGGTTTGTGAGGAGAACAGACATCCAATGACTCTAACTGTGGTTTGTGAAAAGAACACACATTCAATGACTCTAGATGTGGTTTGTGAAAAGAACACACATGCAATGACACTGGTGGATCCATGTGTGGTTTGTGAGAAGAACAGACATGCAATGACTAGCTGTGGTTTGTGAAAAGAACATACATGCAATGAACTCTGGTGGATCCATATGTGGTTGGTGAGAAGAACACACATTGAATGATGCTAGATGTGGTTTGTGAGAAGAACACACATGCAATGAACTCTGGTGGGTCCATATGTGGTTTGTGAGAAGAGCATACATGCAATGACTCTAGATGTGGTTTGTGAAAAGAACAGACATGCAATGAACTCTGGTGGATTCATATGTTGTTTGTCACATATGCAATGACTCTAGCTGTGGTTAATGAAAAGAACACACATGCAATCACACTGGTGGATCCATATGTGGTTTGTGAAAAGAACACACATGCAATGACTCTGTGGTTTGTCAAAAGAACACACATGCAATGACACTGGTGGATCAATATGTGGTTTGTGAAAAGAACATACATCCATTGAATCTAGATGTGGTTTGTGAAAAGAACACACATGCAATGACACTGCTGGATCCATGTATGGTTTGTGAGAAGAACACACATGCAATGACTCTAGCTGTGGTTTGTGAAAAGAACAGACATATAATGAACTCTGGTGGATCCATATGTGGTTTGTGAAGAAGAACATACATGCAATTACTCTAGATGTGGTTTGTGAGAAGAACACACATGCAATGACTCTAGATGTGGTTAATGAAAAGAACAGAGATGCAATGACTCTGGTCTATCCATGTGTGGTTTATTGAAAGAACAGACATGCAATGACTCTAGCTATGGTTTGTGTGAAGAACAAACATGCAATGACTCTAGATGTGGTTTGTGAAAAAACACACATTCAAGGACTCTATCCGTGGTTTGTGGAAATAACACACATGCAATGACTCTGGTGGATCCTTATGTGGTTTGTGAAAAGAACGCACATGCAATGACTCTAGATGTGGTTAATGAAAAGAACCCACATGCAATGACTCTAGCTGTGGTTTGTGAAAAGAACACACATGCAATGACTCTGGTGGATCCTTATGTGTTTTGTGAAAAGAACATACATGCAATGACTCTAGCTGTGGTTTGTAAAAAGAACACACATGCAATGAACTCTGTTGGATCCATATGTGGTTTTGTCAGAATAACACACATGCAATGACTCTAGATGTGGTTTGTGAAAAGAACACACATACAATGACACTGATGGATCCATATGTGGTTTGTGAAAAGAACAGACATGCAATGACTCTAGCTGTGGTTAATGCAAACAACACAAATGCAATGAAACTGGTGGATCCATATGTGGTTTGTGAAAAGAACACACATGCAATGACTCTAGCTGTGGTTTGTGAAAAGAACATACATACAATCAACTCTAGTGGATCCATATGTGGTTTATGAGAAGAAGACATATGCAATGACTCTAGATGTGATTTGTGAGAAGAACACACATGCAATGACTCTAGCTGTGGTTAATGAAAAGAACAGAGATGCAATGACTCTGGTGGATCCTTGTGTGGTTTATTGAAAGAACATACATGCAATGACTCTAACTGTGGTTTGTGCGAAGAACAAACATGCAATGACTCTAGATGTTGTTTGTGAAAAGAACACACATGCAATGACTCTAGCTGTGGTTTGTGAAAAGAACACACATGCAATAAACTCTGGTGGATCCATATGTGGTTTGTGAGAAGATCAAACATGCAATGACTCTAGATGTGGTTTGTGAAAAGAACACACAATGAACTCTAGTGGATCCATATGTGGTTTGTGAGAAGAACATACATGCAATGACTCTACATGTGGTTTGTGAAAAGAACAGACATGCAATGAACTCTGGTGGATCCATATGTTGTTTGTGAGAAGAACACATATGCAAATGACTCTAGCTGTGGTTAATGAAAAGAACACACATGCAATCACACTGGTGGATCCATATGTGGTTTGTGAAAAGAACACACATGTAATGATTCTAGATGTGGTTTGTGAAAAGAACACACATGCAATGACACTGGTGGATCAATATGTGGTTTGTGAAAAGAACATACATCCAATGACTCTAGATGTGGTTTGTCAAAAGAACACACATGCAATGACACTGGTGGATCCATGTGTGTTTTGTGAGAAGAACACACATGCAATGACTCTAGCTGTGGTTTGTGAAAAGAATAGACATATAATGAACTCTGGTGGATCCATATGTGGTTTGTGAAGAAGAACACACATGCAATTACTCTAGATGTGGTTTGTGAGAAGAACACACATACAATGACTCTAGATGGGGTTAATGAAAAGAACAGAGATGCAATGACTCTGGTGTATCCTTGTGTGGTTTATTGAAAGACCAAACATGCAATCACTCTAGCTATGGTTTGTGTGAAGAACAAACATGCAATGACTCTAGATGTGGTTTGTGAAAAGAATACACATTCAAGGACTCTAGCTGTGGTTTGTGAAAAGAACTAACTGCAATGACTCTGGTGGATACTTATGTGGTTTATGAGAATAACAAACATGCGATGACTCTAGATGTGGTTTGTGAAAAGAACACCCATGCAATGAACTCTGGTGGATCCATATGTGGTTTTTAAGAAGAACATACATGCAATGACTCTAGATGTGGTTTGTGAAAAGAACAGACATGCAATGAACTCTGGTGGATCCATCTGTGGTTTGTGAGAAGAACACACATGCAATGACTCTAGATGTGGTTTGTGAGAAGAACCCACATGCAATGACTCTATATGTGGTTTGTGAAAAGAAAAGGCATGCAATGAAGTCTGGTGGATCCATATATGGTTTGTGAGAAGAACATACATGCAATGACTCTAGCTGTGGTTAATGAAAAGAACACACATGCAGTGAGCTCTGGTGGATCCATATGTGGTTTGTGAGAAGAACACACATGCAAGGACTCTAGATGTGGTTTGTGAAAAGAACATACATGCAATGAACTCTGGTGGATCCATGTGTGGTTTGTGCAAAGAACACACATGTAGTGACTCTACATGTGGTTAATGAAAAGAACACACATGCAATTTCTCTAGCTGTAGTTTGTGAAAAGAACACACATGCAATGACACTAGTGGATCCATATGTGGTTTGTGAAAAGATCAGACATGCAATGACTCTAGCTGTGGTTAATAAAAATAACACACATGCAATCACACTAGTGGAAACATATGTGGTTTATGAAAAGAACACACATGCAATGACATTGATGGATCAATATGTTGTTTGTGAAAAGAACATACATCCAATGACTCTAGATGTGGTTTGTGAAAATAACACACATGCAATGACACTAGTGGATCCATGTGTGGTTTGTGAGAAGAACACACATACAATGACTCCAACTGTGGTTTGTGAAAAGAACAGACATGCAATGAACTCTGGTGGATCCATATGTGGTTTGTGAGAAGAACATAGATGCAATGACTCTAGATGTGGTTTGTGAGAAGAACACACATGCAATGACTCTAGCTGTGGTTTGTGAATAGAACACACATGCAATTACTCTAGATGTGGTTTGTGAAAACAACACCCATGCAAGGACTCTAGCTATGGTTTGTGAAAAGAACACACATGCAATGAACTCTAGTGGATCCATATGTGGTTTGTGAGAAGAACAGACATGCAATGACTCTAGATGTGGTTTGTGAAAAGAACAGACATGCAATGAACTCTGGTGGATCCATATGTGGTTTGTGAGAAGAACACACATGAAATGAATCTAGATGTCGTTAATGAAAATAACACACATGCAATGACTCTAGCTGTGGTTTGTGAAAAGAACACACATGCAATGACAATGGTAGATCCATACATGGGTTGTGAAAAGAACATACATGTAATGACTCTGGCTGTGGTTAATGAAAAGAACACACATGCAATGAACTCCGGTGGATCCATATGTGGTTTGTGATAAGAACGAACATGCAATGACTATAGATGTGGTTTGTGAAAAGAACACGCATGCAATGTCTCTAGTTGTGGTTTGTGAAAAGAACACACATGCAATGACACTGGTGGATCAATATGTGGTTTGTGAAAAGAACATACATCCAATAACTCTAGATGTGGTTTGTGAAAAGAACACACACATGCAATGACACTGGTGCACCCATGTGTGGTTTGTGAGAAGAACAGACATGCAATGAACTCTGGTGGATCTATATGTGGTTTGTGAGAAAAACACACTGGCAATGACTCTAGATGTGTTTTGTGAGAACACACATGCAATGACTCTAGCTGTGGTTAATCAAAAGAAAATAGATGCAATGACTCTAGATGTGGTTTGTGAAAAGAACACACAATGAACTCTAGTGGATCCATATGTGGTTTGTGAGAAGAACATACATGCAATGACTCTACATGTGGTTTGGAAAAAGAACAGACATGCAATGAACTCTGGTGGATCCATATGTTGTTTGTGAGAAGAACACATATGCAAATGACTCTAGCTGTGGTTAATGAAAAGAACACACATGCAATCACACTGGTGGATCCATATGTGGTTTGTGAAAAGAACACACATGTAATGATTCTAGATGTGGTTTGTGAAAAGAACACACATGCAATGACACTGGTGGATCAATATGTGGTTTGTGAAAAGAACATACATCCAATGACTCTAGATGTGGTTTGTCAAAAGAACACACATGCAATGACACTGGTGGATCCATGTGTGTTTTGTGAGAAGAACACACATGCAATGACTCTAGCTGTGGTTTGTGAAAAGAATAGACATATAATGAACTCTGGTGGATCCATATGTGGTTTGTGAAGAAGAACACACATGCAATTACTCTAGATGTGGTTTGTGAGAAGAACACACATACAATGACTCTAGATGGGGTTAATGAAAAGAACAGAGATGCAATGACTCTGGTGTATCCTTGTGTGGTTTATTGAAAGACCAAACATGCAATCACTCTAGCTATGGTTTGTGTGAAGAACAAACATGCAATGACTCTAGATGTGGTTTGTGAAAAGAATACACATTCAAGGACTCTAGCTGTGGTTTGTGAAAAGAACTAACTGCAATGACTCTGGTGGATACTTATGTGGTTTATGAGAATAACAAACATGCGATGACTCTAGATGTGGTTTGTGAAAAGAACACCCATGCAATGAACTCTGGTGGATCCATATGTGGTTTTTAAGAAGAACATACATGCAATGACTCTAGATGTGGTTTGTGAAAAGAACAGACATGCAATGAACTCTGGTGGATCCATCTGTGGTTTGTGAGAAGAACACACATGCAATGACTCTAGATGTGGTTTGTGAGAAGAACCCACATGCAATGACTCTATATGTGGTTTGTGAAAAGAAAAGGCATGCAATGAAGTCTGGTGGATCCATATATGGTTTGTGAGAAGAACATACATGCAATGACTCTAGCTGTGGTTAATGAAAAGAACACACATGCAGTGAGCTCTGGTGGATCCATATGTGGTTTGTGAGAAGAACACACATGCAAGGACTCTAGATGTGGTTTGTGAAAAGAACAGACATGCAATGAACTCTGGTGGATCCATGAGTGGTTTGTGCAAAGAACACACATGTAGTGACTCTACATGTGGTTAATGAAAAGAACACACATGCAATTTCTCTAGCTGTAGTTTGTGAAAAGAACACACATGCAATGACACTAGTGGATC
This sequence comes from Avena sativa, assembly GCA_916181665.1. NCBI lineage: Eukaryota > Viridiplantae > Streptophyta > Magnoliopsida > Poales > Poaceae > Avena > Avena sativa. Next base: position 356,961,915 of record OV702291.1, read on the forward strand.
CATATGTGGTTTGTGAAAAGATCAGACATGCAATGACTCTAGCTGTGGTTAATAAAAATAACACACATGCAATCACACTAGTGGAAACATATGTGGTTTATGAAAAGAACACACATGCAATGACATTGATGGATCAATATGTTGTTTGTGAAAAGAACATACATCCAATGACTCTAGATGTGGTTTGTGAAAATAACACACATGCAATGACACTAGTGGATCCATGTGTGGTTTGTGAGAAGAACACACATACAATGACTCCAACTGTGGTTTGTGAAAAGAACAGACATGCAATGAACTCTGGTGGATCCATATGTGGTTTGTGAGAAGAACATAGATGCAATGACTCTAGATGTGGTTTGTGAGAAGAACACACATGCAATGACTCTAGCTGTGGTTTGTGAATAGAACACACATGCAATTACTCTAGATGTGGTTTGTGAAAACAACACCCATGCAAGGACTCTAGCTATGGTTTGTGAAAAGAACACACATGCAATGAACTCTAGTGGATCCATATGTGGTTTGTGAGAAGAACAGACATGCAATGACTCTAGATGTGGTTTGTGAACAGAACAGACATGCAATGAACACTGGTGGATCCATATGTGGTTTGTGAGAAGAACACACATGAAATGAATCTAGATGTCGTTAATGAAAATAACACACATGCAATGACTCTAGCTGTGGTTTGTGAAAAGAACACACATGCAATGACAATGGTAGATCCATACATGGGTTGTGAAAAGAACAGACATGTAATGACTCTGGCTGTGGTTAATGAAAAGAACACACATGCAATGAACTCCGGTGGATCCATATGTGGTTTGTGATAAGAACGAACATGCAATGACTATAGATGTGGTTTGTGAAAAGAACACGCATGCAATTTCTCTAGTTGTGGTTTGTGAAAAGAACACACATGCAATGACACTGGTGGATCAATATGTGGTTTGTGAAAAGAACATACATCCAATAACTCTAGATGTGGTTTGTGAAAAGAACACACACATGCAATGACACTGGTGCACCCATGTGTGGTTTGTGAGAAGAACAGACATGCAATGAACTCTGGTGGATCTATATGTGGTTTGTGAGAAAAACACACTGGCAATGACTCTAGATGTGTTTTGTGAGAACACACATGCAATGACTCTAGCTGTGGTTAATCAAAAGAAAATAGATGCAATGACTCTAGCTGTGGTTTATTCAAAGAACACACATGCAATGACTCTGGTGGATCCATATCTGGTTTGTGAAAAGAACACACATTCAACGACACTGGTAGATCCATATCTAGTTTGTGAAAAGAACACAGATTCAATGACACTGTTGGATCCATATGTGGTTCATGAAAAGAACACACATGCAATGACGTTGGTGGATCAACATGTGGTTTATGAAAAGAACACACATGCAATGACACTGGTGGATCCATGTGGTTTATGACAATAACACACATGCAATGAACTCTAGTGGATCCATATGTGGTTTGTGAGAAGAACACACATGCAATGACTCTAGATGTGGTTTGTGATAAGAAAACACATGCAATGAATCTAGATGTTTTTTGTGAAAAGAACAGACATGCAATGAACTTCGGTGGATCCATATGTGGCTTGTGAGAAGAACACACATGCAAGGAACTCTGGTGGATCCATATGTGGTTTTGAAGAAGAACATACATGCAATGACTCTAGATGTGGTTTGTGAAAAGGACAGACATGCAATGAACTCTGGTGGATCCATCTGTGGTTTGTGAGAAGAACACAGATGCAATGACTCTAGATGTGGTTTGTAAGAAGAACACACATGCAATGACTCTAGATGTGGTTTGTGAAAAGAACAGACATGCAATGAACTCTGGTGGATCCATATGTGGTTTGTGAGAAGAACATACATGCAATGACTAGATGTGGTTAATGAAAAGAACACACATGCAGTCAGCTCTGGTGGATCCATATGTGGTTTGTGAGAAGAACACACATGCAAGGACTCTAGATGTGGTTTGTGAAAAGAACATACATGCAATGAACTCTGGTGGATCCATATGTGGTTTGTGCAAAGAACACACATGCAATGACCCAAAGCAAGAGGTGAACAAATATTCAGCTGAGCTAACAAAGCTTCAGAGTCCAGATCATACCAGCCAGAACCTGAGGTGAAGATGTTGATACCTTAAATGTAGTCATTTCTCTTTTCTATCGTGACAACTCCTCTTCCCCATTATTTACCCCTTGCCTTGATGGGCTTGCATTTTGGGGCGAGTACTACAGTTCCTCCATAATCACACAGAACGATGTGGTTAATAAAAAGAACACACGTGCAATTTCTCTAGCTGTAGTTGGTGAAAAGAACACACATGCAATGACACTAGTGGATCTATATGTGGTTTGTGAAAAGAACAGACATGCAATGACTCTAGCTGTGGTTAATAAAAAGAACACACATGCAATCACACTAGTGGATCCATATGTGGTTTGTGAAAAGAACAGACATGCAATGACTCTAGATGTGGTTTGTGAAAAGAACACACATGCAATGACATTGGTGGATCAATATGTTTTTTGTGAAAAGAACATACATCCAATGAATCTAGATGTGGTTTGTGAAAATAACACACATGCAATGACACTAGTGGATCCATGTGTGGTTTGTGAGAAGAACAGACATACAATGACTCTAGCTGTGGTTTGTGAAAAGAACAGACATGCAATGAACTCTGGTGGATCCATATGTGGTTTGTGAGAAGAACATAGATGCAATGACTCTAGATGTGGTTTGTGAGAAGAACACACATGCAATGACTCTAGCTGTGGTTTGTGAATAGAACACACATGCAATTACTCTAGATGTGGTTTGTGAAAACAACACCCATGCAAGGACTCTAGCTATGGTTTGTGAAAAGAACACACATGCAATGAACTCTAGTGGATCCATATGTGGTTTGTGAGAAGAACAGACATGCAATGACTCTAGATGTGGTTTGTGAAAAGAACAGACATGCAATGAACTCTGGTTGATCCATATGTGGTTTGTGAGAAGAACACACATGAAATGAATCTAGATGTCGTTAATGAAAATAACACACATGCAATGACTCTAGCTGTGGTTTGTGAAAAGAACACACATGCAATGACAATGGTAGATCCATACATGGGTTGTGAAAAGAACAGACATGTAATGACTCTGGCTGTGGTTAATGAAAAGAACACACATGCAATGAACTCCGGTGGATCCATATGTGGTTTGTGATAAGAACGAACATGCAATGACTATAGATGTGGTTTGTGAAAAGAACAGATATGCAATGAACTCTAGTGGATCCATATGTTGTTTGTGAGAAGAACACACATGAAATGACTCTAGATGTGGTTAATGAAAAGAACACACATGCAATGACAATAGCTGTGGTTTGTAAAAAGAACACACATCCAATGACACTGGTGGATCCATACGTGGTTTGTGAAAAGAACAAACATGCAATGACTCTAGCTGTGGTTAATGAAAAGAACACACATGCAATCACACTGGTGGATCCATATGTGGTTTGTCAAAAGAACACACATGCAATGACTCTAGAAGTGGTTTGTGAAAAGAACACACATGCAATAACACTTGTGGATCAATATATGGTTTGTGAAAAGAACATACATCCAATGACTCTAGATGTGGTTTGTGAAAAGAATACACATGCAATGACACTGGTGGATCTATGTGTGGTTTGTGAGAAGAACAGACATGCGATGACTCTAGCTGTGGTTTGTGAAAATAACAGACATGCAATGAACTCTGGTGGATCCATATGTGGTTTGTGAGAAGAACACACATGCAATGACTCTAGATGTGGTTTGTGACAAGAACACACATGCAATGTCTCTAGTTGTGGTTTGTGAAAAGAACACACATGCAATGACACTGGTGGATCAATATGTGGTTTGTGAAAAGAACATACATCCAATAACTCTAGATGTGGTTTGTGAAAAGAATACACACATGCAATGACACTGGTGCACCCATGTGTGGTTTGTGAGAAGAACAGACATGCAATGAACTCTGGTGGATCTATATGTGGTTTGTGAGAAAAACACATTGGCAATGACTCTAGATGTGTTTTGTGAGAACACACATGCAATGACTCTAGCTGTGGTTAATCAAAAGAAAATAGATGCAATGACTCTAGCTGTGGTTTATTGAAAGAACACACATGCAATGACTCTGGTGGATCCATATCTGGTTTGTGAAAAGAACACACATTCAACGACACTGGTGGATCCATATCTAGTTTGTGAAAAGAACACAGATTCAATGACACTGTTGGATCCATATGTGGTTCATGAAAAGAACACACATGCAATGACGTTGGTGGATCAACATGTGGTTTATGAAAAGAACACACATGCAATGACACTGGTGGATCCATGTGGTTTATGACAATAACACACATGCAATGAACTCTAGTGGATCCATATGTGGTTTGTGAGAAGAACACACATGCAATGACTCTAGATGTGGTTTGTCAGAAGAACATACATGCAATGAATCTAGATGTTTTTTGTGAAAAGAACAGACATGCAATGAACTTTGGTGGATCCATATGTGGCTTGTGAGAAGAACACGCATGCAAGGAACTCTGGTGGATCCATATGTGGTTTTGAAGAAGAACATACATGCAATGACTCTAGATGTGGTTTGTGAAAAGAACAGACATGCAATGAACTCTGGTGGATCCATCTGTGGTTTGTGAGAAGAACACAGATGCAATGACTCTAGATGTGGTTTGTAAGAAGAACACACATGCAATGACTCTAGATGTGGTTTGTGAAAAGAACAGACATGCAATGAACTTTGGTGGATCCATATGTGGTTTGTGAGAAGAACATACATGCAATGACTAGATGTGGTTAATGAAAAGAACACACATGCAGTCAGCTCTGGTGGATCCATATGTGGTTTGTGAGAAGAACACACATGCAAGGACTCTAGATGTGGTTTGTGAAAAGAACATACATGCAATGAACTCTCGTGGATCCATATGTGGTTTGTGCAAAGAACACACATGCAGTGACCCAAAGCAAGAGGTGAACAAATATTCAGCTGAGCTAACAAAGCTTCAGAGTCCAGATCATACCAGCCTGAACCTGAGGTGAAGATGTTGATACCTTAAATGTAGTCATTTCTCTTTTCTATCGTGACAACTCCTCTTCCCCCTTATTTACCCCCTTGCCTTGATGGGCTTGCATTTTGGGGCGAGTACTACAGTTCCTCCCTAATCACACAGAACGATGTGGTTAATAAAAAGAACACACATGCAATTTCTCTAGCTGTAGTTTGTGAAAAGAACACACATGCAATGACACTAGTGGATCCATATGTGGTTTGTGAAAAGAACAGACATGCAATGACTCTAGCTGTGGTTAATAAAAGAACACACATGCAATCACACTAGTGGATCCATATGTGGTTTGTGAAAAGAACAGACATGCAATGACTCTAGATGTGGTTTGTGAAAAGAACACACATGCAATGACATTGGTGGATCAATATGTTGTTTGTGAAAAGAACATACATCCAATGAATCTAGATGTGGTTTGTGAAAATAACACACATGCAATAACACTAGTGGATCCATGTGTGGTTTGTGAGAAGAACAGACATACAATGACTCTAGCTGTGGTTTGTGAAAAGAACAGACATGCAATGAACTCTGGTGGATCCATATGTGGTTTGTGAGAAGAACATAGATGCAATGACTCTAGATGTGGTTTGTGAGAAGAACACACATGCAATGACTCTAGCTGTGGTTTGTGAATAGAACACACATGCAATTACTCTAGATGTGGTTTGTGAAAATAACACCCATGCAAGGACTCTAGCTATGGTTTGTGAAAAGAACACACATGCAATGAACTCTAGTGGATCCATATGTGGTTTGTGAGAAGAACAGACATGCAATGACTCTACATATGGTTTGTGAAAAGAACAGACATGCAATGACTCTGGCTGTGGTTAATGAAAAGAACACACATGCAATGAACTCCGGTGGATCCATATGTGGTTTGTGAGAAGAACGAACATGCAATGACTATAGATGTGGTTTGTGAAAAGAACAGACATGCAATGAACTCTAGTGGATCCATATGTGGTTTGTGAGAAGAACACACATGGAATGACTCTAGATGTGGTTAATGAAAATAACACACATGCAATGACAATAGCTGTGGTTTGTGAAAAGAACACACATGCAATGACACTGGTGGATCCATATATGGTTTGTGAAAAGAACAAACATGCAATGACTCTAGCTGTGGTTAATGAAAAAGAACACACATGCAATCACACTGGTGGATCCATATGTGGTTTATGAAAAGAACACACATGCAATGACTCTAGAAGTGGTTTGTGAAAAGAACACACATGCAATAACACTGGTGGATCAATATGTGGTTTGTGAAAAGAACATACAACCAATGACTCTATATGTGGTTTGTGAAAAGAACACACATGCAATGACACTGGTGGATCTATGTGTGGTTTGTGAGAAGAACAGACATGCGATGACTCTAGCTGTGGTTTGTGAAAATAACAGAGATGCAATGAACTCTGGTGGATCCATATGTGGTTTGTGAGAAGAACACACATGCAATGACTCTAGATGTGGTTTGTGAGAAGAACGCACATGCAATGACTCTAGCTGTGGTTAATGAAAAGAACAAAGATGCAATGACTCTGGTGGATCCTTGTGTGGTTTTTGAGAAGAACAGACATACAATGACTCTAGCTATTGTTTGTGAGAAGAACACACATGCAATGATTCTGGATGTGGTTTGTGAAAAGAACACACATGCAATGACTCCAGCTATGGTTTGTGAAAAGAACACACATGTAATGACTCTGGTGGATCTTTATGTGGTTTGTGAGAAGAACATATATGCAATGACTCTAGCTATGGTTTGTGAAAAGAACACACATGCAATGACACTGGTGGATCCATGTGGTTTATGACAATAACACACATGCAATGAACTTTAGTGGATCCATATGTGGTTTGTGAGAAGAACACACATGCAATGACTCTAGATGTGGTTTGTGAGAAGAACACACATGCAACGACTCTAGATGTGTTTTGTGAAAAGAACATACATGCAATGAACTTTGGTGGATCCATATGTGGCTTGTGAGAAGAACACACATGCAAGGAACTCTGGTGGATCCATATGTGGTTTTTACGAAGAACATACATGCAATGACTCTAGATGTGGTTGGTGAAAAGAACAGACATGCAATAAACTCTGGTGGATCCATCTGTGGTTTGTGAGAAGAACATCCCACTTGAGCTTGATGTAGACGATCTTGTCACCTTCAAGATGGAACACCTTTCTTGATTGCACTTGCTTGCACTTGCTTGATGAAGTCTTGAGACATGCTCCCCCATACTCCATGGGGAAGCCTCTTCTTCGAATTTGTCTTCATCATTCCATGAATGCCGAGGAGGCAAGCTCCAAGCATGAGATCTCTAGGGATGGTGCATCTTGAGCTTGCACTTCAAATCTTGACAATGTCTTGAAGATAGCCATGAGGAACTCCATCTTCTTCTTCTTTTTTAGGACATACTTGATCTTCTACTTCTACTTGATTCCAATAGGCACAAAGCCCTTGGACATTGCTTCTTCTTTTTCATCCTTGAAACCAACACATGGTCCAAGCGATGCTAATGGACAAACCTACAAGTGAAACTCAATTTGCACATTAGTCCATAGGGATTGTCATTAATTACGAAAACCACACATGGGGCATACATGCCCTTTCAAAGTGACACAAATTAATCCGAGAAGACACTTATTTTTTTTGTTATTTCTCACATTCGGGAGGATTTGGTTTAAATATTTATCTAAGGCGTCGATATATTAAAAATGTAAGTTTTATTACATCATACAGTTTATATTTACCATCACTTATTATTTATGACTGTTAATTGAAAAAATTATAAACAAGTATAAAAGTTTAGTACAAATAAATATATTTCACAGGATTTATCTCGGGGTCAATAATGAGCATGGACATTATCAAGTTCGAGCTCCAACTCTGATAGAAAAATCTGAAATTTCATAGAATAATACAAAAGGTCTGACCATAGCTTTTATTTTACTTTAAAATGTAAAACTCAAGCATTTATAATCAAATTCTATTTCTTTGCATCGTTCCGTCCATGGTTTCTTGAAGCAACTAGACGGTGGCTGCAGTTTGAGCAATCTAAATAAAATCTCTAGTTGCTAAAATTGATTTGGCCTTGAGCACAAAATTACTTGTTTGTTTGACGTCTTCATTCACACAAGTGGCATCTTTAACTTGGCATCAAAGAAAAACTCCCCTCCCGTGGCACACCCCAGGGCACCGTCGGGGGGGCTCCCGATCCTGTCACCAACCCCTCTCCCCTACCCGATCTACCTCCCCTCCACCACTGCCGCCAGCGCTGGCCATCGTGGCGGAAGGCCCGGCGTCGAAGGGGCCAGGGAGAGCAGATCGCGGTGGCAGTTCGCTAGTGGTGTCTAGGGACGTCGATTGTGGTTCGGTTGTGCGCGACAGTTAGGGCGGCGCCCCTGGTCGTGTGGGAGCGGTGATTGCCTCCTAGGCGTGAGATCGGTGGTGGATGTCGTCTGCTTGCGACGGTTGGGCCGGTGCCCGGGTCGTGTTGCAGCGGCGGCTTCCCCCACGGGCATCGGTGTGTGATGTGGAAGTTGTGATCGTAAGTCTAGGCTACCACCTAGATCCGCCATCGGCACGGCCTTTTGGTTACCGGAGGTGTGTGGGGAGGCGGTGCGATGCCTCTTGCTCGGGCCGGCAGGCCAACGGGGGCGTGTGGGTCTTGCATGCTTGTTTCCACTTCCGCTAGAGGGGGCGAGCGGCAAACGGTGCCGCGGGGGCCTGTTGTTCTGTCCAATAAAGGCAGTGGTCCTAGGGTTCCTTCGGTGCGAAGACGAAGATCTGCTTGTTGCATTCCCTCGTTGATTTTGCCTAGAGAGGCGAGTTCTAGAAGGCTCCACTGGCGAACTCCCATGGCCCCATCATGCCTGGAGATTTTTAGATGAAAGGTATTTGATCGTGCGTACACATGTTTTTTCTGGCCTTTTGGATTCAGCGAGAGCGTTGCAAATCTCTACTCTTTGTTACCATCATGTGTCTTGTCTTCGACGATCCATGGTGAAGTTAGATGCGGAGTAAGGAAAGCAGGAACATAAGATAATGATGGTCATTTGTATGTTTGTTGCGACGAGGAACTTGCTGCGCGATCTATCACTCACAGCAGCAACTATTTGTGGGGGCGACAACACATGAGGAGTTCCTAGTCTTACCTTGCAAGAAGATATTTTTTTGTGAGTGAGAACTTTCTCCAAGGTGAAAACCTATAATCTTTGATCGTGCCATGATGGTGCTTGTGCACTGTTTCCTTTCTTGAAGGTGTTGATATTGGAGTTCTTGGACAACTGTTGTTGTTTTGGTGGTGTTACTGTCATTGTTTTGAGGAATCGTTTTCTGTAGCGAGACCCTTATTTTTGTAATTCTTCTTCCTTTTTTCTAGGTTGTGTGCATCGGTAAGACCGTTAGGGCATGCATTGTTGTAGATCTGGGTGTAATTGGTATCTCTATGATATTATATATACTTTTTCCAAAAAATTGGCATCTTAAATGGGAGAGCTTATAAGAGGTGATTATAAAACCAAGGGCTTGTATAGGATAAGATCAATGTGTTCTGACAAACGAATCGAAACAACTTTACTCTTTACCGAATTGTGTTGCCTAAAAGCTAAACCATCTAGACTTTCATCCTGGACCAATCTGAACCTTGGTTTATAAGAGTGTATATGTAGTATGGAATAAATGGTTCTGCCACACTGGTTTTTTCCTTTTTAATCACAACAGGAGAGGTGCTATGACTTTAATTGAACAGAGGCATCAATATAGATATCAGAGCTCAATTAATTAAGGCAGCCAAGCTAACCCTAGCAAGCCCCCCAACTAAACTAGGTCTAGAGAATCATGAGACAACAACGACACGCAGATTTGTTTTTCAACAAGGGCATGTAATACCTCAGACCCTATCCTCTAAGCAACAAGCCAGGATGAACCTAAAACTGGATAAGGGATTCTACCGTGGAGGCCCAAGGCAACCCACGTATAAGCCCGTAGAAGCGGAGTAGGGCACGTTACCGGCCAACCACCATAACCACTTTCAAGAACATCGGGATAAAAGCGAGCGGCGTAGTCGACAGGTATGCGAACAAAATATAAACAAGTGCGTATGCCAGTGACATACAACAGTACATCAGAGACAGACCATCTAAAACAATAGAAACGTAAATATTCAACGCCATATGGTGAGATCTAAATATCCTAGATAGAGATAATAGTTTATGATACATCCTCATATATCACACATCAGAGTATCAAGCGGAAGCGGAAAACAAGATCCGAGTACGAACAAAAAGAAAATTGGCATAAGCTACTCTGAAAATAAGAACATCCTGCCCACAGATCTCCATCCCCATAATCTCTACACCTGATGAACATTGCCACCATCATCGGTCTTCTCGACCCAGTATCGTTCCTATGAGTAAACCTGTTCATATGAACAAATATTTATCGTGTGAGATCCTAAGGGTGCTCAGCAAGTCTTAATGCATCTAAAGGGAACAACCTAGGATAACACAATTGCAGTGAAATATGATAGCTAAATAGTTCTATAGAGACACGCTATAACATCTGTCCAACCAGAGATGGACGGACGCTCGTTAATTAGAAACAGCAGTTATAAACATCGCTCGTCCTCCTTCTCTCTTACCGACGAGAAGGCGGAAGAATATCCCATCCGTTGGCAATTTTATTAATCATTCCATGATAGTTGCACTATTTACTAGTCATGCTTTAGTCAAATTAAACACGATACTTTACTTATAGTTATCTATGATCGAGAAACTATGCTCCAAGTTTTCCATAACCACAGACATGACTTTTAGAAAGATTTATCCTGCAGGGATGCACAAATAGCAATGCACGCACGATCAACCTCAGGAAGAACCAAATAAAAAGTAACGAGGCCTCACGACAAAGCATTCACAGGATTCAAAAATTATTTTAGGGGGCCACCATACTAAGCTACTCGTAACGAAGTTGGCAGGCTCTGAGACGAATCCAGTTTTTACGTCAATGGCTGTAAACGATTGGGAATCCGAAAGTGTGACTGGGCTTGTCAATACTGCGAAAACACTCTGCATTCCAAAATAGTACAGGCGCTCCACGTGCAATAGTAAATAAAGCAGTAAATATTTCATAAGTACAAGATAGTAATAAAGCCCTAAACTAATTATGGGCCCAAGAAATAAGATGTGAATCAAGCTTAGGCGAAGGAGATTCATGGTCCCACTTGCGGATAGTACGATAGTCAAGGAACGGGAATCAATTACTCGGGGTCCTACGGGACACAAGTGAGCGTGAAAGAACCAAATAATAGCTATTGCCCACCGATGCCTCTTTCTTTAGTTATCACATTACTACATAGTTTAAGTTGTTTAGGTACCTCGTTATCCAAAGCCACGCACAAACCCTACACATGCAATTCTATAACTCACATGGCTCAAACAACTCCTGTAGTAATGACTCATAGGATTGAGGATACAAGCTTCGGTGGGGTTTTAAAAGTAAAGGCTATGCAATATTTGGGATTAAATTAAATTAAATCGTAACTCAATGATGAAAGAATAAGATAGATGCATAGGTGCTATATGTATGCAAGCATGGAGAATTTCTTGCATGTCGGATCAACGGTAGGATAACCAGGATCCGGGTAGTACTCTTGGTCCTCCTGATAGTTCCCTTGCTCGGTGTCTGTCCGGAATAAAGCCAAACACACAAAGGGCTATAATAAATAAAGTGCGGAAACATATGAATATATGCTGCAAAAAAACAAAGTATGCCATGATGGAATGATGCACAATTGCATTGGTGTAACGTATCATGACATGGGTAAGGTGTGAGAACAATAATAAATCACTTTAATTAATTATTTAGACATGTTTTACTCCCATAAGCCTTGCTGTTTTCTTAATATTTATATGATATATGCTTCAAATTATATCATGGAATGTATAAACAGAACAGACTCATCGCGCTGATCGATTTAGACATATTATTTGTCAAATTTGGAATTACGGATTTAAAGTTATAGATTTATTAAGAAATAATCATTTAATAGCTTTTAAATAATTTTGAAATTTGAAATTGCTCAAAAATCATTTTGGGTGGCATATATGAATTCCTGGCATTTTCTGATCAGAAAACATATATTATACATATTATTTAGAATTATGAATTTAAAATAATATTTAAATGCAAAAATTATTAAAATAGGGTTAAAAGTCAAAGGTTTGACTAGTTAGAGTTGACTGTGGTCAAATTTGAATTTAGATTTGAGTTTATATTTGAAAATCATTCATATTTCATTTAATAAGTTCTCCTAAATTCAAATTATTTTAATAGATATGAATTATTTGGATTATATTCATTTTCTGGATTTTTATTAAATTTGAAAATACTATTGGAACTTTTCTTAGTCGGGCTAATGTAGCCACGCTCACTGATGGGTGGGGTCAAAGGGATCACGGGGCCACTCGAGCGCGTGTCAGCCAGGGTGTGACAAGTGGCACAAGCGGGGCCTGCGGGTTAAGAATCAGCAAAAGCCAGGGACTAAGCTGCAAAAGCGCAGGGCCGATTCAACCTATCAAAAAAGACCTTGGTTCTATTGCTGCCTGACGAACTGAAGAAATGTTCAGCGAAAAACGCGATTTTTTCATAGATTTTCGAGGACGATGGCGATGAACTGAGCGAGAATTGGGAGAAGATGTCAAAATGAAAATCGTAGATCTCACTTAGATCTACGAATCTCGTGTTCAAAGATCTTCCGGTTGAGGCCTAGTTCTACTGCTACAAAGTGATGAACAGAGATAAAAATGTGAGCTGAAGGGCGCGGCGCCGGCTTCTGGCGTGTGAGGGAAAACAGGGAGGCGACATCGAAGCGACGCTAGAACGGAGGGGAGTTGGGACGAGACGACGGTGCTCACCGGGATGGTCGAAGAAGAACAGGACGACGGACGGCGAGGTAGGCGGCGGGCGCGGATGGTGGCGGTGACAAACTGTGGCGCTCTGGCATGGTTCCGATGGGGAGTCGACGAGGGGGAGGCAGCTCCTGGCACTTCCAGCTATGTTGCTGCTAGTTCAACGCGGCACACAACAATGAAGCTTTTCCATCGTTGGGCTCTTGCAGGCGGCGTCTAGGACGGTGGCGCGGAGGCGTGCACTCCATCGGCCATGGCGGTGGTAGAGGGGAAAAACAAAAGGGGGAGGATAGAGGTGTTCCTAGGGATTGGCAGGGATACGGCACTACTTAAGAAGGATGGCGGCTGGTCTAGGATAGCTGAGGTCAGACACGACTCGTGTCAGAGGAAAGCAGGGCTCGGCACTATGCTGCGCTCGGTCGGAGCAAGCTTCGGTCGCAGTAAAGTTGTGCACAGCCGCGCGATCGTTATTTGTGGAGCTGTTGTCAGACTGCTGAAGTGCTTCCTACTGCAACTAATTAAAGAAAAACGGTTGTTGTTGCTTATTTCTTTGCGTTTGACTGAAGCTGCTCGCTGCCTATCTGCATGTTGCTGCTCGCTGCCTATCTGATGAGAAATACACATAGATCACCATATGGAAGCATAATTTGTATCAAACCGTGCCTCTAGCACATGGACATGTATATTTCTATATGGAACCATTCAAATATCACATGATCTTGATAGGACCCCAAATGCAAATATAAGGATCTCACATGGTATTTAGTTGGAGGATTGTCCACAAGATCATGTAGACAAAGTGTAGCTGGATAAAGGTGACAAGAAATCCGCACATGGTATATGGGCTAACAAGGTTGCAAGTAAATCAAATGAGAGCCTAATATACATGCCTGGTAGAAATATTGAGCAAGTTAAGCTCACATGGATCCAAAGCAAGTTAGTAGGTAGAATGAATTAAAGAGACATTCCCTCAACTCAAGTTGGGCGTCAAACAATATAACAAGAGGCAAATACAATTAATAGACAATGCATAAAGAGAGAAAGAACCAAATGAAGAGGGTTTTATATGATGCTAAAATGCAATATGGCATCGTGACATGAGCATGATATTATTATGATTCAAGAACGAGATGTACGAAGTAGCAATATATAGACTAGGCAAGTAGCATTGCAATTGTTAGACAATTGGGATGTTACAACTCTCCCCCACTAAACAAGAATCTCGCCCCGAGATTCCTAGGAAAAAGAAAAAGGCACAAGGAGAGGTGGGTGTTTAGAACGAAGGTGATCATTGCGTGCCCAAGTTGATGAACAATGGAATGGTGCGACTATTACACCTTGAAAAACTTGCTAGACTTGTTGCGAGTCTTGCGTTTTGCTTCTTAGAAACAAAGGACTTGAAGAACCTAGAGAATTGTTGTGAGATGAGAAAAATAGGATGAACATAGCTCTGGTGCTCTCGAGAAATATGATAAAAGAATAGAAACACTTCTTGAAAGAATTATGAAAGATGGTGTATCCAGGAGATAGAAAAGACACATCGTTAGGATTCAAGATCAAAAGCTGCAAGTGAGGAAGATTCTTGCTCCCGCCGGAAGAAAAGAGCGATTTTGGAGAAGTTATCAACCACTATGAAAATAGCATTTTTTCTTCCCTTAGACTTAACAATGAAGTTTGGAGAATCACTATTTCCTTCAAACAATAGAGTTCCTTGATATAAACGAAAAAAATTTGGGTTAGGAGTTCTCGGATTAGATTCTTCTTATGCAGGTAAGAACCAAAGGATCACGCAATTGAGGTGCGCGGATTATCTTCAAGGGAAGGAGGTGACACTATCTTATGGTGGAACTTGAGAAAAAAGTTGAATGTTGAATATCTGGAGTTGTTGTAGGGATGCCCATTGATTTCCTTAACCATAAGTTTATTGTGATAGATTTTGCGATTGATGGCATCGACCATAACTGGCATTACCAACAGAAAGGAATTGACAACTTGGAGTAATAGGTATATCTTCCATCCATCTTGGTTATGATGTCGAGCACCGGTAGAAAGAAGAGGACGGAGAAGATTTTGCATTAGTTTCCACTAGATCGTTGAAGATTTTGCTCCATCTTGAAACAGACGAGACCACCAACACGAGATTATTGATTATGTTCTTGAGAGAACACTCCAGAAAAACAATGATGGAAGTAAAAGTCTTGAGGGATAAAGGCCACTTCTATCTTCTGTGGAATGAGTGAAATCGCATTAATCCGCCATTTCAATGTACAAGAGTGAATGATAAGAGTAGTCGGATGGGGATCAGTCCATCGCACACCCAAAGCATTACTCCATACATGAATAGGCAAATCATGCAACCCAACTCTCAGAAATTTATACTGAAGATCTTGACAAGTAGAATTCATGATGCTTCATAAGAAAAGAAGGAGGTGATGCCAACACTTTGTCCGATCCAAAGTAGATAAAGATGATGATGATGATGTCATCGTGTTGGAAGTCCTAGACCATCGGAAATATATGAATGAAGATCACAGAGACATATAAAAGGTTCAACATATAGATTAAGGATATCACCCAAAACTTGAATAGAAGAATTACAAAAGATCTGCAAATTCTTCGCGGCATCCAGCGGATTGACGATAGAAGATAGCGAAAGGATTTCAAAATATTCTTGAAGATTCGGAGACCAAAAGAACTTCTTGTCCTTCTTAAGAAGATTCAGGAGAGATTTAGCAGTCTTGAGGAAACTTCAGCGAAATGACGATGATAACTTGCCAAACAAGGAAAAGCTCTGGATTTGATTGAAGTGGAGGATGGAATTAACAATTGACTTGATGATTCCAGAATTGCAGCGGTGTGTTTAAGAGAAGGACATGGCCGAGATAGGCGACTTTGAAAAGTCAGAATTCATACTTTGAGAACTTTGCACACATGCGGTGTTCACGAAGCTTGAGAGAAAAATAAGAAGATGTTCTTCCATTGGACGAATAGATTATCTGGCCCTTCAGATGATAGCAAAGATGTCAAGTTGTTCACATAGTTGATCGGATCACTGGTTGAAAAGAGGAAAGATTTTGGATAAGAACTGATGATAACTCGTACATTACGCAAAGCTATCACGAATGAATGTATGAGATTCTCCTGTATCAAAGAGAACCTTCATAGATAAGGGGTTCAAAAAGATATGAAGCACGACCATCATATGATAATCCATCATAGTGCCTTAAAAAATCTCTGATTTGCCAAATATACCTGAATATGATATAGATATGATCACAATATAACTCAAAATCACAAGAGGTAACCGCCATCATTTGGAGGATTAGATTGATAGCATTGGCCATATTCCACTCATGATAAGTGTCATATATCTATACCTAGAACCAACTTACAATCGCAAGCATCGGATCAATGCAAGTTATGCATTTAGCTCAAAAGAATTGAAAATGAAGTAAAAACTTCCGATTGAAGTGCCGGTAGCAAAAGATCAAGTTAGCATGGACATGCCGAAGAAAGAAGGTGAATAGTGTATCACACACGACTGAAAAGGAGTGTGGAAACACAGATCTATCAAAGAAAAAATCACATTTTTTGACATTAAAATACCAACTAGATGCGAAAAATAACTTAACACATACATATTAGCAACTCCACATTCACTGAAAGCATGCCAAAAAGAAGAACACCCTTAAAAAGATCGTGTTGGTTAACAAAGAGTCAGATAGATCACGTCGGTTTACACATAAGACTGTTTGTATGAAATGTACTAACAGTTGATAACCAAAGGCAGACTGTGAAGCATGGTTGGATGCAACAGATCCACAATAGATTAACACATCCTATGGTACTACAGATACCCTGAACATGTGAATCCTAGTATGAATTTTTAGAAGAGCATAGACAAACATTACACTTCCTTACCAGAAAAGGGTGGGTGGGTAGTAAGAAGAAAAATGGAAGTAGTCCTACTCTCACATTTAGTTTCTCCCTAATATACATATCTACCAAAAAAATTCTAGACTGACAACGACCATCTTGGCTGAGACCCTGAAGGGAAGAATGGATCTGATACCAATTGTAATACCTCGGACCCTACGCTCTAAGCAGCAAGCCAGGATGAACCCAAAAGTGGATAAGGGATTCTACCACGGAGGCCCAAGGCCACCCACGTGTGGCCCGTAGAAGCGGAGCAGGGCACAGTACCGGCCAACCACCCTACCCATTTTCAAGAACATCGGGACAAGAGCGAGCGGCGTAGTCGACAAGTATGCGAACAGAACATACACAAGTGTGTATGCCGGTGACATACAATAGTACATCAGAGACAGACCATCTAAAACAATAGAAATAGAAATATTCAACGCCATACAGCAAGATCCAAATATCCAAGATAGAGATAATATTTTAGGATACATCCTCATACATCACACATCAGAGTGTCAAGCGGAAGCAGAAAACAAGATCCGAGTACGGACAAGAAGCAAATTGGCATAAGATGACTTGAAAATAAGCACATTCGCCCACAGATCTCACGGATCTTCATCCCCGGAATCTATACACCTAATGATCATTGCCACCATCATCGGTCTCCTTGACCCAGTACCCTTCAAGTGAGTAACCCTGTCCATCTGAACAAATATTTATCGTGTGAGACCCTAGGGGTACTCAGCAAGTATTAATGCATCTAAAGGGAACAACCTAGGGTGACGCAATTGCAGCGAAAGATAATAGCTAAATAGTTCAATAGAGACACGCTACAACATCCTCCCAACCAGAGATGGACGAATGCTCGTTAATTAGAAACAACAGTTATATAAGTAACATAAATAAACGTTGCTCGCCCTCCTTCTCGCTTACCAACGAGAAGGTGGAAGAACATCCCATCTGTTGGCAATTTTATTAACCATTGCATTAGTGTTGCACTATTTACTAGTCATGCTTTAGTCAAATTAAACATGGTACTTTAGTTATAGTTATCTATGTTCGAGAAACTGTGCTCCAAGTCGTCCATAACCGCGGACACAGCTTTTAGAAATATTTACCCTGCAGGGGTGCACAAATAGCAACACACGCACGATCAACCTCAGGAAGAACCAAATAAAAAAGCAATGAGGCCTCATGACAATGCATTCATAGGATTCAAAAATTATTTTAGGGGGCCACCCCACTAAGCTACCCGTAATGAAGTGAGCTGGCTCCAAGACGGACTCAGGTTTTGCATCAATGGATGTAAACGACTGGGAACCCGAAAGTGTGACTGGGCTTGTTGATACCACGAAAACACTCCGCATTCCAAAACAGTATAGGCGCTCCACGCGCAATAGTAAATAAAGCAGTAAACATGGCATAAGTACAGGATAGTAATAAAGCCCCAAACTAATTGTGGCCCCAAGAAATAAGATGTGAACCAAGATCAAGCGAAGGGGATTCATGGTCCCACATGCCGATAGTGCGATAGTCAACAAACATACTCGGGGTCCTTGATACCTTCGATCCGGATTACGGATGTAGTATAGCTCTTTTTCCCTAGTAGACCTAGGTTTATCCAATCCTCGGGAAGTAGAAGCGTAGTGAAGTTACTTTAACGGACCTTCGGGAGTTTTAGAATTCCTTTTGTGTTTTTACCGGACCAAGAGTTTGCGTGTTTTTGTTGTTGTCGATGATG
The DNA here is from genome assembly GCA_916181665.1 of Avena sativa. Classification (NCBI taxonomy): domain Eukaryota; kingdom Viridiplantae; phylum Streptophyta; class Magnoliopsida; order Poales; family Poaceae; genus Avena; species Avena sativa. Next base: position 356,980,689 of record OV702291.1, read on the forward strand.
GAGAGAGAGGGCCTAGGGCGTTCGGTTTCACCTGTAGCTGTGCAAAACATCTGATGGGAATAAAAGATAAAAATAAAGTATGCATGTAATTGTTAGATCAAGATAAATTATATGTGGGCAGTGTATCCATAATTGCTATTGCCTGCGCAACCGCTTATAGCAATAACCTACTAGTCTCATCCATAGAAGAAAGAGAACTAATGATATGCATAGTGATGTCACCGTCAATCTCAAGTAAATCCCTCACATACAGTCATACTACCCTTTTTGTCACTAGGGTTCCCAGCCTGCAGATTAGTGATTACTCATACTCCCTATACCTGGCTCAATCCTCGAGGTCTTGGGTACCTGACAAGTCCTTAGATTTAGGTAAGAGGGGATACAATAATCATCATGTCATACAAACTAATAAATGACCCCATCTATGATAAATAACATGCACAAAAAGCTACATGGCTAGGCCGAAGCCCTTAGCCCAAGGAGAATTACTCACACATAGAGATGAGATCAAAGATCATAAACATTGTAGTAGAAATCATGAGATTGATAGCAAATAGTCTTACAATGTCGCCAATCGAAGAAGAGATCTACTATTACAAGTGGTGGAATATGGCTATGGTGGTGGCGAGATTAGATCTAAGTCTATTCCTCCAGCGGCTTGTCGATTTTGTGGATGGAGATCTAGGGGGTGGCTGATGGTTTCTGTGAGCGCCTGTTTATCGTCGCCCGCGGCCTCTTTTTAAAGGGGTCCCTTCATGAAAGTTTTTCTGTTTGACCTAGCGGTGGTGGCGCCAACTATACGACTAGAACTATATGGACAGAATTTTTATTCCGGCGTATAGTTGGTCGTTAAAGCGTCTGCCTCTGATCCACGACTCCTAGTTTCTTCTAGTTGTTGGAAATATCGTATCTTTGACTTTAATGTATTGATTCCAATGTTATTATCTGCGTAGGAAAAAATAGAAAGAAAGGATTGCATACCCCTTTGAATATTAGGCATTAGTGGCAGGGTTTAGAGAGATATTTCATCAAAATTTTGAATAATATCCAGTTTAAATGTGGATGTAGATGGCTATATTTCAGAGCCATCAACCTCCCCAAGCTTCAACTTGATCGTCCCGAGCAAGAAAACCAAAATAAAAAACAAACTCGACATTTAAACTGAAATTACAAGATGATGATCTTACTAATGATTGATAGTCTCATGTTTCCTCCACTTCATAAATCTGAAAAACTTCAGCATAGATAGAGTAATGGCAAGCATATCATTGATGGCTCAAAAAGTGATGAGCTCGTTGGCAACCCCAAGAGGAAGGTATGATGAGCACAGCAGCAAATTTTCCCTCGGTGATGAAACCAAGGTTATCGAACCAGTAGGAGCAAGGAAACAACCCCAAGGTGTTGTCTTCCAACTTGGAATCCTGTACAACACAACCACAGAACTTTGCCCCAACTTACAGTGAGATTGTCAATCTCACTAGTTTTGCTGAAACAAAGGATTAAATGTATTGGGTAGAAGATAGTAATTGTCAGAAAGTAAACAGTAAATTGTAGATTGATGGTAAAAGAATGGACCGGGGTCCATAGTTCACTATAGGTGATTCTCCTTAAGATAGATGACATGTTGGGTGAACAAATTACAGCGGGGCAATTGACAAACATCGAGAAAGCATACATGCATATACTAATCATCTTGACTCCTATGAGATTTCATTGGGCATTACAACATTATACATAGACTGTAATCCAACTGCATCTATGACTAATAATCCACCTTCAGGTTATCATCCGAACCCCTTCCAATATTACCTTGCAAGCAACAGATAATTGCATTAATCAAAGTATGTAAAGTAAACAATACGATTGTTCTATGAACAAAGGATTGTTGTTTTATCCCTAGTAGCAATAGCACATCTAGTACCTTAGAGATTTCTGTCACTTCCCCAGATTACAAGAGGCATGAACCCACTATCGAGCATAAATACTCCCTCTTGGAGTTGCTAGCATCTACTTGGCCAAGATAGCTACTAACAACGGAAAGCATGCAAGATCACAAATAACAAAGACATGATAGAATCAATAATCAATCTAAAATAGCATCTCAATATCCATTAGATCCCCGCAAACAAAACATGTAGGATTACAAATAGATGATGTTGATCATGAACGGAGCTCACAAGCTCTAAACATGGTAGCAAAAAGGAGGAGAACCAACCATCTAGCTACTACATGGACCCATAGTCCAGGGATGAACTACTCACGCATCACACTGGAGGCAGACATGGTGGTGAAGAAGGCCTCTAGGGTGATCTCTCCCCTTCGGCAGGGTGCCGGGAAGAGCTTCAGATCCCTCCCGATCTAGGGATGGAGATGGCGGTGGCCATAGACTCTTTCGTGGAATTTTGATCGGGTACTTAGGGTTTTCGTCCCGAGGGGTCTTTATAGGTGGAAGGGCTAGGTCGATGGAGCACCAGGGGGCCCACACCTGGTGGTGGCGCGGCTAGGGTTGGCCGCGCCACCCTAGGGTGTGGCCGCCCTGGTTTCCAACTTCGTCTCCCCTCCGGACTCCGTGTTGCTTTGGGTAAAATATTAACATTGGCTTTTGTTCGGTCCAATTCTGAGAATATTTCCTTACTAGCTTTTCGGAAACCAAAAACAGCATAAAATAGGCAATTGGCACTATGGCATCTTGTTAATAGGTTAGTTCCAGAAAATATGTAAAAATACTCCAAAGTGTGGACAAAACATAAGAAAGTAGATATAAAACAAGCATGGAACATCAAAAATTATAGATACGTTTACGACGTATCTATAAAGCATTGATAGCTGGGATCATAGTACTTTAACATAGCATGAAAGATATAGTTCTAACAATAAGACATAGAAACTATGTTATAACATGAAAAGGTACAAACAAAAGATTCATGAATAATAATGCTTTGAAAGAAGTTTGTTTGTTTCACATATAGAAAACATAATGAGAATGGTATGCAGCTTGTCCCTCATAGTGTAGAAAAACATAAATGCATAGGACACCTTCAAAGTTCATAAGACTAGATACAAATAGTTTAAGAACAAGCAATATAAAAGTTATGAATCAATCAACAAGTTTTGGGACAATGCACATTAAACTAAGAATGACCACTATACTCTCTCAATAGGTGCATAAAGATAGAAGATGGAGACTTAACATAAAGGTAAAAGAAAGGCCCTTCATAGAAGGAAGCAGGGATTCAAGTCTCATAAAGAGCTTCCAAAAATTATGGTACTTATTAGCTTTCAGCTCTCATTGCTCCTATCATAAGCATCTTTAGGTGATTAAGGTTAAAGTGAACAAATATGAGGATATGCTTGACAAGTTATAAGCTGAAAATCGCATGCTCCTTACTTATGAAGACTGTTCCTCATGCTACTCAAGTTTAGTCACAAGTAAGTTCTTGTCATTGTAAGTACATGTGTATCATAGAGAACCGCCAACGGGTTACCCCTTGCCCGATGATACGGAAGAATCCCTATATCAAAATGACAAGGCAAGCAGACAATGAGCATCTCAGCATCCTGTTATTTCCTATTTGCATACGCTTCTTTTTTTCTTTTTTTTCTTTTTTCTTTTTTTCTTTCCTATTTGCAAAGGGTTTTTTATAGAGTATGATTCATAGATTGCTCATTGTGGTTACGATGCAGGTTTCCACCATGATTAGGCATGGCTTAGACTAGCCGCCCAGGCATTTCTCTAACACATATATGAACTCCATGAGCCTTACAAGCTCCTCTTTCATTTCACACCACTGGGATCCATAAGCAAAAGAACATGATATCAACTAAATAAAGTACAATGTTGAAAGCGTTCCCCATGATAACATGGTTCTGCTAATTCACAACTTACAAAACGCAAGCATATACGCAACATAGATGGGCACAATGGTTCAATTTTATTAAGTGCAAGAAAAGTAAAGTGTGCCATCAAGTTCGTGAGAGCTTTAATCACTAATTTTCACATAACAAGTTTAATTCGGAAGGTAGATAAAAACATGAATATACTTGGAATAGCAAATGCTAATAGGTAGGTATGGTGGACTCTTTGGAATAACTTGGTTTTATTTGGAGTTGGATGCATGCGTGGAACTCATACTTGGTACGGAGGCTAGCAAAAGACTGGGAGCGACCAACTAAGAGAGCAATAATGGCCATAATCATGCAAAGCGACAAAACATTATTAATTAAAGCATAAAGTGATATTACAAGTCAAAAACTAAATGGTCTTAACATGGTGTGAGCACGCGCCAAGTCATCCCAAATAAAGCATTAAAGGAGAATACCACAATACTATGCTTTAATATGCTAAAACAACACATGATTCTTTCAAGGCACATTAAGCAATCTCAATTATTTGTAACAAGTCATGCTACAACAATAATCACTAAGCATAAAGTCAAAACAATATCAAGCATGACATGACAAAGCCTAGGCCATAGTTAACAAGAAGCTCCTTTTATACCACTTATAAGCATGAACTTTCCTACTCTTTTCCAATCCAAATCAACTTATTTGAAAACTAAAGTATGAATACGGGGTTCCAACCAATTTATTTAGCAAATCAAGCAAACAAAAACTAAGAACAAAAATGAAGACGCTCCAAGAACAACACAACTGTGCATGAAACAATAAAAATGAAGTGTTTGGAAGAGAACCTGGGGTTTTTATTGATGAAGAAGGGGATGCCTTGGGCATCCCCAAGATTTGACGCTTGTACTTCTTGAATATTTCTTGGGGTGACACGGGTGGCATCCCCAATCTTGAGCTTTTGTCCATACTTCATCTTATCACATTATTCTTCCCTACACTTAAAAATTTCCTTCATACAAAACTTCACACAATCTTCATTAGCAGCATTAGTGTACTCAAGATAATAAGTCTTTAGATTCAGTTTCAACAGAAGTAAAACTTCCATTAAAACACAAGCTACTATAGCACTTCCTTTAAAAAGTTTAGGTGATCAAAGAGAACTCAAAGAGAAAGAGATTAAGAGGCAAATACAAATAATGGCAGAAATCTGTCAAAACAGACCAGCAGGTAAAAACCAATTTTTTCGAAGGCCTTCTGTTGCTCAAATCGAAAAGTGTTGAACTAACGAAAGTTGGATAACAACCTGGGGCAGAAGCACAAAAAATTAAAGCTCAACCCGATGTACAGAGATTTTTCACGAAGTTTTACAGCGAAGCACAAAAATCTGTTTCGGGACAGCAACTTTCCCAAGTCTCACTTGTCTCTCATTAGAGGTTACTCTTGGCACAAAAACCACATAAAAAGGATAAGGAGCAGTTATTACAGAGGTAATGACTTCCAAGACTCAACAAAATACTCCTAACGAAATTTGGGTTATCTCCCAATAAGTGCTTTTCTTTAACGCCTTTGAGCTAGGCATAAGAAGCAAGAATCAAGTATTCTCAAATGAAGAAGCATTATGATCAATACCAGAAATATCTTCAACAAGGCAAGGTATCTCATCCAAATAAATTCTAGAGGATCCTCTCTCAATGCTCTTGGGTTCACTATTTTCATCAAACGAGTTTTCAGGAACAATCCAATCAAAATTCTTTTCTAAGGCTTCATGCATTCCTACAAGTTTAAAAGGTATTGGTATCTTAATTTCCTCTCCATTAGGTTTGGTTTTGTCTATCTTTTCTTGTGTAACAATAACATCTACACATGGGCCTAGCATATTAAAACGATCGAAGACTTTTCTAGCTTCTTTAGCAACATCATAGAATTTTTTAAGCAAAGTTTCTAGAATGAAATCTCTCTTTTCAGTATCCTCAATATCTTTAAGTTTAAGAAACATTACTTGCATTATGGGATTAAAGTTAACAAACCTAGCTTCCAACATGTGAACTAAAGAAGCTGCAGCAATTTCATAATTTGGAGCAAGTTCTGCTTGGGATCTATCCTCAATATCCTCAAGCTTACTAACATGATTAAAGAATTCCTCAATATTATCTTTACCAATTATGGAGCCACTACCTATTGAAAGGTCTTTCAGGGTGAACTTAGGGATCAGCATGGTGAGCAAAGAATGAGGTGACAACTTACAGAAAGAACTAATTTTTTTGTGTTTTTGATAAAGGAAACAAGCAGAAATAAACTAAGAAAAACAAAAAACAAAGTAAAGATATTGGTTATGAAGGACTCCCCTTGTGAAGCTGTCCTTGGCTCCCCGGCAACAGCGCCAGAAAATAGGCTTGATGGCTCAAAAAGTGATGAGCTCGTTGGGAACCCCAAGAGGAAGGTATAATGAGCACAACATCAAATTTTCCCTCAGTGATGAAACCAAGGTTATCGAACCAGTAGGAGCAAGGAAACAACCCCAAGGTGTTGTCTTCCAACTTGGAATCCTACACAACACAACCATAGAACTTGCCCCAACTTACAGTGAGGTTGTCAATCTCACCGGTTTTGCTGAAACAAAGGATTAAATGTATTGTGTAGAAGATAGTAATTGTTTACAGAAAGTAAACAATAAACAGTAAATTGTAGATTGATGGTAAAAGAATGGACCGGGGTCCATAGTTCACTAGAGGTGATTCTCCTTAAGATAGATGACATGTTGGGTGAACAAATTACAGTGGGGCAATTGACAAACATCGAGAAAGCATACATGCATATACTAATCATCTTGACTCCTATGAGATTTGATTGGGCATTACAACATTATACATAGACTGTAATCCAACTGCATCTAGGACTAATAATCCACCTTCAGGTTATCATCCGAACCCCTTCCAGTATTAAGTTGCAAGCAATAGATAATTGCATTATGCAAAGTGTGTAAAATAAATAATACGATTGTTCTATGAACAAAGGATTGATGTTTTCTCCCTAGTAGCAACAACACATCTAGTACCTAAGAGATTTCTGTCACTTCCCCAGATTACTAGAGGCATGAACCCACTATCGAGCATAAATACTCCCTCTTGGAGTTGCTAGCATCTACTTGGCCAAGATAGCTATTAACAACGGAAAGCAAGCAAGATCACAAATAACAAAGACATGATAGAATCAATAATCAATCTGAAATAGCATCTCAATATCCATCGGATCCCCGCAAACACAACATGTAGGATTACAAATAGATGATCTTGATCATGAACGGAGCTCACAAGATCTAAACATGGTATCACAAAGGAGGAGAAACAACCATCTAGCTACTACATGGACCCGTAGTCTAGGGATGAACTACTCACGCATCACACCGGAGGCATGCATGGTGGTGAAGAAGGGATCTAGGGTGATCTCTCCCCTCCGGCAGGGTGCCGGGAAGAGCTTCAGATCCCTCCCGATCTAGGGATGGATATGGCGGTGGCTACAGACTCTTTCGTGTAATTTTGATCGGGTACTTAGGGTTTTCATCTCGAGGGTTCTTTTTAGGCGGAAGGGCTAAGTTGGTGGAGCACCAGGGGGCCCACACCTGGTGGTGGCGTGGCTAGGGCTAGCCGCGCCACGCTAGGGTTTGGCCACCCTGGTTCCTCGCTTTGTCTCCCCTCCAGACTCTGTGTTGCTTCTGGTAAAATATTGACTTTGGATTTTGTCTAGTCCAATTCCGAGAATATGTCCTTACTAGCTTTTTGGAAACCAAAAACAGCAGAAAACGGGCAACTAGCACTGTGGCATCTTGTTAATAGGTTAGTTCTAGAAAATGTGTAAAAATAATCCAAAGTGTGGACAAAAGATAAGAAAGTAGATATAAAACAAGCATGGAACATCAAAAATTATAGATACGTTTACGACGTATCAATCGTACGGGTTTTATGCATCCTTATAGCAAAGTTAACATGGATGATTCAAATGAGTAAACTTTATTCCAAGTTATGTAATCAACTCATAGGCTTGCCTTTGAACAATAAAGTATAATCATGTAAATTGAGAGTGCGAGAGTTGTCATGAAAACCATATATACTAGAGTATCTCAATTCTCCCACATCAATAAATCAAGACTTTTCAAGAACTACTTTTCTATTCATTGTCCTTCAAGAATTTTAGTTTTTGAGTAATTGAGAGCATGCCAAATTTTTTGTTTTAGTTTATCGGGCATCACTAAGGTTTTTGTTCCTTTTGCATAATGATTACTCATAATAGACGGAGGAGTGATTCCATCATGAATACAGCTACCCGGGAGTACCAAGAATCTTACCCACTATAGCATTGCTACTAGAAGTGTTTAATCAACTCATAGCCGAAATCTAGGAGTTTTCTCCATGGAGATCGTTCGTAGGCTAGCAGAGTTGTTGGCATCCCATGAAGTTTGACACGCGTATAGCAATATCATTCTTATGATTAACAAGTCAAACTTTGGCATGCTCACAAAAACCGCTGAACATTAATTCAATCGAACAAATCCTTTAAAGAGATCTATCAAGTCAATCAGCATTTTCAATGGTGTTGAGTGTCTCTAGAAATAAGCCTTCAAGACTAAACACTACAACACCCAAGCCTTCAATTGTGAGAATTTTTCTTATTACAATTGTTTAGCAATTTTTAGGCAAGACTTGGTTAATTACGAGAGCTAGAACAAAACATACCCAATTAAATACCCATGTAAATGAAAATCTTACTGCAATACAAAGACTCACTCCACCAATATAATACTCAACATTTACTTCTAACTAGCATGGGTGTCTCAAACTTCAAAAGTGGGGAGTCATAAGACATACCTCTCATGTTTGGTTCCACTTCTCTCTTCCTTTTTTTATTTGTTTCTTGGAAACTCGAAGTCGATCACTCTCCGACAAATACGTGGGAACCTCGATGCGGAAAGAAAAAGAAAGAGGGAAAATAAAGAAAAATGGAGAAATCTTTTTGTTGTTTTTAAGAGAGGGAATATAAAGAATAGAAAATTGGCGGCAAAGCTCGGCTAGAAAATCTCGAAAGAAAATCGAAATAACTAAAGATGAAGTGTTGGGGAAACCAACACGAGTGCTTATAAACTCAAATTAAAAACACAACCTCTAAATAAATAAAAGCAAATGAACGCCAAATAAAGATACATGAGGAAACTTCCCCAAGCTTAGGCTTTTGCAAGCCCTTCAAATCATTGTGGTGGCGGGAAAAAGTCGGAACTCTAGTTTGCAAATTGAGTTGAGAGGTTACTAGTTGATTCTCGGAGGTTTAGAGTGAGGCTATGCATTCTCTCCATAGTCCCTCCAAGTTTTTGGAAGTCTTGGTATGTAGCGAACCGGATTGATGGCTTCTCCTCTTGATGAGGAAATTCTTGCTCCTCTTCTTGGTCCTCATCCTCATCCAGAATCTCCTCCTCGGTTTGGTGTTTCTCAACCTAGGTCGATGCCTAGGGCATTGACGAGCACGGTGATGACGCCTCCACCTGTGATTGGTCCTTGGCTTTGGGAGGATTGGTGCTCCAGGTAGCGCACAAGGATTGTGCCCAAGTTGAGTGACAAGTTGCTATTGATGTAAGCAACCTTTGCAAGGACTAGAATGTCCTCCTCATTGAGTCTTGTGAACTCATTACGTGCCTGCAAGGTGTTAGCAATAACATAGAACAAATAGCGAATTGCAGGATGTTGAATATTCTTCCCCTTGCTTACTCTAGTAGTGAAACTCATTCCATTATAATATTGTTCAGGGGAAGGAATTCGGCCAATAAAGGATGCACGTACAACATTAACATCATTGTTTGGGAAATTAAAACATGTGCACCATTCATCTAGTGTTAAAGTGTAGTTGTTGTTCATAAGTCGGAAAGAAATTGTGTCCTCTCCTTTTCATAGTTTAACGGTGCTTTGCAACGAACTTAGGAATTCAATGGTTAACCGGTGATAAGTAGTCACATCATTGTACACAAAGTTTTGCAGGCCAACTCTATTGCAAAATAAATTAAAGTCATCAGAAATACCGAGTTGGTTCAATATAATGGGGCAAGCCCACTTGGTGGCCTTCACTTCATGGTTCTTATCTTGTTGAAACGTTCGTGTTGGAGCTCATTCCTGAACCTTATCTCCATGCATTCTTGAGTGACATCCCGAGAAGCGCTAGCGAAGGCACGAGCACGTGTTTGACACCTTGTGTTCATCATCTAAAACAATAAAGGAAGACAAAAATAAAACTTTTTGATCCAACAACAGTAAGTATAATATATTCCTCATCATAGCACACTAAAGAATCCTTTCTAAATAATAATCTAGGCAAGAGAATCATGGCAATTAGTTCATAGTAGGTCTTACCCTAGATTGATAATGACAATAGATCAAAAGTGAATTTGCAAAAAGTAATTGGAGGATCGGAGGAGAAACGTACCGTAGATCACTTGTGTGCGAGGAAATCGAACGAAATTGAGTAGAGGTGGAGATCTCTTGAGGTTTTGAGAGAGTTTGGAGGCAGAAGAGAGAAAAAGTATTGAAGTTTTGGGGTTGGAGGTACCTTCCCGTGCGTTTTTGTGGTCGGACGCAACTATACGGGCGCAACTATACGACCGGAACAATGCGTTCCCACCGTATAGTTGGCCTACTATCATTTTTTTAGGGTTTCCTCCTGGCGGTGCAGCTATTCGGCAGGAACTATACAATCGGAACAATATGTTCCCGCCATATAGTTGGTTGTCAAATCGTCTATACCTGGGAAAGAATTTGTACAAAGGCATCGATATCTATACGACCGGAGCTATAAGGCCGGAATTTTTATTCCCGACGTTTAGTTGGTCGTTAAACCATCACTACACGGAAATAGAATTTGTACGAAAGCACCGATATCTATACGACCGGAGCTTTACGGCCAGAAATTTTATTCCCGTCGTATAGTTGGTCATTAAACCGTTAGTACATATGAAAGAAAAATTATCGAAGGCAAAAATATCTATACAACAGGAACTATATGGCCAGAATTTTTATTCCCACCATATAGTTGGTCATTAAACTCTCTGTGTCCATCAAAAAAATTCCATTTCTTCGTGAATTACTTCTTATACTAAAACTTAGCGAAATACCTTATTTTTGACAGAAAGTTGATAGTTAAAATTATCGACCAACAACAGCATGTATATAGTAGAATTTTAAGTACGATTGAACTTCTTCTCCTCAAATGGAGTTTTCTAGCACTCTTTATTAAACATAAACTTAAACTAAGACTTAAAATTTAACTCAAACCTTTATTTAACATGGGTTGCCTCCCATGGAGCCCTCTTTTATGGTCAATAGCTTGACCTTGAGATTACTCACTTGGGCCAAATGAGTGGAACACCCACTCCAAAGTAGTTGGCCTTCAAAGTGATGGCCTCCTTCTCGTCATGTTTGGCTTTCTTTTTCCCGGGGAAATGGATAACAAAAGGATCTTGTGAATGCAATTGCAGATTCACATTCCCGTCATGGAGATTAATTAAAGCCTTTATTGTTCTTAAGAAAGGATGGCCTAGTATGATAGGAGCAATAGCATCTTCAGGCATGTCAACAATAACGAAGTCAATTAAAGAAGGGCAACCTTTAATGTAAACTAAAGTATTCTCCTTAATTCCTACAGCTTGTTTATAGGTATAATCTGCAAGATGTAGTTTTAGTTCGGTGATATTCGAAAGAGCCAAGATTTAACTTGTTGAAAAGACTCTTTGGGATTGTTGAGACGCTTACACCTAAATCACAAAGTGCAGTTATCTCATTAGTCCCAATCTTAATTTTAATCGTGGGATCAAATATATCATCTAGTTTAATAGGTAATTTTTCAGCGATTTTCTTGTATTCCTCTTCAAGTCGCGTACCTGAATCGCTAATTGATCAATAAAGTGTTGATACATGGCTTCATCGTTACCTTCACTCACCAGAATCATGACGTTGATCCTTTTTACGAGATCTTCGATAGTGTAGCTTGGTGAAGAGGCATTGCTATAATCAAGCTCTTTAGGCTCCTCTCTTTGGATCTCATCATTTTGAGTTCTTCAATAACATTGGGCTCAGCTTTACCTGCAAATTTAGCTAGAATGAGAGTTTGACTCTCGATTATATTACCTAGCTATGCCTCAACAATACTTATCCTTTCTTGGAGGGCCTTCAAATCATTCCTCAAACTTACAACTTGGTTAGATAATTTACCAAGCATAGCATCATGGTTCTCCGTTATTTTAACAAGGATATTGTTTTGATCATTTTGTGAGTCTATAAAGGACTTAAGTGTTTCTTGGAGACTACCATTACTTGTTCCCATACTATTATTAGAGTAACCTGTAGGACTAGAAAAGTGTTTCTAAAAATTAGGATTATAATTCTTCTTCCAAGCAGGGTTATAATCATTACGAGTTATGAAGTCTATTTTTTAAATATTTGTTTCTAGGATATCTCTTACCTAGGTTTCCTTACCTTTCACGGCTAATATGATCTCATCCAACTTAGCATTGAGTTCTTCATTTTCTTGTGGTGAGACGGAGTTCACCTTCTTCGTGTTTGATCTTTCCACATGCCATTGGGCATGGTTGTCTTACATATTGTCTAGCAGCTGCTTTGCTTCGGTAATATGTTTACCTAGAAATGTTCCTCCACTTGCAGTATCAAGCATAGACTTAGACACCGGATTAAGAGCACTATAAAATAAATGGAGGATTAACCAATCTTCCATCCCATGGCTGGGATAGTTTCTTAAGCATTCTTTCATCCTCGCCCATGCAAGCGCTAGTGGCTCATGCTCTTCCTGTCTAAAATAAGTAATATTAGATCTTAGTTGCATAGTGACATGGGTATACCCTATAGGTACTCGAGTTTGGTATATACGGCCTGGATACGGCAGAAGCCCATGGCATTGCCAAGGCCCAATACAGAATTCGAGCGACCCACGAATTCTTCGATTGCTTGCAACGCAAGATGAAGCTTAAGATAGAAAATTTAAAGGGGCAAACCCTAATCTGTAACCGACTCGACCTGCTACCCGAGACCTAGCCTATCTATATAAAGGCTAGGAGGGGGCGGCGAGGAGGACAATCACAACCCTAGTCTCCACAACTCTCGCCAGATCGCATCTGCGTGCCCCTGTAATCTTTGATTCCTTCGTTAATTCCAAGAGTAGACAAGAAGGAGTAGGGACCTCTATGAGGCCTGAACCTGGGTAAAACTTGCGTCCCTGTGTGCTTGTTTGCTAGCCGACCGATGCCTCTAGCGCTCCCCCTTCTCCAAAACCCAAGTCCATAACAATGTGCATTGACGAGTTAAACCCTCGTCAATTGGTGCCGTCTGTGGGAATTGGGAGTGCTGATGTTGCGGCTTCTTTGGCCCCATCAACCGCGATCTACAACTCTACAACAGCGGAGATTCGCTAGCTCTTCGGCGTGTTCGACTTCACCGTCCACACGCCGGCCACTCGCCTGGCTTTCGAGTCCGTGGGCGATGGGATCAGCTTGGTGATTGGGAGCTTTCTCTTCTAGGTTGGTCAGATGGGCACACTTCGCATGCCTGACCAGCCAACGGCACCCGCGATTGGTCCAGCATCATGGTTCCCTCCACCAATCGGCACCCTCAGCAAGCTCAACTCCCCGGCAATAGCTGGGAGCATGGATAGCGACAACAGTGTGGATCTGATCTGGGTGATCTAGCCACAGAAGATGGAGCCTACGACTCCAGATCTAAAAGTTGCGGGAGCAACAGCTTCCCTAAGCACTTTATGTGTGCCGTCATCAACGCGGGTGATACCACCGCCAATAGTGAAAACGCTGGCACCGGATCTGGCACCGGGCCACCCAACGGTGGCATACCCAACGACGGTATACCCAACGGCGGCCCCATCAACGGTGGAAATGGCGCGGCCGTCAACAATGAAGCGGGAGGAGAACCGCCGACCACTGTGAACGAAAACACTGGAGAGGGTGTAGTGATCAGGATCAACGACGAGTGGGCCCACTGTCGAGAAGCTCTACGGGGCAATCCTCTGCCTCTCAACTCCCTATAGGACATGTTGATGGGATACCATTGGCTGCTGATGGAGGAATACAAACGCCAGCTACATGCAATCGCACAACTCGAGGCACGTAAAAAGGCGGCGGACGAATCAAGCCTTCAGCGAGCTAGGCTCTCCTCCCATGGAGGATCCTCCTCCAAAGGCAACGAGTACCTGGCCAACAAGAGAAGATCTCGACTGGCCCACCTCACTAAGCAGGAGCGCGTAGAAGCTGCGAAAGTCCTCGACTTTAGCTCCATGACGGTGGACACGCGGGGCAACGTACTCCCGAAGACGCTGCAAGCTGCGGTAACGGCGGCCACCATGTACCTCCTCAACAACCAACCGCCAGCTGGAGATCCACGAGCTGCCATGCAACGATCTATGATCGCGGGCTTGGGGCTAATCGAGGCCGCCCTCGACAGGGAGCCAACACCGGAGCCAAAGAAAAGCAAGGCTCTAGCAAAACGCTACTCCTCGCCCTCGTCCAGCAACGATAGCCACGACCTGTCTCGGCGTCGCCGCTCACGGCGGCACGATCACGACTACGACGCACGTGATGACATCACACAGCGCAAATTCGACAAAATGCGTGCAAGACGCGCTCGTTCGACTAACTCAGAGGACGAAGACGTGGAGCTCTGTGGCGCCAGATGCTTCAGCAGAGCCATCAGGCATAAGCGGATGCCTAAAGGGTTCAAGATCCCATCGGAGAACCCAAAATTCGACGGCCTACAAGACCCGAAGATCTGGCTAGAGGATCACATCTCCTCCGTCAGGCTCCACGGTGGGAGTCGAAGCACGGCCATGCAATGCCTGCAGCTGCAGCTGCAAGGCACCGCTCACGCATGGATCAACAACCTCCCGCACGGATCCATTCGTAGTTGGGAAGAGCTAGTCTACAGCTTCGTCCACAACTTCAAGGGCACTTACAAAAGGTCCGCATCAATCGAAGAACTAAGAGGTTGCCAGCAAAGATTTGGTGAGTCGCTGTGCTCGGACATCCATAGGTGGTCCATCATCAAGAACTCTGCAGAAAACATCTCGGAGGACCGCGCAATCGACGCGTTCAATGGCGGTGTTCCCCGCATAGAGCTTAGGGAGGAGCTGGGCCGCTCGAAGCCCAAAACAATCGACCACCTGATGGAAATCGCGAATTGGTTTGCGGACGGAGAAGATTCGGTGAAAAACCATGCCCTCTCCAACGATGACGATGACCTTGGGCGCAGAAGCGACCGCCGAGGCAAGCATCGAATGTGCATCTACGATGACCGTGATGACGTCAATATGGTCGCAGCCGGCTACACCGACAAACGCGACGACAACCGCAATAGCGGTTATCAAAGCGGTGGATACCGCGACTCCGGGGAAACCACGCAGGTGTGGCAACGCCGCACTCGCGAAGAGGCACCCGCAACATCCATCGAGGACAAACTGTCCGGACCATGCAACATGCACTTCTACATCGACAAGCACGACGGCAAGAAGAAATCCAGCCACCTTCTCAAGGACTATCGCGAGTTTCTCAAACTCCACGAGGGCCTGGCTCGGATGAATCACGAGGCGGTCAGCAGGGGCTACGGAGCTGCCCCAGGCGCTGTGGCACATGGAGCTCCTCCAGCACCGCCCGGACCACCACCACCCATGGCCGCGCCAGTCCAGCACCATGGAGGTGGACCATACCCGCGGGCCGTGGGCAACATGATGATCCAAAAAGGGCGTCCCTCAAATCGAGTGCAGAAGACCATCACTCGCCAAGTCAACTTGGCGATAAATTCCCCACCTTCCACCACTGAGTACCTCAGTGGAAGTGACTCCTGCATCACCTTCAACAAACGCGACTATCTGTGTCAAGTCCCTCGTCCGGGCCACTGTCCCCTCGTACTCGAGGCGCAAATCGGAGGCTTCAACATGAGTCGCGTCTTCATGGATGGCGGGAGCAGCATTAACCTCATGTTCGCGAGCACCTTGCGTGCGATGAGGATCCCTCTGACTTGCCTGGAAGTCTCAGACACGGTGTTCCACGGCATCGTCCCAGGCAAGGGCATATACCCCCTGGGCAAAATCAACCTCGACATCATCTTCGGCACGCCGAAAAACTTTCGGCGAGAGCGCATCGACTTTGAAGTTGTCAACTGGCCTTCGCAATATCATTGCATACTCGGACATGTCGCCTTCGCTATCTTCATGGCAGTGCCACACTACACCTACCTGCAAATGAAAATGCCAGGTCCAAACGGTGTCATTACAATCAACGGAAGCTTTGAGAGGTCCGACAGCTGCGACAGGGAATTCAACAGAATCTCTCAGTCCTTCGGCATGCAGGAGGAACTCGCAAGATTGAAGGAGTCGACAGACAACAGTCTGCCTCCCCTAAGCAGGCCAAGTTCACCCGACCTGTCTTTCGACTCGTTGGTGCACAAGAAGAAAGTCTAGGTCCATCCGACGGACCCGACCAAGACGACCCTCATCGCCAAAAACTTGAGTTCCGCATAGGAACTCGCGCTCGTCGAATTCCTGCGTGAGCACTGGGAAATCTTCGCCTGGTGTCCAGCGGACATGCTAGGGGTTCCTAGGGAATTCGCCGAGCATTCACTCAAACTAAATCCAGACGCAAGGCCAGTCAAGCAGACAATACGGCGACTGTCTGAACCAAGAGCAAAAGCAGTCAGAATGGAGATCACTAGACTCCTCGACGCAAACTTCATACGCGAGATCAAGGAAAGCACTTGGCTCGCTAATACAGTGCTGGTGCCCAAAAAAGAACGGATATCCTGCGGATGTGCGTGGACTTCACCTCCCTGAATAAGCATTGCCCAAAGGATCACTTCCCACTGCCACGAATCGACCAAATCATCGACTCTATCGTGGGATGCGAGCGCCTCTGCTTCCTCGATGCCTACTCAGGCTACAATCAGATTCGAATGAAGGAGGAAGACCAAGAGAAGACAACGTTTACGACGCCCTTTGGTGTGTTCTGCTACAATACCATGCCCTTCGGGCTAAAAACGCAGGAGCCACCTATCAGCGGTGCATGCAGGCCTGCCTCAAGAATCAACTTGGTCGCAGCATCCAATTTTATGTTGACGGCATAATCATCAAAACCAAAGAGGAAGCCTCGCTAATCGACGATCTACGAGAGACCTTCGCCAACCTCGACCGCTACCGGATCAAGCTCAATCCAGATAAATGTGCCTTCGACGTGCCATCTAGGCAGTTACTCGGGTATCTCATCTCAGCGAGAGGGATCGAAGCAAACCTAAAGAAAATAAAGGCCATACTGGCCATGGAGAAGCTGGAGAACGTAAAAGGCGTCCAGCAGCTAGCTGGGCGAATTGCGGCGCTCAGCAGATTCATCAGTCGAATGGGCGAAAAGGCGCTATCCTTCTATCAACTTCTCCACAAATCTGACAAGTTCAAGTGGACAGACGAAGCGCAAGAAGCATTCGAAGACCTCAAGCGCCTACTATCCACCTCGCTAGTACTAGTGACACCTCGTGAAAAGGATCCACTACTGCTCTACATCTCTGCCACCAACCAGGTGGTCAGCACTGTGCTCGTGGTGGAGCGAGCCGAAGAAAACAAAGTCCACGGGGTACAACGCCCAGTATACTACCTCAGCGAGGTGCTCATGCCAACAAAGCAGCGGTGCCCGCATTACCAGAAGCTGGCCTACAACGTCTTCATGACAGCCAGGCGCCTGCGCCACTACTTCTACGAGCACCCAATCGTGGTGGTAAACGACGCCCCGCTCGGGCACATACTCAATAATCCTGACACCACCGGACGAGTCGTGCTCTAGGGAATCGAGCTGTCTCCACGAGACATAACATACGAGAAGCACGACGCGATCAAGTTGCAAGTTCTCCCGGACTTTCTCATACACTGGATGGAGAATCAGCTCCCCGACAAACCAGATATGTCCTACCTCGGGACAATGCACTTTGACGGGTCCAAGCGAAAGAACGGAGCTAGCGCAGGTGTCATACTGACATCGCCCCAGGGAGACAAGATGAAATACATTCTATGAATGCAGTTCACTGCCTCCAATAATGAAGTTGAGTACGAAGCATTAATTCATGGGATGCGGATGGCGAAAGCCTGTGGTGCCAAAAGGCTCATCATCTACGGCGACTCCAAACTGGTGGTCAACCAAATGATGCATGAGTGCGACGCACTGAGTGACAACATGATCACCTATCGCGACCTCTACGACACACTCGAAGGAGACCTCGACGGCTGTGAGCTGCGACATGTGGGTCGCGAAAGCAATGAAGAGGCAGATCTCCCGCCAATATTGGCTCCACCTGCGCCCCCATACCACCTGGGGTATTTCTCGAGCGCATCTGCGAATGCTCCATCAAGACAAAGGCTCCAGAGAAGCAAGCAAATGCGTCAACAGACTCGGGGGCTATGCCACCCAACGAGCCAATGACACTCGACGACCTGGAGCTTGATACAGGACTCGAATGACCAATGAGTGTCATCGGATTGATGACAAGTACGCCATGAGGGGGTCCTCGAGGCGTGTGGAAGAGAGGGGTGTGAGACGTACGGTATTCTGGGACGGTGAGCACACAAGTTTACCCAGGTTCGAATCCGCCGGCTTTGGACGGATCCTACTCCTGCTAGCAATCTAGTAATACGGCAGAGCCAGAATATGGGTTACAAGGGTTTCGCCTGTGCGAGTTGAGATTGTAGACTATTGTAAGGGTAGGTGCCCTAAAGGCTCTCCCTAGGACGGCTTATATAGACATCCGGCCTAGGGTTTACAGGAGAGATCTATCCAGCTACGATTAAGAGTTGGTTACAAAGTACATCTTGAACTACAAGTAACACTATGGGCCTATGTTGGTAAGTCTTCTGGGCGTTCCTGTAGCCGGACTGGACTCCGTCTCTTCTCCCTGACTGGGCCGCCCGTGAAGCAAAGCTCTAACCCGAAGTGGGCCACCCTGGTCAGTGAGGAACTGTGAGGATACCCGGAAAGTTTATCCCCAATAGCAGCCCCCGGAAGCCTCCAAGATCCAAAGCCGGATTCATCATCATCTAGCTAGATCTTCGGCTTGCAGAATCTTGAAGGGTTCCTGAAACTTCAAAACAAAAGATATGATCCAGGTCTTAAAAATAAGTCAGACCTATCAGTACATTTATTCAGATTTCCAGCTCGAAATTCAAACTAAGCTGGAACTTGGTCTCTGACATAGCCTGACACCAGCCATGGTCAAGTTATGTCACCGATAGACATTTCCTGCCAGCACGACCGTTGTGGGTCCACCTTTTGCGGAACCGAGGCGCCGTTTCAATGCGTGCGTGGAGATCGAGGCGGCGTAATCATCGCGCAGAGGTTTCCCCATCCTTTCCACGATGCGTGGCACGTTTACTGTAGCATTTACATGAATCTTGACAGGTTTGATGGATATAAGTGGTGTGGATTTCTCCCCCAATCTTCTTCACTAGTTCCAGCGCTGTTTCCTTCTCCTCTACGCCTCCCACGAACCTAGCGCTCCACTGCCTCCAGCAAAAAACACCTCCAGCGCCGCCCATCTAAGGTCACTGGCGTTCCGGAAGAATGGCTTCCTCATCATCCTTCGGCTTGGTAGCGGCGGTGGCGGCAGCGGCGACGGCGGCGGCAGAGAAAGAGAGCCACTGTGGAGTTTGGATCTCTTGCGTCCTGGACGATCCCAAACTTCAGGTCGTTGAAGACGAAGGGATCCTCCGTGCCGGCGGCTAGCAGAGCGGCTTCGGCGAAACCGTTCCCAACCCCCGCGACGATGAGCGAGTGCATTTCGGCACTCACCTTGACAAAGGTCTTTCCTTTTCTCCCTCGGAATTCTTTTCCAAGGTTATAGATCATTATGGTGTTCATCTCCACCATCTCCCCCTGAACTCCATCTTAGAGATGAGTACGTACGCCTCTTTGTGCGAGGGGTATCTCGGTATTAGGCCGAGCCTCACTCTTTTCCGGTACTATTTTCATGTCCGGAGAAATTCCATTACTGTCGGTAATCCTTATATTACCAGTACCATTAGTTTTTCGGTTAGACGTGAGCGCGTTTATCCCTGGATTATGGCAAGTGATTCGGGCAAACAATGGCCATCCACTTTTTTCTACCATAAGGATATCCCCGCTCCCGGCAAAGATACAGCTTTGCCGACTTTCATTGATGGAGCCACCACGCCCCACGAGCCTTGGGACGAGGTCGCTCCGACTCTCAGTGACGATCTGTTTCTCGCCAAGAGACGGATTGAATACCTGATGAAGCATAAGGGCCTGAAAGGGTCCGACTTAGTTCAATGCTGGGTGGCGCGCCGGATCCAACCTCTTCAACATCATGGAGATCGACTGATGCACTCCATCACGTCGTCGAAGAATGACTCCCTCCGCGTCATCTCCAAGTCCTTAAAGCCGAAAGATTATGTAAGCCAAATCAAATGGCTGATAAGGGAGCGGATCGAGAGGAAGATTCCGGAGCTGTCCCTAGACATGCATACAGCGGAAAATCCTGTTGTACCGGTAAACTTTAGTAGTAACTTTTTTTATGTGCTCATCTATATGTTATTTTTACAATACTGAGATGCTTTTTCCCTTTCAGCTTGCTGACCTCCCTGAGTCGGAGTTCGCTCCTATCGAGGGATACCCTCCTGAGTTTCTCAGGACGAGGGTGAGTTGGTCCCAATGCCGGATGTCGTTCCTCGGAAACACAAGGCTCCGACATTGGCCATCGGCACCAAAGAAGTGCCCGTTGTGAAGAGGTAATCTTTCCTCACAAGGTCTTTGTATTTTTTCCTTAATTCCTTCTGAGATGTAATGTTCTTTGTTCTATTATCTTCTCAGAGCTAAACAGCTCATCAAGGGCAAAGGGAAGGAAGCTGCCTTGAAGCCTCTGCGCCAGTCGAAGCTCAAACTAGCTTCTCCTGCCGTGGCTCCTCCGACTCCTGCTCCTCAGCCTTCTACAACACCGGAGATTACTCGATCTCCAACTGTTGTAGAAGATCCGGCTCAAACAGCAGAGCCTGTGATCCTTGAGTCGCAAACTGATGTCACCATGAGTGACTCAGGTGTTGATAAGGGTGAACCCTCTTCGGGTAATGATCCCTCGGCAGAAATCTTCGCCGACAATCTCCTAAGTAATCCGGGACTTGCCAAACTTGGCTTGTCTCAGAAATCTGCGAAGGAAATCTAGCGATTGGCCCGGCAATGCTTGGAAAGCCAAAATCTTTCTGCCGAAGAAGAAGCACAAGAAGCGGAGGACGTCAAGTACTCCGAACTTCTTGAACAGGTCCACCTTCACGATGAGGGATTGAGAGCTGGCATGTTACCACCTCCACCAGTGATCCCGCTCACCCTTGCCGAGAAGGTTACAACTGAAGTGAACATGTGCTTGAGCAAGATCACACATGAACAACATGTAAGTCGGAATTCCAACTCACTTTTTCCTTTATGTTACTTCATATCCTATCCTCTAGCCCCCAAGCATGAAGTTGGATTGTCAAATCCGGGTTTATGCTTACTTAGGATGCCAAAGAATGAATTAGTGTAGCCCCCAAGGCTCGTGCTGATATTAGTTACAATATTAGCCCGAGTCTTTAGTAGACTTCTGACTCTAAGTATTCTGACTTACAGAAAGTTAATTCGTATAACCAGGAATTATTAAAAAATATTTGCAACAAGCGGAAAGAGATCAGAGCTCTCCGGCTTGAAAATGCACAGCTGAAGGTTTCCAAGGATGAGGCCAAAGGTAAACATTTCGAAACTCAAACATTGTCTTTTTGTTTCATAGTCGAAATTTTTTGTTAAACTGTTGTTCTTTTTTTACTTACAACACTGGTAAAATAGTCCTGCGCTATGATCAAAGAGGCCAAGAATCTTAAGACCTTGGTGGTGGAGAACAAAGAACTTCACCAAGAGCTGGATAAGCTCAAGGCAGATCATGAGAAGAGCATTGCTCAAATTCTCGAGTCCACCTCTATGGCCACCGATGAGCGTGATCGCAAGATTGCGCTTCAAGATAAGAAAATCTCGGATCTCGATGACGAGTTATTCAGAGAAAAAGACATTTCCGAGGCGCTCCCGGCTGAACTCCAGAGTCTTCGTGAAGAGAAGGCCAAAGTCGACGATGTCATCTTTGGTATGTTTCCCTTTCTCTGATTTTTTCTGTATCTTCCAACTCTTTTAGAGTCCGGGTTTTTGACTTACCCTTTGCATTATATGCCTAGGTCCTCTGAACTTGATGGACTCCGCCTCTGCCGAGCCTCGCACCCACCGGCTTACCCAAGTCGGTGATTTGCTTCATGACTTCCGCCAATCTCTCGAAGACATTGGCGAAGTTCTCAAGGTTCCGGATATGCATAGCATGTCCAGTTTTGAGGTGCGAGACAAGGCCAAGGATATGACACAACTTGTTCAGGACTGGAACATGTCCTACGCGTGAACCACAGTGCAAAATGCTCTCACCATGGTTATGAGCCACCATGGAAACGTGGAGATCTGGCAAGTAACCAGAGGGTACTGCAAGGTGGACGAAGACGGACAGGAGCAAGCCATCAAGGCCATCATGGACTCCTGCGCCGGATATGGGTGCCACGTAGCTGATTTGACCAGCTACGACACTCCCTTTTTCACCCGCGTGGACACGCCGTCTCCGCCTTCTGAAGAAACAGCTGAAGTTTCCGACGATGATCAAACCATATCGGATTTGAACATCTCGGAATGTTATCAAGCCAAGGCCGATGTATCCAGCGAGCCGGCAGCTCCTACCTCTCCTCCTGCATCATAGAATATCAGAAGAACAATGTGTTATTCTGAAAAACAATTTGGGTTTGTAAATAAGTAGTACAATACTTTTGCTAGTGCTGAGTTTTAATTTATCTATTCAGCACTTTTGGCTTTGATATTATGTGCCTAAAATGTTTGCATAAGCACTTGTACTTTTTGTCTACACTTATCGTTTATCTAGCTTTCCGCCTCGTCCCTTTCGTGAGCCGGCTAACTTTCAGCAAGCAAACTTTGCCGAGCAACGGAGCTCAATTGCTAAACCAGTTTAAACTCGGAAACAAAGCCGGCTTCTAGTACCAACAATTCACTACTCGGAAAATACCCGCATCCAGCAATCAGACAAATAACCAAAGTATGGACTAGAAAATTTAGATTTATACCCAAAGGTAGCAATTTTAGAATCGGAAATCCAAACCAGAACAAACATGAGCATAAAGTACTTTCAAGCATTCTGGGATTTTCGACTGTGACATGACCATTCGGAAATAAGATGGTAAAAACTTCTTAGAAAGGTTTTGAGGGAACCAAGATTTTATTTCTAATTGAACATGTACACATATATGATTACAAAGAAAAGTAAACTAAGAATAAAAGGGACGTAGTTGAGCAATATTCCATGGTCTGTCTAACTCATCCGGATTTGTACTGCCTCCAGCTCTCTTTCTCTTCTTAGTAGCAGATCTTTCTTTGACTGGCCGCATATCAGTTAGGTAGTATGAACCATTGTGTAATACTTGACTAACTAAAAATGGCCCTTCCCATATTGGGGAAAGTTTGTGCTTTCTTTGCTGCACAAGCCGGAGAACCAAATCGCCCTTATTGAAAGATCGGTTTTTGACTCTCTGGCTATGATACTTGCGTAACTTCTGCTGATAGGCTGTTGATCTCATTTCAGCAACGACGCGAACTTCTTCGACTAAGTCGAGATCATTTTGTCGAGAAATTTCGGCATCCTCCTCAATATACGCGGCCACTCTAGGAGAAGTGTGAATCAAATCACTAGGAAGAACTGCTTCTGCGTCATAGACCAAGAAGAAAGGTGTGTATCCAGTTGACCTGATTGGAGTTGTTCGCAAACTCCATATTACAGAAGGTAATTCCTCTGCCCAAGCCCCCGTAGCACGTCGTAGTGGTGCTTCGAGCCTCGGTTTTAGGCCCTGTAAGATTAAACCATTTTCTCTTTCGACTTGTCCATTAGCTTTTGGATGTGCGACTGACGCAATGTCAAGCCGGATATTTTGTTCATTGCAGAATTCGGCAAGCTCTCCCATAGAAAAGTTACTCCCATTGTCCGTGATAATGCTATGCGGATAACCGTATCGGATTATAACATCCTGAACAAATCTTCTAGCTGTTGCTCCATCACAACTAGTGACGGGTTTAGCCTCAATCCATTTGTAAATTTATCCACCATCACTAAGAGGTGTGTAAATCCATTTGGAGCCCGTTTAAACGGATCTACCATGTCAAGCCCCCAGACCGTGAAAGGCCATGTTATGGGTATTGTTCGCAGCTGATCAGCCGGAACATGAGCTTGTTTGGCATACTTTTGGCAGCCCTTGCACGTCTTGACCAGCCGTTCAGCATCTGCCTTGGCTATAAGCCAGAAAAAACCATGTTGGAAAGCTTTTGCCACTAAAGATTTGGCTATAGCATGGTGACCACACTCGCCTTCGTGGATCTCTTGTAAGATTTCCACTCCTTCTTCCAGAGATACACAACGCTGAAAGACCCTAGATGCACTCCGCTTATAGAGCTCACCACTAATTATAGTATAGGATTTTGCTCGTCGGACGATCTGTCGGCTCAGAACTTCGTCTTTGGGTATTTTCCGTCTATCAAGAAATTAAGATAGGGTTGAGTCCAGCTAGGAATCATAGCCAGAACTGCTACTAAAGGTGAGTCGGATTTGGTCGGATATTCCTCGTCCACTCCCTTTATAGAGGGAACTTTGAGGTGCTCTAAAAAAGCGCCATCCGGGACCTTTTTCCGGGCAGAGCCTATTCGAGATAGTGCATCTGCTTCCTCATTTTCTGTTCGAGGGATGTGTTGAACTTCAAACCCTTCAAACGATTTAGATAATTCATCCACGACATCTCTATATGCCGCCATGTCCTTGTTTGCCTTACAGATATCCGACACTTGTTGAGCAACAAGATCTGAATCTCCATAACACATTAATCGTCGGATGCCGATGTCCTTAGCAATCTAGATTCCATGCAGTAGTGTTTCATATTCGGCAATGTTGTTCGTCGTCGTGAAGTGTATCTGCAATACATAGAAAAGTTTATCACCTTGGGGTGACTTGAGCAGCACACCAGCCCCCGAGCCCCCGAGCGCTTTAGACCCGTCAAAATGCAAGGTCCAGTATCCTGACTCCGGTAGGGTCATACTCTCTGTTGTGTCTGTCCAATCAGTGACAAAGTTAGCGTGGATTTGGGAATTGACTGTTGTACGAGGTTTGTACTCAATATCAAAAGCTAAAAGCTCTATTCCCCATTTGGCGACGCGTCCTGTGGCATCACTATTGTTGATTATATCTCTCATGGGAGTTGTGCTCACCATGGTAATTGGATGTTCCTGAAAATAATGCCGTACTTACGAGATGCTAAGAACACACCGTAAGCCAACTTTTGATAGTGCGGATACCGCTGTTTTGATTCTATTAAGACCTCGCTGAGATAGTAAGTCGGACGCTGCACCAAGTGTCCTAATTTTCCTCCTGTCTCTGCACCACCATGATGATACTGACGACTTTGTTTGTCGCAGCAAGATAGAGCAACATCGGTTCCTGTGATTCTGGTGCTGCAAGGATGGGAGCATATGAGAGTACTGTTTTTAGGTCTTGCAGTGCAGCTTCAGCTTCGTCGGTCCACACAAAATTCTTGGTCTTTTTCAGGAGTTTGTATAGTGGTGTGGCTCTTTCACCGAGCCAGCTTACAAACCGACTAACTGCGGCAATGCAACCAGTTAGTCTTTGTACGTCCTTCAGGCGAGTTGGCCTGGAAATATTGACTATAGCCTTGATTTTGTCTCGGTTTACCTCTATGCCTCTTTGAGACACGATAAAACCTAACAATTTTTCGGCTGGGATTCGAAAAAAGCATTTCTTTGGATTAAGCATTATGTTTTATTTTCGTAGATTGGCGAACGTTTCCTCCAAGTTAGAAATCATGGTTTCCTTCTTTTTGGACATCACCGCAATATCATCCACATATGCATGTACATTGCGTCTGATTTGATCATGGAGGCAACGCAGCATTGTGCGTTGGTACGTAGCTCCTGCGTTCTTCAACCCAAAGGGCATCATAATGAAACAGAAGGTTCCGAAGGGGGTTATGAATGAAGTTTTGACTTTGTCAGATTCCTTCATCTGGATTTGGTGATAACCGGAATATGCATCGAGAAAACATAGGAGTTCCGAGCCTGCCGTAGAATCGATAACTTGATCAATCCTAGGCAGAGCAAACAGATCTTTGGGACATGCCTTGTTCAAGGCAGTATAATCAACACACATCCTTAAATCAGTCGTGTCCTTTTTAGGGACCATTACAGGATTGGCCGACAACTCAGTGTGGATGACCTCTTCTATGAATCCGGCTAACTCGAGCCGTGCTAGTTCCTTAGCTATTGCCTTACGCTTTTCGTCGCCAAAACGTTGTAGGGACTATTTGACGAGTTTAGCATTTGGGTGTACATTTAAAGAGTGCTCGGCAAGTTCCCTAGGTACTCCGGTCATGTCAGATGGCTACCATGTGAACATATCTTGATTTGCTTGGAGGAACTTGATGAGCGTGCTTTCCTATGCGCTATCTAGGCCTACACTTATCTAGGTCACCTTGGAGGGGTCATCATCCTTCAACGGCATCTTCTTCGTCTCTTCTGATGCCTTGAACTCTGGATTCGGCTTTGTCACCTCCTTCTTCGTTGCGGGCATCTCGGACGGATCTATGCTCTTCTTGATCTCCTGGTACTCCTAGGCGTGTAGCACGGCTTCAGCAAAGGTGGCATTTCCATCCTCGCACTCTCGCGCTTTCTTTGGGTCTCCCCTGATGGTGATCACGCCATTGGGACCTGGAATTTTCATCATATTGTAAATGTAACACGGACGAGCCATAAAAGCCTAGTAAGCCGGACGTCCGAATATAGTGTGGTAAGCGCTCTTGAACGGGACCACTTCGAAGGAAAGTGCTTCCGTCCGATAGTTTTTTGGAGTTCCAAAGGTAACATCCAAAGTGATTTCCCCCAGGGAATTTGCTTGTCTTCCTAGGACAACTCCGTGAAAGATCACAAAGCTGTAGTTCAGATGGGTCTCCGAGATCTTCATCCGGCGTAGCGTTTTGACATACAGAATATTAATGCTACTGCCACCGTCCATGAGAGTCTTGGAGAAACCATAGCCGTCAATAAGTGGATTGACGACTAAGGCGTATTTATCTCGCCTGTGCAACTTAGGCGGATGATCAGCACGGTCAAAGGTGATTGCCACTTCCGACCAGTCGAGGAACTGAGGGACAGCCAGAACTGTTGTGTTGAGCTCATGTAGAACTGCTTTGTTGACCTTTGCTGGTTGAGATCCGAGGAAGGTGACGTACGTGTCTTTCTTTATCAGGAATTTTTTTCCCTTCCGGCTTGGG
Organism: Avena sativa; assembly: GCA_916181665.1. NCBI lineage: Eukaryota > Viridiplantae > Streptophyta > Magnoliopsida > Poales > Poaceae > Avena > Avena sativa. Next base: position 357,008,019 of record OV702291.1, read on the forward strand.
ATTTGAAGCGTCGGCTTCCTCCATGTTGAAATCATCCTTGGTCTCTTTATCCTTTTCGGGATTCTTCTTTCCCTTCTTCCGCTTAGACCTATAGCTAGCGGTATCGTCTTTCTTGATGTCGTCATTGAAATGACACTCTGCGTTTGTGTGGGACGAGCCCCCATTGGTATCTAAGTGATGCACACATGGGTTATTGGCAATGTCGGCCCAAGAGTAGGTTTTGTCGGGTTGTTGGTCTCCTCTACCCTGGACTCTTGATGTCCCACGACCGCGTCCACGGCCACCGCCGCGCCCTCCTCGTCCTCCAGAACCAAAAGTAGCAGTGACCACTGTCGTTTCCGCGTTGGGCTTTTCTTCCGAGGTGTTCTTGCGCTTCTGAGCTTGCTGCTTTGGTTGTTTTGCCGACTATGGCACAACTAGGGCGTTAAGTAATCCCTCTGCGTCGTCGTCAGCATCTGCATACTTGCTCGCTGTTTCTATCATTTCTCCCAAGTCAGTGACCTTGTCACAATTCAAGCGATGACGTAGTAAACCAATTGGGAGTCCTCCAATGAAAGCTTCAATCGCAGTTTGGTCATTTGCTCCCTCACAGGAGTTCTTGGTGTTGATCCATCATCCGAGATAATCCCGGCAAGTTTCTCTGGTTTTCTGGGTGCAACGCTGTAGGTCCCCGACCGTACAGGGCCTCTGGTATGTGCCTTCGTAATTCCGAAAGAACGCACTTTGCATGTCATACCAGTTGTGGATGGTGTTCTCCGGAAGTTCATTGAGCCATGATCATGCTGTCTTCCGCAACATGAGTAGGAGATATCGGGCCGCGACCAAGCTGTTTCCGCCTTTGGTGATACAACAAGACTGGAAAAAATCCTGGAGCCAAGTATCTGGCCGAGCTATACTGTCGTAGGCTTTAATATGTCTTGAGATAGCAAATCCTTCCGGGAATTTTGTAGCTCTTATGCGTGGTCCGAAGCACTTTGGGCCCATGTATATATCATCGTTTTCGTAGCGCCGTGCCTCTATGTTGGAATTGATCCTATGCCTTGCGTCACTTGGGGATAAAGATCGTCCCAAATGACGGCTCTGGTTGCGGTGCCTTAGAGCCGGACTTCGGCTTTTGCCACCGCCTCCTCCACCACGACGCCCTCCTTGGCCTCCTTGGGAGCCATTGTGATGGCTACTTGGTGGAGAGGGTGGAGCAGCTGGGTTGTTTCCGGCTGATCGCCGGCCTTTGTCCGGAGCGTCATTATTTCGGTTCCGGGGAGGATCTTCATTACGATGAGCCCCCTGCCGGCTTGAATCGGCACGGTGTCCGTCGTTCCTTCGTCCGTCAGCCGGACGGCTTGCATGTCTAGGATGTGGCATTCTCTGTCGGTCCTCCTCCTGACGTTTCTCTCTATCTTCTTCCTTGCGATCATTTGGCTCTCGCTGGGGAGGATTCTTCAGATTCAGTGTAGCAATTGCCTCTTGCTCCGCAACTGGGGTAATGTTACGCCAGTCATGTGTAGCTTTGTGGTGCTGTCCTGAAGATCCGGTTCTTGAGTAGGTGTCTTCCCGACGGTCGGAATGATGATGTTGTTCCAGAACACGTTGGGGCCTTACATCATTCCAGGCCGGATCCGTGTGACATTGGTCAGATTGAGAGACCAGTTTTTGGCTTCCGGACAGGGCGACCTTTTGCTGCTCCAGACCCTTGTTGGGTAGTTTAATGCCCAATCGGATCTGCTCTGGGCCTGGATTAGCAGATAGGATTTCTCGATCCGCAACGGTGTTTTGCACTGGTGTTGGATACACCCAATCCCCGTTGTTGTCGCGTTGAGGCATCCCATGTTCTCCTCCAAAGAGGACTTTGTGAATCTGCGGGAATTGGTCGTCATGAGTATGACGTTTCCTGGTCTTCTGATGTTGCCTACAGTTGTACTTCTCCGTAGTTGCAATGCGTTTCTTTTCTTTCTCAAGGTTTTTGGCTTCATCGAGGAGTACTTGGCGACACGCTTCTAGGGCCTGGGCCCTTTCGTCCAGCTCTTCAACAGTAAGTTCTGCAGCTGTAGGAATAGGTGTGGTTAATGCAGCATCGATGAGTTTATGGGCACCTTTAGTGATCACGTGTCCATCAACGACTATTCTTTGGGCTCGTCTGGGATAAGTGCTCCATCCGAGTGTTCCTCATATTCCTCGGCAATCACCTCCTCTATCGGAGGGTCTTTTGCCGGGGTCTTGTTCTTCTTCTTTGCCTTCTTGGAAGCGCCGGTAGCAAAGGCGGCTTTGGGTCCATTTCCTGGAGTCAAGCTCTGATCGGTACTTTTGGACATCTAGACCTCGGGATTATCTCCGATATCCATGTCATCCTGCGCTTCGGGAGAGGTTTCCCCGGATCCTTCATCGATGGCTTCTCCTTCCGCTGCAGCTTTGGAGTTATACTCCTCTTCATACTCCGTGGAGAACTTTCGGAAATCTCTCGACGTCATCAAGTCATCCGAGGATGCGGGTAAGTCGGTGTTTGTTCCGATCGCCTCCAGCACAGAGTCAGCGTTGTCTCGAGCATCGGCAGAGCCGGATCTGGATCCCACATATCCGACAAACTACGATGTGCTCCTCCTGAGATAACTGCGGTCTTCATAGTAGGCTTCGTCGAAACGCCTGATGGTCTCGAGGATTGCATCTACGCCTGAGTTTTGCATCATCATGCGTCTTAATGTGTATCTCAGCAAGGTCCTGTCCATCCCGGCGTCATCAGAGCCAGAATAGAGTTATCTTCTTGCTCTTCCTGGATTTCAACCTCCGCAGGTGGATCGATCTGGGATTCATACTCGCTAGGGAGATCCACTCCAGATCCGACATGTATCGCGTGATCTGCCTTAGGTTCAGCTTTCTCCAATATCTCCGCAACTGGTGCGGGCTAGGTGGGATTAGGGTTTTCTGAGATCCGGAACTCTATCGCCTCCACGGACAGAGGGGACCCGGAAATTTCTTCTGCCTCTATCATCACCGCTAGGGTGGGTGGGGCAGGTTCAGCGAAACCGATGTAAACATCAATCTCACCGAAAGACATGATGGTGTAGGTGGTCAAGGCTTCCCTAGCCGGAATCCAAGTCTCGTCTAGGACGATGAGAGGGATGTCACTGGCATAGAGGATGCGATCAACGGCGATAGTCTTGCCGATTCCGATCCTTGCAGATTCCGCTCGGAACACAGATCTGAAGCTCACTTCCCCATGACAAGTACGTAGATCGGGCGCCAACTATTGTCGGGTTGATGACAAGTACGCAGATCGGGCGCCAACTGTTGTTGGATTGATGACAAGTACGCCATGAGGGGGTCCTCGAGGCGTGTGGAAGAGAGGGGTGTGAGACGTATGGTATTCCGGGACGGTGAGCACACAAGTTTACCCAGGTTCGAATCCGCCGGCTTTCGACGGATCCTACTCCTGCTAGCAATCCAGTAATATGGCAAAGCCAGAATATGGGTTACAAGGGTTTTGCCTGTGCGAGTTGAGAGTTTAGACTATTGTAAGGGTAGGTTCCCTAAAGGCTCTCCCTAGGACGGCTTATATAGACATCCGGCCTAGGGTTTACAGGAGAGATCTATCCAGGTACGATTAAGAGTCGGTTATAGAGTACATCTTGAACTACAAGTAACACTATGGGCCTATGTCGGTAAGTCTTCTAGGCCTTCTCGTAGCCGGACTGGACTCCGTCTCTTCTCCCTGACTGGGACGCCCATGAAGCAAAGCTCTAACCCGAAGTGGGCCACCCTGGTCAGTGAGGAACTGTGAGGATACCCGGAAAGTATATCCCCAACATGAGCGTCATGATGATCGAGCCATCTTGGACATAACCCTACATCACATATCTTCTCAGCAAAAGACATAACCCTACATCCGACTGACGTGCGACACATCGTGTGATGATCCAAGGCATTTGCCCTCATCAATGGGGAACTGTAGAAGCGCAGCATCACGGGAGTACTTCAACGGTGCGTCTCCAACAGGGACGGAAGGGCCATCCTCCTCGACATCCATGAAGGCACTTGCGGGCACCATGCTGGCAGTCGCACCATGGTGGCTCACCCGTAGACCAACGGTCAAGTTGAAAAGGCCAACGGCCTCGTTTGCGGCGGAATCAAAAAATGACTCCTCCGACCACTCGAACAAGCCGCTGGATGCTGGCCAAACGAGCTGCAATCCGTACTTTGGAGCATGCGCACAACTCCAAACAGCGCCACAGATACACCCCGTTCTTCATGGTGCATGGTGCTGAAGCGGTGCTACCCGTAGAAGTACGCTACAAAGCCCCACAGGTGGTTGCCTATAGTGAACATGAGTCAACTCTTGCACTCGAAGACTCTCTCGACCTCCTTGACGAGGCACGAGAAATCGCAGCGGAGAGATCAACGATCTACCAGGAAAGCCTCCGCAATTACCACAGCAGAAGGCTACGCCCCAGGTCCTTCGTTGAAGGAGACCTAGTCCTCCAACTAAAGCAACAAGGGAATCTCAAGCTCGAGTCCCCTTGGGAGGGACCATACGTGATTACAGAAGTAATCCCAGGTGGTGCCTATCGCCTTAAAGATTTCAAGACAGGAGTTGCATACTCCAATCCCTAGAACGTCGCGCAGCTGCGTCGTTTCTACCCTTAGTCGTTTTTACATTACAAATAAGGCTATTCAGCCAGGCTAGTTAGCCACACATTGTACCTCGTACTATTCTGCGAATAAATAAAGCTAAGTGCCCCAAAACTCTGTGTATTTTTTACTTTCCTACAGTTTCATCACTCGGGGGCTGCGCCACCCTTTACACTTCTGTTCTACGAACTAATCGTGGTATCCTGAGTAGCTGACGCACTAATCAAACCCTTGATAAACACCAACCCAGCTGCAGCGCACATGACAGGTTGGCAAGGTGCTGTGATAAACACACGTCAGGCTAATGAAAAGGAACTGCAAGAGTACAATTCACTCTAAAAACACATAAGCTAACAAGCTCTTCACATATCAATGGGTATTAATTACATCCAACATATTCATACTAACTTTACAACACTTGTACAATTATGTGCAGGATACAAAACATGCTACTGCTGCAAAACAAGAACATTCGTCTGGTCCTCGAAGAAATCGACAATGTCCTCTGCTGGCCGATCAACAGCTTGATAATGCGGAACCATGTCCCAAGTCATACCTTCTGGCGGCGGTGGCGGTCCAACTGCAACAGACGCAACATCTACATCTGGCCTATGCAGTGGCACCAGCGACAACGTAGCCTTAGCACCAGCTACTAACTGTTGCCGCATGCACTCGCGAACCGCACTCAAATCTTGAAACTTCGCCAGGAGGGCCAGCAGGCTTGAAGGGATGGTGTCCAATGGAAACATTGTTTGATAAATATGCCTAAGGCACGACTGCGCCTTCTTCAAAAAATGAAGTACTCGAGAAGCACGATCCTGCAGGGTCGCTAGCGTGATCGCACGGTCGTGGTCCACCCAAAAGTACCCACTCGCCTGAAGTTGCTCTTGGGTCAGGTCATTCATCCGAATGGAAGTCCGGTCCTTCTCATCCTGCGGATGACGAGCACTGATAACTACACCAAGCAAAACGGCAAAGTGTGAAGACAAGGCATGGCGGCGACTGGCTAAAAGAAGAGATAAGAGAGCAGAAAGCTAATATTTGAATTGCTCATTCCGTTGCGCCACTTCCTCCAAGAGATACTTCTCACGGGCGGTGGACTTCTCCCCTTTCGACATCCAAACATCTACACTACCGTGGAGGATGGGCAACTCACGCTCCAATTGCTCAATGCGATCGCGCAATCGCGAAAGCAATGACAACTCCTCCACCTTTGAGCGCGGTTGCGCCAAGGTTTCATTGGTGGACAGAGGTTCACGAGGACCACTCGACGTACCCTATCACAAATCTAGCAAGAGCAAATGAGGGACCAAGAATACATTGATAAAAGGCACGAATGCATTCAAGCACAGCAAAAGTCTCGACAGGGATACTCCCACAAAAGCATAGTTTCAACACGAAATAACTACAACTATTACAGATTGGCTACAAAGGAGCTGTCTGCTTCTTCGACTTCGACTTTGACTTCGGGGGCCTCATCGAATCCGTGGCAGTCTCTGACGCTGCAGACTTTCCGGTGCCAGCCCCTGATGCCACAGCCTTCGTCGCCTTCTTCGCTCGCTGTAGCTCCTCGGAGTATTTGGCAACTGTATTGATGAGCTGCGTCCCATACTTACCACAACCAGTAGCGAAGGGAGCAAATACTACCTGTTGGCCATCTATGCCAATGGGCATCGCCTTGGAGATCGCGGCGGGGTCCACCTCCACACCATGGGTTTGCACCATCGCGAGTGCCATGGTGGCACCGACAGACTGCTGGGAGTTCCTGAAGTCCATGGGAATACCCCCAGCAAGGGATTCCACTAGGTCCTCAAGGTTGTCAATCAGCTCAGCCTGGGGGGTTAGATCCTCGCGGATGCGTCTCAGCACACCCTTGGCCTTTGTCAGCATCCCCTGAAGGGAAGCGCTGCGGTCTTCGACTACAGCGACAGCACCAGCCAACGCATCTTCGTGGCAAAGGGACTGGGTGTCAAAGCTCAGGCCGCTGGCATTTGCATACACAAAAGTGTTAGCACAATAACATGATGTCGAAGCAAAGAACAATGAAAATTCAGCTGAAAGAATACCTGAGAGAGACTTAGCAATCGAGAAAAGTTGCTCCTTGAACAACTTCTCCCTCTCAGAAGTGAAAGCGTGGATATCCTCTTCTTGCTTTCGCAACTCCTCCAGAGTTGCGATTGCTTCGTCGCGATTCTTTGTCGCTGCGGCAAGCGTCTTCTCGAGTGCAGCAGCACAACGAAGAAGTTCATTGTGCTCAACTACAATGCACATGGTGTATCATCAATCGAATTCATAAAATTCACAAAGACAAAAATGAAGCCAAAACTAACCTTCGACAACACGATGGCGATTGTCCAGCATCGCATGCTGTCGACCCATGACAAGGACTTGCTCCGCTAGGCGAGCAGCTTCCTTCATGATGAGTTGCCTCAGAGGAAAATAAATTTTCAGCAACAGTACAAAGTATAAATTCGACTGCCAACACAGCAACAAGGATGCTTACGTGATCCTCCAGGGACTCCGAAGATGACTGCCGCACAGTCGTCCGGGCAACCATCTATTGTTCCCTAGCATGTGGGGAACTCGAAAAATTGTGCCCGGAGTGGGCCACCACTGGAGGTGAAGGAGACCGCTCGGCCACATCCTTGGCCTTGGAGTCTACGACTCCGGACTCTTTCACAAACTTGATGTCATCAGAAGACGACAATGCCGCTTGACTACAAAACACATCCAGCAAAAACTTCAGGGAAAGCAACTCCAAAAATAAAACCAAGACAAAGTCGCAAATGCAGAACTCAGCAGTCAAATTTATCAAGGTCGAAGGATTGCTCCTCCGACTCTGACGATTCCTTTGGTAGTCGCATCTTCTTCTAGGCAGGAGGAGCCATGGAACGCACAGGAACGGCAGGGATTGGATCCTCTGCAGCAGCAGAAGGACCTTCTGGCATTGTCGGGGAATTAGCGTCAGAATCCTTGCCACGAGAACGCTTGCGAGTGTCCTGGTCGCTGGACTCGGGGGCTCCCTCCTCCTCTTCAATTGGGATGGTCGATTCCGTCTCGTCCTCTTCATCCACTTCGTGAGGGATAACCCCTTTAGGACGAGGGGCAAATTGGTAGACACCTTCCAGTCCTGCAATCATAAGATATATCATTATATATCAAGTGATTGTTGGCAATTGACAAAAGAAACTACTTTGTAGTACAATTCTACCTCAGGAGGAGGGTTAGAGGCGTCGTAAGGAAGCACGACGGGTTCGCCCGGGAGATCCTCCTTGGCGGTGTATTTGGTCACCAATCGCAGCCTCCTATCTACCTCACCTGCAGAAATGCCATCGGCAGATACGCGAGTGGCATCGCTCGCACCGACCCAGCGGAACATGGGGTGGACTCTGGCCTGCAGAGGCTGGACGCGGCGGTGCAACCATGTGCGAATGAGAGCGGCGCCTTCCTCTTCTTTGCCTATGCGACTCTCGAGGTCGCAGACGCGCTTATACAGAACCTCCGTTTCCTCGAACTCGCCAGGCATCATGATATTCTTCCAAGAGCGCCTCCTCTTGCACGGTGTTGCGGGATCAAAGGGCGCGAGTCCGTAGTGCTCTCCATCGGCCTTCTGGTCGCGGATGTAGAACCACTTGTCTCTCCACCCTTGGACGGATGCAGTAAGCTTGATATCAAAGTAGATGACAGAGGAGTCGACGTGGATTCCGCAGCCTCCTGCGTCGTAGACTATAGAACCGGACGCCGATTGGCTTTTCAGCTTAAAAAGACTCTTGAAGAGGCCAAAGTGTGGCTCGATTCTGAGCCAGCATTCGCAGAGGGTGATCAAACAGGAGATGTGGAAAATAGAATTTGGGGACAGCTAGTGCAGCTGGAGCCCATAGAAACAAAGGAGACCGCGGAAGAAAGGATGCAAGGGGAGAGAAAGACCTCGGATGATGAATGCAAGGAACATCACCTGGAAACCCGGAGGAGGACAAGGGATTACCTCCTCACCGGGCACTCGCGAGTCGTCTTCCGTGGGTGGAAGAACTCCATCTTGATGATGAAGATGCAGCTCGGCGGGCTAGATGATGGACGCGCGCCAGGCGTCATTGGTGATGCGGGTGCCCGCACCCTTCTTATTCCCAGCGCCAGCGGCGCTCGTGCCCACGGTGGTGGTACTGCCCTTCTTCTTGGTGGCGGCAATGGCGACCGTGGATCCAGCGGCGACACTGTCAACACCCAGATTTTTAATCCCAGATGCCCGTTATGCCATGCCTCGCAATCCCAGGATTACCATTTTTGCGAGACATAACGGATTGGATATCATAGTACATCATCCATTCCAAACCGTACATAAGGTTTTACACAAATAAGGATCTCATGATCCAGTCTTTAATACAACAAGCAGCGGAAATAAACGATAGCATAGCGGTGGGGTCCATCTTCAGGGGCACAGGCAATGCTAATGAAGGCAGATAGTCCTAGTTATCATGGCCATCCTGCTGACCATCATCTTGATAATCTCCTTCATAGTCTAGCCATGATAATAGCCAGGGACAAAAGCCATGAGTACTCTTTAAGTACTCGCAAACTACTACTAACAAGGATTGTAATTCTAAGTTAAAGTGCTGAATTTAAAGAATAACTATCAAGTTAAGTTTGAAACCTAAGCTGAGTTCTGAAGCAAGAGAAGATAAAGTAAAGTTCTAGAATCACTTAAGTTGGGAAGCTATTATCCTTAACACAACCCTGTTGTGGTCAAGTCAAAGTTCATCATTCATTTCAAGTTATTTAGAAAACATCTGACAACGAAACAGTATGGCCATTCCAATTGTCCATAACCGCGGACGCGGCTATTCGAATAGTTTGACACTCTGCAGAGGTGGTACACTTTCATCACAAGATTCGATACATCTGTCAGGGATAAGCCTGAATCATCATACTTAGTATGCAGATAATCAAACATAACCTTCCCTTTACACACCCTAGTACAAGCACCTCTCCTATGAGCATGGCCTCCCAACCATGACCATCAGTCATCTTGGGCACTGCATAGGTGGACATCATTGAGAGGTAGCCTCAGCTCAAACCTCTCCCGTGAGGGAACTAATACTAATGCATATAAATTTCCAGCTAAGCCTTACCCAATTCAGGTAATGTGGTTGTACGGTAAATTTGGAATGGTATCGCATCCGAATCCAACCATCAGTTTTATAAAAGGATTAAGGCTCATGCCTCATCATTTTCATCATCATAAACCAATTGTGTTTCTCAACACATGTCAAAACATCTCAATAGAATGACTCATCATTCCAAGGTTTTCATAACTCATTTTCACCAAGTATTCCCATCTAAAGTGACTCAAGTTTTTGAGCTATTCTAAAGTACTAAGTTAAGAGTGTTCACTAAGGTGGAAAGATGGGATCAATCTCATGCCATAGAATGACATCTAAAGGTTTCTAAGTAGGTCAAGTTTTATACTCTTTATGCTACCTTCAAAATTAATTAAAGAACTTTGTGTAAACTAAGGGAGGTAAAACTTGTCAATAAGACTTGGGGTACTAATAGTTAAAGGGGTGTGATCAAAGTATGCTTAAGGCATCTTTACTAAACCATCTAGTTTTATTCTAGCTTGCTAACAATAGCTTACTAAAGCATGTTTGCAAGGGTTAGCTTGCCACTAATAGCTTGCCTTGGTTGGTGCAGTGGTTGAAGTTTTCTTCTTCTTCTTCTTCTTGGTAGAACTCCTCCTCCTCGAAGGCTTGGTCGGTACTATCGTCTAGAAATACATAGGGAGTGCACAATCACCAAACAATACTTAACTAGGCTAAGTAGTATTCTAAACCACACAATTGATGATCTATTATCATCCCAAACATCACAAGTTTAAGTCAATAGTTTCAACCTTTTTATTTTGGAAAAGTAATTTCTACTCATTGAAAAATTAACTAAAATTTAATATTCACCACCAAAATATGGGATCATGTGGACACATGTCCTCACCACATATTCTAACATATGGGAATGAGATTTAAAGGTTGGATCAATATTACTTTGGTTTAAGTTTATTATTTAATGATTTAAAGTGACTAGAAATGCCTATATAGCACTATTTTGGTACTAGTCCAAAGTCACTGCATGTAAACCTTAATATTATTACATATTTGGATAGATATGATGAAATGTGATTTTTGAGAGTTGGAATCAACTCAAAAGCTAACTTGGTTGATTTTACAAAAATGTTTCAAGTTGCAAAAGCTTCTGTCTTCTTATTTTTATTAGGAGAAATCTATAACTCTAAATGAATTAAATCCAACGGTCTTGGATAGAGCATTTCAATACCTTTCAGACAAAATTAGTTTCATGTAATTTGGATTTGTCAAACTCACAGAATTGAATTTTGAAACACTGGACAGAAACTATATTCTAACTAAAAAGAAAAATCCAGATTTGAATCTACGGGCTCGCACGGGAAAAGAAATGGGCCGTCCTAGTGGCGCTACGTGGCACGAGGCTCAGCTGACAGGGGGGTCCACTTGTCAGCGGCACTTAAAACGCGAAACGGTACGCGCGCTATGGGCCGTGCGATTAGAGGCTAGATCTACGGCTGAGGGTCGTCGTCGACAACGAACAGGTCGCCGGCGAGCTCGAACCCTAGTGGCTCGGTGGGGGTCTATTGGGGGCGTACCAGGGCTCTAGCGGGGTCGGCGAGGCGAGGCGTGGTCGCGGCGGAGCTTGGGGTGGCCGGAATCAACGGCACCCTTCTCCAGAGGCGGCGGCTCCGGCTCCAATTCCGGTGAACTGCTGCTCCACTTGCTCCGGCGAGAGGTGGGTGAGGTTCAGAGAGGTGAGGGGAGTGGAATGGTGTGAGTCTTTGGTACTGGGGAGGGCTCCTTTTATAGGCTCGACAGTGAGACTGAGCGGGATGGGCAGTCGACGGTGGCGACATGGCTATGGCGATCTAGCGGCATGGCTGAGGGTTGCGATCGGTGGGTGGTTCCCTGGCGGTGCTCTAGGACTTCAATGCGGCCGTAGGGGAGGTGGCATGCGGTCGGGGCGAGGTGGCGCTCTGCGCGGCCGAAGCGGCGGTGTCCACGGCGAGCGGTGGCTGTGGGGCTTTGGGCAGCGAACGGAGGTGTCTGGGGTGTTCTCCAGGTCGAGGCGGAGCGGTGGGCGCAGGCTGGTGCCAAGGGGCGGTCGGTGCGAGCGGGGACAGTGCGCGCTCTGCGGACGGTGTCGGCATGGTCGATAGGCTCGGGGCGCGGCGGTTCCTGGTCGTTCTGGTCGCTGTCCTTGGGCTGGGACTGGTTGGGCGGTGGAGGTGGACCACGGGCTATCTCCAGGACACGGTGGATGGCGCGGGCGGCGGCTGTGGCGTGTTGTCGCCGATGGGGTGCCCAAGTGGGGGCTCGGCCTTAATGGCCATGACCATTTGGTCCTGGCACAGTGGGTGGCTGGGCTAGAGAGGGCTTAGGGGGAGTAGTGGAGAGATTTTGGTGGCAAGTTGGGGAACAAGTTTGGCCAGAACACTATTTAAAATAGTGAAATTTGTTTAGTTTGAAATCTGCCTGCCAAGTGTTTGATGAAATGGCCGCAAGAGAAAAAGTTTTGAATTTTGAGTTCAAAAATTTTGGGTGATCTCCACTAGTGCTAGGTAGTCTCTGGTTGCAAGGGTTTTGAAAATGGTGCTCAATTAGATGGTTTTTGAAATAGGGGTGATATATGCATATGCATTAGATTCAATTTTAAACTGTCATTTAAAATAGTTTACAGAATGTTTTTAGTAGATCAATAGGTGGGCCTTGGTGCCTCATTATTTGTACTAGCAAGGGGTGCAAAGATCAAGAATTTTTTCTGTTAAGAATTGAGTACTAGGAATAGCCAAAGTAGGCATGAGGGTTAAATTTGTCAAAATGACCATTCCTTCATTTTAATTCTTTTTTATTTGATCTTCTTTAGGAAAAGTTTGGGAATGATGTAGATGATGTTTAAATCACCTAAGAAACATTTTACAAGCATTGGATCAATCAATCATGGCAATTCAAACAACTCCTATTTTAAATGCACACATATATGAATGCTTTCATTTTAAATTTGGAAAAGTTTTTGTTAACCCCATTTTTGGATGATTTGATCTTGATAAGATTGGGTTGAAGTTTTGGGATGTTACAAACCTTCCCCCCCTAAACAAAATCTTGTCCCGAGATTTACAAGGAAAACTAGGAACTAAAGAGATCTGGGAACTCTGTCCTAATGTAATCCCCGCGCTCCCAAGTGGCTTCCTCCTCCGTATGGTTGCTCCACTTGATCTTGAGAAACTTGATACTCCTGGTCCTGGTGGTTCTGTAGGCTTCTTCTAAGATGCGGATGGGTACTTCCCGATAGGTCAGGTCATTGTTGATTTCCACCGCTCTGTGATCGATATTCTTGAAAACTTCAGTCTTCTCAGTCACTTCCAAGCATTTGCGAAGTAACGAGATATGGAACACATTGTGGATGGCTGACATCTCTTCAGGAAATTCCAGCTGATACGATACTTCTCCTCGGCGGTTCAGAATCTTGAAACGTCCGATATATCTGGGAGCTAACTTTCCCTTCAGACTAAAGCATTGAGTTCCCTTCAATGGTGAAACCTTGAGATATACGAAATCTCCGACATTGAAAGTCAGGTCTCCCCTTCTCTTGTCAGCATAACTCTTCTGTCTGGATTGGGCGGTCTTGAGGTGCTCACGAACTTTGTGAACTTTCTCTTCTGCTTCTCGGAGGATGTCGGGTCCAAAGATCTGACTCTCTCCTACTTGTGACCAATTCAAAGGGGTACGACACTTTCTTCCGTATAGGAATTCAAATGGTGCCATCTACAAACTAGCTTGATAACTGTTGTTATATGAGAATTCTGCGAAAGGCAGGCAGTCTTCCCATTTTGATCCGTATTCCAACACACAAGCTCTAAGCATATCCTCCAAGATCTGGTTGACTCTCTCAGTCTGTCCATCTGTTTGAGGGTGATATGCGGTGCTGAAGTTCAACTTGGTTCCTAAACCTTCCTGAACTTTCTGCCAAAATCTTGAAGTAAACTGAGTTCCTCGATCTGATACGATGGTCTTGGGGGTTCCATGCAGACTAACAATCCTAGCAATGTACAGCTCTGCTAGTTTTGCACTCTGGTAGGTCGTCTTGACGGGTATGAAGTGGGCTACCTTGGATAGTCTATCAACTATGACCCAGATTGAGTCATTCCCCCTAATAGAAGTAGGTAAACCGGTGATAAAGTCCATTCCGACGGAATCCCATTTCCATTTCGGAATCTGCAATGGTTGCAACAATCCTGCAGGTCTCGGATGCTCTGCTTTGACTCTTTGACAGATGTCACATTTGGCGATGTAGCTTCCGATCTCTCTCTTCATCTTATGCCACCAAAATTGCTCTTTCAAATCCTGATACATCTTTGTTCCTCCGGGGTGGATAGAATAAAGAGTATCATGAGCTTCCTTCATGATAATTTCCTTCAGCTCCGAATCTGCTGGCACACAGATACGTCCCTTGTACCACAGTACACCTTCTTCGTCTTCGGTGAATCCAGGTACTTTGCCTGTACCAATACGACGTTTGATTCCGTCGATACTTTCATTCCCCTTCTGGGCTTCCTTGATTTGGCTAATCAAAGTGGGTTGAAGTTCAATGCTAGCTAGGAATCCTTTGCTAACTAACTCAGTCTTGAACTGCTCCAACTCCTCATACAAACTTGGTTGCTTCTCTTTGATCATGGTGTTTAGCCTACACGGCAATCTGCTAAGAGCATCCGCTACCACATTGGCTTTGCCGGGGTGATAGTGAATGTCAAGGTCATAATCCTTGATTAACTCTATCCATCTTCTTTGCCTCATATTCAACTCCTTATGGGTGAATATATACTTCAAGCTCTTATGGTCCGAGTAAATCTCACAACGATTACCCATCAAATAATGACGCCATGTCTTCAATGCTAGAACCATAGCTGCTAGCTCAAGATCATGGGTCGGATAGTTCTGCTCATGCTGCATCAGTTGTCGAGACTGATACGCGATGACTTTGCCTTCCTGCATCAATACACATCCTAGACCAATCTTGGATGCATCACAATACACATCAAACGGCTTCTTGATGTCGGGCATGATCAAAATTGGGGCTGATATCAATCTCTTCTTCAGCTTCTGGAAACTGGCTTCACACTTGTCTGTCCATTCAAACTTCTTGTCCTTCTTCAACAATTGGGTCATTGGTCGGGCTATGCTCAGGAATCCTTCTACTAACTTGCGGTAATATCCCGCTAATCCGAGAAATGAACGAACTTGGGTTGGATTGGTTGGTGCTTCCCATTCTTCGACATCTTTGATCTTGCTGGGATCAACAGAGACTCCTCCAGCAGACACAATATGTCCTAGGAATCCTATTTCTTTCAGCCAAAACTCACACTTGCTGAACTTGGCATATAATTGATGCTCTCTCAGGGTTTCTAGGATGATTCTCAGATGTTGCTCATGCTCTTCTTCTGACTTGGAGTAGATAAGGATGTCGTCGATAAACACAACTACAAACTTATCTAGGAAATTCATAAAGATCTTATTCATGAGATTCATGAAATAAGCAGGGGCATTGGTTAATCCAAAAGACATAACTGTATACTCGTATAAACCATAGCGAGTAGTAAAGGCGGTCTTCGGAATATCCGTTGCACGAATCTTAAGTTGGTGATAACCAGTCCTAAGATCAATCTTTGAGAATACCTGAGATCCAGTCAACTTATCAAATAGATCCTCTATCTTTGGCAAGGGGTACTTGTTCTTGATGGTGACATCATTCAACTTTCTGTAGTCTGTACACAGACGGTTGCCTCCATCTTTCTTGTCGACGAATAACACTGGTGATCTCCATGGCAATGCACTTGGTTGAATCAAGCCGGTTGCTAACATGGCATCCAACTGCTTCTTCAGTTCTAATAACTCTGAGGGGTTCATGGTATAGGGTCTCTGGGCTATAGGTCCGGTTCCGGGGATTTAGTTCGATAATGAACTCTATATCCCCATCTGGGGGCATACCTGGCAATTCATCTGGGAATACGTCGGGGTATTCACAGACTACTCTGACTTGGTCAATGGTAGGCAGGGCTACACTCTTGTTGCACTTGAATTGACGGGGTAAGGTTTCGGAGATATGCTCTACTGTTACTCCAGAACTACTGGTCATGGTGATGGCTTTCTTAGCACAGTCTATCAGTCCTTTATGCCTTGACGTCCAGTCCATACCTAGTACTACTTCCAATCCTTTGGTTCCAAGTACAATTAGGTTGGCATAAAAATCTATCCCATGTATTCTGATAGGTACAACTTTGCAAATTTTTCTAGCTTTTGTAGTTGAACCAGGGATTTGAACTATCATGACATGCTTCAGGTTGGTTGGGTGAATCTTACTAGTGCATACAAATTCTTCGGTGACAAATGAATGTGATGCTCCAAAATCAAACAATACTCTTGCTAAAACTGAGTTGACAGAAAACATACCCAGCACTACATCTGGTGCTTCCTGGGATTCTTCTGCGTTCATGTGGAAGAGACGACCGTTGCGGTTGTGCGGGTTTCCTGGGGCAAATCTCCGTCCTGGTTGAACACGACGCTGCTGCTGAGCTGGGGCATTGGCGGCAGTCTTCTTGGGACACTCATTGGAGTAGTGACCCTTCACTCCACACTCGAAACAAGTGATCTCGGACTTGTCCTTGACTGCGACAGGTACAGCATTGCTGCCAGTTCTAGGGGCAGTGTTGTTGTTGTTGCTCTTGGGAGGGGCACGATTGAAGTTGTTGGCATTGCCGGGGTGATGATTGTTTCCTCCGGACTTCACATTTCCTCCGCTACGGTTGGGGTAGCTTGGGCGAGAATTTGGGGGTCGGTTGTTCCTTGGTGCATATCCTGGTGAGGGGTTAGGACGGTACTTCTGGTGACTACTGGATCCAGACTGCTGCATCATACGACGCTTGCGGTTGTCGTTTGCCTGGTTAATTTTCCCTTCCATCTGAATGGCAGAGTCGACTAGCTCTTCAAGATCCTGGAAACGGATGTTGACGAGGACAGTTTTTATCTCATCATGCAGTCCGTTTAAGAATCTCTCTTTATTCTTGGCCTCCGTGTTGATCTCATCCGGTGCATATTTGGCAAGTGACAAGAATTTGTCACGGTACTCTACTACAGTCAATCTTCCTTGCTTCAGTTCACGGAATTCATCTCTCATCCTATTGACAAGACCTTGCGGCATGTGGGTGCGGCTGAACTTGACCTTGAATGCTTCCCAGGTCATCACTTGGCCATGGTTCATGTTGCGGATGCTATTCCACCAAGCTCTTGCATCTCCCGCCAGATAGTGGGTGGCGAAGAGAACTTTCTCATTCTCCTCAACTCCTGCAACTTCGAGGTTGTTTTCCATGGTCTATAACCAGTCATCAGCATCTAATGGGTTTTCAGATTGGTTGAAGATTGGGGGATTTGTGTTCTGAAAATTTTTGAGTTTAGATCCATGGTGATCCTGATTTCCATGTCCTTGGTTGTTGAGAGCCATTTGGGCGATCTGCTGCAATGTTGCTAAGTTGGCTTGACGCTCGGCCTTGCTTGCTTCACGGTCTGCGATGAGATTCTGCAAGATCTGCAGCATTGGGTCCTGCGACGAGCTGCTCCCTCCTTGGTTTCCACGAGTCATCTGAAGATTGAGATAGATATAGAGGTAAGAGGGAAATTCTAAGGTTCATGGTTTTGGGTTTTCAAAGCTACAACTTTGAGTTAGACTCAGGTTTTTCAACTAACTTAATTTTCATTCATGCAAGCAAGCACACGATACAACACACACCACAACAATCAAAGGGGAAAACAGATGGTTTTAAGAACCATTCTGCAAGCTACGATACAATGAGATGATACATCTCATGCTACGATAGTGCTCTAGTGCATCTACTCATCGTCGATGAAGTCGGAGTCTTCATCATCAGTGTAGAAGTCCACAACATCCTCTGCTAGAAAATCGTCATCGTTGTTGAGGTAAGAATCCATATCTCCCTGGATGTCTTCTCCCTCACCATCTTCTTCTTTGGCGACAAGCTGAGCTTCCTGCTCCTTGACCGTCTTCTCGAGGTCGGCCACCTTGTTGCGAAGACGGGCGATGATGCGATCCTTCTTTGCACGCTGGCAACAAAGAGACTGGCGATCTTGGACGAGTAGTGCGAAAGTCTGGGCCTTCTGGTCGGCAATGGCACGTTTCTGGTTTGCTAACTCTCTGGCATTGTCCAGTTCCTGCTGTCGGTCATGAAGCAAGAAGTCAAGGTTCTCCACTTGACGCCTCAACTCTGGGTGACTTGGCATCTCCATCGGCATTCCCATGAAGTCACGTCTTGCATAGTGGGCAAAACGGGTTCCTTGAATCTTGTTGACGCTGAGGGCACATAGACGTCCGAGAGCTTCATGCATTGCCCTGGCTAATCCATCTAGCCAGTTGTTCTCTCTCACAAAGAACTGAATTCTCCCGGAAGTTGGTGCTTCAATGCTTCCTCGAATATCTGTGGTGACTAGCCATTGTAGGTATCCTCCTGGGGGTCCTGGAAGTTGAGCTCCAAGAAACTCCAGATGTGGGAGTCCCAGTAACTCCGACAGTGAATCCAGATCCCTCTCGAAGATCAGCTGACCTCCGTTTCCCAACTGGTAAAACTTGCTGAACTGAGTCTCCATCTACAAGAATTTAGGATGAGGAAATTAGTGAAGTGATCAAGTGTGTCAAATTTTAAGTAGTAATGTAAGAATTTTGAGGAACATGTATTTTCGAGAAAGAATGAGTTCACAAGGGTAAGAGGGGAATTAGTTTTTCATAAATACTCACTTTGGTTGTGAAGCTAAGTTTTTGGTTTGGACGTCCATTCTAACTAGGTTCTCCTATGGTCAGGATGGCTCTGATACCAACTTGTCAACACCCGGATTTTTAATCCCAGATGCCCATTATGCCATACCTCGCAATCCCAGGATTACCATTTTTGTGAGACATAACGGATTGGATATCACAGTACATCATCCGTTACAAACCATACATAAGGTTTTACACAAATAAGGATCTCATGATCCAGTCTTTAATACAACAAGCAGTGGAAATAAACGATAGCGTAGCGGTGGGGTCCATCTTCAGGAGCACAGGCAATGCTGACGAAGGCAGATAGTCCTAGTTATCATAACCGTCCTGCTGACCATCATCTTGATAATCTCCTTCATAGTCTGGCCATGATAATAGCCAGGGACAAAAGCCATGAGTACTCTTTAAGTACTCGCAAACTACTACTAACAAGGATTGTAATTCTAAGTTAAAGTGCTGAATTTAAAGAATAACTATCAAGTTAAGTTTGAAACCTAAGCTGAGTTCTGAAGCAAGAGAAGATAAAGTAAAGTTCTAGAATCACTTAAGTTGGGAAGCTATTATCCTTAACACAACCCTGTTGTGGTCAAGTCTAATTTCATCATTCATTTCAAGTTATTTAGAGAACATCTGACAACGAAACAGTATGGCCATTCCAACTGTCCATAACCGCGAACGCGGCTATTCGAAGAGTTTGACACTCTGCAGAGGTGGTACACTTTCACCACAAGATTCGATACTTCTGTCAGGGATAACCCTGAATCATCATACTTAGTATGCAGATAATCAAACATAACCTTCCCTTTACACACCCTAGTACAAGCACCTCTCCTATGAGCATGGCCTCCCAACCATGACCATCAGTCATCTTGGGCACTGCATAGGTGGACATCATTGAGAGGTAGCCTCAGCTCAAACCTCTCCCGTGAGGGAACTAATACTAATGCATATAAATTTCTAGCTAAGCCTTACCCAATTCAGGTAATGTGGTTGTACGGTAAATTTGGAATGGTATTGCATCCGAATCCAACCATTAGTTTTATAAAAGGATTAAGGCTCATGCCTCATCATTTTCATCATCATAAACCAATTGTGTTTCTCAACACATGTCAAAACATATCAATAGAATGACTCATCATTCCAAGGTTTTCATCACTCATTTTCACCAAGTATTCCCATCTAAAGTGACTCAAGTTTTTGAGCTATTCTAAAGTACTAAGTTAAGAGTGTTCACTAAGGTGGAAAGATGGGATCAATCTCATGCCATAGAATGACATCTAAAGGTTTCTAAGTAGGTCAAGTTTTATACTCTTTATGCTACCTTCAAAATTAATTAAAGAACTTTGTGTAAACTAAGGGAGGTAAAACTTGTCAACAAGACTTGGGGTACTAATAGTTAAAGGGGTCTGATCAAAGTATGCTTAAGGCATCTTTACTAAACCATCTAGTTTTATTCTAGCTTGCTAACAATAGCTTACTAAAGCATGTTTGCAAGGGTTAGCTTGCCACTAATAGCTTGCCTTGGTTGGTGCAGTGGTTGAAGTTTTCTTCTTCTTCTTCTTCTTGGTAGAACTCCTCCTCGAAGGATTGGTCGGTACTATCGTCTAGAAATACATAGGGAGTGCACAATCACCTATTCTAAACCACACAATTGATGATCTATTATCATCCCAAACATCACAAGTTTAAGTCAATAGTTTCAACCTTTTTATTTTGGAAAAGTAATTTCTACTCATTGAAAAATTAACTAAAATTTAATATTCACCACCAAAATATGGTATCATGTGGACACATGTCCTCACCACATATTCTAACATGTGGGAATGAGATTTAAAGGTTGGATCAATATTACTTTGGTTTAAGTTTATTATTTAATGATTTAAAGTGACTAGAAATGCCTATATAGCATTATTTTGGTACTAGTCCAAAGTCACTGCATGTAAACCTTAATATTATTACATATTTGGATAGATATGATGAAATGTGATTTTTGAGAGTTGGAATCAACTCAAAAGCTAACTTGGTTGATTTTACAAAAATGTTTCAAGTTGCAAAAGCTTCTGTCTTCTTATTTTTATTAGGATAAATCTATAACTCTAAATGAATTAAATCCAACGGGCTTGGATAGAGCATTTCAATACCTTTCAGACAAAATTAGTTTCATGTAATTTGGATTTGTCAAACTCACAGAATTGAATTTTGAAACACTGGACAGAAACTATATTCTAACTAAAAAGAAAAATCCAGATTTGAATCTACGGGCTCGCGCGGGAAAAGAAATAGGCCGGCCCAGTGGCGCTACGCGGCGCGGGGCTCAGCTGACAGGGGGGTCCACTTGTCAGCGGCACTTAAAACGTGAAACGGTACGCGCGCTTTGGGCCGTGCGATTAGAGGCTAGATCTATGGCTGAGGGTCGTCGTCGACGACGAATAGGTCGCTGGCGAGCTCGAACCCTAGCGGCTCGGTGGGGGTCTATTGGGGGCGTACTAGGGCTCCAGCAGGGTCGGCGAGGTGGGCGAACGAAGTGGAAGACGACGGCGAGGCGAGGCGTGGTCACGGCGGAGCTTGGGGGTGGCCGGAATCAACGACACCCTTCTTCTCCAGAGGCGGCGGCTCCGGCTCCAATTCTGACGAACTGCTGCTCCACTTGTTCCGGCGAGAGGTGGGTGAGGTTCAGAGAGGTGAGGGGAGTGGAATGGTGTGAGTCTTTGGTGCTGGGGAGGGCTCCTTTTATAGGCTCGACGATGAGACCGAGCGGGATGGGTGGTCGATGGTGGCAACATGGCTACGGCGATCTAGTGGCATGGCTGGGGGTTGCAATCGGTGGGCGGTTCCCTGGCGGTGCTCTAGGACTTCAATGCGGCCGTAGGGGCGGTGGCATGCGGTCGGGGCGAGGTGGCGCTCTACGCGGCCGAAGCGGCGGTGTCCACGGTGAGCGGTGGCTGTGGGGCTTTGGGCGGCGAACGGAGGTGTCTGGGGTGTTCTCCAGGTCAAAGCGGAGCGGTGGGCGCGGGCTGGTGCCAAGGGGCGGTCGGTGCGAGCGGGGATAGTGCACGCTCTGCGGACGGCGTCGGCATGGTCGACAGGCTCGGGGCGCAGCGGTTCCTGGTTGTTCTGGTTGCTGTCCTTGGGCTGGGACTGGTTGGGCGGTGAAGGTGGACCACGGGCTATCTCCAGGACACGATGGATGGCGCGGGCGGCGCCTGTGGCGTGCTGTCGCCGGTGGGGTGCCCAAGTGGGGGCTCGGCCTTAATGGCCATGACCATTTGGTCCTGGCACATTGGGTGGCTGGGCTAGAGAGGGCTTAGGGGGAGTAGTGGAGAGATTTTGGTGGTAAGTTGGGGAACAAGTTTGGCCAGAACACTATTTAAAATAGTGAAATTTGTTTAGTTTGAAATCTGCCTGCCAAGTGTTTGATGAAATGGCCGCAAGAGAAAAAGTTTTGAATTTTGAGTTCAAAAATTTTGGGTGATCTCCACTAGTGCTAGGTAGTCTCTGGTTGCAAGGGTTTTGAAAATGGTGCTCAATTAGATGGTTTTTGAAATAGGGGTGATCTATGCATATGCATTAGATTCAATTTTAAACTGTCATTTAAAATAGTTTACAGAATGTTTTTAGTAGTCAAAAGGTGGGCCTTGGTGCCTCATTATGTGTACTAGCAAGGGGTGCAAATATCAAGAATTGTTTCTGTTAAGAATTGAGTACTAGGAATAGCCAAAGTAGGCATGAGGGTTAAATTTGTCAAAATGACCATTCCTTCATTTTAATTCTTTTTGATTTGATCTTCTTTAGGAAAAGTTTGGGAATGATGTAGATGATGTTTAAATCACCTAAGAAACATTTTACAAGCATTGGATCAATCAATCATGGCAATTCAAACAACTCCTATTTTAAATGCACACATATATGAATGCTTTCATTTTAAATTTGGAAAAGTTTTTGTTAACCCCATTTTTGGATGATTTGATCTTGATAAGCTTGGATTGAAGTTTTGGGATGTTACAGACACCTCCCTTCTTCTTGCCCATCTTTCAATGGAGGTGTGAACGGAGGAAGTAACTGGGAAAGACACGGAGCTGGTCCAGTGCCGCGAAGAGGAATTGCGCAAGGAAGCAGAGAGTAGCAACAATGGTGACGGAGAAAAGAGCAAAGAAGACATATGGGGAAAATTATCGCAGCTACGCTGCTACTTAACCTCCTCGCGAAGACCATCCAACAGCCAGCAGAAACCCTATTACACGCGTGGCGCACATGGCGAAGCTGAAACATGAACTGTCCCCCACTATCTCCATTACGCACGAAAATCAAGGAGACGCAGTTAAAACAGAAGATTACGCACGCCCAGTTAAATCAAAGTCAGAAAGTGGGACCCACCGCTTGTCTCGTCCTGTCAAAACCGCTCAAGTCGGCAAATGAGGTCATCACATCGTCAG
Organism: Avena sativa; assembly: GCA_916181665.1. Classification (NCBI taxonomy): domain Eukaryota; kingdom Viridiplantae; phylum Streptophyta; class Magnoliopsida; order Poales; family Poaceae; genus Avena; species Avena sativa. Next base: position 357,030,971 of record OV702291.1, read on the forward strand.
CACTAATGTCATCAATACCAGCAGAAGAAACTTTTGACTACTTTAGTCCTTGCTCGAGTCTTCGACTCCACCAAGCACTCGAGGGCTACTCTCATAGGGAGCGCTGGTCGCGCACCCTACGATTTTCTTTATGCAGGTATGTGAACATTCAAGACAATCCAATCACTCGAATCTATGATTTGATTGTGAATTATGGGTTACTCCCATATGGAGCACTGGAAGCAAACTCGACTGAAACAAGAAACAAAAGGCGATAGCAGTCGCAAAAGGTTTTTAGTCCTCGCTCGAGTCTTCGACTCAACCAGGCACTCGGGGGCTACTCTGATAGGGAGCGCTGGTCGCGCACCCTATGATTATTTGTACATCGTACTATGTGTTGATAACATCCACACTCGAATGCTATGGTGACTCTGCCTCATACTTTCCCTACAAAGAGACTGCATCTCCTGGGCCACCCAAATCATCTCCACGATGACAAAAATTCAGATGTCGCGCTTACAGCGTGAAGATAAGACCTGAATAAGGCCTAGCAACGCATCTGTTGCGCACTACCAGAAACATATCCGTGCCTGCAGGTATGATGAACATGCCTTGACGGACGCATCGAGTGCTCACACTTATACACTGGAATTCGACTCATGTAATACCTCCGCGGCCTGTGTCGAATTATGCCAGCACTTTTCCGAATTCGAGTCTGGGGACTCGAGTTTGAGTAGATTGCGTTGTTTTTCCCTAAGGCAGTTAACTGATACCGATACATCGGATAAATCAAGCACGTATATCAACAATCCCTATGACATAAACTGAACACTCGAAAATATACTCAGTCATGCACTTGAAAGGCCTCATAAAGTCCCTAGTCGAATCTGCGATTCCACTGGACACTCGGGGGCTACTGACATGGGTATACCCTATAGGTACTCGAGTTTGGTATATACGGCCCGGATACGGCAGAAGCTCACGGTGTTGCCAAGGCCCAATACAGAATTCGAGTGACCCACGGATTCTTCGATTGCTTGCAACGCAAGATGAAGCTTAAGATAGAAAATTTAAAGGGGCAAAACCTAATCTGTAACCGACTCGACCTACTACCCAAGACCTAGCTTATCTATATAAAGGCTAGGAGGGGGCGGCGAGGAGGACAACACAACTCTAGTCTCCACAACTCTCGCCAGATCACATCTGTGTGCCCCTGTAATCTTCGATTCCTTCGTTAATTCCAAGAGCAGACAAGCAGGAGTAGGGACCTCTACGAGGCCTGAACCTGGGTAAAACTTGCGTCCCTGTGTGCTTGTTTTCTAGCCGACTGATGCCTCCAGCGCTCCCTCCTTCTCCAAAATCCAAGTTCATAACAATGGGCATTGACGAGTTAAACCCTCGTCACATAGTCTTTGCAGGTGGGAAAAATTTAGTCATAAATAAAGAAGTACATCCCACCCATGATGTAATAGTATTTTTAAGCAAAGCTAGCAACCATTGTTTTCCTCTTCCTCTAAGAGAGAAAGGAAATAAATGCAATTTGACCGCATTGGGGTCAACATCTTTTATGCGCATCATATCACATATTTCAGTGAAAGTATTCAAGTGCATACCTGCGTCTTCAACAGCAGAGCCTCCAAATTGATTATGTTGAACCAAACTTAAGTAATGAGGCTTAATTTCATAGTCATCAGCATCACTTGCTAGCGGGGTAATAGGAGTACACAAATAATCATTATTGGGAGTGGCAAATTTCCCAAGCTTCTTTTCAGCCGTATTTCCTATGTTTTTGGGTTTTCTTAAACAGAAACTTATGATAATAATAAAAACAAGAATTTAAAGACTAACTAATTTTATATTTTCAAATAAAGACTGCAAGCAAACTAACAATTAAAAACAAGAATTAAAACTAGCAAGGTTCCTACTAACCTCACCAGGGTAGCTATCGCTTCCCTGAAAACGGCGCCAGAAAAAGGGTTGATACCTTCGATCCGGATTACGGATGTAGTATAGATCTTTTTCCCTAGTAGAACTAGGTTTATCGAATCCTCGGGAAGCAGAATCATAGTGAAGTTACTTTAACGGACCTTCGGGAGTTTTAGAATTCCTTTTGAGTTTTTACCGGACCAAGAGTTTGCGTCTTTTTGTTGTTATTGTCGATGATGGAGAGAGAGGGCCTAGGGCATTCGGTTTCACCGGTAGCTGTGCAAAACATCTCATGGGAATAAAAGATAGAAATAAAGTATACATGTAATTGTTAGAGCAAGATAAATTATATGTGGGCAGTGCATCCATAATTTCTATTGCCTCCGCAACCGCTTATAGCAATAACCTACTAGTCTCATCCATAGAAGAAAGAGAACTAATCATATTCATAGTGATGTCACTGTTGATCCCAAGTAAATCCCTCACATACAGTCGTACTACCCTTTCTGTCACTAGGGTTCCCAACCTGCAGATTAGTCATTACTCATACTCCCTATACCTGGCTCAATCCTCGGGGTCTTGGGTACCTGACAAGTGCTTAGATTGAGGCAAGAGAGGATACAATAATCATCATGTAATACAAACTAATACATGATCCCATCTATGATAAATAACATGCACAAAAAGCTACATGGCTAGGTCGAACCCCTTACCCCAAAGAGAATTACTCACACATAGAGATGAGATCAAAGATCATAAACATTGTAGTAGAAATCATGACATTGATAGCAAATAGTCTTACAATCTCTCCAATCGAAGAAGAGATCTACTATTACAAGTGGTGAAATATGGCTATGGTGGTGGATAGATTAGATCTAAGTCTATTCCTCCGGCGGCTCGTCGGTGTTGTGGATGGAGACCTGGGGGTGGCTGATTTCTACGAGCGCTTGTTTCTCATCGCCCGAGGCCTCATTTTATAGGGGTACCTTCATGAAAGTTGTTCTGTTTGACCTAGCGGTGGTGGCGCCAACTATACGACCGGAACTATATGACTAAAATTTTTATTCCGGTCGTATAGTTGGTCGTTAAAGCGTCTGCCTCTGATCCACGACTCCTAGTTTCTTCTGGTTGTTGGAAATCTCGTATATTTGACTTTAATGTAGTGATTCCCATCATAAAACATCATTATCCGCGTAGGAAAAAATAGAAAGAAAGGATTGCATACCCCTTTGAATATTAGGCATTAGTGGCAGGGTTTAGAGAGATATTTCATCAAAATTGTGAATAATATCTAGTTTAAATATGGACGTAGATGGCTATATTACAGAGCCATCACTCCTACGGGACACAAGTGAGCATGAAAGAACCAAATAACAGTTATTGCCTACTGGTGCCTCTTTCTTTAGTTATCCCATTACTACATAGTTTAAGTTGTATAGGTACCTCGTTATCCAAAGACTTGCACAAACCCTACACATACAATTCTATGAATCGCATGGCTTAAACAACTCCTATAGTAATGGATCATAGGATTGAGGATACAAGCTTTGGTGGGGTTTTAAAAGTAAACGCTATGCAATACTTGGGATTCAATTTAATGCAATCATGACTCAATGATGCAAGAATAAGATAGAGGCATAGATGTTATATGTATGCAAGCATGGGTAATTGCTTTCATATCGGATTAGCACTAGGGTAACCGGGATCCGGGTAGTAATCTTGGTCCTCCTAATAGTTCCCTTGCTCGGTGTCTGTCCGGAATAAAAGCCAAACACACAAAAGGGCCATAATAAATAAAGTACGCAATCATATGAATATATACAGTAAGCAAACAAAGTATGCATGATGGAATGATGCATAATTTCATGGTGTAACATAGCATGGCATGGGTGAGGTGTGAGAAGAATAATAAATCACTTTAATTAATTATTTAAACATGTTTTACTTCCATAAGCCTTGCTGTTTTCTTAATATTTATATAATGCATGCTTCAAAGTATATCATGGAATGCATAAATAGAACGGGCTTATCGTGCCGATCGATTTAGACATATTATTTGTCAAATTTGGAATTCGGATTTAAAGTTATAGATTTATTAAAAAATTGTCATTTAATAGCTTTTAAATAATTTTGAAATTTTAAATTTCTCAAAGAAAAATTGGATGGCATATTTGAATTCCTGACATTTTTCTGATCATAAAAATGTATTATACATATTATTTGGAATTATGAATTTAAAAAAATATTTAAATGCAAAATAATTAAAATAGGGTGAAAAGTCAAAGGTTTGACTAATTAGATTTGACTCTGGTCAATTTTGAATTTAGGTTTGAATTCATATTTGAAATTCATTCACATTTCATTTAATAAGTTCTCCCAAATTCATATTATTTTAAAAGATATAAATTAGTTAGATTATATTCATTTTCTAGATTTTTATTAAATTTGAATATAGTCTAGAAACTTTTCTTACTCGGACTAATCTAGCCATGCTCACTGACGGGTGGGGTCAAAGGGATCGCGGGGCCACTCACGCGCGTTCTATCCAGGGTGTGACAAGTGGCACATGCGGGGGCTGCAGGTTGAGAATCACCAAAAGTCAAGGACTAAGCTGCAAAAGCGCAGGGCTGCTGCCTGATGAACTGAAGAAATGTTCAGCGAAAAACACGATTTTTTTCTCATATTTATGAGGATGATGGTGACGAACTGAGTGAGAATTGGGAGAAGATGTAAAAATGAAATCGTAGATGTCACTTAGATCTACGAATCTCATGTTCAAAGATCTTCTGGAGGAGGCCTAGATCTACTGCTACGGAGTGATGAACAGAGGAAAAAACGTGAGCTAAAGGGCGCGGCTATTGTTGTTCATGGCGTCGTGGGCGTGGCGCGCGGCACCGTGTTCTGGTGCGTGAGGGAAAACAAGGAGGCGACGTCGAAGTAATGCTAGGACGGGGGGAGTTGGGACGAGACGGCGGACGACGAGGTAGGCGGCGGGCGCGGATGGTAGGGTGACAAACTATGGCGCTCTGGCATGGTTCCGGTGGGGAGTCGGTGAGGGGGAGGCAGCTCCTAGCACTTCCAGCTACACTGCTGCTGGTTGTATATCTCATTTGAGTGTAAAGCACATACATGCACATGGAATGCATATACATGTATGGGAGCATGTAGAAGGATTCGAATCCATTGAAAAATAGATCAAAGCAATAGAAGATGAGAAATACACATAGATCACCATATGGAAGCATAGTTTGTATCAAATCGTGTCTCTAGCACATGGACATGTATATTTCTATATGGAACCATTCAAATATCACATGAGCTTGATAGGACCCCAAATGCAAATATAAGGATCTCACATGGTATTTAGTCGGAGGATTGCCCACAAGATCATGTAGACAAAGTGTAGTTGGATAAAGGTGATAAGAAATCCGCACATGGTATATGGGCTAACAAGATTGCAAGTAAATCAAATGAGAGCCTAATATACATGCATGGTATAAATATTGAGCAAGTTAAGCTCACATGGATCCAAAGCAAGTTAGTAGGTAGAATGAATTAAAGAGACATGCCCTCAACTCAACTTGGGCATCAAACAATATATCAAGAACCAACTACAATATATCAAGAGGCAAACATAATTAATAGACAATGCATAAAGAGAGAAAGAACCAAATGAAATGGGTTTTATATGATGCTCAAATGCAATGTGGCATGGTGACATGAGCATGCTATTATGATGATGCAAGAACGAGATGTAGGAAGTAGCAATATATAGACTAAGCAAGTAGCATTGCAGTTGTTAGACAATTAGCATGCTACAGGGCGGTCCCAAAGGGACCTTGAAGCTTTCATTCATCGGTGGAGTAGCAACTACACTTACGACCAAAGATAAAAAAGGAAATTACAAATAGACCCTAAACTTTTTGCACGAAGGACCCTAAAAGTAAAACTTGAAACGACATCGGGTCCAGCTCCGTCTCCACCGCACCGACGCGCCTCCGCATAGCCAAACACAACGGCACTAGGGATAAAACCACTTGGGACGAGGTGCCGGGAGCCAACTATGTAGGAGCTGAGGGGCCTCCGTCTTGGCATAGAAGCCTGGAGGCTGATTTTCACCTTTAGTTGCTGGCACGAGAAAACCGAAGCCAGCAAGAAGGGTGGGAGTGGTCGCCCTTCAACCTTCTTGAACATCAGCTGAGAAGAAGCTGTTGTGGATTCACTCCCAGCAGAAGCTTCTGAGCTCCCCTGATGCAGGTCCGTCGCCTGACGACCCACGACATGCCAACCATCCACCTCTGCCGCACCATGATCCAAGGATATACGCTTCATGCCATGGCCTACCACTTCAGATCTGCTAAAGAAAAGGGTCTTATTAGACACAGAGATCCCCGACGGCTCCCTCTTCACCACCTCCATCTCTGACTGGTGGAGCACCGTTGTGAGGAGAAACAGCATCTGGGCGCACCAGATCTGACCCAAGAGATCTGACGCATATCTCCCAGCACAAGGATGAACTTCATCACATGGCCAAACACAACAACTACAGCTAACCTACTATTTAAAGGAGATCTGGCGTCCCCTCCTAGCTTCACCAGACCAGCGGAGAGAGCATCGGAAAGACCCGGGAAGACGAGATCGACTCTCAACGAAACTGTAGCACACTAGCAGTTCATGGAACCCCTATACCTAGAAGACGACACGGAGATAAGGCACACAAGCGTGTTACAACATTCCACACCAACACCATCAACCACATGGTCATTGATGACCCACAAGTATAGGGGGTGTATCGCAGTATTTTCGAGGGAAGTGAAACCCAATTTATTGATTCGAGACAAGGGGAGACAAAGAATATTTATAAGCCTTAACAACTGAGTTGTCAATTTAGCTGCACCTAGAAACAATCTTGCTCACAGGAGTTTATCAATAGCAACAGTTTTGTAGTAGGAATAGTAAAGTAATAGCAGTAGTAAAAGTAAAGACAGTAGTAACAGTTGCAGCAACCGGTAGGATTCGAGCGCGGTAGGCATAGCGATGGATGGACGGGCATTTCATGGACAAGACAATTCACATGGCAATCAGAATATAGGGCATTTGCAGAAAAATAAGATAAAGCATCCAAGTACTAGATAATCCTAGGCATGTGTTCCATATATAGTCATACGTGCTCGCAATGAGAACTTGCACAACATCTTTTGTCCTGCCAGCCCGTTTGCAGCGGGGCCTCAAGGGAACTACTAGAAATTAAGGTGCTCCTTTTAATAGAGCACCGGAGCAAAGCATTAACACTCTGTGAACACATGTGATCCTCACATCAAAGCCATTCCCTCTAGTTATCCCGATTTCTATCACTTCAGGGCCATTGGTTCCGGACAACAACGTGTGTATACAACTTGCAGGTAAGACCATAAACAATACTATCATAATGAATCAATAACAAGTTTAGATCTGAACTCATGGCACTCGGGCCCTAGTGACAAGCATTAAGCATAACAAGTCACAACAAAGTCAAAAAGCACTAATAGTAGATACTAGGCACCATGCCCTAACAATCCGATGCCATTACATGAATGATCTCATCCAATCCCTACCATCCCCATAGCCTACATCGGGGGATTACTCACTCATAGATGGGGGAAACATGGATGGTCGATGGAGAAGCGATGGTGATGATCTCCTCCAATTCCCCGTCCCGGCAGGGTGCTAGAACGGAGTTTCTGGTTCCGAATCACGGAATCTGGTGGTGGCGGCGGAGCGGAACTCTTTCTGGAAAAACATCGACCCCCCTGAGTTTTTAGGTCAGAAGGCAACTTATAGGCGAAGAGGGAGACCATGGGGGTGTCTGGGGTGGCCAGACCACTCCCTAGCGCGGCCAGGCCTAGCCCGCGCGGCCAGGTTGTGTGGCCTGGGCCCAGCCCCCCTCCGTCTCGTATTCTGGCTCCGTGAGTCTTCTGGCGAAATAGGATTTTTGGCATATTTTCCGGGATTTTTCCTGATAGTTGATTTTCTGCATAAAAACTAGATACCAATTCAATTCTACTGAAAACAGCGTCAGTACGTGTTAGTTGCATCCAATTCACACAAGTTTAGAGGAAAAACAATAGAAAAAGTGTTCGGGAAAGTAGATACGTTTTGGACATATGAACTCCCCCAAGCTTAGCTTATTTCTTGTCCTCAAGCAATTCAGTTGAAAACTGAGTGCGAGAAAAGAAACTTTCATGAACACATTTGCTTCATATGATGTATATATTCTCAGCATGTGATCAACTACTTAGACAATTCATAATAAAGAGTATGCAACTAAGTTTACTTAATAGGCATTGCAAGCTATGAGGAGATTCCAACTCAAAAATAATAAGTAGCATGAAACATAAACATAAGCAACATTACAATGCTCATAACATGGTATGATAGAGTGGTATCTCGCTTGCCTTTGATTGTGAATGCCAAGGCACCTCTGAAGTTCAGGTGAAGACTAGAAGTAAAGATGTCAAAGATACAAGCATCAAAGTCATAACACAAATAATCAAGTTTTGAGACAAGCATATTATACTAAGAATGATAACTATGCTCTCAAGAAGGTGCTCATAGAATAGGTGGTGACTCAACAAAGAAATGAAAAAGGTTTTGAATAGTTTGAAAGGTTTCCAAATGTTGAAAGTATGGTACTCGTTAGCTTTGAGCTCTCATTGCCCCTATCATAAGCATCTTTAATATGGTTAAGGTGAAAGTGAGGTCCATTCTGAGTTATATGCTTGATAGACTATAAACTAAAAATCTCATGTCCCTTGAGTACGAGGGCCGCTCCTCATGCTACTCAAATTTAGTTACCGGTAAGTTCTTATCATCGTAAATACATGCGTATCATAGAGAACCGCCAACGGGGTACCCCTTGCCCGATGATACGGAAGAATCCCCATATCAAAATGACAAGGCAAGCAGACAACGAGTATCTCAACAATCTTCTTATTTACCATGGGAAAAATGGTACTTTTTTCTCTCTTTCCTCTTTTCTCATATCTCCCTTTTTTTATTTTTATCAATAGCTATATCTCTCTTTTTTATAAGAAGAATGCTTCATAGATACTCATTATGGTTACGCTGCAGGTTTCCACCATGACAGCATGGATTAGACCAGTGGCCCAGGCGTTTTTTTAACACACATACATAACTCCCTGGACTTACAAGCTCCCCTTTTATTTCATGCCGACGACATCCGCAAACAAAAGAGCATGATATCAACTGGGTATATATTTACAGGTGTTGAAAGCGTTCCCCGTGATAGCACGGTTCTGCTAATCCCCAGCCTATAATTTGCAAGCATATAACTTTCATGGACAGTCACAATGGTTCAGGTTTATTAAGTGTAGGAAATAAAGTGTGCCATCAAGTTCGTGAGAGATTTACTAACTAACTTTCTCATAACGAGCAAACATTTTATTTGGAAGAAAACAAGGCACATTGAATATGCACGGTATAGCAAATGATGCTAATAGGTAGGTATGGTGGACACTTTTGGCAATATTTGGTTTTAGGGAGTTGGAAACACGAGTAAAACATACTCAGTGTGAGTGAAGGCTAGCAATAGTGAGGCAGCAACAAACAAGAGAGCAATAACTGTCATAATCATGCTTGCAACAAAACAGGACTAATCATGGCATGAAAGTGATTCAAGACCCTCAAGGCAAAATAATTCATCGAGGCTTAACTGATTATTTCAGTCATATGCATGCGTGAGCATGTGCCAAGTCAATTCAAGTGAAACATTCAGAGGAGAATACCATAGTGTCATACCAAGTTATGAATAGAGTAATGCAAGCAAACATTCATATGACATGCTACAAACTATTAGCAAACTGGAACTAATCATATGAAAGCAAGAACTACTAAACATCCATAAATAACATACACCCCACACAAACAGGCTAAGCATGCCCACAATGATGAGTATATGTACAAAAATGAAGACAAATAGAGTTCGTTACCAGCCTCTTACCACACCTCAAGTTGTCATTAATCCTTATTATTGCCCTTCACTTGTGTGGCTTGAATAATAATATGAAACCAAATCCCACTAAGAACTGCTGAACCCTGCAACAAACTCACAAAACCAAAGAAGAAGAACAATTTTGGTGTTTTCGATTTTTAGAAACAAGAACCAAAAAGGAAGAACAAGTAAAGCAAAATCTTTTTGGGTTTTTCAAATAGTTCAAACAAAGCAAAAAGGGAAAAACAAACCAAGGCAAAAAGAAGAAGAAGCAAACCAAAGAGAAACAACAGAAATATTTTTGGTCTTTTTGTGTTTTAGAAAGCAAAAGCAAAGAAAGAACAAAAACTAAAAAGAGAACAAAACATGAATAAACAAAGTACCGATGCAAAATGATATGGAGATGAGTGCAATGTTGGTGTACCTTCCCCCAAGCTTAGGCTTTTGACCTAAGTGGGTGTCAATCCCAAGCTGGCCAAGATGGAGCGCCTCCGTAGTACGGTGAGGAGGTACCCTCGTCTTGGTGCAAGCTCGAGGACGCCCCATCAAAATGCGCAGAGTAATTGTAGGAGGGCACATTTTCCTGGTGCTACCTGTGGAAGCCCAGCAAGCGAAGCTGCTCGTCCACCTCCTCCTTGGAGCGCGACCACAGCCTCCTGCGAACACTAAACAAAGTAGATTGCGGCAAGGGAATCTCCCTTTCATCCCCATCAGTAAACAACATCCTATACACTAGATTGTCCAAGTCGGAGTCAGCAGTGACGAAGTGATGTGTTTTCATGCCAGCAAGGTCAAGCCTTTGTGGTGCCAATATAGTATCATTGGGATCCACCGAAAGTTCTAATGCATTGACCATACGTGAAGCGATGATGCCCCCATAAATAGGCCCCCTAGCGAGCAATAAGAGAGCCAAGATTGTACCAAGTATCATTGTTAAGCGCAGCAGCGAGGAAGGCCAAATGATAATTGGAGATATTACTCATATTCTCCCTACCAAGAACGCTAGTAGCAAGATAGTAGGCAAAGTATCTAAGAGCAGGGAGTTGGATGTTTCTTATTTTTCCGTACTGAGCTACGCGGTCGTCGTCATTGGTCACACCCCAATAGAGCTCCAGCAAATCAGCGGGTCGCCCTTGAATCTTCTTCACGGTCCCTATCATGCCCACACCTATAATACTGCAAAATCTTTCCAATGGCATGGTAAAGGGCAGATTATAAATTCTAAAAGAAACAGTTGACTGATAGGGCGTGTTAGTAAAAACGAAGCTCTCAACAAAAGTTTTGGTGAGCATAGCATATTGCTCACTCTCATCTTGCATGTATGAGGTCAAACCAACACTCTGAATCAGTAGCAAGAAATCATCAAGAATCCCTGCAGCTTGTAAGAAAGTAAAACAAGGAAATGTAGATGGGTGATCATACCCATCATCTCCTTCATTACTAATGCGAGGTGCAATGAGATCTTCATTGTATGATGGCCTAAACTGAGAGGCTGATCTTGAGGGCCTTGACCTCGTAGGTGCATCCCTCTCAAATATTTCTCCAAAGGTATGGTTGTTCATGTTTGATATTCTGAAATTTAAACATCTATTAAACAAGTGATTGCAAAGTGAATATATAATGAAGGGCACTACTCATAGGGACTTGTAGAGGCCTAACATGCATCAAAACTATATCTCTAAGCATTGAAAAAGCTTATAAGCTCTCATAACCTGTCACCTACAGCAGCAAAATACTCAAGATATAAACCACTAAACACAAATCTACTTGGACAAGCGAGGAGTCACATATCGGAGAACAAATGCTCCAAATTTCAGCAGCAAAGATGGGCTGAGCAAGGAGATCAAAAAATCAAGGGCAAGCATAGCAAGAACACGATTTCGAGCAATGAACTGGTGTTTACTCGGGAGAGAGAAGAAAGTACAAGTGAGAGACTGAGTGGAGGGCCAGGGGTGGCCCATACCATAGGCAGGCGCGCCCCTGGGCTGGCCACAGCACCAGGTGGTGTGCCTGCCTAGTGGGCCCCCTGGTACCTTCCAGGTACTCCGCTTCCCCTTTTTTCACATAAAAAATTAATATGAATTTTCTGGAATTTTTCGAGACACTTTATTTTTGGGCAATTTTTAGGCATAACAGAATGATTTTCTGACAGAAAAAAGTTTTCTGGAATGATGCAATGAAAAAACAAGGCTAGAACTTCAGAAGTTCTAAAACACTCTAACATGCAAGCAACTAACAACAGAAAAGAAAACTAAACGAAAGCAAAAACTAAATGGATAGAATAGAAGTAAGCGGAGATAGGTGAAAACATTGTTTGCTCAATGAAATCCTTTTGTTAACAAGGTTGATCAGGTCTTGTTACCAAACAATTTTATATGAAACAAAACATTGTATTCCACTAATGATTATGTTACCTCAACTTTGATAGCAATGGTCCCAATCATAATAGTTTCAAATTTTTCTCTTGGTATGGGACAATATATCTCTCCAACTTGAATGCCCTCAACATGTTCAATTGAATTTAAACCATAAGTCCTATCAATCTTCTTGGGTAAATAGACAGTATGTTCCTTGTCATTAACATTGAAGGTCACCTTTCCTTGATTACAATTAATAACAGCTCCTGCAGTATTAAGAAAAGGTCTCCCAAGAATAATAGACATATTATCATCTTCAGGCATTTCAAGCACACCAAAATCAGTTAATATCAAGAAATTATGAGCCACTTGAACAGCTACATCCTCACATATACCAACAGGAATAGTGGTAGATTTATCAGCCATTTGCAAAGATATATCAGTTGGTATTAGCTTTTCCAGTTGAAGTCTCTTGTAGAGATAAAAAGGCATAACACTAACTCCTGCTCCCAAATCACACAAAGCAGTTCTAACATAACTATTCTTAATAGAGCAAGGAATAGTTGGAATCCCTGGGTCTCCAAGTTTCTTTGGAACCTTACCATTAAAGGAATAATTAGCAAGCAAAGTAGAAATTTCTTTGTTAGGGAACTTCCATTTATTCGAGACAATATCATTCATATACTTTGAATAAGGAGGCAATTAATAACATGAGTCAAAGGAATTTGCAAGAATAAAGGTTTCATCCACTCACAAAACTTATTATAGTGGTCATCCTCCTTTGGCTTGTGTTTCTTATCAGGAAAAGGCATAGGTTTTTGGACCCAAGGCTCTCTTTCACTACCATGTTTCTTAGCAACAAAATCTTCTTTAGTGTATTTAGTATTCTTAGTGTGCTTTTCAGGTTCTTCTTCAACTTTTTCTTTATCAGGAACATCATTTTCTTCATTACCACTTTCAGTTTCAGCATCAGAGACAGATATACTATTATGATCATTACCAGGTTCAGAGGGTTCTACAATAGTTTTATGTTTCTTTTTTCTTTTCTTACGAGTAGTACCACTATTTTCAGCTTGTTGAGAATCCTGCTTAATTCTTTTGGGATGCCCCTCGGGATATAGAGGATCATGGGTAGCAGCACCACTTCTAGTTCTAATCTCATAAGCGTGGTTTTCCTTGGCAACATTAATTAGCAAGTCTTTTTGTACTTTAATAAGTTGATCTATTTGAGTTTGAACCATTTGAAAATGTTTAACAATCATTTTAACATCATTAGAGGTTATTTCCACAATATCTTTTAACTCCACAATAGCTCTAGAGTTTTCCATTAGATGATTTTGCACCCTTTTATTAAAATTATCTTGCTTAACAATAAAAATATCGAATTCTTCTAAGCATTGATCAGGAGATTTAGAGTAAGGGATATCCTTCATCAAAGTGTTGGAGAGAATATACCTCAATAGTGGGTGAATAGGAGATTGGCTTACATAGTTCTTCTATAGGAGGTAAATTCTTGACATATGCAGCTTTAATACCCTTCTCCTTAAGACATTTCTTAGCTTCCTTCATCACTTCATCATTCAATTCAATAACTCCCCTCTTCTTAGATGATGGTATAGGCGCCAGTATAGCTGGTTCAGGTATAATTATTTCAGGTATAGCTGGTTCAGGAGGAGTCCAATCTTCATAATTCTTGCTTATTTTAGCCATTAGTTCCTCAGCTTCCTTGGGAGTCCTATTCCTGAAAACACAATCAGCACAACTATCCAGGTATGTCCTAGATTCTTCAGTTAGTCCATTATAAAATATACTAAGAATCTCATTCTTAGGTAATGGACATCCAGCCTGTGCATGAATCAAAGCACAAAACCTTTCCCACGATTCAGGCAATATCTATTTTTCTCCTTGCTTGAAACCAAAAAGTTCCTGGAAAATAGCATGTCTAGCACTAGGAGGAAAATATTTCTGCAGGAAGGTACTAATCAAGCAATCAGGGCTATCAATAGATCTAGGAGGTAAATTACTAAACCAAGTTTTAGCTTCTCCTTTCAGTGAAAAAGGGAAAATCTTAGCAACAAAGTAGGTGCACATCTTAATATCATCAGAAAATAGTCCACTCATGGTAGAAAGCTCAGTCATATGTGCTACCGCACTTTCATTCTTAGTCCCACAAAAAGGTTCTTTCTCAACAATAGCTATGTAAGATAGATCAATAGAGAAATCATAATCTTTATCTTTAATGTTTATGGGAGACACATCAAACTTAGCATTAGGAGACAATTTGGGTTTAATAGTATGCCTCTCAAGGAGACTCTTAGCAGCACTCCTATCATGGGTGTTTTGACATTCTTTAATAAATTCATCGGTCATCTCAACATAACCGTCTTCAATATCATAGCTCTCTCTAGACTCAGGTGAACTAACAGGTGTAGTAGTGTCTTCATTAGGAGTTTTAGTATTTCCAGCTATAGTTCTAGCAATCGTAGAATCTAGGAAAGGACCTAATGCACCACTCTTATCAAGCACAGTAGAAGCAGCATCATAAGTATCAGAAGTTTCAGATTCAGTAGTAGTAGTAGCGTGTGTGTAGCATGTGTATGTGGTGGTGTAAGGAACTTACTCATAACAGACGGTGAATCAAGAGCAACAGAGGTGTTCAGAACCGTACCTCTTCTTGTAGTGGATGGTAAATAGGAACCTTGCCATCACGAGACTTACCCATGATGGATGGATGGCAGCGAACAATAATGATTCCAAGTGGACTTGATAAATAAAGCTATGATCCCCGGCAACGGTGCCAGAAAATAGTCTTGATGACCCACAAGTATAGGGGGTGTATCGCAGTATTTTCGAGGGAAGTGAAACCCAATTTATTGATTCGACACAAGGGGAGCCAAAGAATATTTATAAGCCTTAACAACTGAGTTGTCAATTTAGCTGCACCTAGAAACAATCTTGCTCATAGCAGTTTATCAGTAGCAACAGTTTTGTAGTAGGAATAGTAAAGTAATAGCAGTAGTAAAAGTAAAGACAGTAGTAACGGTTGTAGCAAACAATAGGATTCGAGCGCGGTAGGCATAGGGATGGATGGACGGGCATTGCATGGACAAGACAATTCACATGGCAATCAGAACATAGGGCATTTGCAGATAAATAAGATAAAGCATCCAAGTACTAGATAATCCTAGGCATGTGTTCCATATATAGTCATACGTGCTCGCAATGAGAACTTGCACAACATCTTTTGTCCTGCCAGCCCGTTTGCAGCGGGGCCTCAAGGGAACTACTAGAAATTAAGGTGCTCCTTTTAATAGAGCACCGGAGCAAAGCATTAACACTCCGTGAACACATGTGATCCTCACATCAAAGCCATTCCCTCCGGTTATCCTGATTTCTGTCACTTCGGGGCCATTGGTTCCGGACAACAACGTGTGTATACAACTTGCAGGTAAGACCATAAACAATACCATCATAATGAATCAATAACAAGTTTAGATCTGAAATCATGGCACTCGGGCCCTAGTGACAAGCATTAAGCATAACAAGTCGCAACAAAGTCAAAAAGCACTGATAGTAGATACTAGGCACCATGCCCTAACAATCCGATGCCATTAAATGAATGATCTCATCCAATACCTACCATCCCCATAGCCTACATCGGGGGATTACTCACTCATAGATGGGGGAAACATGGATGGTCGATGGAGAAGCGATGGTGATGATCTCCTCCAATTCCCCGTCCCGGCAGGGTGCTAGAACGGAGTTTCTGGTTCCGAATCACGGAATCTGGTGGTGGCGGCGGAGCGGAACTCTTTCTGGAAAAACATCGACCCCCCTGAGTTTTTAGGTCAGAAGGCAACTTATAGGCGAAGAGGGAGACCATGGTGGTGTCTGGGGCGGCCAGACCACTCCCTAGCGCGGCCAGGCCTAGCCCGCGCGGCCAGGTTGTGTGGCCTGGGACCAGCCCCCCTCCGTCTCGTATTCTGGCTCCGTGAGTCTTCTGGCGAAATAGGATTTTTGGCATATTTTCCGGGATTTTTCCTGATAGTTGATTTTCTGCACAAAAACTAGACACCAAGGCAATTCTGCTAAAAACAGCGTCAGTCCGTGTTAGTTGCATCCAATTCACACAAGTTTAGAGGAAAAACAATAGCAAAAGTGTTCGGGAAAGTAGATACATTTTGGATGTATCAGTCATTCCAATCGCATCATGTCCCGACAACTCTAACATAGTCGATAAATTCATGAAGCAAAGTCCTCCATGACCGAGTTCACCATTGTTCAGGTGTTCAAGAGAGAATACATGTCCAAAGGAGAACTTGGCCTCTCCAACATTCAAGGACAATGGTCACTCGTACATATTCACATGTCCGTAATTGGCCACATTCTTGAATCCCAAAGCCGCAGCCGACGACAACATGTTGATTTCTTCAACCACTCCACTGCCAATCACTCCACCATAAGGTAGGTGTACCTAGGCATATTCCAGACTATGCTAGGCTTTAGGTCAGGCCAAAAATGCCCACAACAAAAATCTAGAACTAGGACGGTTCTATGCTCCACGCCGAAAATCTAGGCCTATGCCCATCAGTTAAAAATCTCAACGTGGTGAACCACCTCCTTAAAACATCCATATGTGAAGCCCAGGCTCGGTCTGATGCAACCTTCGAGCCTAAAATCTAGGTCTAGTCTCAGGCCACAGGCCTGACTAGGTGCATCCCACATGCATAATTAGGCCCCACCCATGTGCAATTTTTGGGTCAGGCCGCCCATGCCCAGGTTTGGGTGATCCAAATGGTCAGGTCTCTGAAATGACACACTCAAGAATGTAACTTGCATCGAAGATGATGACATCACGGGTCCAACATACTGAATCTCGGTTTTCACCTCTAGACTGACTCTGGAGGTGTTAGAGATGTCGCATCTTCTGGGTGAGTTGGTGATTCCTCCGTGGAGTAAAACAACACCAAGTGGTTTCATGGAATAATAAAATGCATGCTTTACAAAAATTCCTAGTTGGATGGGCTAGGCACATAGATGGTATTCTCAAGAAGGAGAAGCTTCAACTATCATCCATTATTGATGAACAGGAAGCTCTCGTGGAAGTTAGGCTATTATCTGTATAAAAATGAGCTTAAAATCTAATCAAATGCACAGATAGCATGACTTCTGTGTGAATAGGATATTAAGTGGTATCAATGATCTAAAGCTAAATTTATCCTAGATGGATATTCGAATACCAGATACTTCTGTGGTGTCGTGAATGGAAGAAATCAAGAGAAACTTATTCATTATCTTGTACATGACGAGGGAACGATCGAAGGTCACAATCAAATCAAGTCTTACATTACAAACTATTACAAAGGAATCTTTGGGGCCCTAGAAGAAAGTGAATTCTCTAGAGATGAGTCCCGAACACAAATGGTATTTCTCAAGTTTCTCTTGAGAATAACAACTTTCTAATTGACGCTTGCTCTGAGGAGGAAATTAAGGAGGCAGTTTTCCAAATGGACACAACAAAGCACCGGGTCCGGATAGTTTCCCTACCGATTTTTATCAAAACTTTTGGGAATTCATCAAGTCAGACCTCTTATATTTATTTAGCTTTCTTCATGATGGTCAAATGGACCTGTTTCATCCAAACTTCGGTGAAATGATTTTGTTACCAAAGGTTAATGAGGAAGAAAGGATACAACAGTATAGACCGATTTGCCTGCTTAACGCTATTTTCAAAAAATTCACGAAAACAGCAACATTCAGCGTCAACTCGGTGGCTGATCATGTGGTTTTGCCTTCACAATCTTTTTTCAGGCAAGGAACAAATATCCTAGATAGTGTAGTAAATCTCTGTGAAACAGTGCATGAACTACATATGAAAAGGTTGAACAGAATGGTTCTTAAAATTTATTTTGAAAAGTCTATGACAAAGTCAAGTGGTCTTTTCTTCAGCAAAATCATAGAATGAAAGGTTTTTCTGATTAGTGGCGGGCTCTAGTCCATAGTTCGTATCTAGAGGTAGTATTGCTATTAGGATCAATGGTGATGTGGCAGATACTTCCAAACAAGAAAATTATTAAGAGAAGGTGATCATTTATGGCCTATACTATTTAATATAGTGGTGGATATGTTGGCTATCTTGATCGAGCGTGCAAACACTAATGTCCAGATTGAAGGTGTAGTTATTCATCTAGTTTATGCTGATTTATATATACTTCAATATGTTTATGATACAATTCTTTGTATGGAACATGATTTGGAGAAGCCTAAGAATCTAAAACTAATATTATCAGCATTCGCATCAATTGTTTGGTCAAAAATTAATTTTCATAAGAGTGAATTGTTTTACTTTAGTGAGGCTCAAGATGAGGCCAACCTATATGCTGAGATTTTTGGCTATGGGCAAGGTCAGTTTCTAATCAACTATTTAGGAATACCGATTTATTTCGAGAACTTACAAATACTAAATGGAAACTAGTTGACGAGAGACTTTAGAAAAGGCTTAGCAGTTGGAAAAGAAAATTCATATCTCTAGGCGGGAGATTGGTACTCATAAACTGTGTACATACCAATATAATATAGTACATGATCTTTTTCTTTTTGCTTCCTAAAGGAGTCTTGCAGAAATTGGATTTTTTCGATCTAGATTCGTTTGGCAAGGAGATAGTAAGGAAAATAAATATCGACTAGCTAAATGGGGTGTAGCTTGTTGTCCAAAAGACAAAGGTGGATTAGGTATTCATGACCTTGAGGTTAATAATACTACTAAAAGGACATGCATTGCCTTAATCAGTTTTAGTGTTTGTTAACAACTTGAGGATCATTTTACAATATGCTAATATTGCCAGGTCAATCTACTGAAAAGAGAAAAGTCTGTGTCGTAGTGAAAAAATCCCTGGCTGAAATAGAAGTTTTCTGGAAAGTCCAGACCAGAGTCTACGGTGGGCAAAGACCGGAGTCTCCGGTGTGGTAAGGAGTTTCGCCTCTAACCTCTGGAGTGGATCCAAGATGAAGCCCAGGGATAGCCTGACTAGGGGTCTAGAGACAGGCCGGATTTTGACCGAATCTCTGGCGTATTCTGATAGACCGGAATCTCCAGGGTGAACTGTTCGGAGTCTCCAGTGTGCTCAGGTCCGGAGTTCCTGCCAAATCTCCTGAGGGAGCATCAAGACCAGGCCTAGGACATTCTGTTTGATGGTCCAAATATGGACCGGAGACAGACCGGAATCTCCGGTGTAGACCAGAGTCTCCTAAAGACCGGAGTTTCTGGTGTGGAAACTCCCCAACAGGCAGAAAGCGGTTACAAATCTGTGGGGATATAAATAGGGAACTTCATTCCCTATCTCAGGCTATTTGTTTTCTGAAAAGGAAGAACACCATTAGAGGGCCACCAAATCTCCAAGATCTCCCTCTACAACCACTCAAAGTCCCTGATCTTTGGGGAATCGAAGGAGGAGGCCTTGATCTACAACTTTACCAAGAGAGATCTTCATTTCCCCCTCATTTACTCGAGGTCCCCTTGCTCTAGGGTTTCATTGGAAACCCTAGGCTTGTCTTTGATTGTTGTTACATCTTGCTTGGATTTGGGAGCCTCCAATTCAGTTGTGTATGTGTGCCTCAAACTTGTTGTAAGGTTGCTGGCTACCACCTTGAAGGTTGCCGATATAGTGGAAGCGTGAATCGATCCCCTTGGGGTAAGGTTCACCGGAGAACAAGGGATGCCTCTCGTGGCGTTGGTGGTTTGATACCACCCCCTCCCCAAACGCATACGTACTTCCCCTCAAAAGGAAGGAACTGCGGAAAATAATCCATGTGTCTCTGCCTGCTTCATTTCGGTTACTTCTATCATTTACTGCACTTTACTTATATCTTTATCTTGCTTAGTTAATTGTGCTAGTATGACATATAGGTAAATTCACCTTAGTTGCATATCGAGAGAATTTACATTTTGTGTCAAACCCTAAATTGAAAAAGAGTAAAATTTGAAGTAGCACCTATTCACCCTCCCCCTCTAGGTGCCCATACGATCCCTTCAACTTCTCTACTGGTTAAATGCCTTTTTAAGCTACTTACTGAGGATGTTGTATGGCAAACCCTCCCGAGGAAGAAATATGTTGGATCAAAAGGATTATATCAAGTGCTTTGGAAGCTCGGAGATTCACATTTTTGTGCTAGAATGATGAGTACAAAGAAACACTTCTTCAGGTTTGGCACCTTCTCCATTAAGGATGGATCAGAGGTACGGTTCTAGGAGGATAAGTGGCTTGGTAATGTTACCCTTCGAGAACATTACCTAGCTTTATACAATATTGTTCATCACAAAGGGGATAGCATTGCCTCTATGCTGGAATATACCCCCCGAATGTGTCGTTTATGAGAAACTTATTTGGACCTAAACTTGCATCGTGGAACGCTCTACTTTTTTTTTGGAAATGAGCATATATTAATATCACGAAAGATACCAATTACACCCGGCATCTGCAATAACGCACTATCCTAAAGACATTACGGATGCACATAGCCCTATTGCAAAAGAACAAGAAGAACTGAAAAACAAAAATAAAGGATCCCGCTACGGTAATCAAGACAGTGTAGCTTCAACACCAAACACCACCAAGATAACACCTAGAGTCCGTGCTTACAAAACAATGCCTTCAACAAGGATTGCCAGGAACAACCAATTAAGGCTAGACCTTGGATTTTCACCTTGGAGCAAGTTCACCTCTCTCAAAACAATGGCTTCAAGGCCATTGCCAGGCACAACCAGTTAAGGCCAGACCTTGGATTTTCACCCTGAAAGATAAGACCTTGTACTCTTCTTGTGCTTCCGGCCCCGCTTTTCACTATTGCCGCTACAAGTCAAGAATCAACAAGCAAGGTCCTCATTACCACCAAGACATAGCCCACCATCACTAGCCTCATATCTCAGCCAACTGACATTCTCCGCCACTTTGACCTCCATGCAAATTGAAGACCGACATGTTCCATGTTGGCAACATTCAGCGCAACTTCATGTCACTCCTTTGAAACAGGAACACACGACCGACTCCCACCCGATCTAGCAATCTGCGGGTAACTTGTGCAGAAAGGAAATCACCAGTAGAGCCTTCCGTAACTCGTCACCGGCCAGAAAATGAGAGCCGGCATCAAGCTAGCAATCTTCTAGGCGCAAGAAGACCTGAATGATCACCCCTTTTATTGGGCAGATCGGCAGGCCCCCATGCCGCCGCCCGCCGGCCGACCCCCTCCAGCGGAAGAGGAGGCAAGCCTGCGACCGAACCACGCGCATGTGTTGTCCCACTGGAAGCCAGCGAGGTCGACCACAAGCATCACGCCGCCTCCCCACGCACCTCAGGGTGACCAAAGGCCGCACCGATGGCAGGTCTAGACGAGAGCCTAGGCCTATGGCCGCCGCCTCCACCTCAAGCGTGGATGCCCAAGGGAAGTCTCCAAGCTCCATGATCGGGGCACCGTCCCATGGCCATGAGAAGAAGAATTTCACCCCACGCGGACGCCACACCCGAGGGAGAACCACCGTCGTCGCATGATCGGGGTCGTCGCCCCAGACCCCGCACGCAGAAGATCACCAACACCGTCCCAAACACCGCACGCAGAAGATCACCAACGGGGTGGCAGCGGTGGTAGAGGAGGCCACCGGCCTTTGGTTTTTCGGTGGCTAAGATTTCGCCTCGGTGCCGCCTCGGGGGACGACACAGGAGCATCAGGAAGTTTACCAAGACGCTCTGTTACAACGTTTATTGACAGTGCACCGTGTATAGAGCTTTGATCTTGCATGTTGTGCATGTTGATAATAACAAAAAAACTCTAAAAGATGAAGATACCTCTAAAGCCAAAAACATCCGCATGGTATATGCATCGGGGTGTGATCCTTACGAAGGATAATCTTGTTAATAAAAATTGGCAAGAAAGTAAGGAATGCCTTTTTTGTTATCGTGGCAAGACAATCAAGCATTTATTATTTCAATGCAAATTCGCTCGTTTTATATGGTTAGTCATTCATGTAGCTTCGAGACTGTATCCTCCTTGTAGTGTTGCTAATATATTCGGCAATTGGCTACATGGAACCCACTATAAGTACAGATTTCTAATTAGAGTGGGAGCGCTAGCCATTATTTTGTCTCTATGGCTATGTAGAAATGACAAGGTTTTTAATGATAAAATGTTTTCTCTTATGCCTGTTATCTAGTGATGCACCGCTACACACCGTTTATGATTGTCTGTACACGTTTGGAGGATACAACGAGGGATACTTTTTCTCGACATGGATGACAGCGTGATCTTCGGATTGGACCGCCATCTCTTTAGGCGTTTTACTGTATCTCTGTATGAGCATGATGTAATTTGCCTATATTTTTTTTGAACTTGTATCAACTGTGTGCATCTCATTACGCAGAGGCCGGGTGTAATAGTTAAATATTTTAAGTAATATATCACCTTTTAAAAAAAGAAGTGGTTTGGTCAACGAATTTCTAACTTTACGTTTCATACTGTGTAGATGAGTGGAAAGTGTTTTTGGCTCCCAGAGATCTAGTGCTCCTTGCGTGCTAATTTTTTTAAAATTTGTAATTTTAAGGTTTTAAAAATCTTAAAACAAAATTCTGTAAGTAGCTAATGATGTATCCAATAGACATGTAAAATCTTAATTCAAAAAGTTTTGTATTATGAGATACAAAAAATAAAAAATTCTCATTGTTTTTTATTTGAAATCACTATACACTCGGATCTACAGTTGCACGTCTATATTTTTTACCACATCTTGATTTATTTTTAGATTTTTTTTAGATATTTTTAGAATTTTTTAGAACTCATAATTTTTTTTCGAGGAATCAACTGTGGGCACGAGGCCGGCCTGAACCAATTACCAATAAAAAAGGTACTTTACAGAAAACGACTCAAAAGCAGAAAAAGCTACCTAGACCTATGTACAAAACCTAGCTAAGGAGAGGGAGGGGGTGGGAACTCATAAATGTGATTTTTAATTTTTTTTTAACCGAAGAAATCACTGGTGCCCACATGCACCAGTTCTCTACTCGTCGATGAGTTCATACTCAGCTGGAGATGCAAAACGTCGTTGTGGATAGCTCGACCGGCTTGTTGTCGAGTCACCGACCTATGTTCCACTCTCACGGTCGCACCGCTTTTTCTTATTTTTCTTTTGGCAAACCTCTCTTGGCTAACGGTGCCCGCCGGGACGCGGGCAAATCGGTAATTTTCCACACTGGTGGCTTGCTGCCATGTCGCTGAGCCAGCCTCTGCCCTCTTGAACGCTCGAAGGGCCGAAAAAAAAAAACTCCAAGGGCCAAAAACGCCACCACATGCCCCCTCCCTCTCCATGATATACAACCACACGCACAGCACCCATGGCCACCACCACCATCACCGCACAGCGCACCACCACCACCAGCAGCCTCTATGGCATCCTCGGCTTCCCTGCAGAGCTTCCTCCCGCCGTCAGCCCAGTACGCGACGTCGTCGTCCCGGCGCCGCACCGGCCGCGCCCGCGTCGTGCAGTGCTCTGCCGTGTCCGCGCCGTCGTCCTTCGCGCCGGCCAAGGCCGTCTCGGCGGATCGCCTGGAGCCGAGGGTGGAGCAGAGGGAAGGCGGGTACTGGGTGCTCAAGGAGAAGTACCGGACGAGCCTGAACCCACAGGAGAAGGTGAAGCTGGGCAAGGAGCCCATGGCGCTGTTCACGGAGGGCGGCATCAAGGACCTGGCCAAGATCCCCATGGAGGAGATCGACGCCGAAAAGCTCACCAAGGAGGACGTCGACGTCCGTCTCAAGTGGCTCGGCCTTTTCCACCGCCGCAAGCAGCAGTGTATGCTCTCTGCACCATCGCAATTTAATCACCATTCATTAACTTCTGCACTTGCGCAGTTGTGCTTGAGCATTTCGGCAAAACGAAACATGTCCTCTTTTGTTTTCCTGAATACATGTTGTTCGACCGAGGTGATTGGAGCATGTATGATACCCTGTAGTAGTATAAGTTTAGTGAAATATCCGTGTGGCCATGTGGCCATGTGGAAATATCCATGTGGCCATGTTCGGATGTTCCTTGGGGGCTCTACATAATGTTTGCGGAAGCAAGTGAACTAATCAGCGGCCACATTCGCTCTAATTGATCAGTAGACAGGGGATCAACGGTGGCATCCATGACTTAGCATATACTACGAATGCAATTTTGTAGAGGGGACTAAGATACACATGAAGAGCGAAAGGGTCAAGTATCCTAACCATGCAGAGGAAATGTCATGTACTGACCGGCTCTCAGTACTAGGACGACAGTGATCTCTTTCTTTTTTCTTATTATCTTATTAAGTGCCATCCTAGCTATCTGCTTCTTTATTACTAGTTTATTATGCAATAGGTCACTCGGTGGGTGAACCTGCTATTGCTTGATCACATATTCGCCGTAACAGACTAGTGAAATTTCGCCGTAATCCAGCAGGGGCGTTCCTCTTTTGAGTTGCATGTTTTTAGCAGGTGGTCTTGTGGTAGTTTCTCCTCTCTATTTAGATTTTTATGGGTTCCTGAATCCTGGTAGTTGTTTTGGGTTCAGCTCTCTTAGTCCTTTTTATCTCTAGTTTTCTCTTCGGTTGTAAGTTTAACCTGGTGGATTCGTGTTGTTTCTTTTCGTACGAAAGGGAACGGGGGGTCAAATCCCTTTTGATTAAAAAAAAATTCACCGTATGATTTTCAAGGTTTTTTTTCACTTATTTTTTGGCCCCGTGCTTGATCCTATCCGAGCTCCGCTCCCCTGCTGTAAAATGTAGCATGAAAGGGTATCTATATTGTCAAGATATGAATGCACCTATTCTAAATACTATTTTACAAAGCGCAGGTACTGTTTTTGCGAAAGATTTTCTCGGGGTTTATCCCAAACCGGTGGTTCCAAATCTGTTCCATTTTTGGACCATTCCTTCCTTTGGTACTTCCTGCAAAAAAGACTAGTAATTAAAAAGAGTGAGACGTTTCCTAGCTGGACGGCTGGACCCACTATAATGTAATGTTGACCGAAAACGCTAACGACTGCTGTGCTGCTGCTGCAGATGGCCGGTTCATGATGCGGCTGAAGCTGCCGAACGGCGTGACGACGAGCGAGCAGACGCGGTACCTTGCCAGCGTGATCGAGAAGTACGGCAAGCAGGGGTGCGCCGACGTGACCACCCGGCAGAACTGGCAGATCCGCGGCGTCACGCTGCCCGACGTGCCGGAGATCCTGGACGGGCTCCTCTCCGTCGGCCTCACCAGCCTGCAGAGCGGCATGGACAACGTGCGCAACCCGGTCGGCAACCCGCTCGCCGGCATCGACCCCGACGAGATCGTCGACACCCGCCCCTACACCAACCTCCTCTCCTCCTACATCACCAACAACTCCGAGGGCAACCTCGCCATCACCAACCTGTGAGCACACATGACGACGACGCACGGTCTCTGTCACTCCGACAACCAGGAGAGTGTCCGTCTCTGACATGCTGTTTGCTGCTCTCTTATGAACAGTCCTAGGAAATGGAACGTGTGTGTGATCGGCACCCACGACCTCTTCGAGCACCCGCACATCAACGACCTCGCGTACATGCCGGCGGAGAAGGACGGCAAGTTCGGGTTCAACCTCCTGGTGGGCGGGTTCATCAGCCCGAAGCGGTGGGGCTAGGCCCTGCCGCTCGACGCGTGGGTCCCCGGCGACGACATCATCCCGGTGTGCAAGGCCGTCCTCGAGGCGTACCGCGACCTCGGCACCCGGGGCAACCGCCAGAAGACGCGCATGATGTGGCTCATCGACGAACTCGTAAGTTTCTTTCAGTCTGATCTTGCATGCTACTTCCTCCATGTCAAAATATAAGACATTTTAGCTTTGTAAATGAAGAACCCTTTTAGTGCGTAGGTTCATTCTAAACCTATATAAATTTACACACTAAAAGGAGTCTAGATTTACTTTTTTTATAAATCTAAAACATCTTATATTTTAAAACGGAGTGAGTAGAATCTTGTTTGATGCTCATATGTGAATTCGACTTCGGCAATGCAGGGGATGGAGGTGTTCCGGTCGGAGATCGAGAAGAGGATGCCGAACGGGGTGCTGGAGCGCGCAGCGCCCGAGGACCTGATCGACAACAACTGGGAGAGGCGGGACTACCTGGGCGTGCACCCGCAGAAGCAGGAGGGCCTCTCCTTCGTCGGCCTGCACGTGCCTGTCGGCCGGCTCCAAGCGGCCGACATGTTCGAGTTCGCCCGCCTCGCCGACGAGTACGGCTCTGGCGAGCTCCGCCTCACCGTGGAGCAGAACATCGTGGTCCCCAACGTCAGGAACGAGAAGATCGACGCCCTGCTCGCCGAGCCGCTGCTGCGGGAGAGGTTATCGGCGCACCCGTCGCTGCTGATGAAGGGGCTGGTGGCGTGCACAGGCAACCAGTTCTGCGGGCAGGCCATCATCGAGACCAAGGCGCGGGCGTTGCAGGTGACCCGCGACGTCGAGGCGCGCGTGTCCGTGCCCAAGACGGTGCGCATGCACTGGACGGGGTGCCCCAACAGCTGCGCGCAGGTGCAGGTGGCCGACATCGGCTTCATGGGCTGCCTCACCAAGAACAGCAGCGGCAAGATCGTCGAGGCGGCGGACATCTTCGTCGGGGGACGCGTCGGCAGCGACTCGCACCTCACGGGGGTGCACAGAAAGGCCGTGCCATGCGAGGACATTGTGCCCATTGTCGCCGACCTCCTGGTGGAGCGGTTCGGGGCCGTGCCCAGGGAGAGGGAGGAGGACGAGGAGTAGCAACACTGTCGCAGATGCAGACTTGCAGAGATGAGCAGTGTTGCTTGGTGTAAAGTAGGCAATGCCAGTGGTAGTTTATACCCCGATTTGGTTTGTTGTCGCAGTCCAAAGTTGTTTTTCCATTACGTTACAGGGGAGGGGTGATTGAATCGGTGATATAAATAAAGAAGCAGATTATATGTAGCTGTTCCTCGCAATTCTTCTTCTTCGGTCATGTGCTACAGCATAGTCGTGCCATAATTTTTTCTCAAGAACACACCTTCGAAAATGTGTATCAGCTTTTTTATAAAGAAGAGTCTAAGATGAGCCGATACAACGCCAGAAAACTACGGGATACAAATTCAACGCCACATGTTTACAACACAACTCAAACGGACCGAACTATAAAGACCGCCTTGCACCGTCTCTAGCCGGTGGATGACGAGGAAGCGATACACGGCGAGCTTGTAGACCACGTCACAACCGAAGAAGGGAACTTCACGAGACCGGCTCCGACACCGAGAAGGCACAAGCTAACGCATCGCCCGCCCATTAGTGCCTAAGTCAGTGAGTGAGAGGAGGGACCAAACCTAACTAAAGAAGACGTCGACCAAAAAGTGCTGGTGATGGTGTACATACCACCCCAGGAGGCCTCGCTCAGAGTGGCGGCCAATCATCGACCCCAATTAGCGCACCAAGGACTCTACAAACCACCTAGGCGGCGCCTTCAAGAAGGGAACGACAAAGTCGTGTCGCCGACACCTGATCGAAAGGCCAGATCAAGGGTTTCCCCCGGTGCTCGAGTTGGGGAAGCATGGGCAGTGCCAAGATAACTCCACCAAGGAGGTGACGACGCCCATAGGTGTTGCCGTCGTCAACATCACACAGGGATTTCTAACATGACCTACCGTCGACCCTGATGCCCATCGAACGCGCAGCAAAGAGCCACCTTTTGGCCTCCCTGCCAATGAGAGGCGATCCAGAAAGTCATCGGTGGAGAAGGAGGTGCTGACCACCGTCTCACCACGGCCGAATAGGGCCTAGGTAGTGAGAACCTCGCCCACCGCTTCATGGTCGGTCGCCGCCACCGCCATGATGCCCACAAACTGAATGTTGCTCCAATGTCCCGCCGTGCTCGCCCGACACCATATTCCCTGATTTGTACGCCCACCCAAGCCCAAATGGGCTTCAGCGGCTCATAGGTCATGGTCACATCCGTAGGGGCGCCTTCACCGCGACGAGGTCGCGATTCCTTCCATTGTCGTTGTGCTATGCTCGTAGCCCGGTCTCGTAGCCCCACGACATTGGACAGCCTCCAAGAAACGCGTTGCCGTCGCAAGGGAATTCGTCACCACCACGCGAGGGAGAGGGGCCCCACTGTTGCCGTCTTCGCCCAGGCATCGCCCGACAGGTCCTCTAGTGGTGCAAGGCGAAGGGAACGAGGGAGGCTCGAGGGCCTGTGGTGGTGCCGCCCCTGTGTCTCCTAGGTTGGGAGATGTAGGGGTCGATATTCCTGGTTACGACCAACTCTAGTTTGAAGGGAAGAAAAATTCTACACAGATTTTTCACAATTGGAGAATGAAGTAGCAACTGCAAACTTCCTGACAGATCTCCTAGGGCAGATCGGGTGGTCAGCCCTGATACGATACCCCTCTCAGACATCACCATATCAAGCTCACCTACATCATGTACACCTCATACGACATCAATTGGTCTCATGACAAGAGCTCGAGCAAAAGATCTAAATGACAAGGTGAATTTCCTCAACATGTTTGCACTTTCTCCCACCATGAATGGTAACTAGATCCCTCTCTTCCCTGGGGGTTGGGGGTGGGGGGATGGTAAGCAGTACCTTTAACGATATGTTCGTAGAAGGCACCATTATCCCGGTGCACATGTTTTAGGCATAACATTTGATGGTTGAGCATAAAAAAAGTTATGTTTCATCATTTTTAGTAAACATATTTGTTAGTGGGAGTTATTCAAACTAGACTTCTCCATATGTCCCCGGGGCACGACCGGTAGCCAGACCTTATAATATGATCGTCCAACATCCACACGGATGAGAAAAGATTTATTCTCGGAATGCTAAACCATAGTGATTTTTGGGAATAATGTCATGTTCTTATGACGTGGGTCTCAGCTGCACCCCCGGGGACAACACGTCTATGACAGGCCGACTCTTAGATTCATGTGGTTTGACAGTATAACATACCTAAAAAGTCTACTAAAACATCGTTTGAGAGAAACTGAAAAGAATGAAGATTATACGTACGCTTTTCATACAACATAGGACGTTGTACAATAGTGCTGGATAAGGTGACGAGAGTAACGAATAAATAGCAAGATTATATTATAACGATTGTCTAATAAATAAAAAGTATCATAGAAAATCTACATATAGAAGGCGCTTAAAATGAGACCGGACATCGCTAAAGTTAGTGACGACAATAAGATTGTCAAATTCCGGTAGGAGCATCCGTTTCCCCGGCCGCAGGTCATCGTCCAAGTCATTGTACAGGTTCACGCCGAATTTCTGAAGGCGAGCAGTAGAGTCGGCTACTAAACGTTTTAACTTTTTCTTAACCTCCACTTGACTACGCTCGGCGAGGACACACAGAGGAACATAGCTCTTATGGATGAACTGCAAGTAATCCTGGCGCGTGACATCGATATCACTGATCGTCGTCGTGTATCCTCTGCTCAACTGTATTACAGAATCTTTGCTGGCCTTTGCTTTCTCTTTAAGTCATATTACTCGAAACTTTTGATGCTTGATCTCTGCTTTTGCCGCTCTGTATTTCGTGTACATGTAGTCATATAGATGCACATGTTGTAATCTTTTCACGTAGCCTATGACACTGTACGCACCGTCGTCTTCAACACTAAAACCGGTTCTGTTCAACGTGTGGCGAGCCGAAGGACTCCTAGGAGTCGAGTGCGATGTATGGAAGACGCATTTTGCCACTGGTTCCCCTAGAACGGTGAAATAATGCCTATAAAAGATTGGGAAGACCCAAAGCCTGCATCGTTTGTTACAATAGAAACCGTGGTCGACTTATGATGTTCTTTTGTGCTGGCTGCAAAAGAACAGCCACTTTATATATAATATAATCTGTTCCAGCGAAAATGAGAACAACAAAATAGAAAACCCAGACCGGCGTTGTGCAACGCACATCGAGGAACTGACTTCCCATGTTTTCTGCGAACAAAAAAATGCCAAACGACGCAGACATGGAGGTGAAATAAATGAAGCAAACATGCACATGACAATTGAAATAATCACTTCCATGCCAGTCCGAACACAAAGAGGATCTGTGCGTGATCTGAAGAGAGTGAGCCACAACGCAAAAATCTCGATGTCTAGTATAGTCGTTTAGTGCATCGAAGAAGCAAGCGAGGAGAGGAGAATGAAAGCCTTGGTGACAGACCAAGGAATAGAGGCGCTGCTGCAGAACACCTAGTTAACGTGTTTAGCTCGCTAGGAGGAGAGAGAGATATCGAGAAAGGAAAGAACAGTCAGGCGGTGGTAAGACTTTATAGCTAAGAAGATATAGCGAGAGCAAGAGAAAGGACAAATATATGGTGATGTGGTCGCAAGGCTTTAAAGCTAATGGACACGAAAAATCAGGTCTCGACAGGCCCCACCGCTTGAGGATCCGCGGATGGCGACAGTTTCCGCTGCCAGGTCGGTCTTGGCCGCCCGAACCCACGTCCACCATGAGAGAACAGAACGATGCTCTCAGCCACGAGAAACCGCGTCCACCGTGAGAGAACAAAACGATAGTAGACGAACACGAGGAACATAGCTACGAAAGAGACTGTCTCACGCATGCATCGCCAGGCCAGTGAAAGAACGATGGCAAAAAAAGTCAATGAACAAACTCCCATGAAAAGGATGAAACCAAGAAGAAACCGTACGACGCATGCATCTCTAAGACTATAAAATAACAGTGGCATAAAAATGGCAAGGAACAAACGCTGGTAAAGAAGAACAAACATACATCATCAGACCACTGCATTATTATATACGTTGTCATTGAAAGAAGAATTAAGCACGTGAACATACAAAGTCATGTAACCAAACACTTGCATTTATATATATTAGAACACCGTCTATAGCAGAATGCACATACACATATTAATCTATGGCTAAAGCTAATCAATATTTACAATAGCGCTTTCGCTTCTAGTAAGGCTGAGCCCTAGGACTACGATCGTTAAGCACGCCTTCGTGAATAGAGTTTCGGTTGTTGCCTCACAAAAAGCACAGCTGACAAAAAGGTCAGGTATCGAGAAGCTCCCAGAAAGTTCGTCTATCAAAAAATCTCGTTCATCGAGAAGCTTTCTTTTTGTCCACTCGAAGTGTTAGGGTTACCCCTTGGGGTTGCTCGATATTTCACGAATCCCTTAGAAATCGTGGAGGGGGAGAGAGGAGGGTGAGGGAGAGA
Organism: Avena sativa; assembly: GCA_916181665.1. NCBI lineage: Eukaryota > Viridiplantae > Streptophyta > Magnoliopsida > Poales > Poaceae > Avena > Avena sativa. The sequence continues at coordinate 357,062,438 of OV702291.1, forward strand.
ATGAAATCCGCAAACTCACACAAGAAGAACACGATGAACACACGCACACGTGAAACACAATACAAACCAATAGCTCACACCAGCGGCAACCGGTCCAACACAATCCCTAGGATCAGTGGCGGGTAAGGATCTCTCTCTCTCTCTCTAACCGGCACGGTGAGCAGGAGCGAGGCTTGGTGAGACCTTGACAACTTGCCGAAGGACTCCGATGCCAAGGCCTTGTACAACTTGAACACGTGAGGCAAAGTTCAAGAGGTGGGAAATATTTGGTGCTCCTTTATCAAAGGAGCATGAGACTAGAATTAGGTAGATTCAGAAGGGTTTCTTCTAATTCCAAATATCAAGTCCGAGGATTAGAATGGATGGGTGGGACTATTTATAGGCCAAATCATGGGTAGTTTGGGTACAAAAAGGTAAAGTCAGGGCGAAATAGGGAATTACATGGGCTAGACCCAAGAGTTGACTTTCGTCAGACGATTCTAATGATAAGTCCGGCGACGCCAGAATTGTCGTCGAAAATTCCGGTGGTCGCCGGTTTGCTTTGGTCTTTGCCGGAACGACTTACATAATAACGTTATGGTCTGGTTCTGGTCGGCGCTGGACCTGGCACCAGGATTTCTGGTTGGGGTTCTGGTCCGCCGGAGCTGTCGCCAGGAATTCTGGCGGTGGCGTTGGTTCATCGGACCTAGCGCCGGTTCCATCTGGAGCTCCTTCTTGTGAGCGCTTGGTTCCTTCTCTTGGAATTTCTTCATGGGGTTCATAGCTGAGGATGCACAAAGTACTGACATGAAGTAGCAAGCCATCCAAGGATGTATCGAAATCATACGAGGAGAGGAGCGAGTTAACCTTGGCTTGTAGGAGCTTGGCTCAGGCGCTAGTCATTTGTCCACTTGGGGGACTTGGTGGTGACGATGTGGGCACATCTATAGGACAGGCTGCATCAGCTCCCCCTTGGGAAAGAGTCGTCCTCGACTCTTCAACGGTATCATCTCCATGAAATGGTGAAAGGTCCTTAACATTGAATGTCTTGCTCACGAGATACTTTGAGGTCGGTATGTCGATGACGTAAGTGTTGTTGTTGATTCTCTTGAGGACTTTGAAGGGACCATCTCCTCTTGGCTTGAGCTTGGAGTTGTGATCCTTGGGGAAGTGGTCTTTTCTTAAGTGTATCCACACGAGGTCACCTTCTTCAAAGATCATCTCTTTCTTGCTCTTGTTTATCCTTGAAGCTTGGTGAAGCACTTGTTGCTCGATCGTAGATATTGTGTCTTTGTGGAGTATCTTCATAGCTTGGGCACGCTTGTCGATGTCCATGTTGGTGCGCTCATGGAGAGGAAGTGGTAGGATGTCAAGCGCGGTGAGGGGATCGAAACCATAGATGATCATGTATGGACCCATCTTTGTGGTAGAGTGCGTGGCTCGATTGTAGGTGAACTCGGTGTGGGGGATGCATTCCTCCCAATCCTTTAGGTTTTTCTTGATCAACACACGAAGAAGAGTTCCGAGACTTCGGTTGACAACCTCGGTTTGGCCATCGGTTTGCGGGTGTGATGTGGATGAGAAGAGCAGCTTGAAGCTGAGCTTGGACATGAGTGTATTCCATAAGTAGCTCATGGATTTGACGCCGTGATCGGAGACGATTGTTCTTGGCACACCGTGAAGACAAACGATTTCTTTGAAAAACAGATTTTCAATATGTGAAGCATCATCGGTCTTATGGAACGGTATGAAGTGTGCCATTTTTGAAAAGCGATCTACTACATCAAATATTGAATCATGACCATGCTTAGACCTAGGAAATCCTAACACAAAGTCCATCCTAATGTCTGACCAAGGTGCATGAGGAATAGGCAATGGCATATAAAGGCCAAATGGGTTAGACTTAAACTTAGCTTGAACACATGTAGTGCATCGTTGGACGTGGCGCTCCATGTCCCGCTTCATCTTGGGCCAATAGTAATGTGTGGAGAGAATGTCCAATGTCTTGTCATGACAAAAGTGAGCCATAAGGACTCCACCATGAGACTCTTGGAGAAGCAAAATTTGGAGGGATGATTTTGGAATGTAAAGTTAGTTTTGTTTAAAGAGAAAGCCCTTACGCAAATAGAAATCATCAACTCCTTTTTCAATTGAACACTTTGTGAATATTGGTCCAAAGAACAAGTCAGAAGCATATAAAATTTTGATGTCATCAAGACCCAACACGTTTATTTTGAGTCGAGTAATAAGGTTTGTGTTCTATCGAGACAAAGCTTCCGCAACTACATTATCTTTGCCTTTCTTATACTTGACGATGTAAGGAAAATATTCCATGAACTTAACCCACTTAGCATGCCTTTTACTCAAGTTGGCTTGGCCTTTGAGATATTTCAATGAGTCATGGTCGGAATGTATGATAAATTCCTTAGGCCAAAGGTAATGTTGCCAAACTTGAAGGACACGAACTAGGGAAAAAGCTCTTTGTCATAAATCGGGTAATTTTGGCATTCACCATCAAGTTTCTCACTATGGTACGCAATAGGACGACCATTTTGAATGAGGACTCCTCCAATACCAATACCACTAGCCTCACACTCTATCTCAAAAGTTTTTGTGAAATCCGGTAATGCAAGAAGAGGTGCTTCGGTTAGCCTCTTTTTAAGTTTATAAAAAGCTTTTTGTTGTGCTTTGCCCCACACGAAGGTGACATTCTTTTTGGTCAACTCGTTGAGAGGACAAGGAATGGTAGAGAAATACTTCACAAAGCGATGATAGAAACTGACTAACCCATGAAAACTTCGAAGTTCACTCACATTTGTGGGAATGGGCCAATATCGTATATCCTTGACCTTGGAAACAGCAACTTCAATTCCATTCGAAGAAACAACAAAACCAAGGAAAATCAACTTGTCTTTAGAAAAAGTGCACTTGGGGATATTAGCATATAGCTTTTCATTTTGAAGGATTTGCAAAACCTCCTTAACATGTGTCGCATGCTCCTCAAGCGACTTGCTATAAACAAGAATATCATCAAAATAGACAACAACATGTTTTCCAATGAGAGATCTCAAAATATGATTCATAAGGCACATGAAGGTGGATGGGCATTAGATAAGCCAAAAGGCATGACCAACCATTCATAGAGACCAAGTTTGGTCTTGAAGGCAGTTTTCCACTCATCACCTTCGCCATGTGTATTAGATGGTAACCACTATGAAGATCAATTTTTGAAAAAATAGTGGCTCCATACTCAAGCATGTCGTCAATACGCGGTACAGGATGTCTATAACGTACGGTGATAGTATTGATTATACAACAGTCCATGCATAACCGCAACGTATCATCCGTATTTTGGACAAGAATCACGGGTACCGCACTTGGACTAGTGCTTACTTGGATCAAACTTTGGAGATGAGTTGGTTGATTTGTCATTCGATCTCCTCCGTCTCCTTTGGGTTCATGCGGTAGGCGGTGCTGTTTGGAAGAGGTGCGCCGAGTATGAGGTCAATGCGGTGCTCGATTCCACGAAGAGGAGGTAGTCCATGAGGGAGCTCTTCGGGAAACACGTCCTTGAATTCCTACAAAATAGCCATAAAAGAGGGAGGAATATGTAGCATCCCAATTGTCTAACAATTGTAATGCTACTTGACTAGTCTATATATTGCTACTTCCTACATGTCATTTAGTGCATCATCATGACCGCATGCTCATGTCATCATGCCATATTGTATTTGAGCATCGTCATGTCATCATGCATCTTTTTGCCAAAAAATATTTTCTAAAAGCCACCTTTATTTTCTAAACAACCCTTCTTTATTTCAAACTATAAACCCCGGTCCTCCGAATTATTTTATTTGTCTAAACTATTTATAAAATTGTTTATTAAAATAGAACAAACAAATTTTAACATAAAAGTTTGTACCGGGGGAGGCAGCCCGACCCGTAGGCTAGGCCACCTACCACCCCGGTAGGCCCAGCCCAAACTAATCGAACCCTAGCCCCAAACCCTAATTTCTACCTACCCTAGACCCACACCCAGCAGCCACCCAACCAAACCTAGGCGTAGCCACCGCCCTGAACCAGACCCGTAGCAGTGCCCTGAACCAGACCTGCATGCCCCGGCCCCACCCCACGTAGCAGTGCAGCGCCGCACCCTACACGCTACCACGACCGACACGCTCGTGCAGCGACGCAAATCACCCCGCTCCCATACCCTGGCCCTACCATGCCTCGCACCTAACCCACGCGAGCGACGCGTCCTCGCTCACGTCGCCCTCAACCCTGCCGATCCCCAGACCTCACCCACCTCGAGACGCACCTACCACGATCCCCATCCCATCCCCTCGCATTGTTGTCCTTCTCTTGAGACCCTGCCACCCCGGTGAACCGTCCCCATGCAAGTCACCCTGCCTAGAGCTCCTCCCGGCGCGAGGGCCCGTATATCTCTGTTGCTCCTTCTTGCGTCGGTACCACCGCCACCTGGGGACGCCCTCCCGCCGCTGCGTCACCCTGTCGCCTGGTCGTGGAACCGCTTCCCTCCCTGTTGCTTCGCCCGCCACATCCTCCTCGTCGGCAAGATCTGCCCGCCGTCGTCTTCTTGTTGACAAAGCCCGGACCCCGCGCCTCTCCCTCGCCTTGGAACGACGCCACCGCCACGGGCTCCTCACCAGCAACCACCGGCCTCTACCCCAGGCCGCTCGAGCACCTCCGCCGGCCCTGTGCGTCTTTCCGGTGCCGCCGCCCTCGCCGGACCGCGCCCTAGCACCTCCGCTAGTGCTCTCCATCGCATACCGCCTCCGGCCAGTCACTGCAGCCAAGCCAGCCTTCGATGCGCCGCCAGTACCCAGCCACCCTTCTTAGTAGGCCCGGTCCATGCCTCCCTGCGTGTCCTACTGCTGCCCTACGAGGGTTCTTCATTTCGGTTGTTGCAAGCGGGAGGGAGCCTTATAGCGAGTTGGGTACCGCTGAGGAGATGCTTCTGTTTGAGAGCCTACCAGTCAAGTCCAACCGGGGAAACGTCGCAACCCCAAGTTCAACCTAGCAAGATCGTCGCCCCTAGCAGAAGTACAAGACTGGTCGCATAACAAGGGGTGACGAAGTGCGATGTTGCCGATCGAGATCTTTCGGCGAGCAAGTCTGGCAAGTTTTTTCAAGACAGCCACGACACATCAAGATCCTCCAGTCGGAGGCCACCGACACCGAATTCTAATCCTCGACGTGGAACCCGAACACGGCAATGCCTACTCCCAAGATCTTCTTCATGGACCGGAGGTTGAACCTTGAAGAACAAGCCCTTAAGCCCGATCCCGGAGTTAGAAGAGCGAACCCGAACCCCATCGAACCCCCCGGTGAACACTAAGATTGTCGATCTGATGTCTGACTCTGATCCGAGCCTATTTTATAAATTGTCATCTATATAAATTGTTGCATATTAAATCATGCATGCTTGTATCTCATCTTGTGGATTTGGGGCATTATGCCGATTCACTCATAATTAAATATGGAGACCATATGCGGGCAAATCTAGTCTTATACTGCCTCAATTTAAATTTGTGTAGCGAACAGGTGACATGTTTTGCCTTGTTAGGGGGTGTTTGTTTGGTCTTTTGACCACTTTTCCAGTAGAAAAAGGCAGAAAAATGAAACAAACGGGCAGCTGTGGGTTAGGCTTTTGCTGAAGTACTTCTCTGAAAGAGGCATCCCGGGCAAAGCACGTCGAGGGCTGCTTCCCGCAGCTTCCCGCACCTACCAGCGAAACGTTTTCTTCTTTGGACATATGGTTCAGCTCAAATTACATCAAAATGCCACCCTGCTCTCAGCCCAACGTATCCCAGAAAAAAAACACGTCACATACGTTCCTGTTCCTGTATACGAGAGGATAGGGTTCGACTCCCCGAGGCCATCGTCTATCCGCGCCGCCAGCTCGACTCCACGGCCTCCCTCCTCCCCGTCGAAGGACCTCGTCCCCGTGGCCTCCCTCCTCCCCGCCGGCCTCCCTCCTCCCCACGGGATCCCTCTTCCCCGCGGCCTCCATCCTCCCCGCCCAGTTTTCCGCCACCGCGAAGACCACCTGTCTGCTGCCTAGACCTCCTCCCCGCCGCCGCCAAGACCATAGCCGCCTATCCCGGGCACATCCACGTCCCTGCCTGATTCCGTCCGGCTCCAAGACAGCCCGTCCCTAGTCGATCTTGTTCAAGTACAGAGGTGAGCACCCTCTGCTATCAATTTTATTTCGGTGGGATGTGGTACTGCTAGCAAATTTCTTGATGTGGGATAATCTAGTGCTATGAAATTTGATGTTGTTAGATGTAGAACTGCTATAAACATTCATACATGTATTTCTTGATGTGGTGTTGCCTACAAATTTGATGTCACTTGTGTTACTGATGTACAAATTGATGATGTTACTGCTACTAATGTAAGGTTATTTGCTGCTACGTGTTGGTCTTGCTGAAATTATGTTGCTTGTTGTAGTATTGCTACATGTTGGTCTTGCTGAAATGTCGAAGATGGTTTGGGATCCATACCACACTAGAGTTTTCTATGGAATTTGTATGGAGGAAGTTAACGGCAACAATAGGGATGGGGGTTGCTTGAGTAGAAAGGGGTATAAGAATCTTGGAGACAAATTTTCCCAGAAAACAGGGGAAGGATTAACGTAGAAACAATTCAAGAACAAATGGGATGCTTTAAAGAAGGATTATACTAGGTGGATGGAACTGCTAAATGCAACCGGGCTTGGTTGGGATCCTATAACAAAAACTATGGATGCAGATGATGATTGGTGGAAGAATCACCTAGCTGTAAGTTACCATTTTCTATACTTTTCTTTTCTTTGTATTTGTTATTTTGATCATCGGATTGATCTCTCTATTATGTTCTTATTTGCAGATTCGTCCTGACCATGCAAAATTTAGGAATGGGCCACCTCCCAACTTGGAACAACAGGACGTTATGTTTAGGAAGGCACATGTCACTGGAGAATCAGCTGCCATTGCAGGTTAGGAAGAAGTAAATGGAAATGAAGATCCAATAATGCTTGATGATGATTCCTCGGCTTACAACAATGCAACAGCAAAACGCAAGCATGTAGAGAATGAAATGGGAACAGGGAAACGCAAGCATGTAGAGAAGGATTTTTTCTCGGCTTATAGCAATGCACTGAACACAATTGTATCAAGGCACACTGAAGGAAGTTCTAGCAGCAAGGATGATCAGGTCCCAACTATGAAGGAGTTTTTAGGGATGGTTCGATATTGTGGAGTGAGTGAAGGAACTGCTATCATGTACACTGCAGGCAAGCTAGCTATGAACAAGGATCATAGAGAGGTGTTCGCAGCATTTGCAACAACTGAGGGTAGACTCGATTGGCTCCAGAGGACACATGATGAGATGAACAAGTAGATGTATAATTGCTTTGTTGTAATTGTAGAACTTGTGTGTACTATGTATCAGTTGGAGACTACTGGTTATTATTCCTTCTCTATTTATTTTGTTGAGACTATTTGTGATCATTGTAGAACTTGTCAACCATTATGATTGTTGTGTGAAACATTTTATGATTGTTGCATGTCTCGTAATTATTTTGTGAAGCATTTGCTGATTGTTGCATGTCTAGTAATTACTTTGTGAAGCATTTGCTGATTTTGACATGTTCTAATTATTTTGTAGATGGATGGTGGTGGTGATGATCGAGAGTATGAACTGGAAAAGACATTGCAGTTGCTCGGAATGGTGCATGACTTTGTCGTGTTGGGATACTATGGTAATCTCTATAGTCAGAAGTACTTGAATAAAGAACCTAGGAGGGTTCCGGAACAAACTGGGCTTGAATGGGTGAATGAACAACTTGGAAATAGGAAAAGATGCTACAAAATGTTTAGAATGTACCCTGATGTGTTTCATACATTGCACAACCTTCTAGTTTCTAGCTATGGGTTAAAGTCAACTAGAGACATGTCATCTGTTGAATGCCTAGCTATGTTTCTATGGATGGTTGGAGGACCACAGTCATTTAGCCAAGTTGATAACCATTTTTGTCGTTCAACTGAAACAATTCATAGGAAGTTTCACATGGTTTTAGATTGCTTGTACAAGTTGGGTAAGGATAATATAAAGCCAGTAGATCGAGATTTCAAGGATGTGCATCCAAGACTACAAGATGCACGCTTTTGGCCTCATTTCAAAGATGCCATTGGCGCCATAGATGGCTCGCACATTCCAGTGGAAGTACCTGCAGAAGAGGCGGTTAACCATACAGGAAGGCATGGTTACACATCACAGAATATTCTAGCGATATGTGACTTTGATTTGAGATTCACCTTTGTTGTTGCTGGATGGCCTGGTTCGGCTCTTGATACACGTATTCTACAACGCTCCATTGAGAAGTATCCGATAGAGTTCCCGACCCCTCCTGGTGGTAATATTCTATATCTTTGTCTACATGGTACACACATAGTTACAAATGCATTTTTGTTGATGTTTGATTCTTTTCCGTTCATGTGCAGATACATATTACCTTGTTGATTCTAGTTATCCAAATAGAAAAGGGTTCTTAGGTCCTTACAAGCATAATACATACCACATACCCGATTTTCGTCGAGAAGGGAGACCAACAAATAGGGAAGAGATTTTCAACTATCTACACTCATCACTCCGGAATGCTATCGAGCGTGTCTTTGGTATATTGAAAAACAAGTGGCGCATATTGAAGTATATTCCTTCTTACGGTCTGGTTACTCAGAAAAGAATTATTCTTGCTTGCATAGCGCTTCACAATTTTATTAGAGACTCCAACTTACGAGACAAGCAGTTTGATCGGTGTGATGCAGACGAGGACTACCTTCCCAAGGTCCAAAGGCAATCGGTAACATTAGTCGGTGATACTACCCCGAGTGGACTACACACAGTAGACATGAACTCAACGCATGATCGCATCGCTACTGCACTATACAATGCTAGAAGAAGATGATCGATTTGATCGGTGTGGATGTATCTATGTTCATTATGCAGCTATCTTTATTTGTGTAACTCGGATATGTATTTTGGATAAACTAACGTACACTTTAATAGTGAACTTTACGTGTTATATTAATTATAGGGACACTACAGGCAATTTCTTAGTACACAGCCAGACAGCCAGCCAAGTTGCCAAACAGTCAAACTCAGAGAAGTAGCTTTCCCTGCACATCAGCTTTCCCTGCACAGCTGCACAGCCAGCCACAGACAGCCAGCCACAGCCCAAACAAACAGGCCCTTAATACAGCCACTAAATTGCGGGTACCTAAACAACTTGAACCTTATAATTAATTACGAAATCCCGATTCCGCTTAATATTGCCTAGTTGCATAACATCTTCGCCATGTCATACATCATATAAATATGATATTACTGCAAGGTTTATGGGACTAAATCCCGAGGATTATGAATATGCCATCCAAAATAACTTTTGCGCAATTTAAAATTTCGAGATTATTTAAATGCCATTAAATGCTTTTTCTTAATACATTTATAACTTTAGTTTCGTAAATCCGAATTCGGCAAATAATATGTCTAAATTGATCAACACGATGAGCATATTCTGATTATGCATTCCATGATATGAATTGAAGCATGCATCATATAAATATTATATAATCAGAACTGTTTATGAGAGTAAAACATGCCTAAATAAATTAATAAAGTGATCTATTATTGTTTCCATACCTCACCCATGCCATGCTAGGTTATACCATACAATTGTGCATTATTCCATCATGGCATACCTTGTTTGCTTGATGCATATGATTTATATGATTGTGCAATGTATTTATTTTGGCTCTTGTGTGTTTGGTTTTTATCCGAATAGACACTGAGCAAGGAGAATACCAGGAGCCTCAGGAGTATTACCCGGATCCGTCTTATTCCGCATCTGAACTGCCATGCAAGCAATTTCCCATGCTTGCATACATATAGTACCTATGCTTGTATCTTACTATTGCATCATTGAGTCGCGATTGCATTAAATTGAATCTAAAGTATTGCATAGCCTTTACTTTTAAACCCCACTGAAGCTTGTATCTCAATCCCATGAGCCATTACTGCATGAGTTGTTTGAGCCATACGGTTCATAGAATTGCATGTGTAGGGTTTGTGCGAGTCTTTGGATAATGAGGTACCTAAACAACTTAATCTGAGTAGTAATGGGATAACTAATGAAAGAGGCACCGGAGAGCATTATCGGCCATTTGGTTCTTTAAGCTCACTTGTGTCCCATAGGACCCCGAGTACTTGATTCCTGTTCCTTGACTATTTGCACTATCCACATACGGGAGACTCTATGGACCCCCCTTCTCCTGAGCTTGATTTACACATTATTTCTTGGGGCCACAAAATAGTTTCGGCTTTATTACTATCCTGTACTTATGCCATGCTTTACTGCTTTATTTACGATTGTGCGTGGAGCACCTATACTATTTAGGAATTGCAGAGTGTTTTTGCAGTATCTATAAGCCCAGTCACACTTTCGGGTTCCCAGTCGTTTATAACCATTGACGCAAACCTTGGGTCCATCTCGGAGCCGGCCAACTTCCTTGCGGGTAGCTTAATGGGGTGGCCCCCTAAAATGATTTATGAATCCTGTGAATGCATTGTCATGAGGCCTCATTGCTTTTTATTTAGTTCTTCTCGAGGTTGATCATGTGTGTTGCTATTTGTGCATCCCTGTAGGGTAAATCTTTCTGAAAGCTGTGTAAGCGGTTATGGATGACTTGGAGCACAGTTTCTCGATCATAGATAAGCATAACTAAAGTACCGCCTTTTTTTGACTAAGACATGACTAGTAAATAGTGCAACACTCATGTAATGGCTAATGAAATTAACAGATGGGATGTTCTTCCGCCTTCTCGTCGGTAAGCGAGAAGGAGGGTGACCGAGGTTTGTTTATGTTGCTTATATAACGGTTGTTATTAATTAATGAGTGCCCGTCCATCTCTGGTTGGGCGGATGTGTAGCGTGTCTCTATAGAACTTTGTAGATATTATTTTTCGCTGCAATTGCGTCACCCCAGGTTGTTCCCTTTAGAAGCATTAAGACTTACTGAGTACCCCTAGGGTCTCACATGATAAATATTTTGTTCAGATGGATAGGTATACTCTCAGGATGGCTACTGGGTCAAAGAGACCGATGATGGTTGCAACGACTGTCCGGTGTAGAGATTCCAGGGATGGAGATCCATGATATTTGTGGGCGGTATGTGATTATTTTGAGGGCATCTTATGCCAATTTGCTTCTTATCCATACTCGGATCATGGTTTTTGCTTTTGCTTGATACTCTGTTGTGTGATGTATGAGGATGTATCCTAAACTATTATATCTATCTAGGATATTTGGATCTTGTCGTATGGCGTTGAATATTTTTTGTTTTTATTGTTTTAATGGTGTGACTCTGATGTCTATTGTAAGTCGCCGATATACATACTCATTTTTGTATGTTTTGGTCGCGTTACCTGTCGACTACGCTGCTCAGTCTTGTCCCGATGTTCTTGAAAGTGGATAGGGTGGTCGGCCGGTAGTTCCCTGCTCCGCTTCGACGGGCCTACACGTGGGTGGCATTGGGCCTCCATGATAGAATCCCTTATCCACTTTTGGGTTCATTCAGGCTCGTGCTTAGAGCATAGGGTCTGAGGTATTACAATTGGTATCAGAGCCATTTCGTCCTTCAGGGTCTCAGCCAAGATGGTCATTATCAGTCTAGAAAATATTTTGGTAGCTATGTATACTAGGGAAAAACTAAACGTGAGTGTAGGACTGCTTCCACTTTTCTTCTTACCCACCCACCCACCCTTTTCTAGTAAGGAAGTGTAATGTTTGTCTATCCTCTTCTAAAAATTCAAACTAGGATTTATGTGTTTGGGGTTTCCATAGTACCATAGGTTGTGTGTGTAATTCTTTGTATATTTGTTGCATCCAACCTTGTTGTCGCAATCTGCCATTGGTTATCAACTATTGGTACATTCCATACCGACAGGCTTTTGTGTAAACCGACGTGATCTGTCCGACTCTTTGTTAACCGACGCAATCTTGTTAAGGGTGTTCTTCCTTCCTGCATGCTTTTACTGAATGTGGACTTGCTAATCTCTATCTTTTAAGTGGTTTTGCGCATTTAGTAGGTATTTTAATGCCGAAAATTTTAGAAAATTTTTCTTTGATATATCTGTGTTTCCGCACTTCTTTTTAGTCGTATGTGATACATCTTTCACCTTATTTTTGTCATCATGTCCATGTTAACTCGATCTTTTGCTACCTGCGCTTCAATCTAAAGTTTTTACTTCATCTGCAAATTCTTTTGGGCCAAATGCATAGCTTGCATCGATCCGATGCTTATGAGTGTAATTTGGTTCTCGGTATAGTTATATGACGCTTATCATGAGTGGAATATGGTCAACGCTATCATTCTAATTCTCTAAATGATGGCAGTTATCTCTTGTGATTTTGAGTTATACTATGATCGCATCTATACCATATTCAAGTATCTTTGGCAATCCAAAGAGTCTGAAGGCACTATGATGGATTATCATCTAATTGTTATTCTTCATATCTTGCTGAACTCCATATCCGTAAAGGTTCTCTTTGATACAAGAGAATCTCATCCTTTCCTCCCTGATAGCTTTGCTTAATGTATGAGTTATCATTGCTTCTTTATCTAAGATCTCCTCATCTTTTCAACCGGTGATCGGACCAACCAGGTGAACCAGTCGGTATCTATTTTTCCCATCCAAAGGGCCAGATAATCTATTCTTCCAATGCATATCTTTCAACATGAATCCTTGCTCTTAATGTTGATCTTTCGAAGAGCGTTAAGCTTAGAAAGTGTTTCGAGCATTTGTTCGTTTCTTTCGCCTCATGAACTTCGTATTCTTGGAATATCTCTATAATTATTGGTGATATATCTTGACGATATGCTTACCTATTCTATATCAATGGAAGAACATCTCCTTATTTTTCTCTCAAGCTTCGTGAACATCGCCTATGTGCAAAGTTCTCAAAGTATGAAGTCTGGCTTCTTGAAGTAGCCTATCTCAACCACGTCTTTCTGCTAAAGATATCGCTACAATTCTGGAATCATCAATTCATTTGCTAATTCCACCCTACACCTTCAACCAAATCTGGAGCTTTTCCTTGTTTGGCAAGTTATCATCGTCGTTCTACTGAAGTTTTCTCAAGACTGCTAAATCTCTCTCGGATCTTCTTAAGAAGGACAAGAAATTCTTTTGTTCTTCCACTCATCAAGAAACCTTTTGAAACCTTCTCGCTTTATCTTCTATGCTCAAACTGACGGATACCATGAATACTTTTCAGATCTTTTGTAATCCTTCTATTCAAGTTGGTGCTATCTTTTTCTCTATCTGTTGAATCTTGCAGTTGTTCTCTGTAATATTCCTTCATATATTTTCGGTGACTTGGGAACTTCCAACATGACGAAAACATCATCGTATGTATCTACTTTGGATCCGACGAAGTGTTGCATCACCTCCTTGTTTTCGTACAAACTTCATGAATTCTGCTTGTCAAGATCTTTAGCCTGTTTTGGGGAGTTGGGTTGCATAGTTTTCCTATTCATGTGCAAAGCAATGCTTTGAGTATGGGATGGAGTATCTACCATACCACTACTCTTATCATTTGCTCTTGTACATTGAATTGGTGGATTAATGCGATTTCACTCATTCCACGGAAGTTAGAAGTGGTTGTTATCTCTTGATACTTTTACTTCCATCCTTGTGTTTTCCGGAGTGTTCTCTCAAGAACGTAATAAATAATCTCTTGTTGATGGTCTCGTCTATTTCAACACGGAGCAAAATCTTCATGTTTTGGTGGAAGCAAATGCAAAATATTCTATGTCCTCTTCATTCTACCGGTGCTCGACATCGTTAAACAAGATGGATGGAAGATATATATCTCTGTTTTCAATTATCAAATCCTTTTCTCTTGGTAAAGCCAATTATGGTTGATGCCATCAATCGCAAATCTATTGCAATAACCTCATGGTTAAGCCAAGAAATAAGCATCTCTGCAATTACCTCCAGAGATTCAACATTCAACTTCTTCAGGATTCCACCATATACTTGTGTCACTCTTTTATCTCGAAGATAAATCCACACATCTCCTTTGCGTGATCCTTTGGTCCTTACCGGCGCAAGAAGAATCTAATTCGAGAATTCTAAACCCAAATCTTTATGGTTATATCAAGGAATTATATTGTTTGAAGGCAATATTGTTTTCCGAACTTCATTTCTTAAATCTGAGGGAAGAAACAAGGCTATTTTCATAGTGGTTGATAACTTCTCCAAAGTCATTCTTCCCTTTCGGTGAAACAAAGAATCATATTCACATGCATCTGTTGATCTTTAATCCTGACGATGTGTTTTTCTTTATCGATTCATCGTCTTTCAAGATTCTTTCAACAAGTGGTTATATTCTTTTATCATGTTTCTCGAGAGCACCGGAGCTATGTTCACCCTATATTTCTCCTCTCACAACAATCCTCCAGTTTCTGTAATTCCTTTGTTTCTAACAAGCAAAACGCAAGACTCGCAACAAGTATAGCAAGATTTGCAAGGTGTAATGGTCGCACCATTCCGTTGTTCATCAACTTGGGAATGCGAGGATCACGTTCGTTCTGAACACCCGCCTCTCTTTGTGTCTTTTTCTTTTTCCAAGGGATCTTAGGGCGAGATTCTTGTTTAGTGGGGAAGAATTGTAGCATCCCAATTGTCTAACAATTGTAATGATACTTGTCTAGTCTGTATATTGCTACTTCCTACATGTCATTTAGTGCATCATCATGACCGCATGCTCATGTCATCATGCCACATTGCATTTGAGCATCATCATGTCAGCATGCATCTTTTTGCCAAAAACTATTTTCTAAAAGCCCACCTTTATTTTCTAAACACCCCTTCTTTATTTAAACTATAAACCCCGATCCTCCGGATTATTTTGTTTGTCTAAACTATTTATAAAATTGTTTATTAAAATAAAACAAACAACTTTTAACATAAAAGTTTGTACTAGGGGAGGTAACCCAGCCCATAGGCCAGGCCACCTACCACCCCGGTAGGCCTAGCCCAAACTAACCGAACCCTGGCCCCAAACCCTAATTCCCACCTACCCCAGACCCACACCCAGCCACCACCCAACCAAACCTAGGCGCAGCCGCCGCCTGAACCAGTCCCGCAGCAGCCGCACGCCCCGGCCCCACCCCATGTAGCAGTGTAGCACCACACCCTGCACGCTACTCGCGACCGACACGCTCGCGCAGCGACACAACTCGCCTTGCTCCCGCACCCTGGCCCCACCATGCCTCGCACCTAACCCACACGGACGACGCGTCCTTGCTCACGTCGCCCTCAACCCCGCAGATCCCCAAATCCCACCTACCACGATCCCCATCCCATCCCCTCGCGTCGTCGTCCTCCTCTCGAGACCCCGCCGCCCCGATGAACCGTCCCCGCGCAAGCCGCCCCGCCTAGAGCTCCTCCCAGCGCGAGGGCCCGCGTATATCTGATGCTCCTTCTGACGTAGGTACAGCCGCCACTTGGGGCCGACCTCCCGCCGCTGTGTCACCTCGTCGTCTGGCCGTGGAACCGCCGCCCTCCCTGTTGCTACGTCCCGCCACATCCTCCTCATCGGCAAGCTCTGCCCATCGCCGTCTTCTTCTCACCGGAGTCCAGACCCCGCGCTGCTCCCTCGCCACCGCCGCGGGCTCCTCACCAGCAGCCACCGGCCTCTACCCCGGGCCGCTCGAGCTCCTCCGCCTTGCCCTACGCATCTTTCTGGTGCCGCCGCCCTCGCCGGACCGTGCCCTAGCACCACCGCTAGTGCTCTCCATCGCCTACAGCCTCCGGCCAGTCGCTGCTGCCAAGCCTGCCTTCGATGCGCCGCCAGTACCCTGCTTCCCTTCTCAGCAGACCCGACCTCTGCCTCCCCGCGGGTCCTATTGCTGCCCTGCGAGGGTTCTTAGTTTCCGTTGTTGCAAGCAGGAGGGAGCCTGGCAGCGAGTTGGGTATCGCTGAGGAGATGCTTCTGGTCGAGAGCCTACCAGTCAAGTTCAACCGGGGAAACATCACAGCCCCAAATTCAACCCGGCAAGATCATCGCCCCTAGCAGAAGTACAAGACCGGCCGCGTAACAAGAGGTGACGAAGTGCGATGTCACCGATCGAGATCTTTCGGCGGGCAAGGTCTGGCAAGTTTTGTCAAGACAGCCACGACACATCAGGATCTACCACTTGGAGGCCACCGGCGCTGAATTCCAAGACCCTCGACCCGGAACCTGAACACGGCGATGCCTACTCCCAAGATCTTCTTCGTGGACAAGAGGCCGAACCCTGAGGACCAAGCCCGATCCCGGAGTTAGAAGACTGAACCTGAACCCCATCAAACCCCCCGGTGAACACCAAGATTTTCGATCTGATGTGTGATCCCGATCCGAGCCCTATTTTGTAAATTGTCATCTATATAAATTGCCACATATTAAATAATTCATGCTTGCATCTCATCTTGTGGATTTGGGGCATTATGCCGATTCACTCATAATTAAATATGGAGACCATATGCGGGATCTAGCCTTATATTGCTCTATTTAAATTTGTGTAGCGAACCGGTGACATGTTTTGCCTTGTTAATACAACCTCTAAATTGCGGGTACCTAATCAACTTGAACCTTATAATTAATTGTTGGAATTCCGATTCCGCTTAATATAGCCTAGTTGCATCGCATCTTTGCCATGGCAGGCATCATATAAATATGATATTGCTGCAAGGTTTATGTGACTAAAACCTGAGGATTATGAATATGCCATCCAAAATAATTTTTGCGCAATTTAAAATTTCGAGATTATTTAAATGCCAATAAATATCTTTTCTTAATAAATTCACAACTTTAGTTCCGTAATTCCGAATTCGTCAAATAATATGTCTAAACTGATCAGTGCAACGAGCCCATTCTGATTATGCATTCCATGATATGAATTGAAGCATGCATCATATAAATATTGTATAATCAGAATTGTTTATGAGAGTAAAACATGCCTAAATAAATTAATAAAGTGATTTATATTGTTTCCACACCTCACCCATGCCATGTGATGGCTCAATACACGGCGCCCAGAAAAATGCTTGATGGTGGTGTTAATGTAGAGCTCGTTGGGAACCCCAAGAGGAAGGTATGATGAGCACATCAGCAAGTTTTCCTCAGTTATGAAACCAAGGTTTAATCGAACCAGTAGGAGCAAGGAAACACTCCAAAGGTGTTACTAGCTGAGCCTTGGCAGGGCGCACTACTAGTGCTAGTAGCAACGTGGAGACCTGCACAACACAACCACAGAACTTTGTCCCCAACTTGCGATGAGGTTGTCAATCTCACCGTGTTTTGCGGAAAACAAAGGATTAAACGTATCGAATGGAAAAAAGTAAAATTTTGCAGAAAGTAAACACAAAGCAGTAAAAGTTTATAGATTGTAAGTAAGAGACAAGGACCGGGATCCATAATTCACTAGAGGTGGCTCTCCTTAGATAGATAACATGCTGGGTGAACAAATTACAGCGGGGCAATTGACAAACATCGAGAAAGCAATACATGCATATACTAATCATCTTGACTCCTTTGAGACTTGATTGGGCATTACAACATTATACATAGACCGTCATCCAAGTGCATCTATGACTAATAATCCACCTTCAGGTTATCATCCGAACCCTCTCTACTATTAAGTTGCAAGCAACAGATTATTGCTTTACGGATTGCGTGTAAAGTAAATAATATGATTGTTCTATGAACAAA
This sequence comes from Avena sativa, assembly GCA_916181665.1. NCBI lineage: Eukaryota > Viridiplantae > Streptophyta > Magnoliopsida > Poales > Poaceae > Avena > Avena sativa. Next base: position 357,080,237 of record OV702291.1, read on the forward strand.
GGATTGTTGTTTTTTCCCTAGTAGCAACAACACATCTAGTACCTTAGAGATTTCTGTCACTTCCCCAGATTACCAGAGACATGAACCCACTATCGAGCATAAATACTAACTCTTGGAGTTGCTAGCATCTACTTGGCCAAGATAGCTACTAACGACGGAAAGCATGCAAGATCACAAATAACAAAGACATGATAGAATCAATAATCAATATGAAATAGCATCTCAATATCCATCGGATCCCCGCAAACACAACATGCAGAATTACAAATAGATAATCTTGATCATGAACGGAGCTCACAAGATCTAGACATGAAAGCACAAAGGAGGAGAACCAGCCATCTAGCTACTACATGGATCCATAGTCCAAGGATGAACTACTCATGCATCACACCGGAGGCTTGCATGGTGATGAAGAAGGCCTCCAGGGTGAATTCCCCTCTCCGGCAGGGTGCCGGAAAGAGCTTCAGGTCCCTCCCGATCTAGGGATGGAGATGACGGCGGCTACAGACTCTTTCGTGGGTTTTGATCGGGTACTTAGGGTTTACGTCCCGAGGGCATCTTATAGTCGGAAGGGGAGGCTGAGGGGGTGCTAGGGCTGGCCTCACCACCCCTGGCGCAGGGTAGGTTGGGCCACGCGGCCAGGTGGTGTGGTGGCCCCCTGGCCCCTCTCCGTCTCGTATTCTGGCACTTGATGACTTCCGGAAAAATTGGCACTTTGGCTTTTGCCCCGTCCAATTCCGAGAATATTCATTTTCTGACTTTCTTGGAACCAAAAACAGCAGAAAACAGGCAGCTGGCACTGTGGCTCTTGTTAATAGGTTAGTCCAAGAAATCATATGAAAAGTACTCCAAAGTTGGAACAAAACACAAGAAAGTGGATAAAACCAAGCATGGAACATCAAAAATTATAGATACATTTGCAATGTATCACCATGCTATGTTATACCATACAATTGTGCATCATTCCATCATGGCATACCTTGTTTGCTTGATGCATATGATTTATATGATTATGCAATGTATTTATTTTGGCCCTTGTGTGTTTGGTTTTTATCCGGATAGACACTGAGCAAGGAGAATACCAGGAGCCTTAGGAGTATTACCCGGATCCATCTTATTCCACAACTAAACTGGCAGGTAAGAAATTCCCCATGCTTGCATAAATATAGTACCTATGCTTCTATCTTACTATTTGTAACACCCTCGAATCAGCCCTATGCAAGTTTTAGCCCTTTCCGCCAAACCCGCATAGAAACGATTCAAGGACGCCCACCAGGCACTTTCGTGCGGGTGGAAAATGAAGTAATACCATTACACAACAGTCCTTGATGGGACCCACATAACAGATATATATATATACAGCACGACTCCAAGAGTCAAGATTACAGATATACACTGCAAAGATCCAAATCACCTTGAAAACGATACAGCGTCCGAGTACAGACAAGATGCAAATTGGGCTAAGAGCCCTGAAAGATAACCAAGGGCGTCCATAACCCTGCCCAGGCCAAGCTGGAAGGGTAACCCTGCTAACGATGGCGATCCCAAACCCGCTAAAAACAAAAGGGGTGCCGACAAAGGGCAAAGGAAAAAGAGGAGCGTCAGTACTGAGGCCAGTACACGGCGAGGCTAGAATTCGGCGGCTCTTGCCTACATAGGTATGGTGGACTGAAGCGACAGCACATCAGCACTAAACAACCTATACAGACTCAGTAAAACTAGCGGCTATTAGAGAGGGATAAGAAAGACCTATTCGGATCCAACCTGATACTAGCACCAATCACACCCATCCTGGTATTCCCCCTCGAGACCAAACAAGGAAGTCAAACCAAGGAACTCACACAGTTGGCAGTTTTATTCATTCCATTATGGTTGCAACCTTACTAGTCAGATATAGATAGCATGAGTCATCCTGAAGCATAAGTAGTGGGCAGTTTTAATTAACCATTCCGTGGTAGTTGGAACATTTACTAGTCAGATATAATTGTCCCGAGGAATCCCAAAACCCAGAAGTGGTTGGCACTTTTATCACATTCCATTGGAGTTGCAATACTTACTAGGCAGGTATAGTATGACACAGATCACCACAGATCCACCAGTTGTTGGCATTTTTATTATCCATTCCATTATAGTTGAAGCTGAATTACTAGTCACATATTAAGTCAAATTTATAGCACTACTTTAGTTATGCTTGTCTATGATCGAGATACTGTGCTCCAAGTCATCCATAACCGCGGACACGGCTTTCAGAAAGTTTTACCCTGCAGGGGTGCACAAATAGCAACACACACACGATCAACCTCGGAAAAACCAACTCAAAACCCAACGAGGCTTTCACGACAAAGCAATCACAGGATTCATAAAATATTTCAGGGGGCCACCCCACTAAGCTACCCACAACAAAGTTGGCCGGCTCCGAGACGGACCCAGGATTTGTGTCAATGGCTGTAAACGACTGGGAACCCGAAAGTGTGACTGGGCTTGTCGATATCGCGAAAACATTCCACGTTCTAAAATAGTACAGGTGCTCCACGCACAATCGTAAATAAAGCAGTAAAGTATGGCATAAGTACATGATAGTAATAAAGCTCCAAACTAGTTGGTGGCCCCAAGAAATAAGAAATGAATCAAGTTCTGGCTAAGGGGATTCATGGTCCCATGTGCGGATAGTGCGATAGTCAAGGAATAGGTATCAAGTACTCGGGGTCCTACGGGACACAAGTGAGCGTGGAAGAACCAAATAACATCTATTGCCCACCGATGCCTCTGCATTAGTTATATCTACCAATTTAATAGTTGTATTTAAAGTCATGGTCATCTCCACCACTAAACATCTCCACCATAAACATTTGCCAGCATTCGAACAACTGTGGTACTTGACAACACGAGATCGCACCTGAGCAAGCAACTATGACTCGCAAGGCCAGCTATCTACCAAACAACAAGTATTAGGAGGTGTCCATGGTAATATAGAGGCTGCACGGGATATAACTGGTGCACGGAATCTAAAGCATCGCGACACAGATAGTAATAGATCAACAGGAGGAAATAAAGACTATAAATGCAAAATAGGTAGAAGGGGGAGAGATGCTCGCCTGGGAAACACTGCCGAAGGTTCATATCCGGAGAACTTGTCGATACTCGCATCAACTCATCGGCCTAATCCGCGAAGAAGCAAACACTAGAAGAAACACCGGATGCAATATTTAATACGACGACAAAAGATCCGGCATGATTATGATATGATGCATGACATGGCAAAGATGCGATGCAATTAGGCAATATTAAGTGGAACCGGGGTCTCGACAATTAATTAGATGGTTCGAGTTGTTTAACTACCCCGCAATTTAAATGTTGGATTAGCAAGACAAAACAGGGCATCGGTTCGCTACACCAATTTAAATGGAGTCCGGAATAAGACAAAGATATCCTGCATAAACACTCCATATTTAATGTAGGTGAATCGGCATAATGCCCCCAAACCATAGACAGATATGCATGCATGAACAATTTAATATGTGACAGGTGGTAATGTCATATTATAAAAGTAGGGGTCTCGGATAAAGGGGTCACACATGGGGCGAAGGTCTTGGTTCCGGGGGTACGGGGTCCAACAAGGTGCGACGGGGGAACAGTTCGACGGGATCGGTCTTGGACAACGGAAGGAGAGCTTAGTGTTCCGGGAAGAAGGACTTGGCGTTCCAGTGGCGATCTTGGCGGTCTCCAGGTTCGGGTTTTGGCGTCTGAGAGGGAGCACTTGGTGGTCTTGAGAAGAAGGCATTGTCGCATCCGATGGATCAGTTCTCGGGGTCGAAGAACTTGGCATGCGAGGGTTCGGTCTTCGGTGTCTGTGTCGAAGATCATGGTGTTCCGTGATGGAGAACTTGCCATGCCGAGGAGTTCGTTGCCGGGAGGACTTGCTCCTTTGTTGTTGGTCCTCAGGTAGCAACGTGTTTCGATGATCTTAGTGGACTTGCTCACATCGCCGGGTGGTCGAACTTGGAACTCGGTGGATCTCGTGGACAAGAAACTATGGCCGCACGTGGCAGATCACGGGCCTGACAATACGGCAACACAAAACAAAACATCCACTACGCTACTATGCACACAAGGGAACAGGCAGCAGAGGCAAGGAGGTGCTCGGGGCCGGACCCGAACGGCAGGTAGGTGGCTCACCGGAGGAGGAGAGGCTGGCAGCCTAGCCGGGGTCGGAGCAGGAGCGGCGGCCGGAGGCGGGAGGTCGAGGACGGGCTGGGGTGACGGCGGCACGGTGCGGCCAGGAGGAGCTCAGCTCATCGGCGACGTGGGCAGAGGCGACGATGCGCAGCGGTCACGGGGAAGACGAGGCCGGAGGACGGCGAACGGCGGCGGGCGCACCTGCGGCAGGGCGCCGGGTGAGCTCGGCAGCAGGCGGCGACGGGGTGAGCTCGGGGTCAGGGTAGGCGACGTCGTCGCTGGTGGAGCGGAGCTCCGGGCAGTGTCGGGTGGCTGGAGGGCTGCGCGCGGGAGATGTCGCCGGGGACGGCCACGGTGACGCGGAAGGCGGGCCGGCTCCGGGCGGTGGAGACCGTGGCGTGTTGCAGGGCGCCGAGGTGAGAAGCGAGGAGGGCAGAGGGCACCGGTGCGGACGAGGATCCGCGCAATGACAGGGGCGCTCGACGGCCTGGGGATCTGGCAGCAGCGAGGGAATCGAGGCAAGGAAACGGCTGTGCGGCCCGGGCCCGCTCGTGGCGGCGGCCGGATGCAGGGGAGCGAGCGGAGGCGACGGGGCGAGCCGGGCAGGCGGAGGAGGTCGCGGTTGCTGCGGGAGCAGAGCGAGCGGGGGAGGAAGGAGGCGTGCGAGAGAGAGGAAGGCGGGGCAGAGGAGGCGGCAGGTAGGGCCAGGGGGAATCCCGGGGCTAGCAGTGGTAGGTGGGAGCGGGGGTTGGGCCAGGGCGACAGGGACGTGAGGCGAGCGTTGTCGGTAGCGAGAGAGAGAGGCGGGTCAGGAGGCGTGCAGGCAGAGAGAAGGTGGGTGGGACCCGGCTGACGACGCGGTCGGTGGGGAGTGGCCAGGGGAGCGGGGTGGAGCACGTCGCGGCTGCATGCGAGTGACTGGGCGTGGCGGTTGCTGTGCGCGCTGCTGCTGGGCGGTACGTGCGTGTATGTGTGGTGCGTGCCAGTGTTGTTGGTCCGCTGCGACGGTGTACCGCGCGCAAGGAGAGGGTAGCGCGCGAGCGGTACATGCAGGTGGTGGCGGCTGGGTGTAGGGTTAGGTGGAGTCTAGGGTTAGGGTTTGGCTTGGGTTTAACCGGGTAGTAGGCGGTCTGGCCGGTTGGGCCTCTGGTCAGACCGACTGGACTGCCTCCCCGGTACAAACATTATCTATTTTTTTATTTTTAAAATACTTTTGTAAATAGTTTTAAGGAAAATAAAATATCCAGATCGATCCGGGGTTTTGATTTGAAATAAAGACAGGGGATATTTAGAAAACAAATATAGGCTTTTAGAAAATAGTTTTAGGCAAACATATGCATGATGATATGACGATGCTCAAATGCAATGAGGCATGATGACATGAGCATGCGGTCATGATGATGCAATGCACAAAAACACCGCGATTTTCTAGTAGTGGTTTTTAGCGGGGCGCCACACTATTGCATCATTGAGTCGCAATTGCATTAAATTGAATCCCAAGTATTGCATAGCCTTTACTTTTAAACCCCACCGAAGCTTGTACCTCAATCCCATGAGCCATTACTACAGGAGTTGTTTGAGCCATGCGAGTCATAGAATTGCATGTGTAGGGTTTATGCGAGTATTTGGATAACGAGGTACCTAAACAACTTAATCTGAGTGGTAATGGGAGAACTAATGAAAGAGGCACCGGTGAGCATTAGCTGCCATTTGGTTCTTGATTCCTGTTCCTTGACTATTCGCACTATCCATATACGGGAGACTCTATAGATCCCCCTTCGCCTGAGCTTGATTCACACATTATTTCTTGGGGCCAAAAACTAGTTTCGGCTTTATTACTATCCTATACTTATGCCATGCTTTAATGCTTTATTTACAATTGTACGTGGAGCACCTGTACTGTTTAGGAATTGCGGAGTGTTTTCGCGGTATCTATAAGCCCAGGCACACTTTCGGGTTCCCAGTCGTTTGCAGCCATTAGCACAAACCTTGGATCCGTCTCGGAGCCGGCCAACTTCGTTGTGGGTAGCTTAATGGGGTGCCCCCCTAAAATGATTTATGAATCCTGTGAAGGCATTGTCATGAGGCCTCGTTGCTCTTTATTTGGTTCTTCCCGAGGTTGATCATGTGTGTTGCTATTTATGCATCACTGCAGGGTAAATCTTTTTGAAAGCCGTGTCCACAGTTATGGACAACTTGGAGCAAAGTTTCTGGATCATAGACAAGCATAACTAAAGTACCGCCTTTAATTTGACTAAGACATTACTAGTAAATAGTGCAACACTCATGGAATGGTTAATAAAATGGCCAATGGATTGAATGTTCTTACGCCTTCTCGTCGGTAAGCGAGAAGGAGGGCGAGGAAGGTTTGTTTACGTTGCTTATATAACTGTTGTTATTAATTAACGAGCGTCCGTCCATCTCTGGTTGGGCAGATGTGTAGAGTGTCTCTATAGAACTTTGTAGATATTATCTTTCGCTGCAATTGCATCACCCTAGGTTGTTCCCTTTAGAAGCGACTTGCTGAGTACCCCTAGGGTCTCACACGATAAATATTTGGTTCAGATGGACATGTATACTCTCAGGATGGCTACTGGGTCGAAGAGACCGATGATGGTGGCAATGACTGTCCGGTGTAGAGATTCCGGGGATGGAGATCTATGAGATCTGTGGGCAGGATGTGCTTATTTTCAGGGCATCTTATGCCAATTTTCTTCTTATCCGTACTCAGATCATGTTTTCCGCTTCCGCTTGATACTCTGTTGCGTGATGTATGAGGATGTATCCTAAACCATCATATCTATCTAGGATATTTGGATCTTGCTATATGGTGTTGAATATTTGATGTTTATATTGTTTTAGATGGTGTGAATCTGATGGCTATTGTAAGTTGCCAACATACATACTCATTTGTGTATGTTTTGGTCGCGTTACTTGTTGACTACGCCGCTCGCTCCTGTCCCGATGTTCTTGAAAGTGGATAGGGTGGTCGGCCGGTACCGTGCCCTGCTCTGCTTTGACGGGCCTACACGTAGGTGGCCTTAGGCCTCCGCGGTGGAATACCTTATCCACTTTTGGGTTCATCCAGGCTTGTGCTTAGAGCGTAGGGTCCAAGGTATTACAGAATATTTGTCAAGTCATTAGTTCCTTGCACTAGTGCCTTGCAAATGATGACATAGTGCAAGATAGATGGGTTATTCCTCACTTCTCTCATCTCATTTTTGGTGGCAAGAGGAACACTCTTAGTTTTTCCACTCGAGTTTGGCTTTTGGCTCTCACTCGCTATATGGTGGTTCTCTCGCTCACCACTCTTCTAACAAGGTGGTTTTTTTGGTTTGCGCCCTTGCTAAAGCCTTTGCATTATCCACAATTATTTGGCTAGGAGTCATCAGTTGCAAAACACATGTCTTGTTAAGCCATTTGAAGGTGTACACATTTGTGCGGCAATCATATAGATCACCTTTGTCAAATTTCCACGCTCGTCCAAGCAACATATGGAAAACCATCATGGGAACCACATCACATTCTATCGTGTCCTTATATGGTCCAATTGAAAATGTTACTAAGACAGTGTGCTTGATCTTCACGGACCCTTGGTCACTTAGCCATTGGACATGGTATGGGTGCTTGTGTGGATGAAGGGTGAGGTTGATCTTCTCACACAACGCGGTGCTTGAAATATTGTGGCAACTCCCTCCATCGATGATAACTGTGATGGATTTCCCATTGATGCCAGTACGTGTTTGGAAGATGTTGGATCTTTGATCTTCATGTTCTTGGGATTGAGTAGTCAAGATCCTTGTGACGACAAGTGAAGGACTTGTGTCGTGTTCACACATGAGGAGTTCTTGATCATCTTTGACTCTTGCATCAAATTCATCCTCACTCAAGTATTCCTCGTCGTCATTGTCATGAATGAACAAAACTTTCTTGTTTCCACATGTGGCTGACTTGTGTCCTTTTCCTCCACACTTGTAGCATTCACTGTTGAAAGGCCGGCCATCTTTTGTATGCTTGCCACTTGGGGGCAATTTTCCTTGAGGGAGTGTGGGCTTGAAAGGAGGCTTGGAGGTACTTGAGGAGCTTCCATTGAAGGTTGTTGGTGTAGCGGTTGAGGCTTGCTTGTAGGTGAAGTACGTCTTGGTCTTGTTGTATTTGATGTCCTCTTATACTTGATGCTTGGCTTTTGTTGCAATGTGCACAAGATCAACCATGTTTTTTGTACTTTTGGAACTCAACGATGCGCTTGATTGGGTGGTTCAAGCCGATGAGGAAACGTGCTATTGTTTGCTCGTCACGCTCTTCAATGTTGGCGCGGACCATGTTGAGTTCCATTTGCTTGAAGTACTCTTCCACCATCTCTGTTCCTTGGTTAAAAGGTTGTAGCTTGTTGAAGAGATCGCGCGTGTAGTGTGTAGGAACAAAGCGGGATCTCAGATGAGCCTTCATGTCGTGCCAAGTGGTGATTGGAGACTCTTCTCTTGCGTCACAAGCGACTTAGACTTGTTCCCACCAAAGGTTGGCATAATCATCGAACTCCAACGAAGCCATGGGGACCATCTTATCATCACTATAATTGTACATGCAGAAGATTTTGTCCACTTTGAGTGCCCATGAGAGGTATTCTTTGGGATCATTCAAACCGGTGAACTTGGGCATGGTGAACTTGAGTTTTCAAAAAAATTCTTCCTCATTGCAGTCACGGTAGTGGTGGTTATCATGATGTTGATGGTGTTCATCTTCCATGCAATCATTGCGACGAGCTTGGTGACCTTGTTGATGCACTTGCGGTTGAGGAGCCGCATTTGGAGGTGGTGGAACTTGGTTCTCGCGACGTTGTTGGGGATCTTGATCTTACTCTTGGCATGGTTGTTGATGAGGTTGAGGCACTTGGGCCTCACGAGGGTGATGAGTATGTGGAGCCTCTTGCCGCAGTTGTTGGTGAGGGGAGGTGGCTCATGAAGGGTTCCGTAGCAGAAAACAATTTTTTTCCTACGATACAACTCCCTAACACCCAAGATCTATCTATGTAGTAATGCAGAGTAAAGACCGGAGCATATATAATACATATCCTTGTAGACCGTACGCGGTTACCGTTCCAAGAAGATGATGGTTGAAGTAGTCGAACTTGTAGCCGACCTCTAGGTCACGAAGTTCCTCGTAGGTCACCCCTTTCTCCATCTTCATCGTACAACATCTTCAGCTCACGACATCTAAGATTCCCTCATATGAGGCACCCTCAAGGTTTTGTACACATACGGTGTATGATGATGACCTCTGGCTCCTCGATCCCACCGAGAGTGTGGAAGTAGATCTCGACTTGGAATTCCTGCAACACAATAGCGTGCTGCAGGTGCGCTGTCTCTTGCGCGAACATTCCTTTATTAGGACCGTGCCAACGCATGGAGACAACTATATATAGAGAGACAGGGAGGAATTCTCTAAGGAAAATGCCTTAGAGAACATCTCGAATTGTGTGTTTTCTTCCACCCATGGGCACCTCTTTATATTGGGGAATGGATGTGTGCCCTCCCCTTTAGATGCCCCATGTGGGACTAAAATTACAAGGAAATAGGCAAAACAAAAGGGGCTGGCCAGCAGGGCCACCCCACCGGGCCCAACACAGCAGAGCATCCTGCAACGCACGCAGCAGCAGCTGAGGCAGCCGGCAACCGGGTCGGCCCATGCTTCCCCCCATGGCCTAGCTCGCCCAGCGCCTTGTGCGACGGCTGGTAGCCAGCGCCAGGGTGGGCCACGACCAGCCCATCCCGCACATGCTTGCTTGTGGCCCACTAGCCAGCCAGCTAGCCCGCCTCGCTCCCCCACACTCCCGCGTGGGCTGGGGTTGAGCAGGCCACGGCGGCGGCTCGCGACAGCCCTCTTCCCTGCGTGGTACGCAGTATGTGTCGCCCATGTACGTGTGGCTGGTCAAACCAGCCCTATGTATTTTCTGTCTTTTTGTGTGGCTTTCTCCTGGATCATTTTCCTCCAGGATTTTGGCCTAATGAGAAAGTCACTTTATAAATTTGAATTTAAATATTTATTTAGTATAATTTATTTCGCAATTAACATATAATAAATTTATATATTAAATTGCCATTTATCCGAAACTCCTTTTGGACTTTTTCCTTTCCTTCTTTCTCCGAACAACTTCGGATCTCTCCGTGGAACAATTCTGGTTTCTCTTTCTCTACTGTGATTCCAACTTAGAGAGTATCTCTAACTCATCGTACTCTTAAGTGCATTTCCCCACGGCTCGGGAATGGCACATCCATGATCTCCATCCATGATAAATAGAGGGTCCGGGATGCCCATAATGACCCATGTGCATTCCACGATGATAATATCGTTTGAACCGTAAAACTTTGAGTCCAATTCTCTTTGTTTTCTCTGATACAACTTGTTTGAGATTCGACCATTGGTATCACATATACCTTGTTCAATCTTGTTACCGAAAAGTTCTGTTTTACTTGTTACCATGATATTACATCCCCGTGACTTAGTCATATGTTGCAACATTTATGGATGTAATCTCACCAAGCCGACCGTATGTATCTTACCCATCACATGGGTGAACAAATTCCGCTCTTGACACATAATGCCTCTACATGCCTCTCTGAATACCTGAACAAAAATTTTATAATCATCGAGTCACCAAGTGATGTTTGATGCTATCTAAGTATTCTTGGATGATAGTGATTGATATGGTCTCATAGTCTAAGGAGAATGAGACTATGTTTCTAGCTATTGCAACAATGAACTCTATGACTTGATCGTGTTGTAATATTTGGGTAATGTCCATCACATCATTCACCAATGATATGACCTCGTTTTCAATTGGCATAAATGCCCCATGATCAGGAAACCTTGACAATCACTTGACCAACGAACTAGTATGAATAGAGACTACTAGGGACTTGGTTTGTTTCATACCACACCTATATCAATGTTTCCTATTGATACAATTATAACACAATATAAAACTATTACAAACTAATTAAGATATGATAATAAAAACCCATTTATTATTTTCCTCTAGGGCATATCTCCTTCAGTCTCCCACTTGCACTAGAGTACAAATAATCTAGCTTGCATTTACTAATCATAAACCATATCACATATGAGTTTATTGATCATGCATGCTTATGAAAAATGTCATGTCCATGTTCTATTTTACCAGCTCATTATGTCTTTTGCAAATCGTTAATGTCTTCCTAATTTTGACATTCATACCATTATCTTATAATGGGTTGAAGTATTCATTTGGCGACAAAGTGAGATTTTGTTTCTAGTGTTTACATTGACGGTCGCTTTTACTGTTGTCACGTAAACTTTGAAATACACTTCACACTCCTTTGTGTATGTATAGCAGTTATGGCAACAGAGTGAGGTTGGTTTCCAGGAGCCAACAATGATGTTAGATCAGCCAAAACGAGCTTTATCATGGGCACTATGTCCTAGGACACACCCTCTACGTAAAGATGAACTAGTCCCGCCACAACAATATACATCATTTTAGATGGTGCCCTTATACTTATATCTATGTAGATCCTAGTGTATGAAATGCAACTATGCACCTTACTTTTCTTCTTGCTATTTAAGGACAAAATTAATTATGGTTTAGTGATTAACTCAGGAATCACTTTAAGACATGTTCTTACAGTTAAGAGTTTGTCCTTTCTAGCAGAACCTTGGGTCACATTACGTCAAGTATACAATATGGTTGTATGTAAGAACCTATGACTGAGGTATAGGAGATGCAATACATCTCTTTCTTTCTTTTAACCATAGTTGTAATACTAAGACTAACTCAATGATTCATACAAGTAAGAACTTCTTTCGTATCTTGTTCTATTCTGAGCTATTTCAGAATTTTGTCTAGGACATTCTGAACATTTTTAGAATCAAGTCCAGGAAGCATTCAACATTTACACACTACATCATTATGCAACCCATGTCGTTCATAACCAGTCGCACAAAGACAAAAGCATTCGAAAGAGTAACACATATATCTTATCATACTTAAACGTGACAAATGAGATTAGTAGGCTAAATAAAGCACGATGAGATAAATATTTTAATTTTATTCTTTAACAATATATATACACTGAGTAAAGCCACACAGAAACTGTCACTCCACTTAACAGAATATTGCCAAGTCAGCTATCTAAGTTCTAAGTCACCTCTCGCCATAGGCAAAATACCGAAAAAGGTATCCCACAACACTCATCCGTACTTCTCCGCATCGACGGTAGGCTCCATGGTGGGGAGTGTGCTTGACAGTCCTTCGGTAGGAGCGTCCTCGTTAGACGTTCTAGTGGAAACCACATCCAACGTACCCCCGAGAGTCCTCTCGATCTCGTGTCATGCAAATCCGTAGGAAATTGCAAAATCTACAGAAATAGTGAAGAACCAATTAAGCGAAAGGCGGAAAGGGAAAGAAAAAAGCAACGAAAAAAATGAAGATTGATGGAAAGGGCACATACCTTTACGAAAAAATCGTTGATGAATATGAAGGACGGAGAGCATCCTCGAAATACACGGTCTCGCGCAACCTAGGAATCAAAACTTGGACAAAAAGATACAGTAATAGCAAAGAACACATCAAGCTAAAGACATCGAGGAAAAATGCAGCCAAAAACTAAAAGAAGAACAACAAAAAGGACGCATAACTTAACGAAACCTAGAAGACAAACATCATCGAGGAATATGAATGATGAATAACATTCACGAACTGCACAATCTTGCAAGACCTAGACATCAAAACCTAGAAAAAGAATCAAAAAAACAAATTAGCACCAAAAATATAAATTGTAACCAACCGAGAAAAAGAGAACAAATAGAACAATGCAAGAGAAACGGAAAAAAGGAACATACCACACGTATGGAGAGAAAATGCAATAGACAACGCGAGGTCGCGCCGAAGGCAATGATCTCGCAACAACGCTGATGAGCTACCGAAAAACAAAAGGAAAATCATCATGAAAAAACACGCAAATGGAAAGACCAAAAACAAAACATAGTGAAGGAAAGAAAACATACCAGGTGTCAGAAGAGCAGACACAGAAGAGAACGTGAGGTCATGCTACCGCGTTCCATCACTAGCAAAGAAGACCATCTTGCAGCGACGCCAATTAGCTCCTGATTAAAGATAAAAGAACCCGTCAGTAAACATAAACATGAATAGAAAAACAAGAAGTTGGAAAGGAAGGAAGCAAACGTACCTGAACGTAAGCGAGAGGACGATCAGGAGCACCGCATCGTGCAGGAAAAAAGAAAGAAGAGAGGTACGAGATGCACCGACGCTTGTTACGGATCCCACCTGTTAGCAACTGCAACGCCACCATAGGATAGAACCATCCAAGCACCGCATGTAGCCGATGATGGGAGAAAACCGAAACATGGAAGTGTTGTGTAGAAGGGGGTGGGTGTGGGGAAGATGAAAGCTATCTAACTTGCTGCATGCAAACGAAAGTTCTAAAAGAGTTTTATACTAGGACCATCCATGTACAAAGCCGCAAGAAACTACATGCACATGCTAGACACCTATGAGATATGTTTTCCTACGTGAACTAGACCCACCCCATCACGTCTAGTGTCTCTGTTGCTAGCTCGTTTGGTGGAGGACCCCATCGAATATTACAACCTGCCGATGGTGATAGCTCATTCTGCTCGCTCGTCTCTCTCTTGTGAGAATCCACTGCCAGCTTACATTGCCAGCTATGATTTCGGACGCAAGAAACTACTACTGGCGAGGGATAATGCAACCAGCTCGACCATGGACATGCTCCATAGGACAATCTCGCTGCAAGAAAACACGGAAGACAACAGCCTATGATGCCAGCTCGGTGCTCCTCCATGAGAACCCGTGTCCGCCCATGACTTCCCATGCCACCTACGCTGCCAGCTCAGCTCTCCGCCGCGAAAAATTGCGTACAAAGAGGGCCCACAGCACGACGTAGGATCTAGATGGAGTCTGCGAGAATACGCGGCCAGCTAGGGTCTACACTGCAATGTCGAATCCGACATGTCCCCATGACTGTGATAATCCATGCCCATCATGGGCTCATGACGCCACATCGGCGCTGAAAGGGCCCCGCAACCCAGCGGGTGTGGAGGCATGTCGTGCCGGGAACGCCTCTCACGGAGCGGTGCCTTGCCCCAATACGCTAATGGCGAGCCCAGATCGTGCATACAATCTACCGTCCGCCGATGCAGGGCAGAAAGACGAGCGTGCATCACGTCCATGGTATGGAATCAACAACCGTCGACCATACTGGGTCCAACCTCCAGGATGACAGGGTTCCATTGTGACGGCACTGCGTGTTCTTTCTAGCATCCATCCCACGACAGAAAATAATCAGGACGACATGGATAGCAGAATTGGATGAAACATTCTAGCACTCTTATTTACTCCGATTGAATTCACAATATAAGGTTGGGAAAATTAAGAAAGAATATGTTCTAGATGAACCATTTTTATACACACAAACAAAGGATGAACTGAAAGCCTTCACCATTAGTGAACTGGTGGATGGGACTAAGGTAAATTCTAATGCTTGAATTATATGGCAAGAGGGTCCCTGGTGAATGAGCATGTGACCAAGCTAGTTGGACAGGTTTATAAATCTCAGAGATCTTGGGATTCTCGTTATCAGGGTGCTACTAGTTCACTTTCCCTACCTTACATTAGTGTTCTCTTGGACTATCTTCAGACTAGGATGAACAAGGAGTTGGGTGAATTATTCACCATGTTGGTAACTATGGAAGAGGCATTCCAAAACGTCCAAAACATCATGATATGATGACAACAAAATAAAATTCCATAAAGTCCAAATAAATATAATTATTGACATTATTCCATTCAAGGATTATTTAAAGTTATTGATATTGGATACCTAATTTGGTTTCTCAAGTTAGCAATCCAATGAAGACACAAAAGGAACAGAAAGAAATGAGTAGCTGAAGCTTGCTAGGAATAGTGTCCTCGTCATTAATGCTAAAGGACTCTAGGGCAATGATGTCTCCCAAGTGCATGAGGTATATTGTAGTACCTTTCAATATATAAATGGTTGCGAAACCACAAGGATCTGAAGGTATTGGTTAGCAAGTTCAGTAAGTAAAAAAATAAAAGATAATGGGTTTTCTGTTTTAAGGTTTATAGGTTGTAGAAAAAGTAAATTGCTTTAAAGTAAATTTCAAGTGAGTAAATTCTCTTTTCATAGAAAGACCAATCCTCTATGCAACAAGAGTACAAACTCAACTTTGTGTTATTACGTGAAAATGTTACCAAGGGCGACATGGATTTACTTAGCATACCGATTTCTATAGCAACATGGTGAGCATCTTTTCAAGTTTAATTCTTGTTGTATGGAGCCTAAAATAGGTGCAACCATATACATGTGCAAATACACCTCTAATGATTCGTCCTAAGGACATTTACATGTGCAAACCAAGGAATCATTAAGACATAAAAGTACAACCACTTCTTTATGTTCTAAGGTCCCTGATAAAGAACCCCCTCAATGCAACTCAAAGTCTCAGGAGACGGTTCCTGCCATTCCGTACCTCCATAGTCTCTTCATTACACCAAGGCACAAACCTCTGATCCCATATAGGTGAAGTAATGTGTAGTCCATGTTTGCATATTACCATCATATAACCACATACAATATTAAAGTTTGGCCAAATACTCATTGCATACTATATAGAAATCATAGCCAATTCATCCTATGCTCTTAGGAACACGGGGAACTACTCACAACAGTGATACATTATATAGATTAGTGGCATATGGGGTACAACATAATCTGAAAATATAACTTCAGCACCAAATAATGACAAGTTGCCAGGCACACAACACTAGAACAATATCCAGCGTTCAATCTTCCACAAATTATGAGGGGAGTGATGTCAACCTCGAGATGGAGATGGTGCTGATGTTGGGGATGATGAAGATGGTGATTGAGAGTCCCTCCTACACCAAGGAGGAGTGGTGATGACGGTGGCATCAATTCCCCCCTCTACGGAGGCCTAAGAGCAGCATGATCTGCCCTCTCCTGGAGTAGGAGAAGACTTTCGCTTCCGTTGCCGCCTCTATAAATCTTAGGGAAATTATGCCATAGGTGTTTTGTCGATATGGAGGCTTACTAAAAAGGGGGAACCGAGATGATGCTCGAGGCCAAAATGGCCCCCGGTGGCTTAGCCCAACAAGGTGGCCTCCCCATCTGGTCTCGTTTAGCCCTCGTGCCCCCTCTCGTGGTTCCAGTGCCCTAGGTCCTTCTCCTGATGAAAACATTATGTGGTACTTTTCCTTGAATTAATTGTTGTCCATAATGTCCCTAAAACATCAAAATACAAAAGAATTTTTTGCCTCCCAGAAATTAATTACTAAAACAAGGTACTTTGTAGGGAAGTCACGTAAATCAGCTAGAATTACATAAAAAATTGTGGATTGATGCAAATAACATATGAAATAGCTCTACACGTGGCTATTATGATGATACAAAACGCAAGTATCAACTCCCCCAAGCTTAAACATTTGCTCATCCTCGGGCAAATAAGCGAATAGATCATATCATGTATCAATGAGATGATAAAGAAATATGAGCATTATATCATTAACTTGTGCAAGTTCAATTATCTTCAAAGATTTATAAACTAATGGCCATGCAAATTATGACAACATGAATAGAAGTTGTAGCAACTACATTTCACTTTGGAACTAAACAAAGTTTGGATGTTGGACAATCGAATCATCTTTAGTTTCATGTAAACTTTTAGCAGTAACCATTGCACTATTAATAATCTAACTATTGACTTTATAAAAGAGATAAACTCTCATAGGACAAAAAACTAAAAGAATAGAAAAATGATAACAAGATAGACATGAAGTTCAACACTAGGCCAAGTATTTTCTTGGTTAGACGAACACTTTCACAACAAAGTGTGGCATTAGTTAATATTCTCGTGTATTAATAATCCCTGATAAATGTTTTATTCATGGATCTTTTAATCAAGGAACATGCTCCCCAACCATTTACTTTCTCATTCCATGGCTTACCAAATCTCGGGAGCCTTCCTTTCATTCACTTTATATGAGAGCACATGTATTAAAAGGTCCATGAATAACATAAGTGTACCTTTTGACTTCTGATATAATGCGAGTATCTCATGTCCCCTTGTTACCATCTCTTCCCAGACTTTTATCCTACAAGACCACATCTCATTTCCAAATTCCAAATTTCAAGGTTTTCGAAACATAACTTTCTTTGATACTTTCACTTATTCTTTATTGAGATTGATTCTATACTTTTTCAACATACTTAGATTAATTTGTTTCAAGGATAGATGTAATTGAAACCTCTAACATGATGTGACCACCTTCATGAGTGATCCATAAATCTCCAAATAAGAGAACCATGGATGACACCATACTTTATATTTTTATTAAGAACCACTCAAATAGAGATACAATATAATGCTCTAAGAGCTTGCATAAACTAAGATAAAAGATAAAAGACACTCTAAAACTAAAAACCATAACTAGATGCATATGATAAACTTGAAATCATAAAATAATAGGTGTAACTCCCCCAAGCTTTAGTTGTTGTTGCAGATTCTTATTTCTCTCCTCCCTTATTGAGTGCATGAGCATCGTAGTGTGTCTCAACATCTCGGATGATTCTCATCATGAGGTTGTAAGCCTGTTAGAATTGCATTGTGGATCGAGCAAGATCCCCCTATTGTTTTTGGACAACCTTATCCTTGCCAGGTTTCCAATCCGGAGTTGATCCATTATGCTTCCTCTTGGGAAGGTGCCTATCCCATTCTCTGGGAAGATCTTTCTTCTGGACATGCATGTACTCCTTGCGATTAACATTAGCAACATGGTTTCTAGAATAAATGAAATTTCTTGGGACTTTTCCACCGGTACTCATGCATGCCATCCTTCTGGTCTTCATAGTTGGCTCTAGAAGGGAAGAGCGTCCCTTTATGACTAGATTCTAGAACATGCTTGTGGTCCTCATCTTCCTTCTCTTCTTATTCATCATCATCATCATCTTATTCATTTGCTTATTCTTCTACTTCTTCATCCAATTGGACATAATCCTCCTCATCTTCATTGTCCTTCCTCTTCTTGGTCCTTTTCTACAGTGACGTGGGGTTGAGCCCTTCAGCTTCATCGACATCGTGTTGCATTGATGAGCAATGGAAAGATTCCCATGAAGGCGTGGCAGAGATCTTGCGGATATAAATCTGAAAGACAGAAGCTAGAAAATAATGTTCGCCTCGATAATACTTGACACAAGATTAGATCGGCAAACAGAGGTATATATTGAGGGTTTTAAGGTAAGATGAAGACTATGATTCGAAACGAAGGAGAAACAGGGTCCGGAGGGAAAAAAGAGATAGGGTGGCATGGCCAGCATGCGTGACCATGCCACCTAGTCTCTTTCCTCCCTCAGGACTCTATTTCATAGAATCTTTTTGTGTTACGACTTAATTTTCCAAAATATTCACTATCTTAGATTTTCATGGTATTCTGTTATGATTACGAACCTCAAATTAACTTTTATTGATTTTGGGCTCTAGCAGGGGTTATTTCATGGAGATCACATCCCCGGGAGTCTGCAGATTTATCTCCTCTACATATCCAACACATTTTTGACCCGCAATATAATGTTTAGGACATTGTCCATTAACCACGTGAGGTTTACCTCCCTGGATTCTGATGGCTCCTGAGAGATACACCTCTTGTATCACCATTAGACCCTGCCATTTTGTTAATTTCCTATAGAAAAATTGAAACGTGAGTTGAATAACAATACTTTATCACCCAATTTAAACTCCTTTATTTTTATTTTATTATCATGCCAAATTTTAAATTTTTCCTTAAACAATCTTACACTTTCATAAGCTTCTCTTTTCAAAGTTAAGTTGTTTAACATCCCACCTAGCTTTATGTTCTAATTATACTGGAAGATGATAAGATTTAGCATAAACCATTTTATAATGAGACATACACATAGGATTTTTAAAAGTAGTTCTATAAGTCCACAATGCATCATTAATTTTAGTCGACCAATCAGACCTAGACCTATTAACTGTCTTTTTCCATGATTAGTTTAATTAACTTGTTACTTAATTCAACATGTCCACTAGTTTGGGGGTGATATGGATATGCAACTATATGATTAACACCATACTTAGCTAAAGTCTTCCTAAGATCACCATGCAAAAAATGACAACCACCATCGGTAATTAAAAATCTAGGTACTCCAAACCTAGGAAAGATTATCTCCTTGAGCATCTTCATTGTTGTAGCATGATCTGCACTCTTGGTTGGAATTCCTTCCACCCATTTAGTTACATAATCCACTACAACTAAAATATGTGTATGTTTTGTTTTTGATGGTGGTAATGGTCCCATGAAGTCAAATCCCCACACATCAAAAGGTTCAAGAGGTAGAGTAATTCATATGCATTTCATTTCTTCTACCAATATTTCCTATCCTTTGTCATTTTTAACAAGCCTTAATAAACTCAGTATAGTCCTTAAATAAAGTAGGCCAATAAAATCCAGATTGTAATACCTTTGCAATAGTGCGCTGTCCTGCATCGTGTCCCCCATAAGGGCTATCATGACAGTCACTTATGATGTCTTGTTTCCCAAATTCAGGTACACAACATCTAATAATACTATCAACACTTTTCTTATACAAGAGTGGATCATCCCAAAAATAATGTCTAAGATCATAAAAGAATTTATTTCTTTGTTTAAAGTTAAAGTGTGGTGGCATTACTTTTCCAACAATTAAGTTTGTATAGTCAGGAAACCAAGGTGATGCAACTCTAGCACTAGACACATTAATATTTGCATGTTGTTTAGTAGCAAATTAACTATCATTATTTGGAAAAGGATCCGAGGGAATGTTTTCCATTCTAGATAAGTGACCAGCTTTAGGGTTATCTTCTTCTTTCCTATCAACAATATATAGATCAAATTCTTGGAGTAAAATAACTCATCTTAGTAAAAGAACCCATCAAGTTCATAATATATTTAATGGAAGAATGATCAAATTACATAATCACTTTAGAATCAACAATGTAAGGTCTAAACTTATCATTGATAAAAAATCTTTTTTAGTAGTAGCATAATTTATTGGAGCACCATCAAGTGTCTTCTAGTATAATAAATAACATTTAACTTTCTATACACTCTTTGGCCCAAAACAACATGTATTGCACAATCACTAGCATCAGTCATAATTTCAAAAGGTAAATTCCAATCATGCGGTTGAATTATAGGAGCACTTATTAAAGCATTCTTTTAAACATTGAAGGACTCTACATAGTCATCATTAAAAGAGAATGGAACATAATTTTGTAAAAGATTAGTTAGGGGTTTTGATATTTTAGAGAAATCTTTAATAAACCTTCTATAGAAACCTGCATAAGCTTCTTATACCACTTATAACTTTGGGATATGGTAGCTTCTCTATAGCTTCTATTTTAACATGGTCCACTTTAATTCCTCTTCCTAAAACACGGTGTCCAAGAACAACACCTTTCGTGATCATGAAGTGGCACTTATCCCAATTTAAAACTAAGTGTTTGTCCTAACACCTCTGCAAAACTTTGTTAAGGTGAATAGACAATTATCTAAGGAGGTACCATACATAGAAAATTCATACATGAATACTTCCATAGTTTTCTCATTGTAATAAACAAATATAGCATACATGCATCTTTGAAATGTAGCAATAGCATTGCATAAACTAAAAGGCATTCTCCTATAAGCAAATGTATCAAATGGACAAGTAAAAGTATTGTCTTTTCCTAATCATCCTTATGCACATGAATTTGAGAGAAACCTGAATAACCATCTAGATAACATAATTGTGAATGTTTTTTATAGTCTTTCTAGTATTTGATCAATAAATGGTAAAGGATAGTGATCCTTATGAGTAGCTTTATTTAGTTTTATAAAATCAATGCACATTTTGTAAATAGTAAAAGTGCGTTGAGCTACAAGTTCATTTTCATCATTTGGGACGATAATAATTCTTCCTTTCTTAGGTACACAATAAACAAGACTAACCCATTGACTATCATATATGTGATAAGCAATACCTGCTTCTATGAGTTTAATTACCACTTTTCTTACCACTTCTTTCAATTTTGGATGGAGACGACATTGATAATCAACAACGGGCTTTGCATTCTTCCAGTTTAATTTTATGCATACATAGTTTTGGGCTTATACCTTTCAAATCATCAAGAGAATGACCAATGGTTGGTCTATGAGCTTATATTACATCAAGTAACTTTGATTCTTCTTCAACTGAAATGTTAGCACTAATAATAGCAATGTATATATTCTTTCCATCAAGTTATGCATATTTCAAATCATCAGGCAAAGGTTTAATTTCAAAATTGGGATCCCCTTTAGGTTGGGGTTAGTTCTCCTAAATTATCCGGTGGAATATGTAATTGCAAAGTAGGAGGTTGTTGAGATAGTATTTGTTCTAGAGCCTCTTTCTCTTCATTAGTAAATGGTTCTTCTTGGTTAAGTACACATCGTTCCACCGCATCCAACAAAGAAACAACTACATAAGCAAGAGTTTCCACTTCATCTTTAACAAATGGTTCTCTTTTTAAATGTTTACCAGTAAACTTAGAAAATCTGAACTCTAGCTTTTCACCAGCATATTTAATATAAACTTTCTCTTTATACAAACTAATTTCAGCACCTACAATATGTAAGAAAGGTATATCAAATATTATAGGACAAAATGAATCTTGAGAACAACCTAGTACAATAAAATCTAGAGGGTATTTAATCTTTCCTATAAGTACTTCAACATATATTAGAATACCAAGTGGACTTATATCACGAGTAAATAATAGCACTAGATTGTTTCAGCTCAAACTTCTATCCAATATGTCCCAATTCTTTTCGGCCGTGGGATGGAGGCTAAAAGGGCACATGTCGATGTCGCAACGTAGCCCTACTTTCTCGTGAGGCAGGACCCTCTATGGGCTAGGGTAAAAGATTTTGGACCTCATACGGATGTACTGCATGCCATCGTACCCCGCGTCATAGACTAGTTGGCCACGAGCGCGAGCTGGGTTTGCTGTTAGTGTATGCCAGAAGAACCGCGCTCAGTGAAAGGAGTCCCAATGGCGACAACAGTCCGCACCCGCTTGGTGTCGGGGCCCGCCCAGAGCCGACGTGGTGCCATGAGCCCAAGCCGGCCGCAGACTCTCGCGGTGATGGGCCCCGCTAGGGCCCACCCGGAGCAACCCGATGCTATAAGGCCATGCCAGCCACAGACTCTCGATGTCATGGGGGGCACACCAAGAGCCGAAGTGGCGTCGTGAGCCTATGCCATACACGGTTTCTCGTGGACGTGGGCCCCGTCTAGATACGATGCGGTGATGTAAAACAGTGATGGGTGTGAGTGCTGTTTCTCGCGGACGTGGGTCCCATCTAGAGCCGATGGTCCCATCTAGAGCCGATGCGGCAACACAAACCCATGCTAGCTGTGAAATTAGAACATAGATTACGCTGGTTCTCTCGGTTGTAGAGCGTCGGAGAGTCGACCTGGCAGCTTATACTATAGACTTCCTGTTTATTTTGCCTGTCATAGGGCCCGCCCGGATTGGACGTGGCATCCCGCACCCGTACCAGACGTGATTTATCTTGGTTGTGGCTCATTCTAGATTAGACGTGGCGTCGAAAACCTATCCCTACTGCGACGAAATCCCTGTTGTTAGCGTAGATTGTACACGACGCGTATGGAGAGCGAGCCGGGCACCGTAGATTATAGACGCCATTTTTTTTCGACGCGCTACATATATTTTGTTATACGTAATATTGTACTAGACAACCACGATGACATACAGTGGGACACGTTCGCAGAAGACCTGCATGGCTAACTGTACACGCCCGTTAATAATCTAGCTGTAAGCGTATGCTCATGTACTTCGTACCTGACATGGCAGTCTAGACTGTACACATCCACGGGTTCTCGCGGGCGTATAGGGCGTAGAACCCGCCTGGCATCGTAGCCTACAGACGTGTGCGGGTTCTCATGGAGAAATCGTGTTGTCCATCCCATTCGTAGGCTAGCTAACAGCCTACTCTATGGGTGATAGAGAGCCTTTTTATGTGTCTCTATATCTTCATGTAGGGAAAATATCTATCCTCTCATTCTTATCTGCATCTCGTTCCATCTCTCTCCTTGCCGCTTAGGTCTTCTTCTTCCTCGCCGGTAAGATGCTCCTTCCCCATTTATGTTTGGCCAAGAATGTGTAGCGCATTTTAGATGGTAGATCATACCATTGTCATTCTTTAGTAGATTCGTCTTTCCATATGTCTCCTCACAGCTTAGGCCTTCGTCTTCCCCACCGCTCGAGCCTTATTCGTCCTCACCATTAAGAGCCTTCTCCCACGCTTATGTGTTCACACAAATGTGTGCCACTTTTTATCCGACTGATCATATCATCATCATTCTTTAGCGGTTTCATCTTCATGACTTGATGTTTTGTAGCGTTTTGCAGGTCACGCTTACGTTCGTCCATCTCATAGTTGTGATAAAAGGTAAGTCTCTCCTCTTTTTTTTGTCTTTGTATGTTTTTATCTTTGTTTTGGGTCACCCATATCGCCGCTTCGAGCTGACTATTTCGTGCATTTGATCTACATATTTGACGTTTATTGGGTTTCGTTCTTCCACGATACGCTGGCTTGCTTCTGCTTCCAACGATTATTCCTGCTGATTTAGTAAGCTAATTTTTCATATAATTTTTTTCGCTAGAACTGCTATGCATTTGTGCTCATGGCTGATTTTATCTTCATTGTGCTTTTTAGGATTCATGTGCTCGGTCGGACGTACGACTCTCCCCTTTTTGATGACTCGAGTAAGTGGCAGCTTCACTCAAACTCTTTTTTTGTTGGGCTTGCTCAGTTTTTTCTGTTTCGTTTGGTCTTACATTTCGATGTTCCAACAGATCTAGACGCAGTCAATTCTACGTGTAAGCTGATGTTAGTTTTGGAAACCTCTTTGGTGGCTTTGCTCGAGAACATCGCTTCGCGTTGTCATTTTCCTTACCTAGCATTCGTGTGCGAGGTGGAGTATGATGGGAAACATTTTATGGGTGTCAAGCTAGACTTATCGCATATAAATGCACAGTTAGCGCAACCATCACTTTTCTTTTGGTCTGTGGTCTTGCTAAACAAGTACACAAAGGGATATGCTGCTTTCCAAGCAATCCTTTATCTCGAGAGCGTGTTTGGCTTTATCGTCTTGGACTATGGTCGTCGATGCATGATGTTACACACGGGAATGAACTTCGGGCTCCTTCATCATGGTTGAAGTAGACCGACCCGTGTTTGCTTGACGTATGTTCAGCGTGTCATTGTTGTTCCTCATAAGGAATACAACTATTTTTTTGCGTGCCTATCCACTTCTCGTGATGTTTTTATGTTCTTTTTTCATTCATTGTTCGAGTTTTATATTTCACTTTTTCTCTTAGCATGGCATGTTGTTGCCTTGTAGGTTCTATTTTTTCCTGTACCGATGGATACTATGTCGTCTACGTCCTGCATGCCGTGTGAGTGTCTCAAAGTTTCCTTCTGTTCTCTTTAACACTTTTGTTTTCATCTTTTTAGCTGACTATGCTACCTTACGACTTGCGGGTGACTCGCCATGTGGAAAAAACATTTCAGAAATAAAAGGCAATCGTAAATATGTTCACCGACATGTGTCAGTCGAGGCTAATCGACGGACGTGCTCAAACAAAAAAGGCAAGCGTAAATATG
Organism: Avena sativa; assembly: GCA_916181665.1. NCBI lineage: Eukaryota > Viridiplantae > Streptophyta > Magnoliopsida > Poales > Poaceae > Avena > Avena sativa. Next base: position 357,105,240 of record OV702291.1, read on the forward strand.
CTCTCTACACGCCCGACAACACGAGGGAGGATACACATTCCCGTCGAGTGAGGCTAATAGATGGGCGTGCTCAGTGATGCTATGGTTTTTTAAGTGCGGTTCTAAGCTCTTTTAGATGCCTATATATGTTGACCGTGAAACTTAATTAACGCATCGCTATATGCTTTTTTGTTAACAACTTCTTCACGATGTCCGTATGGAAATGTGGTCGACGACGCTTACATACGTTGTGTGATGGAATAGTTTGATCATCTAAAGAGTGAGTGTGCGTGTGTAGGATTCTGGCTTGTGTTGGACATTTTTCCATCATCTCTGAACCTTTGCTCTTGCCTATTTATTGTACATCTTCTTACAAGGGTAGGTATTTACTTGGATCGCCTGAGTATACGTGCTAGTACCGTCGAGCTATTTTTTGGTTCGACGAGAGGTGCTTGGCTGTATACGGCTAGCCGGACGTGAGGGTTGTGTACAATCTTTGTTGCAAAGGAGAGCGGGTGTCTGGCCCTTGATTTGTCAATCCTCCTCAGTCTCAACGCAATCTAATAAAGTTTAATGGCCCACCGCGGTCTGAGAAATTCTTGGTAAAGAATAGACACTACAACTATCAATTCAACTTCATGTATATGGGAGCTAAGATCACTACAAGAAGCAATGACTCTAGAGACCCCTCATTTTTAGCTGTCATGGGCTCCGATTATTATCGTATTGGTACTATGCTCCCAAGAAAACACCCGTGGATTCCCCCGTTGAGACAGATACACCGAAATTTCTGCAGTTATACGTATAAGTTACACAAACAAGATCAGTAATAGACCAAAACCAGTTGGAGGCGATGAGGTTTAGAAATATGTTGTCCCATCCATCATGGTGGAACTCATAGAAATAGTTTACTCTTACAACAAATTAGCTGAGAAGTTTGTGATGGCGAGAGAGAAATTTTCTATGCATGGAGAATATGAGCGCGTATCGATCAGGTTAGTGGGCGCTAGAAAAGGATACCCTGTGCAATATAGTGACCAGACCTGTGATGAGCTCGCTCTGTGTAGTAGACGATGTCGACAAGGACACTAAAGGGCGTGACATAATAATTCAGGAGATGAATGAGAAATCGAAACCTATTTCCTATCTACAACCAGCTTTATGGCTTTGTAGTACCCGCTTTTTTTTCCTTACGGCAAACATGGTTTTTAGCTTGGCATTCCGTATGCCAACATTGGTACTCTGCCTGCAACAAAATGAGAGAACGTGACTATGCATGAGTATTACAGACTTTGTCTCCACTATAGGAAGAACGAACCTAATCCCTATACATGTTACATCATGTTAAGTTTGCAAGCAACATTTGACTTACGAGCTGCCATAGACGAGTGTCATCTAAACTTCATTATTAAGAGCTAGACTAAACTTAGAGTAGAAACTGTGCAATGTATATTTAATATCATTGCTAATGGAATGACCAATGGAGAAGACATAGGGAAACAAACTATCTTTCTTGCTAGCCACACAGGATGAAGGCGGTACATGGTTTAAAACTATTACGACGCCCTAGCCATATATAGAGAATGCGGAACCCTCGATCTTTTTATCACGTGCACCTGTAACCCTAAATGGCCAGATATTGCTGCTGCTTGCATACGAGGAGGGTTAGAGACCAAATGATAGAGCAGACGTTATTGTCTAGGTCTTCCACATGAAGCTTGATGAGTTGACTGGACTCTTTAAAGGAAAAGAATTCTTTGGTGAATGTCATGCTATGTTGTATGCCATTGAATTTCAAAAACATGGGTTGCCACATGTTCATATTCTCCTCTGGTTCAAGAAATACACTTACAAGAATAATACTGAGACCATAGATTCATTGATTAGCGTGGAGATACCTAACGCTCTAGTGGATCATCTTGGTTATGCGCTAGTTTCAGAACACATGATGCATGGACCATCTGGTGAAGGACACCAGAAGTGTCCGTGCATGAAAAAGGAAAAGTTCTCAAAACAGTTTCCAAAGGTCTTTTGTGAGGAGACGACAATCAAGGAGAGAGGCTACCCCATGTACAAAAGACCTAATAACGGAAGGTACATGCTAAAAGGCAAAACATGACTTGACAATCGCTAGGTCGTCCCTTATAACATGTTTTGCTGAAAAAGTTTCAGTGTAACCTCAATATCGAATGGTGTAACAAGACGATAGTCGTTAAGTACATGTTCAAGTATATTACTAAAGGTGCAGACTACGCTAAAGCCTATCTATATAAAGTGAAAGAAGGACAAGACTCGACATTGACTAGAAAGGTTATTAGGTAGGAAGTGCAAGAATATATGGACTATAGATACATCTGCGAGCAAGACATGGTGTGGAGAGTGATGGGCTTCGAGATACATAGCCACACACCTGATGTGCAGTGTATTCTAGTGCACTCATCCGAACAAAATAATGCAACGTTTATCCCAACCGGCGATCTTGCCATGGCGTTAGTAGTTCATGGACCGCGAACCAATCTATGTTGACCGAATGGTTTGCTATGAATGATTTCTATGATAAAGCTGGCACTTTGACGAACTGCTAGTTTTCAAAAGAGTGGTCGTGGGATAACACGAGTAAGGTATGACGTACGAGAGATGGAGGCAGAAGGAAAATAGGAAGGCTATATCATGTCCACCCTACAACAGGCGAGAAATACTTTCTTTGAATGCTTCTTATGATCATAAAAGGGGCACGAAGTTATGAAGAATTACATTCCTATCAAGAGGTTCAGAACCACACTTTCAAAGAGTCGTGTGTAGCTTGAGGTCTTCTAGGAGAAGATATAGAGTGGATAACCGTTTTCACGAAAGCATCTTACTTGGATTCTTGCTTCCAATTACGTAGGATGTTTGTGCTGATGATTCTTTTCTGTGGTGTGATTGACGAGATGCTTTTATTCAACAATGTGTCATGCCTCATGACCGATGATACTTTATAAAATGTGAAGAAAAATACTGGAAACTCAGATTATGATCCACCTAACAAGTAGCTTAGGAACCATATCATCGGCGAACTCACTCCAATGTTCACTGCAAACGGAAGTAAGATTTCGGACTACAACCTTCCTACAGCAACATGAGAAAGGGTTTGTCCATAAAAAAATAAGCTCGTTCTTGCGTAATGAAGACACTATAAAGCCAATTCCTTAAAATCTTCTACTGAGTTGTGTACCTAGCTAAATGAGAAATGACATATTGCGTACAAGCACATCGTTCACTATGTTTTGGATGCGGAACCTAGTTTTTTCGTCTCCGGTTTTGGAGGTACCGGGATAACTTTTTTGTGGAGTGCGATTGTAGCACGGCTGAGGTCAGATAACAAGATTCTGTTGATTGTTGCTTCTTCGGGAGTGGCTTCCTTGCTGCTTCCAGGCGGATGCACAGCACACTCACGCTTCAAGATATCAGTTGAGATAGAAGAAAAGATGGTATGCAATATCAAGAGAGGCTCTATGCTTGCAGGGATACTAAAGGATACCTCATTAGTGATCTGGGATGAGCCGTTGATGTCACACCAATGGTGTTTTGAGATGTTAGATAGATCGCTACGTGACATCTTTTCTGTAGACCTTCCGTTCAGAGCCATGGTCATCGTGCTTGGAGGCGACTTAGGGCAAATTCTTCCAGTCATAAAAGGGGGAACGAGGGGTGAAATCATTTCTATGGCAATAACTAATTCATCGCTTGGCAACATGCATGCGTGCTTGATTTGATTGAGAACATGCAACTTTCAGCTCACGGTTTGGATGAGAAGTCTCAAAAAGAGATGGCCGACTTCAGCAATTGGGTCCTTGATTTAGGCAAGAGGATTCTACCAGTGATCATGAAGAAGGGCGAGGAGGAGGCAACATGGGTAGAAATACCTTCGGAGTATCTCCTATATACTAGTAGCTCCTGTATACTAGTAGCGATAAGATAGAGTGTATCATTTCAGCTGTCTATGCAGACCTCTATGATAGGCACAAAGACTAAGAGCATTTCTATTTTCGTGCAATACTGGTTGTGACGAATGACGAAGATAACAAGTTAAACGACTATGTTCTCTCTATGATGAGAGGTTACAAATGGGTCTTCTGAGCACCAACAACATTGCTGATGCCAATAAGTTAACCTGTCGAAAGTGAGTTGATGTACCCTCTGGAGTATCTTCACTCCATAAAAGCAAGCAACTTTCCACGTCAGGAGTTGGCGTTGAAGATTGGAGATCCGGTCATGCTGCTCAGAAACCTAAACCAGTCTGGGTTATGCAATGGTATGTGTCTAATCGTTACACAATTAGGGGAACTAACGATCGAAGCTCAAGTTATTACCGGTTCGTCACCCAGAGATACTGTTTATATTCCGCGAATTACTTTGGCGATGAAAGGGCCCAAAATCCTTTTGTATTGAAGAGACGACAATTCCCCATAAAGTTATACTTCGCCATGATGATCAACAAAATCCAGGGCCAAACACTTAAGACAGGAGGCATATATCTAAAGGAGACAGTGTTCATACATGGGCAGCTATACATCAATGTCTCTTGTGTCACATCTCTATATGGACTGAATATACTGATCCATGGTGACAATGATTCTTGCCTGTCATCCACATGAAATATTGTCTACTAGGACATTCTGGCTATGGCTGGCGTTGATCGCTGTCGAGGAAGTACTTCCAAGGCCAAGGGTAGCGTGTGGAACTTCTTTCAACTTCGTATGTGTTTAGGAAGTCCATGCTTTGATGTATACTAATGTTTTTTTGTACACAACTGCTTATCTCACCAAAAAAAACTTTTTCGAAGAGAAGGCTGCCCAAAATGCAGACTCCTACACAGGGACCAGCTGCACATAGGACTTCTACGAGAAAATGTCTTTGCTTGCATGAATCCTCATCAGGCGCTGCTGCTATGTGCCAACATCGAACTAATTCATAAGTTTATATAAAATCCTACGTGACTTTATGTTGTATGTAACACGAGATGCTTACCAACTTCTTTCTTCAACTATGTAGGAGTGGAGCGGAGAATATATCACTAAGAAGACCTTCACATCGACGTGTCACTTAAGATCATTACACGAGCAGTGTAAGATGAGTTGCTACTACAGATAACTTTTGGAAAGAAGAGGAGTTTTAGTTTTGTGACGCTTCGTGAGCTCAACACTTTGTATGCATAGATATTAGTTTTATGTTCGGTAAAGAGTTCTATTTAAAACTTAAGTGTATTTTGTCTGTGTTCTTAGGCTATTGGATTATTGTATTGCCGAAATGTATTGTTAGCTCTAAGAATGCAGTTTTATAATACACGATACATCCATACAACACATTCTCATCAAACGTAAAGCTTATCGGCCGCACCCCGAGGGGCGCAAAGAGAAGTCTAGTATTCTTTATTAGCAAGTTGAATGATCATACCTGACTCTTCCATTTGTATTGGATCAATATCAGGATTAATTTCAACATATAGATAATACGGTATGACACTTATGCTTGCTCCAATATCACAAAGACCATTGTAACATGAAGTTTCAATAGAGCATGATATAATTTGTTTACCCACCTTAGTGGTGTTTCCTTTAATCACCTTTATGGAGTCTTCACATAGATAAACAACACATGTGTCTTCTTCATTTAAGTCCTTAATGGCTGAAATTTGATGTTGGACTTCAATTTTCTCATAAGTTGTACAACATCTTTTGGCACTCTTATTTCCACTAGCAGTGAGTAAATTGTCCTAAACTTTACTTAGGTATGGGGGATCTTCAACATACTTTTTAATTTAAAAATATGAAATAGTGTTGACCTGCTTAATAATCTTGTGCATAATAATAGAATGCTTAACATCATCAACATATTCAATAAATCCTTGTTTAGGGACAAAAAGATGATTAGCAAAAGATTTAACAACTTATACTAAAACAAATGTGTCAATACCAAACCTATTGCACAGTTCCTCAAATAAAGTAGATGTATAGAAATTCTCTATACCAGAGTATTCATATTCTAGGCGAGGTTCGATACCTTTGTTAAGGTCCCAATTATCAATATTATTAGATATTGTATTAAATAAGTCCCATGCTTCATCGAAACTCTTATGAGTAAAACTCCCTCCAGAAGAATTGTCTAGAAAGTTCTTTTGATATTGAGGAAGTCTCACATAAAGATTGATCAATATAATACTTTTAGATAAACCATGAGAAGGATTCTTATGAAGGAGCTCCTTTATTATCCCTAAAGCTTGAGTAATACTTTCTCTGACATGTGGCCACACATTATAAATATGGCAACAATCACTATAAGGCTTCATAGGAGAATGATATTTGATATAGAAATGCTTCTTCAGATATTCCCGATCAAGACGATATTCTTCATCAAGAGTTTAAACCATAAGAGAGCATAGTCACTCAGAGATAAATATAATAATTTCATTTTCACTTCATATTTAGAAATACCAGATAGTTTAACTAGAGAAGATCTATCTTCTATCATTTGCAACTGGTCCATGGAAGTTTTACTTCCATCTCCTGAAAAAGCTTGTTTCATAATACTTTTAACAACACGAATATGGATTTGGTACTTCCTTTATAGTTCAGGGGGTTTATAAATATTTTTCTTAACATAGTGGACATATATTAATAGAGAAGCTTTCATATAGTCAGAATTCATAGTGGGCACAATAAAGTGGAACAGTAAAGAGTAAAAACAACTTTCAAATTCCCTTTCCAAATAGACCTACAAATAGCACAACACTCCCCAACATTGGTGCCAAAAAAGAATCTTGATGTCTCCCAAGAGTAGGAGATCTATTGTAGTCCCTTTCAATATAGAAACGGTAGTCGAACCCAGAGCTGAAGGTATTGGTTAGCAAGTTCAATAATTAAAACAATAAAATATGCAAGGGTTTTGTATTTTGAGGTTTATATTTTGCCAAAAAAGTAAATTGTTGTAATGTAAATTGCAAGTAAGTAAACGCTCTTGTAAGAGAAAGCCCAATTCTCTATGCAGCAAGATGACAAGCTCAAGTTTATGTTCTTATATGTAAAAAATGTTCCCAAGGGCAACATGGACTTACTTAGCATAAAGATTTCTACAATAGCATGGTGAGCATCTTGTCAAGTTTATTTCTTGTTCGACAGAGCCTAAGATAGGTGTAGCCATATACATATGAAAATAAACCTCTAATGATTATTACTAAGGCCATTTACACGTGTAAACAAATGATTCATTAATACATAAAAGTTCAACCACTGCTTTACGTTCTAAGGTCCCTGATAAAGAACTCCCCAAATTGAACTCAGTCTCGAGAAACAATTTCTGCCATTCTGTCCTCCCTACTCTCTTCATTACATGAAGATGCAGCCCTATGAGCCCATATAGTTGAAGTAATATGAAGTCAATGTTCACATATTACCATCATAGAGCCACATACACGGTTAAAACTTGACCAAATACTCATTGCATAGTATATAGAAATCATAGCCAATTCATCCTATGCCCTCAAGAACACGGGGAACTACTCACAACAATGAGATATGATATGGATCAGTGTCATATGGCATACAAAATAATATGAAAATATAACTTCACCACCCAATAATGACAAGTTTCCAAGCACAATCATGCACACAAAACTAAAACAATATCCAGGGTTCAATCTACCACAAATTATGAGGGGAATGATGTTAATCTAGAGATGGGCGTGGTGATGATGTTGGGGATGAAGAAGATGATGATGGAGAGTCTCCCTCCTACACCAAGGAGGAGTGGTGATGATGATGGCGTCGATTCCCCACTCTTTGGAGTCCTCAGAGTAGCAGGATTTGCCCTCTCCAAAGTAGGAGAAGACTTTCTCCTCCGTTGTCGCCTTTGTAAATCTTGGGAAAATTATGGCGTAGGTTTTCAGTTGAGACGGAGGCATACTAAAAAGGGGATCTGAGAAGATGCTCGAGTCCAAAATAGGCCTGGGTGGCTGATACATTGCAAATGTATCTATAATTTTTGATGTTCCATGCTTGGTTTTATCCACTTTCTTGTGTTTTGCCCACACTTTGGAGTACTTTTCATATGATTTCTTGGACTAACCTATTAACAAGAGCCACAGTGCCAGCTGCCTGTTTTCTGCTGTTTTTGGTTCCAGGAAAGTCAGAAAATGAATATTCTCGGAATTGGACGGGACAAAAGCCAAAGTGCCTATTTTTCTGGAAGTCATCAGATGCCAGAATACGAGACGGAGATGAGCCAGGGTCCACCACACCACCTGGCCACGCGGGCTAGGCCTGGCCGCGCCAGGGGTGGTGTGGCCAGCCCAGGCACCCCCTCAGCCTCTCCTTCCGCCTATATATTGCCCTCGGGACGAAAACCCTAAGTACCCGATCAAAAATCCACGAAAGAGTCTATAGCCGCCGTCATCTCCATCCCTAGATCGGGAGGGATCTGAAGCTCTTCCTGGCACCCTGCCAGAGAGGGGAATTCACCCTGGAGGCCTTCTTCATCACCATGCAAGCCTCCGGTGTGATGCATGAGTAGTTCATCCTTGGACTACGGATTCATGTAGTAGCTATATGGCTGGTTCTCCTCCTTTGTGCTTTCATGTCTAGATCTTGTGAGCTCTATTCATGATCAAGATCATCTATTTGTAATTCTGCATGTTGTGTTTGCGGGGATCCGATGGATATTGAGATGCTATTTCAGATTGATTATTGATTCTATCATGTCTTTGTTATTTGTGATCTTGCATGCTTTCCGTTGTTAGTAGCTATCTTGGCCAAGTAGATGCTAGCAACTCCAAGAGTTAGTATTTATGCTCGATAGTGGGTTCATGCCTTTGGTAATCTAGGGAAGTGACCGAAATCTCTAAGGTACTAGATGTGTTGTTGCTACTAGGGAGAAAACAACAATCCTTTGTTCATAGAACAATTGTATTGTTTACTTTACACGCAATCCGTAAAGCAATAATCTGTTGCTTGCAACTTAATACTGGAGGGGGTTCGGATGATAACCTGAAGGTGGATTATTAGTCATAGATGCAGTTGGATGGCGGTCTATGTATAATGTTGTAATGCCCAATCGAATCTCAAAGGAGTCAAGATGATTAGTATATGCATGTATTGCTTTCTCGATGTTTGTCAATTGCCTCGTTGTGATTTGTTCACCCAGCATGTTATCTATGTTAAGGAGAGCCACCTCTAGTGAACTATGGATCCCGGTCCTTTCCTTTTACATACAATCTATAAACTGTTTACTACTTTGTGTTTACTTTCTGCAAACTACTACTTCTTTCCATTTGATACGTTTAACCCTTTGTTTTTAGCAAAATACGGTGAGATTGACAACCTCATCGCAAGTTGGGGACATAGTTCTGTGGTTGTGTTGTGCAGGTCTCCATGTTGCTACTAGCACCGGTAGTGCGCCCTGCCAAGGCTCAGCTAGCAACACCTTTGGGGTGTTTCCTTGCTCCTACTGGTTTGATTAATCCTTGGTTTCATAACTGAGGGAAACTTGTTTCTGTGCTCATCATACCTTCCTCTTGGGGTTCCCAATGAGCTCTACATCAACACTGAGCCATCAAGCATTTTTCTGGCGCCGTTGCTGGGGAGTCAAGGACAACAAGGGGAGTCCCTCATAACCAATCTCTTTACTTTGTTATTTTTGTTTTGCTTAGTTTCTTTTTGCTTTGTTTTCTTGTTTCTTTATCAAAAAAACATAAAAATTTAGTTTTACTAGTTTGCTTTCTTATTTGAAAACACAAAAAAAATTAGTTCCTTTCTCAAGTTGCCACTATGTCTAGCCTTGCTCCAATCACTATGTCACCCGAGGAAATGATTTTCACTTTTAAACAAGGAATTGAGGAAAGTTTTAAGGAAGCTTGGTCTAGAATCTCTGATCTACATGAAAAAACTGAGCCTAAAATGACTCAAAGCTTGTTCCTTAGCAGTTTTTACCTTGGGATTGCTCTTTCCTATAGATATGCTTTAGATGCTGTTGTGGGAGGAGATTTCCTCCAATGTAATGAGGATGATGCTATAAATGCTATAAAGAAATTGATCCTTACTTACAACTTGCCTAGCCAAACTGATATTTCTTTCGCAAGAATATTTGCTAGATTGAACACTCTTGAGACTAGCACTGCTAACTTAAAAGATTGCTATAATACGCTTAGGGAGCATCACAATTATGTCGCAATAAATTCTGAACCATCAAAGTGGCTCCCTACAGTAAAGATTGAGATGAACACTGAAACTTTTCAAGCTCGCTGTGATATCATGTCTGAATTTTGTCTTATGCCCAAAGATATTTATGAATCTATGAATATTTGGGGGCTTACTGAAGGAGGAAAATAAATCTATATTTCTAATAATGCTACCATATTACCTATTGGAATATCTGAAGGAGTGTTTACAAAGATCCTTGGAAAATTGATTTCTACTGATTATCTTGTTATTGAATGTGCAGGAAAAGGAAAAATTACACTTGGAAGGTCCCTATTAGAACTCCTTGGAGCAATAATAGATGTGGGAAAGGGGCCCATGCACCTTTCTTCTCCACCAAACAATCATATTTTCCCCAAGGTTAAGAATAAAAGTAAGAGAGGTAAGGGCAAGAAATTTGGTTTTAATGCTTCTTCATTTGAGAACACTTGATTCTTTTTGCTTCTTATGCATAACTTAAAGGCATTAAAGAAAAGTACTTATTGGGAGATAACCCAAAAGTTTTAGATGAGTCTTGGAAGTTATTACTTAAGTAATAACCGCTCCTTATCCTTTTTATTTGCTTTTTGTGCCAAGAGTAACCTCTAATGAGAGAGAAGTAATGATTGGGAAAGTTGCTGTTCCGAAATAGATTTCTGTGCTTCACCGTAAAAATTCGTGTAAAATCTCTGAACTTCTTTTTGAGGCGTACAATTTTGTGCTTTTGCCCAAGGTTGTTATCTAACTTTCGTTAGTTCAACACCTTTTGATTTGAGCAACATAAGGTCTTCAAAAAAATTCGTCTTTACCTTCTGGTCTGTTTTGACAGATTTCTGCCATTTTCTGCATTTGCTTCTTGTTGGTCCTTTTTGAGTTCTTTTGGGGAATTGAGCTTTTTGAGGGAAGTGCTACAGTAGATAGTGTTCTAATGGAAGTTTATTTGGTGTTAGAACTGAACCTTAAGACTTATTTATCTTGAGTGCACTAATGTTGCTAATAAAGATTGTGTGAAGGAAAATTTCAGGTGTATGGAAGGAATGAGTAATGAGATGAAGGATGGACTAAATCTCAAGATTGGGGATGCCACGCGTGTCACCCCAAGAAATATCGAAGAAGTACAAGCGTCAAAGCTTGGGGATGCCCAAGGCATCCCCTTCTTCATCAATAAAAATCTCAGGTTTCTTCCAAACGCTTCATTTTTATTGTTTCATGCACAGTTGTGTTGTTCTTGGAGCGTCTTCTTTTTCGTTTTCGTTTTTCGTTTGCTTAGTTTTCTGAATAAATTGGTTGGACCCCTCTTTCATACATTGTTTTTCAAATAGTTTGGTTTGGTTTGGAAAAGAGTAGGAAAGTTCATGCTTATGTGGTAAAAAGAGCTTGTTTTTTGACTGTGGCCTATGGTTTGTCATGCCATGCTTAATATTGTTTTGGCTTTATGCTTAGTATTCTTTGCTATAGCATGAATTTTTATAAACAACTGAGATTGCTTAATGTGCCTTGGATGAATCATGCGTTGTTTTAGCATATTAAAGCATAGTATAGTGGTATTCTCCTTTGATGCTTTATTTGGGTTGACTTGGCACATGCTCACACCATGTTATGACTATCTCAAGTCACCATAAGCCTTTGTGATCCTTTAGTTTTCAACTTGTAATATCACTTTATTCTTTGATCAATGTTTTGTCGCTCTGCATGATTATGGCCATTATTGCTCTCTTAGTTTGTCGCTCCCAGTCTTTTGCTACCCTCCACAACCAAGTATGAGTTCCACTCATGCATCCAACTCCCTAAACCAAGTTATTCCAAAGAGTCCACCATACCTACCTACTAGCTTATGCTATTCCAAGTATTTTCATGTTTTTGTTTACCTTCCGAATTAAACTTGTTATGAGAAAACTAGTGATTAAAGCTCTCACGAACTTGATGGCACACTTTAATTTTCTTGCACTTAATAAACTTGAACCATTGTGTCGTCTATGTTGTATATGCTTGCACTTATTTGTTGGGAATTAGCAGAACCATGCTTTTAGGGGAACGCTTTCAACATTGCACTTGGTACTTGTACCTAGTTGATATCATGCTCTTTTGTATATGGATGTCGTCGGTGTGAAATGAAAGGGGAGCTTGTAAGTCCATGGAGTTATGTATATGTGTTAGAGAAACACCTGGGCCGCTGGTCTAATCCATGTTGACATGGTGGAAACCTGCAGCGTAACCATAATGAGCTGTCTATGAAGCATTCTTCTTATAAAAAAAGGAGTCCTATATTGAAAAAAAGAGAAAAAGAAAAAAAGAGATTATGAAAAGAGGAAAGAGAGAAAAAAGCACCATATTCCCATGGTAAATAAGAAAATTGCTGAGATGCTCGTTGTCTGCTTGCCTTGTCATTTTGATATGGGGATTCTTCCGTATCATCAGGCAAGGGGTACCCCGTTGGCGGTTCTCTATGATACACATGTACTTAAAATGACAAGAACTTACGACTAAACTTGAGTAGCATGAGGAGCAGCCCTCGTATACAAGGGACATGAGATTCCTAACTTATACTTCGTCAAGCATGTACACCATAGTTTGTTCACTTTAACATTAATCACTTCAAGATGCTTATGATAGGGGAAATGAGAGCTGAAAGCTATAAGTACCATAATTTTTGGAAGCTCTTTATGAGACTTGAATCCCTGCTTCCTTCTATGAAGGCTTTTTTTCCACCATTATATTGAGTCTCCATCTTCTACCTTTATGCACCTACTTTGAGAGCATAGTGGCCATTCTTAGTTCTATGTGCATTCTCCCAAGACTAGTTGATTAATGCATAACTTGATATTGCTTGTTTTAAACTATTTGTATCTAGTCACTCTTATGAATTTTGAAGGTTTCCTATGCATTTATATTTGCTACTCTATGAGGGACAAGCTGAATACTATTATGCTATGTTTTCTTTATGTGAAACAAACAAACGTCTTGCAAAGCATTGTTATTCATGAATCTTTTGTTTCTGCCTTTTCATGTTGCATCATAGTTTCTTTGTCTTATTGCTAGAACTTTGTCTTTCATGTTATGATTAAAGTACTATGATCCCAGCTTTGAATGTTTTACAAATACTTTGATCAAGTCTTTGATGGTGCATGTCACCTCAAAAATTATTCTTTCTTTTTATCACTTACCTACTCGAGGACGAGCAGGAGTTAAGCTTGGGGATGTTGATACATTGCAAATGTATCTATAATTTTTGATGTTCCATGCTTGGTTTTATCCACTTTCTTGTGTTTTGCCCACACTTTGGAGTACTTTTCATATGATTTCTTGGACTAACCTATTAACAAGAGCCATAGTGCCAGCTGCCTGTTTTCTGCTGTTTTTGGTTTCAGGTAAGTCAGAAAATGAATATTCTCGGAATTGGACGGGACAAAAGCCAAAGTGCCTATTTTTCCAGAAGTCATCAGATGCCAGAATACGAGACGGAGATGATCTAGGGTCCACCACACCACCTGGCCGCACGGGCCAGGCCTGGTCGCGCCAGGGGGTGGTGTGGCCAGCCCAGGCACCCCCTCGGCCTCTCCTTTCGCCTATATATTACCCTCGGGACGAAAACCCTAAGTACCCGATCAAAAATCCACGAAAGAGTCAGTAGCCGCCGTCATCTCCATCCCTAGATTGGGAGGGATCTGAAGCTCTTCCCGGCACCCTACCAGAGAGGGGAATTCACCCTAGAGGCCTTCTTCATCACCATGCAAGCCTCCGGTGTGATGCGTGAGTAGTTCATCCTTGGACTACGGATCCATGTAGTAGCTAGATGGCTGGTTCTCCTCCTTTGTGCTTTCATGTCTAGATCTTGTGAGCTTCGTTCATGATCAAGATCATCTATTTGTAATTCTGCATGTTGTGTTTGCGGGGATCCGATGGATATTGAGATGCTATTTCAGATTGATTATTGATTCTATCATGTATTTTTTATTTGTGATCTTGCATGCTTTCCGTTGTTAGTAGCTATCTTGGCCAAGTAGATGCTAGCAACTCCAAGAGTTAGTATTTATGCTCGATAGTGGGTTCATGCCTCTGGTAATATGGGGAAGTGACAAAAATCTCTAAGGTACTAGATGTGTTGTTGCTACTAGGGAGAAAACAACAATCCTTTGTTCATAGAACAATTGTATTGTTTACTTTACACGCAATTCGTAAAGGAATAATCTGTTGCTTGCAACTTAATACTGGAGGGGGTTCGGATGATAACCTGAAGGTGGATTATTAGTCATAGATGCAGTTGGATGGCGGTCTATGTATAATGTTGTAATGCCCAATCGAATCTCAAAGGAGTCAAGATGATTAGTATATGCATGTATTGCTTTCTCGATGTTTGTCATTTGCCCCGCTATAATTTGTTCACCCAGCATGTTATCTATCTTAAGGAGAGCCACCTCTAGTGAACTATGGATCCCGGTCCATTTCTTTTACATACAATCTATAAACTATTTACTGCTGTGTGTTTACTTTCTGCAAACTATTACTTCTTTCCATTTGATACGTTTAATCCTTTGTTTTTAGCAAAACACGGAGAGATTGAAAACCTCATCGCAAGTTGGGGACAGAGTTCTGTGGTTGTGTTGTGCAGGTGTCCACGTTGCTACTAGCATCGGTAGTGCGCCCTACCAAGGCTCAGCTAGCAACACCTTTGGGGTGTTTCCTTGCTCCTACTAGTTCGATTAAACCTTGGTTTCATAACTGAGGTAAACTTGCTGCTGTGCTCATCATACCTTCCTCTTGGGGTTCCCAACGAGCTCTACATCAACACTGAGCCATCCGTGGCGCGACCTAGTAAGATGGCAGTGCCACCTAGGCTCATTTGGCCCTCGTGGCTCCCCTCTCGTGGTTCCAATGCCCTAGGTCCTTCTCCTGATGAAAAACGTCCGTGGTATTTTTCCTTGAATTAATTGATGTCTAGAAGATCCCTAAAATAGCTAAATACGAGAAATGAGTTTTTTTGCCTCCCAGAAATTAAATACCAAAACAAGGTACTTTGTAGGGAAGTCATGTAAATCATATAAAAATGCAGATGTAATGGTGGATTGATGTGAATAACATTATAACTAGCTCTACATATGGCTATCATGATGATACAAAATCCAAGTATCAGACAACCATCAAGACTCATGTTGGAGTTAAATAATATTTATTCATTCCATCATTATAGTAATGGATAATTCTTAAAGATCAATAGTAAATAATAGCGGTAGATTGTTTCGTCTCTAACTGCTATCCATGTCGTCCCAATTCTTTTTGACCATGGAATGGACACCGAAAAGGACACATGGTGATGCTGCAAAGGACCTCTACTATCACATGAGGCGGGACTCGTTGTGTTCCAGGGAAAAAGATTCTATACCGCTAACCTATAAATAAACGACATCATCCACTCTCCTTTAACTCCTCATTCTCTTGTCCGTCATCCTTTTGTCACACCTTGGACCTTGACTCAAAGAATCCTGATTGTCGCCCAAAGCGAGCCAAGGATCCACAGAGAGGGAGAAAAGGGGTTCTTCTAGAACTCATCAGAAGATCTCGGGCATATGAGGCCAGTGAGAGCTAGTCTTCCACCCACCATTGACTAGAAGAAATTTCTTGCCCTTAAGCTCCATGTTGCTGATGGGTGCTATGATAATGGAGCCATCGTGCTCTGCTGTACTAGAGGGGGAATTGGAGATGGGGAGGTAGTGATGCATGTAAAATTCATACATGAACTTTCTATTTACATTCCAAAATATTTGCATCTTATTAGTAGTTATTACCAATGATCTTAATGATTTCAGGGATTTTCTAAATAATTCCATCTCTTTTGGTTCTAACTCTATGTGGCAAAAAAACCTTATTTTAGTGTTTTTAACTATCCAGAAGCTACCAAACTCGAAATGAAGCTAACTCAACAGGAGTTGTTAGATAATTTCCATACAAACGAAACGAGTTAAAGTAGAGCCTGAGGGGCCCAATGAGATGAAATGGAAGGCCCAACAAGAGGGGCTGTGCCACCAGGTCAATCTCTTTGTTTTGACCTAAAACCATCTAGATATACCCCCTGGCAGCCTTTCTAGCGACACACGAAGGCGGAAATCAAAAACCACAAAATGGAGAGTCTACAGGCTACCGCCTGTGGAGATCGAAGGGGTAAACCGCTATCGGAATCGTATCCAGTTGCCTCCACCCCAATCCAACATGATCATCATCAACATCTACATAAACATCCTCCCCATGTCCCTCTTGTAATCTCTTGGAAAACATAATGTATGATGCAATCTATTGTTTTCCAATGATTCATTGTGTCTATGTCTAACTTTGAGTAGTGATCTGTTTATGGCAATTGTGAAAAAGATTGTTTATGGTTGCACACAAATTTGTTATCTTTTGTGATGGTCTTATGTACTGATGTATGAGCGTACACATATGTTAGGGGATGCATAAGGTGGTCACCATTATATGTAGCTAGGAGAAGAGATGGTGAGTGGTAGAAACATGATCTCAAGTCTTATATGCATGCTATATTAATTCATGGTTAATATGACGAGAGGATAAATGAAGTGGACCTTAAAACTTACAGCGGTGGTTGGATTTTATGTCTTAATAAATCCTTGGCTTGCATATGAAAGTGGCCCTAGGATCAATCACTAGGGGTGTAATTACACATGTAAATGGTTGCACCTATTTATGGCTCCTGTTGGGGATATGCATAATGGGTATCACGATAGCATAGCTTTAACCCGACTAACCCTGGTGGCCCATAGTTGGTAGCAAGACCTATGACCTTCTGGGTGACCCAGTTAGGTGGATCTAGAAGGGAGGCCCATGCCGGATATAGGGAGGCTACAACACCAACATAGATGAAGACGGAGACTTGGAGTACAAGACATGACGACTAGTTAGTCTTAGTGTAGGACTCTATAACCTGTCCGATATGGACTTTACCCTATAACCCCAGGATCTGGAGCCCTTATAAGCTGAACCTTTGGGATCCTTTAGGGAACAAGTTCTATAACTCAACTCTCACATAGCAAACTCTACGATCTCCGTAACTCGGCGTATTTCCATTATAGTGATTTATAGCATGAGTAGGATTACGCCACCATTCTGGGATCTGAACATGGGTAAGATGTGTAACCTCGTATCCGCCAAATCGCCGCTTATCCCACCTCTCTAAACATGCTCTCTAAGGAACCCTCCATGGTGTACTCATCGACAATACCATGACAGTTGGCGCCCATCATGGGGCAAGAGGCGCTTCGATCTCTACACCGGGCGAGGCCCGAGCACTTTCCGAGAATCAGCGACACCGTAGACATCGGGTGCGTTCTCTTCTCCGACAACATTCCAATCGTCCCCTGAATGAGTTCTGGATCCCAGCAAAAGAGAACCCCACCCACTAATTCAACGTCCCAATCGAAGACATCCACATCTTCATTGGCGAAATCAGCTCGTGATTAATCTCACAGGAAGTCGGACACACGTCAAGGCCACGATCGTGGAAGAACAATTTGAGACATATCTCTCTTTTGAGTTTTCGATCTTAGATCTCAACAATTCAAGGCCCACCCAAACTGCCCCTGTGTAGGATATAATGGTGGAAGACCAAAGAAGATCAGCTTGGCTCACCCAAGTGTTAGAGAAGCAGAGGTCACACTTCGTGGCTACCGTGAGTTCCTATGATCTTTCACGTTGTTTCCAGATGCCGGTAAATCCCTATGTGAGTTCGTAGATAGATGGATTAGGTTGAAAAACTCCATCGTGGGAATCTCCGACGAAAGGGCCATGTCTCACTTCATTAAAGGGCTCGAACGGGGCTCACTTCTCTAGCATTCGCTAAGGTGGCAGGAGGCTGCCGGATTGCTAACTCTCTGCCAAGTGATCGCGACTGTTAATAGTTACATCACGACTTACATTGTTGCTCCGGGCTCTTGCTTTGCCGTTGCCAGCAAAAAAAATTGTTGGCTACATTGCTTCAGAATCAGGATCTACCTCCAAAATTGTCAGAAATAACTCTGACTCGGTCTTGGATACACTCTACAATGACATCGGTGACATGGACTATGGGATTGAGCGCTCCAACTCGGAGGAACCCATCTCTACCATAAAGGAGATTGAAGAGGAGATGGATCATGAGGAACGCAATGAATAAGCAATCGCTTCCCACCAAGTATTGGTGGCTATCATAGAAGAAAATCAAGATACTGAAGCAGCTCTGCTAGCAGTAGACAACACTGGGAGGAAAATGGCCAAAGGTAAGAACACCGTAGATCCTATGGATCCGGTGAAGGCCATGCCCCCTCCAGCTATTCCCCCCCAGCCAGTGCAGGAATCAGTGACCAGACCAAAGTGCTACCAATCAGGCAAACCCTCCGCCATCGCCATCCACCTTGGAGGCAGGCAACGTCTTTGTTACTTCGACCGACAAAGTGATATACGGCAAAAATCGCATAGAGTCAGTGACCATGGATCATATCTAGAACATTATCTAGCTAGATGAGAAGCATAAATAAATTCTAGCAGAAGCCAAGTGCATCGCGGAGCAAAGTGCTCAGCTTAACAAAGACCTCGCCAAGGCGCAGGAATCCATCAAGGTGACAAGAGAAATGGAAGTAGAGTACAAAAAGTTACTGACATAGAAAAAAAAGCACGATCTCCCGCCCATGTCATCCAAGACCCTGACATTCGAAGAAAATTAGGATGGGGAAAGGACAAGCTAGAGAAACCAAAGGCTACCCCCTACATTGACAAAGAGGGGAAGCAGGTCATGCCAACCCCCGCCCTGAACATGGTCGTCACCAAGAACCTTCTCGAGCAGGATAGATCATCGGAATTGGTGGCGTAAGTCTATGATCTCGTCACCAAGGTTGTCAAACAACATGAAAATGCCACCTCGTAGAGGCTTGAGACCAATCCGGATTTTTGCTAGTCTAGTGCTCGAAACCACCGTAGGTCGAGATCTCCAACTCAACAAATCAAGGAACTAATTCAAGATTTCGGATCACGCATAAACTCCATGGAGCAAAGGCAGAGGGACACATAGAATTGGTACGATGCTGTCCCCATATCCTTCGGCAACAGAGCCAAAGCATACCCCCACCGCTCGCCGGTCTCTCCATAGAGATCTCGATGATACGGAGCGGCACTGCCTCACCAGCATACGAGCATGCCGCCTCCAAGACACCCATAAGGTGGCGTCATCATACAAGATAACGGATCACAGTAGGGGCACTATGGCAGGGAGTGCAGCGCCAATGACGGCCGAAGGAGCAAGGATCCAAACAATCAAGATGAGCACAGTGGTTCCCAAGACGGAGGAAGCAAGAGGACTAAGCCCGCACCACCGCCATCACAACCAAGCATCCACCATGGGAGGATCTCGTAGGTATCACCCCATGCGGTGTCACTCTTCTCCCCACGGTGGCGAGTATAATCCTCCACAACCAAAGCCCTATGATGCATGTCAGCACCTAGATGAATTCCGGGAAGCCTAAGAAGAACCCTACCTGGGGCCACGATGCTTTAGCCCGGTTATTTGGACAACAACTTACCCCAAGGGTCTCCGGATTAACAAGACTATGTTTTCCTATGATGGCATGGCCTGGCCAGCTACTTGGTTGCAGGACTACCACAAAGCGATAGCAATCACAGGGGAAACCCCAATGTCACTATTAAATACCTACCACTCATTCTCACCGGCACCTATTGACAATCGATCGATAAATTACCAGCAAAATCTATCTGCAATTGGTTGGACATACACAAGGCGTTCACTAAGAATTTCGAGGGTATGTACAAGTGTCCCTACACTGTCGGTGACCTATAGTGGTGTGTACATGAAAAAAGACGAGTTGTCTCGAAACTACCTCTCCCGTTGGCTCGACATGATAAACTTGTGCGTAGGAGTTCACAATCAAATTGCTATGGCTTCTTTCATAGATGGTTTGGAAAGAGGGTCTCTGCTCCGGCATACGCTGAAGCGCACTCAGGACAAGGGCAAGCTTGATCTCAATGCAATGATAGCCAAGGCTAGCGAATTTGCCATCGCTATGATGATGCTCGTGGCGCTCGACCTATAGTTTCCATACCCATCCAAGACAATAAAAATACTAATTATAAGCGGAAAAATCCGCCTAGAAAGAATCAAGTGGCCGACATGGTCGCCATGGCGTTTGCTGGCAAAGGTGAAGGAGGACATTCTGGACATGGCCGGGGAGCTGGTCATGGACAAAAGCGCAGTAGCGAAGGTACACCTTCTACGCCCCGTGTTCCCTAGACATATGAGGAATACCGGGATATGTCGTGCTTCGTGCACATGCATGTCAATGGTAAGTCCACCCACACCAACCGCAATTTCAAGTTTGTCAACAATCTCAAGGAAGACCCCGAGTTTGGATACAAGCGAAGTTGGAAGAACAAACCTCGTGAAAAAGGCAAGGGGAAGAAGGAAGACAAGGAGTCCAAGGATTCTGATGATATGGAGGAGAATACTGACCCCAAGCCCACTGACAAGAATGATGATGGGGGAAAGAGCAAAAATCCATTCGAGCAGAAAAAACCACCTATCATACCTTCCTCGGCTCTCCAACAGTCAAGGCATAGGAAACCTCCCTGGGGATACTGATGTCCACCATCCGCAAGGTACCCAGTACATGAAGTGGTCAGAGATTTTAGTTACCTGGGATAGAGAGGATCACCCAGATCTCATCCCAACAGAGAATCAGTATGCCATGGTCATCAACCCACTGATTGCCGACTACGAGTTCACCAAGTGCCTCGTGGATAGCGGAAGCAGCATCAACACTATGTACGTGGATACACTACATAAGATGAACCTGCACAAGACCCAGCTTAAGAGGAGTTGGGTCTCTTGGATGCATTACCCTCCAGGTCACTTTTGGTGATGTTAATAATTACTTCCAAGAGAAGATGACCTTTGAGGTGGTACCTTTCAAGAGCATGTACCACATCATATTTGGATGCAACATCTTCCATGATTTCCACGCACGACCGTGTCACATCTACAACAATCTCAAGATGCAGGGACCTAACGGTATCATCACCGTTGTCAGAAGCTACAAGAAAGTAACAAAGTGTGAACTAGGAGAAGCAGCCTATGCTGAAGCAGTACTTTGCGGTGAAGAGTTTAAGGAGATCCAAAGCCAGGTTGATGCCTCAGAGATGCTGGCTTCAAAGAAGTAGAAATCTGACTTTGAATCCGCATTCAAGGTAGATATCGAGACCAAGTCGGTGCAACTTGTGGAAGGAGATTCCTCCAAGACCACCGCCATTGGCACATCACTGGATCCCAAATAGGAAAGCGTCCTTGTCGTGTTCCTTCGTGAAAACAAGGACATCTTCGCCTGGCAACCTGTCGACATGAAAGGTGTTCCTAGAGAACTTTCTGAGAACAGCTTAAACATCTATCCTGAAGCAAACCGGTGAATCACCCACTACGTCACTTCGGTGATGAAAAGCGACGAGCCATTGGCAAGGATCTAGCTAGGTTACTTAAAGCTAATTTGTCCGAGAAGTGATCCACACCGATTGGGTGGAAAACCCCATGCTTGTACCTAAGAAAGAGACCAAAGTTTTAAGAATGTGTGTTGATTACACCGGCTAGAACAAAGTGTCCCCGAAGGATCCGTTTGCTTTGCCTCGCATTGACCAAGTCGTTGACTTGATGGCTAGCTTCGAATTATTGTGTTTCTTAGATGCATATTCCGGATACCACTAGATAAAGATGCGTGAGTCGTACCAATTGTCCACTTTGTTCATAACACCTTACAGCACATATTGTTATGTCATGATGCCCTTTGGGCTGAAGTACGCCAGTGCTACATACCAGCGGACAATGCAGTGTTGCCTACATGACCAAATTGGTCACAACGTTCATGCTTACATGGACAACATTGAGGTGATGTCAAACAAAGAAAATGACCTCATCGTCAACTTACATGAAACCTTTTATAATCTCTGGAAATACAACATCATGCTCAACCCTACGAAGTGTGTCTTCGGGGTTCCTGCCAGCAAATTACTGGGTTTCATCATTTTGCATCGCGGAATTGAAATGAACCTAGAGAAGATCAAGTCCATCCTCAACATCAAATGCCTGACATGCTTGAGGGACATCCAATGGTTCATGGGCTGCATCGCAGCCGTAATCTAGTTCATCACCCGACTTGGAGAAAAGGCCATGCCACTATACAACTTCCTCAAGAAGGCAGAAAAATTCATATAGATGGATGAGATAGATGCTGCACTACAAGAGTTGAAGATAATACTCTCCTATGTACCAATATTGGCAGCACCGGAATCAAGGGAGCCTATGTTAATCTACATGGCGGCAACTAACTGGGTTATCAACATCTTTGTCATGGTGGAGCGGAAGGATCCTACGCATGAGCACGGAGTTTAGCGACTAGTTTACTATGTAAGTGAGGTCTTGATGGAATCCATGTAGCGCTAACCGTACTACCAGAAAATAGCTTATGGAGTATTCCTTGCTTCTCGGAAGCTGAGGCATTACTTCTAGGAGCACCCCCATCATAGTAGTGAGCGAAGCTCCACTGTCCGACATCATTAACAACAGTGACACAACAGGATAGGTGGAAAGTGGGGCATCGAGCTTGCACCCTTCAAAATTACCTACAAGAAGTGTGACGCTATCAAATCTCCGGCCTTGGCAAAATTTATTGCAGATTGGACAGAAACCCTAGCCGAAACTCCTATACCAGACCCTTAGTTTTGGGTCATGTACTTTGACGGATCCAAGATGCTCAATGAATTGGGGGCTGGTGTGTTGCTACAATCAGCAACAGGAGAGAAGATCTAGTACATCCTGCAGATTCACTTCAACGCCACTAACAATATGGCAGAGTACAAAGCTCTTATTCACGGACTTCGCGTAGCCAAGGATATTGGAATCAAGCGCATAGTTTGTTGTGGAGATTCTAACTTGGTTACCCAGCAGGTAGCTAGCACCTGGATGCGTGGAACCCAATGATGGCGGGATATCGAGACCAAGTGGACGAGATAGCCAAGGGCTTTGATGGCTATGAAGTCAAGTATGTCAAGAGGGGGGATAACAAAGTGACAGATCTTCTATCAAAGCCTGGACCAACACGTAAACTGGTACCGCCTGGCATATTCCTGGAGCACCTCTGGGTATCATCCATGAAAGGAGAAGAACTAGAAAATTCGGGTAGAGTTAATTCATTTGTCAACATAGTTAAAGTGATCCCTCTGGCATGGACGAAACCGATCATGGACTACCTCAAAGACGGAACCATGCCGATAGACAAAGTCAAAAGACAGCATATAATATGCATAGAAAAGCCCTACACCATCATTGACAGCCAGCTATACAAAAGAAGCACCACATGTATATTTCTATGGTGTGTGTCTCAGTAGGAAGGAATTCAGATCCCTAGATAGGTCCATCCTGGTGACTGCGGGCATCACGCCGCTCCCATAACGTTGGTCTACAAAGCTGTCTGGCAAGGATTCTACTGGTTGACCGCCAAGGCGAACGCCGACAAGATTGTTGAGACGTGTTTTGGGTGTTACTACTATGCAAGGAAACCACATGTTCTAGCAAAAGAATTGCGAACCATACCAATTTTATGGCCATTCGTAGTATAGGGTCTTTACATGGTTGGACCCTTGAAGACGACACCCTGTGGATTTACCGATGTGCTAGTAGCAGTGTGTAACACCCTCGAGTCAGCCCTATGCAGATTATAGCGATTCCTTCCAAACCTGCATAGAAACGATTGAAGTATGCCCACCAGGCACTTGTGTGTGGGTGGAAAACAAAGTAATACCATTACAAAATAGTTCATGTTGGAACCCACAAGAACATATATATACAACAACGACTCAACGAGTCAAGAATACAGATATACAAAATAAACATCCAAAACACCTTGAAAACGATACAACATCCGAGTAAGGATAAGATGCAAACTAAACTAAGAGTCCTGAAGAATAACTAATGACGTCCATAACCCTGCCCAGGCCAAGTTGAAAGGGTAACCTGCTAACATCGTCGAACTTATACCTGTTAAAACAAAAGGGGTGCTAACAAAGGGCAAAGTAAAAAGGGAGCAATCAGTAATGAGGCCAGTACACGACGAGTCTTAGAATTCGGCGGCTCTCACCTACGTAGGTGTGGTGGACTGAAGCGGCAGCGAAGCATCCACTAAACAACCTATAGAGACTCAATACAATAGTCAGCTATCAGAGAGGGATAAGAAAGACCTATTCGGAACCAACCGGATACTAACGCCAAACATACCCATCCTGGTATTTCCCCCTCGAGACTAAATGAGGAAGTCCTTCTGAGAAAACTGACACAATTGGCAGTTTTATTGATTCATTCCATGGTGGTTATCCAACTTTATTAGTCATATCAGATCCAAGTCAAATTATAACCGTAATCCTTTAGTGTAAGTTGTCTATGATCCATAAACTATGCTCCAAGTCATCCATAACCGCGGACAAAGCTTTTTGACAAGATTTAACCCTGCATGGGTGCATCAAAGTATCCATACGCATTTCCACCCTTGTTTGCCAAATCAAGTAGGGGCAAGATTAAGTAATATACACCCATCGGTATGTTGGCGGGGCTTCGGACATGATGTTTCCTAGACCCGAAGCAAGTACATGGGGGCCACCCCACTAAGCTACCTGTAACGAAGTAGGTCGGGATCCGAGATGGACCTAGGGTTTGTGTCAATGGATGTAAACGACTAGGAACCCAAAAGTGTGACTGGGCTTATAGGTACCGCGAAAACATTCCACATTTTTTCCTAAATAGTATAGTAGTAAACGCTCTCCACGAGCAACAGTAGTCAATAAAGTAGTAGAGAATGGCATAAGTACAGGATAGTAATAACGCCCCAAAATATTTTGTGGCCCGTAGTATAGCACTTTGAAATCAGGTAGTAAGCTAGTAGGGGTGCCTACACACCCCACATGTGGTTAGTGCGCTCGGTCTCAGAATAGGTGTCAGGAACTCGGGTCCTAGGTGGACACAAGTGGGCAGGATAAGAGCCAGATCTCAACTATTACTCACCAGTGCCTCTTTATTAATTATATCTACTTCCAACATTTAGTGATTAAGTGATAAATGGAACCATGATTGTCTCTACCATTAAGCGTGTGCCAACCTCCCAACAACGGTGGAACTCGATGACTCGAACCAACACCTGAGCAAGCAACTAAGATTTGCAAGGACAACTGTCTACCAAACAATAGGCAATAGGAGGTTTCCAAAGAAATATAGAGTCTGCAAGGAATATAAATGGCATGGAAACTAAAGCATCGCAATACGGATAGAAATAGATCAACATGAGGAAGTAAAGACTATAAAAGAAAAATAGGTAGAAAGGGGGAGAATGCTCGCCTGGGAAACATTGGCAAAGATACATTCAAAGAACTTTGTCAAAGCTCACAACATCTCATCGTCCTATCCAATAAGAAGCAAATCACTAAAAAGAATAAGTGGTGCAACAATTACAACTAATGTGGAAGAACCGGCATGATCATGATATGATCCATGACATGGAAAGTTAATGATGCAAAACATGTTGAAAGCATGTCATTAGCATAGTACAATGATGACATAACATTAGTGAGACATTTGTAACAATAAGGAATCAGTTCCGATTTTATTTGTCCATTTTATTAACGAATTTCCTTGCAGTAACTTATTATAAATTCATGAAACAAGATTCAAATGAATGTGTCGATAGCATAGTTAGAAGAGACTTATCGCACTGATCGATTTAGACACATTATTTGTCGAATTTGAAATTACGGTTTAAAAGTTATGAATTTATTAAGAATAGGGCATTTAATATCATTAAAACAATTTCGAAATTTTATTTGCCCAGTTTAGATTGAATATTCATGTTCCTAATATTTTTGTACTCAAAAACATATATTACATGATATATTTACATTTACCATCATTAAGTTATGTAATATATCATATTAATCATTTTTTGAAAATCCAAAAGAAAATCAAATATTTTTGTACTCAAGAAAGTCTAGTAGGGCCTGCCGCTAACTAGGCTATGTTGGCGCTAACTGGAACTACAGGAGGCTGGCATGTGGGACTGGCGGCAGGTGCGCAGAAAACAAAAGAAAGGGGGCGGCCGGGGATCGAACCCACGACCCCGATGTTCATGGTGCAGGTCACTGCCTAATGGGCTGGGTTGGGTTTTGCGTTAGGTTGGAGGTGGCAGTATACTTGAGTTTGATTTGGGATGGGTGGGATTTAACTGATGACCGAAAGGTTGTTGCGACTCTGAACCTTGGGAAACTACGCGATGGCTCTCTGTTGCGGGGGAATTACTGCCGCGATACTGCACCGATTTAGACGTGTAGCGGCTCGTTTTGAACAGTACGCTTAGAGATACGCGGCGGTGTAAACACCACGGACTGGGGTTGGCTATGTGAAAAGAGAGCTTACAGTGAAAACCTCGGCAGAGAGGCTGCATCCGTAGGCTACTATTAGCACGCTGCGGCGGTGTCGGCGTCGGCTTCAGGGACGGCGAGCTGAGGCACAATGGTGAAGGTCGCATGGTCTGGGAGATGTAGGGTAGCACGGCGCTGCTCCACGGGCTCGTGCGAGCATGCGGGAATGCTGGCGGCGAGGCAGCCTGTGGGAGCAGGTACTAACTGAGGCACGCACGATGGCTGTTCAATGAAACACTGATGAGCTACAGGAAGAGAGAGTGCAAGCGGTCATGTCTAGGGTGAAGAGGAGCTCACCAGAGACCTCCTAGTGTAGGTGGTAGGGCTCGAGGCGGTCTCGATCTGGTACGAAGTTGAGGACCTGGTAGCTCCTGGTACACATCGGAATCCGGCTGCTACTGCTGTTTCGACGAGCTTCGGAGGGGTATGCGTGTACAAGTTGATGGAGACAAGGTAGAGGACTCCTCCCAGGTCACCGTCTACACCTTCCTCCACCCCACGTGCCAAAATGAGGCTCTGGTCTACCCTAGGGTCAAGAGAGACATGGAGATAGCCATGGCTATGGGGAGGAAGAAGAGGAGAAGAAGGGATGCATCCTGGTTGGATCTCGATCTGGAGATCTGGGGCATCGTGGTCTAGCTTGTATAAGAGAAACTCCACCAGTCGCTGGAAAACCTCGCTCGCGCGCTAAAACGTGCTTTTTTGGCACGAGAGCCCGCACCACGCCCTCCAACAAACGCGCTATCTTCCCACGCGTGCGGTTGCGCGCGCTTCTTTTGATGCACCGCTCAGCGCATGCTCGTTAAATCGTGCTCTGCTCGTCAAACCCAACCGTCGCCACTTCAGCGCGCACACAGACTCTTCCTTCCCCTCCCCACCTCTTTTCTGTCGACGCACCGCGCCACCGCCTGCGTCACTGCCGCCATGCCACCACGCCAGGGAAGCTCTAGGTACCGTGGTGTATGTGTGCACCTGATACGTCTATTTTGCATCACTATTCTATATCATAATTTACTATTATTCATTGATATATTTCATATTAAGAGATGATACTTATGTTATTTCATCTGTTTTTGCATGGTTGATGACTTTTGGAGGATGGACCACTGAAGTCAGGATTCTGATGGAAAAGGCACAGTTTGGAGGCGAAATTCGCAAAGGTCAGAAAATCCCAGAAAATATATGGAAAATCCTATTTTTCCAGAAGAAGGAAGCCAGAAGGGGGACCGGAGATGGGCCACAGGGGGCCCACACCACCCCCTGGCACGGGCCACCCTAGGCCGTGCCACCAGGTGGTGTGGCCACCCTGGCCCACCTCTAGCTCTGCTCTTTGGCGTATATAATCCTCCCGAAACCCTAAGACTCAGGGGGCGACCATAGAAAGATTTCGCCGCCTCTGTGGGGCGGAAAACTGCAGAGAGAGAAAGAGCTCTCCGGCAGGCAGAAATCTGCCAGGGAAATTCCTTCCTGGAGAGGGGAGATCGTCACCATCAACACCATCATCAAGCTGGACTTCATCAGGATCATCATCATCATCATCATCTCCATCATCATCTCCACCAGCACCATCATCACCACTCCATACCGCTGTAAAAATTGGGTTGAATCTTGCATAGTTCTTAGGGGAAACTATCCCGGTGTTGATTACTTGTTGTAGTTCATGCTATTGAGTGGAACCATTGAATTATTCCTTCATGTTCAGATTGCTACTTATCATTATTTCATCTCTGATCTTGATCCATATGATGTCTTGTGAGTAGTTCATTTAGTTCTTGAGGACATGGGAGAAGTCATGTTATTAGTAGTGGAATTGTGTTGAGAAAGATTCAATGGTTTGCTATTTAAGTTGTGGTGTTATTCTTCTAGTGGTGTCATTTGAACATCGACTACATGATACTTCACCTTTATGGGCCTAGGGGAATGCATTGTGTATTTGGCTACTAATCGTAGGGGTTGCCGGAGTGAGAGAAACCTGAACCCCTGTTAGGAAACCTTTGCACAAGGGAGTGTAGGATATTAGAGTTTAAAGCTGTGGTTAGGTTTCTATCTTAATTACTTTCTTATACTTGCGTATGCTTGCAAGGGGTATAATCACAAGTATGTATTAGTCCTAGGAAGGTCAGTACATTAGCACAGGTTCACCCACACAACACTTATCAAACTAAAGAAGATTAATCAAGTATATGAAGCGAAAACACTTGACGATATTCCCATGTGTCCTCGAGAATGTTTGGTCATCTTAAGTAATACAACGGACTTGTCCTTTGCTAAAGAAAGGATTGGGCCACTTTCTGCATTTATTATTGTCTTTTATTTACTCGTACTTTATTTATCTGCATTATCAAAACCCCCTAAAAATCCGTTTGCTAAGTATTTTTACAGAGAATTCCTGATCCATACCACTTCTGCTCCTCGCTAGGTTCAACACTCTTACTTATCGAAAATACTACGGTACCCCCTATACTTGTGAGTCATCAAGACTATTTTCTGGCACGGTTGCCGAGGAGTGAAGCGTTATTGGAGAGTGGAACTGGTAATGGAAACTTCTACTATGAGTATTGTTTATTTCTGTTAGTTAGTTTATTCTCAATATGGCTAATTCACTTAGTTTCTTATTTTGTAATGCTACTACCACTGCTAAGGTAGTAGATGAACCTACACCTGCTGAAAATGATACTTTTAAGGTACCCACAAGAATTATTGATCATGTTATGGATAACTACTATTTTGGAGATGGAACTGTCCATCCCAGTGATCATTTGCTCTTTATACACGAATTATGTGGGTTGTTCAAGTGTGCGGGTATTACAACAGATCAAGTCATGAAGAAGTTATTCTCATTATCACTGAAAGGAAGAGCTGAGGAATCGTATAAGCTGCTGAAGAATGGCCAATCTCTTGAATGGGAGGAAGTAGTGCCTCTATTTTATTCAAAATTTTATCCTCCTAGTGAGATTCATAAAGATCGGAATGAAATATACAAATTTCAGCCTCATGATGGAGAGAGTACAACTCAAGCTTGGGGGAGATTGAAGTTACTAATGCTCAAATGTCCTATCCATGAGCTCCCTACAATATTATTATCAATAACATTTATGCAAGACTTTCTCTTCATGATAAGGATCTATTGGATGCTTCTTGTGCTGGATCATTTACACGCATGGAAGAAGAAGCTAAATGGGATCTTCTAGACAATATTCAAGACAATGCTGAAGCATGGGAGAATGATAAAGGAAGAAAGTCAGGTATAAATTATGATTATGAATGCATTAAATCTTTTATGGGAACTGATCACTTTCGTAATATTAGTAATGCTTATGGTCTTGATTCTCAAAGTATTGCAAATTATTTTAAGGCTTTTGCTTCATATATTAAAATTCCTAAAAAGAAATGGAGTAAGTATCATGAGCGATATAAAGATATTGCTAATTGTGTTCCCTCAAGATATACTGAAGTTTGTACTTCTAATCATATTTTACCTGAACCTTACATTGAGAAAATGACTTTCCCAATTAAGATAAAGGAACATTCTATGATAGCTAGTATGGTTAATGAAAGTACAAATAAAGTTGTTGAACCTAATGAACAAATAGTTGTTGAACCTGTAATAGCAAATGAGAAGGACTTTGTCACTAAATATGTAGAAGATGGACACACTATCCTCTGTAAGGATACTTTTAATATTGTTTCACAAAGTAGTGTTAGGAGAGCTAGTGTCCATGTGTTTTCTGTTAGAATAAGTGATCATTGCTACAATAGCTCAGGTGATAGTTATATCGTTAAATTTATGCACGATACTAAAACTTACTATGAGAGAGGGAAAATTGTTATTATGCATCTCAATAATATTAAGTTTCCTCGCTTTATGCTGAAAGTCTTTATGTTGCACTTGTTTTGCCTTTCTATGTTAGCAGCCTCTGGTTTAAACAATTTATTTTCTTACAAAATTCCCTTGCATAGGAAGTGGGTTAGACTTAAACATGTGTATTTTTGCTTCTTGATGCTCTCTTTTACTTCAATTCATATTCTTATGTGAGCATCATTAAAATTATCATGCCCATCTTAATGGCTATAAAGAAAGAGCTTTTTGTGAGACAACCCAATATATTTGTGCTTTCAGTTTGTTTTTATTTATTTGAGTGTTGGAAGTTATTGCTTCTGCAATAACCTCTCCTTATCCTTTTTGTTTGGTTTTTGTGTCAAGATCAGCCTCTAATGAGAGAGAAGTAAGATTTGGGGAAGTTGCTGTTTCAAAACAGATTTTTGTGCGTCACTATAAAAAAATCGTTAAAAATCCTAGAATGTCGTATTCATCTGTAATTTTTTGTGCTTCTGCCCTAGGTTATTATTTAACTTTCGTTAGTTTCGCACTTTTTGATTTGAGCAACAGAAGATTTTCGAAAAAAATGATCTTTACCTGCTGGTCTGTTTTGACAGATTTTTTCCATTTCTGCATTTGCCTCTTAAATTGATTTCCTTTTTGAATTCCTTTTGAGATTTAGAGAGGAGTTGTTTCAGTAGCTTATGTTTTGATGGATTTCAGTTGAAATTGAACTTAAAAGGTTTATTACCTTGCATGCACTAATGTTGCTAATGAGAATTGTGTGAAGTTTTGTGTGAAAGAAATTTCCCAATTGTAGGAGAACATGGTGTAATAAGATGGTGGATGGTTAAATGACTCAAGCAATGTGTTTATTAAGATCAATATATTGATGTTATTCAAGTGGTGACTCCGAAAAAATTCATCAAAGACCAAAATCAGAGACCTGCAGAGTCCGTCTTCCAATAGGTAACAATTCTAGTAAGAAAAGGTCCGTGAAAAATCTGTCAATTTATATTTTTGCAGTTTTTATCTAACATGGAAAGCAATGAGTCGAAAGAGGGATAGAAACAGAGCCCAGGTGGCTCACACCACCCCGTGGCGCGGGCCCACCTGGCCACGCCACCAGGGGGTGTGGCCACCCCGGAGCCCGTCTCCGACCCGTTTTTCCCCAGTACCTTCCTTTTTTTTTGTTAAACTTCATAATATATAATCCCCCGGATCCCCCGAAGTTTGTATATCGTGTTCTCATCGTGTTTTTGTTTTGATCTGTTTCTGTCAGGAACTATTCTTAAAGTTTGGAGGCACAATGGTCTCCGCCAACGATAAGGGCAAGGAGCCTGCGGAGCATGATCTCCAAGACTCTGAGCAGGAGGAGGACATCGAGAGTGAAGTTGAAGAGGAGGCAAATGAATACCAGCATCCGCACACCAGCACCACCATTGCAAGCATTGGAGTGGTGGCAAATCCAGCCAGGTTCAAAAGGACTGCACGGATGTCCACTGGAGGGAAGGTTCCGCGTCATTGCTTGGCTTCACGATAACCTCCTCCACGCACCAAGAATCCCTTCCATACCCTTATCCATGAGCAGCAATTCCAGAATATGCACAAGGAAAAACTACCCTCCAATTGGGATATGCCTCATTCTAACCATGCATGAAAAGAAGACTTCAAGGAGGAAGAGTGGGGAAAGAATCACAAGAGCTGGGATTCACAGCCCGACATGATCACGAACCGCATTGAGCACAATTCGGAGTTGATTCGTACTCTCACCTTCGAGATTGAGGACTTGAGGGAATTGATTGAAAATCTCGTCGAGAGAACACCACCACCACCGAAGGAGTAATTCGTCATCAGGTTTTGGCATCCCCTTGGTTTGTTCCAAGCTTGGGGGAGTGCCGCGGTCTCATATCATTATCTTTTATCTTTTTACCTTTTTAGTAGTCATATCATGAATAGAGAAGTTATCATATAGGATGGTTTGCATTATGGAAGTATCTCCCCTCTAGTTAGATATCTATGTATCCGTTGGTGTTAATTGCTGTTATGGAATATTAATGAGAAGTTTTATCATTTACTTGTTGCACATCTTATATTAGTTTTCAATTTATGTTATATGATTGATCTTGTTGTTAGTATTGGTATCACTTTGGGATCATGGAGTAAATTTAGTTGGTTTTGGCAAACCTGGCTTGGTCAGTAGAAACACTATTATGAGAATTAAATGAAAAAGATAAAAGTACTCTTGAAAAAGAAAATTTCATCATCTTTCTTTCTTGATTGGCTCATAAGCTTAGTATTCTCTAGTTAAGATCTTTTGTGCTTCCAAGGAAGATTGCATGTTTGTTTTTATCACTTGTATGTTTGTTAGTTTCCTTCAACTCTTATGCTTGCTACCCAGCCTTGCTAGCCAAAAACCTGTACTGAGAGGGAATGCTTCTCCTGCATCCAATCCTTAAACCAAAACATATGCCATATGTGTCCACCATACCTACCTATTAGCATTATTGCTATTCCAAGTAAATTCATGTTTTTATCTACCTTCCAAATTAAACCTGTTATGTGAAAATTAGTGATTAAAGCTCTCACGAACTTGATGGCACACTTTACTTTTCTTGCACTTAGTAAACTTGAACCATTGTGCCCATCTATGTTGCATATATGCTTGCGTTTTGTAAGTTGTGAATTAGCAGAACCATGTTATCATGGGGAACGCTTTCAACATTGCACTTTATTTAGTTGATATCATGTTCTTTTGCTTATGGATCCTGGCGGTGTGAAATGAAAGGGGAACTTGTAAGGCTCATGGAGTTCGTATATGTGTTAGAGAAACGCCTGGGCGGCTGGTCTAAGCCATGCCTAATCATGGTGGGAACCTACATCATAACCATAGTGAGCAATCTATGAAGCATCCTCGATAAAAAGAAGAGAAAAAAAGAAGAGAAAAAACCCTATGCAAATAGGAAAAAAAGAGAGACCCTATGCAAATAGGAAATAAAAGGATTGCTGAGATGCTCATTGTCTGCTTGCCTTGTCATTTTGATATGGGGAATCTTCCGTATCATCGGGCAAGGTGTACCCTGTTGGCGGTTCTCTATGATACACATGTATTTACAATGACAAGAACTTACTTGTGACTAAAGTTGAGTAGCATGAGGAACAGTACTCGTAAGTAAGGGGCATGAGATTTTCAGCTTATAACTTGTCAAGCATATCCTCATATTTGATCACTTTAACCTTAATCACCTAAAGATTCTTATGATAGGGGTAATGAGAGCTGAAAGATAAAAAGTACCATAATTTTTGGAATCTCTTTATGAAACTTGAAATCCCTGCTTCCCTCTGCGAAGGGCTTATCTTTTACTTTTTAGTTGAGTTAGTAAACCTATTCCTTTCTATCTCAGTAAGTATTTTGAGTTGTTGTGTTTCATTCATTCATATGATGATTTATTCAATCATGTTTATTATGTTCCTTGTTTTGCACACTTTTCTCATCTTAGTGAATATTACTTTAAAATCTATCATTGAAAACCCTATCATGTTTGAACTCCTGCAAAATTGTTAACTATTCTTTGACCAAGAACAAAATTTTCCATTAGCAATTATGATTTACTTTGTGTATCTTTATTGTGTTTCCTTTACTTATTGCAAGTTACGTTATATAATAGTGAGTTGTCTTCTATTATGATTTGTGTATTGATGAATGTGATGCTTCTTGTCCGTATTCTTTTATTGACACTTCACTCCATAAACCTGAGGTCATGTTTATTGAGCTTAGTTTTTGCTTGGGGACAAGCAAAGTTTAAGCTTGGGGGGAGTTGATACGTCCATTTTGCATCATTATTCTATATCATAATTTACTATTATTCATTGATATATTTCATATTAAGAGATGATACTTATGTTATTTCATCTGTTTTTGCATGGTTGATGACTTTTGGAGGATGGACCGCTGAAGTCAGGATTCTGTTGGAAAAGGCATAGTTTGGAGGCGAAATTTGCGAAGATAAAAAAATCCCGAAAAATATATGGAAAATCCTATTTTTCTAGAAGATGAAGGAAGCCAGAAGGGGGAGCGGAGGTGAGCCACATGGGGCCCACACCACCCCCTGGTGCGGGCCACCCTAGGCCACGCCACCAACTGGTGTGGCCACCCTGGCCCACCTCTGGCTCTGCTCTTTGGCATATATAATCCTCCCGAAACCCTAAGACTCAGGGACGACCACAGAAAGATTCTGCCGCCTCTGTGGGACGAAAAACTACAGAGAGAGAAAGAGCTCTCCGGCAGGCAGAAATGTGCCGGGGAAATTCCTTCCTGGAGAGGGGAGATCGACGCCATTGATGGCTCAATGCACGGCGCCCAGAAAAGTGCTGGTGCGTGGTTGATGTAGAGCTCGTTGGGAACCCCAAGAGGAAGGTATGATGAGCACAGTAGCAAGTTTCCCTCAGTTATGAAACCAAGGTTTAATCGAACCAGTAGGATCAAGGAAACACCCCAAAGGTGTTACTAGCTGAGCTTTGGCAGGGCGCACTACCGGTGCTAGTAGCAACGTGGAGACCTACACAACACAACCACAGAACTTTGTCCCCAACTTGCAATGAGGTTGTCAATCTCAGCGTGTTTTGCGGAAAACAAAGGATTAAACGTATCAAATGGAAGGAAGTAATAGTTTATTGAAAGTAAACACAAAGCAGTAAACCGTTTGTAGATTGTATGTAAAAGACAAGGACCGGGATCCATAGTTCACTAGAGGTGGCTCTCCTTGGATAGATAACATGCTGGGTGAACAAATTACAGCGGGGCAATTGACAAACATCGAGAAAGCAATACATGCATATACTAATCATCTTGACTCCTTTGGAACTTGATTGGGCATTACAACATTATACATAGATTGCCATCCAACTGCATCTATGACTAATAATCCACCTTCAGGTTATCATCCGAACCTCCTCCAGTATTAAGTTGCAAGCAACAGATTATTGCTTTACGAACTGCGTGTAAAGTAAACAATACGATTGTTCTATGAACAAAGGATTGTTGTTTTCTCCCTAGTAGCAACAACACATCTAGTACCTTAGAGATTTCTGTCACTTCCCCAGATTACCTGAGGCATGAACCCACTATCGAGCATAAATACTAACTCTTGGAGTTTCTAGCATCTACTTGGCCAAGATAGCTACTAACAACGGAAAGCATGCAAGATCACAAATAACAAAGACATGATAGAATCAATAATCAATCTGAAATAACATCTCAATATCCATCGGATCCCCGCAAACACAACATGTAAAATTACAAATAGATGATCTTGATCATGAACGGAGCTCACAAGATCTAGACATGAAAGCACAAAGGAGGAGAACCAGCCATCTAGCTACTACATGGATCTGTAGTCCAAGGATGAACTACTCACGCATCACACCGGAGGCTTGCATGGTGATGAAGAAGGCCTCCAGGGTGAATTCCCCTCTCCGGCAGGGTGCTGGGAAGAGCTTCAGATCCCTTCCGATCTAGGGATGGAGATGACGGCGGCTATAGACTCTTTCGTGGATTTTTGATTGGGCACTTAGGGTTTACGTCCCGAGGGCATCTTATAGTCGGAAGGGGAGGTCGAGGGGGTGCCAGGAGCGGCCACACCACCCCCTGGCGCAGACCAGGCTGGGCCGCGTGGCCAGGTGGTGTGGTGGCCCCCTGGCCCCTGTGAAGGGTTCGTAGCATGGAAAACAAAAAAAATTCTACCGCAAGAACGAACAAAACCCAGATCTAATCTAGATAAAAGCCAAGATCTAATCTATTAGACATGTGCAATAAGATAGATCTGTACTAACCCTCGTAGAACCGAAAGCGTTACGAGATTGGATCTCGGGGTTGATGTAGTCGATCACTTGCCGATCTCAAGATCGTGTGGACGATCCTTCCGGCGCCGCGTTCCGGCAGCGCTTCCGCAGTCGGTCACACGTGCGGAGTCGAAGCAGACCTTCCTCTCCCCGTTCTAGCGAGCAACGGAGGTAGTAGATCTTCTCCACGGAATCCCAGCAGCACGACAGTGTGGTGGTGGTGGTGGAGTAGAGATTTCTGCAGGGCTTCGCCTAAGCCGGAGCAGGGCGAAGGAGGAGGAGAGAGGCGGCGGCTAGGGTTTGGTATGGGAGAGAGCTAGGGGGTGGCGCCCCCTCCCCTCTATTTAAAGGAGGGAGGCGCCATGGGAGGGGGACTCCCCTCCCTCCTTGGCCGGCGGATTGGGAGGGGGGAGGAATCCTCCTCCCCCACGAATCCGTGTCTTGCCCCACAAAGACTCCTTGATCCTTTCTTGGTTTTCAAGCAAACTCCAAGAAATCTACTAGAACCTTCCGGAACATTCCGAAACCTTCTAGAATCCCCATACAAATACTCCGGAACATTTCCTAACTTAGAAAATGATCCCCAATATATGAATCTTATTCTCCGGACAATTCCGGATCTCCTCGTGATGTCCCGGATCCAATCCGAGACTCCGAACAACATTCGGTCTCCAACGCACATTCCATATCTACTTAAAACAACTTTGAACCTTAAGTGTGTCACCCTACGGCTCGTGAATATGCAGACATGATGAATACACCTCTCCGATCAATAACCATCAGCGGGATCTGGAGATCCATAATGGCTCCCACATACTCAACGATGACTTCGTGATCGATAGAACCATTTAACATACGAAACCAATTCTCTTTGTCACGCGATATTCTACTTATCCGAGGTTTGATCGTCGGTATCTCCATACCTAGTTCTACCTCGTTACTGATAAGTACTCTTTACTCGTTCCATGTTATGTCATAGCTTGTGACCTAGTCACATGCTTGCAAGCTAACTAGATGACATTCCACCAAGAGGGCCCAAAGCATATCTATCCGTCATATGGATGGACAAATCACAATCTTGGTCCATGCGCTTCAACACATACTTTCAGAATACCCAATGACACCTTTATAAACACCTAGTTACGAAGCGGTGTTTGATGTCATCAAAGTATCCATCCGGTGATGGTGATTAACATAACCTCATGGTCGAAGGATTAGGTTACTATGCATTTGAAAGCTTGTAGCAAAACGAACTTAATGACTTGATCTTATGCTATGCTTACTATGGGTGTGTGTCCATCACATCATTCTCCTAATGATATGATCCTGTTATTAACGACATCCAATGTCCATGATCAGGAAACCATGATCATCCATTAATCAACAAGCTAGCTTAACAAGAGGCTTACTAGGGACTCTTTTATGTTTACAAAACACACAAGTATTAATGTTTCCGGTTAATACAATTATAGCATGGGATGTAAACATTTATCATAAACATAAAGATATAATAATAACCACTTTATTATTGCCTCTTGGGCATATCTCCAACAGTCTCCCACTTTCACTAGAGTCAATAATCTAGTTAAAAAACTTGTGCATTCAACACCTATGGCTTTCTGGTGTTGTATAGACACTATTGCTAGTGGTAAACATAATCTTCGGATCTGACACTTCCAGGTCCGTGTGTATTTGCATGTCCTTGCGTCTCTACGCATTACTCATTCTCCAATGAGATGGCATTGTATAAATTTGGTCCTTTGGTGAGACCTTTAGTTCCTTGGGATTAAATCATGTTGATACAATTGTCATACAATGTATCTTCATAGTATTATCCCTCTATGAACCACACCTAGTTTGATAACAAACTACTTGACGCAAATGCCCTCATTTGCTGCTACAATAGCAGTCATGTACTTAGCCTTTTGTTGTTGTATCTGTCACAATGTTTTAACTTTGGTACTCAACCAAATCCGTTATGGAACTTCCTTTCCATTACATTGTGCCACCCATAGTTTAA
Organism: Avena sativa; assembly: GCA_916181665.1. Lineage (NCBI taxonomy): Eukaryota > Viridiplantae > Streptophyta > Magnoliopsida > Poales > Poaceae > Avena > Avena sativa. The sequence continues at coordinate 357,143,602 of OV702291.1, forward strand.
ATTGAGATAAACTTAATTTGTGACAAAACTAGTATCAATGTAACAATTTACAATGAACTATTTGTCACCACTATATAAATAATATATTCTTAGTTCTTCCAAAGATCATAGGAATATCCCTACTATTGTCCAATGATCATCTTATGAGTCATTCTGGTATATGCTCATAACATTTAGAGCATAGGACATATCTGGATGTGTACATCTCAAAGAATGATTGATCAAAATATTCTTGTGATTTCACCAAGTGTCAAAACACTTGAATCTCGTGTCAACACACTTGAATCTTGATTCAGTCCTTTCCGTTCGTCAAGAACCTTTCTTGTTGTTTCCATATTGAACTCATTCAACATCTTATCTATGTACATTTGGCAAAACCATATTAGCGCCTCAATCTATCCATATAGACATTGATGCCTAATTCTTGGGTTATGCCTAAGTCTTTCATCGAAATGAAATTCTTAACCTGTGTCAATAAAAGATACATCATTTCTAATCAACGATATGTCTTTCACATAATGTATTAGAAATATGTCTTAGCGCTCCCACTTAATTTCTTGCAAAAATGCAAGCATCTTCATCGTCTCTGATGAAATTAAACTTTTTAACAGTTTCATCACGGTGAAGATTCCAACTCCGCGATGCTCACTTCAACCAATGAAGCTTTGCATACTCTTTTAGCATCCTTTGAATTAACAAAACCCTTTGGATCGTGTCATGGACACATCCTAGGTAACCATTCTATTAGAAGAACTTGTTTTGTTTGTTCAACTACCATATACCAAAATATATGTAGTGGTTGCTACATTAATCCGTCCAGACTAAATATCGCTATGAAAGATCAAATCTTATCATAGTCAATTCCTTGATCATTGTCGTAAACTCTTTCCGACATGTCGACTATTTCATAGATGTGAAACATCCATGTCTATTTCTTTATAGATCCATATATGACTGTAAGGTCTTGCACCTTTCCAGAGGGTATTTCAAATTCAAAGCTTGATTTCTCGTGTATGAAATTATCACGGATTTTATGGATTCAAGCCACTTAACGAAGTCAGGGCCCATCATTGCTTCTTTGCATGTAGTCGGTTCATCATTGTCAAACAACAATGATTTAACTCTCAAATCTTGGCATTTGATTACTTACCCGACCTACTTGGTTCAATAGTAACTTAGATCTCCATGACCACAACCTTTGAGGCACGTGAGCCATGAGCATTGTTGCTGCCTCCGGGACACTTTCCGACGCTGCACAACTCAGCACATATTAGCCAAGGTTCAACAACCTTGTCAAAGTTCTATTGTCCTCCCACTTGACTTTTCACCAAAAATTCCTTCTCAAGAAACTCGACACTCTAAGCGACAAACACTTTTGTCTTCGGTGTTATGGAGGAATACCCAATGGTTATTCGAAATAACCTACAAAGACATGCTCATCCGACTTTGGTTGTAAACACTTTACTTATGCCTAGCATACCAAAAATTTAAGAAAGGACAACCTGGGTTTTATCCCAAACCATGACTTATATGGTGTCATTTCAACGGATCACGATGGAGCTCTTTTCAGTGTAAAAGCGGTAGTCACTAAAGATTTAATCTTTAAAATATAATGGCAGTTTTATAAATGACACCTTAGATCTTACCATGTCAAACAAGGTTTCATTACATATCTCAAACACTCCATACTCCTATGGTGTTTTGGGAAATGCAAATCCATGGAACGATTCCTCAAATCTTAGGTGTTTTGCTAAACTTGTAACTCAAACATCTTTCTTTATGATCCAATCATAAACTTTTTATTTTCTTGTTACAATAATTTTCCACTTCATCTTGAAAGTCTTTGAACATTTTCAAATGTTTCATACTTCTTCCTTATTGAGTAAGTATATACATATACTCACTCAAATCTTCAGAGAAAGCATATGAAGTTGAAATCCATCGCCCACGACTACACATAATGGACTATATACATCAATATGTACAAATTCCAATCAGTTAGTCGTCCGTTCCTCTTTTGGCCTACGAATGGAGTTTTAATTATCTCTAGGAAAGTATCACAAGCGTCATTTGATAAAAATCAAAGACTCCAAAAATCCATCAACACGGAGTTTCTTCATGTATCCCTTTCAATATAATTTAAACAGCGATGTCACTTCGCAAGTGATGTTTCAATTATTTGTCTTGCGACATTTTAGCATTAGTTTTATGGTCGTTATTTCTCCAACCATACTTGTATATCATCCATCTATTATGGAATACGGTAATTATTTGAACAACCTTTTGTCGTCATAATACCTGATCAAAATAACAATTATTGAAACAAATCTTGAAGGCAAGCTTTGATGTTAACGAGCAACACAACAACCCTTTGTTTGTTTTCGATGAACATCATCACATATTCTCTTGCTAGTTACTTAGGCCATTGTAGTTCATGAATTGTGTTGTCCTGTATGACACTTCATACCAACCAATTCGGTATCCAATACCGCAGAACCACATTGTTTAACAACCAAGGAATACAGCCATAACATGTATCTTCTATATACCTAAGTTGGACATCTCCAATCTTTTCTTTTCTGCCAAATATTTTATAGACTCTTTTCAACAATTCCTTTTCTATTAAAAGAATCTATCAACATCAATAGTGGTGTCATTCACATGACACATAGTACAAAGTGTGTATAGTCAAATACTAATACCTTTGGACTTGCACTTTGAAGTGGATCACCTTCATCAAATGTTTGGCATTCTTTCAAAATTCCATTCTTTAGTAATCTTTTAGTGTAGTAAACATTTTACTTACATCTTCTATTCATCCTTATCATGACAACTTTCATGATCAAGCTGCTATAGCTTATAAAGGTGAATTGCGAGTATAATGTTTCTTTTCCAAAACCTTTTGGAGGATTAGGACGACTAGCGTCTCCAACCTTCACAAATTCTCATCAAATATGAGGACATATACTCTATCATGTTGTAACCAACACATCGTTTTAGATATCGCAATACCTTTCACATATGATGGTTTCTGAAACATTTCTTTCAGCTCTCAGATAAACTTGATATTAAAAACAATCTTTTGAGTATCAAGAATCATGGAGGCAAACATGATACATTAGATACTAACACTGGAATTGTTACTCTTGATTTAATACTGTTTATTAAACTTCACAGAGTAAACAGAGTTTGCTGAAAGTTTGCAATATGACTATCAAACTTTAGATTGACACTCAAAAAAATACGATACCAGTTCGTAAAGCAAATATCCAGAATTTCTATAGTTCTACTATCTCAACTATAACTAAGCGTAAGGTGGTGAACGGATGCCAATGACTACAACAAACTATGCAAATTCACTTTGATTGTGTTTATGATAAATTGAGTTTGACTAATCCAAATTACAAATAAACTCCCACTAAAAACAACATCCCTCGAGTTGTTTTAGTGATTACACGAACCAAATCCACTACACCAAGTCCGATCATCACGTGAGATGATGTAGCTTTAAAGGCGAACAATCAACATGTTCATCATATCATCCATATGACTCATGCTTTACCTTTCGGTATTCCGTGTTCCGAGACCATGTCTGTACATGCTAGGCTCGTCAAGGTTAACCTTAGTATCCGCATGTGCAAATCTGGCTTGCACCCGTCGTATGCACACGTAGAATCTATCACACCCGATCATCACGAGATGCTTCGAAATGACGAGTCTTAGCAACGGTGCCAACTAAGGACGAACATTTTATTACTTGATATTTAGTGAGAGGGATCATCTTATAATGCTACCGTCGCGATCTAAGCAATACAAGATGCATAAAGGATTAACATCACAGGCAATTCATAATTAGTGTGATATGATATGGCCCTTTCTTCTTATGCCTTTGATCTCCATCTCCAAAGCACGTGCATGATCTCCATCATCACCAGCATTGCTTCAAGGTCAGTGGCGCCGCTTCATGGTTGTCCATCATCACTAGCAACTATTACAACTACTTGGAATAAAGCTATTACAAGATGAATAGACACGCAGGTCTTAAACAAAATTTAAAGACAACCATTAGGCTCCTGCCGGTTGCCATATTACAATAAGGATCATTGCATACATCAAATATAATCACAATCACATGATGTCCATATCACATCACAAAAACCCCGCAAAAACAAGTTAGACGCCTCTAATTTTCTTTGCATGTTTTACGTGGTTTGGGGCTTTCGAATAAGAACGGATCTTACCTACGAAACTGAACCACAACGTTGATACAAGTGCTATCAAGTGCAAAGTGTAAATTGGATCTATATTATGATGGGAGAGACATACACCCGCAAAGCCACTTGTGCAAAGCAAGTTGCACGTCAAGCGTGGAGCAAGTCTCATGTGCGATGACATGTAAGGTTAGCCCGAGCCGCTTCATCCCACCATACCGCAAGATGCAAAGTACACAAAGCAAAAGACGGCACGAGCACCAACTCCCACAAAACCATTGTGTTCTACTCGTGCGACAGATCTACGCATAGACACGGCTCTGATACCACTGAAGGGTTCGTAGCATGGAAAACAAAAATTTTCTACCGCAAGAGCGAACAAAACCCAGATCTAATCTAGATAAAAGCCAAGATCTAATCTATTAGACATGTGCAACGAGATAGATCTGTACTAACCCTCATAGAACCGAAAGCGTTACGAGATTGGATCTCGGGGTTGATGTAGTCGATCACTTGCCGATCTCAAGATCGTGTGGACGATCCTTCCGGCGCCGCGTTCCGGCAGCGCTTCCGCAGTCGGTCACACGTGCGGAGTCGAAGCAGACCTTCCTCTCCCTGTTCTAGCGATCAGCGGAGGTAGTAGATTTTTTCCATGGAATCCCAGCAGCACGATGGTGTGGTGGTGGTGGTGGAGTAGAGATTTCTGCAGGGCTTCGCCTAAGCCGGAGCAGAGCGAAGGAGGTGGAGAGAGGCGGCGGCTAGGGTTTGTTATGGGAGAGAGCTAGGGGGTGGCGCCCCCTCTCCTCTATTTAAAGGAGGGAAGCGCCATGGGAGGGGGACTCCCCTCCCTCCTTGGCCGGCGGATTGGGAGGGGGGGAGGAATCCTCCTCCCCCACGAATCCGTGTCTTGCCCCACAAAGACTCCTTGATCCTTTCTTGGTTTTCAAGCAAACTCCAAGAAATCTACTAGAACCTTTTGGAACATTCCGAAACCTTCTAGAATCCCCATACAAATACTCCGGAACATTTCCTAACTTAGAAAATGATCCCCAATTTATGAATCTTATTCTTCGGACAATTCAGGATCTCCTCGTGATGTCCCGGATCCAATCCGAGACTCCGAACAACATTCGGTCTCCAACGCACATTCCATATCTACTTAAAACAACTTCGAACCTTAAGTGTGTCACCCTACGGTTCGTGAATATGCAGACATGATGAAGACACCTCTCCGATCAATAACCATCAGCGGGATCTGGATATCCATAACGGCTCCCACATACTCAATGATGACTTCGTGATCGATAGAACCATTTAACATACGAAACCAATTCCCTTTGTCACGCGATATTCTACTTATCCGAGGTTTGATCGTCGGTATCTCCATACCTAGTTCTACCTCGTTACTGATAAGTACTCTTTACTCGTTCCATGTTATGTCATCCCTTGTGACCTAGTCACATGCTTGCAAGCTAACTAGATGACATTCCACCAAGAGGGCCCAGAGCATATCTATCCATCATATGGATGGACAAATCCCAATCTTGGTCCATGAGCTTCAACACATACTTTCAGAATACCCAATGACACCTTTATAACCACCTAGTTACGAAGCAGTGTTTGATGTCATCAAAGTATTCATCCAGTGATGGTGATTAACATAACCTCATGGTCGAAGGATTAGGTTACTATGCATTTGAAAGCTTGTAGCAAAACGAACTTAATGACTTGATCTTATGCTATGCTTACTATGGGTGTGTGTCCATCACATCATTCTCCTAATGATATGATCCTGTTATTAACGACACCCAATGTCCATGATCAGGAAACCATGATCATCCATTAATCAACAAGCTAGCTTAACAAGAGGCTTACTAGGGACTCTTTTATGTTTACAAAACACACAAGTATTAATGTTTCCGGTTAATACAATTATAGCATGGGATGTAAAAATTTATCATAAACATAAAGATATAATAATAACCACTTTATTATTGCCTCATGGGCATATCTCCAACACCCTGTCCGTCTCATACTCCGGGATCTGATGACTTCCGAAAAATAGGCACCTTGGCTTTTGTCCCGTCCAATTCCGAGAATATTCATTTTCTAACTTTCTTGGAACCAAAAACAGCAGAAAACAGGGAGCTGGCACTGTGGCTCTTGTTAATAGGTTAGTCCAAGAAATCATATGAAAAGTACTCCAAAGTGTGGATAAAACACAAGAAAGTGGATAAAACTAAGCATGGAACATCAAAAATTATAGATACATTTGCAATGTATCAACGTCCCCAAGCTTAACTCCTGCTTGTCCTTGAGTAGGTAAGTGATAAAAAGAAACAATAATTTTTGAGGTGACATGCACCATCAAAGACTTGATCAAAGTATTTGCAAAACATTCAAAGCTAGGATCATAGTACTTCAATCATAACATGAAAGACAAGGTTCTAGCAATAAGACAAAGAAACTATGATGCAACATGAAAAGGCACAAACAAAAGATTCATGAATAACAATGCTTTGCAAGACGTTTGTTTGGTTCACATAAAGAAAACATAGCATAATATTATTCAGCTTGTCCCTCAATAGAGTAGCAAATATAAATGCATAGGACACCTTCAAAGTTCATAAGAGTGACTAGATACAAATAGTTTAAAACAAGCAATATCAAGTTATGCATCAATCAACTAGTCTTGGGACAATGCACATAGAACTATGAATGGCCACTATGCTCTCAAAGTAGGTGCATAAAGGTAGAAGGTGGAGACTCAATATAATGGTGGAAGAAAGGCCTTTATAAAAGGAAGTAGGGATTCAAGTCTCATAAAGAGCTTCCAAAAATTATGGTACTTATAGCTTTCAGCTCTCATTGCCCCTATCATAAGCATCTTTAAGGTGATTAAGGTTAAAGTGACACAACTAAGAGGATATGCTTGACAAGTTATAAACCGAAATCTCATGCCCCTTACTTACGAAGACCGATCCTGTACTCTGTAACCGACTCTTAGTCGTAGCCGGATAGATCTCTTTTGTAAACCCTAGGCCGGATATCTATATAAGACGTCATAGGGAGAGCCTTTAGGGCACCCTCAATAGTCTACAATCTCAACTCGCACAGGCGAAACCCTTGTAACCCATATTCCGGCTCTGCCGTATTACTGGATTGCTAGCAGGAGTAGGATCCGTCCAAAGCCGGCGGATTCGAACCTGGGTAAACTTGTGTGCTCACCGTCCCGAAATACCGTACGTCTCACACCCCACTCTCCCGCACGCCTCGAGGACCCCCTCATGGCGTACTTGTCATCAATCCAACGACAGTTGGCGCCCACCGTGGGGCAAGTGAGCTTCGGATCTGTTTTCCAAGCGAAATCTACAAGAATCAGAATCGGTGAGACTATCGCCATCGGACGCATCCTCTACGCCAGCGATGTCCCTCTCATCGTTCTCGACGAGATTTGGATTCCGGCTAGGAAGGCTGTGACTGCCTACACAATCATGTCTTTTGGCGAGATCGATGTTTACATCGGTTTCGCTGAACCTGCCCCACCCACCCCAGCGGTGATGATAGAGGCAGAAGAATCTTCTGGGTCCCCTTTGTCCGCGGAGGTGGCAGAGTTCCGGATCTCAGAAAACCCTAAACCCACCCAGCCCACACCAGTTGCGGAGATAGTGGAGAAATCCGAGCCTGAAGAAGACCTAGCAGTCCAAGTCGAATCTGGAGTGAATCTCCCTGGAGGATCCGGATCCCAGATCGACCCACTCGCGGAAGTCGAAATCCAGGAGGGGCATATCAATGACAATGATTCCAGCTTTGATGATGCCAGGACAGACATACCTTTCCTAAGGTACACACTACGACGTATGATAATGCAAGATGCAAGCGCAGATGCAATTCTCGAGACCATCAAAAGTTTCGACATGGCTGATCGCGAAAGCCGCAGGTACCTCAGGAAGCACCCATCGCACTTTGTCGGGTACGTGGGATCCGGATCCGGCTCTGCCGATGCTGGAGAAAACACCGACTCGGTGCTAGAGGCAATTGGAACAAACGCCGACATACCCGCATCCTCGGATGAATCAATGACGTCAGCAGATTTCCGAAAGTTCTCCGCGGAATATGAAGAGGAGTACAACTCCAAGGCTGCAGAAGAAGGAGAAGCCATGGATGAAGGATCCGGGGAACACTCTCCTAAAGCGCAGGATGACATGGACGTCAGAGATAATACCGAGGTCCATATGTCCGAAAGTACCGATCAGAGCTTGACTCCGGGAAACAGACCCAAAGCCGTCTTTGCTACCGGTGCTGCCAAGAAGGCAAAGAAGAAGAACAAGAAAAACAAGACCCCGGCAAAAGACCCTCTGGCAGAGGAGGTGATTACCGAGGAATACAAAGAAGACTCGGATGGAGAACTTATCCCAGAAGAGCTGACAATATAAGAATCGGTGGATGGACACGTGATCACTGAAGGTGCGCGTAAACTCATCGATTTTGCGTTAACCACACCCATCCCTACAGCTGCAGAACTTACTGCTGAAGAGCTGGACGAAAGGGCCCAAGCCCTAGAAGCGCGTCGTCAACAACTCCTGGATGAAGCCAAAAACATCGAGGAGGAGAAGAAACGCATGGAAACTAAGGATTACATGTCTCAGTTGCATCAGAAGACACAGAAGCGTCACACCAATGACGACCAATTCCCACATATCCATGTCGTCCTTTTCGGAGATGAGATGGGGAAGCCACGGAAAGATAGCAAAGGAGATTGGGTATATCCAACCCCGGTACAGAATACCGTGGTGGCCCGAGAAATTCTATCGGCTAATCCAGGACCAGAGGAGATCTGTTTGGGTATCAAACTACTCAACAAGGGACTAGAGCAGCAAAAGGTCGCCCTGTCCGGAAGTCAAAAACTGGTCTCAGATTCCGACCAATGTCGCACAGATCCGGCATGGGCTAACGTAAGACCCCACCGCGTCCCGGAGCAGCATTATCGCCCCGAACGACGGTAGGACAATTATTCGAGAACCGGATCGTCAGGACAGCATCGCAGGACTACATGCGACTAGAGCAACGTCGCACCAGCGGCCGAGAAAGAGGCCATCGCTGCTCTGAATCCGAGGAATCCTCCCCGACGAGAATCTAACGATCGAAAGGGAGAAGATAAAGAGAAACGTCGGGAGGAGGATTGTCAAAAAATGCCACCTCCTAGACATGCAAGCCGTCCGTCTGAGCCCCACCATGGTGGGAACGACGGACGAAGAAACGACGGAAACCATGCCGGGACAAGCCGGCAGGGGGCTCGTCATAGTCAAGACCCTCCCCGGAATCGGAATAATGACATTCTGGATGGAGGCCGGCGATCAGCCAAAAACTATCCAGCTGCCCCACCCTCTCCACCACACAGTCATCACAACGGCTCCCAAGGAGGGCAAGGACGACAACATGGCGGAGGAGGTGGTGGCAGAAGCCGAAGTCCGGCTCCAAGGAACCACAGCCACAGCCGACATTCGGGACGATCTCTATCCCTGAACGACGCAAGGCACAGGATCAACTCCAACATAGAGGCTCGGTGCTACGAAAACGATGATATCTACGTGGGCCCAAAGTGCTTCGGACCACGCATCAGAGCTACAAAATTCCCGGAAGGATTTGCTATCTCAAGACATATCCAAGCCTACGATGGCATTGCTAGGCCAGATACCTGGCTACAGGATTTGTTCCAAGCTTGCTACATCGCTAAAGGCGGAAACAACCTGGTCGCTACCCGATATCTCCCACTTATGTTGCGGAAGACGGCACGATCATGGCTCAATGAACTTCCAGAGAACACCATCCATAACTGGTATGACATGCAAAGTGCGTTCTTTCGGGATTTCGAAGGCACATATCGGAGACCCTGTACGGTCGGAGACCTATAGCGTTGCACCCAGAAAGCCGGAGAAACTTGCCGGGACTACCTCAGACGATGGATGGACACCAAGAACTCCTGTGAAGGAGTGAATGATCAAACTGTGATTGAAGCTTTCATTGCAGGTCTCCCAATTGGTCTACTGCGCCATCGCTTGAAGTGTGACAAGGTCACTGATTTGGGAGAAATGATAGAAACAGCGAGCAAGTATGCAGATGCTGACGACGATGTAGAGGGATTGCTCAGTGCCCTAGCTGTGCCTTATTCGGCAAAACAACCAAAGCAACAAGCTCAGAAGCACAAAAATACCTCGGAGGAAAAGCCCAATGCGGAAATGGTAGTGGTCACTACTACTTTCGGGTCTGGAGGGCGAGGAGGACGCGGCGGAGGCCGCGGGCGTGGAACTTCAAGAGTCCAGGGTAGAGGAGACCAGCAACCAGGAAAAACCTACTCTTGGGCCGACATTGCCAATAACCCATGTGTGCATCACCTAGACGCCAATGGGGGCTCGTCCCACACCAACGCCGAATGTTGTTTCAATGACGACATCAAAAGAGATGACACCGTGGGCTACAAAGATAGGCGGAAGAAGGGAAAGAAGAATCCCGAAAAAGAAAAAGAGACCAAGGAAGATTTCGACATGGAGGAAGCGGATACTTCAAATCCAAAGTCGGAAGGGAAGAAAACTTTTCCCACCAAGAAGGACACTTATGTCACTTTCCTTGGATCTCAACCAACAAAGGTCAAGAAAGCAGTTCTACACGAGCTCAATGCAACAGTTCCGGCTGTCCCCCAGTATCTGGACTGGTCGGAAGTGGCAATCACATTTGACCGTGATGATCATCTGCCTAAGTTACACAGGCGAGGAAAATACGCTTTAATCGTCAATCCACTGATTGATGGTTATGGTTTCTCCAAGACCCTCATAGACGGTGGTAGCAGTATCAATATTCTCTATGTCGAAACGCTACGCCGGATGAAGATCTCGGAAACACAGCTGAACCATAGCTCTGTGATCTTTCATGGAGTTGTCCCAGGAAGACAAGCTAATTCCCTGGGAGAGATCACTTTGGATGTTACCTTTGGAATTCCAAAGAACTATCAGACAGAGGCACTTTCCTTCGAAGTGGTCCCGTTCAAGAGCACGTACCACGCTATATTCGGACGTCCGGCTTACTGGGCTTTTATGGCTCGTCCGTGTTACATTTACAATATGATGAAAATTCTAGGTCCCAACGGTGTGATCACCATTAGGGGAGACCCGAAGAAAGCACGAGAGTGCGAGGATGGAAATGCTGCCTTTGCTGAAGCCGTGCTGCACGCCCAAGAGTACTAGGAGATCAAGAAGAGCATAGATCTGTCCGAGATGCCCGCAACAAAGAAGGAGGTGACAAAGCCAAATCCGTAGTTCAAGGCATCAGAAGAGACGAAGAAGACGCTGTTGAAGGATGATGACCCCTCCAAGGTGAACCAGATAGGCGTAGGCCTAGGTAGCGCATAGGAAAGCGTGCTCATCAAGTTCATCCAAGCAAATCAAGATATCTTCGCATGGCAGCCATCTGACATGACCGGAGTACCTAGGGAACTTGCCGAGCACTCTCTAAATGTAAACCCGAACGCTAAACCCGTCAAACAGTCCCTACGACGATTTGGCGATGAAAAGAATAAGGCAATAGCTAAGGAACTAGCACGGCTCGAGTTAGCCGGATTCATAGAAGGGGTCATCCACACTGAGTGGTCGGCCAATCCTGTATTGGTCCCTAAAAAGGACACCACTGATTTAAGGATGTGTGTTGATTATACTGCCTTGAACAAGGCTTGTCCAAAAGATCCGTTCGCTCTGCCTAGAATTGATCAAGTTATCGATTCTACGGCAGGCTTGGAACTCCTCTGTTTTCTCGATGCATATTCCGGTTATCACCAAATCCGGATGAAGGAATCTGACAAAGTCAAAACTTCATTCATAACCCCCTTCGGAACCTTCTGTTTTGTTACGATGCCCTTTGGGCTAAAGAACGCATGAGCTACGTACCAGCGCACGATACAGCGTTGCCTCCATGACCAACTCAGACGTAATGTACATGCATACGTGGATGATATTGCAGTAATGTCCAAAAAGAAGGAAACGCTGATTTCCGACTTGGAGGAAACATTTGCCAACCTACGAAAATACAACATCATGCTTAACCCGAAGAAGTGCTTCTTTGGAATACCAGCCGGAAAATTGTTAGGTTTCATCGTGTCTTAGAGAGGCATAGAGGTGAACCGAGACAAAATCAAGGCTATACTCAATATTTCCAGGCCAACTCGCCTGAAGGACGTACAAAGACTAACTGGTTGCATTGCTGCAGTTAGTCGGTTTGTAAGCCGGCTTGGTGAAAGAGCCGCACCATTATACAAACTCCTGAAAAAGACCAAAGATTTTGTTTGGACTGATGAAGCTGAAGCTGCACTACAAGACCTGAAGAAAGTACTGTCATCCGCTCCTATCCTTGCAGCGCCGGAACCTCAAGAACTGATGTTGCTTTATCTTGCTGCAACTAATAAGGTCGTTAGTATCGTCATGGTAGTGGAGAGACCGGAGGAAAATCAGGAGCACCTGGTGCAGCGTCCTACTTACTTTGTCAGTGAAGTCCTAACAAAGTCAAAATAGCGGTATCCGCATTATCAAAAATTGGCTTACGGTGTTTTTCTAGCATCTCGTAAGTTGCGACATTACTTTCAGGATCATCCAATTACCGTGGTGAGCACAACTCCCATGAGAGATATAATCAACAACAGTGACGCCACAAGACGTGTCGCCAAATGGGGCATAGAGCTTTCAGCTTTTAACATTGAGTATAAACCTCGGACAGCAATCAAATCCCAGATCCTTGCTGACTTTGTCGCTGATTGGACAGAGACGAAGGAGAACATGATCCTCCCTGAGTCAGAATATTGGACCCTCTTCTTCGATGGGTCTAAGGCTCGCTGGGGCTTGGGGGCTGGCGTGGTGCTCAAGTCACCCCAAGGAGATAAACTTTTATACGTGTTGCAGATCCACTTCACAGCGAGAAACAATATTGCCAAGTATGAAGCACTGCTGCATGGAATCCGGATTGCTAAGGATATTGGCATCCGACGTTTGATGTGTTACGGAGATTCAGATCTTGTTGCTCAACAAGTGTCAGATATTTGTAATGCAAATAAGCACATGGCAGCATATAAAGCTGTCGTGGATGATCTATCTAAATCGTTCGAAGGATTTGAAGTTCAACATATTCCTCGAGCAGAAAATGAGGAAGCAGACGCACTATCTTGGATAGGTTCTACGCGGAAAGAGGTCCCGGATGGCGCTTTTTTAGAGCACCTCAAGGTTGTTCCCTCAATAAAGGGAGTAAATGAGGAATATTTGACCAAATCCGACTCACCTTTGATAGCAGTTCTGGCTGTGATTCCCAGCTGGACTCAACCCTACCTCAATTATTTGGTAGATGGAAAATTACCCGAAGACGAGGTGCTGAGCCGGCAGATTATCCGACGAGCAAAAGCCTATACTATTGTTAAAGGTGAGCTCTATAAGCGGAGTGTTTCTGGGGGTTTTCAGCGTTGTTTATCTTCGGAAGAAGGAGTGGAAATCTTAAGGGAAATCCACAAAGGCGAGTGTGGTTACCATGCTGCAGCCAAATCTTTAGTGGCAAAAGCTTTTAGACACGGATTTTTCTGGCTTACAGCTCAGGCAGATGCCGAACGATTAGTCAAGACGTGCAAAGGCTGCCAAAAGTATGCCAAACAAGCTCATGTTCCGGCTGATCAGTTGCGAACAATACCTATAACATGGCCCTTTGCAGTCTGGGGGCTTGATATGGTAGGACCTTTTAAACGAGCTCCAAGTGGATTTACTCACCTCTTAGTGATGGTGGATAAATTCACCAAATGGATTGAGGCTAAACCAGTCACTAGTTGTGATGGAGCAACAAACAAAAGATTTGTCGAGGATGTTATAATCAGGTATGGTTATCCACATAGCATTATCACGGACAACGGGAGTAACTTCTCTATGGGAGAATTGGCCGAATTCTGCAACGAGCAAAATATCCGGCTTGACATTGCGTCAGTTGCACATCCACAGGCTAACAGACAAGTTGAAAGAGCAAATAGTTTAATCCTACAAGGACTAAAACCGAGACATGAAGAACCACTACGACGTGCTGCGGGGGCTTGGGCAGAGGAATTACCCTCTGTAATATGGAGTTTACGAACGACTCCAAACAGGTCAACCAGATACACACCTTTCTTCTTGGTTTATGGTGCAGACGCAGTTATTCCTAGTGATTTGATTCACACCTCTCCTAGAGTGGCCATGTATATTGAAGAGGATGCCGAGATTTCTCAACAAAATGATCTCGACTTAGTCAAAGAAATTCGCGTCGTTGCTGAAATGAGATCTACAGCCTATCAGCAGAAGTTACGCAAGTATCATAGCCAGAGAGTCAGAAACATATCCTTTAACAAAGGTGATTTGGTTCCGCGCCTTGTGCAACAAAGAAAGCACAAACTTTCCCCAGTATGGGAAGGGCCCTTTTTAGTTAGTCGAGTATTGCACAATGGATCGTACTACTTAACTGACATGAGGCCAGTCAAAGAAAGACCTACAACTAAGAAGAGAAAGAGAGTTGGAGGCAGTACAGATCCGGATGAGTTAGACAGACCGTGGAATATTGCTCAGCTACGTCCCTTTATTCTTAGTTTATCTTTCTTTGTAAACATATATATATGTACATGTTCTGCGAGAAATAAAAGTTTTGGTTGCCTCAATTTTTCTGAGAAGTTTTTACCATCTTATTTCCGAATGATCATGTCGTAGTCAAAAATCCCAGAATGCTTGAAAGTATTTTATGCTCATGTTCGTTATGGTTTAGATTTCTGATTCTAAAACTGCTACCCTCGGGTATAACTCTAAAGTTTCTAGTCTTTACTTTGGTTATTTGTCTGATTGCTGGATGCGGGCATTTTCCGAGTAGTGAATTGTTGGTACTGGAAGCCAGCTTTGTTTCCGAGTTTAAACTGGTTTAGCAATTGAGCTCCGTTGCTCGGCAAAGTTTCCGGCAGAAGGTTTAGCCGGCTCACGAAAGGGACGAGGCGGAAATCCAGATAAGCGATAAGTAGGCACGGAAAAATACAAGTGCTTATGTAAACATTTCAGGCACACAAAAATTAAAGCCAAAAGTGCTGAATAGACCAAAAGCTTAGCACTAGCAAAATCATAGTACTTTACATTTATAGACGCATCATGTTTTTTTTAGGATAATACAAATATTTCTGGCAATTTATGATGCAGGAGGAGATGAAGGAGCTGTCGGCTCGTTGGAAATACCGCCTTGATATCGTTCCGAGATGTCCGCATCCGAGGTGGTGCGTTCATCGTCAGAAACTTCTGCTGATTCTTCCGGAGGAGGAGGCGGAGTATCTACGTGAGTGAAGAAGGGGATCTCGTAGCTGGTCAGGTCAGCCACGTGACACCCATATACGGCGCAGGAGTGCATGATGGCTTGAAGGTCCTGCTCCTGGCCGTCTTCATCTACTTTGCAGTACCCTCTGGTCACTTGCCATATTTCCATGTTTCCATGGTGGCTCATGACCATGGTGAGAGCGTTCTGCGTAGCAGTCCGCGTGTAGGACATGTTCCAATACTGAACAAGTTGCGGCATCTCCTTTGCCTTGTCCCGCACCTGAAAATCCGACATGCTAGGCATGTCCGGAATCTTGAGAGCTTCGCCGATGTCCTCAAGGGATTGGCGGAAGTCATGAAGCAGGTCACTGACTTGGGTAAGCCGGTGGGTATGGGGCTCGGTGGAGGAAGAGTCCGTCAGGTTCAGAGGACCTATACACAAAACAAGTCAAGAAAAGTCCGACATTGATAGAAGTCGAAGAAAGTGGAAAAGTCAGACAGATGGAACGCACCAAAAATGACGTTGTTGATTTTGGTCTTCTCTTCCCGAAGACTTCGGAGTTCAGCCCGGAGCGCATAAGAAAGATCCTTCTCTCTTTTAAGCTCATTTTTGAGGTCCGAGATTGTTTTATCTTGAGCAGCGATCTTGCGATCACGCTCATCAATAGCCATGGAGGAGGACTCAAGGATTTGAGCAATGCTCTTTTCATGATCCGCCTTGTGCTTATCCAGCTCTTGACGAAGCTCCTTGTTCTCCACCACCAAGGTCTTGAGGTTCTCGGCCTCTTCAATCATGGCGCAGGATTGTTTCACCAGTGCTGTAAGTCAAAAAGAACAACAGCTCAGAACAAATTCGACATTGAAAATACAAGGACAAGGTTTGAGTCTCGGAATGTTCACCTTCGGCCTCATCCTTGGCAACTTTAAGTTCAGCATTTTTAAGTCAGAGAGCCTTGATCTCTCTCCGCTTATCACATACATTCTTCAATAAATCCTGGTTATAGGAACATACTTTCTGTAAGTCAGAATACCCAAAGTCACAAAGCTACTTAAGACTCGGGCTAATATTTTTGCTAATATCAGGACGAGCCTTGGGGGCTACACTAGTTCATTCTTTGGCATCTTAATGAAGCATAAACCTGAATTGTATATCCTACTTCATGCTTGGGGGCTAGAGGATATGATATGAAATAAAGGAAAAATAGGAGTTGGAATTCCGACTTACATATTGTTCGCGAGTGAGTTTATCCAAACTCGCGTTCACTTCAACGGCCACCTTCTCGGCGAGAGTCAGAGGAATCACTGGGGATGTTGGAAGCTCACCAGTCCTAATCCTCTCGTCGTGAAGGCGCAACTGGGCGAGAAGGTCGGAGAACTTGACGTCCCCTGCTTCTTGTGCTTCTTCTTTGGCAGATAATATTCTTTTCTCCAGGCATTGCCTGGCGAGCTGCTGGATCTCTTCAGTAGATTTCAGGGACAGGCCAAACTTTGCAAGTCCCGGATTGCTGAGAAGGTTTTCGGCGAAGGTTTCTGCAGAGGGATCATTACCCAAAGAGGGTTCACCCTTATCTAAATCTGACTCACCCATGTTGACGTCAGTTCGCGACTCAAGGTTCGCAGGCTCCGTTGAAGGAGTCGGATCTTCTGCGGCATCCAGGGAGATCACCGGCGTTGTGGAAGGTTGAGGGGCAGGAGTCGGAGGATCCACGGCAGGAGAAGCTATGGTAAGCTTCGTCTACTGCAGCTGCTTCGAAGGAATCCCTTTCCCTTTGCCCTTGATGAGCGGTTTTGCTCTGAGAATGTAATAAAGTCGGAAACATTACATCTCGGAAAGAAATTTGAGTAAAATACAAAGGCGGAAACTTGTGATTGAAAGTTACCTCTTCACAATAGGCACCTCCTTTGTGCCAACAGCCACCGTCGGAGCTTTGCGCTTCCTGAGCGCAAGGTCCGGCAATGGGACCACCTCTGTCTCCTGAGAAAACTCAGGAGGATATCCTTCGAGCAGAGCAAGTTCCGACTCGGGGAGGTCAGCAAGCTGAAAATAAGAAAACATATCAACATTGCAGTGTAACTCAAAGATTGAGACACATAAAAAGGTGTACTGATAGAAGCTTACCGGCACTACGGGGTTATCCGCTGTATGCATATCCAGAGAAACCTCCGGGATTCTCCTCTCGATCCGCTCCCTAATCAGCCACTTGAACTGGCTTATGTAGCCCTGTGTGGTGTAGCTTTGGGGCTGATGCGGAGGGAGTCTTTATTGGACGACGTGATGGAATGCATTAGTCGGGTTCCGTGGTACTGAAGGGGTTGGATCCGACGTGAGACCCAACACTGGACCAAGTCGGATCCCTTCATACCCTTGTGTTTGATCAAGAATTCGATCCGCCTCTTAGCGAGGATCAGATCGTCGGTGAGAGCCGGAGCAGCCTCGTCCTAGGATGGTTGGGCCGTGGCAGCTCCGTCGATGAAAGCCGGCAAAGCAGTGGCTTTGCCGGGAGCCAGAATATCCCTATGATAGAAAAACATGGCTGCCATTGTTTGACCGAGTCACTAGCTAAAATTTTGGGATACGCGCGCTCGCGTCTAAGAGAAAAACTAATAGTACCGGTGATGTAAGGAACACCGGCGGTAATGGAGTTTCTCCAGACATGAAAATAGTACCGGAATAAAGTCAAACTCGGCCTAATGCCGAGAAAGCCCTCACACAATGAAGCGTACGCGCTCATCTCTAAAAGAGAGTTGGGAGGAAGATGATGGAGTTGAACTCCGTAATGATCAATCACCTCGGAGAGGAACTCCAAGGGAGGAAACTACAAACCTCTCTCGAGGTGGGTGCCGAAGTGGACCCGCTTGCCGTCGCGCGGGTTGGGGACGGTTTCCCCGAAGCCGCTCCGCCAGTCGTCGGTGTGGAGGAGCCCTTCTTTCTCCATGTTCTTGAGACCCTCGTCGTTGAGCGCACAGGGAATCCAGAGCCCGCGAAAGCTCTCTTTCTCCGCCACCTCTTCCGTCGTCGCCGCCATGGCCGCTGCCGCCAAGCCAGAAGAGGAAGATGAGGCCATTTCTCCGGCGAGCAGTTGACCTAGAATGGGCGGCGCTGGGAGTTATTTGGGGCGAACGGGGGAGCTCTGTGCATGCAGGGAGATTGGAAGGAGAGGAAAAGGGAAAGGACTGGTGAAAGGAGAAGGAGAAAATCCTAACCCCTTATATTCACCTAACTGCGCCAAGATTCGTGCAAATGCTACAGTATAACCGCCACGCGTCGTGGAAGGAACTAGGAAGGTCCCACGCAATGATTACGTCGCCTCAATCTCCGCGCACGCATTGAAACGGCGCCTCGGTTCCGCGAACCGCGGACCCACCAACGGTCATGCTGACGGAATGCTTGTCAGATGATGTGACTTGACCATGACTTGTGTCAGGTGGCGTTAGAGACCAAGTTCCGGCTTAGTTTGAAATCAAGCTGGAAAATCCGAGTAACCTGTTGATAGGTCCGACTTGTTTTTAAGACCCGGATCGTATTTCTTGTTTTGAAGTTTCAGGAACCCTTCAAGATTCTGCAAGCCGAAGATTAAGCTAGATGATGATAAATCCGACTTTGGATCTTGGAGGCCTCCGGGGGCTGCTGTTGGGGCTATACTTTCCGGGTATCCTCACAGTTCCTCACTGACTAGGGTGGCCCACTTCGGGTTAGAGCTTTGCTTCACGGGCGGCCCAGTCAGGGAGAGAAGACAGAGTCCAGTCCGGCTACGGGAAGGCCCAGAAGACTTACCGACTTAGGCCCATAGTGTTACTTGTAGTTCAAGATGTACTCTGTAACCGACTCTTAGTCGTAGCCGGATAGATCTCTTTTGTAAACCCTAGGCCGGATATCTATATAAGCCGTCCTAGGGAGAGCCTTTAGGGCACCCTCAATAGTCTACAATCTCAACTCGCACAGGAGAAACCCTTGTAACCCATATTCCGGCTCTGCCGTATTACTGGATTGCTAGCAAGAGTAGGATCCGTCCAAAGCCGGCAGAATTCGAACCTGGGTAAACTTGTGTGCTCACCGTCCCGGAATACCGTATGTCTCACACCCCACTCTCCCGCATGCCTCGAGGACCCCCTCATGGCGTACTTGTCATCAATCCGACGACATTCAGGATTTATTGGAACATAATTATGATGCTCCCTAAGCGTATTATAGCAATCTTTTAAGCTAGTAGTGCTAGTCTCAAGAGTGTTCAATCTAGCAAATATTCTGCGTGTAAAGTAAACAATACGATTGTTCTATGAACAAAGGATTGTTGTTTTCTCCCTAGTAGCAACAACACATCTAGTATCTTAGAGATTTCTGTCACTTCCCCAGATTACCAGAGGCATGAACCCACTATCGAGCATAAATACTAACTCTTGGAGTTGCTAGCATCCTACTTGGCCAAGATAGCTACTAACAACGGAAAGCATGCAAGATCACAAATAACAAAGACATGATAGAATCAATAATCAATCTAAAATAACATCTCAATATCCATCGGATCCCCGCAAACACAACATGCAGAATGACAAATAGATGATCTTGATCATGAACAGAGCTCACAAGATCTAGACATGAAAGCACAAAGGAGGAGAACCAGCCATCTAGCTACTACATGGATCTGTAGTCCAAGGATGAACTACTCACGCATCACACCGGAGACTTGCATGGTGATGAAGAAGGCCTCTAGGGTGAATTCCCCTCTCTGGCAGGGTGCCGGAAAGAGCTTCAGATCCCTCCCGATCTAGGGATGGAGATGACGGCGGCTACAGACTCTTTCGTGGATTTTTGATCGGGCACTTAGGGTTTACGTCCCGAGAGCATCTTATAGTCAGAAGGGGAGGCCGAGGGGGTGTCGAGAGCGGCCACACCACCCCTGGCGCGGGCCAGGCTGGGCCGCGCGGCCAGGTGGTGTGGTGGCCCCCTGGCCCCTCTCCATCTCGTACTCTGGCATCTGATGACTTCCGGAAAAATAGGCACTTTGGCTTTTGTCCCGTCCAATTCCGAGAATATTCATTTTCTAACTTTCCTAGAACCAAAACAACAGAAAACAGGCAGCTGGCACTGTGGCTCTTGTTAATAGGTTAGTCCAAGAAATCATATAAAAAGTACTCCAAAGTGTGTACAAAACACAAGAAAGTGGATAAAACTAAGCATGGAACATCAAAAGTTATAGATACATTTGCAATGTATCAGCCATCAACACCATCATCGAGCTGGACTTCATCGGGATCATCATCATCATCTCCATCATCATCTCCACTAGCACCATCATCACCACTCCATACCACTGTAACAATTGGCTTGAATCTTGCATAGTTCTTAGGGGAAACTTTCCCGGTGTTGATTACTTGTTGTAGTTGATGCTATTGAGTGGAACCATTGAATTATCGTTCATGTTCAGATTGTTACTTATCATTATTTCATATCTGATCTTGATCCATATGATGTCTTGTGAGCAGTTCATTTAGTTCTTGAGGACATGGGAGAAGTCATGTTGTTAGTAGTGGAATTGTGTTGAGAAAGATTCAATAGTTTGATATTTAAGTTATGGTGTTATTCTTCTAGTGGTGTCGTGTGAACGTCGACTACATGATACTTCACCTTTATGGGCCTAAGGGAATGCATTGTGTATTTGCCTACTAATCGTAGGGGTTGCCGGAGTGACAGAAACCTGAACCCCCATTAGGAAACCTTTGCACAAGAGAGTGTAGGATCTCAGAGTTTAAAGCTATGGTTAGGTTTCTAGCTTAATTACTTTCTTGTACTTGCGAATGCTTGCAAGGGGTATAATCACAAGTATGTATTAGTCCTAGGAAGGTTAGTACATTATCACAGGTTCACCCACACAACACTTATCAAACTAAAGAAGATTAATGAACTATATGAAGCGAAAACACTTGACGATATTCCCATGTGTCCTCGAGAACGTTTGGTCATCTTAAGTAATACAACCGGCTTGTCCTTTGCTAAAGAAAGGATTGGACCACTTGCTGCATTTATTATTGTCTTTTATTTACTCGTACTTTATTTATCTGCATTATCAAAAACCCCTAAAAATCTGTTTGCTAAGTATTTACAGAGAATTCCTGATCCATACCAGTTGTCAACACCTTCTGCTCCTCGTTGGCTTCGACACTCTTACTTGTCGAAAATACTGTGATACCCCCCCCTATATTTGTGGCTCATCAGCTCCCGACCGACAACTACTACACGGATATCCGATTCGGTAAAGTGCGCATCAGCCTCGGCACCTTCAAGACCACGCACAAGGCCGTGCGTGCCACGACGCTGTGGCGTGGCGGCTCGGGTGCCCGTGAGTGTTGATGAACTTCCAGGATGTAGCACCCCGGGTAAATCTAGTACTAGAAAATCGCCTGTTGTTTATATTTTGTGCATCATCATGACACCATGCATATATTTTTTCATAAAAACTATTTTCGTAAAAGTCTAAGTTGTTTTCTAATTAGCCCTCTCCTTCACTCTCAAACTAAAACCTCGGTCTGTTCAGATCTTTTATTTGTCTAAAAAGTATTTACAAAAATGTTTTAAAAATAAAATAAATAATAAAATGTTTTGTCCGGGGAGGCAGTCCGATCGGTCAGGCCCAAAGGCCCAACCTGACCAGACTACCTACCACCCGGCCCATCTAAAGAAACCCTAAACCAGACTACCCAAACCTTTTCCTACCCCACCCTATCCTACCCATCCCCAGCCACCTCACCCCACCCTATCACCTCGCGCCACCTCACCCTGAAAACTCCTTCCACCCACTCACTCACAGCCATCTGGCCACTCCCCTGGCCGTCCCAGACGTTTCTTGCCCACCGACCGACCTGCAGACAGCCCGCCTCGGGATCCCACCCCTCCTGCAGCCTGGCCCACCTTTGGCCCCACCACCCGTCGCCATCCCCGCTCTCTCCTTCCTCTCTCTTTTTCCCAACCCGCTTCCCCCACCAACCATCTCCGCCTTGCCCCGCCGCCGCTCCTCCCCTCTGCCGGCGCGGCCTCGCCTCCTTCCTCCTCTACTTCGCCCCGTGACCCCGCCTGCCACCTCCTCTCGCCCGCCTCTGCTCTCCCCGCTCGCCCCAGGCCGCGACCTCGCCTCCGCTGCGGACGCTAGCGCCACCCCATGAACCTCGCTCTGCCGACCCTTCTCCCGCCTCCGTCAGCAGGTCCCGCGACCGCGCGTCGTCGACCCCAGGCGCCGCCAGGAGCCTGCCTCCGCCTCGCCGGATCCGCGAGCTCTCCCCGCGTCTGCACGCCGTTGTTCGAGCGCCGCCGCACTCGCTGCGACCCCGCGCGCCCGCGACCTCCTCTCTGCCCCTGCTCGTCGGCCCCGTCTTGCCTACGGGCTCCGTCGCCGGCCGATCCGCGTCGCCGTCTGGCCGCCGGCAGCGCCTATCTCCGGCGCCGCCCCTCCTCCTTGCACCGGCCCCTCCACCCGAGCTGCTTCTGCCGCCTCCACGTCGTCCTCCACCGTCCACCCCGCCTCTGCCGTCGCCCTCCTCCTCGGCCGCGGCTCCGCCAGTGTCCTCCCCGTCTCCTCCATCGGCGCCCTTCCCTCCCTCTGCACCCCGCGACCCTGCGCCATCTCCAGCGGGCTCTGGCCCGAGCTCTGCCTCCGGTCACCTCCCCGCCTCCTAGCAACCGCCGCCTCCCCGTCGAACCCTAAGCTCGCAGCGTCTCCAAGGACGCCACTGGCCTCCTTCCCCAGCTCCCCCAGGACCGCGCGTCCTCCTTGATCTGCCAAGGTCGCCGTCGTCTTCCGCGGAACCCTCTGCGACGCCGCCAGATAACCGTCTTCGAGCACTTCACCCCGTCCACGAAACTACAGCACCACCACCCCGTGTCCTCTGCTTCCTGCGGTGCGCCAAGTCCCGAGTTGGAGTTTCCTGTTGTTGTGGATGTTTGATCGGTTTCTATCTGTGCGTGCCTACAGTTGTGCTAGGATGGAGAGGCTTCTACCGCTCAACACCAAGATCTTCGGCAAGGATCCAAAGAACCCGATCCCGAAATCCGAAGATTGAACCGCGAAGCCGAGAACCATGTTGAACCCGGATATCACACCGATACCGTCATCGATGGCGAGCCGAACCACAAGTCCCTTCCGGAGCCGATGATCGAAGAGTGCCATCTCAAAATGCCATGACCTTCTTCACGGATCCGGTGGCCAAGACGCCAAGACCTCCCTCACGGAAACCTCAAGATCCACTTTTGGAATCCGAAGACCGATCCCGGAACGCTCGAACCCGTCGAACACCAAGACCCTAGAGACCCGATCCCGGAGCCCGAAGCCGAGACCGATCCCTCGAGACACCAAGATCTTCGACCGCCATGTGTGACCCCTTCTTCGAGACCATTATTTTTATAACATATATAATACAATTGTTGCATATCAACTTGTTCATGTTTGCATACATATTTGTGGGTGTGTGGGGACCTTATGTCGATTCACCTTATAATTAAATATGGGGTCATATGCGGGCTTATCTAGTCTTATATTGGCTCCATTTAAATTTGTGTAGCAAACCGATGCCATGTTCCGCCCTGTTAATACAACATTTAATTTGCTGGGTTTCTAAATAACTTGAACCTATTAATTAATTGTCGGGACCCCGGTTCCGCTTAACACTGCCTAATTGCACCGCATCTGCATCATATCATAATCATGCCAGATCTTTTGCCGTAGTATTAAATAGTGCATCCGGTGTTTGTGCTAGTGTTTTGCTTCTTCACGGACTAGGCCGATGAGTTGATGCGAGTGTCGACCCGATCTTCGGATGAACCTTCAGCAATGTTTTCAGGCGAGCACCTCCCCCTTTCTACCTATCTTACTTTTATAGTATTTATTCCCCCTGTTGATCTATTGCTATCTGTGTTGCGATGCTATAGTTTTCGTACCCGTGATATCCCTTGCAGCCTTATATTGCCTTGGACACATCCTATTACCTGTCGATTGGTAGATAGTTGGACTTGCGCGTCGTAGTCGCTTGCTCAAGTGCTGTTGCGTGTCGTCAAGTACCACAGTTGTTGGAGTACTGCCGCGTGTTTAATGTTGGAGATGATCATGGTTTTAATTACTGTTTAATAACTAAAATTGAAGTAGGTAAATGCAGAGGCACCGGTGGGTAATAGACAATATTTGGTTTTTAACCGCTCACTGGTGTCCCGTAGGACCCCGAGTTCTTGACACCTGTTCCGAGATCGAGCGCGCTAACCACAGGTGGGGTGTGTGGGCACCCCCATCGATTAGTACCTGATTTCAAATTATTGTACCGGGGGCCACAAGTAGTTTGGGGCTTTATTACTATCCTGTACTTATGCCATGCTTTACTGCTTTATTTAAGATTGTGCGTGGGGCACCTGTACTGTTTAGGACCGTGACACGTTTTCGCTGTATCGACAAGCCCAGTCACACTTTCGGGTTCCCAGTCGTTTACAGTCGTCTACACAAACCCTGAGTCCGTCTCGGAGACCGGCCGACTTCGTTGCGGGTAGCTTAGTGGGGTGGCCCCCATGTACTTGCTTTGGGTCTGGGAAACGTCATGACTTAGGCCCCGCCGACATACCAATGGGTGTATGTTAACTGATCTGGCAAAAAGGGTCGAAGTGCGTGTGGATACTTTGGTGCACCCCTGCAGGGTTAAATCTTTTCGAAAAGCCGTGTCCGCGGTTATGGACGACTTGGAGCACAGTTCTCGATCATAGACAACTATAACTAAAGTTTACTGTTATAATTTGACTTGTATCCGATATGACTAGTAATCAGCTCCACTGCAACGGAATGGCTAAATAAAAGTACCAACAACTGCTGGGTTTTGGGATATCTCATGCTAATTGTATCTGACTAGTAAGTGTTGCAACTACAACGGAATGGTTAACTAAAACTGCCCACTGCTTATTATATCAGGATGACTATCTATACCTGATTAGTAATTACTGCAACGATAACTGAATAAATAAAACTGCCAACTGTGTGAGTTCCTCGGTTGACTTCCTCGTTTGGTCTCGAAGGGGAAATACCAGGATGGGTATGTTTGGTGATAGTATTAGGTAGGTTCCGAATAGGTCTTTCTTATCCCTCTCTGATATCCGCCCGTTATATCGAGTCTCTATAGGTTGTTAGAGCATGCTGCGCTGCCGCTTCAGTCCACCATACCTATGTAGGCGAGGACCGCCGAATTCTAGTCTCGCCGTGTACTGGCCTCAGTACTGACCGCTCTCTCTTTTTCCTTTGCCCTTTGTCGGCACCCCTTTTGTTTAAGCAGGTTTTGAGATCGACGTCGTTAGCAGGGTTACCCTTCCGGCTTGGCCTGGGCAGGGTTATGACCGCCATTGGTTATTCTTCAGGGCTCTTAGATCAGTTTGCATCTTGTCCGTACTCGGACGCTATATCGTTTTAAAGGTGATTTGGATCTTTGTATTGTATATCTGTATTCTTGACTCTTTGAGTCGTTGTTGTATATATATGTTCTGTGGGTTCCATTGAGGACTATTGTGTAATGATATTACTTTGTTTTCCACCCGCACGCAAGTGCCTGGTGGGCACCTTTGAATCGTTTCTATGCGGGTTTGGCGGGAAGCGCTGAAACTTGCATAGGGCCGATTCTGAGGGTGTTACAGAGTGGTATCAGAGCCCAGCAGTTGCGATACCCCACAAGTCCAGCCTGTAGGATAACCTAGCTAACGGCCGAAGTAGAGTGTCAAAACTATTTTTGCAAAATCGGTTGAATAGCTCTGATTAGGTCTGATTTTACTCCTTGCCCCTCTACTGCTCTCCTCTCACCTCTGCGTGTTTTGAATCCGCTCTCTTCTCTCTCTTCGAGTCCAGGATTTCTCTTGGTTGGGTTCCATCGTACCTTCAGGGTTTCGCTTCCTCCTTTGGTATCGGTGTGCTACATCTGGTCTTCGTGCTATCTGAGGAATCCTTCGTCTGGTGGACTTCTCTTTGTTCCTTCTCGTGCCTTCCGGTGTTTTCCGACGCGACGACATCATCTATGCCAGATCCGATGCAGAGTCTGCATCACTCCATTGTTTCTGAACCTCGATTGTCGAGATCTTCAGTCTGATTCCGAGAATGGTTGCACGCTTTTCTACTGATTGTGCAGAGTAATAGTTTGGGTGCGTGATGGATTGGCCCCCATGCCGACTACCCCTTCTATTCGCTTTTGTACATTGAAGTGGAGGAGAATGCACCGGTTCCCTCTTTCTATCGAAGCTAGAGGTGGCTTTATTTGTTGATACCTCTGCCTTCGCCTTTTGTTCCGGAGTGTTCTCTCGACGATCACGGACAACGACCTCTTGTTAGTGGTGTCGCGAGGATCTACACGATGCGAGAAGATTCAGATCGCCGCCCTTCTTCCCGGTACCATGAGGCGGATCTCGAGGGCGAGATCCATTGTTAGTGGTGTCGAATTGTAGCACCCCGGGTAAATCCAGTACTAGAAAATCGCCTATTGTTTATATTTTGTGCATCATCATGACACCATGCATATATTTTTTCATAAAAACTATTTTCGTAAAAGCCTAAGTTGTTTTCTAATTAGCCCTCTCCTTCACTCTCAAACTAAAACCTCGGTCTGTTCAGATCTTTTATTTGTCTAATAATTATTTACAAAAATGTTTTAAAAATAAAATAAATAATAAAATGTTTTGTCCGGGGAGGCAGTCCGATCGGTCAGGCCCAAAGGCCCAACCTGACCAGACTACCTACCACCCGGCCCATCTAAAGAAACCCTAAACCAGACTACCAAAACCTTTTCCTACCCCACCCTATCCTACCCATCCCCAGCCACCTCACCCCACCCTATCACCTCGCGCCACCTCACCCTGAAAACTCCTTCCACCCACTCACTCACAGCCATCTGGCCACTCCCCTGGCCGTCCCAGACGTTTCTTGCCCACCGACCGACCTGCAGACAGCCCGCCTCGGGATCCCACCCCTCCTGCAGCCTGGCCCACCTCTGGCCCCACCACCCGTCGCCATCCCCGCTCTCTCCTTCCTCTCTCTTTTTCCCAATCCGCTTCCCCCACCAACCATCTCCGCCTTGCCCCGCCGCCGCTCCTCCCCTCTGCCGGCGCGGCCCCGCCTCCTTCCTCCTCTACTTCGCCCCGTGACCCCGCCTGCCACCTCCTCTCGCCCGCCTCTGCTCTCCCCGCTCGCCCCAGGCCGCGACCTCGCCTCCGCCGCGGACGCTAGCGCCACCCCATGAACCTCGCTCTGCCGACCCTTCTCCCGCCTCCGTCAGCAGGTCCCGCGGCTGCGCGTCGTCGACCCCAGGCGCCGCCAGGAGCCTGCCTCCGCCTCGCCGGATCCGCGAGCTCTCCCCGCGTCTGCACGCCGTCGTTCGAGCGCCGCCGCACTCGCTGCGACCCCGCGCGCCCGCGACCTCCTCTCTGCCCCTGCTCGTCGGCCCCGTCTCGCCTACGGGCTTCGTCGCCGGCCGAACCGCGTCGCCGTCTGGCCGCCGCCAGCGCCTCTCTCCGGCGCCGCCCCTCCTCCTTGCACCGGCCCCTCCACCCGAGCTGCTTCTGCCGCCTCCACGTTGTCCTCTACCGTCCACCCCGCCTCTGCCGTCGCCCTCCTCCTCAGCCGCGGCTCTGCCAGTGTCCTCCCCGTCTCCTCCATCGGCGCCCTTCCCTCCCTCTGCACCCCGCGACCCTGCGCCGTCTCCAGCGGGCTCTGGCCCAAGCTCTTCCTCCGGTCACCGCCCCGCCTCCTAGCAACCGCCGCCTCCCCGTCGAACCCTAAGCTCGCAGCGTCTCCAAGGACGCCACTGGCCTCCTTCCCCAGCTCCCCCAGGACCGCGCGTCCTCCTTGATCTGCCAAGGTCGCCGTCGTCTTCCGCGGAACCCTCTGCGATGCCGCCAGATAACCGTCTTCGAGCGCTTCACCCCGTCCATGAAACAACAGCACCACCACCCCGTGTCCTCTGCTTCTTGCGGTGCACCAAGTCCCGAGTTGGAGTTTCCTGTTGTTGTGGATGTTTGATCGGTTTCTATCTGTGCGAGCCTGCAGTTGTGCTAGGATGGAGAGGCTTCTACCGCTCAACACCAAGATCTTCGGCAAGGATCCAAAGAACCCGATCCCGAAATCCGAAGATTGAACCGCGAAGCCGAGAACCGTGTTGAACCCGAATATCACACCGATACCGTCATCGATGGCGAGCCGAACCACAAGTCCCTTCC
Source organism: Avena sativa (assembly GCA_916181665.1). Classification (NCBI taxonomy): domain Eukaryota; kingdom Viridiplantae; phylum Streptophyta; class Magnoliopsida; order Poales; family Poaceae; genus Avena; species Avena sativa. Next base: position 357,172,362 of record OV702291.1, read on the forward strand.
GGAGCCGATGATCGAAGAGTGCCATCTCAAAATGCCATGACCTTCTTCACGGATCCGGTGGCCAAGACGCCAAGACCTCCCTCACGGAAACCTCAAGATCCACTTTTGGAATCCGAAGACCGATCCCGGCGCGCTCGAACCCCGTCGAACACCAAGACCCTAGAGACCCGATCCCGGAGCCCGAAGCCGAGACCGATCCCTCGAGACACCAAGATCTTCGACCGCCATGTGTGACCCCTTCTTCGAGACCATTATTTTTATAACATATATAATACAATTGTTGCATATCAACTTGTTCATGTTTGCATACATATTTGTGGGTGTGTGGGGACCTTATGTCGATTCACCTTATAATTAAATATGGGGTCATATGCGGGCTTATCTAGTCTTATATTGGCTCCATTTAAATTTGTGTAGCAAACCGATGCCATGTTCCGCCCTGTTAATACAACATTTAATTTGCTGGGTTTCTAAATAACTTGAACCTATTAATTAATTGTCGGGACCACGGTTCCGCTTAACACTGCCTAATTGCACCGCATCTGCATCATATCATAATCATGCCAGATCTTTTGCCGTAGTATTAAATAGTGCATACGGTGTTTGTGCTAGTGTTTTGCTTCTTCACGGACTAGGCCGATGAGTTGATGCGAGTGTCGACCCGATCTTCGGATGAACCTTCAGCAATGTTTTCAGGCGAGCACCTCCCCCTTTCTACCTATCTTACTTTTATAGTATTTATTCCCCCTGTTGATCTATTGCTATCTGTGTTGCGATGCTATAGTTTTCATACCCGTGATATCCCTTGCAGCCTTATATTGCCTTGGACACATCCTATTACCTGTCGATTGGTAGATAGTTGGACTTGCGCGTCGTAGTCGCTTGCTCAAGTGCTGTTGCGTGTCGTCAAGTACCACAGTTGTTGGAGTACTGCCGCGTGTTTAATGTTGGAGATGATCATGGTTTTAATTACTGTTTAATAACTAAAATTGAAGTAGGTAAATGCAGAGGCACCGGTGGGTAATAGACAATATTTGGTTTTTAACCGCTCACTGGTGTCCCGTAGGACCCCGAGTTCTTGACACCTGTTCCGAGATCGAGCGCGCTAACCACAGGTGGGGTGTGTGGGCACCCCCATCGATTAGTACCTGATTTCAAATTATTGTACCGGGGGCCACAAGTAGTTTGGGGCTTTATTACTATCCTGTACTTATGCCATGCTTTACTGCTTTATTTAAGATTGTGCGTGGGGCACCTGTACTGTTTAGGACCGTGACACGTTTTCGCTGTATCGACAAGCCCAGTCACACTTTCGGGTTCCCAGTCGTTTACAGCCGTCTACACAAACCCTGAGTCCGTCTCGGAGACCGGCCGACTTCGTTGCGGGTAGCTTAGTGGGGTGGCCCCCATGTACTTGCTTTGGGTCTGGGAAACGTCATGACTTAGGCCCCGCCGACATACCGATGGGTGTATGTTAACTGATCTGGCAAAAAGGGTCGAAGTGCGTGTGGATACTTTGGTGCACCCCTGCAGGGTTAAATCTTTTCGAAAAGCCGTGTCCGCGGTTATGGACGACTTGGAGCACAGTTCTCGATCATAGACAACTATAACTAAAGTTTACTGTTATAATTTGACTTGTATCCGATATGACTAGTAATCAGCTCCACTGCAACGGAATGGCTAAATAAAAGTACCAACAACTGCTGGGTTTTGGGATATCTCATGCTAATTGTATCTGACTAGTAAGTGTTGCAACTACAACGGAATGGTTAACTAAAACTGCCCACTGCTTATTATATCAGGATGACTATCTATACCTGATTAGTAATTGCTGCAACGATAACTGAATAAATAAAACTGCCAACTGTGTGAGTTCCTCGGTTGACTTCCTCGTTTGGTCTCGAAGGGGAAATACCAGGATGGGTATGTTTGGTGATAGTATTAGGTAGGTTCCGAATAGGTCTTTCTTATCCCTCTCTGATATCCGCCCGTTATATCGAGTCTCTATAGGTTGTTAGAGCATGCTGCGCTGCCGCTTCAGTCCACCATACCTATGTAGGCGAGGACCGCCGAATTCTAGTCTCGCCGTGTACTGGCCTCAGTACTGACCGCTCTGTCTTTTTCCTTTGCCCTTTGTCGGCACCCCTTTTGTTTAAGCAGGTTTTGAGATCGACGTCGTTAGCAGGGTTACCCTTCCGGCTTGGCCTGGGCAGGGTTATGACCGCCATTGGTTATTCTTCAGGGCTCTTAGATCAGTTTGCATCTTGTCCGTACTCGGACGCTATATCGTTTTAAAGGTGATTTGGATCTTTGTATTGTATATCTGTATTCTTGACTCTTTGAGTCGTTGTTGTATATATATGTTCTGTGGGTTCCATCGAGGACTATTGTGTAATGATATTACTTTGTTTTCCACCCGCACGCAAGTGCCTGGTGGGCACCTTTGAATCGTTTCTATGCGGGTTTGGCGGGAAGCGCTGAAACTTGCATAGGGCCGATTCTGAGGGTGTTACAGAGTGGTATCAGAGCCCAGCAGTTGCGATACCCCACAAGTCCAGCCTGTAGGATAACCTAGCTAACGGCCGAAGTAGAGTGTCAAAACTATTTTTGCAAAATCGGTTGAATAGCTCTAATTAGGTCTGATTTTACTCCTTGCCCCTCTACTGCTCTCCTCTCACCTCTGCGTGTTTTGAATCCGCTCTCTTCTCTCTCTTCGAGTCCAGGATTTCTCGTGGTTGGGTTCCATCGTACCTTCAGGGTTTCGCTTCCTCCTTTGGTATCGGTGTGCTACATCTGGTCTTCGTGCTATCTGAGGAATCCTTCGTCTGGCGGACTTCTCTTTGTTCCTTCTCGTGCCTTCCGGTGTTTTCCGACGCGACGACATCATCTATGCCAGATCCGATGCAGAGTCTGCATCACTCCATTGTTTCTGAACCTCGATTGTCGAGATCTTCAGTCTGATTCCGAGAATGGTTGCACGCTTTTCTACTGATTGTGCAGAGTAATAGTTTGGGTGCGTGATGGATTGGCCCCCATGCCGACTACCCCTTCTATTCGCTTTTGTACATTGAAGTGGAGGAGAATGCACCGGTTCCCTCTTTCTATCGAAGCTAGAGGTGGCTTTATTTGTTGATACCTCTGCCTTCGCCTTTTGTTCCGGAGTGTTCTCTCGACGATCACGGACAACGACCTCTTGTTAGTGGTGTCGCGAGGATCTACACGATGCGAGAAGATTCAGATCGCCGCCCTTCTTCCCGGTACCATGAGGCGGATCTCGAGGGCGAGATCCATTGTTTGTGGTGTCGAATTGTAGCACCCCGGGTAAATCCAGTACTAGAAAATCGCCTATTGTTTATATTTTGTGCATCATCATGACACCATGCATATATTTTTTCATAAAAACTATTTTCGTAAAAGCCTAAGTTGTTTTCTAATTAGCCCTCTCCTTCACTCTCAAACTAAAACCTCGGTCTGTTCAGATCTTTTATTTGTCTAAAAAGTATTTACAAAAATGTTTTAAAAATAAAATAAATAATAAAATGTTTTGTCCGGGGAGGCAGTCCGATCGGTCAGGCCCAAAGGCCCAACCTGACCAGACTACCTACCACCCGGCCCATCTAAAGAAACCCTAAACCAGACTACCAAAACCTTTTCCTACCCCACCCTATCCTACCCATCCCCAGCCACCTCACCCCACCCTATCACCTCGCGCCACCTCACCCTGAAAACTCCTTCCACCCACTCACTCACAGCCATCTGGCCACTCCCCTGGCCGTCCCAGACGTTTCTTGCCCACCGACCGACCTGCAGACAGCCCGCCTCGGGATCCCACCCCTCCTGCAGCCTGGCCCACCTCTGGCCCCACCACCCGTCGCCATCCCCGCTCTCTCCTTCCTCTCTCTTTTTCCCAATCCGCTTCCCCCACCAACCATCTCCGCCTTGCCCCGCCGCCGCTCCTCCCCTCTGCCGGCGCGGCCCCGCCTCCTTCCTCCTCTACTTCGCCTCGTGACCCCGCCTGCCACCTCCTCTCGCCCGCCTCTGCTCTCCCCGCTCGCCCCAGGCCGCGACCTCGCCTCCGCCGCGGACGCTAGCGCCACCCCATGAACCTCGCTCTGCCGACCCTTCTCCCGCCTCCGTCAGCAGGTCCCGCGGCTGCGCGTCGTCGACCCCAGGCGCCGCCAGGAGCCTGCCTCCGCCTCGCCGGATCCGCGAGCTCTCCCCGCGTCTGCACGCCGTCGTTCGAGCGCCGCCGCACTCGCTGCGACCCCGCGCGCCCGCGACCTCCTCTCTGCCCCTGCTCGTCAGCCCCGTCTCGCCTACGGGCTTCGTCGCCGGCCGAACCGCGTCGCCGTCTGGCCGCCGCCAGCGCCTCTCTCCGGCGCCGCCCCTCCTCCTTGCACCGGCCCCTCCACCCGAGCTGCTTCTGCCGCCTCCACGTTGTCCTCTACCGTCCACCCCGCCTCTGCCGTCGCCCTCCTCCTCAGCCGCGGCTCTGCCAGTGTCCTCCCCGTCTCCTCCATCGGCGCCCTTCCCTCCCTCTGCACCCCGCGACCCTGCGCCGTCTCCAGCGGGCTCTGGCCCGAGCTCTTCCTCCGGTCACCGCCCCGCCTCCTAGCAACCGCCGCCTCCCCGTCGAACCCTAAGCTCGCAGCGTCTCCAAGGACGCCACTGGCCTCCTTCCCCAGCTCCCCCAGGACCGCGCGTCCTCCTTGATCTGCCAAGGTCGCCGTCGTCTTCCGCGGAACCCTCTGCGATGCCGCCAGATAACCGTCTTCGAGCGCTTCACCCCGTCCATGAAACTACAGCACCACCACCCCGTGTCCTCTGCTTCCTGCGGTGCACCAAGTCCCGAGTTGGAGTTTCCTGTTGTTGTGGATGTTTGATCGGTTTCTATCTGTGCGAGCCTGCAGTTGTGCTAGGATGGAGAGGCTTCTACCGCTCAACACCAAGATCTTCGGCAAGGATCCAAAGAACCCGATCCCGAAATCCGAAGATTGAACCGCGAAGCCGAGAACCGTGTTGAACCCGGATATCACACCGATACCGTCATCGATGGCGAGCCGAACCACAAGTCCCTTCCGGAGCCGATGATCGAAGAGTGCCATCTCAAAATGCCATGACCTTCTTCACGGATCCGGTGGCCAAGACGCCAAGACCTCCCTCACGGAAACCTCAAGATCCACTTTTGGAATCCGAAGACCGATCCCGGCGCGCTCGAACCCCGTCGAACACCAAGACCCTAGAGACCCGATCCCGGAGCCCGAAGCCGAGACCGATCCCTCGAGACACCAAGATCTTCGACCGCCATGTGTGACCCCTTCTTCGAGACCATTATTTTTATAACATATATAATACAATTGTTGCATATCAACTTGTTCATGTTTGCATACATATTTGTGGGTGTGTGGGGACCTTATGTCGATTCACCTTATAATTAAATATGGGGTCATATGCGGGCTTATCTAGTCTTATATTGGCTCCATTTAAATTTGTGTAGCAAACCGATGCCATGTTTCGCCCTGTTAATACAACATTTAATTTGCTGGGTTTCTAAATAACTTGAACCTATTAATTAATTGTCGGGACCCCGGTTCCGCTTAACACTGCCTAATTGCACTGCATCTGCATCATATCATAATCATGCCAGATCTTTTGCCGTAGTATTAAATAGTGCATCCGGTGTTTGTGCTAGTGTTTTGCTTCTTCACGGACTAGGCCGATGAGTTGATGCGAGTGTCGACCCGATCTTCGGATGAACCTTCAGCAATGTTTTCAGGCGAGCACCTCCCCCTTTCTACCTATCTTACTTTTATAGTATTTATTCCCCCTGTTGATCTATTGCTATCTGTGTTGCGATGCTCTAGTTTTCGTACCCGTGATATCCCTTGCAGCCTTATATTGCCTTGGACACATCCTATTACCTGTCGATTGGTAGATAGTTGGACTTGCGCGTCGTAGTCGCTTGCTCAAGTGCTGTTGCGTGTCGTCAAGTACCACAGTTGTTGGAGTACTGCCGCGTGTTTAATGTTGGAGATGATCATGGTTTTAATGACTGTTTAATAACTAAAATTGAAGTAGGTAAATGCAGAGGCACCGGTGGGTAATAGACAATATTTGGTTTTTAACTGCTCACTGGTGTCCCGTAGGACCCCGAGTTCTTGACACCTGTTCCGAGATCGAGCGCGCTAACCACAGGTGGGGTGTGTGGGCACCCCCATCGATTAGTACCTGATTTCAAATTATTGTACCGGGGGCCACAAGTAGTTTGGGGCTTTATTACTATCATGTACTGATGCCATGCTTTACTGCTTTATTTAAGATTGTGCGTGGGGCACCTGTACTGTTTAGGACCGTGACAAGTTTTCGCTGTATCGACAAGCCCAGTCACACTTTCGGGTTCCCAGTCGTTTACAGCCATCTACACAAACCCTGAGTCCGTCTCGGAGACCGGCCGACTTCGTTGCGGGTAGCTTAGTGGGGTGGCCCCCATGTACTTGCTTTGGGTCTGGGAAACGTCATGACTTAGGCCCCGCCGACATACCGATGGGTGTATGTTAACTGATCTGGCAAAAAGGGTCGAAGTGCGTGTGGATACTTTGGTGCACCCCTGCAGGGTTAAATCTTTTCGAAAAGCCGTGTCCGCGGTTATGGACGACTTGGAGCACAGTTCTCGATCATAGACAACTATAACTAAAGTTTACTGTTATAATTTGACTTGTATCCGATATGACTAGTAATCAGCTCCACTGCAACGGATTGGCTAAATAAAAGTACCAACAACTGCTGGGTTTTGGGATATCTCATGCTAATTGTATCTGACTAGTAAGTGTTGCAACTACAACGGAATGGTTAACTAAAACTGCCCACTGCTTATTATATCAGGATGACTATCTATACCTGATTAGTAATTGCTGCAACGATAACTGAATAAATAAAACTGCCAACTGTGTGAGTTCCTCGGTTGACTTCCTTGTTTGGTCTCGAGGGGGAAATACCAGGATGGGTATGTTTGGTGATAGTATTAGGATGGTTCCGAATAGGTCTTTCTTATCCCTCTCTGATAGCCGCCCGTTATATCGAGTCTCTATAGGTTGTTAGAGCATGCTGCGCCGCCGCTTCAGTCCACCATACCTATGTAGGCGAGGACCGCCGAATTCTAGTCTCGCCGTGTACTGGCCTCAGTACTGACCGCTCTCTCTTTTTCCTTTGCCCTTTGTCGGCACCCCTTTTGTTTAAGCAGGTTTTGAGATCGACGTCGTTAGCAAGGTTACCCTTTCGGCTTGGCCTGGTTAGGGTTATGGACGCCATTGGTTATTCTTCAAGGCTCTTAGCTCAATTTGCATCTTGTCCGTACTCGGACGCTATATCGTTTTAAAGGTGATTTGGATCTTTGTATTGTATATCTGTATTCTTGACTCTTTGAGTCGTTGTTGTATATATATGTTCTGTGGGTTCCATCGAGGACTATTGTGTAATGATATTACTTCGTTTTCCACCCACACGCAAGTGCCTGGTGGGCACCTTTGAATCGTTTCTATGCGGGTTTGGCGGGAAGCGCTGAAACTTGCATAGGGCCGATTCTGAGGGTGTTACACAGGATGTCTGGACGCACGAGGCGGCCGAGGCACTCACGCCGCCACCACAGGCGCGACACGGAGCGCCGCCTGCTCGTCGCCGGGCGCGATGAGCGCCTGTGGCAGGACTGGTGTCGGCATTTCCCCGGAGACATCGAAGCACAGCGCAAGCACGACACCGAGCAAGCCGCGAACAAAGCGGCGGTGAGGGCGGCGAAGCACGAGAACCGCCTCGAGCGCCGGGCGGACAAGGCACGGAGGCGCGCCCTCATCGAGGCGCAGATGGCCGGGCCAACGTCCATCGCCGAAGATGATCCCCGTTGGGGGGACTATTGGTTTTCGACGACGGTGTTCGAGACGACACGGGCCTGGTCCGATGATGAATTCAACTGTGACTAGGTTCTAGTAATAGTTTCTAGTACTTTCTAGTATTTTCTGCACTATGACCCATGTATAGGTTTTTTCCTGTTCTATGTAATGTATTTTTGCCTAATTTCTAAATCTATTTTCTGTCATGTTTGTTGTAAAATCTTGTTTGCACGTGCTCCAATTTAGCATGCAAGTTGGAGGAGTTTATGCTACAAATTTAGCATGCACGTTTAGCGCCTCTGCCGGAGAAGATTCGCGCACGGCGTGCTATAACTGTTTCGCACGTACTGCATATGCATTTTACCACGCTGAAATAAACAGCGGCTGTTGGAGTTGCTCTAAAAGGGCAGCACATGGTGTCTCTCTTTTGCAAAAAGGAGGGGGAGAGGGAGGACTCGATTAGGGTTTCTTCTCTCTCTTTGTCCTTCTCCTGTAGCTGAGAGAAGAAGAGAGGGGGCCAGGAGCATGTGCTGGTCGTGGTGGGGTTGTTGTGTTGTGCACTTGACCATCTGGCAAGGCAAGCGAGGGTAGTGGGAAGAATATCCCCCACATATGCCATGGCCATGAGTGTGTGAAAAGTAGCTTGAATGGGTGTGTGTATGTGGTGTGTTGTCACACACACAAGCACATGCATGACCACGGTTGGGCATTAGATTAGTGTGTGTAATAGTTAGTAGATGTGTGTATGTGTGAGTGTTTTCACATGCATGCACACGGTGAGTTTTGGTGTGTGAGTTTTAGCTAGCTAGGATAGCTTGCTAGAGCAGATGGGTTTAATCCCAAGGTTAGCTAGGTTTAGGAAAACTCAAGATTGGGATAGATTTGAATCAAACCACATGTATGCATGTGTAAGAATAGAATATTGGGTCCATACATATATGTGTGAAATGAATAAAATATCAAGGCAAAATAAAATGGTCACATACATATATATGGTGGAATAATGATATCAAAGGAAGAATGATATGGCAAGTTAGTAGATGGAAGGAGGAAATAAAATATATGCCCTCAACTCATTTTGGGCATTTAACATATTTCAAAAACCAAGTACATGATATCAAGAAGCAACTATATTTAATAAGAGATAAATACAATGCAAGCATGAGGTTAAGAACGAAGTACAAGTGTTTTAATATGATGCTCAAATGCAATGTGGGATGATGAAATGAGCATGACATCATGGTGATGCAATAAATAACAAGCATATGGTAGTGTTGATCTATATTTCTTATGTAGCATTCCAATGTTAGACAACTGGGATGCTACATAGTGGATAAGTTCACAAAGTGGATTGAAGCTAAAACCATTAGAAAGCTTGACGGGGCAACTGCCCTTAAGTTTGTCCAGGATCTAGTGGTGATATTTGGTCTCCCACATAACATCATCACCGGCAATAGCAGCAACCTATCACTCGGAGAAGTAGAGGCTTATTGTCACAATAAAAGGATCCGTCTTGACTTAGCATCTGTGGCACATCCACAATCTAATGGTCAAGTTGAAAGGGCCAATGGACTAATTTTGCAGGGAATCACGCCACGCTTGGAGGCACCGCTACATAGAGAACCTAGAGCCTAGGCGGAGGAAATACCATCTGTGTTGTGGAGCTTGCGAACAACTCCCAACTGATCCACCGGCTACACCCCTTTCATCATGGTATATGGAGTAGAAGCAATCCTACCTTCCGACATCCTCCATGATTCCCCCCATGTTGCCGCCTATGACAAAGATGACGCTGAAGAATCCTGACAGCTCTCTTTGGACCTGCTCGAGGAAGAACATGTTCTGACAGCTAAAAGATCCGCCATCTACCAGCAAAAGCTACACAGTAGCCACCGTGTTCAACATCGCTCGTTTAAAGGGGGTGATCTAGTGCTTTGCCTGAAGCAGAAGAAGTCACACAGATTATCCTTGCCATGGGAAGGATCGTTCATCATAAGAAAAGTGTTGCTCAATTGCTCCTATTACCTCGTTGATATTCACGAGTTTAAATATAGGCCAGGCAAGGATCGTACATGCAAGCGACATGACCCCAATGATGATTATATGGAGACAGATCGTCCATGAAACATAGCACAACTATGTCCTTTTTATACTTAGCATATTTCCCTTATATAATATGTACTTTATATGATCAATGGAATAAGGCATTTGGTTCACACATATTGCGAGTCTTTTACCTCCTTCAGTTATTCATTTTTGGATCATATAAAAACTTTTATACGCAAGTTTGCTTCCACACTTGTGAAAATTCCGCTTTCGGGTGTTAGCTTAAGTTTTTCTGCTCTACATGTTTTCTATTATTTTTTTTTGGATTCTGGAGTAGTGACTTCTCGACACTCAAAGTTGGCAATTTTTCTCCTTAGATTCTTGATAGTGCTATTAAGCATCATCAACTGAGGGCATGGTTCTATACTGAGAGTTTTCCATCTCACGAAAACTCAAGCATAAGAACCAGAATAATGGATAAGCTAGCACTTGCTTAAAAATATATACATGTCGGACATAGTTTAAGTAGCTGGAGGCTTGTTCTCAAGTTTTCTGCTTTACTACAAGTTTTTCTGCATTACAAAAATAATCAGAGGCATATTTGATACACCATTGTTTTTATGGCTGGTGCAGGAGACTTTGATGCAACGTCATCAGCAGGAGGAGTATCCTCGAAATCTGATGAGCCCAATGAAGAGTATGATTGTTCAGGAATATCCTCTGGAAGGGTGTCGGTAGCAATGAAGACGCCCAACTTGACCAGCTTGGCTACGCGATTTTCATACCAACAAGAGGGATCCATATGGTGGAACAGTCAATCTCTTTGCCATCCTTGTCAACGATAGGCATGCTGGAGGTAATCAGGCCTACATTAGCATCGTCGTACTGGGATTTGGTCAAGGCTAGTGCCATTCTTTCTCCTTGCCTGGACAGATGATCCCTTCCAGCTGATGATCCTCTCAGGGGCTCGGCGAAGGATCTCAGAGAACTTGGTAGGAGATTCCACCACTTTGATAGTGATATCCAAACACCTAGCTACAACCTTCACCTGGGTGATGATGGTGTTGATGAAGTTTATGGCAAGGCTCATTCGGCTCTTAAGATCTGGTGTGTCTACTCCCATATTGGTTAAACCCTCACGCCTGCAAGTCACAAGTAGATAAAAAAGGCTATGAGTTAAAGACATATAATTTACCCGACTTATTGATGGAAAAGGTGGGGAGGTGTTACCAAGCACGCTCGTCTATGCCTGTCAGCAAGCCTCCGCCAAGACGTCATGCTCCTTCTGAAGTTTCTTGAAAGCTTCAAGGTTTCGAGAAAATTCTGCACTTCGACAGCCTCATTTCTCTCCTTGAGCATTTTCAATCTCCTTGTTAAGCTTCTCAATGGTTGTGTCAGAGGATTCCTGCATGGACTTGAGAGCTTCCTCGTTCATCTTAATGGCGTTTGCTAGGTCCTCCTTCAGAATCTTGTTCTTGATGTCAATCTCATGGATATGTTTTGATTGCTGCGCAATGTTCTTGGCTTTGGTGACAACATCAACAAGTCGAAAAATAGAAATAATTGATCATACTCGGAAGGGAAACAACTTTGAGGATATAATGAAGTGTCAGAAAGATAACATACTTTTTTTTGGATGATCCGTTCCTCCAGGAACAAAACCTTACCCTTCTCCTCCGATAGCTCCTTTTTCATCGTCATGAATTTATCAGAAGGAGAAGCTCTCCGAGCACGTTCATTCTACATAAAATACACAGTTTAGTTTCTCTGGAGCATCTAGTCGGAAAAAATCTATGTTTTTTCCCACTACATACTCGGGGGGCTACAGTGTGACAATCTGACCTATACGAATACTCTAAGAGTGTCTAGTCAGAATTCTCTAATTCAAACTAGAAACTCGGGGCTCATCTCAAAGTAAAATGGGTTACCCTAAGAGCACTCAGGCCAACAACTTGTGGTTTTTCACCTAAGAGCTCTGGTGGCTAGAGTGGAATGTAACTTAAATTAAGTACAAACTTTCAAGGACTAAGACGTGGCAATGATCTTCAGGTTGTTGGCAGCTCTAGTAATGTTTTCTTGGAAAATTCTTACATTATGCACCAAGAGGTCTGCCTAATGGAATAGATCATCAACATTCAAAGTCAGAGGAGCTATGGTGGATGCTGCTCCAGCCAATGGCACTACGAAGGCCCTTACTACCCTTTAATTTGATGATGTGGGAGTTAGTTGGGAGCCTGTTGCGTGCTGATTGCCGGATTTCCCGCTGCCATCACCGCCAACTCCTTTCCACTTGTCTCAGCATCCTTAGTTGTGGCTTCAGTTGATTGAAAAATGGTAGCACTCTCCCGAGTCCCTTGATTCCCAAGAGCAGTTACACCAATATCTGCTGAGATTGAAGCATATTGACTAGGATGAATTTCTATCTCCATGTCAGAGACTTCAGGAGCAGCAATAGTGGAGGAACCTCCCGGGGTAGTAGGTGTGTCGACGACAAGAGTGGATGGAGCATCGACTGGAGATGATTTTGGGATAAAATCCCTAATGTCCTTGGATGTGCGTTTTAGTGCAATATTCTTCTTCCTGAGATGTACAAATAAAAAGTGTAAGTACTGAAATGAAGTTAGAGCAATAAAAAAGTCAGAGTAAATAAATGCTTACAAAGAAGAAGACACCTTGGCGAAAAAGAATGTCGGTGTTCCTCCTTATTTTCTCTGGCTCCAGAGAGGTGGTATATTTCTTAGAGGCTCCACCCTCCATCTTTTTTTTCTTCTTGCCCTCGGCAACAGCTTTAGGGGGGAGCCCTTGTGCTACCTCATTGTTGGAGCTGATTGATCCTTGGAGGCCTCGACATCTGACAAGACCATCACGTCCTTGATCTTGGGTCGTAGACCTTTGGAGCAATGTCTAGTTTATCCAGACCCATAGGCTAACGTAAGATTTTTTGTTAGGAGTGTGATTGATGGAACCAAGTCAGAGAAACTCTGGAAAATACATAATATATGAAGAAGATTACCTCTAGACATTTGTCGTTCTCGAACATATCGAAGGTGACGGTGAAGCCACACTTTCTTTCCTTCACCTTGACCATGTACTTCATGCGGATCTTGATGGAGTCACTGGAGAAGTTATCATGAGAAATCTAGAGTGGATCCTTCCTGTCTCTAGTGTACTTGTGTATCAAGTCGGAACGGTGCTTCTGAGGCTGGATCCGTCTTGTAAAGCAGCACATGGCCAAGTCCAAGCTGGTCAAACCCTTGTCAATGAGCCATTTGATCTGCCTTACGATGCGTGAAGCTTTGTTGTTGGACGAAATAACAGCTTTGGTCCTCCTGGTGGGGAACTCAGCAGCAGCATCTTCGACGAACTCAAGATATGTTTGTTGATGGTTCTCCATAGGAATGTCTAGTCCGTAAAAGTAGGTCTTCTTCCAATTCTGGATTGACTTGTGACTAACAATGTTGGGAAACCTCCAATTAAGATGAATCTTAAAGATAATGGTCCCGTAGTTAGAAAGTTCATCCTTTCTAACACCAGACTCCTTCTTAACGGTGAAGAAGTAAACCAAGATCTCTAGTCTAGGATTCACTCTGACATATCCCTCGAACAAATCTACGTAGTTGCTAAGGATGACGATTCTATTCGAGGAGAGGTGATGGGGAAGAACTTGGAAGTTATCCAGTACCTCGAGGAAGAAATCAGATCTTGGAAGGGAAATGCCATGTAATAGCTGATCCTTGAGGTACAACGTTTCCCTGACATGGGGAGAAGGAGTGACCTCACCGGCTGGTGCCAGCCACCAGTTGAATCCCTCCGTCGACGAGAGGTACCCCTTGACTACGAGGGCATTGAGCTCCATGGGAGTGAGCTTTGACACCCTTCATACACCATGGTGATAATCCGCATCCTTGATACGTCCAAAATGTATCTACTTTCCCGAACACTTTTGCTATTGTTTTTCCTCTAAACTTGTGTGAATTGGATGCAACTAACACAGATTGACGCTGTTTTCAGTAGAATTACCTTGGTGTCTAGTTTTTGTGCAGAAAATCAACTATCAGGAAAAATCCTGGAAAATATGCCAAAAATCCTATTTCACCAGAAGACTCACGGAGCCAGAAGACGAGACGGAGTAGGGCCACGAGGGGCCCAAACCACCTGGCCGCGCGGGCCAGGCCAGGCCACGCCTGGGGGTGGTGTGGCCGCCTCAACTGCCCCCTTGGCCTCACTCTTTGCCTATAAGTTGCCTCTTGACCTAAAAACCAAGGGGGGTTCGATGTTTTTCCAGAAAGAGTTCCACTGCGCCACCACCAGATTCCGCGATTCGGAACCAGAAACTCTGTTCTGGCACCCTGTCGGGACGAGGAATTGGAGGAGATCATCGCCATCATCATCACCATCGCTTCTCCATCGACCATCCATGTTTCCTCCATCTATGAGTGAGTAATCTCCCGCCGTAGGCTATGGGGATGGTAGGTATTGGATGAGATCATTCATGTAATGGCATCAGATTGTTAGGGCATGGTGCCTAGTATCTATTATTAGTGCTTTTTGACTTTGTTGCAACTTGTTATGCTTAATGCTTGTCACTAGGGCCCGAGTGCCATGATTTCAGATCTAAACATGTTATTGATTCATTATGATAGTATTGTTTATGGTCTTACCTACAAGTTGTATACACATATTGTTGTTCGGAACCAAAGGCCCCGATGTGACAGCAATCGGGATAACCGGAGGGAATGTCTTTGATGTGAGGATCACAGGTGTTCACGGAGTGTTAATGCTTTGCTCCGGTGCTCTATTAAAAGGATCACCTTAATTGCCAGTAGTTCCCTTGAGGCCCCGATGCAAACGGGCTGGCAGGACAAAAGATGTTGTGCAAGTTCTCATTGCGAGAACATATGACTATATATGGAACACATGCCTAGGATTATTTAGTACTTGGATGCTTGATCTTATTTATCTGCAAATGCCCTATGTTTTGATTTCCATGTGAATTGTCTTTTCCATGCAACGCCCATCCATCCATCCCTATGCCTACCGCGCTTTAATCCTACTGTTTACTACAATTGTTACTACTGTCTTTACTTTTACTACTGTTATTACTTTACTTTTGCTACTACAAAATTGTTGCTATTGATAAACTGTTGTGAGCAAGATTGTTTCCAGGTGCAGCTGAATTGACAACTCAGTTGTTAAGGCTTACAAATATTCTTTGGATCCCCTTGTGTCGAATCAATAAATTGGGTTTCACTTCCCTCGAAAATACTGTGATACACCCCCTATACTTGTGGGTCATCAAGACTATTTTCTGGAGCCGTTGCCGGGGAGCATAGCTTTATTTATCAAGTTCACTTGGAATCACTATTGTTCGCTGCCATCCATCCATCATGGGTAAGTCTCTTGATGGCAAGGTTCCTAGTTTACCATCCACTATAAGGAGAGGTACGGTTCTGAACACCTCTTTTTCTCTTGATTCACCATTTGTTATGAGTAAGCTCCTTACACCACCACATACACATGCTACACACACTGCTACTACTACTGAATCTGAAACTTCTGATACTTATGATGCTGCTTCTACTGTGCTTGATAAGAGTGGTTCATTAGGTCCTTTCCTAGATGCTACGATTGCTAGAACTATAGCTGGAAATACTGAAACTCCTAATGAAGACACTACTACACCTGTTAGTTCTCCTGAGTCTAGAGAAAGTTATGATATTGAAGACGGTTATATTGAGATGACCGATGAATTTATTAAAGAATGTCAAAACACCCATGATAGGAGTGCTATTAAGAGTCTCCTTGAGAGGCGTACTATAAAACCCAAATTGTCTCCTAATGCTAAGTTTGCTGCATCTCCCATAAATATTAAAGATAAGGATTATGATTTCTCTCTTGATCTATCTTACATAGCTATTGTTGAGAAAAAACCTTTTTGTGGGACTAAGAATGAAAGTGTGGTAGCACATATGACTGAGCTTTCTACCATGAGTGGCCTATTTTCTGATGATATTAAAATGCGCACCTACTTTGTTACTAAAATTTTCCCTTTTTCACTAAAAGGAGAGGCTAATACTTGGTTTAATAATTTACCTCCTAGATCTATTGATAGCCCTGATTTCTTGATTAGTACTTTCCTGCAGAAATATTTTCCTCCTAGTGCTAGACATGCTATTTTGCAGGAACTTTTTGATTTTAAACAAGGGGAAAAAGAGATATTGCCTGAATCATGGGCAAGGTTTTGTGCTTTGATTCATGCACAGGCTGGATGTCCATTACCTAAGAATGAGCTTCTTGATATATTTTATAATGGACTAACTGAAGAATCTAGGACATACCTAGATAGTTGTGCTGATTGTGTTTTCAGGAATAGGACTCCCAAGGAAGCTGAGGAATTAATGGCTAAAATAAGCAAGAATTATGAAGATTGTACTCCTCCTAAACCAACTATACCTGAGACAATTATACCTGAACCAGCTATACCTGCGCCTATACCAACATCAAAGAAGAGGGGAGTTATTGAACTAAATGATGAAGTGATGAAGGAAGCTAAGAAATGTCTTAAAGAGAAGGGAATTAAAGCTGCAGATGTCAAGAATTTATCTCCTATAGAAGAATTATGTAAGCCAATCCCCCACTCATCCACTATTAAGGTACACTCTCTCCAACATTTTGATGAAGGTGATATCCCTTACTCTAAACCTCCTGATCAATGCTTAGAAGAATTCGATATTTTTATTGTTAAGCAAGATAATTTCAATAAAAGGGTGCAAAATCATTTAATGGAAAACACTAGAGCTATTGTTGAGTTGAAGGATATTGTGGAAAGAACCTCTAATGATGTTAAAATGCTTGTTAAACATTTTCAAATGGTCCAAACTCAAATTGATCAGCTTATTAAAGTACAAAAAGACTTGCTAGTTAATGCTGCTAAAGAAAAACATGCTTATGAAATTAGAACTAGAAGTGGTGCTGCTACCCAGGATCCTCTATATCCTGAGGGGCATCCTAAAAGAATTGAGCAGGATTCTCAACAAGCTAAAAGTAGTGGTACTACTCCTAAGAAAAGAAAAAGGAAACATAAAACTATTGTAGAACCCTCTCAACCTGCTAAAGATCCTAATAGTATATTTGTCTTTGATGCTGAAACTGAAAGTGGTAATGAAGAAAATGATGCTCCTGATAAAGAAAAAGTTGAAGAAGAACCTGAAAAGCACACTAAGAATACTAAATACACTAAAGAAGATTTTTTTGCTAAGAAACATGGTAGTGAAAGAGAGCCTTGGGTCCAAAAACCTATGCCTTTCCCTGATAAGAAACACAAGTCAAAGGAAGATGAACACTATAATAAGTTTTGTGAGTGGATGAAACCTTTATTTTTGCAAATTCCTTTGACTGATGCTATTAAATTGCCTCCTTATTCAAAGTATATGAAGGATATTGTCTCGAATAAAAGGAAGATCCCTAATGAAGAAATTTCTACTTTGCTTGCTAATTATTCCTTTAATGGTAAGGTTCCAAAGAAACTTGGAGACCCAAGGATTCCAACTATCTCGTGCTCTATTAAAAATAGTTATGTTAGAACTGCTTTGTGTGATTTGGGAGCTGGAGTTAGTGTTATGCCTTTTTCTCTCTACAAGAGACTTCAACTGGAAAAACTAATACCAACTGATATATCTTTGCAAATGGCTGATAAATCTACTACTATTCTAGTTGGTATATGTGAGGATGTACCTGTTCAAGTGGCTAATAATTTCTTGATATTAACTGATTTTGTTGTGCTTGAAATACCTGAAGATGATAATATGTCTATTATTCTTGGGAGACCTTTTCTTAATACTGCAGGAGCTGTTATTAATTGTAATCAAGGAAATGTGAGTTTTAATGTTAATGGCAAAGAGCATACTGTCTATTTCCCCAAGAAGATTGATAGGACTTATGGTTTAAATTCAATTGAACATGTTGAGGGTATTCAAGTTGGAGAAATATATTGTCCCATACCAAGAGAAAAATATGAAATTATTATGATTGGGACCATTGCTATCAAGGTTGAGGTAACATAATCATTAGTGGAATACAAAGCTTTGTTTCATATAAAATTGTTTTGGTAACAAGACCTGATCAACCTTGTTAACAAAAGGATTCCAATGAACAAAACAATATTTTCACTATTATCTTTGCTTACTTTTATTCTATCCATTTTAGTTTTTGCTTTCGTTTAGTTTACTTTTCTGTTGTTAGTTGCTTGCATGTTAGAGTGTCTTAGAACTTCTAAAGTTTTATTTTAGTTTAGTTTTGCTTTTGTATCATTCCAAAAAAAATCTTTCTGTTAGAAAATCATTCATCTATACCTGAAAAATTGCTCAAAAATAAAGTGTCTCGAAAAATTCCAGAAAATTCATATTAAATTTTTACGTGAAAAAAGGGGCAGAGAAGTGCCTGGAGAGTACCAGGGGGGCCACCAGGCAGGCACACCACCTAGTGGCGCGGCCAGCCCAGGGGCGCGCCTGGCCATGGTGTGGTACACCCCTGGCCCTCCACTCACCCTCTCACTTGCCACTTCCTCCTCTGTCCCGAGAAAACATCAGTTCTTTGCTCGAAATCGCGTTCTTGCTGTTCTTGCTCACGATTTTTCAATCTCCTTGCTCAGCCCATCTTTGCTGCTGAAATTTGGAGCATTTGTTCTCCGGTATGTGACTCCTCCGCTTGTCCAAGTAGATTTGTGATTAGTGGTTTATATTTTGAGTATTGTGCTGCTGTAGGTGATAGGTTATGAGAGCTTGTAAGCTTGTTCAATGCTTAGAGATATTGTTTTGATGCATGTTTAGGCCTCTTACAAGTCCCTATGAGTAGTTCCCTTCATTATGTATTCACTTTGTAATCACTTGTTTAATGGATGTTTAAATTTCAGAATATCAAAGATGAACAACCACACCTTTGGAGAAATATTCGAGAGGGACACGCCTAGGAGGTAAAGGCCCTCAAGATTAGCCTCTCAGTTCAGGCCTTTATACAATGAAGATCTCATTGCACCACGCTTTGGCAATGAAGGAGATGAGGGGGATGCTCATCCATCTACTTTTCTTTGTTTTACCTTTTTGCAAGCTGCAGGGATCCTCGATGATTTCTTACTACTGGTTCAGAGGGTCGGTTTGACCTCATACATGGAAGATGAGAGTGAGGAATATGCTGTGCTCACCAAAACTTTCGTTGAGAGTTTCGTTTTCACTAACACCCCCTATCAGTCAACTGTTTCTTTCAGAATTTATAATCTACCTATTACCATGTCATTGGAAAGATTTTGCAGCATTATAGGTATAGGTATGATGGGGACCGTGAAGAAGATCCAAGGGCGACCCGCTGATTTGCTGGAGCTCTATCGAAGTGTGACAAATGACGATGACCACGTAGCTCAGCGCGGGAAGATAAGAAACATCCAACTCCCTGCTCTTAGATACTTTGATTATTATCTTGCTACTAACATTCTTGGTAGGGAGAACACAAGTAATATCTCAATTATCATTTAGCCTTCATCGCTGCTATTCTTAATAATGATACCCGGTACAATCTTGGCTCTCTCATTGCTCACCGCCTAGCTGCTAGGGGACCTATTTATGGGGGCATTATTGCTTCACATATGGTTACTGCGTTAAAACTTTCTGTGGATCCTAATGATACTGTATTGGCACCACAAAGGCTTGATCTTGCTGCCATGAAAACACACCACTTCGTCACTGCTGACTCTGATACGGACAATTTAGTATACAGGATGTTGTTTACTGATGGGGGTGAAGGGGAGATTCCTTTGCCGCAATCTACTTTGTTTAGTGTTCACAGGAGGCCGTGGTCGCGTTCCAAGGAGGAGGTGGACTAGCAGCTCCGCTTGCTTGGTTTCCACAGGCAGCACCAGTAGGATGTGCCCTCTTACGACTACTCTGCGCACTACGGTGGGGCGTCCTCGAGCTCGCACTAGGACGAGGGTACCTCCTCGCCGTACTACGGAGGCACTCCATCTTGGCCAGCTTGGGCTTGATACCCACTTAGGCCAAAAGCCTAATCTTGGGGGGAGGTACACTGACATCACACTCATCTCCATATCATGTTTAGTCAGTACTTTGTATATCCATGCTTCATTCTCTCTTTTTAGTTTTCATTCTTTCTTTACTTTCGCTTTCTAAAACACAAAAAGACCAAAAATATTTCTGTTGTTTCTCTTTGTTTGCTTCTTCTTCTTTTTGCCTTGGTTTGCTTTTTTCCTTTTGGCTTTGTCTTAATTATTCGAAAAACCCAAAAATATTTTGCTTTGCTTGTTTTTCCTTTTTTGTTCTTGCCTTTGAAAATCTAAAACACCAAAAATATTTGTTGTTCTTGTTTGGTTTTGTGGAGTTTGTTGCAGGGTTCAGCAGTCCTCAGTGGAATTTGGTTTCATGCTATTATTCAAGCCACACAAGTGAAGGGCAATAATGAGGATTAATGACAACTTGAGGTGTGGTAAGAGGCTAGTAACAAACTCTATTTGTTTTCATTTTTGTACATATACTCATCGTTGTGGGCATGCTTAGTCTGTTCATGTAGGGTGTATGTTATTTATGGATGCTTAGTAGTTCTTACTTTCTTATGATTAGCTCTAGCTTGCCAATAGTTTGTAGCATGTCATATGAATGTTTGCTTGCATTGCTCTATTCATAACTTGGTATGACATTATGGTATCCTCCTCTGAATGTTTCTCTTGAATCGACTTGGCACATGCTAATGCATGCATATGACTGCAACAATAATCAGTTAAGCCTCGATGAATTATTTTGCCTCAGGGGTCTTGAATCACTTTCATGCCATGATTATTCCTGTTTTGTTGCAAGCATGATTATGACAGTTATTGCTCTCTCGTTTGTCGCTCCCTTACTATTGATAGCCTTCACTTACACTGAGTATGAGCTCTACCCGTGTTTCCAATTCCCTAAAATCAATATTCCCAAAAGTGTCCACCATACCTACCTATTAGCATCATTTGTTGTTCCGTGCATATTCAATATGCCTTGTTTTCTTCCAAATAAAATGTTTGCTTGTTATGAGAAAGTTAGTTAGTAAAGCTCTCACGAACTTGATGCCACATTTTATTTCTTGCACTTGATAAACCTGAACCATTGTGACTGTCCATGAAAGTTATATGCTTGCAAATTATAGGCTGGGGATTAGCAGAACCGTGTTGTCATGGGGAACGCTTTCAACACCTGTAAATATATACCCAGTTGATATCATGCTCTTTTGTTTATGGATGTCGTCGGTGTGAAATAAAAGGGGAGCTTGTAAGTCCACGGAGTTATGTATGTGTGTTAGAGAAACTCCTGGGCCGCTGGTATAATCCATGCCTAATCATGGTGGAAACCTACAGCGTAACCATAATGAGTATCTATGAAGCATTCTTCTTATAAAAAAAGAGAGATAGCCACTGAAAGAAAAAGAAAAAAAAGAGATTTGAGAAAAGAGGAAAGAGAGAAAAAAGCACCATTTTCCCATGGTAAATAAGGAGAATGCCGAGATACTCGTTGTCTGCTTGCCTTGTCATTTTGATATGGGGATTCTTCCGTATCATCGGGCAAGGGGTACCCCATTGGCGGTTCTCTATGATACGCATGTATTTACTATGACAAGAACTTACCGGTAACTAAAGTTGAGTAGCATGAGGAGCGACCCTCGTACTCAAGGGACATGAGATTTTCAGTTTATAGTCTGTCAAGCATATAACTCAGATTGGACCTCACTTTCACCTTAACCATTTAAAGATGCTTATGATAGGGGCAATGAGAGCTCAAAGATAACGAGTACCATACTTTCAGAATTTGGAAGCCTTTCAAACTTTTCAAAACCTTTTTATTTCCTTGTTGAGTCTCCACACATTCTATGAGCACTTTCTTGAGAGCATAGCTGTCATTCTTAGTGTAATGTGCTTGTCTCAAAACTTGATTAATTGTGTTATGACTTTGATGCTTGTATCTTTGATATCTTTACTTCTAGTCTTCACCTGAACTTCAGAGGTGCCTTGGCATTTATGTTTGCTCTACAATCAAAGGCAAGCGAGATACCACTCTATCGTACCTTTTTATGAGCATTGCAATGTTGCTTATGTTTATGTTTCATGCTACTTACTATTTTTGAGTTGGAATCTCTTCATAGCTTGCAATGACTATTAAGTAAACTTAGTTGCATACTCTTTATTATGAATTGCCTGATTAGTGGACCATATGCTGAGAATATATACATCTTATGAAGCAAATGTGTTCGTGAAAGTTTCTTTTATCGCACTTAGTTTTCAACTGAATTGCTTGAGGACAAGCAATAAGCTAAGCTTGGGGGAGTTGATACGTCCAAAACGTATCTACTTTCCCGAACACTTTTGCTATTGTTTTTCCTCTAAACTTGTGTGAATTGGATGCAACTAACACGGGCTAACGCTGTTTTCAGCAGAATTACCTTGGTGTCTAGTTTTTGTGCAGAAAATCAACTATCAGGAAAAATTCTAGAAAATATGCCAAAAATCCTATTTCACCAGAAGACTCACGGAGCCAGAAGACAAGACGAAGTAGGGCCACGAGGGTCCCACACCACCTGGCCGCGCGGGCCAGGCTAGGCCGCGCCTGGGGGTGGTCTGGCCGCCTCGGCTGCCCCCTCGGCCTCCCTCCTCGCCTATAAGTTGCCTCTTGACCAACCAAGGGGGGTTCGACGTTTTTCTAGAAAGAGTTCCGCTGTGCCGCCACCACCAGATTCCGTGATTCGGAACCAGAAACTCCGTTCTGGCACCCTGCCCGGACGGGGAATTTGAGGAGATCATCGCCATCATCATCACCATCGCTTCTCCATCGACCATCCATGTTTCCCCCATCTATGAGTGAGTAATCCCCTGTTGTAGGCTATGAGGATGGTAGGGATTGGATGAGATCGTTCATGTAGTGGCATCAGATTGTTAGGGCATGGTGGCTAGTATCTATTATTAGTGATTTTTGACTTTGTTGCAACTTGTTATGCTTAATGCTTATCACTAGGGCCCGAGTGCCATGATTTTAGATCTGAACATGTTATTGATTCATTATGATAGTATTGTTTATGGTCTTACCTGCAAGTTGTATACACATATTGTTGTCCGGAACCAAAGGCCCCGAAGTGACAGCAATCATGATAACCGGAGGGAATGGCTTTGATGTGAGGATCACATGTGTTCACGGAGTGTTAATGCTTTGCTCCGGTGCTCTATTAAAAGGAGCACCTTAATTGCCAGTAGTTACCTTGAGGCCCCGCTGCAAATGGGCTGGTAGGACAAAAGATGTTGTGCAAGTTCTCATTGCGAGCACGTATGACTATATATGGAACACATGCCTAGGATTATTTAGTACTTGGATGCTTTATCTTATTTATCTGCAAATGCCCTATGTTTCGATTGCCATGTGAATTGTCTTGCCCATGCAACGCCCGTCCATCCATCCCTATGCCTACCGCGCTTTAATCCTACTGTTTACTACAATTGTTACTACTGTCTTTACTTTTACTACTGCTATTACTTTACTATTGCTACTACAAAACTGTTGCTACTGATAAACTACTGTGAGCAAGATTGTTTCTAGGTGCAGCTGAATTGACAACTCAGTTGTTAAGGCTTATAAATATTCTTTAGCTCCCCTTGTGTCGAATCAATAAATTGGGTTTCACTTCCGTTGAAAATAATGTGATACACCCCCTATACATGTGGGTCATCAATCCTCTTCCTCCTTTAGAAGGTCAGCCGCCACTTTGTGCTCTCCGTCGGTGGTCTGTTCCACCACAACGGTAGCCAGAAGAACCAACCCCTCCTTCGGCACCACAGCCTCCAGGGAAGGCTCGGTTTGAGCATCGTGTTGTTCCGCATATGAAGGGTTGCTGGATCTCGACATCGGAGGAAGCTAAGGTGGGAGATGAGATTGAAATTTAGGGTTTCTTGCTCGGGAGCTTGAAGCGGTGCCCATCCCGAGGAAGAAGACAAAGATTAGGGAGAATAGGTGAATGCGATTAATTAGTGGCACGGTAACCTATATAGCTCTGGCATCCAGATCCGTGCAAGTGGAAATCCAATGGAACAGACGTGGGCAATGTGTGTGAGAACGTGTATGGTAATTTCACTACTCCCCTTTAACTGCCGCCAATGTTTCAGATTTCTCACGCTTAAAATTGCAATGATTCTTCACTATCCATTATGAGTATCGAGGTAACATTGGTTGTACCCTATGTCATCCTCCTCACAGCTAATGTGGATATGTCACGTCTATAGAATCGTTGGTGAAACCGGAAGATTACCGACTACCAAAGAGATGATCAAGACTCAATGATTCTCCGACTTACAAGTTGAAGACGGATAAAAATATTTGAAGTGTTCTTTGGGAGGACTTCAAGATGTTGCTTTCCAAGATTGCCGACATCACCTAGGCGGAGCATTCAAGACTTAAAGTAGAAAGACAGTGCAATATCTTAAAGTTCTCTGGGGATACTGTTGGGGATATGAATAATGGGTATCACCATAGCATAGCTCTAATCTGGCTAACCCGGGTGGCCCACAGTTGGTAGCAAGGCCTATGTCCTGCTGGGCGGCCCATTTAGGCGGATCTAGAAGGGCGGCCCATGCCGGATACAGGGAGGCTACGACACCGACATAGATGAAGTTGGATCCTTGGAGTACAAGACACGAAGATTAGTTAGTGTTAGTGTAGGACTATGTAACCTATCTGGTATGGACTTTACCCTATAACACTAGGATTTGGCATCCTTATAAGCCAGACCTTTGGGAGCCTTTAGGGCACAAGTTCTATAACTCAACTCTCGCATAGCAAACCCTACTATCTCTGTAATTCGGCGTATTGAAATTATAGTGATTTATAGCAGGAGTAGGATTCCGCTACCGTTGTGGGGTCTGAAATTAGGTAAGTTGTGTAACCTCGTACCCGCCAACTCGCCGCCTTACCCCACCTCTCTAAACATGCTTTCTGAGTAACCGTCCATGGTGTACTCGTCGACAATACGACGACAACTCCTCTCTAGAAGAAACATTAGGCTTTATTTTATATCTTGTGTGATGGTTAGACTTGTCTTTGATCATCATGTTATTGGTTCTTAATGCCTTGTTTACACATGTCATGTGGTGTTTGAAGGAACCAAGTGTATGTAGATGGGAGAGATGCAGATGCACATACCTTAAATAACTCATGCATATGATTTGTGCTTCACTAATTGTGACAACTAAATGAATGAGATAATAATTTGCCTAAACACTTACTCCCTTGAGTTACTTACTTTTTTACTTTATTTGCACTTTACTTTACTTGCAATAGTTTTGCTTCTTGTATTGACTTTTAGAACTTTACCTTTTCCTAGTTATTACATCCCTTAAACTAAGAGGAATTAACATTTGTGTCCACCAACATCCCTTAAAAGTGCGTGTACATCCTATTCCAAGTATATTCCTCATGAGATTATTCATACTAGACTTCTCTCTACGCGCCCCGGGGCACTACTGTTAGGTAAAATGTTAAACAATAGGACGATGAGAATGTTGATCAATTGTATGCATGAGAAACTGTTATTGAACTAAGTAAACATCGTCATCATGCAAGATTTAAAACTATTTTTGAGGCATTCCCATAGGAATTGGAGTTCCTAATGTAAAGCCTCAAACTTGGTTGGACGAACTGTCATTGCTGGCCATATAGCTAGCTTAAATAGCTCTAAGTTGTCGAGGTGGGGACTAAACTTCTAGGCTTTAAGAGTCGTTTCCGCGAGCTCGTGGGCCGAGCCGTTTCTGCAAGCGCATGGTCCGCGTACATCCAAACATAAGAGAAAGGTTTGCATGTGTCCTATATCCATGACACGACTCATGAAGGAAAGTGTTTTTGACATGAATATGCAAGCATATTAGAATGGAGTGCATAACACTAAGATGCGGAAGTACACGCGTAAAAAGTAAAGTGAAACATACACACATGGAATTACAGACAACAAATAGTCAAACAACTAATCCTAGAATCCTATCTAACAACCTACATACACTACAAAGTTGAGAAAGGGGCTCGTGAAGCTCTTTCAAAATTCTCTTATATTCTCGACGAATGATGGAAGCATCCATATGACTATGTTGAACTTCGTAAAAACTAATTTGTTTACCACATCTCTTGCGTTAGCGAAAATTGTAATGGATGAGGGTCAAGAGAGAGGCAGGAGGGGCATGTATAGGCTGGTTTGGGTGGTGGAGAGGTCGTGTTGGGATCTGTGGACGGAGGAGAGGCAGTGGGAAGCTTATAGAGCATGGGTGTTGCTCTCCTTCTCCATTTAGGCAAGAACAAAGAGAGAGAGAGAGAGAGAGAGAGAGAGAGAGAGAGAGAGAGAGGTATAAGGGACGTCTAGGGTTACAACCATTGCTCAGATGGGATGGAGGAGGGTGGTGTGCGTCCATGAAAGGGCAGAGAGAGGAGTGATGGCTTCTGCTTTGATTTAAAAAGTATCTAGCAAGGATATGCTTGTCTCACACTCCTCCCATCCAAGCACTAAGGGACAACAAGTGAACAGTGGTGGTACAACAACATGACCAGAGGAAGAGGGTCTGGGTGCTGGTGTGGTCAAAGTTCAAGTTGGTGATGAAACCAAATAAAGATTTTTCCAAAGTTTGCTTCAATGGTCAACTTCTACTTCATCTTATTTTTCTCCACAATATCACATGCACTAGGTCAAGGTGGGGTGTGGATCTTGTATATGACCAAGGGGAGAGAGTGGAGTTGTGAGGTGGTGTTGGTTTAAAAGTTAAAAGATCAAATTATGAAGAGTTAAATGGAATTTGTGATATTGTCGATTAACATTGCCATGTCCACTTGAGCATGCAATAATAGGTGACCCATAGATCCATTTGGATCATGGGGTATATGGATATATAGACCAAGTGATGTAGATCTGAATGAAACATAGAGTTGGTAAAAAATATGCTTGAGTTCTTTAATATTAATAGCCAAACTTAGTTGTTTTTAAGGGTGCCATAACAAATTATCATCTTGCCTCCAAAACCAAGTTGTTTTAAGAAGCTCAAGGCTCCAATTGGAACAAGGAGAGTATGTGTTGATAGAAAAGGTTGAGTAGATCACAACCATGCAAATAGTTGGCCAAGAAAGGATGAGATGGACTTGGTATGTTGAAATAGTTGATATAAACATATTATTTTCTTGTCTACAAAACCATCAAGGAAAATTGGGTCCAAGAATGATCTGGTCAAGGGAAAGAGTGTGGTTTTCAAGTACACATTATGGTGTAAAATATGGTTCGGGTGCATTTCCAAAAAGGTACATGGATAAATCTAGAGAGAGGCTCAAAGGTGGGATCTTGATAACCATTTTCAGACTTACTAGTTTAGGGTTTTTGACTAGGGTATAAGATGAAGTGGAATTGATGAATGGCAATGTTCCAAACTCATCACCAAATGAATGATGTTGAAGAGTAGGTCGAGTAGAAGGGTGACATGCTTTGGTTTGGTCTCCATTGATTTGGAAACTACAAAAATTGAGTGGCTCATAATTGAACCTCATAAGGAAGGAGATGGTCAAGTTATTGACCAGGGTTCAAGATTAGCTTGGGAAGCTTGGTAGATGGGTTTCTTGATCAAAAACAAGTAGTGGTGACCAATGAATATGTAACAAGGAATAGTATAGAATAGGGACATTGCCTAAGTAATAATAATAAGGGTCTTGATTAGAGTTCCAAAGAAGTGCACCTAATAACAAGGATGAATATAGTCCTCCTACTAGAGTTTTGATGATTCCTTCTCAAGAGAAGTAGAGGTTGCTTTGTTGGGTTTGTTTTGTCACTAGAGGATGAGCTTGGAGAGAAGATCATACAAACTCCTAAGCAAACAAATCAAGACAATCATGTTTAAGGACATCATATCAAGGAAATTCATACAAACATCTCAAGAAGGCTACAAATCTACTTAAGTATTACTTAAGGTATAAAGAACATAAGTTTTGAAGGGTTTGTGTTTTGAGGAAGGTGAGAGTCCCTTGGCACTTCTACCAAGAGTGAGAAGTAAATAGCTCTATAAAAGATTTTGGAAAGATTAGAGGTAAGGATATTTGGAAGGTTCTGTCTTGAAAACATAAGGATATGGTATCATATAGATCTCCATAATTTTGTCAATAGAAGATAAAGAAACATTTGTTCTTGCAAAGATGTCTTGGCTCTTGTTTTGAAATGCCAGAACTTTTGAGAATATGTAAAGTAAGCCAATACATTGTATTTTGTTAAATATCTTTCGCAACTGAGGGAAAGGTAGAGAAGTGTCTTAGATACCACACATTCAAAGACATAGGCATAAACAAACATACAACTGCTTCACCACTAAACAAGAAAAAGGTTTTCCCCTAACTTTTGCATTTAGGACAACTAATCAAGGTTACTTAAAATGGGATCTTACATCCAAGGTTTAGACACTAGGGATGGGAGGTCCCCTTTTAGTTTGTCCAGGGTCACAAAGTACAACAATCTCGATCAATGAACATGAAGAACACACAATCACACATAGACACAAGTTTTTTTACCAAGGTTCAGGTCACATTGTGCGAAACCCTACTTCCTTCAACAATGATCTATATGGTGGGAGATGAATTGGTTACAAAGTTGGTTCTTAGGGAAGGGTTCACTTATTCCCCTAGCTAAACTTTTTTCTCCCTCGTTCTCCTTGATCGGCTCGAGATTCCTTTTTATAATGTCAAGGGAACACCACATGGGCCACTCACCATGCGACAATGTGTGGCGTGTATGGTCACAGCATGGTGGAGCGCTTCTACTGCCAGATGCATGGTCTGCTATGCCTCAATGCATAGTGGCATGTTGGGTTCTATCGCATCAATTTGTCTTTGTTCGAAGGTTTCTTGCTGGGTGCTCCCTCTTCTCGAGGAGGATGTCCCTGGATTCTGGAGAAGGAACCCGGTGAAGAATGTCCCCGCGGTCCTTTTCTTCCAGAGTCATGATCCACTAGTAGGATCCAGGGTACCCACGATTCCATAGAGATGACATATTTCAAAGAGTTGAAATAAGCATTGAAAAGGAGCAACAATCTTCGTCTTGATGAAATGGTCAAAAGGGCTTTATTTCATCTAGAAAGTAAGTGGGTGTATAGGTACCTCCATGATAATATATGTGAGAGACATATATTTGAGATGACTTGTAGTTTCTTAATAAAAGGTCGATGTAAGACATTTATAAGACTTAGACTAAGTTACGGATATAATGCATAGTGGTCTATAATGATAGATAAAGGTGGAAATATCACTTAATGGAAAAGTTGTATATTTAAATGGATTCACAATGATAAAATTTTGATTGTCAAAATTGATGAGCAGATGAAGATATATGAGATGTATCCCGATGGTTCTAAAATTGCTAAACAGTTAGCAAAATAGACCATAGCACTACATGATTGGATTATAAATGCAGTGGATAAATTCTCTTGATGAATTTAACTAAATCCTTCTAAATTTAGATATAGTAAAGAGTACAATTGTAAAATGTTACATTGACATTATTATTGATATGGATGAGTGAAAAAATTAAAATCAAGCTTAAATAAAATTTGATTAAGTAGTGCATAAAGATTGAAAGAGTTCTCTGTATTGCCCTAGAGTGATATCTAAACTATGGTGTAGTTTCATTATGTTTTGAAAAAAATGAAAGACTATGGATAATAAGTTCGTTATGAAGAACTAGGGATTCTGATCGCCTTAAACCAAAGATTACTTTATCCTTTTGGTTCATGTGCTTGATGACTGCTAAAACATCTGAACAAGTTAAATGCCATTTGAAAGGACTTGGATGTCTGATGACCCACAAGTATAGGGGGTGTATCTGAGTATTTTCAATAAGTAAGAGTGTCGAACCCAACGAGGAGCAGAAGGTGTTGGCGAATGGCTTGGAGCAGGAATTCTCTGTAAATACTTAGCAAACGGATTTTTAGGGGTTTTTGATAATGAAGGTAAATAAAGTACGAGTAAATAAAAGACAATAATAATAAATGCAGCAAGTGGCCCAATCCTTTCTTTAGCAAAGGACAAGTCGGTTGTATTACTTAAGATGACCAAACGTTGTCGAGGACACACGGGAATATCGCCAAGTGCTTTCGCTTCATATAGTTGATTAATCTTCTTTAGTTTGCTAAGTGTTGTGTGGGTGAACCTGTGCTAATGTACCATCCTTCCTCAGACTAATACATACTTGTGATTATACCCCTTGCAAGCATCCGCAAGTACAAGAAAGTAATTAAGGTAGAAACCTAACCACAACTTTAAACTCTAAGACCCTGACATCCCTTGTGCAAAGGTTTCCTAACAGGGGTTCAGGTATCTGTCACTCCGGCAACCCCTACGATTAGTAGCCAAATACACAATGCATTCCCCTAGGCCCATATAGGTGAAGTATCATGTAGTCGACGTTCACATGACACCACTAGAAGAAATACACCACAACTTAAATATCAAACCATTGAATCTTTCTCAACACAATTCCACTACTAACAACATGACTTCTCCCATGTCCTGAAGAACTAAACGAACTACTCACAAGATATCATATGGATCAAGACCAGAGATGATATAATGATATGTAACAATCTGAAAATAAACGATAATTAAATGATTCACTCAATAGCATCAACTACAAGGAGTAATCAATACCGGGAAAGTTTCCCCTAAGAACTATGCAAGATTCAACCCAATTGTTACAGCGGTATGGAGTGGGGATGATGGTGTTGGTGGAGATGATGATGTTGATGATGATGATGATCCCGATGAAGTCCAGCTTGATGGTGGTGTTGATAGCGACGATCTAACCTCTCCGGGAAGGAATTCCCCTGACAGAATTCTGTCTGCCGGAGAGATCTTCCTCTCTCTGTAGTTTTCTGCCCCACAGAGGCGGCAAAATCTTTCTGTGGTTGCTCCCCAGGTATTAGGTTTTCGAGGGGATAATATAAACCAAAGGGGAGAGCCTGGAGTGGGCTAGTTCAGCCACACCACCTGGTGGCGCGGCCTAGGGTGGCCCACGCCAGGGGGTGGTGTGGGCACCCTGTGGCCCATGTCCACTCCCCCTTCTGGCATCCTTCGTCTTCTGAAAAAATAGAATTTTCCATGTATTTTCCCAAATTTTCTGATCTTCGCGAATTTTGCCTCCATACAGCCCCTTTTCCATCAGAATCCTGACTGCAGCGGTCCATGCTCCAAAAGTCATCAACCATGCAAAAACAGATGAAATAACATAAGTATCATCTCTTAATATGAAATATATCAATGAATAACAGTAAATTATGATATAGAATAGTGATGCAAAATGGACGTATCAACTCCCCCCAAGCTTAGACTTCGCTTGTCCCCAAGCGAAAACTGAGCTCAATAAACATGACCTCAGGTTTATGGAGTGAAGAGTCGATAAAAGAATATGGACAAGAAGGATCACATTCATCAATACACAAATCATAATAGAAGACAACTCACCATTATATAACTTAACTTGCAATAGGTAAAGGAAACACAAATAAAGATACACAAAGTAAATCACAATTGGTAATGGCAAACTTAGCTCTTGGTCAAAGAATAGTTGACAATTTGCAGGAGTTCAAACATAAAGGGTTTTCAGTGATAGCCTTCAAAGTAATACTCACTAAGATAAGAGCAATGTGCAAAATGAGGAACATAAGAAACATGATTGAATAAATCATCATATGAATGAATGAAACAAAACAACTCAAAATACTTGCTGAGATAGAAGGGAATAGGTTTACTGACTCAACTAAAAAGTAACAGAAAGGCCCTTCGCAGAGGGAAGCAGGGATTTCAAGTTTCATAAAGAGCTTCCAAAAATTATGGTACTTATTAGCTTTGAGCTCTCATTGCCCCTATCATAAGCATCTTTAGGCGGTTAGGGTTAAAGTGACACAACTAAGAGGATATGCTTGACAAGTTATAAGTTGAAATCTCATGCCCCTTACTTATGAGTACCGAACCTCATGCTACTCAACTGCAGTCACAGGTAAGCTCTTGTCATTGTAAATACATATGTATCATAGAGAACCACCAACGGGGTACCCCTTGCACATGATACATGAGCTATCCCATATAAAAATGACAAGGCAAGCAGACAATGAGCATCTCAGTGATCTTTTTATTTGCTATTTGCAAAGGTTTTTATTGAGGATGCTTCATAGAGTGCTCATTATGGTTATGCTACAAGTTTACACCATGATTAGGCATGGATTAGGCTAGCGGCCCAGGCGTTTCTCTAACACACATACAAACTCCATGATCTTACAAGTTCCCCTTTTATTTCACACCGCCGAGATCCATAAGCAAAAGAATCATGATATCTACGGAATAATAAGTGCAATCTTGAAATCATTCCCCATGATACATGGTTCTGCTAACTTCAACATATAAAGCGCAAGCATATACGCAACAAAGATGGACACAATGGTTCAAGATTATTAAGTGCAAGAAAGTAAAGTGTGCCATCAAGTTCGTGAGAGCTTTGATCACTAGTTTTCTCATAACAAGTTTAATTCAGAAGGTAGATAAAAACATGAATTTACTTGGAATAGCAATAGTGCTAGTAGGTAGGTATGGTGAACACAAATGGCATATGTTTTGGTTTAAGGATTGGATGCACGAGAAGCATTCCCTCTCAGTAAAGGTTTTTGGCTAGCAAGGCTAGGCAGCAAGCATAAAAGTTGATGGAAACAAACAAACATACGAGTGATAAAAACAAACATGCAATCTTTCTTGGAAGCACAAAAGATCTTAACTAGAGAATACTAAGCTTATGAGCCAATCAAGAAAGAAAGATGATGAAATTATATTTCTTTAGAGTACTTTTATCTTTTCATTCAATTCTCAAAATAGTGTTGCTACTGACCGAGCCAAGTTTGCCAAAACCAACTAAATTTACTCAATGATCCCAAAGTGATACCAATACTAATAACAAGATCAATCATATAACAGAAATTGAAAACTAATATAAAATATGAAAAAGAGTAAATGAAAGAACTTCTCATTAATATTCCATAACGGCAACTCACACCAAGGGATACATAGATATCTAACGAGAGGGGGACACTTCCATAATGCAAACCATCCTACATGATAACTCCTCTATTCATGATATGACTCTACTAAAAAGGTAAAAAGATAGAAGATCGTGATATGATACCGCGACACTCCCCCAAGCTTGGAACAAACCAAGAGGATGCCAAAACCTGATGACGAATTACTCCTTCGGTGGTGGTGGTGTTCTCTCGATGAGCTTTTTGATCAATTTCCTCAAGTCCTCAATCTCGAAGGTGAGAGTACGAATCAACTCCGAGTTGTGCTCGATACGGTGCATGATCATGTCAAGTTGTGATTCCCAGCTCGTACGATTCTTTCCCCACTCTTCCTGCTTAAAGTCTTCTTTTCCTGCATGGTTAGAATGAGGCATATCCCAATTGGAGGGTAGTTTCTCCTTGGGCATATTCTGGATTGATGCTCATGGATAAGGGTATGGAAGGGATTCTTGGTGCGTGGAGAAGATGACCGTGGGGCCAAACAGTGACGCGGAGGCTTCCCTCCAATTGACATCCGTGCAGTCCTTCTAATTTTGGCAGGGTTTGCCAACACTCCAATTCTTGCAATGGTAGTGCCGGTGTGCAGATGCTAGTTTTTCTTTGCCTCCTCTTCATCGATCTCCTTCTCCTGCCCAGGGTCTTGGGGATCCTTCTCCACAGGCTTCTTCCCTTTATCCTTGGCGGAGACCATTGTGCTTCTAATCTTTAAGAATAGTTCCTGGCAGAAACAAATCGAGACAAAAACACGACGAGAACACGATATACGAACCTCGGGGGCTCCGAGGGATTATATATTACGAATTTCTACAAAAAAAGGAAGGTACTGGGAGAAAACAGGTCGGAGACGGAGTCCGAGGTGGCCACACCACCTGCTGGCATGGCCAGGGGGCTTGCGCCAGGGGGTGGTGTGAGCCACCCTGGCTCTGTTTCTGTCCCTCTTTCGCTTCGTTGCTTTCCCACTACAACTTGACCCCCCCTTCAGCAACGCATCGTTGTGTTGCCATATGCCTATATAAGCGTTGGTAAGGTCTATACCAACGGATTATTAGGTGTTACCGTCGGTGGCGTTGCAAGGGTCTACAACAATGCAAAAACATGTGTTGGTAATCGATGTCTATAACCGTTGTTAGATAGCAACATATATAAGTAGAGGCTAACCACACTTTATATGTGTTGGTAATACCCTACAGAAATGATTTTGAAACTAGGTAATAATATTTTATATATTGCTAGCAATAGTCACTAGGTCAATGGAAATAGTGCACACATGAGCCAGATATATGGAACAGAAATATTTCTATATAGTATATCGACTATGTTACATTACAAAGAACAAGATCCGGACAATACAAATTATCTAGGACTTGCATTGTTACAAATATATATGTTCTATTCCGAACATTGACCATGAATATGAGATTCTAAAACATAATCTAAGCTATTGTGTAGTAGCTCTGGTCTCCATCTTGAAATCAACACCTCAACAAGGCATCATCAATTTATCTTGGAAATCTACAAGAACAAATGTTCAGAACAGTAAAGAAAACTCATCAGGTTATGTAGTAGTAAAATTAAGAGAGGGGTAAAATTTACAAGAGGGTAACATACAAAGGTTTATGACCAGACGATAATGAATCTGGCTGCATGACCAATAATCTTGACCTTTTTGAGTGGGTGTATCAACTCATCAAATTCTGCAAATGTAGCATTAACACGCACTTCCCAGATTTTATTTCTAATTTTAACTCCTTCAATTGTATATTCTGGGTTTCTACTTTGTATTGTAGCAAAAACAACATTCTTGTTTGGATTTTATAAAATCTTCAAAAATATGATAGTGCGAACCTTTTACATAAACAAAAGTAAACATGTAAAAAATTTCCAATGCAATTTGAAACTTATGAAGAATCATGAATAACACAAACATAATGCACACACATCTATCGAGTTGGCATCCAAACAATTTGTCGTAATGCATGGATGTTTCCGCAGATAATATAGTCATACATCAGTACACAATAAATTAAATCACAAGCAAACTGAAAAGAAGAAGTAGAAGATATAGAAATTTCATTGCATAGATGAGAATGCTTTATTGCCACCATGCTAATGAGAAGTAATAGAATCAGAAAACTGAATATAAATGTACACATGATGAATGAGAAAGTATTTTGTGTGCGGAGGGAACTTTAAGATGTTCAAGTGTGTCATTGTGTTGGGGGACAATGTCCTGGTCCTAAAGTATAAGGAATTAATTACACTAGTAATTAAGCACGTGCACAGGCACGTTACATATGTAATCCAATCTACCTTCATACCAAGATATACAAAAATAGCCATTACTTTATTTCTTGTGAGAAGGGTAGCAACAATGCATTGAAATGGCATAGATCCCTCCACTGCATTAGTGCATACCTCAGATCCTAGGCAAAGTGCTATTAAATACTGTTTTGCAAAAAAAAAGTATTTATCTATTTTTATGGTATATTACACCATGTCTTAATCCCAATTAACCATACAAGTATTGGTGCAACCTATTATATTTTCATAGTACGTACATCTTTATCAAATGAGTAAAGGATATATGTTCACCAATACATAATCCACATTTAGAACTGGAATAGACATGGCGTGGAATATGCAAAGATTTCCGATCCTGACATTGAAAGTAAATGAACTCTAGAAGAAGCAAGTCCAAAATAAAAAAATAGACATTCAGGGAATATGTGCTCTTTACTAACCTTTACAGTATGAAATTTGACCTAATTCTTCAATAAAAGGCATTTATTAAATATCCTAGGGGTGATGAATGCCATTCTTGTTATGCGGCAAGAAAAAATGTTCTTTGCAGTCTCCAACAGTAGATAGCTATGGGAATAATTAAAAACAATATATACTACTCTATATATATAGCTTGTTTAACAAAATTATGAGCAGTTCGGATTTGATTCATACATACCTTAGCTAAAATTTAAGTTTCTATAATATTAGTGATAAAAAATAATGCAAAAAATCCCAACATTCACCTGTGTAAGTATTTCATACATGACTGTGTAATAACCACACCTGAAATTATCATATAAGAGGAGAGTATGATGACTGTGTAATAACGGCGCCTGAAGTCAACATCCATGCATGGTTGAGCGTCGTGTACCTCCACCTCCTCCATGAATTCAGCTTCCAAGAACTTGGTCGCGAATGGCCACAGCATGTACGCTTCCTCAAATTTTCTCTTTTACGTTATGTACCTATGCCTGTGTCCAGTACCGTCAGATTGTTATTGTCCAAGTGTACCAAGATGTTGACTACGAAGATCACCATATACTCTCTGCTGATCCAAAACCAAATAAGAATAAGCCTGTTGCACCATCCTTTGGCCTTTGTACCTCCAGCTATTCAGGTAATCCTCATTTAGCTTAGTTTCTGCTAAACAACTGAGTACAAATTAATATGGCTTCCTCTTCATACCTCAACCATTACCTTTCAGGACTGCTAATGAACAAGATACATCATAGAACCAATAGATTTTGACAAAAGAACAAAACCATGACACACCTCATTGGTTTCTATTTTCCAAAATCTGCATGCAAATCGGCATTGCAAAAAAATTCATCAATGAAATATTCGATTTTCTGAACTTAGTACAACTGGTTCAATATCATGCATATATCGAAATACTACAAAAAACAACAGGGATGGCATGATTACAACTGATTTCATTATCAATCAGAGACACCAAGTTTTTGTTGTACAAAAATTTGCCAACCCCTGTGAGCTACTACACTGCTACACAAATTCAGCACATGCACCGTCCTCCCTTGGTACAGAATTATGGGTCCAACCCCTGAGAACTAGGATGTTGAGCAACAACTCACTTCCAACCGAGAGAGCTATGTGACGACCTTGAACTTGAATACATAAGGATGGCACATGCCAGGGGGTGAGAGGTCGCCCCCAGATCCTTGGCCGCCAGCGGATGTGGCCGTCCCTCGGACAGGGTGTGGATGTGGTGGAGTCGCTACCCAGGTCGGAGGTCAGGAGGTGTCCATGGTCCAACATCACATCGACGAGGATGGCAAGGACGACGAAGCCAAGCGGCGATGTAATTGTGGCCTCGCAGGTCAGAGTGAGATCCAACTGGCGGCGTGATGCGTGGTGGGTGAGACGAACGGGCGGGGTAGCCGGATGAACCGGATAGAATGAAAGTAGAACTAGGGGAGAGGGAGCACTGACCTGCAATCGAAGAGAATGGTTCTGAATCGCCTGCCACCACCAGCCAGCAGATGTTCCCTGGAGATTCTGTTGGAGAAGAGAAGGCATGACTTGTGCATTTGAGATAGGGAGGTGCGGACATTTAGAGGCAGTTACCTTGATATTTTTTCTTCGCATTTTAAGTAAGCCCACTATAATTTCTTTGGGAGGTGGCGTCACCTAGCTAATACCATGCCATTCGGAACTTCTTTGCATTAAAATGAGAGAAAAACACGCGGGTATAACCAGTAAAATCCTAAAATAATTGGAGGGAAATGAAAAAAAGGAGGGAGAAATAGAGGGAAAGGGGAAATGCACGAAAAAATGGATATA
The DNA here is from genome assembly GCA_916181665.1 of Avena sativa. Lineage (NCBI taxonomy): Eukaryota > Viridiplantae > Streptophyta > Magnoliopsida > Poales > Poaceae > Avena > Avena sativa. The sequence continues at coordinate 357,210,012 of OV702291.1, forward strand.
TATGAAAATAATTCTCCACGACTCCACCTTAACAATTTTCCGTTTTAATTAGCTTGGGGATTGGACGTACCGGAAAAAATAGGGTGGATAACGAGTGCGGCGTAATGGCTCCCGGGCTACATTAAGCCCTTTAGTTTTTTTCTTTGAAATTTTCAAAAATCCAAATTTGAAGATTCGAAAAAATACGAAACAAATATGGGCATGTAGATCATCATATACACTACACTTGTGCCAAAAATCGTGTGAAAATACATTGTATTTTGGGCTCAGAAAAATGAGAAAATTTCAGATCTAGGCCATGAACAACACACATGAGATGCATCAAATTTGTCTTTTTTACTGCGTCCTGAATTTGAAACTTTTTAGATGTGTGATGTGAGTCCTTGACTACACCCTGATTATTTTTTCTCATTTTTAAAGCTTTTTTGAAAAGACGAAAATCACTACGTGTGGGAATGGACGGCCGGGATACATGGCTGTGTGTAGCCCGACCTCCAATAGGGGCATTCGGGTGGATAACGGCCTAAACCTAATATTTTGGGGTAAAAAATAGATTAACTTTTTTTTGGTGATGCAAAAAAGAAAAAAACTCTTTTTTTTGGACATGCAGTCCACGTGTTCGTTTTGAGATGCAGCCCACAAGATCGGAAAGGTACTTCCTTGAATTAATGGAGTTGGAAAACAATACAAATTTTTTCTATGCTTTATTTTATTCAGTCCCATAGGTCAGCAAACCAGTTGGTAAGGTCATCTGATTACGCATGCGTCATGACTATAGGTGTCTTCCAACACATAGGCTGCAACACATGGTATCCGTTGCCATTCGTATGGTCGAGAACGGATTGACTTACCAACGCAAATATGCGTAGCTACTTAGATAATTTGCAACACATTTTTAAAGCGTTGCAAAATATACATTGCTATATAGGGTATCTTGTTGTAGTGTCCTTGTTGGATAAAAACTGCAAAAATATAACTAGAAAATTTTTTCACGGACTTTTCCTTACCAGAACTGTTACCTATTCGAAAACGGACTCTGCAGGTCTCTAAACTTGGTCTTTGATAAATTTTTCTGGAGTTATCATTTGAATAGCATCAATATCTTCATTGTAGGAATCTCCAGCAATATAGTGCTTGAGTCGCTGACCATTCACCACTTGTGTAGTGTTATCTTTTAAAGAAGAAATTTTTATTGCACCTGAATGATATACTTCTTCGATAACAAAAGGTCCTTCCCATTTTGAAAGCAGTTTACCTGCAAAAAATCTGAGACGTGACCTATACAATAGAACTTTCTCACCAACATGGAACTCTCTCTTAAGAATTCTCCTGTCATGCCATTTTTTAACTTTTTCCTTAAAGAGTCTAGCATTCTCATATGCTTCACCCCTCCATTCATCCAACGAATTTAAGTCAAATAATCTTTTCTCACCAGCAAGTTTGCAGTCTCTATTAAGTCCTTTTACTGCCCAATAAGCTTTGTGTTCTAATTCTAAAGGCAGGTGGCAAGCTTTCCCATAAACCATTTTGTAAGGAGACATTCTCATAGGATTTTTATAGGCAGTCCTATAAGCCCATAAGGCATCATTCAAATTTTTAGCCCAATTTTTTCTAGATCTATTAACAATCTTTTGCAAGATGGATTTAATTTATCTATTTGATAGCTCTACTTGCCCACTAGTTTGAGGATGATAAGCTGAAGCAATTCTATGATTAACATCATATTTAGCAAGGGTCTTTCTAAAACCACCATGAATGAAATGAGAACCTCCATCAGTCATAAGATACCTAGGCACTCCAAACCTAGGAAATATAATATCCTTAAGCATTTTTAAAGAAGTCTCCCCGTCAGCACTTTTTGTAGGTATGGCTTCTACCCATTTAGTAACATAGTCAACATCAACAAGAATATGGGTATAACCTTTTGAAGGGGGAAAATGACCCATAAAGTCGAATCCCCAACAATCAAATGGTTCAATAAATAGACAATAGTTCATAGGCATCTCATTGCGTCTAGAAATATTACCAACTTTTCGGCACTCATCACATGATAAGACAAATTTTCTTGCATCTGTAAAAAGGGTAGGCCAGTAAAAACCTGATTGTAGCACCTTCTGTGTGGTTCTATCTTCCGCATGATGTCCTCCATAGGCACTACCATGACATTTTCGCAATATCTCCGTTTGTTCATATTCTGGAACACATCTTCGCATAATACCATCTACTCCTTCTTTATATAAATGTGGGTCATCCCAAAAATAATGCCTCAAATCGTAAAAGAACTTCCTTCTTTGTTGAGCTATAAAAGTTGGAGGCAAATACTTGGAGACAATAAAGTTAGCATAATCAGCATACCAAGGGCTCCCTCGCGAGCTTACCCCTACTACAGCCAACTGTTCATTTGGGAAACTATCATTAATAGGCATAGGATCGAAAGAGATGTTTTCCAATCGAGATAAATTATCAGCAACAGGATTTTCAGCACCTTTCCTATCTACAATGTGTAGGTCAAACTCTTGTAAGAGCAGCACCCATCTAATAAGCCTAGGCTTAGCATCTTTCTTCGTCATAAGGTACTTAATAGTAGCATGATCAGTATGAATGGTAACTTTTGACTCAACAATATAAGGTCTAAACTTATCACAAGCAAAGACAACAACTAAGAATTCTTTTTCAGTAGTAGCATGATTGTTTTGAGCAGCGTCAAGAGTCTTACTAGCATAATGGATAACATTTAATTTTTTATCTATTCGTTGCCCGAGGACAGCACCTACAGCAAAATCACTAGCATCACACATGATTTCAAAGGGTAAGCTCCAATCAGGTGGTTGAATAATATGAGTAGTAGTTAATGCCTTCTTTGGAGTTTCAAAAGCTTCCTTACAATCATCATCAAAAACAAAGGGTACATACTTTTGAAGAAGATTAGTGAGGGGTTTTGATATCTTAGAGAAATCTTTAATAAACCTTCTATAGAAACCAACATGACCAAGGATACTACAAATACCTTTGATGTCTCTTGGATAGGGCATTTTCTCAATTGCTTCAACTTTAGCTCTATCAACTTATATGCCTCTTTCGGAAATCTTATGTCCGAGGACAATCCCTTCATTGACCATGAAGTGGCATTTGTCCCAATTAAGAACAAGATTAGTTTCTTCACATCTCTGCAAAACTTTATCAAGGTTGTGCAGACAATTATCAAAAGAAGTTCCATAGACAGAAAAGTCATCCATGAATACTTCCATAATTTCCTCACAAAAACCATGAAACATAGCAGACATGCATCTTTGAAAAGTAGAAGGAGCATTACACAAACTAAAAGGCATACGTCTATAAGCATAGGTTTCATAAGGGCATGTAAAAGTAGTTTTTTCTTGATCTTGTTGTTTAATAGAAATTTGAGAAAACCCAGAGTATCCATCAAGAAAACAAAAATAGGTCATTTTAGACAACCTTTCTAACATTTGATCAATAAAAGGAAGTGGGTAATGATCTTTCTTAGTAACTTTGTTAGCTTTTCTGAAATCAATGCACATCCTATAACCTACTACTATTCTTTGGGGAATGAGTTCATCATTACCATTAGGCACAACGGTAATTCCCCCTTTTTTTAGGGACACAATTAACAGGACTAACCCATTCACTATCAACAATAGGATAAATAATACCAGCATCAAGGAGTTTTAATACCTCGTTTCTTACCACTTCCTTCATCTTAGGATTTAAACGATGTTGATGTTCTATCACTGGCTTTGCATCTGGTTCTATATTGATAGTGTGCTGACATATAGTAGGAGAAATCCCCTCTAAATCGCCCAGAGTATAGCCCATAGCTCCTCGGTGTTTCTTCAATACCTCCAATAATCTTTCCTCTTCCTTCCCTAAAAGTTTAGAACTAATAATAACAGGATATATTTTATTATCATCAATGTAAGCATATTTAAGATCATCGAGTAAAGGTTTTAGATCGAAAACCGGATCCGTTTTAGGTGGCAATGTGGTACCCAAATCTTCCACAGGCAAGTTATGCTTAAGCATCTTTGGTTGACAATGAAGAATCTCGTCAATCACATTTCTTTCTTCCATGAAGATTTCACTTTCGTGGTCTTCCATAAATTGTTGCAAAGCACTGTTAGGAGCAAGAGAGATAGAAGCAAGTTGTTCAACTCTAAAATCGTCATTAGGGGCTTCATTTTCACAAGGAACTTTAGTAAATTTCGAAAAATTAAACTCATAAGATTCCCCATCAAATTTAGTTAAAATTTTCTCCCTTTTACAGTCTATAATGGCTCCACATGTGTTCAAGAAAGGTCTACCAAAAATGATAGGATAGGTTTTACTAGCAGCTGAACCAAGTACTAGAAAATCAGCAGGATATTTAATCTTACCACAAAGAACTTACACATCTCTTACAATACCAATTGGAGAGATGGTCCCTCTATTAGCAAGGTGAATAACCGCATCAATCTCTTCTAGTTCGCAAGGAATAATTTCATGCATAATGTCTTTATAAAGCTCGTAAGGAATATCACTCGAACTTTCTCCAATATCACATAAACCATAATAGAAATGATCACCAATTCTAACAGAAAGCACAGGGACACTAGCCTTTTTAGTTCTATTTGGATGTGAGACGATATTAGAAGCATCCTCACAGAAGACAATGTGTCCATCTTCTACACTTTTAGTGACTAGGTCTTTCACAATTGCTACTGCAGGTTCAATGTTTATTTGTTCATCAGGTTCTACAGTTCTCTTTGTACTTTTATTAATTACACTAGTTATCATAGGATTCTCCTTTACCTTATCCGGGAAGGGTATTTTCTCAATATAAGGTGCAGGTAAGATGTGATCAATAGTGCAAAATTCAGTACTTCTAACAGGAACATAATCAACAATATCTTTATATGGTGCATGATACTTGTTCCCATTCCTTTTTCGGAATTTCAATATAAGAGGCAAAAGCCTTAAAACAATTTGCAATAACTTGAGAAACAAGACCATAAGCAATACTAATATTCTGAAAGTCATCAGTTCCCATAAAAGATTCAATGCATTCATAATAATAATTTATACCTGACTTTCTTCCTTTATCATTCTCCCATGCTTCGGCATTGTCTTGAATACGGTCTAGAAGATCCCATTTATCTTCTTCTTCCATGCATGTAAATGATCCAGGACAAGAGGCATCCAATAGATCCTTATCATGAAGAGAAATCCTTGCATAAAAGTTATTGATAATAATATTGCGAGGGATCTCATGAATAGGACATTTGAGCATTATTAACTTTAGTCTCCCCCAAATTGAGCTGTACTCTCTCCATCAAGAGGCTAAAAGTTGTATATTTGATTCTGATCTTTCTGAATCTCACTAGGAGGATAAAATTTAGAATAAAAGAGAGGCACTACTTCCTCCCATTCAAGAGATTGGCCAATCTTTAGCAGCTTATACCATTCCTCAGCTCTTCCTTTCAGTGATAATGAGAATAATTTCTTCTTGACTTGATCTGTTGTAATACCTACACACTTGAACAACCCGCATAATTCGTGTATAAAGAGCAAATGATCGCCATGATGGACATTTACGTCTCCAACATAATAGTTATCCATAACACGATCAATAATTCTTGTAGGTATTTTAAAAGTATCATTCTCAGCAGGTGGTGGTTCATCTACTACCTTAGCAGTGGTAGTAGCATTACGAAATAAGAAACTCAACGAATTATCCATATTGAAACAAAGTAACTAACATTAGTGAACAATACTCACAGTAGAAGTTTCCTTTATCAGTTCCACTCTCCAATAGCGCTTCACTCCCCGGCAACGGCGCCAGAAAATAGTCTTGATGACCCACAAGTATACGGGGTGTATCGCAGTATTTTTGATAAGTTTTAAGTGTCGAACCCAACGAGGAGCAGAAGGTGTTGGCGAATGGCTTGGAGCGGGAATTCTCTGTAAATACTTAGCAAATGGATTTTTAGGGGTTTTTGATAATGCAAGTAAACAAAGTATGAGTAAATAAAAGACAATAATAATAAATGCAGCAAGTGGCCCAATCCTTTCTTTAGCAAAGGACAAGCCGGTTGTATTACTTAAGATGACCAAATGTTCTCGAGGACACACGGGAATATCGTCAAGTGCTTTCGCTTCATATAGTTGATTAATCTTCTTTAGTTTGCTAAGTGTTGTGTGAGTGAACCTGTGATAATGTACCGACCTTCCTAGGACTAATACATACTTGTGATTATACCCCTTGCAAGCATCTGCAAGTACAAGAAAGTAATTAAGGTAGAAACCTAACCACAACTTTAAACTCTAAGACCCTGACATCCCTTGTGCAAAGGTTTCCTAACGGGTGTTCAGGTTTCTGTCACTCCGGCAACCCCTATGATTAGTAGCCAAATACACAATGCATTCCCCTAGGCCCATATAGGTGAAGTATCATGTAGTCGATGTTCACATGACACCACTAGAAGAAATACACCACAACTTAAATATCAAACCATTAAATCTTTCTCAACACAATTCCACTACTAACAACATGACTTCTCCCATGTCCTCAAGAACTAAAAGAACTACTCACAAGACATCATATGGATCAAGATCAGAGATGATATAATGATATGTAACAATCTGAACATAAACGATAATTCAATGGTTCACTCAATAGCATCAACTACAAGGAGTAATCAACACCGGGAAAGTTTCCCCAAAGAACTATGCAAGATTCAACCCAATTGTTACAGCGGTATGGAGTGGAGATGATGGTGCTGGTGGAGATGATGATGGTGATGATGATGATGATCCCGATGAAGTCCAGCTTGATGGTGGTGTTGATGGTGATGATCTCCCCTCTCCGGGAAGAAATTCCCCTGGCAAAATTCTGTCTGCTGGAGAGATCTTTCTCTCTCTGTAGTTTTCCGCCCCGCAGAGGCGGCAGAATCTTTTTGTGGTGGCTCCCCATGTATTAGGTTTTCGAGGGGATAGTATATGCCAAAGGGGAGAGCCTGGAGTGGGCCAGGGCGGCCACATCACCTGGTGGCGTGGCCTAGGGTGACCCGTGCCAGGGGTGGTGTGGGCCCCCTGTGTCCCATCTCCACTCCCCCTCCTGGCATCCTTCGTCTCTGGAAAAATAGAATTTTCCATGTATTTTCCCGAATTTTCTGATCTTCGCGAATTTCGCCTCCAAACAGCCCCTTCTCCATCAGAATCCTGATTGCAGCGGTCCATGCTCCAAAAGTCATCAACCATGCAAAAACAGATGAAATAACATAAGTATCATCTCTTAATATGAAATATATCAATGAATAATAGTAAATTATGATATAGAATAGTGATGCAAAATGGACGTATCAATGTCTCCTAGAGAGGGGGTGAATAGGCTTTCTAAAACAATTACGGTTTAGGCTCTAATAAATGCAAAATAAAACTAGTTTTTAATTTATCATGAACAAAACCTAAATCCACTAGGTTCCACTAAGTGCACCAACAACTTATGGTAGCCAAGACAAGCAACAAGGTGAAAGCAAGATTTATTACCTCACACACTAAGGCTATCACAATGCAAAGTTCATAGTAAAGAGCTCAGTTATAGAAATAATCGAGGCACGTGTGGAGACACTAACTTTATCCCCAAGTTCACTTCCACGGAAGCTACATCTCCGTTGGAGAGGTGCAGCAACATAATGCTCCCCAAACTCCACACATGGCTCACCTTAAGGTGTGGTGGCTTGATGCACACCCAACACCACATAAGGCCTCACCCCAAGATGCGGAGGCACACCACTCAACGACTCCAAAAAGGCTCAGCCTATTCACCTATATGTGCACCACAAAGTCAACTACACAATCCACTATGGGATACTTGAGAGCGTTCACCGAACCAGTACAAGCTTGGGGTAATATGCACAAATCAATTGGAGGCTCCCAAGATAATGCCACAAAAGTACACAAGCTTGACACAATATCCAAAACTTAATTGGAGGCCCCAAAACCACCAAGGCCATATATGTCTTGGGTTCTAATAACCCAAGAGTAAAAAAGATTTCTTGATTTAACAAACCAAATCCACCATATAGAACTCAAATCGATGCACCTAATGTGTAATGCCCAAACATTTAGGACCCTTCAGAGTGCAGAAGTGAGTGTTTGCATCTGCATTCATCCATCTTAAAACCTAGGTAAATTTTTCGCAAATTTTAAAACGCAAAGTGATCAAAGTTTAGTCTGATAACTTAGGTTCAACTCATCAGGTGAGTGCTATGAATTTTGACATGACCTTTTTTGAATTCCTTGATTTTGGGGGGGGGGGGACAATTGAAATATGAATTTTCAAAACAAAATATTTGACTTTAAACTGAAATGAAATTGAATTACTCGGAATAAAGTAATTCCATAAATGAAATACAATTATTAACTAAAAATGGAATTATTTATTACATAAATTTGAAAACAAGAATTTAAAAGTCATCAATAACAAAGATAAATTACAACAAGTTAAATAATTAACTAATATAAAAGATTAAACTTAACTATTACATAATAATAAATTACAAAGTCTTTACAATATTAAAAAAATAAAAATAAAATTACATAAAAGATAAGTTAAAACATAAACTATATCCTATTTATTTTATAATCTTGTATCTTCATGTCTTGTTCTTATTTCATCCCTGCAAAACAAAAGAAAATAAAAGAATAACAAGAAGGGAAATAATTAGTGTTAGTTCACTCTCAGAATGTTAACGGTGACGTGCACTGTTTAATATCATTACTAAGTAATTTCATGAAAGGGGCTAGTGTAGTATTCTGTTCTTATCAAGTGAGGTTTCAGCCTAAGCATCATCAACAAAAATCCAAATATTATTAAGCATAATAAATAAGATAGCCAAATGGACAAGAAATATCTCAACTGAGATCATTCACAAGGGGATAAGCTCCCATGCATTGGAACTCACACATTATGGCCTAGAAAGCCGGCAAGCCGCTTACTCACCCATGCACAAGCGTGCTAGCAAGACAACAAGGAGCACATGCAGAGGAGAGAAGTGAACAACTGTAGCAGATTAAGACCACATCACTCACATTGTATACTGCATCTCAGCCCCACCATTTCTCCACTGAACCAAATGACCACACCACCATCTCTCCACCACACTACACAACCAGAACACATCCACACCACTATCTCCACATCACAAAACACACAACCACAAGAATAACAAGAATTGCATCAATCATGGTCACAGTAAGATAACGAGTCCAGGAGCTAGGAGGAGCAGGCTAGTAGTTGGAGCTAGGAGGCGGAGGTGTAACGCCCCTGAATCAAGTCTATGCAGATCCTTGTATTCCCACAAAAATCCGCGTAGAAGCAATTCAAAGACGCCCACCAGACACTTTTGTGTGGATGGATTTTGTTATAAGTAGTTACATCACAATAGTTTACAATAGAACCCGCAAGAAAAATATATATACAACAACGATTCCACGAGCCAAGTACAAATGATATAATACAAAGATACAAAACATGAAGAAAGAAAAATAGTTTCTAAGTACGTATAAGAACCAAATGGGACTAACTGTCTAGAAGAATAATCAAGCGCTGATGACAATCCTGTCTAGGCCAAGTCGGAAGGGTAAGCTTGCTACATCGTTTATCAGATACCTGTCACAACAATGCTGACAAAGGGCAAACCAAAAAGAGAGCAGACAGTACTGAGGTTAGTACATGACAACTCTCATAATTCGGCGGCTCTCGTCTACATGGGTATGGTGGGATCAGTGGTAGCAAATCTTGCACTATCTAACTTATAGAGACACGCTACAACTTCGCCTATTATAGGAGATAAGAAGTGCTATCCGATAACAAAGTATATGACTAAGAACAAACATAACCCATCCAATGATTTAACACCTCAAAAAGTAGTCGAGAAAGTCCTCTCGCAGGACACACACGGTGACAATTTTTATTATTTAGGTATTTAGTTTGGTAAAGCTACTTACTAGAAAATTTACAGATACCAAATTATTTAATGTAAGTTGTATATGATCATGACAATGTTCTCGTGAGGCGTCCTAAACCGTGGACGCAACTTCTTGAAAATATTTACCCTACATGGGTGCACTACTAGTCCCAAACACATGATTAACCCATCACATCACTAAATTGCAAATAGGCGTGCAGATCTCATATCAAGAACTATCTCATAACTACACAAATTTCTAGGGAAGCCACCTACTATGTTTTATCCAACCAAGAGATACGACCGCTTCTCAAGGAGGCACAGTGTTTGCATCTACGACACTTGACAGGTCTTTAAAAGATAACTTGTCAGAGCTCCGTAGAAGGCTCTAGGGTGTACCGCATTTATGTATGCATTGCATCTGCTATCTACCAAAATATCATATCACCAAATGGAAATCCCAAATTTGTGGCATCCTGGATACAAGAGTAGCGCTGGTAGTAAGTGGGGGGGTTACCAAATAGCCCAACATTTGGTTTGAGCGATAGTCTCAGAACAGATGTTTTGGAACGACGGGTCCTAGGGTGACACAAGAAGTTTGTAAAGGTGCTCCCTGTTGATGCCTTATCGTTAGGTGTAACCCGCAACCCCCATCAATTTAATTAACTAGTAGCATCAGAAACCATTTACAAAGATCCAGATGTATGAGAGCATGCAGTTGACCTAACCATGCGCTACGACTCGGAAGTCTAACCTATCTACTCAAACAATAGGTAACCGGAAGTGGCCAAGGAAATATAAGCTACAAGGGATCATAATGGTAGAAATCTAAAGCATCGACAATAAAGGATAATGGTAGAGAAATAAGGAAATGAATACTATAAATGCAAAATAGGTAGAATGAGGAGAATGTTTGCTTGACAAACAATGTCGATGCACCCAAATACTTGTCGTATATCGCATCGACTAATCATCCTATCCGGGAAAGAGCAAACCACTAGTAAGAACAACCGATGCAATATTTAAAGACATGGTAAAATATCCACCATGTTCGTGATATGATGCATGGCATGACAATATGCGGTCTAACTTAGCAACATTAAGCGGAATCGGGATTCCGACAAATATTTAAATGGTTCAAGTTATTTAGGTATCAAACAATTTTAAATGTTGAATTAACAAGGAAAAATATGACATATGTGAGGTACCTAAATTAAATGGAGTCGGAGTAAGACAAGAATATCCTGCATATACATTCCATATTTAATTTACATGAATTGCTATTTAGCCCAAATCACATGATATGTATGTGAGCATGAATGATTTAAATGCAACAAGTTATATATTATTTATGAAAACAGAGATAGGTTTAGGATCACCCATTTAGGTTTGGAGACTTCGGGTTCGAGGGGGAAGAAGATGATGTCGGGATTCGATGGTTCAGGAACAATCTTCGGATCTAGGTAGTAGTACTTTAGGTTCCATGAAGAAGAGATTTGGATCATCGGGTCCACGTAGAAATTCTTGTTGGTGGTCCTATGGAAATGGTATTCAAACAACATGGAGACGGACGATCCTGTCAATTCAAAGATCTTGCTAACAGGGAACATGACCACATGTCCTAAATTCCGAGGAGGTGTGATGAGCTTGGCGAGACAACTCAAACATCAACATCTCCTACAGCAGTACCACATCACCACTTTGTATTGGTACCATACCAGCAACAAAATCATCGGAACAAGCGCGGCATGAACATGCTCAACATGGCTTTGAAAAAACAAGTTAAACACAGTAGGGAGGCACACGTGATGCAGCGAGGTCGCCGGGAGAACTCGTGCATGAGCCTCTGTAGGGAAAGATGACAAGACCGGATGGAGGCGAGCTCCGTGTGGCCATGGGGTTCTTGAGAGAAACTTGTTGAAAGGGGACTAAGGGGGCTCGCCGCACACGGGCGGCAACAAGAGTGACAACATGGATAGGAAGGGTGACGGCCTTGCTAGATGGGGGCCGGGAAGTCGAGGCATAGAGGCGTGCAAGATCGAGCGAGGTCGCCACGCGCGGGGTAGCGCTTGTCTCTGAGGAGGCCAGGAATGCAGCAGCGATGGGAGCTCGTAGGAGGCACCCGCGGGGTGGGCTGTAGGAGGTGGCACGGTGTTGGGGCATAGGATATCAAAGAAGGGCATCCATGGAGCATCAAGATGACGAGATTGGTGAGAGGTGCTAGGCTCGGTGGAGAGCACGAGATGGGAGCCATCGATCATGGGCCACAACGGGAGCTAGGAAGGAGAGAAGCGAGGGTTGGTGGAGGAGGACCCAAGCGTGAGGTGGGTGTTGGTGGCAAGGTGTGCTTTGTGGCAGTGCCATGGCAGGAGGAAGGCGATGGGGGTTGTTGGTGAAGGGATTAGGCCGGAGGAGAGACCCTTGCGTGGGGAATCGATGCAAAGAGAGGAGATGTGTGCGCACATGCGATGTGAGGGTTGAGTTCATGTTCGGGTCTGGGTCGGTGGTGCAGTGTGTGTGTTTACTAGGTGCGGGTCACGTGTAGAGTGTGTGTGCATGCCTAGAGGTAGATGGAGTCGGTTGGGTGTGGTGTGGAGTGTGGCTTGGTTTGTGCTAGGGTGGTAGGCGGCTTGGCCGGTTGGGCCTTTGGGCCTGGCTAGCTGGGCTACCCCCAAGAGATATATTGTTTATTTTTATTTTAAAACAATTTTGCAAATAGTACACAAACAAAATATATGGAAAGATCGGGGTTTTGATTTTAAATAAAAGGAGGGAATAGTGTAGAAAACAAAATAGGGTTTAGTACAAATAAGGGCGAATATATGCATGATGTCATGATGAAAACAACAGGAAAATCTAATATGGAATATTTTCCAGGAGTTACAGGAGACCACAAGGGAAAGTCATAATAGCTAATCAAAGGCAACATCAAATCCACCACAATATCATCAGCAAGATCCACAACAAGAAGATATTCTACTATGTAAGCAGGTTCACAACAAATCCACCACCCTCACTTGATCTTATCCATTTTGTATGGATGCAAATGTGGTTTAGCAAAATACCCTTTGATTTGCATACGATTGGTAAGAAAATCTTATCATGGGGTTTAATTAAATGTAATAGTAGAATTTGTTCTTATATTAGAAAAGGGGCCCTCAGCTATGCATCACATGCTAGGGACAAAGCCAGCTTAATCTTTCAAGTAAATCATCAATATTGATGATGATGAAGTGTAGATCTATGTTTGGTAGCAGCAGATCATCCTACCATTGAGTACTACTATGCACACTCTGAAATAGAGGCACCACAGTAGTCATCAAGGAATAAGAAACCACTAAAGCAGTAAATTCAAGCCAATTACATCATTTTCCTAGTTAAAATTGCCAGCAATCTATTCTTTTGTTCTCTATCATGTTGATAGTACAAATTCAAGAAAAAATTAGTTACATAGCCCATCCAAACATTCCAAATCTTTTTCCTAGTTATGTTCTAGGATTCATTTATGAATTTGTGATTCACTGTCAATCAGATAGTCATACTATACGATAAGTCAAGCTTTAAATCAAAAGGCATACTAGAGAACAATACCAGAAGCTCAGTTAAATCAAAAGGTATACTAGAGAACAATACTAGAGAACAATACCAGAATCTCATACCCTACTCATTGAATTCAAACCCAAGGTTTGAATTCAAACATAACTTTCTCTAGACACAATCGTTTCCAATGTATTGGCCAGAGAGAAATTTCTTTGTGCTGAGAGAAACTAGAGGGGAGAGGAAGAAAAGAGGGCAGCATGCCTCTTACAACTAGTCTATTCAGTGTTCGATGAAGAGGAAGCAGTGTAGACCATTGACGGCAACCACGACATGGTGGCACGAGGAGCACGGTAGCGCTCGACACACACCTAGCCAGGCCTGTGGTAGTGCCATGTCGACAAAGTAGAGAGGCAGCAAGAGGCACCACCACACCACCTCCGCACCACTATATCACCGACGTAACACCACACAGTCACCGGCAAGCGGCGATGCCGCAATGTCTTAACACCAGAGAAGTGGGGCCAGAAAGAGAGAGCCTGAGGCACGAATCGACTAGGACTAGAAGAGGGAGCAAAAAGCACCACGTAGATTGAACCTGGCATTGATGGCTAGGATGGCTGGAGCTCACTAGCATCATCGCCCGATGGCGGCAATGGTGGGGGATCACAAGTGGTGCATCGAAGCGAGAGAGAGGGGAGAGAGTAGTTCGAGTCTAGGTTGGTCATCAACCCAGTCATCTAGGCTAGTTGGGATTGAGACCAACCTAGTGGGCTAGGCTGACCAGTGGGCCCATGCCAGTTTAAACATAATAAAAATAAATAGTTAAATAGAATGAAATTTATTAAATTCACCATAAAAATTATAAGATCTCTAGAAAATAAACAAAAATCCTTAAATACATATGATATATCAAAATGTTCACAAAAATATGATCTATAGGGGGAAAATATTAGTTTGAGTTAAATAAAATGTAACTAATAATTTAAACCATTAAGTCTCTCAATGAAATAAGAAAAATAAGTAAAAATCCTAAAGATTAATAAAAATCACTTTTGTGTATGAAAAATAATCTGCTATATAGAAAAATGCTAAATATGAGATTCTAAGTCATTTTGTTATTTATAAAAAATAAGTGTTATAAAAGGGTTTATAAAATCCTTTTTTATTTAAATAAAAGGAATGTGTTTTCTTTTATCATCTATAAATCAAAATAAATCATTTTTTAGCTTTATTAAACTAATTAGTGTTTGTTGTAACATATAAGTGTAATTATTGTCTTTAAATTAAAAGAAAATAATTTAAATCATTTTAAGAGATGAGAAAATTACTTTAACCCTAATGAATTGAGTAAAACACACAAATCAAAATAAATAACTTAAACCATTAATTTGATTGCATTATTATGCAGAATTGAATCTAGTGATTCTTTAAAACTAAGTCAAGTAGTACTTTATATAGCGTAAAAATTATTAAAGTCATATAATTATATCACCAAGAATAGAGTCCAACTTATCTTCAAGAACATGATAACCAACCAAGTCTTGAACCTTGAGTTATACCTACGGTAAACCCTAAACTTAACATCATGATGTCAACCCAAGTCATCATTTGACACCATCACTCTTCAACTCAATTGAGTTGTTACCACTTAGTGATATTATCCTCGTGGAGGATAATTTCCCTATACCACATACCTAAGACCATAACCATTGCTTATAATAAAAACTAAATGATTATTGGTGATCAAGTAATACTTTTTTGGTATCCTCTACCAATTGTATGTCCATGACTAACAAGTTAACATGATCACATCATTCACTTGAATTGGGAGTGGATGATCCCACATACTTGACCATGCCTAATGAAATCCTAGAATTTGGTGATACCATAACAACACTATGTCTTAAGTTCTCTTCTACTTTATAGTTAACTTAGGTCATAGATTTGATCTACAAGTAACATACTAACTCAAAATCGTTAGGGAGATACAAATACCTATTGATTACATCCTAATAACCTTAAGGATTGCTTAACTTAATATAGGAAACATTTTCCTCAAAAGATATTCTGTTTGCCATTTCAAACAAAAACATTAGTATTTCTGTTAAGTCTCACCAACTTAAAATGTGACTTTTCATTAAATATAAATGATATCAATCAACATCAATCAACTAATTTCATTGTATTTTACTCTTATACCATGTGTATTAACTCTTCAAGTTTTAGAGAAAAACCCTTGGTTGTGAAGTAAACTTGAAGATAGACAAAATCTTTAAGAGATAACCCAAACTCAATCAGTACTTAAACATGGGGATTTACTTTTGTATTTATATAAAATTAATATCATTATTTATTCATATAGCATTTTGCTTCTTTAAACATTAGTCCTTATCAGACCACTGATGCTATTTCAGATTCTAGAGTTTATATCAACTAGAAGATCTTGGCTGCATAATTTTGCAAAAGGCAAGTTCATACTTTCTCGCGTCCTTCAATTATTTTCCATCAAGTATTTGCAATCTATTATGGTTGTAACCTGCATTTCAAAATGGATGGAAAACAGACTATTTTCATAATAATAATATGACTTATTGGTTATTGGCCCAAATGGTGATAATCTAGTATGGCAGGAAAATGGAACCATGGTATGATATATGTGGTTGTTGGAGGTTCCATTTGCATGGGAAAGTATCATCTCGAATTTAATAACAAATGTTGCTAGTGATTATTGTGTTGTATAATATGCGTTAACCATAAGATCTAGAATAGGATGGAGAAGTCAGCTAGATCTTCCTCATTTCGCATACTGATGGACGACGTTATCACAATGCTACAGATTCCTCCTTGAGGATCCAGCATATGGGTAGGACCCCTTAGTGCCCCGCGAAACTTGGTGTCTACGAGGGTCTACAAGGGGTATATCAGAGTTATAGATGCCTGTAAGGGGGGTATAGCAGAGATAGAGTTGCTTGCAGAATTGGGTGGGCATGTGGGGTCGTAAAGAAGGGAAGCAATCGGCTTGGATCATTTACTAGGCCCCACACCAAAGGAAGTGTGGATAGGTAAGCTACCATGTTGTGCAACAAGGATTTAATCTCTTATGGGTGAAACAATGCACCTTTGCAGAGTGTATAAACTGTGACATGTTACTCCCTATTCTGGAAAGGTACTACGAATGCGGCAGGAGAAGAACTCCATGAAGTTATGGTAAACCTGTGAAGGCTAACGTATATAGTTTTTCAGAATAACCTTTGAAGAAATGTTTACGAAAACATGCATGGCCTACGACCTATGGTTTGTGGATGTAGATAGTGCATCAAATAGTCCTTTTTAATAAACTTGATGAGTACGTGCATACTCAACCGTACCTTCTTAACCCTTGATACATCTTAGAGCAATCCATGATGTCTTTATAAGGTGAGCTACTTTGAGGAACTGAAGATATCCGATGGAATCAATGGAATCTATGTCTACAATAGTGGCTATGTAAGTGAAGCTAAAGAGTAGACAATAGATAAATATCTAGCTACTAGAACCTACTTCTATAGAGAATTTCTATAGAGGCAATCATAAGCCAAATAACTATTATTAGTAGACTTAATCGTTGAACCATCTGCAATATGCTATTTCTCGTTTTTCTTTTGTAAAGATAGTTTCCTCTCTATATAGAGGAGGTCCTCAGGATCTTTTGTAATGTACTATGTTGTAATTTATAGTCATGGCTTCGACCTGCGATGTTTATGTTGTACCTATGGGATGTAATACTGGTGGAATGGTCTTTCATTGGTGTTATGTCAATGACTTGCATACTACACCATGAAGTGGTATTCTGGGTAACCGCATAATGCAATGGCTATTACTTCACTCTCGAACTCCACTAAGGATACAAAAGCTATTGGGGGATAAGAGAGGAAGAACAGAAGAAGAACTAAACAAAATAATCCAAGATCTAATAGGTTCCACTCACAAATAGGAGATTTGATTTGGTAGGATTGTAGATCTAGATCTCCTCTTCCAAAACCCTCCAAAATATTTAAGAAATATTGGAGGGATATGGAGTATGCAAGCTCCAAAAGGTCAATGATGGTGGACAAAAACAATCTTAATAGCTGGTGATTGAGTCCCTAGACTATCTGAAACCTCGATCCTATGCCTTAAAGAACTAGCCAGGAGGTGGACACATGATGATCTTAGATCATCTCTAACTCATCCTCTAAAACTTAGAGGACTAAAAGCCTCCCTATAATAGATGAGCAATTTTTTTCTCCTCTAAACGGTTGCTGCCGGAACCGATCCCAAATAAACTTACAGGACTAAAAAAAAATATAATTTTGGAACTAAAATTCAACCATGTCACAAACACATAATTCAAACATGCATAAATATTATCCAAAGAACACCCAATAGATCAAGTTTGATCCAAAAGCACAATATCTAGGCCACCACCATCTCGACTGCCTCAAACACCTTCTTGGCCACCACCATCTCGGCCACCTTAAACACCATCTCGGCCACCACCACCACTCTCTCGGGACAAGATATTTGCACGAGCAATCTCCCAATATTCCCTAGATTTATCAACCCCCGTGCCTAGGTTAATGAAAATTATGACGCGGTCGGCATCCTCCTTCTCTTTTGCCAACTTCTCTAACTCAAGTGCAAGCCATTTCTCTTCTATCTTATTCTCCTTCAACATTCTTTCTTCTTTGATTGCAATCCTCAATTCCTCCACTGCCAACTTGGACCTCCACTTCTCCTCCTCAAGGGCTTTGAGCTCATTCCACCTAGCCTCCTTGTCCTCTTTACATTTGGCTGCCAATACATTCTTCGTCTGAATGATGGCATTGAAGTCTTACTTGTAGGTGCCGACACCTCCCCTCTTATTTTTCTCTTTTGCTATATTGGCAGCCTCTAGCCTCTTGTTGAGTTGTTCATCATAATCTTCATTCACATCAATGGTTTGGCTAATCCTAGCCCTCTATGGTGTGGTCTCGTAGTTCCGACGAATCCACTTCTCATTGCTAGCAAGTTCCTTGTAGCAATGGTGCAAAGCAAAGGCTTTGTGTCCACTATTATTGTTGAAGTGCTTGTAGATGTCTTGATAGAGAGTCCCATACTTAGTGATTGGCACCCCACTCGGTGGTGCATTGGTCACATAGTCAACCGCCTCGGCCCACCAGTTGCAATGCTCAAGTATTGTGCCCCAATGATGACCAAGTGGGCCATGGTTTTGGTATGATGGAATGGGGACCATCTTGTGGTAGTGGTACTCAGTTCTCCCCCAAAATTTATCCTTCGATTGATCCTCGCCAACAGGTGCATCAAGCGAGACATTAATCTAAACATAGAACAACGTCACATCTTATTTTTCACTATAGTTGGTAGACCTCTTTCCCTTGTCAGCCTTGGCTTTGCTTTGTGTTGGTTCCTCCACCTCGATCACCTCTTCCTCACCATGGTCATTAGTGGCCTCCTCTTCCTCGGCCACATACTCTTCATCGGCCACCTCCACCTTGGACACCGCTTCCTTGGCCACCTATTCATCACTGCTAAAGTTGAGCTCGTCAAGCCCTTGACTGTGCGATGAATCGAGCTACGACATGAACTCAATGACAGTCAACTCTGACACACTTGTTTGGGTTATCTTGTTCATTTCATCGCCTCACGAGCAACGCTTCGAGCTGCAATGGAGGCTGTGGAGGAGGCAGACGGCTTGGTTGTGGAGGAGGAAGACAATAGCTTGGCCTTGCGATTAGCCAGCGTATTTGACAGCTTCGGCATGGAGGCTACCATGGCCCTCCTCTTCTTCTTCAACTCTACCACCTGTGAATGTGCACTCATGGCTTCCATCAGCTTCCGCGCCAGCGTGCCTCATAACAACAGCACAAGGGGAGACCTTCCTACCTTCACCAATTTTCTAGAGGCCTTCCCAATTGCTCCCGTCACCTGCACCATTCCAATGGTTCCCAACCTATTCCGCGACATTGGAGGCATCACGGGGGTCAATTCTAGCGGCGGCGAGTCGGCGGGAAACTTCAGCGGGGCAGCGGAACTGACCTTTGGTGCCATTCTGGCCATTGTAGAGAGAAAAGTGGTGCTAGTGATGCTTGGTGGTGAGTTTGGGCGGGAGGCATTAGCAGCTCGGTGGGAGGGGAAATTTTAGTCGATCACTTGGCCACCAAGTAAAAATAAGGGAGGGCGAGATTTTAGGGGTATGTATCCTACAAAAAGTACTCTAACCTATTTTGCTGCTTCAGTTAGGTGCGTCTTCGGCTGTTAGAGGACTAAAAAAGTTCTCTAACCGATTATTGGGGTTTGGTTAGAGATGCTCTTAAGTGTCAGACTATCCACTTCTAAACCACTAGAATGTAGAAGTGTTGGATGTCTTGTCCATATCCCCTTTTCCTACATAGGATTGAGGGTTGGACAAGAATTAAGATCTTAAGTATTTAGCTTTTCTCTCCTCTCCACCATGTGGGACTCGATACACACTCTTCTCTCTCTCTCGTGGAGAGTCCAGTGCCTTCATTATTCTATACAACTAATCTTTACTATCCAGGGATTCTATTGGATTGCTAGACCGATCACATGAAGAAATCAATTTTAATTAGAGTGGAGCCGACTTGTGTTTTGAGAGCCAAATATTTCACTATTGGGTGTTGTTGTTGGATTCAAACCCAGTATGGTTTGCTAGTTAACCCTATCTTGCATCCATCTACCTTGATAGTGCCTCCTAGTTTCCGTAATTGTCCCATCCTATTACTTGTGTTCTTTGTAACCACCCTTATCAATCAGTAAACATCATAGCATATGGTATCTTATGCAATAACAATTTTGTTGGAAATTTCCTTAAATATGGCCCAACCCATTCATTATTTATCAATAATTCCTAAAATCTTGGAGGCCCATTTGGCCCATTCATGCATGTCAAGACATGGGAAGAAAGTTTAGTACCATATTGCTAGTTGAGAGAGAGTTTGACCTCCTTGTAAAGGGGATGCTCTACAACTTTTAAAAACATGAGAAGGAGAGAGACCTACACACGTGCTCCTCCTCCTCCTCCGGCCGCATCGCCTTGCCTCGTCATGACATGACACACACCGTGGGAATCTCGCCGAGTCGAGCTTTATTTTGCCACATATGAAACAGTTTGCACAAGTGGGTTTTAATATGAACTTAGTGGAGGCTACTCTCTTCGGCCATTGACTACTCATTTATCCTTCCGTGTTTTCGTTTCATCTCCCTGTGTTGCCTGTCTGCCTACTCATCCCATGCCTAAGAGAGAGAGGGGTCACTGCTTGTGGTGCCTGTCTGCCTACGCATTAACACTACCAGCGCCTCCAATTCTAGAGCTTGTGCGACCTCCAAGTATTCCCCATCTCTGCTTGTGGTGAGCACTACGAGACATGACAGTAGGCCTCCGGAGCCCCTCCTATTGCGATCTTGTACATGAGATAGGTGATAAGGTTTTAGGGAGCGTTGCCGCGCGACCACCTGCTTCATCACGGACTCCTTCACGGACATTAGCGACTACTTCTTGGACGACGACTTCTTCCCCGAGTCGACCACCTCATCGACAACATGGCTAACACCAACACCAATGCAAGCGATTCCCCTTCTACACCATACGCGTTCTTCAATCATCTTGTTAAAATCATATTACTACTATTGAAAACTATGCCTTTATATTATTTGTAGCAATATGTCTAGAGTGTTATTTACTTTATATCTACTAGGGAAAATACCCGTGCATTGCACTGACAGAGAAAAGCTTCCTCGCAAAGGGCAAGATTTTTTTGAATATATTTTCTATACATGGAGAATTTAACTACTTTAAATCAGTTTTTATTAACCGAACGAAATAGAATTTCTAATTATATTCACCTAGAATTTCGGGTATAACAAAATATAGAATTTGCTCAATTAGGTGGGACGTTCGTTGAGCACCTATAAAAAAGAGTAAATCTGCTACTGGACTTCTTATGTAGAGGTCGTGCTTGTCGGGTACAAGGGCTACACCGGGTCAAGGTCGTCCTCAATGTGATGCAGGCATATCAAACTTTCGTCGATCTCCACCTTCAAAGGTGCACAACCTCTACGTTATCAAAAGAAGCCACGGGATGAAGTTATGAAGAAACTCTTTTCGTTACTTATCTTGTACCTTCTAAATCAATCCAATACTGGATGCAAGTTCTAAGCAATCAAATTCACATCAGGAGATGGAACGATGCAAGATTGTATTTGGTTGCTCAGTTTGACTTTCGCCGAGACAACACGTCTAAAAATTTCCTGGATTGCCGGTCCAGCTGAGACACACGTATTAGTGTAGTGTAGTTACTACAAGAAAAGTTGGTTTTTACAACAAACGATTTTCGTGGTTGAAGGCTCAGTTTTTAGGCTAAAAAGTCTTTTCTGACGGATGTTCTTCATGGTAAAAGCCCCGTCACAAATAAATCAACCACAGTTTTTTCCAACCGTGACGGATCGCACCTTCGACCACGAAAACTTATTCCGTTATAGATCAGTTCGCCAGCCGCACTGCCTGCCAACGTACCACCTTTATGTGTAATAAATAAATAACATGTTTGTGAGCATGCGTAGATGCATTACATTTGCACTTGGTTATGATCAAGGCACAAAATAAAACCCTAATGTACTATTTCCCCCAATCTTTTACCCTCATTAAAAATGGGTTCTATTTCGAAAATCCAAAATGTTTTGGACCTGGACTTAAACCAGGGCTCAATTATGACCTTGAAAAATGAATTCAAGTATTGGTTATATTTTGAAACTGTTCAAAACAAAGTTTTGTTTAAAATTCAAATAGAAATGGAAAAAGAGAAAAAGAAAAAGAATTTCAGAGAAAAAATAGGAAATACCAGCCCGTGCCGTTTCTTTCTCTCCCCAGGCCATTCTACAGCCCAGCAGTAGCCCGAGCCAGTCCACCCGGGGCCCAACTGCAGTCCGTACCACTTCGGCTAGCGTCGTCTTCATCGACGACGAATCGGTAATTCTCTGTGGCTGGTGATGTCGTTCGCTTCCGCGGCCGCGCCAAGATCCGTGCCGCCGCCCCCTGGAGCCTACAAGAGCCGCGCTGACGCAGCCGGGAAACCCTCGCACACCACTTCCCCCTCTCCTTCCTCCTTCCCCGCCATGGCCGCCAAACCCTAGCTTCGAGTCGCTATCGTCCTCGCCGTTCCCGACCACCCCAGCTCAAACCGAGGCCACTGGTGGCACTGCCATGGTCGACTTGTTCTTCCTCGCCACTTCCCTCTCGCGTGCGCGCCCCAAATCGACCGAATCGAGCTCTCCCTTTGTCACCAGTTGTCGTCGATCCCCATCGTTCCGGTGCTCCCCTCACCTCGCTGTCAAGCCCTACGCGATCACGGTGAGCTTCTCGTCCTCGTGGTGCCCTTAGATTCGTCCCTCGCCGTATGTAGCGCCCTCCCAGCGTAAGCCCGACCCCCGCCACCGGAGTAGCTCGCCGTCGGCCATGCACTGGTGACCAAAACCAGGTGGGGCTAGTGCTGGCTTGCTCGTCATCCCCATGCAGTTCCAACGCGCCCAACCGCGCATTCAGGGGGGCCCTCGTTCGCTGGCGGCGACCATAGTCTGGAGGCTCTGCCCTGGGTGACGTGGCGCCTGCGTGTCCACCACGTGGCCCTAATGTGTCCACTACGTGGCAGTGACGTGGTCAGGGTCACAGTGACGTCATAGAGATGTCACGCTGACGTCATAATCCCTTTTTAATTTCTATTTTAGTTAAATGATATATGACAGGTGCGTCCCTCTATCAGATTCCATAAGTGACTTTAAATTGGGAATTTGAATTAAATCTTTGGAAATTCATAATTAATTCATTTTAAATCAGAAAAATATGTATAATATATCAAAATGTTTAGAACAATGAGCTCTACCATTTCAAAATGTAAGCATTCATATTCATACAACTTTGAACCTTACTTTATATAGAGGAACACTGACACCCCCTAAGTACCATGGGCTCGATGGTTTATCCACCTAGGGCATTCCAAACCCATTTAAATCGATGTGGCACCTAGGACTATTCTAATACATGCAATCCATCATATCATCCATATTGTATGAGCATTGCACATGCCATGTCTTGATTGTTGTTTCTTTCCGGTGTTGGTTCTTCGCGAATAGGAACCAAGCCCGAACCTGAAGTCAACGACACCGAAGAGCAGTACCGTTCCAACGACGGACAAGGCAAGCGTAGCCCCATCATTCTGAACCTATGTTTTCAAAGTATTTTATTCTCGCGATATGCATACGATTACAATATGGTCTTTTTTTAAGATAGGGTATCCTAGTTGCTGCATGTTTTCCTTTGTATACCAAGATACGGATCCATCGCTCCTAGCATAACTAGGGTTGAGCTTATGAGCGTTTCTAGTGCCATATATCAGTCAAGCTTAGCCATGCTTAGTGGTATAAGACGGATCCATCCAGATGATGCATCAGAGATGCGATGAACCTAGCTGATAGGATGTTGAGATATGATCGGAGATGGTTAATAAACATGATAAGGTAGGTATGGGAGGCCATGTTGGGTGTGTTTTTGTAGTCCCATGCTAGCCACCCTTAGGACCTGAGTTCTCACCTCTTGAACCAAGATGAGCGTACAACCACACAGGGGCCTGGAAACACCCCCGACTCACTAACTTGCCGAATAGATTCCATGAGTCACATAGTTCGGGTGTTCCATTCGACATATGCATTCTGGTTGTTCATGAAGGCAGTGTAGGAGGTGCATTCATATAGGTAGGTAACCGTGGCCAGGAACAACAGAGGCACGGCCTCCATAATATTGGTCCCCGCACACATCTCTAGGGACCGACTTTGGGACTTGACCCGTTACGGAGGCATCTCCTTATGGCATGACTCATGGTCTCGATGAAAGCAAGGTAAAGGTCATGGTCAACCACCCTTTGTCGGCCTTCCAAGGAAGAGGATTAATAATTTGGCATTAAGAGTTGGTTGGTACATGTGGATAAAGTTGTGCACTCCTGCAGGGTTATAATCTTTTCGAAAAGCCGTGTCCACGGTTATGGACGACTTGGGAACGGATTCTGTGATCATAGAGAACTAAAACCTAATGTTAAAACTTGCAAACTAATGAGTGTTCTAGAATTACTTCCTCTAGGTTATTTGAGGGGGTGTTTCAAGTTGAAAGGTTTAGATGATGATAAAGACGGTCTAAAAGAGCTAGAGTTGTAGTTTTCTACCCCTTTTGAAATGATCTGATTAGACGAGCTTCTCCTCTTACTTGTTTTCAAACAAAGATGGCTTTTGCAAAGTAACCATAGAAAGCCTTTCTAAACCAAGCATGTACCATATGATATTTAAGTCTTGCGGAGTACATCATGTACTCAGCCTTGCCTCACTGATGTTTTTCTACAGATGAAGCTATTCCAACTGAAGGTGGTTTCTACGTTGATGTCGACGAGTAGTTGGGGTTCTCGGGCAGCAGCCTAAGATCTATGGAAGGGTCGTTTGCTTATCTCTATGTCCTCTTAGGCCCTTTGCTAAGTTTGTTGTTTAGAACAACGTAATTTCTTCTGTTGCTTGGTCTTTGATGGGTCTCTGACCCCCGGTTTGTAATACTTGTTATGCCGCTCTGCTAAGAGCGTACCTTAATAATGTATGGTTTGTTTAGTTCTGTAATGTTACCAAATTATTCCCTGTGCACTTTGATCTCGAGGTTAGGCTTATGTCAGATGAAGATCTGGTATTTTTCGAGCCCTGATCCTAGTTCATGATAGATTTTGGTATCAGAGCAGGACTGCCTGTAGGAAACCCTTCTTACTGGTCGATGTTGAGTCTAGTAGTTGTGAAAACTATTTGAAAGATAAAATTATTTGCAAAACTCTGAATAAGACTCTTTTTACTCCTTACATAGGGTTGTTCTATTGCTGAGTTATCTTACCCCATTTGATTTGAAGAGTTTTCATTTCTCGTCTATCATTTCAAATTACTAGGATTTACGGGTTTGGGTTGTTTCTTCTAGTACTCCATATATCTAGTTGCAAGACTCAGAGTTTCCAAGATGTATCTAGGCATCTGAAGCATTGTTTTTAACCTTGCTAAGGGTATTTGGAATTCAACTTATTCTTCTTCTATGGTTTATTGGTATCATACCATGTTTGCATTCCATTGTTATGGTTTGTAATTAAGTTGGTAGCGTATAAATTTCGTATGCTTGTTCTACTGCCATACTTGGTGTTATGATGTGACCTCAACTCATATGGTTGTTTTGACTGTGACCGTTCTAGGTGGTTCATGTCATCTTTTGATGTACTTCTTTTGGTGATCCAATCTCACGGGTTTTGTTTTCTCCTTGGGATGTCTTCTGGTACTCATAGTTCTGTTGGCCGTCGAGGTCACAACAATGCTGATGAGGAACTTCCACCACCTCCCACAATGGCCGATGTTCTCAATAACAATGAGACAAACCGTAACAGGAGAAAAGAAATGGAGGTTTATCAGAAGCTTGAAGAAGGGAACTGACATGGGTATACCCTACAGGTACTCGAGCTTGGTATATATGGCCTAAATATGTAAAGGCCCACAGTGTCGCGAGGGCCCAAATGAAGGACTCGAGTAACCTGCAAACTCTCGATGGCTTGAAGAACCAGAAGAAGCTAAAGATAGAAAGTTTGAAGGGGAGAACCCTAACTTGTAACCGACTCGACCTGCTACCCGAGACCTAGCCTATCTATATAAAGGCTAGGAGGGGTGGCGAGGAGGACACACGCAACCCTAGTTTCCACAACCCTTGTCATATTGCATCTGCGCACCATTGTAATCCTCGATTCCTTTGATAATTCCACGAGCAGACAAGCAGGAGTAGGGACCTCTACGAGGCCTGAAGCTGGGTAAATCTTCGAGTCCCCTGTGTGCTTGTTTGCTAGCCGATAGATGTCTCCAGCGCTCCCTCCTTCTCCAAAACCCAAGTCCATAACAATGGGCATTGATGAGTTAAACCCTCGTCAATTGGCGCCGTCTGTGGGAACTGGGAGTGTTGATGTTGCGGCTTCTTCGGCCCCATCAACCGTGATCTACAACTCCGCAACAGCGGAGATTCGCCAGCTCTTCGATGCGTTCGACTTCACCGTCCACACGCCAGCCACTCGCCCGGCTTTCGAGTCCGTGGGTGACCGGATCAGCCTGGCAATAGGGAGCTTCCGCTTCCAAGTTGGTCAGGTGGGCACGCGTCGCATGCCCGATCAGCCAACGATGTCGTTGATTGCCCCAACATCATGGTTCCCTCCATCGATCGGCACCCTCAATGAGCTCAACGCCTCGACAATAGTCAAAAACATGATTAGTGACAGCAGTCACGACTACGATCTGAGCGATCTGGCCACTGAAGATGGAACCTACGGTTCCAGATCTGAGAGTTGTGGGAGTAGCAGCTTCCCCAATCACTTCATGTGCGCCGTCATCAACGCAGACGACACCTCCGCCAACCGTGACAACACAGGCAATCGCGGTAATGGAACCGACCCGCCAAATGGTGGCAATGGCGGCAACGGTGGCAACGGTGGCAATCACACCCCCGTCAACAATGGAGGAGCAGTCGAACCTCCAACCATAACAAATGAGCAAACCAGCGAACGCGTCGTGGTCAGGCTCAACGAGCTTGAGTGGGCTCGCTGCCGTGAGGCCCTGCGGGGCAACCCTTTACCTCCCGGCTCCTCGCAAGAACTTCTGATGGGCTACCACTAGCTCCTGAAGGAAGAATTCAAGCGCCAAGCGCAAACAATCGCGCAACTAGAAGCACGCAAAAGGGCGGCAGATGAGTCAAGTCTTCGTCGTGCTGGGCTCTCCTCCCATGGAGGATCCTCCTCAAAAGGCAACGAGTACATCGCCAAAAAGAGGCAATCTCGGATGGCCCATCTCACCGAGCAAGAACGCATAGAAGCTGCAGAGGTCCTCGACTTCAGCTCTATGACAGTCGCTACGCGGGGCTATGTGGTCCCAAAGACGCCGCAAGCTGCAGTGATAGTGGCCACCATGTATCTCCTCAATAACCAGCCGCCAGCTAGAGACCCCCGAGCCGCCATGCACCGATCTATGATCGCGGGCTTGGGGCTAATCGAGGCCGTCCTCGACAAGGAGTCAACGATGGAGCCGAAGAAAGGCAAAGCGCTAGCAAAGCGCTTCTCCTCGCCCTCATCGAGTGATGACAGTCACGACCTGTCTCGACGCCGCTGCTCACGGCGACACGACCATGACTACGACGCGCGTGATGCCATCACGCAGCGCAAGATCGATAAATCAAGGGCGCGACACGCTCGGTCGACTGACTCGGAAGAGGAAGATGTGGAGCTCTGCAGCGCCAGATGCTTCAGCAGATCCATAAGGCAAAAGCGAATGCCCAAGGGGTTCAAACTCCCATCGGAGAACCCGAAGTTTGACAGTCTACAGGACCCAAAGATCTGGATGGAGGATCACATCTCCTCCGTCAGACTCCACGGCGGCAGCCAAAGCACAGCCATGCAATGCTTACAGCTATAGCTGCAGGGCGCCGCCCGAGCATGGCTCAACAACCTCCCGCGCGGATCCATTCGTAGTTGGGATGAGCTTGTTTACAGCTTCGTGCGCAACTTCAAAGGCACGTACAAGCGGCCAGCATCAATCGAAGAGCTAAGATGATGCCAACAAAGATTGGGCGAATCGCTACGCTCCTACATCCAAAGGTGGTCCATCATCAAGAACTCCGCAGAGAACATCTCGGAGGATCGTGCGATTGATGCATTCAACGGCGGCATCCACCGCATAGAGCTCAGGGAGGAGCTGGGCCGCTCGAAGCCCAAGACCATTGACCACTTGATGGAAATTGCGAATCGGTGGGCTGATGGAGAAGATTCGGTGAAAAATCGCGTTAACTCCGACGAGGACGCAGAACTGGAGCACAGACGCGACCGCCGTGGAAAACGCCATATGCGCATCTACAATGACCGCGACGACATCAACATGGTCGTAGCCGGCTATGCCGACAGACGGGATGACAACCGCAACAGCGGTTACCGCAACGGTGGATACCACGACTCCGGGAAGACCACGCAAGTGTGGCAACGCCGCGATCGCGATGAATCACCCGCAACATCCATTGAAGACAAACTGTCTGGGCCATGTACGGTGCACTTCTACATCGACAAGCATGATGGAAAGAAGAAGTCTAGCCACCTCCTCAAGGACTATCGCGAGTTCCTCAAACTACATAAGGGATTAGCTCGGATGAACCGCAACGCAGTCGGAAGAGGCTACAGAGCCACTCCAGGCGCCATGGCACATGGTGCTCCGCCACCACCACCTGGAATGCCCCCAAACGCAGCTGCACCGGACCAGCACCAGGGAGGCGAACCCTACCCAAGGGCCATGGGTACCATGATGATCCAAAAAGGATGCCCCTCCAATAGGGTGCAGAAGGCCATCACTCGCCAAGTCAACTTGGCCACACACTCGCCACCATCTACCACTGAGTACCTCAGCGGAAGCGAGTCATGCATCACCTTCGACAAACACGACCACCCGCCTCAAGTACCTCGTCCAGGCCATTGTCCCCTCATACTCGAGGCGCAAATCGGAGGCTTCGACATGAGCCGCGTCTTCATGGATGGCGGAAGCGGCATCAACCTTATATTCGCGAGTACCTTGCGAGCAATGAGGATCCCTCTGACTTGCCTAGAGGCCTCGGACACAACATTCCACGACATCATCCCAGGAAAAGGCGTATATCCCCTGGGCAAAATCAACCTTGATGTTATCTTTGGCATGCCAAAAAACTTTTGGCGCGAGCGCATCGACTTTGAGGTCGTCGACTGGCCCTTGCAGTACCACTGCATCCTCGGACGTGTCGCGTTCACTAGGTTCATGGAAGTACCACATTATGCCTACCTGCAGATGAAAATGCCAGGTCCCAATGGCGTCATCACAGTCAACGGGAGCTTAGAGAGGTTCGACAGTTGCGACAGGGAATTCAACAGAATTTCCCAGTCCTTCGGCATGCAGGAAGAACTCGCAAGACTAAAGGAGTCGACAGACAACAATCTGTCTCCCCTAAGCCGGCCAAGCTCGCCTGATGTATCTTTCGACTCATCAGTGCACACAAAGAAAGTGCAGGTCCACCCATCGGATCCCGCCAAAATGGCCCTCATCGCCAACAACTTGAGTCCCGCATAGGAACTCGCGCTCGTCGAATTCCTCCGTGAGCACTGGGAAATTTTCGCCTGGTGTCTTGCGGACATGCCAGGAGTTCCCAGGGAATTCGCCGAGCACGCACTCAACGTTAACCCAGACGCAAGGCCGGTCAAGCAAACAATCCGGCGATTATCTGAGCCACGGGGAAGGCAGTCGGAATGGAGATCAACAAACTCCTTGACGCCAAATTCATACACGAGATCAAGGAAAGCACTTGGCTCGCCAACACGGTGCTGGTACCAAAAAAGGGCACGGATATCCTGCGGATGTGCATGGACTTCACCTCTCTGAATAAGCACCGCCCAAAGGATCACTTCCCGCTGCCGCGCATCGACCAGATCATCGACTCCACCACGGTATGCGAGCGCCTCTACTTCCTCGACGCCTACTCAGGCTATAATCAGATCCGAATGAAGGAGGAAGATCAAGAAAAAACAACGTTTACAATGCCCTTCGGTGTGTTCTGCTACAACACAATGCCCTTGGGCTAAAAAACATGGGAGCCACCTACCAGCGGTGCATGCAGGCTTGCCTCAAGGAACAACTTGGTCGCAACATTCAAGTCTATGTCAACGACATAGTAATCAAGACCAAGGAAGAAGCCTCTCTAATCGACGATTTGCGCAAAACCTTCGCAAACCTCGACCGCTACCGGATCAAGCTCAATCCGGACAAATGCGCCTTTGGCGTGCCATCTGGGCAACTACTTGGATACCTCATCTCTGCCAGAGGAATCGAGGCAAACTCGAAGAAAATAAAAGCCATACTGGCCATGGAGAAGCCAAAGAACAAAAGGGGCGTCCAGCAGCTAGCTGGGCAAATCGCGGCCCTCAGTCGATTCATCAGTCGTATGGGTGAAAAGGCACTGCCCTTCTACCAACTCCTCCGCAAAGCTGAAAAGTTCGAGTGGACCAACAAAGCGCAGGAAGCATTCGAAGACCTCAAGCACCTGCTATCCACTTCGCCAGTACTGGTGACCCCACGAGAAAGGGAACCGCTGTTGCTACATATCTCTGCCACCAACCAGGTGGTCAGCACAGTGCTCGTGGTCGAACGAGCCGAGGAAAACAAAGTCCATGGGGTACAACGCCCAGTCTACTACCTCAACGAGGTTCTCACGCCAACAAAACAGCGGTACCCGCACTACCAGAAGCTGGCGTACGGCGTCTTCATGACCGCCCGGCGACTGCGCCATTACTTCCAGGAGCACCCCATCGTGGTGGTTAACGACGCCCTGTTGGGGCATATCCTCAACAACCCCGACGCCATGGGACGAGCCGCGCTTTGGGGAATAGAATTGTCTCCACGGGACATTACATACGAAAAGCGCGACGCAATCAAGTCACAAGTTCTTCCTGACTTCCTCGTGCACTGGATGGAGAACTAGCTCCCTGACAAACCAGATATGTCCTACCTTTGGACAATGCACTTCGACGGGTCCAAGCGGAAGGATGGAGCAGGTGCAGGTGTCATACTGACATCACCTCAAGGGGACAAGCTGAAGTACATCCTGCGAATGCAGTTCACGGCCTCCAACAACGAAGCCGAATACGAGGCCCTGCTACACAGGATGCGGATGGCAAAAGCTTGCGGCGCCAAAATGCTCATTATCTACGACGACTCCAAGTTGGTCATCAACCAAACAATGCATGAGTGCGACGCACTAAACGACAACATGATCGCCTATCGCGATATCTATGACACACTCGAAGGGGACTTCGACGGCTGCGAACTGCGACACGTAGGCCACGAAAGCAATGAAGAGGCGGACGCACTCGCCAACATAGGCTCTACCTGTGCCCCCATACCACCTGGGGTATTTCTCGAGCGCATCTGCGAATGCTCCATCAAGCCAAAGGCAGCAGAGAAGAAAACAAGCGCAGCAACGGACTCGGGGGCTACGCCACCCAATGAGCCAATGGCACTCGACGACCTGGAGCTGGACACAGGACTCGAAGGACCAATGAGCGTCATGATGATCGAGTCATCTTGGACTCAACCGTACATCACGTACCTCCTTAGCAAACGGCTACCGGACAACCCGACTGATGCACGACACATCGCGCGGTGATCCAAGGCATTCGCTGTTATCAACGGCGAACTATACAAACGCAGCATCACAGGGGTACTCCAGCGATGCGTCTCCACGGCTGATGGAAGAGCTGTCCTCCTCGACATCCATGAGGGAACCTGTGGACACCACGCTGGCAGTTGCACCCTCGTGGCCAAGGCTCTGCGAGCTGGGTTCTACTGGCCTACGGCCATGTGCGACGCCAAAGACATCGTCCAGAAGTGCAACGTGTGTCAATGATTCCCGGACAAGCCACACGCACCTGGCGTGGAGCTCCGGCTAATCCCATTGGCCTGGCCCTTCGCGCAATGGGGACTCGACATCGTCGGCAAGCTCCCCAAGTCCTCGCGAGGAGGTTACGTATACCTCCTGGTGGCAGTCGACAAGTTCACCAAGTGGATAGAAGCCATGCCAGTGACCAATCAATCAGGGCACAACACAGTCAAGTTCTTCGAGTCCATCGTCTTCCACTTTGGAGTGCCACACAGCATCATCACAGACAATGGAACGAACTTCACATCCAAGGAGTTCCAAGAATTATGTGAGAATCTGGGAATCAACATCAGCTACGCCTCGGTAGCACATCCATAGACCAACGGTCAGGTTGAAAAGGCGAACGGGCTTGTCTGCGGCGGCATCAAGAAGAGACTCCTCCGGCCACTCGAACAAGCCGCGGGCTGCTGGCCAGACGAACTGCAATCAGTACTCTGGAGCCTATGCACAACCCCAAACAGTGCCACAGGCTACACCCCGTTCTTTATGGTGCACGGGGCCGAAGCGGTGCTGCTCGCCGAGGTACGGTACAAGGCGCCACGCGTGGTCGCTTACAGCGAGCAGGAGTCATCCCTTGCACTCGAAGACTCCATCGATCTCCTTGACGAGGCAAGGGAAATCGCCACGGAAAGATCAACGATCTACCAGCAGAACCTGCGCAACTACCACAGTAGGAGGCTACGCCCCAGATCCTTCGTCGAAGGCGACCTAGTCCTATGACTAAAGCAGCAAGGACATCTCAAGCTCGAATCCCCCTAGGAAGGACCATACGTGATTACAGAAGTAATCCCAGGTGGTGCCTATCTCCTTCAAGATCTAGAGATAGGAGTCGCATACTCCAACCCCTAGAACGACACACAGCTGCGACGCTTCTACCCTTAATCGTTTTTACTTTTACATCGCAAATAGGGCACTCATCCAAGGCTACTTAGCCACACACTATACCTCGTACTATCTCACGAATAAATAAAGCTAAGTGCCCCAAAACTTTGTGTCTTCCTTTATTTTTCCACAACTTATCGACTCGGGGGCTACGCCACCCTACACACATCTGTTCTACGAACTAAAACGCGATATCCTGAGTAGCTAGCACATCAAATCGAAACCCTTGACACAACATCAATAGGTTGACAAGGGACTGAGATAAACGCATGGCCAGGCTAACGCATGCAGTCGCACCAGCGATAGAGCGGCCTTGGCACCAGCCACCAACTGTTGCCTCACACACTCTCGAACCGCGGCCAGGTCTTGAAATTTGGTGAGGAGGGCCAGCAGGCTTGATGGAGTAACATCCAGTGGAAACATCGTCCAACAAATGTTCTTCAAGCATGACTGCGACTTCTTCAGAAAGTGCATCACTCGCGACGCACGATCCTGCAGGGTCGCCAGTGCAATCGCACGACCATGATCTACCCAGAAGTACTCACTCTCTTGAAGTTGCTCCTGGGACAGATCATGCATACAAATGACAATTCACTCCTTCTCATCTTGCGGGTGACGCGCGCTGACAACTATACGAAGCCAAAACAGAAGCATAAGGACAGCGCACCATCGCAAATGACTACAAGGAAAAGATAAGAGCAAGCAAACTAACACTTGAATTGGTCGCCCAGCTGCGTCACCTCGCCAAGAAGATACTGTTCTCAGGCACCGGCCTTCTCTACCTTTGACTTCCATAAATCCGCGTTACCGCGGAGCACGGGCAATTCACGCTCTAACTGCTTCACGCGGTCACGCAGTCGCGAAAGCAGCGACAGCTCATCCACCCTGGAGCGCGACGGTGCCAAGGTATCATCAAGGGGCGGCGAGTCCTGAGGTTCCCTCAAAGGATCACTTGATGTACCCTACCACAAGCCAAGCAAGAAGCGAATAAGAAGATCAAATCGACACACAGACAAAAGATTCAAGTGCATTCAAGAATGGCAAAAAGTATCATCAGATACACCGCCAAAGGCATGTTCTAGACAAAAAGGCATAAACTAATCAACTATTACAAAACTACTGAGGAGCGATTGGCTTCTTCGACTTCGACGGCTTCGGGGGCTTCATCGAGTCCGTGGTAGTGTCAGATGCCACCGACTTTCCGCCAGCCCCTGATGCCATAGCCTTCGCCGCCTTCTTGGCTCGATGCAGCTCCTCAGAGTACTTTGCAACCGTGTTAATCAGCTGTGGCCCATACTTGCCACAGGCAGTCGCGAAGGGAGCAAAGACTACCTGCTGGTCGTCCGTGCTAACGGGCATCGCCTTCGAAACCGCTGCAGGATCAACTTCAATTCCGTGGGCCTGCACCATGGCAAGTGACATGGACGCGCCAGCCACATAGAGCGAGTTCTTGAAGGATGCAGGAACACCCCCGGCGAGAGACTCCACTAGATCGTTCATGTTCTCGATTACCTCCGCCCTGGGCACCAACTCCTCCGGAGGCGACTGAGCATGCCCTTGGCCTTGGAGAGCATATGCTGAACGGCGGCGCTGCGGTCCTCGACTGCTGAAAGCGCACCCGCTAAAGCGTCGTCACGGCGAAGGGCCTGAGGATCGAAGCTCAAGTCGCCAGCATCTATACATAAACCCATACATGGACACAAACATCAGCGCCAGCGGCAAAAAAATCGAGCAGAGAGAGATAACGATATCCAAACATAGTACCTGAGAGGGCCTTGGCAATCGAGAAAAGCTATTCTTCGAACAACTTCTCCCTGGCCATGATGGAGGCACGCAGATCCTTTTCACGCCTCTGAGCCTCGTCATGCGCCGCGATCGCCTCATCGCGGCCCTTCACAGCCGCGGCGAGTGTTTTCTCCATGGTGGCAGGGTTGCGCGGGAGGGCGTTATGTTCAGCTACAAAACAAAAGGGATTGACTATCAGTCGACCATATAAAAAAGGAGAAAAAGAGGAAGTGAAGAACACTTACTTTCGACCACACGATGACGCATCTCCAGCATTGCATGCTGACGACCCATCGCAACCACTTGCTCCCCCAAGTGATCGGCTTCCATCACAAGGGGCTATCGCACAACAAGGGATCAGCAGATGGCATAGATAACATCGACTGCAACATCAAAAGAAGAAATCCTACACTTACATGGTCCTCCAATGACTTCGAAGTCGATTGGTGTGCAGTCATCCGGGGCAACCATTCGATGCTCCCCTTCATGCGGAGAACTGGAAGAGTTGTGCCCGGAGTGGGCCGCCAATGGAGGGGAAGGAGCACGCTCGACCTCTCTCTTGGCCATTGAGGTTGCGACTCCTAATTCTTTCAAAAATTGGACGTCGCCAGAAGATGACGATGCCACTTGACTGCAAAAACAAAACCAACATCAAGCACAAGGCAAAGCCAATGAAGAATCAGAAAGGACAAACCAAATACTTACCAATCAAATTTATCTAAGTCAAAGGTTGGTTCCCCCGACTCTGACGAAGATTCCTTTGGCAGTTGCATCTTCTTGCGAGAAGATGGCGCCACGACGCTCACAGGAATGGCAGGGATTGGCGACCCCGCACCAACGCCTGCACCTTCCGGAGTCGAAGGAGACGACGCATCGGAATCCTCGCTGTGCGAACGCTTGCGAGTATCCGGACTACCCGACTCGGGGGCTTCCTCTTCCACATCAGATAGGACGGTCGATTCTGACTCATCCTCTTCCAAGTCCTCGCGAGGGATAAGCCCCTTAGGAAGAGGGGGCATACAGGGTGACAGCGCCCAATCCTGTATACAGACAACAAATTTAGCACAAAAGAAAAGAAACATCAAGGAAGCAATCAACAAACTAAGCTACTATGTAGCACCATTGTACCTCAGGAGGAGGGTTAGAAGCGTCGAACGGGGGAACGAATGGTTCACTAGGGAGCACATCCTTGACGGTGTATGTGGTCACCAGTCGAACCCTTTTATCCACCTCACTCGCAGATATGCCATCGGCAGACACACGAGTGACATCGTCAGCGCCAGCCCACTGAAACATGGGATGGACTCTCGAGGCTGGACGCGACGGTGCAACCACGTGCGAATGAGGGCACAACCTCCCTCCTATTTGCCTATGTGACTCTCGAGGTCGCAGACGTGCTCGTACAGCACATCTGTCTCCGTGGACTCGCCAGGCATGACTACATTCTTCCAGGAGCGCCTCCTCTTGCACGGTGTCGCGGGATTGAAAGGTGCGAGTCCGAAGTGGTCTCCGTCGGCCTTCTGGTCGCGAACATAGAACCACTTGTCCCTCCACCCTTGGACGGACTTCATCAGTTTGATGTCGAAATAGGTGGCGGATGGATCGACGTGGATTCCGCAGCCTCCTACATCATAGACTAAGGAGCCAGATGCAGATTGACGCTTCAATTTGAAGAGGCGCTTGAAGAGGCCGAAGTGAGGCTCAATTCCGAGCCAACACTCGCAGAGGGTGATGAAGCTAGAGATATGGAGGATAGAGTTCGAGGACAGCTGATGGAGCTGAAGCCCGTAAAAACAAAGGAGGCCCCTAAAGAAGGGATGCAGGGGCTACGAGAGGCCATGAATGATGAATGCCAAGAACATCACTCGAAAACCAGCGGGAGGAGAAGGGATTATCTCACCGCCAGGATGCGTGCGTCGGCGACTGCGGCGGACAGCACTCCGTCTTGATGAAGAAGACGAAGATCAGAGGACTTGATGATGGACGGACGCCACGCGCCATTCGTGACGTGGGTGCCCGTGCCCTTCTTCTTCCCGCCGGTGGCGGTGTTGGTGCCCGCAGTGGTGGAGCCACCCTTCTTCTTCACCGTAGCAGCGGTAGCCGCGGAATCGGCCGCAACACCTCCCTTCTTCTTCCCCATTGCACGGCGGCGATGCGACGGGAGAAAGTAGCTGGGAAATGTGCGGAGCTGGTCCATCGCCGTGGAGGAAAAGAGAGTAGAGAAAGAAGGGGAGCAATGGCAATGGCGATGAAGGCAAAAGATGAGCGAAAACAGATGTGAATTTTACCGTCGCAGCGCCACCACTTAACCTCTGGAAGATGCAATCCAATGGCTCAGAAAAAACCTACTAGACGCGTGGCATTCATCCTGCTCGACACGTGGAGAAGCTGAAACACGAACCGTCCCCCAGTACTCCCATTACGTGAGGAAATCGAGGAGGCACAGTTAAAATAAAGATTACGCAGGCCTAGTCAAATCAGAGTCAGGGAATGGGACCCACCGCTCCTCACGTCTCGTCAAACTCGCTCACGCGAGCAACTGAGGTCATGAAATCGTCAGCACTGACATCATCAAAAGCTACGCAGTAGAAGACTTCGATTACTTTGGTTCTTGCTCGAGTCTTCGACTCCACCAAGCACTCGGGGGCTACTCCCATAGGGAGCGCTGGTCACGCACCCTACGATTTTCTTTCTTCTTCTTTTTCAGGAACCACTCGAAGCATGATTCGACTATGGACATGGGTTACTCCCATAGGGAGCGGTGGAAGTAAATTTCGACTAAAACAAGTAAACAAAAGATGGCAGCAGTCGCAAAAGTTATTTAGTCCCTGCCCGAGTCTTCGACTCAACCAGGCACTCCGGGGCTACTCCCATAGGGAGCACTGGTCATGCACCCTATGATTATTTGTACAAAGTACTGTGTGTTAATAACATCCACACTCGAAGTTTATGGCGACACCGCCTCATAATTTTTTCCTACAAAGAGACTGCGTCTCCTGGGTTACCCGAATCGTCTCCACGATGATAAAATTCGGATGTCGCGCTTACAGCAAAAAGGTAAGACCTGAATAAGGCCTGGCAATGCATTTGCTGCGCACTACCAGAAATATATCCGTGCCTACAGGTACGATGAATATGCCTTGACGGACGCGTCGAGTACTCACACCCATATACGGGAATTCGACTCCTGTAAGACCTCCGCGGCTTGAGTCGAATTACACCAGCACTTTTCTGGATTCGAGTCCGGGGACTCCAGTTTGAGTAGGTGGCGTTGTTTTACCCTAAGGTAGTTAACTGATACCGATACATCGGTCAAAATCAGGCATGCACACCAAAAATCCCTATGACATGGACAAGCAGTCGAAAAATGTACTCAGTCGTGCACTCGAAAGACTTCATAAAGTCTCCAGTAGAATCTGCGATTCCACTGGACACTCGGGGGCTACTGACATGGGTATACCCTACAGGTACTCGAGCTTGGTATATACAGCCTAAATATGTAAAGGCCCACGATGTCGCCAGGGCCCAAATGAAGGACTCGAGTAACCTGTGAACTCTCGATTGCTTGAAGAACAAGAAGAAGCTAAAGATAGAAAGTTTAAAGGGGAGAACCCTAACTTGTAACTGACTCGACCTGCTACCCGATACCTAGCCTGTCTATATAAAGGCTAGGAGGGGGCGGCGAGGAGGACACACGCAACCCTAGTTTCCACAACCCTTGCCAGATTGCATCTGCGCACCATTGTAATCCTCGATTCCTTTGATAATTCCACGAGCAGACAAGTAGGAGTAGGGACCTCTACGAGGCCTGAACCTGGGTAAAACTTCGAGTCCCTGTGTGCTTGTTTGCTAGCCGATAGATGTCTCCAGCGCTCCCTCCTTCTCCAAAACCCAAGTCCATAACAATGGGCATTGATGAGTTAAACCCTCGTCAGGAACTCTCATACATTTTCCCTTAGCAACAAGAAGCGCTGAGTCTTTGTCCCATACAGTGATGTTCCTCGTGCTCCTTATGCACCCAAGACGTCTGGCAATGCTCCTCATCTGCCATAGTCAAATAATAGTGGAGCAAATTATCGTCCTCCTGCTGGTTCCTTCTCCGGAACTACCTGTTACTCCTGTGGTCTGCCTAGTCACTATTCAAGGGAGTTTCCTCAATGGGATACTAGTCATAATGATCAACCGGCGAAGAAATATGATAAAGCTCAGGGTACTGGACATGGTCGCCTGACTCATGTGACTATTGAGGAAGCTCATGAAGATCCAAGCGTTATTCTGGGTATGGTTCGTGTTAATTCAATTCTAGCAATAGTTTTGTTTAACTCTGGAGCATCGTATACATTCATATCAGAACAATTTGCGCAAACACATGATATCACCTTAAAATCTATGCCTTCCTCTCTAGAGATTAGAACTCCTGGGTCTCGTTGGAAGACCATGTGGGTTACTCATGGAGGTGAGATAGATATAGGATGCCAGAAGTTTCCCACTTCCCTCATTGCACTCAAGTCAACCAACATTGACGTCATTCTGGGCATGGACTGGTTATCCAAGTATCAAGACATCATTGATTGTGCACTTAGGACTATTATTGTAACCTCCCCGTCTATCATAACAATCAAGTACTAGTCTAATGGGTCAAAGGCACCATCGACACTTTCTGTTCTATTCTCGGAGTTGTATGCCATGGATGCTATGGAAGAGTTACCCCCTCTAGAAGTTCAAGATGTCCAGGTGGTCTGTCATTTCCCGGATGTCTTTCCCAAAGAATTGCCTGTCATGCCATCTAATCGAAGTGTGGAATTTGTCATCGAGATAGTTCCTGGAACTGCTCCTATCCCTAAAAGACCTTTCCGTATGTCTCCTATGAGATAGTGGAGCTAAAGAATCAAATTGAAGAGCTAGAAGGCCTAGGCTACATTCAACCTAGCACCTCCTCTCAGGGTTGTCCTACCATCTTTGTCAAGAAGCGGGATACAAATATTCCAAGATTGGTCGTTGATTACCGTCCACTCAATGCAGGGACAATCAAGAATAAGTATCCTCTCCCTCGGATGACCTCTTTGATCAACTAAGTGGTGCTACCATATTCTCCAAGATGGATTTAAGGTCGGGGTATCATCAAATCAAGATCAGAAAATAGGATATCCCAAAAACTGCATTCACAACTTGTTATGGCCTTTATGAGTAGACAGTGATGTCCTTCAGGTTAACCAATGCCCTGCCACTTTTATGAGGCTCATGAACTCTATCTTTATGGAGTAGCTCGACAAGTTCGTCGTGGTCTACGTAGATGATAATGTAATCTACTCCAAGACCAAGGAAGAGCATGCCGAACATCTACATTTGGTATTGAGTAAACTACGTGAGCATCGTCTCTATGCCAAGTTATCCAAGTGCGAGTTTTGGTTGCAACAACTTGTATTTCTTGGTCATGTGGTCTGAGCCAATGGTGTTGTGGTCATTCTAGATAAGGTTCAGACCATTATTGAATGGAAATATCCTACCTCAGTCAAGCAAGTTTGAAGTTTTCTTAGAATGGCTAGATATTGCCATCGATTTATTGAGAACTTCTCCAAGATTGCCAAGCCTATGACTGATCTTCTCAAGAAAGATAAGATGTTTGAATGGTCTGAAAAGGCAGAAGAAAGCTTCCAAATTTTGAAAACTAATCTAACTACTGCTCCTGTGCTCGACCTCCCGGACACAAGCAAGGACTTCGTCATCTATTGTGATGCGTCTCTCCAAGGGCTTGGTTGTGTGTTGATGCAAGATGGTCATGTGGTGGCCTATGCCTCCCGGCAGCTAAAGCCACATGAGAATAACTATCCAACTCTTGATCTCGAACTTGATGCTATTGTTCATGCTCTCAAGCAATGGCGACATTACCTCATCGATAATCGTTGCAAACTCTACTCAGATCATCAAAGTCTGAAGTACCTCTTCACCTAGCCGGATCTCAATCTCGGGCAAAGATGATGGTTGGAACTCATCAAAGATTATGATTTGGGTCTCAACTACCAACCCGGCAAAGCCAATGTTGTTGCTGATGCACTAAGTCAGAATTCTTACTGCAATAATCTAATCATTTCACAAGACCAACATGTTCTCTATGAGGAAACCAAGCGTCTTAACCTTAAACTGGTTCGTCGTGGATTCCTCGCTAACCTTGAAGTAAAATCTTCTCTCGAGGATCAAATCAAGGAAGCTAAAAAACAAGATGATGAGATTATCAAGATCAAAAAGTGTGTTGCAAGTGGGAATGCCAAATGTTTCTCCGTCAATGATCAAGGTAACCTCTACTTCGGTACCTGGCTAGTAGTGCCAAATAGTTGGAAGATCAAAGATCTAATCCTTCAAGAAGCTCATGAATCACCTCTCTCCATTCATCCTGGTGGTACCAAGATGTATCATGACCTTTGTCAAAGATTCTGGTGGAGTGGAATGAAACCAGAAATTGCATGCTTTGTTGTTGAATGCGACATCTATCGTCGTGTGAAGGCGGAACACCAAAGACCTGCTGGACTTCTGCATCCAGTGCATATCCTTGAGTGGAAATGGGATGAAATTGGTATGGATTTTATCATTGGACTTTCAAAGACCCAAAAGGGACATCATGCAATATGGGTAGTGGTTGATCGACTATCCAAGGTTGCTCATTTTCTTGCTGTCCGAGAAAGTATCACTTCAAGTGAATTGGCAAAGTTATATATGTCTCGAATAGTTGTTCTCCACGGTGTTCCTAAGAAGATTGTATCTAACTGAGTAAGCTTGTTTACCTCCAAGTTTTGGGCTAGTTTCCAACAAGCAATGGGAACTCATGTCTCCTTCAGCACAGCTTATCATCCTAAAAACGGTGGTCAAACCGAAAGGGTGAACCAAATCCTTGAAGACATGCTTAGAGCGTGTGTTATATCCTTTGGCAAGAACTGGGAGAAATGTCTTCCATTTGCTGAGTTCTCCAATAACAACAGTTTCCAATACAGTTTCGGTATGGCGCCTTTCTAGTTTCTATATGGAAGAACATGTCGAACACCACTAAATTGGACAGAAACCGGAAAAAATAGTTCTTTGGTCCGGATATGATCCAGGAAGCAGAAGATCAAGTTCGCATAATCCGAGAATGTCTGAAGGCTGCTCAATCTCGTCAGAAAATCAACTATGATCGCAACATCTTGAAGTTCATTATGGAGTTGGTGATCAAGTTTACCTCCGGGTCACTCCTCTGAATGGTTTCCACCGCTTCGGTATCAAAGGCAAATTGGCTCCTTGCTACGTTGGTCCCTTTCGCATTCTCTCCAAGCAAGGTGAACTAGCCTACCAGTTGGAGCTACCATCAACCATTCTAGATGTTCATGATGTCTTCCATGTGTTGCAACTCAAGCGTTGTTTCAAAGATCCTATTCATGGTGTGGATCATCAAACTCTGGATCTTCAAGAGGATCTAACCTACCAGGAATACCCTGTTCATATTCTTGGTGAAAACAAGTGCAAGACTCATCGCCAAACCATCAAGTTCCTGAAAGTTCAGTGGTCTCATCACTCCGATTCAGAAGCAACCTGGGAACATGGAGATCGTCTTTGATCTGAGTACCCTGCTTTCTTCTCTAAAACCTAGGAATCTCGAGATGAGATTCTTGTAAGTGGGGTAGAGCTATAACATACCACCTTTATGTGTAATAAATAAATAACATGTTTGTGAGCATTGCATACATGCAGTACATTTGCACTTGGTTATCATCAAGGGACAAAATAAAACCCTAATGCACTATTTTCCCCTCTCTTTCACCCTCTTTAAAAATGGGTTCTATTACGAAAATCCAAAATGTTTTGGACTTTGACTTGAACCAGGGCTCAATTATGACCTTGGGAAATGAATTCGAGTATTGGTAATATTTTGAAAATGTTAAAAACAGAGTTTTGTTTAAAATTCAAATAGAAATGGGAAAAGCGAAAAAAAAGAATTTTAGAGAAAAAATAGGAAATACCATCCTGGGCCATTTCTTTCTCTCCCCCAGGCATTTTTGCAGCCCAGCCACAGCCTGAGCCAGTCCACCCAAGGCCCAACCACGGTCTGTACCGCTTCGTCCAGCATCGTCTTCGTCGATGACGAATCAGTTATTCACTATCGCCAGCGATGTTATCCGCCGACGCGGCCATGCCAAGATCCATGCCGCTGTGCCCTAGAACCTACAAGAGCCACGTCGATGCAGTCCGGAAACCCTCGCATGACACTTCCCCTCTCCTTCCTCCTTCCCCACCATGGCTGCCGAATCCTAGCTTTGGGTCGTCGTTGTCCTCGCTGTTCCCAACCATCCCAGATGAAACCGAGGCCACTGCTAGCATCGTCGTGGTCGACTTGTTCTTCCTCATCACTTCTCGCCCACGCACATGCCCTGAATTAACCGAATTGATCTCTCCCTTCCTCTGCCAGTCGTTGTCGATCCCTGTCGTTCCGGTGCTCACCTCGCCTTGTTGTCAAGCCCTACGCGATCATGGTGAGATTCTCGTCCTCGTGGTGCTCTCTGATTCGTCCCTCGCCCTCTGTAGCACCCTCCCCGCGTAAGCCCGACCTCCATCGCTGCACTAGCTCACCCCGGCCACGCTCTGGTGACCAAAACTTTGTGGGGCTAGTGCTGGTTTGCTCGTCGTCCCCGTGCGGTTCCAACGCGCCCAACCGCGCATTCCAGGGCACCCTGGTTAGCTGCCGGCGACCACCGTTTGGTGGCTCTGCCATGGGTGTCATGGCGCCTGCATGTCCACGTGGCCACAGCATGGCAGTGACGTTGCCAGGGTCATGGTGACATCACAGAGATGTCACGGTCACGCTGAGATCATAATCCCTTTTTAATTTCTGGCTTAGTTAAATAATATATGATAGGTGGGTCCCTTTGTCAGATATTTAATAATTTCAGAAATGATTTTAAATTGGGAATTTGAATTAAATATTTGGAAATTCATAATTAATTCATTTTAAATCAGAAAAATATGTATAATATATCAAAATGTTTAGAAAAATGAGCTCTACCATTTAAAAATGTAAGCATTCATATTCATACAACTCTGAACTTTACTTTACATAGAGCAACACCGACACCCCTAGCTACCATGGGTTCGATGGTTTGTCCACCTAGGGCATTCCGAGCCCATTTAAATCAATATGGCACCTAGGACTATTAATACACGCAATCCATCATATCATCCATATTGTATGAACATTGCACATGCCATGTCTTGATTGTTGTTTCTTCTTTCTGGTGTTGGTTCTTCGCGAATAGGAACCAAGCCTAAACTTGAAGTCAATGCCACCAAAGAGTAGTATCGTACCAACAACGGACAAGCAATGCATAACCCCATCATTCTGAACCTATGTTTTCAAAGTATTTCATTCTCGCGATATGCATATGATTCCAATATGGTCTTTTGTTTTAAGATAGAGTATCCTATCTGCTGCATGTTTTCCTTTATATACCAAGATACCGATTCCACCACTCCTAGCATAACTAGGGTTTAGCTTATGAGCGTTGCTAGTGCCATATATCAGTCAAGGTTAACCATGCTTAGTGGTACAAGACCGGTCCATCTAGATGATGCATCGGAGATGAGATGAACCTGGTTTGATAGGATGTTGAGATATGATCGGAGATGGTTAATAAACATGCTAAGGCAGGTATGGAGGCCATGTTGGGTGTGGTTTTTGTAGTCCTGTGCTAAACAACCTTAGGACCTGAGTTCTCACCTCTTCAACCAAGACGAGCAT
The DNA here is from genome assembly GCA_916181665.1 of Avena sativa. NCBI lineage: Eukaryota > Viridiplantae > Streptophyta > Magnoliopsida > Poales > Poaceae > Avena > Avena sativa. The sequence goes on from OV702291.1 coordinate 357,254,518, forward strand.
ACAACCACATGGGGGCCTGGCACCCCCTCGACTCACTAACTTGCCTAGTAGATTCCATGAGTCACATAGTTTGGTCGTTCCATTTGACATATGCATTCTGATTGTTCTTGAAGGCGGTGGGGGAGGTGCATTCATGTAGGTAGGTAAGCGTGGCCGGGAACAAGAGATGCATGGCCTCCGTAATCTTGTTCCCCGCACACATCTCTAAGGACCAGCTTCGGGACTTGACCCGTTACAGCGGAATCTCCTTAGGTCGTGACTCATGGTCTCGGTGAAAGCAAGGTAAAGTTCGTGGTCAACCACCCTCTGCCGGCCTTCCAAGGAAGAGGGCTAATAATTTGGCATTAAGAGTTGGTTGGTACGCGTGGGTAAAGTTGTGCACCCCTGTATGGTTATAATCTTTTTGAAAAGCCGTGCCCACGATTATGGATGACTTGGGAACGTATTTTGTGATCATAGATAACTAAAACCTAATGTTAAAACTTGGCAACTAATGCATGTTTTGGAATTACTTCCTCCGGGTACTTTGAGGAGATGCTCCGAGTTGAAAGGTTTAGATGATGATAAAGATATTCTGAAAGAGCTAGAATTGTAGTTTTCTTACCACTTTTGAAATGATCTGATTAGACGAGCTTCTCCTCTTACTTGTTTTCAAACAAAGTTGGCTTTTGCAAAGTAACCATAGAAAGCCATTCTAAACCAAGCATGTGCCATAGGTTATTTAAGTCTTGCAGAGTACATCCTGTACTCAGCTTGACCTCGTTGATGTTTTTCTATAGATGAAGCTATTCCAAATAAAGGTGGTTTCTACGTTGATGTCGACGAGTAGTTGGCATTCCCGGGTAGCAGCCTAGGATCTATGTAAGGGTTGTTTTCTTATCTCTATGGCCTCTTAGGCCCTTTGCTAAGAGTGTTGTTTAGAACAAAGTATTTTCTTCTGTTGCTTGGTGTTTGATGGGTCTCTGACTCCTGGTTTGTAATACCTATTATGCCGCTCTGCTAAGAGCGTACCTTAATAATGTTTGGTTTGTTTGTTCTGTAATGTTACCGAATTATTCCCTGCATGCTTCCATCTCGAGGTTAGGCTTATCACTACAAGAAATGTGTCAACTAGTGACCTTTTATTAACGACCATGGATTTTTGGGTCATAGATCTATGACCACTTCGAACCAAATGGTCGTAGGCTATTGGGAGGGTCCAAACCTTGAAAAACAATGACCTTTTTTTGGTAGAAAGGTCACAACTTGATTACACCAATTGGTCATAATATAAACAGCACTCGTCTGTGACCTTAATTTTAGGTGAATACGACCAATTTAGATGGTCGTTACATGATTTGTTAAAACGACTAGACTACCAGCTAACCAGTTTCACATAGGTGTCATGTCCACGTGTCAAATATTGCCTCTGTGTCATATCCAAGTGCCAATTTTTATCCACGTGGTTTTGAAGCATACAAGGTATTCATGCAGCGCTCAATCCATGTATCCATGTAAGCCCCGCGTGGGACCCACACAGGCGCCACTTAGCAAGATTAATCCATGCAGGCCCCATGCGGGACCCACATGAACAGTTCTCATTAGGGATTAATCCTAGCAAAATAAAAAGATGCGGCCGGGGGACTCGAACTCCTAACCTCCACCCTTCATGGTCGGTATAAGTGTGTGAGCTCGCAGACTTGGGCTGCTCCGCTTGGGCTACTCCATGTGCTGCGACTGCTTGGGCTGCATGGGCCGCTACTGCACTGGCCTTGGGACAATGGCAGCTGCGAGTCCGCGTAAATTTCTGGGCTGGACAATATGTCTGTCGGGTTCGGCTGGCCGGGCGCCTCCATCGTTTTTTCTTATTCTTTTCTAAATTCTTTCATATCTTTTTATTTATAACTCCAAATTGACTCAAATAAAATCTAGAGAACTAGTAAAATTGCATTGGATCTCTAAAGAAATAGCATATTGTGATTCTAAAAATTATTATTCCAAAAAATTATGAGCATTAGATCATGTACCCGTACTTCAAACCGGACCGACTTCCTGCCGATTCAGTGGGGATTTGTCTTTTTCATCAGGGGTATACAGAAAGGTTTTAAAATCCCTGGTTGGGACATTGTTCATGTAAGGTGGTCTAGTATTTTTTAAAATGGGGTGGTAGCATTTTTGAATTGAACATTTGGTGTTGCTTCACAAAACGCCCCTTTTTGGCACTCAGAAAATAGAAAATGGCTTTTCCATACGATTCGGTAGATATTTGTCATTTTTGCTAGGGGTGGACAAAATGGTTTTAGATTCCCCGGTTGGGAAATTGGCCATATAAGGTGGCCTGGTATGTTTTGGAAAATGTGGTGGTATCATTTTGGAACTATCACTTGGTGGTTGCTTCACAAAACACCCTATTTTTGGCGATCGGAAAATGGAAAATGCTTTTTTCGTACGATGAAATGGAAAACTTCCTCCTGCAATATTGTTTGCCATCCCAAGATGCACATGAGTGTATAATATGGGCACGTTATCACAAACTATGTCACGATTTTAGCCATAATATTGGTCGTTTGGCCTGAAAGTCATGAAACCTCGGACATGATAGGTCATTTCTATGAAGGTTTTTTCGAGATGCAATCAATATACCAAGTCTGGTATTTTTCCTCACAACTATGTCACATAATATGACACCACGTGAAGGATTTACATTGTTCAGACCGTCTTTGAATTTGTTATGCCCGTTTCAAAATTTTCCTATCTTAAACTCTAGTCAAAACGGCGGGCATAAAGATAGGGGATGAGAATCGCTAAACTTGCATTAGATCTCTGAAGAAACAGCATATTGTGAGTCTAAAAATGATTTTTTCAAAAAATCATGAGCATTAAATAATGTACATGTAGTTCAAACCAGACCCACTTCCTACCGATTCGGCAGACATTTGTCTTTTTTGCCAGGGGTGGACAGAAAGGTTTTTGGTTCCCCGGTTGGGAAATTGGCCATGTAAGGTGGCCTAGTATGTTTGGAAAATGCGGTGGTATCATTTTGGAACTATCACTTGGTGGTTTCTTCACAAAACGCCCCGTTTTTGGCGATCGGAAAATGGAAAATGCTTTTTTCGTGCGACGAAATGGAAAACTTCCTCCTGCAATATTGTTCGGCATCCCAAGATGCACATGAATATATAATATGGACACGTTATCACAAACTATGTCGCGATTCTGGCCATAACATTGGTCGTTTGGTCCGAAAGCCATGAAACCTCGAACATGATAGGTTATTTCTGTGAAGGTTTTATCGAGATATTTGTAATATACCAAGTTTGGTATTTTTCCCTGAAAATATTTCACATAATATTAGACCACACGAAGGATTTACCTTGTTTGGACCTTTTTGAATTTCTTATGTCCGTTTCTAAATTTCCCCGTTTCAAACTATGGTCAAAACGGCGGGCATGAAGATAGGGGATGAGTCTCGCTAAAATTTTATTGGATCTCCAAAGAAACATCATATTTTGAGTCTAAAAATGATTTTTTCAAAAAAACATGAGCATTAGATAATGTACCTATAGTTCAAATCAGACCCGCTTCCTACCGATTCGGCAAACATTTGTGTTTTTTATGAGAGGTGCACGGAAATGTTTTAGATACCCCGGTTGGGACATTGTCCATGCAACATGGTCTAGTAGTTTTAAAAAATAGGGTGGTACCATTTTAAAACTTACATTTGGTGGTTGCTTCACAAAACGCACCATTTTTCGCTCTCGGAAAATGGAAAATGTATTTTTGTGCGACGAAAAGGAAAACTTCCTCCTGGATCTGTGATAAATATCATATTGTGAACCTAAAAATGATTTTTACAAAAGATCACGATCATTAGATCATGTACATGTAGTTCAAATTGGACCAATGCCATAACCCCTTCGACTGAAAATACACTTTTATGCGAAATACAGCTAGCCAATCAAATGAGAGAGTGAGACTATCCACGGATCACCCCACCTATGTATCTCAGCCGTCCACCTATCCTCCATCCAACACGTGAAATTTCTTTTCAGTTCTCCCCCCACCCCACACAGTTTTCACATGAAATGACTGAAATACCCAACTGTTCCCACAGTCTTGCACCACAGAATTGACCAAGGGTAGTTTCGTGAATTCATTCCACTTCATGATCTGGAGAGACACCCGAACCCTAATCCCCTCACGCCCCTCTCTCCTCTTCCCATACTCTGTCGCCACTTCTTCCTAGATCTCTCTCTCTCGCGCGCGCGCGCAACACCCTACCGCCCCTTTCTCACCCGAGAGCCCCCAACAACCCCGAATCACTGCCCCACCGCCGTGCACGTCATTCCTCTGTAGCTAGGTCACCAGCTCGAGCCGCACCTGCCTCATCGAGACGCCCCGAGCTAGGTTCGTTGCTAGCCCCCTCACTCTCTTCTCTACCATCACAAGATCCGACGACACCCCGAGCCAAATCTTCCGCCAACCCCTCCAGGCACCTGGATATGGTGGAGAGGACCCCCATGCAGGATTTCATGCAGTAGGCAGTGTCCCAGGCGCTCGTGCTCACATCCGCGACATACGCGCACGACAAGCAGGGCGTCAGACCGCTCCCCTGGTGTGGATCACGTGGAGTGGACCATAGGGCCGTTGTCTGAGGCCAAAGATGAACCGGGGCAGTGGTGGTGGCGCCCAGATAGTCGTCCACCATCCGCGTCATCTCTGACTTCCCCAATCCAGGTGGGTACCCCCATCGACGCTTTCCCCTGTCTAGTACCCTAGGTTGTTCTCTTGCTCGCTCGTTTGGTTGGTGGATCTAGTCTGTGCTTAGTAGTCTTCAATTTCTCCCTAGGTCGATCCATTAACTTCAAATTCTTCTACTATTAGTTGTTCACCTGGAGGTGGTTATAGATATGTTGTCCAATTTTGTATATACTCTTTTGTATATGTCATGCCTTGTCATTTATTCTCAGGCATCATGTCTATTCTACAACCTGGTACATATAATAGAATATAGGTTATGATTGTGAAGGATTTCTTGTAGCAAAATGATAATGGTTCTAGTATATATATTTGTAGTACTTTGCTGCTTTACTAATGTCCTGATTTTCTTGTTATAGTGCTTCTCATTGTGTTCATATGAGCTACTATTGTTCAATGTTATTATACTATAACAGTTTAACATGCATGCATTGCTTATAACAAACTTCTTAAAGTTGCACATGGTAGGTAAACTAGCATATTTATGTCGATAGTCTTTAGGCCGTTCCAGTATTGGTCTAGCCGTCGTTGCTCACTTAGGAAAATTTGTACTAAAGAACACATATGGCCAAATGAGTCTTGTTTTAGTTTCAAATAGAACTACAACTGCTGAACTTTCATGTCGTTCATTCGTCGAGCTACTAAACTTTCCTCTTATTTTTTATACAGGTGCGGTACCAAGCTGGTGCTTGACCCTGCCTCCTTCAGTTACAGGTGGCTCCTCCAGTTCCTGGAGAAGATGGCTGCCAGGGACGGTACCCCCTCCTCCTCCTCCACCCCATTCCTGCATCTCATTTCGCTGTGCTGATTGATGTGGTTCACCAGCTTGAGCTACCGCGGGTCCATCTGTCAAATATTTTCCAAAGAGCATTTAATGATATGATGTTTTAATCTAAGTGAATAAGAAGTTTTGTTATTTATGAACAAGCAAATATAGGGTTAAGTGCAGGGTATCTTTAGGTAGAGGAAACCAATTTGGTGCCTATGCGTGTACATTTGCAAGTTAAATACACTTAACCTAACAAGAAGATCACATGAGAACCTGGAGAAATACTTGCAGCCTTAATGTGACATGCTTATGTGTGATTATACCTGGTTTTACAGTACTTTAGTGCTTGTGTTTTTGTATAAAATGAATGGATACAACATAGCTGCTGCCTATTTCTTTAATTAGTAGTACTTCTCACAATTTATGTAATTAGTAGTACTGCTCTTGATTCAGCATAGCTGCTGTGTATGCAGAAATATTTGTGTAATTAGTAGTACTACTCTCGATTTCTGTAGTACTGCTCTCGATTTGTGTAACTTTGTGTAATTAGTAGTACTACTCTCGATTTCTGTAATTTGTCTAAAATGAATGGATGCAGCATAGTTGCTATCTATGAATGGATACAAAAATATTTGCAAGTGAATAAGAAGTAACTCTAGATATATTGGTCTCGATTTCTGTAATTAGTAGTACTCAGTACATAGTTGCTATCTATTTGTTCTCGATTCAGGCTGTAATGCTGGCTTTATTTGTACAGATGGGAGTGGCTTGCCATCGAGCATGGATGGTGCCACGGAGGAACGTGCTTGTTGTCGCTTACCGTGGCTGTTGTTGTTTGCAGTCCAACCGGACCTGCTGCCTGGGAGTCCAGTGCTGCTGCTGCCCGCCAGTTTCACGAGATTCTTCTGCTCCTTCAGGACACCACTCCAAGTGAGCTAACTGTGATGAGCCAAACATGAGTAGGAATTTTTTGTAAATTTTAATTGTATAGGACATGCAACATACTTTTTGGGATCAATCGAGTATTTTGATTACCGAGTACATGATGACATGGTTGTAATCTATCTTTTTCCGCAGCTATATGAAATTTTATGATTTTATTGGCTCTGTTTGAATCAAATTATTGGTTATTGCATAAATATTAACCGATGAGCGTGACCTATGTGGAATTTATACCTGATTCGTGGGACTAGTATGAAATTGGTACTGACAGGTGGGACCCATATGAATTGTGGGACCTGCTGTGAAATAAAATTGAAAAATGAAATTGTTGGGCCAAGGAAAATGCCAGAAATAAAAATACATGGGCTTAAGTTTTGGGCTTAGCGCATGAAATAAAAGGACAGTAAAAGCTAGGGTTAGAAAAAAAAGGCTAGAATTATTGGGCTTGGCCCATGTAAAGTACCAAACTGGATTGGGCTAAAACTGCTGCCACGTCATATTTCACACCGGATTGGCTTACGTGGACAGGCTAAGATGCCATAACCAAAATTTTAGTCATGGACACTATGACCATCTATTTTGGTCATAGTACTCCATGAGCAATTCAAAAAAACGTCGTTAGCTGTCTATAGTTATTCTCGCTATGTGACCTACTATTTTTGGTCATAGAAAGGTCATAGATGAATTACTATTACCTTTCTATGACTAATATTTGGGGTCACCAGTTAGCATATTCCTTGTAGTGTATGTCAGATGAAGATCTGCTATTTGTCTAGCCCTGATCCCGCGTCGTGACATAAAATGCCACATGGCAGCCACCGTTAACAGCCGGTTACCGCCGTTAACAGTCACAAAAACCATGGAAGAAGCCAGGCCCAGCCAAGGCCTACTAATTTTAACTGGTCCGGCCCATGAGGAGAGCCCAATAGAAAAACAACCCTTTACTATTTTGTTTTGCACTATTTGGAATCGCCCCAGTACTACAGCCAGCCGTGGCTCGTACATTCTCGGGCCTGATATTGTTTCGGCCTACATGAGGCCCACGTTAGCCCAACACTGTGCGGCCACTTGAGGCCTGCACCACGACGGCCCGGTATTGTTCGTGCCTGGTGTCAATCTAGCCTTTTAATATTCAGGCTTGTTACTGTTCTAGCCTTTTAGGATTTTCACCTAGTTACTGTTAAGCCATTTAGTGTCTGGATTTTGGCTATTAAGGCCGGTATTGTTGGGCTTATTACTGTACTGGTCTTTCAAGTTTCTGGTCTTCTACTGTTCTGTCCTTTTATTGTTCTGGCCTTTTACTGTTCTAGCCTTTTAAATTTCCGGGCTTCTACTGTTTTGGCCTTAGGAGATTCGACCTTCTATTATTGAGGTCATTCATTGTTCCAGCCTTTCACTATTCTAACTTTCTACTATTCAGGCCTTTCACAGTTTTGGTCCTCTACTATTCTAGACTTTCACTGTTTTGGCCTTCTACTGTTCTATCCTTTAGAGTTCTGGCCTTCTACAATGTTGGCCTTCTACTGTTCTGACCTTCTACTATTCTGGCCTTTAAATTTTCGTTTTGAGCCGTCCATGTTCATGTTGTTTCAATGTTCGGCATGTTACTGTTGCGGCATGTTACTATTTCGGCCTTTTTTGATAGCGCCAACTTTTTTGCAGACCAGCTCAGGAATATCAAGACATCAATTAATAAACATGCTCAAATTTAAACTACTTATTACACAACAATAAAAGTTTATCACAGCAGATTATACAACAAGATTGACATTCTGAAAAAATTACAAAGTGTTGGTATCATCAATAAGAGATTGGTACATGGCAATTTGCTTCAATGCATCATATGTCCTCTTTTTCAACATTTCAGCTACAAATCTAAATGCAGCTACACTCTTTCTTTCTGCATGCCATACAACCTTTATATATTTATCACCTGCATGAGTTGTTCTAGTTGGACAGTTAAGTAAGTTGTTTTCTTCAGAAATGCAATGGGAGGATGAATGGGAAGAGGGATCACAACTTTCAGTCCTACCTTCCAAGGACTACTACTTGGTTTTAACTGCAGCCTGCTAAAATATGGTGAATGATGGGGATATACCAATCAGGGTATGCCAAGGAAGGATATTTGACTATCCTTGGCCCATAGTGATTGGGCCTGCAGGTACGGCGACGGGAAGGATACTTCAAAGAAGGCCCGATGACTGGAGGTTAAAGGCCCAAGATCCTAGATAGGCCCTGTGAGATTAGGTTAAATCCTCCCAAACGTAAACTGATCCGGGTGTAATCCTGTAAACCCTAGCAAGGTGACTCTATATAAACCTCCCCAGGGCTCTCATTATAGGCATATCCTATTAGCTATCCCATCAAAGCGACTCGTTGCCTAGCCGCCGAGCTCGCCGATATTGTAATCCACTCGCTGATAATACAATCTAGCAGGAAGTAGGTCTTTACCCTACGGGGGACAAACCTGGGTAAAACCTTGTGTTTGCTCCCAATTTCGCACCATAGAGGGCAACTCGCTCTTGCCCCCAATCGTATCAATCGCTACCCCTGGTAGCGACTGCCATGGTCATCCCCACGATAGTGGTGCCCACCGTGGGGCTTGGCCAGTCAAGCCTGATATCTGTGGCGAGACCCTACAGTCCAATCGACCAGCTGGTTGCCACCGGCCGCATGGTTGCTTGCGGCGGATTCCTCCAGATCCTACCGAGTAGCTACATACCAGCATCACGCAAGGTCACTCACGGCGCCGTGATGCCGGTCATCACCATCAACCTCTTCGTCGGGTTCACGGACGCCATCGATCTGACGAAAACGGCGATAATAGGTGGATCGCCTCCACGCGATCTGCTCACAGAGGAGCAGGTCCGCTCCATCACCCACCTTGCCTCCGAATATGACTCGGTCGCTAGCGACACGGCTGGGAGCGACGTGGCTCTCCACGACGACGCTGACTCGGTGGCCCCTGCTTCAGCCACCGGATCCATCACCACAATGTCGCACGAGGAATCCATCGACTCCATCATGCGAGTCTCTAATGCTGACGACTTCGAGGATCCCTCCATCCCCGGGCTCTTTGACTTCGATTACAGATCGAAGCCCCTTGACGAGGCGTGATCCAGATCCAATCGCTACAACGTCATCTACATGGCGGGTAGCACTAGAGCGCCCACAGATCCCTTTGCCATGCCCCTCCCACCGACAGCGACGATGGCGGAAATCGAGGAATACCGCCAGTAGCTAGAGGTGGCCAAGATCAGGGAACAAGTCAAGCGCGACAAGTTTCGCCTCGGGTAGCAGACGGTGTAGGAGCTATCGCTCTACCATCAGCGCTGCATCAGGAGCCGCCTGAACCCTACCATTCAGGGCCGCTCCCTGAACTTCGACGACGAACTCGACCCTGCACGCGTGGTCGAGCAGGAACTCTGCCGCAATGCGCCAGCGGGTGGCAGTCGCCTAACAACTGGAGCACCTACGCACGGAGCTCCATCACCACCATGCCGCTCGCCTCCTCTGGAGCAGCCGTGGATCCTGATCGCCCCACAGGAGCGCGACTCCAACGGCCTCCCACTCTACTCCACCCTGATGGACAATGTCATCGCGGGACAAGCCATAGTTGCCAACCTCAACCTCACAGGAGAGGGTGTGCTGCAGGTCAAATACGCTCAGGCCCTACTCGCTAGAGCGGTCGAACAACAAGTCATGCAGTCGACTCACGGGGACAGATGTACTCTCGCTCGACTGGCAGTCGGGCATCCTCGAGCGGTCGCCACACAGTTGCCAACACCGTCAACTTCCCTCCACTCGAGCTCCAGCAGCTCCAACTGCGAGCAGCAAACCCCACACTCTCCACCAACGAGCCGCGACCTATACACAACGCAGTTGCCGCCAACAGTCAGCCGATCGACGCGCGGACCCACATCGTCAGCAGCCAAGCTGGCGAGCTTGCCAACAACATGACCTGAGGAATACCCTCACCAACCACGGCGACCACGAGCCCGAGCCCAGGGGCTCCCTCAGCCAAATCGGCCCACAGTGCTTCGTACCAATGATTCGAGGAGAGAAGTACCCCTCCACCTTAAAAGCACCGAAGGACATCGAGAAATATGACCACAAATACGATCCGGTGGTGTGGATTGACACATACCTAGTGGCGATGGGGATCGCCAGCCACACGGATCTACTCGTTGCTCGCTACCTTCTCCTAATGATGGAGGGAGAGACTTGCCAATGGATCAACACCCTCCCCAAGGAAAGCATTGACTCGTGGGAAGATATGTGAGACGCCTTTGTCAGGCACTTCGAGGGTTCTGACACCCGCTCCACCACCATCGAGGACCCAGAATGTTGCATCCAGGGACTGCGCTAGTCGACCGACCACTAGGTCCAACGGTGGCAGGACCTATCGATCAACACATCCAGCATTCACCCGGACACGGCGATCCACTGCTTCAAGAACACGTGCTGGTATGAACCTCTGGTCGCCAAGATCAAGAGGGTCTACCAGACGCGAAACAACATCCGCGACCTCCTCGAGATCGCCAAGCGCTACGCAGGAGGAAGACCCCCACCAAGACTCAGACGACGAGTCAGGTGGGAGATGCCACTCGGGCGGCCACGACAATGGCAAGCACCGGGAGCTGCGCTACAGCAACACTCGCCTCACTGGCAAGCGTCACAGTGATAGACGAGTCAACTTTGTCGCCAACACCAATTATGGGTAGCGCGACCCCAAGAACTTCCGCCATGACGGAGGAAACTTCCGCGCCAACAATGCAGCAAGGCCAAAATTCGACCCCTCTGCTCTGCTTAACCAGCCCTATGTCTATCACAGCAGGGAGGGGAATCCCGCCACTCACACTACCGCCGACTATCACTCTCTCAAAGAGATCGAGAAGGTAAGGCGAGCCAAGAAAGGATCCAACGATGACCTTCCAAGGGACAATGGCAATGCTGGCGGATTTGGCCATGTGGCCGGCTCGCTGCATACAATCACCGGGCTCGGCACCAAGCGCGAGAAGAAGTTGCTCGCCTGCGCAGTCACCGTAAACACGGTGACACAAGTGGACATCCTGTGCTACCTCGGCTGGTAAGAGCAAAGCATCACCTGGATCTGCGAGGATCACGTGCCAAGGATCGAGTACCCCGGGCGAGTCGCCCTGGTGGTCAAGCCCAAAGTGGCTGACTACTGGCTCCCCAAGACACTGATGGATGGCAGGAGTTCCATCAACATACTATACCTGGACCCCTTTAGGAGACTGCAGCTCCCAGAGTCGATGGTCGAATCGACCCTCACAACCTTCCATGGCATCGTCCCTGGTCGAAAGGCATATCCAATCGGCAAGGTGACCCTTCCAGTCACCTTCGGCACGCCAGCCAACTTCCACACCGAGCGGATTGTCTTCGAGCTGGTGAACTTCTACAGCCCATACCACTGCGTGCTGGGACGATAGGCATTCGCCAAATTCATGGTGGCCCCCACTACGTGTACAACATGATGAAGCTCTCAGGGCCGTGGGGAATCATCACCATCTACTGCGGTCCTGATATGGCCGTGGAATGTGAAGACAATGGCGCCAAGTTCACCAACATCGTCATCGCCGAGGAAACAAACCATGCGGACGAACTCACGACATATGCGAGTAGGGTCGACAAGGACGACCCGACGATCCTGAAAAATCTTACCTCGGCTAGTGCCGCACAAGTAACCTTCGAGGACTCCATGCACACCCACACCGTCGAGCTCTTCCCAGGTGACTCGAGCCAGAAGGTCACCGTGGGAACCAACATGAGTCCCGCATAGGAAAACGCACTCATCGAGTTCCTACATGAGATTCATGACATCTTTGCATGGAAGCCATCCAATATTCCTGGTGTCCCGAGGAAATTCACTGAGCACAAATTAAACGCCGACCTGGAGGCGTGACCCATCAAGCAGTCATTGCGGCCCTTCAATGAAGAGCACCACCGTGCAATCGCCGAAGAAGTGCAATGGCTACTCGTCGCTGGATTCATTCAGACAATCAAGTACTCCAAGTGGCTAGCCAATCCAGTCCTGGTTCTGAAGAAGAACAACACCTAGAGGATGTGCATCGACTACACCAACCTCAACAGCGCCTGCCCAAAGGAGGAGTTCATCCTCCCGCGCATCGACCAGATCATCGACCCGACCATGGGGTCCTAGTTGATGTGCTTCCTTGATGCATACTCTGGCTACAATAAGATCTAAATGGCCATCAAGGATGAGGATAAAACAGCCTTCATCATGCTGTTCGGAGCCTTCTACTACACTGCAATGGTGTTCGGCCTCAAGAACACCGGTGGGACCTACCAAGGGTGCATGCAGGAGTGCCTAGCGAGCCAAATTGGCCATAACATATACGTTTACATCAACGACGTGGTGGTGAAATCGACTCGCCATAGTGACCTACTCGCCGACCTAGCCAAAACTTTCATGAACCAGGGGAAGTATAAAATCAAGCTCAACCCGAAGAAGTGCACATTCAGCATGACCACCGGCCAGCTGTTGGGGTACGTGGTCTGCAAACAAGGCATCAAGGCCAACCCCTCCATGATTAACACCATTGCGCGACTCGGGAAGCCCGAGTGCCTGTGCGACGTCTAGAAGCTAGCAGGGCGAGTCACGGCCCTCAATCGCTTCATCCCCCGGCTCGGTGAGAAGGCAATGCCTCTCTATCGATTGATGCAGAAGAACCCCATGTTCGTGTGGGATAGCGATGCCGACAGTGCGCTCAAAGCACTAACGACTTCTCCCTTCATTGAAGGAGTTCGACACAGTTTCGATTGGTTGTCCACCCAAACTCGGCTACTCAGACTGACAAGTTGACACCTCCGTCGAACCCCTATCGCACTCGGGGACTACTGATGGGGATATACCAATCGGGGTATGCCTAGGAAGTAGATTTGACTAGCCTTGGCCCTTAGCAATTGGGCCTATAGGTACGGCGATTAGAAGGATACTTCAAATAAGGCCCAACGACTAGAAGTTGAAGGCCCAAGATCCTAGATAGGTCCAGTCGGATTAGGTCAAATCCTCCGAAACCTAAACTGATTCGGTTGTAATCCTATAAACCCTAGTGAGGTGACTCTATATAAACCTTCCTAGGGCTCTCATTGTATGCACGTCCTATTAGCTACCCATCAAAGTGACTCGCTGCCTAGCCATCGAGCTCGCCGATCTTGTAATGCACTCGCTGATAATACAATCTAGCCGGAAGTAGGTATTTACCCTAAGGGGGTCGAACCTAGGTAAACCCTCGTGTTTTCTCCCAATCTCGCACCATAGATGGCGACTCGTTCTTTCCCCCAATCGTATCAATCGCTACCCCTAGTAGCGACTACCATGGTCATCCCCATGATAGTGAAAGAAGTTAAAATAAAGAACAAGGGAAACAATTAGTATTATATAAAGTAGAGATCATTTAAAGTAAGTATGAACTTACAATAGCATGTTCAGGCTGACAGTAGCTCCTTCTCAAACGTGTGCGACTCCTAATCAATTTGCCAGAAGAATCTGAGCCGAGCTGCTGGAACTCTGGTCCTTGTACTCCATTGTCATTTTTATGCATTAAGGCATGAAACTTAAAACCCAGTTAGCTGGTTTGGAAGGATGAAAACTCTTGAAAAACACCAAAAACATAGCATTAAAAATTACCAGATGTATGATTCAAACTAGATAGCTGGTTTGGAAGGATGAAAGCAGGTGAAAACACCAAAAAGATAGCATTAAAAATGACGATGTATATGATTCAAACTAGATGGACATTTTCTGAATTAAGCATTCGCAGATAGAAACACAATAGAACATGAATCCAAATGTCATGGCAAGGTTTTAGGTCGAATGACTAATTAACTTATTGGGCATGTAGGTTATAAAAGTTATTAACATGACAAGAAACTAGCCTAAACACAAGGAAACCTCGCACTTTAGCCTTGCTTGGCGTCAGATTGGTAGTGTTGGATCCTCTATGAGCTATTTGCATGACACGTGCAAGTGCTTGGAAATAATAGCATCTATGAGCTAGTGTTGCAGGATTATACCAATAGCGTGAGAATGTAAGAAAGGGAATAAAAGCGAGAAGCTAATGATGCGGATAGGACCTACCAGATGTGGGGTGCAAAAGAAATGGCAATAGCATGCAGGATATTGAGCAACATTCTAATGATTTCATAGCTAACGAGTACCAAAAAATAGAAAAAGGGCAAGAGAAATTACAGCTGCGCGGCGAGGACGGGTGGGATGGGCAAGAGGGCAGCGGGGGCGGTGGCTGCAGCTAGGCATTTTGGGGTCAGTGATGAGTGATTCAGTGAAGTGCCCACCATAGGGTAGATTATGATGTTTGTGAAGCAGATCCGATGCAGCGAGGGAGTCGGTGAAATAGTTCCAGTGTGTAAGAGAGCACCGATAGTGAAGGTTCTCTGGTGTGGAAGAGAGGGTCGGCGATGAAGCAGCTGGAGGAAGGTCGAGGTCGGAGGGGTGTGGGGTGTGGGCGGGGAAGAGGTGATGGGGGGATATAGGTGGGGTGACGCACATTTACCACCTATATCCCTCTATTATTGCAGTACTCCTCCGGTCCTTGTTTCCGGACCATGGATAGAAGAGGAATTTTGCATTTGCAAAAAGCAGGGCGGGATATTTGAATAGATGTGCAGGATATTTGAATAGATGCACGGGATGTTTTGGCGCTCTTCAACTTTTGAGGTTGAAGCTTTCGACATACGCTACTCGGATACAGTCTCTCTCACATGTTGGCCCTGTCTAGACCAACACGCCAGCGACAGTATGCTTACAACCATTTAAATGAGTTTCCACACATTTGTCGTAATTGATAAACATTATATTTTGAAGGCTTTCATACTAGATGACCAAGGTCACGACAATATCTCTGCTATAGTTTATGATAGCGTGTCCATATCTACTAGATCACTGCATCTTGACATTTCAAAAGAAGATTCTAGATTTGATGGATAATGCCCCACTTTCATTAATTTCCAAGGTTCCTAGCTAAATCTATGCAATAAAATGACTTTTTGACAATCTGAAGTATGTCTAATTTCGAACTACAAATTGTGTGATATACCTTGCTCTTGACTTTTTAAAAATAATTCAAAGGTACTGATGAGTGCATATTTGCATCATGTTTTACATTATTATTTTGCATTGTAGATGTAGGGTTTTGGTATTTTACGGCGCTCGCACGCACATTTTATGTCTGTTTTCACCAGGATCAGGACAGATGATGGATCCAATGGATACAATTATTGAAGCAGTTGTACTATGGAGAAAAGGAGTCAAAACCAACGTAAATCGCTTATTTGGGAAATATTAATAATACTAGAAGAAAACTAGAAGCGAACAAAGGAGGCAGAGAGCCCAACGACCAACTATATGACAGGAGCAACTCTTCCGCCTGTATAGTTGCCGCCGCCTCCGCCTCATCAAGTAGTTTCACCCGTGCAATTGGTTTGTGGAGGCGACATATAAAACACCCACAAATCGCAGAAACCTCACCTCTGAAAGGCATCTGGAGGGGAACTCATCCACAAGGGACCCATCTTCGCCCTGCGTAGATCCGGGAGGCTAAGGCATCGATCTTCATCATCCACCGCTGCATCACCACCATCTCCATCCATCCCACCTACATCTTGTCTAGATCTTGTTGTAATTCCTATACTCGTTGTGGATTTATACAAGTACTATTCATCTATGATTGTTTCCATTATTATTGCCATGATATTGATTTCCTCCATGTCTGAGTAGATCATTAGTTCTTGGGGAGATGGAGAAACCCTAGTATGAGACTGAAATAAGATAAAGTCTATTATTATATTCATCTATGTGACCATGTGTTAGATTTTCTACATATTGATGTTGAGAGAACTCGACCTCTCAATATTTATCTCTCATGGGGACTTGATGGAGGGAACTACTTGTTGGTAGACGAAGGCGTGCTAGCACTTACAGTGACTATAAAGCTATTGGCACTCCTTACGTATCAACTTGGGAAATCGAGGAAACTCACGGAACACTATCCATGCCATGGGATATGTCCTAGGGGATTACGTCCCTTAATAGCGCAGTAATTCGATTGATGTTGATTGATGACTATTATGGTTATGAGGATGATGTGAGCAGCGGTTCTTGCCTATTCATCCACGTACGGAGTTCCTCCCACAAATACATAGTTGAGAATGTTCATGATGATAATATTTATCTTAGATCTTTACAATACTAGTGGTGTATCCGCTACTCCCTGAGAATGCCTTTTCCCTACTGCAGTTACAATCTCTCTTACATACACGATACTTACTTTCTGTATTAAGTTACTTTGCTTTACATTATTATTTCTCTTATACCCAAAACCCAAAAACACCTTTTTACACAATACTCGCATTTTATCTTGTTACTTAGAACTTTATCTAGCATTTCTATCACAATAACTATTTCAAGAATTATTAGACTTCAAACTCCTGCTCCCTATGAGATCAATATATTTTTTTGAAACTAGCTACAAACGATCTGTGCAGTTGCAACCATCAAGCTATTTACTGGTGTTGTTGCCAGGGAGCTAAGCGCTGTAGGTCTTTTAGTTTTTTCTTATTTATTTTTGTCTAGTTAAATTTTGTTTTGAGTTACAGGTTTCCACCAACTTGATGGAGTTTGAGCATATGACTAGTGCTAACCCACTCAACCACTTTGGGAAGCCCTATGATATTTATAAAAGAGATAACTCCAATGAGAAGACAAGGGGGTTTGAAATAAATCCTCTACTACTCAGTATTCTACATAAGAAGCAATTTAATAGAGATGAAGAAGATCCTGATCCATATGAGCATATTGCATATTTTAAAGATATATGTGGCACTTTTCTATTGACGGGATATACCGCTGATGAGGTAAGGGTTAAACTTTTTAGTCAAACTTTGACAAGTACAGCTCTCTCATGGTATAGATCTCTACCCCCTGAAGCCACTACTACTTGGGATAATTTAGCCTGCGAATTTCTATCAAAATATTATTCATTATCAAAATCTTTTGGAATAAGGCATCTTATAATGACTTGGAAGAATCGTTCTAATGAAGGACTAGTAAGATATTATATTATATTTAAAGATTTACTATGACTATGTCCTCATCATGATTCGCCTGAATGGTATTTGTTACATATCTTTTATGGCGGTTTAATTGAACCTAATAAAATTGAACTAGACTCTTTTGCGGAAGGAGCCTTTATGAATCTTCCTATACCTAAAGCTTGGGCTTTACTTAATAGAATTCGTGATCATAGAGTTTCATGGAATTTTGGTCTAGGAAGTGAAGGAGGCGTAGAAATAGGGCATGATTGTATTCATGACTATAATAAAAAAGGCCATGTTAAAGAATTATCTAAAGAACTCTATCTGGATTCAGATCTTGTGTTGCAAGTTGTTAAAGCTTTTATAGAATATATTAAAGCTCCAAAGGAGGGTCCAGTCAAGTATGATCCACCACCCGAACCAGAAAATAAAACAGAAGATAAAGCAACACTTGCCTCCGTAGAACCAATATATGAAGTGCCTTTCCCTAAGACTGCACGAAAGAATATTTTTGAATATGAACAGGTCAAGGCAGTACAGGAAAAGAAGGAAGAGGAAAGCATGTTAGAGGCTGTGGAACATCTGAAGGAAACCAAAGATGAAGAGGTAACCAAGGAAGCAATTATGGCTATCTACTCACACTGTAACATAGTTGAACTTGATGTAGAGACTTCCATATTGGTTGAAGGTAAAAAATGTGGGTAAGCCTATTCTTCCCTGCATATTTAAAGAAACCTCTCATTACGGTTTATGTGATCTTGGCACCAAAGTTAATGTTATATCTTATGATTTCTACCTAGAAATAAAAGAAGAAATAGAACCGGCTACAATTGAAAATACTGATATAACAATTATGTTAGCCAATAAAAACCTTAGAATTCCAATGGGAGTAGTTGACAATGCAACTGTTACAATTGGCAACAAAAAAATCCTATCGATTTTGTAGTTGTTGATATGCCAGCTTACACTCTTTTCCCTATTATATTTGGAAGAACCTTTTTGGGTGATATAGGTGCCTATGTTAAGTTCAAGAAGGAGATTGTGTCTCTTAAGCTTGGGGGAAGGGAAAATAAATTCTAGTTTCCAGATTTAAAGACAGACCTCCACAAATACATGAAGAAGAGGAAGAGAGAACTATTAAGGAAATGGCGGCTCTTTTCTTTGGTAATCAAGAAGAAGAAATAAATGAAGATCCAAATTATGAATAAATAGTTATGGAGGACAAGTCCCTAGAGGAACTAAAAGATGAATTTGATTCACTTCCTATTTTGGGACCTCTAACTGATGAGGCTTTTGAAGAGCCAGAAAAGAGAGGGGACGAGGAATTACAACCCCTAGAGTTGAAGACTCTACCAGATAATCTTAAATATAGGTTTTTAGATGATACCAATAAATTCCCTGTTATTATTAGTGCTAAACTTTCAGGAGAAGAATAAGAAGAACTCATGAGGATACTTAAGGAGCATCATCAAGCCTTTGGGTCCTCAATGGGTGACTTGAAGGGCATTAGTCCCACGATAGACATCCATAAAATATTCATGGAAGACGGTGCAAAACCAGTTGCGGAATTTAATAGAAGATTGAAGCCTGAAATGAAAGAAGTGGTAAGAAAAGAAATTGTACGCCTACTGGACGCAGGTGTAATTTATCCTATCAAAGAGAGTGATTGGGTAAGTCATGTTCATTGTGTCCCTAAAAAGGGTGGTTTTACTGTTGTTCCTAATGAAAACAATGAACTAATACCTACTAGAACTATTGGTTGGCACAGGATGTGCATATATTTCAGGAAATTAAATAAAGAAACTAGGAAAGATCACTATCCATTACCGTTCATAGATCAAACTTTAGAAAGGTTAGCAAACCATACTCATTTTTGTTACTTGGACAGATACTCTGTTTTCTCTCAAATAATTATTCATCCGGATGACCAACTTAAAACAACTTTCATAAGTCCTTACGGTTTACATGCTTACCGACGTATGCCTTTTGGTCTATGTAATGCTCTAGCTATTTTTCAACGATGTATGACTGCTATTTTTGCTGATTTTATAGAATTTATAATGGAAGTATTTATGGATGACTTTTCTGTCTATGTAACTTCAATTACTAGTTTCTTAGATAATCTCAAGAGAGTTTTGCAGCATTGTGAAGAAACTAATCTTGTTCTAAACTGGGAGAAGTGCCACTTTATGGTCAAAGAAGGTATAGTCCTCAGACACAACATATCAGGTAAGGGAATTGAAGTTGATAGAACTAAGGTTGAAGCAATAGAGAGAATGACGCAACCTAGGGATATTAAAGGTATAAGGAGTTTTCTTGGTCATGTGGGTTTTTACAGAAGGTTCATTAGAAATTTCTCTGGGATATCTAAACCTTTGACTAACCTCTTGCAAAAGGGAATGAGATTTAATTTTGATGATAAGTGTCTTGAAGCCTTTGATAAACTTAAAAATGCTTTAACTTGAGCTCCCATCATTAAACCACCTATCTGGGATACAACCTTTGACTTACTATGTGAAGCTAGCAATGATGTTGTAGGAGTAACTCTTGGACAACATATTGGTCATAGATTTAATATTATACATCATGCTAGTAGAACTCTCAATGGTGCTCAAAAGAATTACCCGAAGGAAGAAAAGGAATGGTTTGCTGTATTTTTCTCTTGTGATAAATTTCATTCTTACATAGTTGATGCAAAGGTGAGAGTTCATACGGATTGTGATGGTTTAAAAGAACTCCTTGATAGGAAAGAAGATAAGCCAAGACTGATCCGTTGGATTCTTTCACTACAAGAATTTGAGTTACAGATTATGCAGAGGCAAGAAATAAAGATGTTAGATGCAGTGTCCATGTTTACCCAGGAAGATACCAATCTTATTGAGAGGAACTTTAGTCCTGGTGATTTTCGTCTATGGGAATTATTTGATGAACTAAAGTCAATTCCACCAAAAAAGAAGGACTCCTTGTTGTGGGAGGAACTTTTCATCCCCGATTAAGCAAATGGTAAGTGCAAGGTAAGTGTTCTTACCCAAATAAGTGATTTATTTTCACAATTTTTACTCTTGAAAATTCTGTATTCGAATTCCTTGTGTTTTTCTGAAGTTTTTAGAGGGGTTTTACCAACTATACGGACGGAGCTATACGACCGGAGAGGGGGGTCCTGCCGTATAGTTGGTCGTTAAACTCTCTGTATCATATTTGTGAAATTGTTTTTCGATATCTGAGCCTATACGGTCGCAACTATCCGACCGGAGCAAAAATTACGGCGTATAGTTGGTCGTTAAACTCTCAGATAGTTTTTATTTTTGGTGTATGTATATATACGGTCGCAACTATATGACCAGAGCAAAAATTCCGGCCGTATAGTTGGTCGTTAAACTCCCAGACACTTTTGATTTTAAGTGTTTGAAACTATACGGTCGCAACTATACGACCAGAGCAAAAATTCCGGCTGTATAGTTGGTCGTTGAACTCTCAGACACTTTTCGTTTGATCTTTCTTTTATTCATCTAAAAAACGTTATTGTCGGTTCCGAGTCATGATTTAATCGACCTGGACTCGAGATATTTGGAAATATCTTGCCGAAACCAACTATACGGCTGGAGCTATACGGGCCGCGCCCGTATAGTTGGTCATTACGCGGTAGGGCACTTCCAAATCTGTGATTTCTTTCCTTGTTTCGTTTGGATTCTTTTCTTGGACGACAATTTGGTGTTTCTCGCGAGGTTTACCGACCTCTGACCCCTCTTATATACTGCCATTGTCTTTCTCTCTAATCGCAATCTACAGAAACCAATCTAGCAATGCGCTATCCCGCCCTAGGCCGTTGGAAACCCATGGGGCTCATTGCTCCTTCCAGGGACCGCTCTAGCAGCCCGTCCATGGGGGACGATGATGAGGAGGTGGAGAGTTTTATCCCGAGGTACAAGGAGTACGTCGAGCCAAGATACTTCAACAATGATTCCGATGATGATGTGGTTCACGTCTACATCTGCCGTGACATCTATGATCCTCTGGGGATCAATTGGGCGCCGATGAAGAAAGCTCAACAAGAGAGAGAAGATCGCAAGCCACATGGAAACGGGCATGTGGAGATGGTCAAGTTCATCACCACATATCCAAGGCCGCACAAGCATAAGGAATTATCTAATATTGGTGCAGGTGCTAGAAAGGAAGGGGAGGTTTCACTCTCAAAGCCAACCATTGGTGCTCGTATGAAGGTTAAGCCTCAAGAAGAGTGCATGTATGGTTTCCACATCCCCGATCCATCTATTATGGATGAGGAAGAAGAATATGTCCCTAGGACCAAGGATCACATGCGAGCACTAGAGATATATCAGAAGCAAGAGCTACTCCATCGCGTCGAAGTTCGTGACCATCTCAATGATATGGAGAAGAACAAAGACCCCCTTCCATTGGTGACCAAGCTTGCAGATAGAGTGGACACTCTGCAATCTGATCTACGCAGGTGCTACAGCCGCATAACTACTCTAGAGAAGACCAACAAGAAGCTACACACCACGGTGTTACATTCCATGGCTCCCTAGTGATCTACAACAATCATGGTATCAAATAATCGCAAGGGATTATTTGATCCCGCCTGGCTTGATTCCAAGCTTGGGGAGATCTTTAAGACCTTGTAATCTATCTTATAAGTTTTATTCTTATTTTTGCATTAGTTCAAACTAGAAATAAAGTTTGCATCATTAGAATTCCCTTCAGGAATAGTCGATCCCTTTTATGAAATTCCGAGTTTATTATTATATATGGAGCAATATTGAGTTTGTGTTTGCTTTATTAATATATGAAAGGCTTGAGTATGATTTTTCTTGCACTTGATGATAGCAATAGGAGTCTTCCACACCATTGGTATTAATGGAACACATAAAGATAATTTGGTCAATATGATGTAAGTCTACGGTTTGATTCATAAAGAAAAATTATCTATACAATTAAGTTGAAAAGGAAAACCTTGAACAAAGGAAAATGAAAGTGTTATCCAAATAGAGTGAGAACAGGTCGTGGTAGAATCTCAAGTCATAAGGAAGCTTCATATATAGTTGGAATTTAATAATTAAGATCGTTGAACTTTGAATTCCTACATGAAGTGGAATATATGGCTAGCTCCTTTGCACAGCACTTAAAACAAAAGTGTAAGCATATATGCAAAAGAAAAGAAAAAGAAAGAAGAAAAAGAGCGAATGTGCAAATAGGAAATAGGCATACACCACTGTATTATAGTATGGCAAAGAGACACTTTTGAGATTTTAAATCCCAAGTGAATACGTTGATCCTAAAACACTTGGGACTACCTCGTTAACTCATTCAGTTGAACCGAATTCTTTTACATTATGTTGAGATTAGTTATTCCCCTGTATCGTATTCAGATGGTTCGAGTAAGGTACTATTCATGAACTTATTCCCCTGTATCGTACATGATAAACACATGCTGCAATTGCCTCATTTATTTTATCGACTCAGCTTCATGAATACGAGGATCACATCCATTAAGCTAAAAACTTGTTCGGGACGAGCAAGAGTCTAAGCTTGGAGAAGTTGATGAGTGCATATTTGCATCATGTTTTACATTATTATTTTGCATTCTAGATATAGGATTTTGGTATTTTACGGTGCTCGCGCACACATTTTATGTCTGTTTTCACCAGGATCGGGATAGATGATGGATCCAATGAATACAATTATTGAAGCAGTTGTACTATGGAGAAAAGGAGTCAAAAACAATGTAGATCGCTTATTTGGGAAATATTAATAATACCAGAAGAAAACTAGAAGCGAACAAAGGAGGCAGAGAGCCCAACAACCAACTATACGGCAGGAGCAACTCTTCCGCCCATATAGGTCTGGCCATATAGTTGTCGCCACCTCCGCCTCATCAAATAGTTTCACCCCGTGCAATTGGTTCAGGGAGACGACATACAAAACACCCAGAAATCATAGAAACCTCACCTCCGGAAGGCATCTGGAGGGGGAACTCATCCACAAGGGATCCATATTCACCCTGTGTAGATCCGGGAGGCTAAGGCAACGATCTTCATCATCCACCGCTGCATCACCACCATCTCCATCCATCCCACCTACATCTTGTCTAGATCTTGTTGTAATTCCTATACTCGTTGTGGATTTATACAAGTACTATTCATCTATGATTGTTTCTATTATCATTGCCATGATGTTGATTGCCTCCATGTCTGAGTAGATCATTAGTTCTTGGGGAGATGGAGAAACCCTAGTATGAGACTGAAATAAGATAAAGTCTATTATGATATTCATCGCTGTGACCATGTGTTAGATTCTCTAAATCTTGATGTTGAGAGAATTTGACCTCTCAATATTTGCCTCTCGTGGGGACTTGATGGAGGGAACTACTTGTTGGTAGACGGAGGCGTGCTAGCACTTACAGTGACTATAAAGCTATTGGCACTCTTTACGTATCAACTTGGAAAATCGAGGAAACTCACAGAACACTATCCATGCCATGGGATATGTCCTATGGGATTACGTCCCTTAATAGCGCAGTAATTTGATTGATGTCGATTGATGATTGTTGTGGTTATGAGGATGATGTGAGCAGCGGTTGTTGCCTATTCGTCCACATACGGAGTTCCTCCCACACATTCATAGTTGAGAATGTTCATGATGATAATCTTTATCTTAGATCTTTACAATACTAGTGGTGTATTCGCTACTCCCTGAGGCCGCCTTTTCCCTACTGCAGTTCCAATCTCTCTCACATACGCGATACTTACTTTCTGTATTAAGTTACTTTGCTTTACTTTATTATTGCTCTTATACCCAAAACCCAAAACCCAAAAACACCTTTTTACACAATATGAGCATTTTATCTTGTTACTTATAACTTTATCTAACATTTCTATCGCAGTAATTATTTCAAGAATGATTAGACTTTGGACTCCTGCTCCCTGTGGGATCGATATCTTTATTTCGAAACTAGCTACAAATAATATGTGCACTTGCAGTCATCAGGTACCAAATAGTCAAATATTGGAGAACCACCGAGAGTTTCGCAATATTCAACTTTTTGATATGAATGGTAATGACACCAAATTTCAGCCATTTTTTAAAAAAATACAAAGAAAAAATAAAATGAAATACAACCATTCTTTTCTCCCTTGGTGTCTCACTATGTGCACTAGCTAGTTTCCATGGAAAAAATATAATCTTAAAATTTGATAATTTTAAAAAAAACTTGTTTCACAATATATGGAGTGCCATGTATGAATATGCATGGCTTTCAAACCATATGAGCAAGGTGATGATGGCCATATCTTTTCTATAGTTTATAATAACCTGTCCATATTTGGTAGTTGGTGCATCTTGGAATTTAAAATATTATTTACAAAGGAAGCTTCCAAATTTGAAGTTATTTTAATTTTCTAAGGCACAGCAATGGCTTTTTTCATGAATCAACTACAAAATATGGCTCAAAATTCCACTGCCCTAGTTTTCACACAAAGTATATATAGCCTAGGGTTTAGGGTCCGGGGTTTATTTTGGGTTGAGGGCTTAGGTGTTCATGGTTTAGGGTTTAGGATGTTTGTTGGAAATATGCCCTAGAGAGAAATAGTAGTAAGGACTATTATGATATTTCATATAGTTTATGATTCAGTTTTATATCATGCTATAACTGTATTGAGTGGAAACATCAATACACATGTGATATATAAACAACCAAGGGTTCCCAGTGAAACTCTAGTCACTGGTTCATTGGTCAATAGATGATCAAATTTCCTGATCATGTGGCATTTATGCCAGTTGGAAATGGAGTCAATTCATTCTGAGAATGAGATGATGAACCAATACCTAACCTAAACATCGTGACCCGATCATGTCACGAAGTTCAAGTTACGATGATTAGAAATGGATCCTCGTAGCCTATTCCTTAGACCGTGAGGCTATATCAATCACTGTCTCCGGAGAGTGCTTAGATAGCATCAAGCGCCACTTGGTAATACAATGGTTATAAAGGTGTGTTCAGGTACTCGGAGGAAACCATAGAGGAAATATATGTCAAGAGCGGGATTTCTCCGTCCATGTGACGGGAAGATACTCAAGGGGCCCACTCGGAGAGGTAATATCCAATAGTTGCGTAGCGTGTGATTTGATCACAGGGATATCACTTGTCGGAACGAGTCAAGTAGCATTGTTCGGTAACGAGATTGAACATGACATGGTGATGCCATGGATCAGATCTCGGGCAATGCAAGTATCCAGAGACAAAGGGAATAAGACAGGACTATCCTTGTTCAAACGACGAAAGATCTTCGTGGAATGCACAGGGGTCACATGGACATCCAGGTCCCTCTGTCGATCATTGGTACGGGAGTGTCCCGACCATGTCTGGAGTGTTCCCGAACCATGGGGTATCATGCTTAAGGGCTTGATGATGGTTAGAGAGTGTTTATAGGATCAGTAGAATCGCCGAAGAATAATAGAAAGAAAACCGGAAGGGTTTCGATAAGTCTGGAGGATGTCTGGAGTGGAGGTGGAAGTGTTCCATAACCATAGAGGTTGAATAATATGTGAATGAATGTTAAATAATGATTTAATCATTTATTCATAATTATTTAATAAAGAGAAAATCAATTTAAAAGGTCAAAAGGCTTAATGGGCCAATTCCCGGAGGGGAGAGGGCCCATTAGGGAAAGGAGAGAGGGAGAAGGGGAAAGGGGTGGCCGGCTGGGCCAAGCCTTCCACGCGGGGCCCACTAGGGCTGGTCGGTGGCCTCCCCTCCCCCTCCTCTCCTTTAGTCCCACCCCGGGACTTTGAGGTAGGTAGTACCTCCCCTCCCCCTATATATAGTGGGGGTATTTGGCTAGATAAATACACCCAATAATCAATAAAGGTCTTCTCACTTTTGGGAGGACCTCTAATTGATATTTTCTCTCTCTCTCCCTCTCTCTCTCTTGACCGTGGTCCCAAGTCCGGACTGCGTGAACGAGAGACATCTTCACCACGGAGTACCGTTGCACTGCGGGATTCGGATCCAGGAGCTCTACTTCCGCAACTGCTGCTGGATCGGGGAAACGGGAATCATCGTCAGGCACCGAATGTGTGTAAGTCCCTGCGAGGTGTCGCACTTGAGGCACTCAAGTCATTGGAGCCAAGGGAGCACAAGGACTTCATCTCGACCTTGAGGTCGGCTTCGGCTCGTCTACATCAACCATGCTCTCTTGAGCGTTGACAACGCTTTTCGGTCTTCAAGGGTAAGTTCGCGAAAAGCCCCTCCCTTTATTGTATTACTAATAGACAGGTCCTAACAGCTTTAGGGGTTCACGGGTGTAGGGTGAAATTTATTGTTTTCATGCGCGGAACCCCTAGAGTGGTATCAGAGCTAGATCTATGCGTAGTAATGCTAGTACAGGTAGAACACACGAGATGTAGCGTGTGGGAGTTGAGCTTTTAGTTGTTACCCTCCCACGTGTATTTGTGTATACTGTATTAATGCTTGATGAAGCGTCCCCCAACCGACTTTACACGTTCATTCGCGAGACTGGTCCACGCTTGACATACGGCTTGTACCGTATAAAGTGGCTTAGGGCGGTGTTTGTCTCTCTCGCATTAGTTGGTATGCCATTTGCAACTGAGGGCCCTGAAAGGGGTGTAGTAGAGACAACTACTTGATCAGTGTTGTGCTGAAAGTTCATAGGTAAGAACGGTTCTTGTGCGAAAGCCCATTCAGCCACGTAAAACATTCAAAGATAAAATAGAGGCGTCTAACTTTGTTTTGTGGGGGGGGGCGTTGCTTTGTGATATGGTTGTGGCAAAGGTAAAGTGATTACCTTATGTTACGTAGTAGTAGATAGTCATGGAGGTGATGGACTACCACACCGAAAAGACACCGGTACCCTGATGTCTACAGTGCCGAAACCCTGGCATCGGAATCCGGTGACGACGGATGGAGATCACGACGTGAAGGACTGATACGTCCATAACGTATCTATAATTTTTGATGGTTTTATGCTAATAATATGCTTTTGATACTCCTCTTTTATAAAGTTTAAGATTTATTTAGACTAACCTACTAATAGTTGCAAAAGTGCACAATGTTCTTGTTTTACACTTTGATGTGTAGGAATTACCAGGAATACAAGTGGAAACTTTGTTGGAGTCAAATTGGGATTTTCCAGAAATCTGTCTCAGAACTCTTTTTGAATATGGTCATGTTTCGGGTCGAAGACGGCGTAAAACGGAAAACTCTTCAACTACAAAGTTGTTGGAAATTTCATGACAAACGTTTTGGACATAAAATTTAGCTGATTCCGAGTCCAGATAGACCCGATAGGCCCGATTTACTGCAACCCAAGATGGGGTGACGGGAATCCGAGAAGTAGGGATGTAATCGGATCGGATCGGATAATGCTCTCCCCGTATCCTTTACCATATTTTTTTGTCGGATTCAGAGCGGAGCGAATAATGACCGTATACGGATTCGAATGCGGATTATATCGGACTACGGATTCAGATCGGAAACAGGATGGATTCGGACCGAAAACGGGCAAAGATTATCGAATAAATATGGCCAACAAGACATAATTTCAACATTGCCAACAATATGAGCAATAAAATCATTCAAAAGAACACTAGAGAGTGCTAAATCATTCAGAATTCAACCAATGTGAAGGTCGTAGTACTTAATAGTGTTACACCACGATGAAGGTCGTACTTAAAAAAAATACTTAACTAAAGCGCTACCCGCAGGCCGCAGCCATAGAGACGGGGGCCTCCAGTCTCGGTCGAGACAAGGCGGATCCAGCGGAGTCCATCGACGCAGCAGCGGCGATCTACTTCGTAACTCCTCGTACATCGGATTACGCAGCGCCCTCATCCTTTTTTTTGGCCGGTGTGATTATAATTGATGCGTGGTCGCGTGGATGAGGACTTCAGCAGCTATGCTCTCGGTCCTTCCCGATTAAGCAGAGCAAGAAGTAGAGATTGGGGGAAATTACGGGAGAGAGAACAAGAGAAAACAAATAGAAATGGGACCCGCATGTTTGTCCGGCTGCAATGCTCGGTCAAATATACACGAGACTTCTTTGATGATAGTATACGAGAGGATGCTAGTACACGAGAATATCAACAACTGATCTAAAATACTTATGCTAGGAATTTGCATTTACAAAATGATCATTAGAAAATTTCAACCAGGCTGCTCACCTCCGGATTGATTACGATCTTTCTCCATCACGTTGGCCGAACTGCCGGAGAGTTGTGCGGTGATTACAACGTGATTGTCTAGGGTTACATATTATATACTTCGTCTATATAAAGAAAATCCTTAAGTTAATGGATTAATTAGGTAGTTGGGCCACAACATTGGGCTAATTTATCGGATAATCCGAATAAAGAAGGTCGGATTATCCGCATAAAACGTCGGATAATCGGCATCCGCCGGATAATACCAATACCATATCCGCTACCATATCCGCCTGACAAATATCCGTATCCTCATCCATATCCGCCGAATTTCTATAATTGCATACCGTATCCTTAAAAATGGATGCGGATGCGGTTTCGGAGCGGAAATTATCCGTACCAATTACATCCCTACCAAGAAGAGGAAACCTAATTCGTGGGAGACACCTCCACCCACGAATTTGCAGCCACCAAAGCCACGTTTTTGCCTCCCTCATGGATCTCATCTTCATGGGGAAGGGATCCCAAGAAGCCATGAAGGAAGGGTGCTAAGGGGCGGTGCTCCTCTGTGATACCGGCGGCGAGGAAGGAGTCCTCCGCGTCGCTGCCGGCACCGCTGCCGCCTCTTCACCATATTCACTGCCATCTCCATCGATCTCCACCACCATCTCCATCACCGTTGCTGATTCCCATGATGATGAGGGAGTAGTTCTCTCTCGAGGCTAAGGGTTCTACCAATAGGTATGTGTTCATCTCTCTCTATGCATGATCATATTGTGATCATGAGCTTTGTAATCAAGTAGATCTACCTTGTTACTCAAGTGCTTTAATAGATCTCTGCTCTCCCCATGTGTGTGAAAGTGACAGCGTGTACACCATGGTGGCACTTAGGCTAGAGATTACAAATACTTGTTATGAGTTATATTTGGAGTTGGATGTTTCTATAAAATTGTGGTGTTTGTTGCAACCATCAGGAGCTCAAGGTGACAGTGTGGGGTTATCTAGATGGGGAAAGCGAACTTTGAGGAGTGTTGTTATAGCCGTACCATGGATTAGAGTGTCCAACCGGAGAGTAGTTCAGAGTAGTATCATAAAGAGAATATATTTATATAAGAGTGTTCACTAGAGAAAGTACGATCTCTAGGCCTTGTTTCTAAGCATTGAAACACCGTTTGCAACTAGATCTATTACATGTTTGCTTGCTTCCATCTTTATTTTAGATTGCCTTTAGTCTCTTCCTAACCATCAAGCTCTTTTTTGGCACCGTTACCACTTATAATTATCCATACCACTTGTATTCCACCATCTCTTCGCTGAACTAGTGCACCTATACACCTGACAAGTGTATTCGGTGTGTTGGGCACATAAGAGACTTCTTGTATCTTGATTGCACGGTTGCTTGAGAGGGGATACCTTTGACCACTTCCTCCCTGAATTCGATAAACCTTGGGTGATCCACTTAAGCGAAAACTTGTTGTTGTTCTACAAACCTCTGCACTTGGAGGCCCAACAACTGTCTACAAGAATAGAAGTGCGTAGACATCAAGCTATTTTCTGGCGCCGTTACCGGGGAGGTAAGGTAAAAGGTACTCACATCCTCCGGTGTGAGTGCTCGAAGTTATTTCCTTTAGATTCTGCAATTTTGTCTTGTTGTTTCTTGTTTTCACTAGTTAGGCTTAATGGAGAACAACAACAAAATTAGAGAGCTTTTTAGTATTTTTCCTAATGTAGAACATGAATTGTCTGAAAGAAAATTAAAAAAACCATGGAACTTTCTTTGCATGCTAATAGCAATGTTATTAGTATGAATCTTTTGAACACCTTTGTTACTAATGCTATGGAAATGTCTAAGCTTGGGGAAGTTAGTTTTCATGAAAATGATCTTTTTAGTTCCCTAGCTTTAAAGAAGAAAATTTGCTCTGATGATACTTTATCTCCCATATGTGGTAATTCTAATGATACTTGTGATATTTTAAATCCATATACTGAAAGCATCTCTTTTAAAATACCTATAAAAATTGTTGAACGTGTTATGAACAACAGTTATTTGGGAGATGGAACTGTCCATCCTGGTGATCATTTACTCTTTATACATGAATTATGCGAGTTATTCAAGTGTGCAGGTATTTCAATGAACCAAGTTAAGAGGAAGTTATTCCCTTTTTTCACTCAAGGGCAAAGCAAGAGAGTGGTATGAGCTACTAGATGATCCTCATCATTTGGAGTGGAAGGAAGTTGAATCTCTCTTTTACTCTAAATTTTATCCTCCTCATGAAATTCATAAAGATAGGAATTACATTTATAATTTTCATCCACATGATGGAGAAAGTATTGCCCAAGAATGGGGGAGATTGAAGTCACTAATGCTCAAATGTCCCATTCATGAGCTCCCTGGTAATATTGTTATTAATAATTTCTATGCAAGGCTTTCAAGACATTACAAGGACTATCTAGATACTTGTTTAGAGGGATCCTTCACAAGTAAGGAGGTCAAAGCTAAGTGGGATCTTCTTCAAACAATTCAAAGCAATACCTAAGATTGGGATAACAACAAAGGTAAAGAACCATGTATAAACTATGAGTATGATTGCATGAAGTCTTTCGCTGAAACTGCTGATTTTCAAGAGCTTAGTGCTAAATATGGTCTTGATCCTCAAATTCTTGTTGATTGTTATAGAACCTTTGCTTCTCATATTAATGCTCCTAAAGAAAAATGGGACATGTATCATGAGCCTTATAAACACACTTGCATGGAAAATGAAATTGTTATTAATGATAGCAATAAACATGCTCAAACCTCTGAAAGTACTATTTCTTATAAGCATGTTAATTTTTGTGCAATACATAGACCCTGTGAGAATAATCAAATTGAAGAAGAATACTGTATCACCCACAGGAATGAAAAAACTAGAATGTGGTATAGGGCTCTAAATGATCTTGGTAAAAAAGTTTGTGCCCTCTATCCTTTTATTTGTGAACTTTGCTTTGAAGTGGGCCATTTCAATTTTCAATGCTCAGGACATAATAATAGCCCTTCTAATTCAATGAGTACTGCAAGTTTGTATTGTGATGACATGATCACTCCTAATCAGCATGATGAACTTACATTACTTTGGGGTGTGAGGAATTATCAAGAAAAACTTCTTTGGTAGATATGAGTGCTTTTGATATGAATAGCGTCCTGCATGGTTGTCATATTTATTGTCTTGATAATTGTCACACAAATACTTACATACAAAATATTATAGAAGATGAGATTTTACCAAAATATTACTGGACTAATATGTGTTTTGATCTTATTAATGAAAAGAAGGAATCCTCCAAAGTTTCTTCTATTGTCTCTAACAATAAACCAGGGTATATGGAGAAGCTTCCTTTCAAGCCTCTCCCTCCTAAAGAGAAGAAGATAAAGAAGAAGAGGAGGAGTAAAAGAAGAGAGGAAACGGTATTTTCCCCTAAGCATGTTGCTCCTATTATAGTTTTTGATGAGTCTGAACTCGATGATGTTCCTATGCCTATTACCTATAGTAGTGATCATGATTGGGAAAAGCACACTACTTTTGATATTCAAAATCTCTTCGGTACCAATTCTGAAAATGATGATATTAATAATTGCTATACTATTAGTGCTATCCATGATCCTTCCAATGATGATATTTTTACAAATGAACACACTTTGGAAGATAATTATTCTATTGCTTATGATGATACTACACCTCCAATATATGATGATTACAATAATGAATATGATATTTTCAGTCCACCTACTATTGAGGAGAAAATTAATTATGATTACAATATGCCTCCTATATTTTATGATTATGGTGATAAGATTAATAATGATATCTATTTTGTTGAATTTGCTTCCACTACAATTAATAAGAATGACTATGTTTATGTGGGGAGTATTAATTCTTTCATGCATGTGGCTCATGATAAGAATGTTTTATGTGATAGTTATATTTTTAACTTTATTCATGATGCTACTGAAAGTTATTATGAGAGAGAGGGAAACATGGTTTTATGTATCTCAACAAAATTAAGTTTCCCCTCTTTATGTTGAAAGTCTTAAAGTTGCACTTGTTTTGCTTTACTACGCTTGTTTCTTTGTGCTTTCATGACTTGTTTCTATACAAGACTCCTATGCATAGGAAGTGGGTTAGACTTAAATGTGCTTTGAATTTGCTTCTTGATGCTCTCTTTTACTTCAATTCATATTTCTTATGTGAGTATCTTCTCAAACTATCATGCCTAACTTAAAGGCGTTAAAGAAAAGTACTTATTGGGAGATAACCAAAAAGTTTTAGTTGAGTCTTGGAAGTTATTGCTTCAGTAATAAACTCTCCTTATCATTTTGTGTGGTTTTTGTGCCAAGAGTAACCTCTAACGAGAGAGAAGTAATGCTTGGGAAAGTTGTTGTCCCGAAACAGATTTTTGTGCTTCACCGTAAAAATTCGTGTAAAATCTCTGTACGTCGTTTTGAGGCGTGAAGTTTTGTGCTTCTTCCCCAGGTTATTATCTAACTTCCGTTAGTTCAACACTTTTCGATTTGAGCAACAGAAGGTCTTCGAAAAAATTGGTTTTTACCTGCTGGTCTGTTTTGACAGATTTCTGCCATTATTTGCATTTGCTTCTTGTTGATTCCTTTTTGAGTTATATTTGGAGAATTGAGCTTTTTGAGGGAAGTGATGCAGTAGCTTGTATTTTAATGGAAGTTTTATTGGTGTTGAAACTGAACCAAAAGACTTATTATCTTGAGTGCACTAATGTTGCTAATAAAGATTGTGTGAAGTTTTGTATGAAGGAAAAATTTCAGGTGTATGGAGGGAATGATGTAATGAGATAAAGAATGGACTAAAGCTCAAGCTTGGGGATGCCACCCCATGTCACCCCAAGAAATATCCAAGAAGTACAAGCATCAAAGCTTGGGGATGCCCAAGGCATCCCCTTCTTCATCAATAAAAATCTCAGGTTCTTCCAAACACTTCATTTTTATTGTTTCATGCACAGTTGTGTTGTTCTTGGAGCATCTTCGTTTTTGTTTTTGTTTTCTTGGTTTTCTTAGTTTTCTTGAATAAATTGGTTAGACCCCCTCATTCATGCATTAGTTTTCAAATAAGATTGGTTTGGATTGGAAAAGAGTAGGAAAAGTTCATGCTTAAGTGGTAAAAGGAGCTTGTTTTTGACTGTGGCCTATGCTTTGTCATGCCATGCTTGATATTGATTTGGCTTTATGCTTAGTATTATTTGGTGTAGCATGACATGTTATAAACAATTGAGATTTCTTAATGTGCCTTGGAAGGATCATGTGTTGTTTTAGCATATTAAAGCATAGTATTGTGGTATTCTCCTTTGATGCTTTATTTGGGTTGACTTGGCACATGCTCACACCATGTTATGACTATCCTAAGTCACCATAGCCTTTATGATCCTTTAGTTTTCGACTTGTAATATCACTTTATGCTTTAATTAATGATGTCTTGTCGCTTTGTATGATTATAGCCATTATTTCTCTCTTAGTTGGTCGCTCCCAGTCTTTTGCTAGCCTCCATAACCAAGTATGAGTTCCACTCATGCAGCCAACTCCAAATAAAACCAAGTTATTCCAAAGAGTCCACCATACCTACCTATTAGCATTTGCTATTCCAAATATATTCATGTTTTTATCTACCTTCCGAATTAAACTTGTTATGAGAAAACTAGTGATTAAAGCTCTCACAAACTTGATGGCACACTTTACTTTTCTTGCCCCTA
The DNA here is from genome assembly GCA_916181665.1 of Avena sativa. Lineage (NCBI taxonomy): Eukaryota > Viridiplantae > Streptophyta > Magnoliopsida > Poales > Poaceae > Avena > Avena sativa. Next base: position 357,288,992 of record OV702291.1, read on the forward strand.
ATAAATATGAACCATTGTGTCGTCTATGTTGTATATGCTTGCACTTATATGTTGGGGATTAGCAGAACCATGATGTCATGGGGTACGCTTTCAACATTGCACTTGTATTTTGTACCTAGTTGATATCATGCTCTTTTGTCTATGGATGTCATCGGTGTGAAATGAAAGGGGAGCTTGTAAGTCCATGGAGTTATGTATGTGTGTTAGAGAAACGCCTGGGCCATCGGTCTAATCCATGCTGTCATGATGGAAACCTGCAGCGTAACCATAATGAGCTGTCTATGAAGCATTCTTCTTATAAAAAAGAGTCAGATATTGAGAACAAAAGAGAAAAAGAAAAAAAAGAGATATGAGAAAAGAGAAAAAAGCACCATTTTCCCATGGTAAATAAGAAGATTGCTGAGATGCTTGTTGTCTGCTTGCCTTGTCATTTTGATATGGGGATTCTTCCGTATCATCGGGCAAGGGGTACCCCGTTGGCGGTTCTCTATGATACACATGTACTTACTAGGACAAGAACTTACCGGTAACTAAACTTGAATAGCATGAGGAGCGGCCCTCGTATTCAAGGGACATGAGATTTCCAACTTATACTTTGTCAAGCATATACTGCATAGTTTGTTCACTTTAACCTTAATCACTTCAAGATGCTTATGATACGGGCAATGAGAGCTGAAAGCTAATAAGTACCATAATTTTTGGAAGCTCTTTATGAGACTTGAATCTCTGCTTCCTTCTGTGAAGGCCTTTCTTTTACTTTTATGTTGAGTCTCCATCTTCTATCTTTATTCACCTATTGAGAGAGCATAGTGGCCATTCTTAGTTCTATGTTCATTGTCCCAAGACTTGTTGATTGATGCATAACTTTGATATTTCTTGTTCTTAAACTATTTGTATCTAGTCACCCTTATGAACTTTGAAGGTGTCCTATGCATTTATGTTTTGCTACTCTATGAGGGACAAGTTGAATACCACTCTTATTATGTTTTCTATATGTGAAACAAACAAACGTCTTTCAATGCATTGTTATTCATGATCTTTTGTTTGTACCTTTTCATGTTACAACATAGTTGCCATGTCTTATTGTTAGAACTCTATCTTTTATGTTCATGTTTAGAGTACCTTAATCCCAGCTATCAATGCTTTTACAATAATGATGATCACGATTGTGTTGGCTGCGTGTCACCTCAAAAATTATATTGTTTTTATCGTTTACCTACTCGAGGACGAGCAGGAACTAAGCTTGGGGATGTTGATATGTCCATAACGTATCTATAATTTTTGATGGTTTTATGCTAATAATATGCTTTTGATACTCCTTTTTTATAAAGTTTATGATTTATTTGGACTAACCTACTAATAGTTGCAAAAGTGCACAATGTTCTTGTTTTACACTTTGATGTGTAGGAATTACCAGGAATACAAGTGGAAACCTTGTTGGAGTCAAATTGGGATTTTCCAGAAATCTGTCTTAGAACTCTTTTTGAAGATGGTCAGGTTTCGGCTCAAAGACGGCGTCAAACAGAAAACTCTTAAACTACAAAGTTATTGGAAACTTCACGACAAACGTTCTGGACATAAAATTTAGCTGATTCCGAGTCCAGACGGATCCGATAGTCCCGATTCACTGCAGCCCAAGATGGGGTGACCGGAATCTAAGAAGAGGAAACCTAATTCATCGGAGACACCTCCACCCACGAATTTACAGCCACCAAAGTCATGTTTTTGCCTCCCCCATGGATCCCATCTTCATGGGGAAGGGCTCCCAAGAAGCCATGAAGGAAGGATGCTAAGGGGCGGTGCTCCTCTGTGATACCGGCGGCGGGGAAGGAGTCCTCCACGCCGCCGCTGCCGCCGCCTCTTCACCATATTCACCGCCATCTCCATCGATCTCCACCACCATCTCCATCACCCTTGCTGATTCCCATGATGATGAGGGAGTAGTTTCTCTCTCGAGGCTAAGGGTTCTACCGGTAGCTATGTGTTCATCTTTCTCTATGCATGATCATATTGTGATCATGAGCTTTGTAATCAAGTAGATCTACCTTGCTACTCAAGTGCTTTAATAGATCTCTCATCTCCCCATGTGTGTGAAAGTGACAGCATGTACACCATGGTGGCACTTAGGCTAGAGATTACAAATACTTGTTATGAGTTATATTTGGAGTTGGATGTTTCTATAAAATTGTGGTGTTTGTTGGAACCATCAGGAGCTCAAGGTGACAGTGTGGGGTTATCTAGATGGGGAAAGCGAACTTTGAGGAGTGTTGTTATAGCCCTACCATGGATTAGAGTGTCCAACCGGAGAGTAGTTCAGAGTAGTATCATGAAGAGAACATATTTATATTAGAGTGTTCACTAGTGAAAGTACGATCCCTAGGCCTTGTTTCTAAGCATTGAAACGCCGTTTGCAACTAGATCTGTTACATGTTTGCTTGCTTCCATCTTTATTTCAGATTGCCTTTAGTCTCTTCCTAACTGTCAAGCTCTTTTCTGGCACCGTTACCACTTATAATTATCCATACCACTTGTATTTCACCATCTCTTCGCCGAACTAGTGCACCTATACACCTGACAAGTGTATTCGGTGTGTTGGGGACACAAGAGACTTCTTGTATCTTGATTGCAGGGTTGCTTGAGAGGGGATACCTTTGACCACTTCCTCCCTGAGTTCGATAAACCTTGGGTGATCCACTTAAGGGAAAACTTGTTGTTGTTCTATAAACCTCTGCACTTGGAGGCCCAACAACTGTCTACAAGAATAGAAGTGCGTAGACATCAAGGACCATATCACATCGCATTTACATTAAATGTTATTGTTTGTATATCTTATTGTGTGCTAGTATTAGATACTCAACGGTAGCCTAATAGATGATCCATGTTAAAATTACCAATGATTGTGTTCCCCCTTAGTGTGCACCACCAAGAAAGTTCTTCGGTTTGAGGCAGGGCATGATGATCGGGTGTCAGACATATCTATGTTCGCATACAGTGGGTGTAAGCCATGTTGCATAGCGAATACACTAAGGTTGAGTTGGCGAGCCTAGAATGTATAGACATGGCCTCGGAACACGGATGGTTGAAAGATCGAGCACGAGTCGCATGAATGATGTGACCGACGTTTAGCGTCCACCCTTGAACCCACATTGATGGCTGTGATGATCGGGGGAGATGTGGCTGATAGGGGTCGTGTTATCACTAGGAACCCTTATGGGGATAGGTGTTTCTGAGTGGAGTTGTTATTAACTCATTTAATTATATACTTAGTCTAAATTCCTTTTTGCAATTGTAAATGTAGAAAATTTCTCCCTGATGCCGCCTTTTCTGTTGACGATTGATTGGTTAGAAGGAGAGAAGCTCAGATTAGATGGATCAAACTTCTCCATATGGGTTGCGCGTCTCCATGTTCCCCTTAGCGAGAATGACGTGGTCGACCACATACTCGACGGGATGGATTTGGATCTGTCCATTGACTTAGAGACCCCAGAGCAGCGGGAAAACCGCTATCTCCATCGGGAGATGGCCTCCTTCATTTCAGTTACTATGCGTTTCGGAATGGTGGATGAGCTGTGGCCTTTCGTGGGTGATGTCAACCCTCGTACGGTAATGCTATAGCTTAGGACACATTTCGTGGAACAAGCACGCATATGGGAGCATGAGCTGATGGGAGACTTCCTCTCCATTTAGATGGAGGAGAACTCATCACTTGACGACCACTTGGAGCACATGCATGATGTGTACATGAGGCCTGCATACTTCCTGGATAGCTGGATGACGGGCTCTTTTGCAAATGAAGTTGTGCTACGGTCGCTGCCACCAAGCTACCAAGCACAAGTCAGGACTTGCATTATGAGAGGCGACGTGGAATCAATGGAGTTCCACCGGTTCGTAACACATCTCAGGAATGTGTTGGTTGAACCATATGTCGCTCAGGTCATCAATGACAAAGGTATATATTTGATATACAATTTTATAAATGTTATAATCTTGCAAACACATTTGCAGTGTATAGTATATTTGATACTCGTTCTGTTTTGCTGAAAACAGGTCCTTTTGCATGAGAGGTGCTTGCTGGAGAGGAGGTGATGTTGCGTGTTAATGGCGAGCATGATGATGATGGCTGACGACACTCTCCCTCTATATTTATCACTTAGTTTATGATTTTGGATAGTTATTGTAATCAAAATATTATGAACTTCTTTAGTGTGTCTCACACTTTGTGAGACAGTTATTCATATGAGTTTGTAACAAACAGTTGTTCTACTTTTATGCATGATTTCTATTTGTGTTCATATCTTGTTGGATTACTTGTGAATTATCCTTGTTGTTTGAAACTAATTGATAATACATGAACATTTGTAAAATATAGAAATGCCTTAAAATACCCAACTTAAATGATATTCATTACTAAATGAAACCATTATTTAAATTCAAAGTTATAATGATAATATGTGAAAGTCATTCGAATTCTTATCACATATAAATCATGCCTAAGTTTGGAAAAATAACTTGAACACCGTGTATTACTTGAATACAAAGTGTTTAATGAATTGTTAAAAGTAAATACATATTCGATGTATTGTGTTTTAACGAAAATGGTAATTATCATTATATGATTGTTTGAATGCGTAAATAAGTTTACCAAAGGAAACATGAATATGAAACTATTTGATTTGATCAAAGTGTTTCATCAACAGAGGGTATAAATATAAAAGAGAATCTAATTACTATGATTTGATCAATAGTAATGAAATTCAACTTTATAAGATTGGCATAAAAGAAATTGTGGAATGTAAAGTAGTTTGAAAGGTCAAAATGCAAAGCATCACAATGTGATATTAGATATCAAAGTGGGTAAATAGATGGCACCAAATAAATCGTTGTAGTGTAGATGTAGAGACCATTAGTTAAGAAATAGTTAGCACTCAATTAGAATGTAGTGAACCACTTGAATTCGTAAAGATTTTTGGGGTTATTCGATGTAACCAAAATAATAGCGAATAAGTCCTTATAGATTATTCATTGGAAACTTTGAATATGAAATCCATAGCTGAAACCGAAAGAGAAGCAAAACAAGTATTGCTTGGATTTTGGTGCATTCTTGAGAAAGCTCACTTTTAGTGATATTTCTCGATTATGGAGCAAATGGAAAATAGTGAAAAAACACGATGAGGATTCAAAACCCCGCATCAGAGTGTTGAGAAGCGCAACGGATAACGTTCCTGAACGATTCTCTTCACAAAAGGAAAGAATCAATGATAATGATCATTGTGTTTTCCCCACTAGTGTTTTCACTACATGAAGTAGGATTCAAAATGTAATCCATATCTAGTATGGAGACATTTGTGAATCATTTGTCATGATTCTTGGAATATGACATACCTACGAACTACTAAGGAAATAATGGTAAACTAGAATTATGAGAAATCCTAAAAGCAAAATTCCCTTGGGATTAGAAAGTAATTCGTTGCTGAATCTCACAAGTAAAAGGGGTTACTTGGAATTTTCCCAAATGACTGCAAAGCCATAGTGGAAAAGGGGTGAATGACAAAAGCATAATTTGTCAAGTATTGGACGAATTCAAATGAATTTGATTCAAGTGTGCTGAATGTCTAGTGGATTTAAAACTAGTAAAAGTACTAGTGTCTCATAGTAAATCTCTCACTTTGATATTTGATCAAAGGATTTTGAAGTTGTTCAAATAGTGAGTGGATATGCAATTTGCATGAAATTGAGTGGGAGCTATGAAAGTCTTCCTAAAACAATATGTGAATGACATATTTTTGAGTGGGAGCAATATAAGTCTCAAATTCAAATATGTAGGAACATAGTTTGAGTAAGAGTACTGACTCATACCCAAATATGGTAGGAACATATTTTGAGTGGGAGCTTATAGGAGTAATTCTTAAGTGTGTTAAGAATAAAAGCGCAAGTAGCAATAAATAATGATTTATAAGGTGTAGAAGTTGATAATAAGTGTATTATGTATTATTCCTTAAGGGGTTCTGAAAAGGGTTTTTGTAACATCCCAAAACTTTAATCCAAGCTTATCAAGATCCAAATCATCCAAATTAGGGTTAACAAAAACTTTTCCATTTCAAAATTTGAAAGCATTCATATGTGTGTGCATTTAAAAATAGGAGTTGTTTGAATTGCCATGGTTCTGTGATCCATTGATTGTAAAATGATTCTTAGGTGAAATAAATATCATCTAAATCAAACCCAAGCAAATCCCAAAGAAAATCAAATAAAAAACAAGTAAAAATGAGGAATGGTCATTTTGGTCATTTTAATCCACTACACTACTTTGAGTGTTCCTAGCACTCATTCCCCAAGAGAAATAATTCTGAATCTTTGCACCCCTTGCTAGTACACATAATGAGGTACCAAGGCCCACTTTGTGATTTGCTAAAAACAATCAAATACTAATTTTAAATGGCAGTTTAAAATTCAATCTATTTCATATGGGAAGATCCCACTATTTCAAAAACCACTCAAACAGGTTCAATTTTCAAAACCCTTGCAACCAGAGACTACCTAGTACTAGTGGAGACCACTCAAAAATTTTGAACCCAAAATTCAAAAGTAAGGTTCATGCGGCCATTTCATCAAACACTTGGCAGGCAGAATTCAAACCAAACAAATTTCACTATTTTAAATAGTGTTCTGGCCAAACTTGTCCCCCACATTAACACCAAAAATCTCTCCACTACTCCCCCTACCCCTCTCTAGCCCAGCCACATACTGTGCCATGACCAAATGGTCATGGCCATTAAGGCCGAGCCCCCATTTTGGCACCTCACCGGCGACAGCACGCCACAGCCGTCACCAGCGCCATCCACCGTGTCCTGGAGGTAGCGCATGGTCCACCTCCACCGTCCAACCAGCCCCAACGCAAGGACATCGACCAGAACAGCTAGGAACCGCCATGCCCGGAGCATGTCGACCATGCCGACGCCGCCCGTAGAGCGCGCCCTGTCCCCGCATAGCCAGACCTCGCCTAGATCCAGCCGCCCGTCTACATGATCCCCACCGTCCTAGCAAGCTAACGGACATGCTCAATCCCCCGACCGTGCCCCGTAGTCGCCGGCCGCCGTAAAACTCGCCGTCGGCAGAGACTTAGTGCACGCCGTGCTCTTCACTTTCCCCGACTGCAAACCACTGCACAAGCACCACCGTGACACTCGCCAAGGCACCGCCCACCGTCCTAGCGCACCGCCCACGCCTCTAGCTCGTTGTGCCATCGTCACCGGCGAGCATCGCCCATGCTTCTCTGCCGCTCAGACGCGCCTATAAAAGGATCCCTCCCCAGCACCAAAGACTCACACCATTCCACTCCCCTCTCCTCATTGGTCCTTCCCCACCTCTTGACAGAGCCGCTCGAGCCTTGGTTCGCCGGAATTTCGCTGGAGGAGCCCGCTGTAGAGGAGGAGAAGGCGCCGTCAATTTCGTCCACCCCAGGAGCTGCCGCGACCACCCCTGAGCCCGCCGTCGACAGCATGTTCGATCGCCCCCATCGTCGCCATAGCTGGAGCCCTGGTATGCCACTTGAGCACCCCCCACCGATTCGCTAGGGTTTGTCCTCGCTGGCGAACTATTCGCCGGAGACGACACCTCTCAGCCGTAGATTCCCCTTCTAATCTAACGGCCCACATCGCCTCGTACCGCTTCACGTGTAAAGAGCCAATGACAGGTGGACCCCCCTGTCAGCCGTTCTCTGTGTCGCGGAACGCCACTGGGCCGGCCCGTTAGCGTTTCCCGCGTGACCCAGTTAGTTTGAATTAGGATTTTTCTTTTTAGTTTAAACTTAGTTCTGTCCTTTAGTTAAAAATTCAATTCAGAGAGATTTACCAATCCAAATGAAGTGATTCCAATTCTGTTAGAAAGCTACTGAAAATATCTATCCAAGCCCGTTGGATTTAATTCATTTAGAGTTATAGATCTCTCCTAGTAAAAATAATAAAACAGAAGCATTTGTACCTTGCAACATTTTTATAAAATCAACCAAGTTAGCTTTTGAGTTGATTCCAACTCTCAAAAATCACATTTCATCATACATATCTGAATATGTAATAATATTAGGATTTACATGCAGTGACTTTGGACTAGTACCAAAGTAATGCTATATAGGCATTTCTAGTCACTTTGAATCATTAAATAATGAACTTAAACCAAAGTAATTATGATCCAACCCTTAAATCACATTCCCACATATTATAATATGTGGTGATGACATGTGTCCACATGATCCCATATTTTAAGTGGTGGATATTAAATCTTAGTTAATTTTTCAATGAGTAGAAATTATTTTTCTAAAATAAAAAGGAGGAAACTATGGAATAAAACGTGTGATGCTTGTGATGATAATAGATCATCATAGAGTACTAATTAGACTAGTTAAGTATTGTTTGGTGATTGTGTACTTCGTATGTATTTATAGAAGATAGTACCGACCAAGTCTACGAGGAGGAGGAGTTCTACCAAGAAGAAGAAGAAGAAAACTTCAACCACTGCACCAACCAAGGCAAGTTATTGTTAGCAAGCTAGAATTAAGCTAGATGAATGACCAAAGATGCTTTAGGCATGATTTGGTCACACCACTTAGACTATTACTACCCCAAGTATTACCTTACAAGCTTTACTTCCTTTACTTTACACAAAGCCCCTTACTTGTTTTGAAGGTAGCATAAAGAGTATAAAACTTGACCTATTTAGATAAGCTTCAGATGTCATTCTATGGCATGAGATTGAATCCATCATCTTTCCACCTTAGTGAACACTCTTAACTTAGTAGTTCAGAGTAGATCAAAACTTGAGTCACTTTAGATGGGAATAATTGGTGAAAATGAATTACGAAAACCTTGGAATGATGAGTCATTCTATTGAGATGTTTTGACATGTGTTGAGAAACACAAATGGTTTATGATGATGAAAATGTTGAGGCATGAGCCTTAACCCTTTTTTATAAAACTGATGGTTGGATTCGGATGCGATACCATTCCAAATTTATCGTACAACCACACTACCTGAATTGGGTAAGGCTTAGCCAGAAGTTTATATGCATTAGTATTAGTTCCCTCGTAGGAGAGGTTTGAGCTGAGGCTACCTCTCAATGTTGTCCACCTATGCAGTGCCCAAGATGACTGATGGTCATGGTTGGGAGGCCATGCTCATAGGAGAGGTGCTTATACTAGGGTGTGTAAAGGGAAGGTTATGTTTGATTATCTGCATACTAAGTATGATGATTCAGGGTTATCCCTGACAGATGTATCGAATCTTATGGTGAAAGTGTACCACCTTTGCAGAGTGTCAAACTATTCGAATAGCCGCATCCGCGGTTATGGACAGTTGGAATGGCCATACTGTTTCATTGTCAGATGTTTTCAAAGAAACTTATGAAATGAATGATGAATCTTGACTTGACCACAACAGGGTTGTGTTTATGACAATAGCTTCCCAACTTAAGTGATTCTAGAACTTTATTTTATCTTTCTTTGCTTCAGAACTCAGCTTAGGTTTCAAACTTAACTTTATAGTTAAACTTAGATTTAGCACTTTAACTTAGCACTATACTACTTGTTAGTGGTAGTTTGCAAGTACTTAAAGAGTACTCATGGCTTTTGTCCCTGACAATTCTCATGGCCAGACTATGAAGGAGACTATCAATATGGTGGCCAGTAGGACGGCTATGATAACTAGGACTATCTGCCTTCGTCAGCATTGCCTGTTCCCCTGAAGATGGACCCCATCGCTACGCTTTATATTTATTCCGCTGCTTGTTGTATTGAGACTGGATCACGAGATCCTTATTGGTGTAAGACCTTATGTATGGTTTGTAATGGATGATGTACTGTGATATCCAATCCGTTATGTCTCGCAAAAATGGTAATCCTGGGATTGCGAGGTATGGCATAACGGGCATCTGGGATTAAAAATCGGGGTGTTGATAGTTTCGGAATAGAAGTTAATTAAGGAACTGGTCCTTAATAACTCAAGTTAGGAATAGCATTAAGTTTATCATCAATGGTTGAAACAAAGAAAAGGATGATCATCATCCACTATGTTGAGACATAGGTTCTATCTTAGAAAACCATGATGACAACTTAACATAATATGTGATCCAAGAAGGAACGTTTAAAAGTGATTAAGTTTGAATCACAGAACGTTGAGCTAAGTTTGTCCGCAGTGTCTAATAGAGAACTGTAGACATATTTTCCAAGTCCATAAAGGATGGCATATCTTAAAGCATAAAGAGTTATGTTATAATGGAATATGTTGGAATCTCCCGTAAATACCGATTGAAGTCAAGTAGGAAGCGAGGTGAACAATACATCGAAAGTTGCACAGAGTGCACTAGTGTTTCGATGAATACATTTATAATAATAGATAAGGGTACCATCTAAAGTTCTGTATAATGTTATGGCGGGGTAGTTCGCTTTTAACGTAGAATGATGTGTCCCAGGGCATAGTGCCCATGAGTAAGCCCTCGAGGTTGATCTAAAGTCACTGTAGGCTCCTAGAATCAGGCCTCATTCTGCTGCCATAGCAACGATGCATACACATAGATGTTATCATGTGATGATAAAGTATTAATGTCAATCAAGGTGACATTAGTAAGTTGCAAAGGATTTGGGACTGTAAAGTACAGACCCAAGACTCAACCTCTTCCATGAGCAAGCATGTTCATGGTACCGGATATATGGTGCCAATGATTAAGAACAAATGCAGCTAGTGTATTTGTACTCTAGTGCAAGTGGGAGACTTTTGGAAATATGCCCTAGAGACAAATAGTAGTAAGGACTATTATCATATTTCATATAGTTTATGATTAAGTTTTATATCATGCTACACCTGTATTGAGTGGAAACATCAATACACGTGTGATATATAAACAACAAGGGGTTCCCAGTGAAACTCTAGTCACTCGTTCATTGGTCAACAGATGATCAAGTTTCTTGATCATGTGGCATTTATGCTAGTTGGAAATGGAGTTAACTCATTCTGTGAATGAGATGATGAACCAATACCCAACCTAAACATCATGACCCGATCATGTCACGAAGTTCAAGTTACGATGATTATAAATGGATCCTCGTAGACTATTCCTTAGACCGTGAGGCTATATCAATCATTGTCTCCCGAGAGTTCTTAGATAGCATCAAGCGCCACTTGGTAATACAATGGTTATAAAGGTGTGTTCAGGTACTCGGAGGAAACCGTAGAGGCAATATATGTCAAGAGCGGGATTTGTCTGTCCATGTGACGGGAAGATACTCAAGGGGCCCACTCGGAGAGGTTATATCCAATAGCTGCGCAGCGTGTGATTTGATCACAAGGATATCACTTGTCGGAACGAGTCAAGTAGCATTGTTCGGTAACGAGATTGAACACGACATGGTGATGTCATTGATCCGATGTGGGGAAATGCAAGTATCAAGAGACAAAGGGAATAAGACACGACTGTCCCGGTTCAAACAACAAAAGATCTTCGTGGAATGCACAGGGGTCACATGGCCATCCAGGTCCCTCTGTCGATCATTGGTGCGGGAGTGTCCCGAGCATGTATGGAGTGTTCCCGAACCGTGGGGTATCACGCGTAAGGGCTTGATGATGCTTAGAGAGTGTTTATAGGATCGATAGAATCGCCAAAGAATAATAGAGAGAAAACCGGAAGGGTTTCGGTAAGTCCGGAGGATGTCCGGAGTGGAGGTGGAAGTGTTCCATAACCATAGAGGTTGAATAATATGTGAATGAATGTTAAATAATGATTTAATCATTTATTCATAATTATTTAATAAAGAGAAAATCAATTTAAAAGGTCAAAAGGCTTAATGGGCCAATTCTCGGAGGGGAGAGGGCCCATTAGGGAAAGGAGAGAGGGAGAAGGGGCAAGGGGGTGGCCGGCTGGGCCAAGCCCACCTTGCGGGGCCCACTAGGGCTGGCCGGTAGCCTCCCCTCCCCCTCCTCTCCTTTAGTCCCACCCTGGGACTTTGAGGGAGGTAGTACCTCCTCTCCCCCTCTATATAGTGGGGGTATTTGGCAGATAAATACACCCAATAATCAATAAATGTTTTCTCACTTTTGGGAGGACCTCTAATTGATATTTTCTCTCTCTCCCTCTCTCTCTCTCTCTCGTGACCATGGTCCCAAGTTCGAACTGCACGAACGAGAGACATCTTCACCGCGGAGCGCCGTCGCGCTGCGGGATTCAAATCCAGGAGCTCTTCTTCCGCAACTGCTGCTGGATTGGGGAAGCAGGAGTCATGGTCACGCACCGGACGTGTGTAACTCCCTGCAAGGTGTCGCACTTGAGGCACTCAAGTCGTTGGAGCCAAGGGAGCACAAGGACTTCATCTCGACCTTGAGGTCGGCTTCGGCTCGTGTACATCAACCACGCTCTCCTAAGCGTTGACAATGCTTTTCGGTCTTCAAGGGTAAGTTCGCGAAAAGCCCCTCCCATTACAGTATTACTAATAGATAGGTCCTGGCAGCTTCAGGGCTTCAGGGGTGTAGGGTAAAATTTATTGCTTTCATGCGCGGAACCCCTACAATTTTAGGGTTTAGGCTCTAGGGTTTAGGGGTTTAGGGTTCATGATTTAGGGTTTGGTGTTCAGTATTTAGGGTTTAGGGTTGTTGAGGCTTTAAAGTTTATGATTGTTTAGGTTTTAGGGTTTAGGGAATTTTCAATAATAATGTTCAAGCTTTATATATATGCTTATATTCTTGGAATAGAATGGTGTTATCACAATTTAATGAAAGTATCTCAAATTTTGATCTATAAGTGCATTATACCTACTTGATAAGGGTTTAGGGTTCTAGGGCTAGGAGGTTAGGGTTAAGGGTTTAGGGTTCTACGGTTAGGAGGTTAGGGTTTAGGGTTAAGGGTTTTGATTTTCAATAATGTTCAAGCTTTATGCTTAGATTCGTGGAATAGAATACCGTCACCGCAATTTAATGAAAGTATCACAAATTTTGATCTATAAGTGCATGGTACCTCCTTTTGTTAGGGTTTATGGGTCGAGCATTTAGGGTTTTAGGGTTTTACGGTTTAGGTTTTATGGGTTGTTTGGGGTTTAGGGTTTAGCGAATTTTTAATAATGCTCAAGATTAATGCTTATATTCGTCGAATAGAATGGCATTACCTGATTTAATGAAAGTATCTCATATTTTGATCTATAAGTGCATGTTACCTACTTGGTTAGGGTTTATGGGTTGAGGGTTTAGGGTTTTAGGGTTTAGGTTTTAGGGGTTGTTTAGGGTTTAGGGAATTTTCGATAATTCTCAAGATTTATGCTTATATTCGTCAAATAGAATGTGTTACCCAATTTAACGAAAGTATATCAAATTTTTATTTATAGGTGCATGGTGCATGCTTGGTCAGGGTTTAGGGTTTTTCGGTTTAGAGGTTTCGGGTTTGGGTTTTAGGGGTTTATTGTTTAGGGTTTCAGGAATTTTCAATAATTCTCAAGATTTATGCTTATATTTGTCGAATAGAATGGTGTTACCCAATTTAACAAAAGTATCTTAAATTTTGATCTATAAGTGCATGCTACATGCTTGGTCAGGGTTTAGGGTTTGGGGTTTTAGGGGTTTAGGGTTTTGAGAATTTTCAATAATGTTCAAGCTTTATGCTTATATTCACGTAATAGAATGGTGTTACCAAATTTGATGAAAGTATCTCAAATTTTTATCTATAAGTGCATGACACCAGCTTGGTCAGGGTTTAGGGATTTAGAGTTTATGGTTTAGGATTTTGAGAATTCTCAATAATATGTTCAAACTTTATGGTTATATTCATGGGATAGAATGGTGTTACCGCAATTTAATGAAAATTTTCTCCAAATTTGACCTACAAGTCGATGATACCTGCTTGGTGATGTTTTTTATTAAATTCAATTGAAGGTTCCCAAGTACTAAAACAAGGGATACACACCAAGAGTTCCACGAGATTTAGGCGTTGTTTGGTTGGGATCTAATTCTGGCTTCTGATTTTTGGCTTATAAGCCAGGAACGTGTTTTTGGCTATATTTTTTTAGCTTTTACTCTAACATAGTTGAATGATGGTAAAAGCCAAAAGCCAAAATCTAAAGTGGCTTATAAAATAAAGCTAAAAGCGATAGATAAGCTTAACCAAACAAGACCTCAACTTCTTGATTTGAATGCTAAAGCAGGCAAATTTGGGACCTTTTGAAAGGAAAATCCAAATAAAAATATATAAATTGAAGAAATGTCTTTCATTCGCAAAGTATCTTGTTATGTGCGCTGCCTAGTTTCCATGAAAAAGTATGCTAAATCTTGACAACTTTCAAAGAAACTTGTTTCACAATATGGCTTACCATGTACCAACATTCGTGGCTTTCAAACAATATGACCAAGGTCATGGCAATATGTTTGCCATAGTTTACGATACGTGTCCATATTTGGTAGATCAATGCGTAACTGAATATTGGCATTTCAAACAATGTTTAAAAAGGGTGCATCCAAATTTGAAGTTATTTTAAATTGTCCAAGTGACAACAATGGCTTCCATTGTGAAGCAACTACAAAGACTATATATGGTTCAAAATCTCACCACATGAATTTTTTCACAATGTATAAAATTTTTGATAGATAATACCCAAGTTTCAAGAATTTTCGAGCTTCCGAGCTAGGTTTTCTGATTTTCATAATTTTATCTCGGTTTTGCAAAATATGTTCGATTTTTGAACAACAAGCGACGGGAATATCTACTTCCCATAATTATGGCTCACTGACATGTGGGTCATTTGCATGGTGGGTCCAAAAGGTTAGTGTAGATCGTAGTGGGCAAGCATGTAAATATTGAAGAAGGGCTAGGAAACATCGATGCGGTGATACACTTGGGAGAACGCAAATTTACCACCTATATCCCTGTGTTATTGTGGTGCTCCTCGGGTTCTTGTTTCTAGAGCAGGGATAGAAGAAGAATTTTGAATTGTAAAAAGTAGTGAAGTATGTTTGAATGGATGCATAGGATATTTTAATAGATGGGTGCGATGTTTAGGCGTCGTACCAAAAAATTTAGGTCGAAGCTTCTAGCATATGCTACTCCAACGTGGGGCCGCGCAGATGCGCTATCACCGTCTGACACACACGCCGGCGAGAGTTGCTTTCCAGCATTTAAATGAGTTTCTAGGCATTTGCTGAAATTTTCTAACAATTCAAGGCTTTCAAGAAGATGACCATCGTCCAAAAAAGGTAACCAAGGTCATGACCATAGTTTATGATGATGTGTACATTTGGTAGATCAGTGCATCTTGGCAAATCAACCAATATGTCTGGTTCCAAATTTGAAGTTTGTTTTCGAATTTCCAAGTAACAACAATGTGTTTTGTTGTAGAGCAACTAAAAAGATGATGTCTCAAAATGCCACCGCCCCCATTTTTCACACAATGTATAACACCCTTTCAAGCTTCTACGCTAAATTTGTGGAACAAAATAATTTTTGGGGCTGGATGTTTGCATGGTGGGCAGGATATTTCGGTGCTCTGTCGAAATTTTGAAGTTGAAGCTTCTAAGGTATGCTACCCCCACTTGGGATGTTGTCCTCATCAGATAGACCCACACGCCTGTACACTTTCCAGCATTTAATGAGTTTATACACATCTGCCAAAATTAATAAACATTAATTCAATACTTTCAAACAAGATGATCAATGTCACATCCATAGTTTATGTATCTTGTCCATGTTTTGTACTACTCCGTACATTGATGCATCTTCTCCAATCAATCTTACAAACATGTCCATATTTGGTAGATCGGTGCATATTGGCATTTCAAGCAATGTTTATAAAAGGAGATTCTAGATTTGTGGATAATGCCCTACTTTCATGAATTTCCAAGCTTCCTAGCTAAATATGTGCAATAAAATGACTTTTTGACAATTTGAAATAAGTGTGTCTAATTTAGGACTACAAAGTGTATGATATACCTTGCTCTTGAGTTTTTAAAAATAATTTAAAGCTACCGAATTAGTTAAAAATTTGAGAACCACCGAGAGTTTTGCAAGATTCAACTCTTCGATATGAACGGTAATGACCCCAAATTTGGGCCATTTATTTTTTTAAATAAAGAAACAAAATATAAAAAGAAATACAGCCATTCTTTTCTCTCTTGGTGTCTCATTGTGTGAAGTAGCTAGTTTCCATGAAAAAACATAATCTTAAAATTTGATAACTCTTGAAAAAACTTGTTTCACAATATGGCGTACCATGTATGAACATTCATGGCTTTCAAAAACTAGATGACCAATGTCAAGGCCATATGTTTACCATACTTTATGATAATGTAACCATGTTTGGTAGATTGGTGCATATTGTCATTTAAACATTGTTTACAAAAATATCTTCCATATTTGAAGTTATTTTAAAAGCCCCAATCAATAATAATGGCTTTAATTTTTTCATACGATATATAGTGTACCATGTATGAACATGCATGGCTTTTAAACCAGATGACCAAGGTCATGGCCATGTATTTGCTATAGTTTATAATAACATGTCCATATTTGGAAGATTGGTGCGTATTGGCATTCAAAATATTATTTACAAATAAAGGAAGCTTCCAAATTTGAAGTTATTTAAAAAAATTCAAGCGATGACAATGGCTTTTGTCATGAAGCAACTACAAAGAAGTATGGCTCAAAATACCACTGCCCTAGTTTTCGCACAAGATATATATAGCCTAGGGTTTAGGGTTCAGGGTTTTTCAGGTTGAGGGTTTAGGGTTTATGGTATATGGTTTACGATTTTAGGGTTTAGGGTTTAGAAGTTTAAGGTTCAGTATTTAGGGTTTAGTGTTCAAGATTGTGGGTTTAGGGTTTTAGGGTATAGGGTTGTCTAGGTTTTAGGGTTTACGGAATTTTCAATAATAATGTTCAAGCTTTATATATATGCTTGTATATACGTCGAATAGAATGGTCTTATCGCAATTTAATGAAAGTATCTCAGATTTTGATCTATAAGTGCATGATACCTTCTTGGTAAGGGGTTGAGGGGATGAGGGTTTAGGGTTTATGGTTTTAGGGGTTTAGGTTTTAGGTTTTAGGGAATTTTCAATAATGTTCAAGCTGCTTTATAATGATATTCGTGGAATAGAATGGCATAGCGCAATTCGATGAAAGTATATCTGAAATTTTGATCTACAAGTGCATGATACCTCATTTTTCAGGGTCGTTTAGGGTTTCAGGGTGTAGGGTTTAGGGAATTTTCAATGATGTTCAAGCTTTATGGTTATATTCGTGGAATAGAATGGTGTTACCGCAATTTAAAGAAAGTATCTCAAATTTTGATCTATAAGTGCATGATACCTGCTTGGTTAGGGTTTATGGGCGTGGGTTTAGGGTTTTAGGGTTTTATGGGTTGTATAGGGTTTAGGGTTTACTGAATTTTTAATAATGCTCAAGATTTATGCTTATATTCATCGAATAGAATGGCGTTACCTAATTTATTGAAAGTATCTCAAATTTTTATCTATAAGTGCATGTACCTGCTTGGTTAGGGTTTATGGGTTGAGGGTTTGGGGTTTTAGGGTTTATTAGGGTTTAGGTTTTAGGGGTTGTTTAGGGTTTAGGGAATTTTTGATAATGCTCAAGATTTATGCTTATATTCGTCGAATAGAATGGCGTTACCAATTTAACGAAAGTATCTCAAATTATGGTCTATAAGTGCATGCTACATGCTTGGTCAGGGTTTAGGGTTTAGGGTTTGGGTTTTAGTGGTTTAGGGTTTCGAGAATTTTCTATAATGTTCAAGCTTTATGCTTATATTATTTGTGGAATAGAATGGTGTTACATCACTTTATTGAAAGTATCTCAAATTTTGATCTAGAAGTGCATGGTACATGCATGGTTAGGGTTTATGGGTCAAGGGTTTGGGGTTTTACGGTTTTACGGTTTAGTTTTATGAGTTGTTTAGGGTTTAGGCTTTAGAGAATTTCCAGCAATGCTCAAGATTTATGCTTATATTTGTCGAATAGAATGGTGTTACCTGATTTAATGAAAGTATCTCAAATTTTGATATATAAGTGCATGACACCTATTTGGTTAGGGGTTATGGGCTGAGGATTTAGGGTTTTAGGGGTATTTTAGAGTTTAGGGAATTTTCGATAATGCTCAAGATTTACGCTTATATTCGTCGATTAGAATGGCGTTACCCAATTTAACGATAGTATATCAAATTTTGATTTATAAGTGCATGCTACGTGCTTGGTCGGGTTTTGGGTTTAGAGTTTTAGGGTTTAGTGGTTTAGGGTTTGGGTTTTAAGGGTTTAGGGTTTCTGGAATTTTCAATAATGTTCAAGCTTTATTCTTATATTTGTGGAATAGAATGGTGTTACCCAATTTAACGAAAGTATCTCAAATTTTGATTATAAGTGTATGATACCTGCTTGGTCAGGGTTTTGGGGTTTATAGTTTATGGTTTATGATTCCGTGAATTCTCAATAATATGTTCAAACTTTATGGTTATATTTATGGAATAGAATGTTGTTACCACAATTTAATGGAAGTATCTCAAAATTTGATCTACAAGTCGATGATACCTTCTTGGTCATATTTTTGTTAAATTCAATTGAAGGTACCCAAGTACTAAAACAAGGGAGACACACCAAGAGTTCCGCGAGATTTAGGCGATGTTTGGTTGGGCCCTAATTCTGGCTTTTGATTTTTGACTTATAAGCCAAGAATGTGTTTTTGGCTTTATTTCTTTAGCTTTTACTCTGACATAGTTGAATGATGGTATAAGCCAAAAGCCAAAATCTAAACTGTCTTATAAAATAAAGCTAAAAGCGATAGATAAGCTTAACCAAACAACCCCTCAACTTCTTGATATGAATGCTAATGCAGCCAAATTTGGGACCTTTTGAAAGAAAAATCTAGATAAAATATATATAAATTAAAGTAATGTCTTTCTTTTGGTGAGTATCTTGTTATGTGCGCTTCCTAGTTTCCATGAAAAAGTATGTTAAAACTTGACAACTTTTGAAGAAACTTGTTTCACAATATGGTTTACCATGTATGAACATTCATGGCTTTCAAACAAGATGACCAATGTAATAGAAATATGTTTGCCATAGTTTATGATAACATGTCCATGTTTGGTATACGGATGCATAACTACATATTGGCATTTCAAACAATGTTTTGAAAGGGTGCATCCAAATTCGAAGTTATTTTAAATTGTCCAAGTGACAACAATGGCTTCCGTTGTGAAGCAACTACAAAGACTATATGTGGTTCAAAATCTCACCACACCAATTTTCTCACAAATTATAAACAATTTGACGGATAATGCCCAAGTTTCAGGAATTTTCAAGCTTCCGAGCCAGCTTCGCCAATTTTAATGATGTTATCTCGGTTTAGCGAAAAATGTTCAAATTTTGAACAAAAGCGATGGGAATATCTACTTCCCTTAATTCTGGCTCACTGACATGTGGCTCACTTGCATGGTGGGTCCAAAAAGTTAGTATAGGTCGGAGTGGGTGGGCAGGTAAATATTGAAGAAGGGCAGGGAAACGTCAATGGGGTGATGCACTTGGGAGAATGCAAATTTACCACCTATATCCCTCTATTATTGCAGTGCTCATCAGGTTCTTGTTTCCGAAGCAGGGATAGAAGAGGAATTTTGCATACAAAAAACAGGTGGAGTATGTTTGAATGAATGGACGGGATATTTTAATGGATGGGTGTGATGTTTCGGCGCCTTACCACAATTTTGAGGTTGAAACTTCTAGTATACACTACTGTGACATGGGGCCGCTCAGATGTGCTGTCACCGTCTAGACCCACACGCCCACGAGAGTTGCTTTCTAGCATTTAAATAAGTCTCTAGGCATTTGCTGAAATTTCCGAACAATTCAAGTCTTTCAAGAAGATGACCATCGTCAAAAAAAAGGTGATGAAGGTCATGGCGATAGTTTATGTTGACGTATCTACATTTGGTAGATCAGTGCATCCTGGCAAATCAACCAATATGTCTATTTCCAAATTTGAAGTTTCTTTTCGAATTTCCAAGTAACAACAATGTGTTTTATTGTGGAGCAAATACAAAGATGATGGCTCAAAATGCCACTGCCCCCATTTTTCACACAACGTATAATGCCCTTTCAAGCTTCCAGGCTAAATTTGTGCAATAAAATAATTTTTGGGGCTAGATATTTGAATGGATGGGCATGATATTTTGGCGCTCTACCAAAATTTTGAAGTTGAAGCTTTTAAGGCATGCTACCCCCACTTGGGATGTTGTCCCCATCAGATAGGCCCACACGCCTATATGCTTACCAGCATTTAATGAGTTTATAGATATCTACCGAAACTAATGAACATTAATTCAAGGCTTTCAAACAAGATGACCAAGGTCACAACTATAGTTTCTGTAACATGTCCATGTTTTGTACTACTCCGTACATTGATGCATCTTTGCCAATCAAGCTTACAAACATTTCCATATTTGGTAGATTGGTGCATGTTGGTAATTCAAGCAATGTTTACAAAAGGAAATTCCCGATTTGATGGATAATGCCCTACTTTCATGAATTTCCAAGCTTCCTAGCTAAATATGTGCAATGAAATGACTTTTTGACAATTTAAAGTAACTATGTGTAATTTTGAACTACAAAGTGTATGATATAGCTTTCTCTTGTCTTTTTAAAAATAATTTAAAGGTACCGAATTAGTCAAATATTGGAGAACCAGCGAGAGTTTTGCAAGATTCAACTTTTTGATATGAATGGTAATGACACAAAATTTCGGCCATTTTTAAAAAAATAAAGAAACAAAATATAAAACGAAATACAACCATTCTTTTCTCTCTTGGTGTCTCACTGTGTGCAGTAGCTAGTTTCTAGGAAAATATAATCTTAAAATTTCAGGCCCCGTGAGCCAAATCAGCAAGAGGATATATAAGCTGGGATCAATTTGATTCGAAGAGGGGCGATTTTCTCGGTCCTGGGAGAGGAACCCGGGAGAACTAGTAGTACTAAGGGAAGTAGGAGGTTGGCTCGGTCAATTCTTTATCTCACCCCCTTGATGTGGGACCCGCTTTAACTCACCTCCTTGATGTGGGTCCCACTTTAACTTATCCCCTGAAACTGCTATAGGCCACCGCGTGATAGCTGGGACCAAAGATTCAGAAATCACTCAGCAAAATGTTTCCGCCACCGCCACTTAAAAATATTACTGTAGAAAAAGTGCACTACCCATCCCTACTACTACTAGTACTACTATTCCACTGGCCATGCCTTTCTACCGACAAGACAAGGAACCACCACTAGCTAACTCCCATCCAGCAAGCAACTGTTGGAACTGGTGCAATCTCCGATTGGGGAGTTCTTGCTGAAATAGGTGGGTGTATTTGCTCACCTCAAAATCTGTCTTTGTTTAATTTGCTTCTGATTAGGCCATTGGGGGTACTATTAGTAGTAGTATTCAGTATGCTTTGATTGTGGAGTTCTTGCTTATTTCTCACCTCGGAATCACATAATTAGGATATTTACCCTCCACTCTGATCGATTGGGTCATTTGGTTGGGGGTAGCGGTGGGATGGGTGGGTGGTTAGGAGGGAAGGGTGGGGGTACTGATTTTGTATGGATTCGGGATTGGGGCATGGTCACCGCTATTCTATTGGGGCATTTGGTCGGGTTCAATTTCTCTATTCTTCAGTTCTGAAACATTTAGCTCAATGGATTTTCCATCCAATTCTGTATGGAGAACTATGGGTCAGTGGCGTGCACGGCCACTACAGATAGTAATGGTCCTGTCAGTTTCCTTAAAAGTTGCCTAAAAAGGTAATGTAGCAGTATATTCATTGTGTTCTTTCATTCTTTCCAATGCTGAAAGTGGCTGGCTGCAACCTGGATATATCCCTATGCTAAAAGTTGTTTGTGTCTGCATCTTGTTTTTGTGAAAGCCTCTGTGACACTATCTCTTCTTTATTTATTGTAGCACAGTGGTACATACCTGCGAACGTGCTGTGCTCCAGGTGCCGCAAACAGGATGGTACCCCCACATGCCGTAGGATCCGGCCAGTACCACTACTCACTAAACAAGCACAAGTCCACTGACCAGCTGGGAGGGACCAACTTAAAGATAAAGGTATTTTTTTCTTAATACACTTATTACCATGGTGCGGTCTGATTTGATTATTATCTGCTTGGTTTCATGCATTCTTATCAGATGTTCAGAAACATATGTGTGATTTTATTAATTATCACACTATGTTTATGTGAATCCAGATCTGGATCTATCTCATATAGTCAGTATATGTCTACTATGTATTGTATTGAACTATTGAGCTATGTTGCTATTTATGCAGATTGAAGGTGCTACTGCGGAGGCTGAGGCTGCTGTAGAGGCTAGTAGATTGTTGATGCCTGCACCAAAAGCGGACAACATTTACACGGCGAGGAAGCGCCATCACAACACCCAAGTGGGCAGTGACCTCTGTAAGAAGTGGGTATAATTTGGAAATCCACAATTTCACATGTTATGATTTTCCGTATTACTGTTATCAGCTAGTACTATATCTTTACGCTCATCAGAAGTTCACAAACATCAAATTTGTTTGGTGTACATGCAATGGTTTTGTCTTATATTATTAGATTTACTTATTATTTACATAATTGAACCTTTTCGCTTAATTTTAATCAGTATTACGCACGAGCTGCTCAGCCCTTTCTTCTACCTTCCTCTTGTCAAGCTTGTGGATTTAAAGGGGGTCCTGTATGCCCTTACAAAGGCAGAGGGAAGAAAAATGGTGCATGACCACCCTTCGCAAAGGGTACCCATGGTATCAAGTATGGATTGCAAGTGGTTTAGATGGACTCTATAAATTTTCTCATGAAGATTGTTCCTTGTGTCTCTCGCCCCACTATAAACAAGATGTTCGGAAATGACAAGTTTCTAACTCTATATAGCGAGGTCCGTAAAGGCATGCGGCAACTATATGATGTGGATGTTGCCCAGACGATGGCCACCACCTATTTGGGTGGCCGAGGTTGGTCCAAGTATGTCCGTGAGAATGGTCTGAAGCAGGGGACGAGGTAGCATTTGATTTTAGCAAGCCTGGGCAGATACTTGCACGCCATCATACACCTTTTGACCTAAGGACCATGAACAGAGGCAGTACTAATTAATTTGCTTCAGTACTCATCACAACCTCTAATGATTTTCTTGCAACTAACTGCTTTGCACCATTGTCTTTACTCATCATATGACTCTGACCACTTCGGCAGTCCGCTTCCCCTTATGTAGCCCCCAGAAGGGTGCCAGCATCAAGCTTCTGGCACCGGCACTGGCACCGGCCCCACTTCATGCAACGGCACCTGTTGACCTAAGTAGGAGAAAGAATAGAGGTAGTAACTTAATTCTAGTATATACTCTCATCTCTGTCTAGGAGTAACTATTGTATAAGAAACTGTTTTGCTTGTACACATCTCATATGCCTCTCTGAACACTCCTGTAATCCCCTTACCTACCCGAGAAGGTAACCAACATCAAGCTGCTGGAACCCGCACCGATACTGGCCCTAGTTCCTCCTCTGGCACATGTTGACCTAAGGAGAAAGAATGGAGGTAGTAACTTAATTTGCTTGTATACTCATCATATCCTCTGATCACTGTCTTGTGAGTAACTGTTGTATAAGAGACCATTTTGCTTGTACACATCTCATCCCTCTACCATCCCTGCAGTCATCTTAGCTACCCCTCAGAAGGAATCTAGCATCAAGATTTTGGCACCGGCACCGGTTTTGGCTACTGCACCAGCCCCTCTACAATGAACTGCATCAGCACCATCTCCTGCACTAGCACCAGCCCTAGCACATGCAGCGGCACCATCTCCTGCACCAGCACCAGCTACCGCACCAGCCTAGCAGAGGCACCATCACAAGTTGCCATGTTTTATCTCATAGAAGCACATGTTTAATGCCACAATTTGGTTCGTGGGAATAGCTTAATGCAACAGTGATCAAAAACGTGGTGGTTGGCCATTTGTGGTGATAGGCATTTGTTGCGATAGCCTATTCTAACAACATTTGTTTCGTGGCGCATGCCCTTCCATGGCAATAGCCAATTGTTGCAATAGACTTGAACTCTATAGCAACAAATCTTGCTTTCATGGGTACACCTCTTTCGCCACAAACCCTATGTCTGTGGCATTAATTTATGGCAACAACTCTCCAAATCATGGTAACAAAACATTGCAACGTACTAGTTGTGGTGGTGACAAATAGTTATCATAGCGGACAAAATATTCGTGGCGAGAAGGTATTGCGACAATGTAGACAATTCGTAGGGAAAGGACTGTTTCAACAAAGCTAGATTTTGTGGCGGCAAGTGGTTATCGCATCAACGAAAATGCTTGTCGTGAGAAACTATTGTGATAATACAAGCGATTCGTGGTGAAAAGACTATTTCAACAAAGCTAAATTTGGTGGCGGCAAATGGTTATCACAATAGCCGAAATATTTGTGGCAGGCAGCTATCGCGACAATACAAATGTTTGGTGGAAATATCCTAGTGCAACACAGCTGGTCAGCATGGCGGCTAAGATATGGCGCAACACTATTTTTCATGGTACTAACCTGTTGAAACCGAAACTAGGTTGTGGTAATAGACTATTACAACCTAAAAAAATACGAGCATTCAATTACATGATTCAAACCATAGGTATCTGATATAGATTCATAGTATATCATATTTCGCATAGCAAATATCCTAAATCATTCAACATACTGAATGTGCTATCCTAATCAAGTGCAAAGATTAAACTTGTGGCATCCCGCTAAAACCACTACTAGAAAATCGCTGTGTTTTTGTGCATTGCATTATCATGACCGCATGCTCATGTCATCATGCCGCATTGTATTTGAGCATCGTCATCATCTTGCATGGTTTGTTTAAAAACTATTTTCGAAAAACCGGTTTTGTTTTCTAAATGCCCCGTCTTTATTTCAAATCAAAACCCGGATCTCTGGAATATTTTGTTTCGTCTACAGTCGGATTTCAAAAGCCCCGTTTTAAATAATAAAATATTTAAATTATTTTTAGAGGGCAGCCGAACCGGGCGGAACCGACCCAGCCGGCCACCCCCAATAGAAACCAAAATTCCTAACCCCTACCCTTATCCACTCACCAACCCCCACCCACACAGCCACACACACCCAGCCGCACACCACACCCCCCCCCCGCCAGCCATGTCCCCCAACCTCCACCTCACCCCGACCACTCCCTGCCTGCCACCTCCTCCCTCCTGGACCCACTCCCTCTCAACCTGCCCAAACTTCCGTGCACCGACCAGCTCGCGCCCGGCCCCACCCATCGACAACAGGGTTCCGTCCGCGTCTCTCTCTCTCCTGGCCTCGCGCCTCGTCCCTCGTCTCTGCCCCACATGCCGCCCTGAGCGGGCCCCTGCCACGCCCGCGACACCAGACGCGCTGCCTCCTCTGGTCGTCTTCCTCGCGTCCCCTTGCCCATCACCACCAAATCCGTCGCGAGCCACCGCCCTGGATCCTGTGCCGAGCCGCCGTCCCCACGGCCTCGCTCCTCGCCTGGCCGCCTTCCTCGCCGGAGACCGAGACCCGCGTTCGCAGTGACCCCGTCGCCAACCGAGCGTCGCTCTGGTCCGTCGCCCTCTACCTTCCAGGTGTCGTCCCGGTTCTCGGTCGCGCGTCCCCAGCGTCCTCGCCTTCCCCACCACCAGAGCCGGCTCCACGCCTCGTTTCGCCTCTGCCGGCCTCCGTCGTCGTCCTCGCCGGCTGCAGCCCCACCCTGCGAGTCTCTCCTCGCCCGTGTGTGCAGCGGTCGAGCTCGCCACCACCTAGCGCCCCGCCGTTCGACTTTGGTTCCCATCGCCTTCGTGACGACCTCTGCCACACGCGCCCTGAACCCGTTGACTGTGCCACCCCACCTCCTCTCCGCTCTGGGCCGCCTACATCCTTCTCGGCTTTGCCTCCTCGCACCACCGACCTCGTCCGCCCTCCGGTCGGCCCATCCTTGCTGCCTCGCTGCGGAGCCGCCTCGTCGCCCACCTCTCGCAGCCCCGCCCGCGAGCCTACCGATCTCCTCCACCGTGCCACAATAGATCCCCGTCCTCGCCGCGCGGATCCCGTCTTGCCACCCCGTCGTCTACCGTTGTCGCTTGAGCCGCGACCCCGATTCCTGCACTGCACCGCCACCTCTCTGCAGTGTGCAGCGCCGTCAGGCCCTAGACACTTCTCCAAGCCCCTACTGGAGCCATCACAAGTTCAACACCAACCCAGCCGAACCCGATGAATCACCCGAGCCCTTCATGATCCGAGCCCAATCCACGACGACCAACACCAACCTCGACAAGATCTTTAACACGGATTCCGGACGCTTCGACAATTTCTTCCGTGCCGACAAGACCGGCTCGATGCCGATGGGTTTCGATGAAGGTACATGGTCCCACACAAGACCTTCCGAAGACACCGAACCCTGTCACGCCAAGTTCTTCGACCTCGAAGACCGATCCATCGGAATGCCAAGACCTCCGTCTGAACCCGAGTTCTTCGTCACAGGCGCCAAGATCTCCTACACGGACCCGAAGACCACCGGTACCCGATCCATTCAAGTTCGCCATCGACGGCAAGATCGACCGCTTGGTACCCAAGTTCTCCGTCGCGACATGACAAGTTCTCCATCTTGTATCCGAACCTCGCTGTCCCCGTCGAACCCTGAGACCGAACCCTGGACCCCCGGAACCCAAGATCTTCCGAACCCATATGTGTGACCCTAAGCCTCTATTTTTATAATATGACATATACCTACCGCATCATTAAATCAGCATGCTTGCATACATGTCATCTGGTGGGTTGGGGGCATTATGCCGATACACCTCAAAATTAAATATGGAGTCTATATGCGGGATATCTTTGTCTTATTCCGGACTCCATTTAAATTTGTGTAGCGAACCGATACCATGTTTTTCCTTGCTAATTCAACATTTAAATTGCGGGTATCTAAATAACTGGAACCTATTAATTAATTGCCGGGACCCCGGTTCCGCTTAATACTGCATAATTGCACCGCATCTGCATCATATCATAATCATGCCGGGTCTTCTGCCGTAGTATTAAACATTGTATCCGGTGTTTCTGCTAGTGTTTGCTTCTTCGCGGATTAGACAGATGAGTGGATGCGAGTGTCGACAAGTTCTCCGGATATGAACCTTTGGCAGTGTGTTTCCCAGGTGAGCATTCTCCCCCTTTCTACCTATTTTGCATTTATAGTCTTTATTTCCTCCTGTTGATCTATTGCTATCCGTGTCGTGATGCTTTAGTGTTCCGTACCAGATATATTCCGTGCAGCCTTTATATTGCCTTGGACACCTCCTATTACCTGTTGTTTGGTAGATAGATGGTATTGCGAGTCGTAGTCGCTTGCTCAGGTGTGATCCCGTGTCGTGAAGTACCACACAGTTGTTGGAATGTTGTCATATGCTTTATGGTGAAGATGATCATGCCTTTAAATACAACTATTAAATTGTTGGGATAACTAATGAAAGAGGCACCGGTGGATAATATATGCTATTTGGTTTTTCCTGTCCACTTGTGTCCCGTAGGCCCCGAGTACTTGATACCTGTTCCTTGACTATTTGCACTATCCACATACGGGAGACTCTATGAATCCCCCTTAGCCAGAGCTTGATTCATTTCTTATTTCTTGGGGCCACAAACTAGTTTGGGGCTTTATTACTATCATGTACTTATGCCATGCTTTACTGCTTTATTTAAGATTGTGCGTGGAGCACCTGTACTGTTTTGGATCATGCCACGTTTTCGCGGTATCGACAAGCCCAGTCACACTTTCGGGTTCCCAGTCGTTTACAGCCGTCGTCACAAACCCTGGGTCTGTTCCGGAGCCGGCCAACTTTGTTGCGGGTAGCTTAGTGGGGTGGCCCCCTAAAATATTTTATGAATCCTGTGATTGCTTTGTCGTGAAAGCCTCGTTGGGATTTGATTTGGTTTTTCCGAGGTTGATCGTGTGTGTGTTGCTATTTGTGCACCCCTGCAGGGTAAATCTTTCTGAAAGCCGTGTCCGCGGTTATGGACGACTTGGAGCACAGTATCTCGATCATAGACAAGCATAACTAAAGTAGTGTTATAAATTTGACTTAATATGTGACTAGTAATCAGCTTTACTACAATAGAATGGATAATAAAAGTACCAACAACTGGTGGAACTGGGGTGTATCGTGTCATGCTATACCTGCCTAGTAAGTATTGCAACTCCAATGGAATGCGATAAAAGTGCCAACAGCTGCTGTGTTTTGGGATTCCTCAGGACAATTATATCTGACTAGTAAATGTTCCAACTACAACGGAATATTAACTAAAACTGCCCACTACTTTGCTATCAGGATGACTCAAGCTATCTATATCTGATTAGTAAGTGCTGCAACTATAACGGAATGAATAAAATTACCAACTATGTGAGTTCCTCGGTTTGACTTCCTCGTTTGGTCTTGAGGGGGAAATACCAGGATGGGTATGTTTGGTGTTAGTATCAGGTAGGATCCGAATAGGTCTTTCTTATCCCTCTCTAATAGCCGCCAGTTTTACTGAGTCTCTATAGGATGTTTAGTGCATAATGCGCTGCCGCTTCAGTCCACCATACCTATGTAGGCGAGAGCCGCCGAATTCTAGCCTCGCCGTGTACTGGCCTCAGTACTGACGCTCCTCTTTTTCCTTTGCCCTTTGTCGGCACCCCTTTTGTTTTAGCAGGTTTGAGATTGACGTCGTTAGCAGGGTTACCCTTCCGGCTTGGCCTGGGCAGGGTTATGGACGCCATTGGTTATTCTTCAGGGCTCTTAGCCCCATTTGCATCTTGGCCGTAGTCGTAAGCTCTATCGTTTTCAAGGTGATTTGTATCTTTGTATAGTATATCTGTATTCTTGACTCATGGAGTCGTGTTGAATATATATCTGTTGTGTGGATCCCATCGAGGACTGTTGTGTAATGGTATTACTTCGTTTTCCACCCGCATGAAAGTGCCTGGTGGGCGTCCTTGAATCGTTTCTATGCGGGTTTGACGAAAAAGGGCTAAAACTTGCATAGGGACGATTCGAGGGTGTTACAAAACTATCCGCGATGCATAGTGAATGTCTAGTCCAGGCCACTTAAATATTTGAATCCTGCGATCAGAAAATAAGAAATTGTTTAGCTCAGGTTAATCAGTCCAACATTAAAATAAATTATTTCAGCATCATTGTAATTTTCACTAGCAAACTACACTAGTGCAAGTTGTCATCAAGTTACATTTGCAAGAAGAATATAGATCTGAATAGATAGAATCATAAGGTTACGGCTGCAGTAGCCTAGCAACATTTAAACAAGGAATCATGATCTGATGCTAATAGATGGAAGAAGGTAATAGTAAATAACAATAACTGATCTCAAACTATAATTAGCCAGATTGCACGTACATGTGGATTAATACGATGGACCCTGTAGTTTATTTTAGGTTGGTTGCCAACATAAAATTCGATGGACTAGTTCAGTTTGGTTTTCTAAATTTGTCACATAGGTTCAGTTTGGATACAATCATTCATCCATCCACTTTTGCTATCAGGAACTAAAAAACAATGTATAGCTGAAGACCGCCTGCAGTTGCTTCTTGATGTCACTGGAGCATTTAAACCAGGGGTATTAATAGCTCTTGTTGGAGTCAGCGGTGCTGGTAAAACCACCCTCACGAACGTTTTAGCTGGCCGAAAGACTGGAGGACTCATAGAAGAAAGCATCACTATATCTGGATATCCTAAGAACCAAGAGACTTTCACTAGGATATCTAGTTATTGTGAACAAAATGATGTCCATTCACCTTGCTTGACTGTGATCGAGTCTTTGTTATACTCGACATGCCTCCGGTTTCCTTGTCATGTCAATGATGACACTCAAAAGGTAAGCATCGGCAGAAGTTCCATTTTCATTGTTATAGATATTATCATTAGCAGACACCGGAGTGTCAGATTGTTCTTGAATTTCTACATAAGGTTTAAGAGTTGTCAAGATTAAGCAATCTAGGATTTTTTGCATTATAGCTAATGATAGAGGCAGCTTAAATGTCATAAGTTTTTATCAGATCTCCGTTGTCCATGTTTGTTTCTATATGCTGTTATACTTTCCATCCTTGTTAGGAGAACAGATCCTTTCTTTACTAAACACAAGAAAAATTAATGGACTTAGCATTATCAATGTGCACCATTTAGAATAATGATTTAGAATTAAGGATGGTGTGTACCTTGCAGAAAGGAGTGATGTGAATCATCTTCTTCCTCTGAAGCTTGCACTCAGTGTCATTGTATTGTCATCGGTCTCCCACCAGCAAGGTGTTGCGTTGAATTCATTAGTGTGCCCTTGTGTAGGTAATATAAGAATTAGAGTCAGTTTCAGAGCCAATTTGCAACCCATCAAACGACACCAGATACACATATTTCTAATCTTGATCTGAACCAATATGTGCCACAAACTATAATTTAATGTTCCTATATTATCCACCATTCAATCTAGCATCAAGCTGTTGGCTCTGACACCGGTTCTGGCTCCTGCACCAGCCCCTCTACAATTAACTACATCGACACCATCTCCTGCACCACCACCAACCCCAGCACATGCAGCGGCACCATCTCCTGCACCAGCACCAGCTATCGCACCAACCCCAGCACAGGCACCGGCAAAAACTCCTTCATCACCCTAGGCAGTGCCTTGTCAGACCATATCCTACACATGTGTCATCACAAGGTCGCACCATATTATGCTTGTGAGTATATGGTGGCAGATAAACTGCTCTGAATGTCTTCTCGAGTTTCACATGATTCAGTGCATTGCTCTTATTAATTATGTGTCTATCTCTTGCTTTGACTCAGAAATTTCCTAAGAGTGCCACAAAAAAACTCCAGACCAGATGAAAGGGCACAATAGTCTTTAAGATGCAGAGCGAAGGAGTGCAAATAAAGGGATGCTATGCCATTAACTCGACCGATGGGCGCTTGGCAGCTACTTCTAGGTGGATCAAGTTCTAAAAAGCAGCCAAACTTACCATTGGAAGAACGGTCAAGGTCGATGTATTTGGTTGTCCTGAATGCCGCATGTTGTTCATGAAGTTCCTAGCTATCTAGCTCTTTGGTCGTATTCTATTGTAATTAATTATGGTTGTCTTATCTCCACTAATCATATATGGGTGGTAAAACTGTGATAACCTTTTGCTGGATTGGAGCTATGACTAGTACGTACTGGTATGGTATATCTGTATCTATATGACGGTTCCCTGTATGACCAAATATTATGACAATGATTGTGTTCCAGTGATCGACTGTGTTTGGAGAAAAGGGCAAACTGATTGTGTGACATGTTTTTAGAGCTAAAACAAGAACAAGCTCTCTCTATACTGCTATTGAATTTTAGTGTTTGTATTGCTGAATCAGTCACTTTGAAATGTTGTTAAATTGGTCAAGTGTTGTTGAGGTGGCGTCCGGCAACATCAGCATCGACATCAACCTCGGCCTTTTATAAGTTCTCTTATTTTTTTTAGCCTAAATGAAGTCCGAATCTGGGTGTTTGCCCAAATTTGATGTAATATTTATAAATCCACCCACTATTAATGAAAACCTCATATATTCACCGAAAGTTTGCCGAGTTTGATTGAAATTTGTCCAAGCCCGGGAACTCGGCCTGGGAACACGACTGGAAAACTGGCCGTTCCCAAGCCGAAAACTAGCTTCGTCCGGTGATATTTAGCTCTGGATTTTGGCCTTGAGACGCCGAACGAGTGGAGGTGCTCTAACACTCTCACGTCTAATAAACCCACGTATAATCAAAACGCCTAAAAAAACTCCGCACATCTGAGCCGTCATTGCCCACGCCCTCGTGCTGCCGAGCCGACGCTCCGCCGCCGCCCGCACCGCCCCTGCGCTGTTGAGTCGCCGCTCCACCCGACGCCGCCCGCGCCGCCGCCGCTTCACCCGACGCTGCCCAAACCTCCGCCCGCACCCCCTGTGTTGTTGAGCCGCCGCTCCGCCCGATGCCGCCCTAACCCCGTCGCCGCACTGCACGGCATGCCTTCCCTTGAAGGTAACTATACTACTACGTTATTCTGATTTCAAGATTACAAAGTGTTATAAACCTAATTTGTTAAAATTTAATCGGTAGTGATGGTTGTAGTGCATACCTCGTGATATTAAAAAGCGATAGTATTGAAATATACATGGCAACACACTGTCATTTGCTAGTTTTACTGATACATGTTCTTGCTAGATCACATAATTCATACGGTTTCTTTATGTAACTGGCGGATAAACTGCTGCATAGTTGTTTGATATTAATTTTAATGACATACTATCAGTGTTGTGGTACCATACTGTAACATCCCAAATCTTTAATCAAGGTTATCAAGTTCTAATCACCCAAATTTAGGGTTAACAAAAAAAATTATTAAGAAAATGAACATGAATGCATGTGTGTGTTGCATTAGTATAGAATTGATTGAATATGCCATGTCTGATTGTTCTAAATGATATGAAATGGTTTAAAGGTGAATGCCACATCATCTAGACCATTTACAAACAAAATCCAAAGAGAAAGAAATCAAATAAGAATAAATAATGCATATGGTCATTTTGACAAAACTAAACCACTAGGCCACTTTAGGTGTTCCTAGGAGAAGATTACTAATAGAAACAATTCTATTTCTTTTCCCCCCTTGCTAGACCAAGTAAAGATGTATCAAGGCCCACTTTACAAACTTACAAAAACATCTAGCAAATCAATTTAAAGGACATTTAAAAATTGAATCCAATTCATATGTGAAGATCACACTTTTTCAAAAACACATCAAATGAATTCACCTTGAGCTATCCAAGCAAACCTAGTCTCTCAAGCTTAATACAAGATCACTCAAAAAGTTTGAATCAAAAATTCAAAAATAATTTGCATGCGGCCATTTCATCAAACACCTAGCAGGCATAGAATAAACACTAGACTAGCTGCACTGTTTGGTACAGTGATCGTCGACCATTTGGTCTCCAATTTAACCCTATGTCCCCTCTAAGCCTAACCCAACCCCAGACCAGCTCTCCCCTTAGCCGCTGGCACAGTGGAGCCCCGCCCGTTCTTGGTCGTCGCCGGCCGACAGTGGGCAGCACGCTAGGAGCCACGCCAGCCCCGCCCAAGACACGTACCAGACACGCGAGCTCCTACCGCCACCCCCTGTCCACCCCACGGT
Source organism: Avena sativa (assembly GCA_916181665.1). Lineage (NCBI taxonomy): Eukaryota > Viridiplantae > Streptophyta > Magnoliopsida > Poales > Poaceae > Avena > Avena sativa. The sequence continues at coordinate 357,322,247 of OV702291.1, forward strand.
CGAAGCCCAGCCCTGGACCACACTAGCACCGCCACGCACCGCCTCTCTGCGTCGTGTCCAGAGCGCACCAGTGCGCCGCGCCCGACCAGCTCGCCCAGCTCGCGCCTTGACCTCCCCTCGCGTGCACAGACCCGCCATGATAGAAGCACTCCAGCAGACACCCCCGTTCGCCGCTGCGCGACTCGTAACTCCCGTGCGCTGCCGCAAACACCACTACATCCGCCCAGAGCGCCGCACGCGCTCGACCGTTCCACACCGCCCCACACCTCGCCTTTAAGCTAGCAATGACCGCCAAGAGACACCGCACCGTCCACCTACCCCAGCCATGCCCTTAGCTCTCTATGCCGCCCTCACCGGAGACGCCAGCCCGCGCCGCTCGGTCTCCTCGTCGAGCTATAAAAGGAGGCCACCCCAGCCTCCATTCCTCACACCACTCGACTCCACACTCACCACTAAGCCTCCCACACCCCTTCCCGGATCAAGGCGAGCACCACCGTCCTGGAATTGCACCGGAGTCCGCCGCTGCTAGAGGAGAAGGGCGTCGTCAATTGCGACCACCCCAAGCCTCGCCGTGACCATGCCTCACCTCGCCGCCGTTTGCCCCTGTAACTGAGCCTAGATGGAGCCCAGGTGAGCGCCGATATACCCCCACCGCCGTGTTAGGGTTCAGACCTCGCCGGAGCTGTTCGTCGTCGATGATGACCCTCAGCCGTTGGATTAGATTTAGATCGTATGGCTCTAGTTGAAAGATACTGGTTCGCGTTAGATAAGTCACTGACCAGTGGGTCCGCGTTGTCAGGAGCCCGCTGCGCCACGGAGTGCCACTGGGCCGGCCCGTTAGCTTTCTCGCGCTGGCCCAAAAATTCAAATAAGTGGTTTTCTAATTTAGTTGAAATCATATTCTGTCTACTTATTCCAAAATCAATTCAAAGAGATTCACTTAACCAAATGCCATGATTCAAATTTTGTTAGAAAGATAATTAAAATATCTATCCAAGCCCATTGGATTTAAATCATTTAGAGATAGAGCAAATCTATAACAAAAATAACAAAACAGAGACTTATGCAACTTGAAACATTTTTCAAAAATCAACAATAATAGATTTTGAGTTGATTCCAACTCTCAAAAATCACATTTGATAATACCTATCTGAATATGTAATAATGTTTAGGTTTTCATGCAGTGACTTTGGACTAGTACCAAAATAATGCTATATAGGCATTTCTAGTCACTTTAAATCATTTAAATTATATCCTTAAACTTTATAAAATGTGACCAACCCTTTAAATCACATTCCCATGTGTTAGAATATATGGTGATGACATGTGTCCACATGATCCCATATTTTAATTGGAGAATATTACATCTTAATTAATTTCAATGAGTAGAAATTACTTTTCTCAAATAAACTAATTGAAACTAGTGCTTTAATACATGTGATGATTGTGATGATACTAGATCATCAAGTTTGAACCTTAGTGTGCTAATTAGACTTAGTTAAGTATTGTTTGGTGATTGTGTACCCCGTATTCCTTTATAGACAATAGTGTCGACCAAGTCTACGAGGAGGAGGAGTTCTACCCCGAAGAAGATGAAGAGAACTTCAATCACTGCACCAATCAAGGCAAGCTATTATTAGCAAGCTAGAACTAAGCAAGTTAACACTTGCCCCCTTGATAACTTAAGCAATTGCATTAGGCATGCTTGGTTACACCTTTTGATTTATACCCATCCCAAGTTTTACTTGCAAGCTTTAGTTTTGCTTTACCAAAGTTCTTTACTTTTTGTTAATGCTTGGTGAGATTTTGGAAAGATAGTATAGATAGCATAAAGAGTATAAAACTAGGCCTATACTAGATGTCATTATATGGCATGAGATTGAGATTAGCATCCCTCATTAGTGAACACTCTTAACCTTAGTGGCTAGTGCTAAACCAAAAACTTGATCACTTTAGATGGGAATACTTGGTGAAAATGCTTATGAAAACCTTGGAATGATGAGTCATTCTATTGAAATGTTTTGACATGTGTTGAGAAACACAAATGGTTTTGATGATGAAAATGTTGAGGCATGAGCCTTAGCCCTTTATAAAAACTAATGGTTGGGTTCGGATGCGATACCATTCCAATTTTACCGTACAACCACAATACCTGAATTGGGTAAGGCTTAGCCGGAAGTTTATATGCATTAGTATGAGTTCCCTCGTGGAGGAGGTTTGAGATGAGGCTACCTCTTGATGATGTCCACCTATGCAGTGCCCAGGATGGCAGATGGCCATGGCTGGGAGGCCAAGCTCATAGGAGAGGTGCTTATACTAGAGTGTGTAAAGGAAAGGTTCTGATTGATTATCCGCATACTAAGTATGATGATTCAGGGTTATCCCTAACGGATGTATCGAATTTTGTGGTGAAAGTGTACCACCTCTACGGAGTGTCAAACTATTCGAATAGCCGCATCCGCGGTCATGGACAGTTGGAGTGGCCATACTGTTCTGTCGTCAGATGTTTTCCAAAACCACTTGTGAAGTGAACTATGAATTTGACTTGACCACAACAGGGTTGTGACTATGAAAACTAAGTTTCCACTTAGGTGATTTAGAACATTAATTTAGCTTTCTTTGCTTCTGAACTCAGTTTAGATAAATCTGGCTTTTTGCAAATAAAACTTAGAGCTTAGCATTCCTACTAGAACTACCTTACTTGTTAGTGATAGTTTGCGAGTACTTAAAGAGTAATCATGGCTTTGTCCCTGGCTATTCCCGTGGCCAGACTATGAGGAGGACTATCAGGAAGATGGACAGCAGGACGGCTACGACAACTAGGATCATCTCCCATCGTCAGCATTGCCTGTGACACTAAAGATGGAGCCCACCTCTACGCTTATTATTTCTGCTGCTTGTTTGTATTAAGACTGGATCATGAGATCCTTTATTTGTGTAAGACCTTATTATGGTTTGTAATGGATGATGTACTGTGATATCAAATCTATTATGTCTCGCAAAAATGGTAATCATGGGATTGTGATGTATGGCATAACAACCATCTTGGATTAAAAATCCGGGTGTTGACAAGTTGGTATCAGAGCCATCCTGACCATAGTTGACCCTAGTTAGAATGGATGTCCGAACAAAAACTTAGCTTCAAAACAAAAGAAGTGAGTATTTATGAAAACCTATTCCCACTCTTATCCTTGATTCTTTCAAAAAAATCATGTTCCTCAAAATTCTTACATTACTACATAAAATTTGACACACTTGATCACCTCACTAACTTACTCACACTAAATTCTTATAGATGGAAGTTCAGTATTGCAAGTTCTATCAGTTGGGCAATGGAGGCCAACTGATCTTTGAGAGGGATCTTGATGCACTGTCGGAGTACCTTGAGCGCCCGCATCCGGAATTCTTCAGAGCTCAACTCAAGGATTTTCCAGGAGGAGATCTACAATGGCTGATAGTTGCAGATCTTCGAGGCAAGATGGAAGCACCCCTTTCCGAGAATATTCAATTCACCGTGAGATAGAACAACTGGCTAGATGGATTAGCCAGGGCTATGCATGAAGCTCTTGCCCGTTTGTGTGGGCAAAACGTCAACTTGATCCAGGGAACTCGCTTTTCTCATTACGCAAGGCGTGATTCTATGGGAATGCCATTGGAGATGCCAAGTCACCTGGAGATGAAGCGCCAAGTGGAGAATCTTGACTTCATGTTGTATGATAGGCAGAAGGAATTTGACAATGCTCGAGCCTACGCCAACCACAACCTTGCCATTACCGCCAAGAAGGACCTGACTTTCGCCATGCTCGTCAAGGATCGCCAATCACTTCGTCGTCAACGCGAGAAGAAGGATCGCACCATTGCTCGTCTTCGCAAGAAGGGTGCCGCTCTCGAGAAGACCATCCAGGAACAAGAAGCTCAGCTTGCAGCAAAAGAAGAAGAGGAAGAAGGTGAAGACATCCAGGGAGATATTCACTCATACCTTAGTGATGACAATGACTACCTAGAGGATGATGCCATGGATTTCTACACCGATGATGGTGACTCCGACTTCATTGATGATGAGTAGATGCACTTGATCACTACTGTAGGAAGGAGTTGTATCGGTCCCACTGTATCTTAGCTTCATAGAATGGTTCTTAAAACCATATGTTTACCTTTTGTGTTGTGGTGTGTGTTTGTATGGTGTGCTTGAATGAATGAATGAATGAATGAGAAGAAGTTAGTTGCAAAACCTGAGTTCAAACTCAAAGTTTTAGCTTTGAAAACAAAACCATGAACCTTAGAACTTTCCCTCTTACCCCATTATCTATCTCATTCTTCAGATGACTCGTGGAAACCAAGGAGGAGCAGCTCATCGCAGGACCCGATGCTGCAGATTCTGCAGATGCTAGTTTCCGACCATGAAGCTAGTAGAGCCGAGTGCCAAGCCAACCTAGCCACCCTACAACAGATAGCTCAGATGGCCCACAATAATCAAGGCCATGGAAATCAGGATCATCATGGATCCAAGCTTGAGAACTTTCAGAATACCAATCCCCCTATCTTTAGCAAGTCTAAAGACCCGTTAAATGCTGATGACTGGCTGTAGACAATGGATAATAACCTAGAAGTCGCAGGAGTTAACGCCAAAAAGAGGTACTGTTTGCCACCCACTATCTGGCAGGAGATGCAAGAGCCTAGTGGAATAGCACCCGTACTATGAACCATGGTCAAGTGATGACTTGGGAAGCTTTCAAGATCATGTTCAGCCGCACACATGTGCCGCAAGGATTAGTCACCAGAATGAGAGATGAGTTTAGGGAACTGAAACAAGGAAGGATGACGGTAGTTGAGTACCGTGACAAATTTTTGTCCCTAGCTAGATATGCCCCTGATGAGATCAACACTGAAGTCAAGAAGAAGGAAAGGTTCCTGAATGGACTGCATGATGAGATGCAGACTGTGTTAGTCAACATCCGTTTTGAAGATCTGGAAGAGCTAGTCGACTCTGCCATCCAGATGGAAGGGAAGATAAACCAAGCCAATGACAACCACAAGCGCAGAATGATGCACCAGACTGGGACCCACAATACCCAGAAGTATCGCCCCAACCCGTCTGCAGGATATGCCCCAAGGAACAATAGACCCCCGATGAACCGTCCTAGCTACCCCAACTGTAGCAACTCCAACAACTTCAACCGTGCACCGCCCAAGTCTAACAACAACAACAACAATACTTCCCCAAGGACTGGAAGCAATGCCGTGCCTGTTGCAGCAAAAGACAAGTCCCAAATTACTTGTTTTGAATGTGGAGTCAAGGGTCACTACTCAAATGAGTGTCCCAAGAAGCTTGCAGCCACCACCAATGTGAATGCCCCAGCTCAGCAGCAAAGCCGTGTTCGGCCTGGAAGAAGGTTTGCCCCAGGGAATTCTCTCAACCGCAATGGCCGTCTATTCCACATGAATGCTGAAGAAGCTCAGGAAGCGCCCGATGTCATGCTGGGTATGTTTACTGTTAACTCAGTACTTGCAAGAGTGTTGTTTGATTCTGGAGCATCGCACTCATTTGTTACAGAAGAATTTGCATGCACTAGTAAGATTCAACCAACAAAATTGAAGCATGTTATGATAGTTCAAATACCTGGTTCAACCACCAAAGCTAGAAAAAAATTGTAAGGCTCTACCTATCAGAATCCATGGGATAGATTTTTATGCCAATCTAATAGTACTTGGAACCAAAGGTTTGGAAGTAGTACTAGGAATGGATTGGATGTCGAAACATAAAGGATTGCTCGACTGTGCCAAGAAAGCCATAACCATGACCAGTAGCTCTGGAGTATTAGTAGAGCATGTATTTGAGACCTTGCCCCATCAGTTCAAATGCAACAAGAGTCTAGCACTACCCACCATAGACCAAGTCAGAGTAGTCTGTGAATACCCCGACGTATTCCCAGATGAATTGCTCGGTATGACCCTAGATCGGGATATCAAGTTCATTATTGAACTAATTCCTGGAACTGGACCCATAGCTCAGAGACCTTATAGTATGAACCCATCTGAATTAGTGGAGCTGAAGAAACAACTTGATGCTATGCTGGAGAAAGGTCCGATTCAACCAAGCGTGTCGCCATGGAGATCACTTGTATTGTTTGTGGATAAGAAAGATGGAGGTAACCGTTTGTGTACGGATTACCGGAAGCTGAATGATGTCACCATCAAGAACAAGTACCCACTACCCAAGATAGAGGATCGGTTTGATCTTTTGACTGGTGCCAAAGTGTTTTCTAAGATTAATCTTAGGACTGGTTGTCATCAACTCAAGATTCGTGTAACGGATATTCCAAAGACCGCCTTTACCACCAGATATGGATTGTATGAGTATATCGTCATGTCTTTTGGATTAACCAATGCCCCCGCTTGTTTCATGAATGTCATGAATAAGATTTTTATGAACTTTCTAGATAAGTTTGTCGTTGTGTTTATCGACGATATTCTTATCTATTCCAAGTCAGAAGAAGACCATGATAAACACCTAAGAACCATCCTTGAAACCCTTAGAGAGCATCAGTTGTATGCCAAGTTTAGCAAATGTGAGTTTTGGCTGAAAGAAGTAGGATTCCTCAGACATATTGTGTCAGCAGGAGGAGTCGCTGTTGATCCCACCAAGATCAAAGATGTTGAAGAATGGGAAGCCCCAACCACTCAAACCCAAGTCCGTGCATTTCTCGGATTAGCGGGATATTACCGCAAGTTCGTAGAAGGATTTTCGAGCATCGCAAGACCGATGACCTAATTGTTGAAGAAAGATAAGAAATTTGAATGGACCGACAAATGTGAAGCAAGTTTTCAAGAGCTCAAGAAGAGATTGATTTCAGCCCCAATCTCGATTATGCCGGATATCAAGAAGCCTTTTGATGTGTATTGTGATGCACCCAAGATTGGTCTCGAATGTGTGTTGATGCAAGAAGGCAAAGTCATAGCATATTTGTCAAGACAACTGAAGCAGCATGAGCAAAACTACCCTACCCATGATCTTGAACTAGCAGCAGTAGTTTTAGCGTTGAAGACATGGCGTCATTACCTGATGGGTAACCGCTGTGAGATTTATTCAGATCACAAGAGCCTGAAGTATATTTTCACCCAGAAGGAGCTGAATATGAGGCAAAGGAGATGGATAGAGTTAATCAAGGATTATGACCTTGACATTCACTATCACCCCGGCAAAGCCAATGTGGTAGCGGATGCTCTTATCATATTGCCGTGTAGATTAAACACCATGATCAAAGAAGCCCAGCCAAGTTTTCATGAGGAGCTGGAGCAGTTTAGGACTGAGCTAGTTAGTAAAGGATTTTTAGCTAGCATTGAACTTCAACCCACTTTGATTAGTCAAATCAAGGAAGCACAGAACAGAAATGCAAGTATGGATGGAATCAAACGTCGTATTGGTACAGGAAAGGTACCTGGATTCACCGAATATGAAGATGTTTTGTGGTACAAAGGACCTATCTGTGTGCCAGCAGATTCGGAGCTGAAGCAAGTTATCATGCAAGAACCTCATGATACTCTTTATTCTATCCACCCCGGAGGAACGAAGATGTATCAGGATTTGAAGGAGCAATTTTGGTCGCACAAGATGAAGAGAGAAATCAGAAGCTACATAGCCAAGTGTGATATCTGTCATAGAGTCAAAGCAGAACATCAGAGACCCGCAGGATTGTTACAACCATTGCAGATTCCGGAATGGAAATGGGATTCCGTTGGAATGGACTTTATCACCGGTTTGCCAACTTCTAGTAGGGGAAATGACTCAATTTGGGTCATAGTTGATAGACTGTCCAAGGTATCCCATTTATACCTGTCAAGACAACCTACCAGAGTTCGAAGCTAGTAGAGTTGTACATTGCTAGAATCGTCAGTTTGCATGGAACCCCCAAGACCATAGTTTCGAATCGAGGAACCCAATTTACCTCAAGATTTTGGCAGAAAGTCCAGGAAGGATTAGGGACCAAGTTGAATTTTAGCATAGCTTATCACCCGCGACATACTGAAAGAGTCAACCAGATCTTAGAAGATATATTCAGAGCTTGTGTGTTAGAGTATGGATCAAAATGGGAAGATTGTCTACCTTTCGTAGAATTCTCATACAACAAAAGTTATCAAGCCAGTTTGCAAACGGCCCCATATGAATTTCTATATGGAAGAAAGTGTCGTACCCCCTGAATTGGTCGCAAGTAGGAGAGAGTCAGATCTTCGGACCCGACATCCTACAAGAAGCCGAAGAGAAGGTTCACAAATTCCGTGAGCACCTCAAGACCGCCCAATCCCGACAGAAGAGTTATGCCGACAAGAGACGTAGAGACCTAACTTTCAACGTCGGAGATTTTGTATATCTCCAGGTTTCACCATTGAAAGGAATGCAACGTTTTCAGCTAAAAGGAAAGTTAGCCCCCAGATATATTGGACCCTTCAAGATTCTGAATCGCTGAGGAGAAGTATCTTATCAACTGTAACTGCCAGAGGAGATGTCAGCCATCCATAATGTGTTCCATATCTCGTTACTTCGCAAATTCTTAGAAGTGCCAGAGAAGACAAAAGTTTTCAAGAACATCGATCACCAAGCCATTGATATCAACAAGGATCTGACGTACCATGAAGTGCCCATCCGTATCTTGGAAGAAGCCTTCAGAACCACCAGGACCCGGACTATCAAGTTTCTCAAGATCCAATGGAGCAACCATACTAAAGAAGAAGCTACTTGGGAGCGAGAAGATTACATTAGGATGGAGTTTCCAGATCTCTTTATTTCCTAGTTTTTCTTAAATCTTGGGACGAGATTTTTTTTAAGGGGGGGAAGGTTTGTAACACCCCAAATATTTAATAAAGGTTATCAAGTTCTAATCACCCAAATTTAGGGTTAACAAAAACTTTTATTAAGAAAATGAACATGAATGCATGTGTGTGTTGCATTAGTATAGAATTGATTGAATATGCCATGTTTGATTGTTCTAAATGATATGAAATGGTTTAAAGGTGAATGGCACATCATCTAGACCATTTACAAACAAAATCCAAAGAGAAAGAAATCAAATAAGAATAAATAATGCATATGGTCATTTTGACAAAACTAAACCACTAGGCCACTTTAGGTGTACCTAGGAGAAGATTGCCAAAGAAACAATTCTATTTCTTTTCCCCCCTTGCTAGACCAAGTAATGATGTATCAAGGCCCACTTTACAAACTTACAAAAACATCTAGCAAATCAATTTAAAGGACATTTAAAAATTGAATCCAATTCATATGTGAAGATCACACTTTTTCAAAAACACATCAAATGAATTCACCTTGACCTATCCAAGCAAACCTAGTCTCTCAAGCTTAATACAAGATCACTCAAAAAGTTTGAATCAAAAATTCAAAAATAATTTTCATGTAGCCATTTCATCAAACACCTGGCAGGCACAAAATAAACACTAGACTACCTGCACTATTTGGTACAGTGATCATCGACCATTTGGTATCCAATGTAACCCCTGTCCCCTCTAAGCCTAACCCAACCCCAGACCAGCTCCCCCCTTAGCCGCTGGCACAGTGGAGCGACGCCCGTTCTTGGTCGTCACCGGATGACAGTGGGCAGCATGCTAGGAGCTACGCCAGCCCCGCCCAAGACACGCACCAGACACGCGAGCTCCTACCGCCACCCCTGTCCACGAGAATATCATTTTGTGACCCAACCCAGGCAACGCGGTACCCCAAGTTCCCTAAAATCAGCCGTGATGACTACAGTTGGTGTGCCAAATACTCAGAGGGTTTTTTCGGCATGAATTCAACTTTACGTTTCAATACAAAAAATCAGGCTAACGGCCATCAAGTTGGGCCCCCTGTCAATTCTCGCCGTTATGTCGCTGTCGTCGCTTAGGTGTCAATTAGGCTTGCAGTGTTGGCGCATGCATCCATTACGCATCTTCTTCTTCCCCGAAGCGGCAATCTATGGAGCGTCGTAGCCATGGCGCGGAGCTAGGACATGGACGAACCTGCTCGCCCTAGCTCTCCTCCCTGTAGGCTTGCAGCGTTGGCGCCTGCATCCATTACGCATCTTCTTCCCCAGAGCGGCAACCTGTGGTCATGGCCATGGCGCAGAGCTGGGACGTGACGAAGCTGCTCGGCCCCGCTCTCCTCCCCATCCCAAGTCGGAGCTCGCCCTCACCATGGACGCACCCATGGCACGGTGCGGGGACGAGAATTGGTTCCCGGTGAGATCTATCACCGTGTCGACCATGCTCGGTTCTGTTTTCCTCCTCTAGAATCCGAGCTCGCCGTCGTCTTGGTTGCACCCGCACCAATCCAGCCACCTCTATCGAGGTCTCTGTGGTAGCTCAAGTTCTGCCATGTTGGGCCTGTAAGGGTTCTATTGTGTATGCATGAAGAATAATTGTAACAAAGGCCTAAAAATCTTGGGGTGATATCGCATATCGAAAGTATATGACGATTGCATTGAGTTCACCGACCCCTAGGCTGAATTCTGTGCTAAAAAATAGAATTTGCCTTGATGATCTGCTCGTCGTCCAGGTCAAGGTGATGAGGCACTATATCAAGCTAATTATTGAGGTGGTTACCGGTCCGGCAGAGGAAACAAGAGGATGTGGAAGACGACAACAACGAGCAGCACGAGGAGGACGAAGACGAGAGCGTTGACTCTGTAATGTCGGTTGTAGCTCAGAACTTCTGAATAAATCATCAGAATTTAAATTTCAAGAATACATGCTCAGAAACTTTGGTGTTGTTGTATGTTAAACTAGCAAATCTCTTTTGTTCAAATCTCTTGGGCCGTACCAACTTCATTGTGTTTAATTATGAAAGACAAAATATAAATGATTTCTCTCAATTTATCGCATAGAAAAATGCACAGCTAATTCCATATTCTCGCAGGAACTGGCCCCACTTGTTGAACCGGCGGCACTGCCACGATCTCCACGTAACCACGGTGAGTTCTCAAACCGAAAGTTGCAGTTATCACGTTTCTTCTGCAGTCATTCCTCTTCCTCGGTCATTCCTCTGCAGTTTTTCCTGGGCGCTTCTTCTTCCTCTGTTCTGGAACCGTCGGTTCATCTTCTTCTTCCTCTCGCAGGCAGTTCCTTGCAGGCATTTCCTTTCACCCATTTCCTTGCAGGCATGGACGATGGGAAACGCACAACAGAGACCCACTTGGTCCCTGCCCATGGCACCACGACTTTGATAGTGGTGTACACAAATGATGAAGCGACTGTGGAGACAACTCTCGCCAGGTTTGAGCAATTGCTTGAGAAAGAGAATCACAAGTTTATGGGGCTAGACTTGGAGTACACCCATGCAAATAAGCGAAAAAATCCTCCACAAGAGATCGTTGTCGTGCAAATCACCATACATGAGGAGGTCCTCGTTTACCACTTCTGTAGGTATGTAAAATTTAAATTTGAGATCACCACTTTTGCATCTCTTGTTCCCTTACATCCCTAAAACCATCTAAGTGCAGGGTAAACCAACTGAGATGCATTGTCCGGCTCTGGTCGAGTTCTTGTGTAGGAAAGGGATAACTTTCACTAGCGTGGATATCACAAATGACACAATTATGCTTTCTCGTGCGTTGATAAAAAATCCGAGATGGGTACCACATCGACATCCAAAATCTATACAAGATCAAACCATACCTAGCGAAGGATGGCATGGGTGATCTGGCATCGGAAATCATTGATAAATCCTATGAAAAACTGAAGAAATTGAAGCGACTCGATCACGACTACTGGGAGTGGAAGCCGATGAGCCAGGTGTGCCTCGAGTATGCAGCTAGAGACTCCTACATGGCATACGAGTTGTACAGTAAGCTCATTACCATGAAAGATGGGATGGTTAAGGCGGGGTTTTTCGCGAGAGAGTTATGCCCTGGTTCCAAGCTAGCCCAGGAGAAGAAGCGCGAGGAGGACAGAAAGTGGTTTCAGGACGAGCAGGGATCTTGGGATGGTGGCGACATCAAGCGGTTGAAGGGGAAGCAAGTCAAGGACGACAACAAGTGGTGGTGATACATTATGTGTTTGAACTAGATTTTAGTTTCTAGTTTATTATGTGTTTGATACATTTAGTTACTTCAATACAAAATTTTGACCAATTTAACTTGTTGATGTATTTCTTGACAATTATAATAAATCGAGCACTAGAAATATTTTGTAGTGCGCATGAGCATGATCAGTAAATATAATTGAACACTAGAAACTTTAAGGCACTCCATATAAGGGAGTAGATTAATATAGAAGGTTCACCACAGACACCACGGATATATTGTCTTACATGCCACACATAGGTAATAATTAACTAGAACAAATTAAAAGCAGGGGCGGCAGCAGGAGGCCGTGACACGGAGACGCCTAGCAGGGCAGGGGTATTAGCAAAAGGCTGCGTCCTGGCATTAGCAGGGCAGAGGCAGGGACAGCCTAGTAGATGGGATACAGGCCAGTCCTGACATAATCCTGGAGGAATTTGCCAAAGGCTGCGTGCCGTGCCAAGGTAATCGGCCTATGGCTTCTGCCTTCCCCTGTGGCAACGCCATCCGCGTGATGGATCATGATGTCGAGGTCCATGTTGATTGCTCTGCCACAATGGGTAAAACAGTTTCCCCCTACGGTGGAAACGGATTAGCCCACACCGAAACCGCCTCAGCACGTAGCGGCTCTTGTTGTCCCTGGATACCTTGCTATCATCCACTTCATCATCATCCTCCTGTTGATTTTTAAGAACATAACTTAGAACTCATATATATGATTGAATTGTATTCAACTCAAGAAATTGAAATGTAATCATACAAAACAATATTCAGGGATATACATAGTCAGGTACAAAAACAAGCCTAAATATTGTAATTATAAATAAAAAACCAACAATTGATCTTCAGGTACATGTTAAAAATACTTATGATCAAAACCATTCATGTACATATGCATCATACCAATCATTAAAAGATCAGAAACAATTCAAGGATTATATATGTAGTTCCATATGAGAATAAATCTAGGGCCTCATAATTTGTTTCAGAGATGGATTTGGTCAACCAAAGTACCAACAGCACAACCTATATTGTTTGTGTGCATTGCTGCCTTAGGTTCACCAACCCATCCCTAAAACACGACACCATCCTATGTGTCTCCCCTTGAACTATTTTGGGGAAAATTTCAATCATCGGCTTTGGTGACAAACTGAAATGTAATTCTTATACACTATGAATGCATGGAATAGATAATTCAAATATCATAGTTCTATGAATGTAGAATAAATATTGCAGCCTCATAAGTTTCTACAGGGATGGCGTAAGCGAACCAAGTAACAATTGCGCAGCTTATATTGATCTTGTACATGGCCCCAGGTTCGCTAACTCATCCCTGGAAAAATCTAACACCAATGTGTCTGCCTCTCTTTGGGGCAAATTTGAATCATTGGCCACAATAAGAAATTGAAATGTAATCGTACAAAACAATATTCAGGGATATACATATGCATCATACAACGCATTCATAGATCAGAAACAATACAAAGATTATATATAGGTTCCATATGAGAAAAAAATTAGGGTCTCATTTTTTCAGCGATAGAGTCGGAGAACCAAAATACCAACAGCACAACCTATATTGTTTATGTGCATTGTTGCCTCAGGTTCACTAACCATCCCTAAGAAAACAACACCATCAGATGCCCTTGCACTATTTTGAGGAAAAATTGAATCAGTGGGCTCGGTAAGGAATAGAAATGTAATGTTATAGGCATGCTGTGTATCGAAATCAACACTCAACTAGCAAACTCAACTAGATGGCAGATGAGCAGATTGGGGTTTTGTGACTAGACGGATTGGGGTTTTGTGACTAGATGGCAGATGCATCAATCGACCGATCGAACCATATATATACTACCCTACTTCAAGAGCAAAAGAATATGTACACGATTGAGCAAATCCTATGTATGAATAGTGAAATATGCGGCTGCGACTAGAGAAGCTAGCAATGTAGTACCTCGGACTCCTTATCGGGGACCTCCTCCTCGAACTCGTCATTCTCCGTGATTGCGTCGAAGATTTCTTGGTCGGCGATGGGGTCGTTGATGTGGAGCACCGGATTACCTCCGCATGCCCGCCTGCACCCCATCCAGATCTGCCGCTGGCACCACGACGTTGTCGGCCACCTGCTGCTCGGCGGCGATGGCTACTACCTACTGCTCGGCGGCGATGGCTACCACCTGCTGCTCGGCAGCGACGACTACTGGTTGGACGGATGAGCTCGCACCCTCGACGGCACGGCGACGAGCGGCATTCGTGCCCGGAGAAGACGCCTCCGCCTGCTTGCTGACGACCGAGCCATCTGATGCTGCGCTTTCAACTAGCTTCACCTCCGGCTCGTCTCCACGCGTACGCTTCATGGCGCACCAAGGGAAGGAGGTAGTGCAAGCGAGGGAGCATCGGTGCCCCCAGTAGGTGTAGATTGGGGTCTTGGGACTAGATAGACTGGGGGAAATTACACGAGCTCATGGAAGAAGAAGGTCGAGGGGAGTTATAAACACCGGACCGTTCGTACTCCTCGAGTGGACACGTGTGGTGGGCGGGGGCGGGGGGCTACCACGATCTCCACCCTTTTTTTGGGTTCCCTTTTTTTTGAAACAGACACGATCTCCACTTTAGAGCTACATTGAAAACACGCTTATGGCAGACCTCGATTCCACTGCATGCAAGTGGCGCAGAACCAATTTCTAGCAACGTTAGATCTACTCGAGGGGGCCCTTGACTCATGGAAGTTACTAGTGGTCGGGCCCAGTTGGAAGTGAGATGGAGAGCCGCTGTGTAAAAAATGGGATATGTCTTATTAAAATCAAGTGGCAATAAATTGCAGCGTCCCGTCGACAACCGTGCACTCAATGACCCCGTTGCCCTATGCATGTGTTGTAGTAGTAGTAGTAGGCTTTTCAGACTTGATTAAACGTGACATGACCGCTCGATGACTTTTTCCATGGACGGCATCGTGTTCCTTCTTGTAGAGGGAGACGTCAAGATGGGGCCTCGTCAAGATGGTAGTTCGTTAACTGGCAGTTTGAAAGAGTACCCTTTTCCTCTCTCGCTAAATAGATATGTTTCATTTTGCCCAAATTGGTAGCAAATCTAGAGAAGATTCTCTCTTCGATAATTCGTTCCCTTTTGGACCTCTTTTTGCCTCCAATCAGGTAGCAAATCTAGAGCAGCAAATCACAATAGGCAGAATACATTCATTCAGAAAACAAAACAAATGTAGATATAGCTATGCGCAGCTAAATAGGATATAGCGATAGAAAGTAGGTTGATTAATGAGGTTCGATGCATTCAGCCAGAAATAGGATGCAAGCAAAATATAGAAAATCAAAAGAAGTTGCTCAGCAGCAGCAGCCACCGCAAATGCAGATACATTCAAGGACACATCCAACCCGTTCATGCGCCAACGCCTCTGCCTCCCTCTGGCGCCTCCGCCACTTCTTGCTGCCCAGTCCCTTGATCTTGGGGGCCTTGGACCTGATTGGAAGCATGCGACCCTCTTTGATGGCCACCCGCTGGAGGTTTCGGAGGTGAATGCCGAGAGCCCGGTGTTTAGCAATGTAGGCATTGATGTTCATGGTCTCGCGCTTGCCACCTTTGTGGATGCCGGAGCTTGCGGCCTCTGCATGCTTCAGGAAGGTGTTGAAGTCGGTGCCGCCGGCGCGAGTCACCCAGCAGTAGGCGATCCCCTTGTGGAAGGGGAAGATGTAGTTGCCGCCCCTGAAGAAGGCATCGTACTGGCCGGCCCCCAGCCTCCTCAGCACCTGACGAGCCTTGGTGTGAATGGACTCGTCATCGCTGCAGACGTCACTGCCGGAAACCTATTGGAAGAAAAGGAAAATGGGGGAGTAGATGATGTAAGAAGATCGAGCAATCGAAATGCGAACAAGCGAGTCCTAATAAACCAAGATCTAGCATCCAACGATGGGAACGGTAGAAGAACCAGGGGAGGGGAGCAAACCCTAGTTACCTCCGACCATGGGTCATCGATGCCGGTGTCATAGGGGTTTAGTGGAGCGATGTACTTATCTGGATCGTAGGTGCCCATGAAGTGCTTGATCTGCTTGTGACCGGCGGGGGCCTCGACTGTGGCCTACACAGGCACGGCTGCTTTCAACGTGTTGAGGGGGATCGGCGAGGATATGGGGGCCTCCTCGCCGGCGGCCTCGGAGGCGACGATGGCTACCTTATCCTCCTCGGCCATCGCCAGCGCGGTAGGGGTATTCTCAGGATTTTGCGGATGCTGGTGGGACAGTGGAGAGGGTTGCGTGGGGAGAGTGAGAGTGGGTGTGCGGAGAGGGGCTCTATAGTTAAGGTGGATGGAAGCAAGGCACGTTTCGTTGCACTACCGTGCAACGCGCTGCGCAGTCTACTGCATCGTGCACCGCGACACGCGCACGGTACGTCACGTTTTTTTTCCGGGCCATACATGGCATTTCTGTATTGAGCCGCATGCAAAGGGCACATACACAATTGCTATGTACGAAGTTTGACACGGCCCTAAAATTGGCGATAGTTAAAAGTGTAAATGCAGAGGGGAAGGTAGGTGGCTGTACGGCAAGATTTGTGGGGTTGTGCTAGATCGGGTAGAGGGATGTGTTGATGATTGCGAGCGACTCGATGAAGGCGGAGACGTTAGGTCTCGTCGAGCTCAGCTCTTTGGCCTCAGGCTAGAGTGTGTAAGTTTCTTACGGTCGGGCCCAGTTGGAAGTGAGATTGAGAGCCGCTGCATAAAAAATGGGATATGTCTTATTAAAATCAAGTGGCAATAAATTGCAGCTGTCCATCGACGACCGTGCACTCGATGACGCATGTGTTGTGGCGTAGTAGTAGCAGTAGTAGGCTTTACAGACTTGATTAAACATGACATGACCGCTCGTCGACTTTTTCCATGGACGGCATCGTGTTCCTTCTTGTAGAAGTCTCGCTGAGGGACACGTCCGTGTTGTCTCACGCTGCACTGTGAAGGGCACGACGTGTGCAACGATCATCATTGGATCGCACAGAATCAATGGTTGGTGCGCACGATCCGCGTGACAACTGTGACAACCAATCAGGGAGTAGCAGACAGGGTGAACACAGGTTTGGGCTTCTATGAAAGATAGAGAGAGGGGGCAAAACTGAGTAGTACCACATAAAACCAAGGGCAAAACTGAGTAGTATACAAATGGAAAGTGTCTTGTACAATGAAATAAATCGTGGCATACATCAAATTATGCCAAGATAGATCCACTAGAGTTCATTGGTTGTGTGTTCTTCTCATAAACCACACATGGATCCACCAGTGTGATTGCATGTCTGCTCTTTTCATTAACCACAGTTAGAGTCATTCCATGTATGTTCTTTTCACAAACCACATACCACCAGTGTCATTAGATGTCTGTTCCTTTCATGAACCACATAAGAATACACCAGTGTCATTGCATGTCTGTTCTTTTCACAAATCACATATGGATCCACCAGTGTCATTGCATGTCTGCTCTTTTCACAAACCACATATCACTAGTGTCATTGTATGTGTGTTCTTTCCACAGACCACATAAGGATCCACCAGTGCCATTGGATGTCTGTTCCTCTCATAAACCACATAAGGATCCACCAGTGTCATTGGATGTGTGTTCTTTTCATGAACCACACCTAGTGTCATTGCATGCATGTTCCTCTCACAGACCACACATGGATCCACCAATGCCATTGCATGTGTGTTCTTCTCATGAACCACAGCTAGAGTCATTGCATGTGTGTTCTTCTCATGAACCACATCTAGAGTCATTGCATGTCTGCTCTTCTCACAAACCACATAAGGATCCAGTAGTGTCATTGGATGTGTGTTCTTTTCATGAACCACACCTAGTGTCATTGGATGTCTGTTCTTCTCACAAACCACACATGGATCCACCAGTGTCATTGGATGTGTGTTCCTTTCACAAACTGCACATGGATCCACCAGTGTCATTGCATGTGTGTTCCTTTCACAAACTACGCATGGATCCACCAGTGTCATTGGATCTGTGTTCCTCTCATGAACCACATCTAGAGTCATTGCATGTGTGTTCTTCTCACAAACCACATAAGTATACACCAGTGTCATTGCATGTGTGTTCTTCTCATGAACCACAGCTGGAGTCATTGTACATGTGTTCTTTCCACAGACCACACAAGGATCCACCGGTGTCATTGGATGTCTGTTCCTCTCTTGAACCACATAAGGATCCACTAGTGTTATTGGATGTGTGTTCTTTTCATGAACCACACCTAGTGTCATTGCATGCATGTTCCTCTCACAGACCACACATGGATCCACCAGTCATTGCATGTGTGTTCTTCTCATGAACGACACATGGATCCACCCAATGTGATTGCATGTGTGTTCTTCTCACAAACCACATATAGATCCACCAGTGTCATTGCATGTCTGCTCTTTTAACAAACCACATATCACCAGAGTCATTGCATGTGTGTTCTTTCCATATACTACATAAGGATCCACCAGTGTCATTGGATGTTTGTTCCCCTCATAAACCACATAAGGATCCACCAGTGTCATTGGATGCATGTCCCTCTCACAGACCACATATGGATCCACCAGTGTCATTGCATGTCTGCTCTTTTCACAAACCACATATCACCAGTGTCATTGTATGTGTGTTCTTTCCACAGACCACACAAGGATCCACCGGTGTCATTGGATGTCTGTTCCTCTCATAAACGAAATAAGGATCCACCAGTGTCATTGGATGTGTGTTCTTTTCATGAACCACACCTAGTGTCATTGCATGCTTGTTCCTCTAACAGACCACACATGGATCCACCAGTGTCATTGCATGTGTGTTCTTGTCATGAACCACACATGGATCCACCCAGTGTGATTGCATGTGTGTTCTTCTCACAAACCACATATGGATCCACCAGTGTCATTGCATGTCTTCTCTTTTCACAAACTACATATCACTAGATTCATTGCATGTCTGCTCTTCTCACAAACCACATAAGGATCCACCAGTGTCATTGGATGTATGTTCCTCTCATAAACCACATAAGGATACACCAGTGTCATTGCATGTCTGTACTTTTCACAAACCACATATGGATCCACCAGTGTCATTGCATGTCTGCTCTTTTCACAAACCACATATCACCAGTGTCATTGTATGTGTGTTCTTTCCACATACCACATAGGGATCCACCAGTGTCATTGGATGTCTGTTCCTCTCATGAACCACATCTAGAGTCATTGCGTGTGTGATCTTCTCATGAACCACATCTAGAGTCATTGCATGTCTGTTCTTCTCACAAACCACATAAGGATCCAGCAGTGTCATTGGATATGTGTTCTTTTCATGAACCACACCCAGTGTCATTGGATGTGTGTTCTTCTCACAAACCACACATGGATCCACCAGTGTCATTGCATGTGTGTTCCTCTCATTAACCACACATGGATCCACCAAGTGTCATTGCATGTCTGTTCTTCTCACAAACCACACATGGATCCACCAGTGTCATTGCATGTGTGTTCCTCTCATGAACCACACATGGATCCACCAAGTGTCATTGCATGTCTGTTCTTCTCACAAACCACACATGGATCCACTAGTGTCATTGCATGTGTGTTCCTCTCATGAACCACACCCCATGTCATTGCATGTGTGTTCCTTTCACAAACTACACATGGATCCACCAGTGTCATTGGATGTGTGTTCCTCTCATGAACCACATCTAGAGTCATTGCATGTGTGTTCTTCTCATAAACCACACATGGATACATCAGTGTCATTGCATGCGTGTTCTTATCATGAACCAAAGCTAGATTCATTGCATGTCTATTCTTCTCACAAACCACATAAGGATCCACCGGTGTCATTGGATGGATGTTCTTCTCATGAACCACACATGGATCCACCAGTGTGATTGCATGTCTGCTCTTTTCATGAACCACGGTTAGAGTCATTGAATGTCTGTTCCTCTCACAAACCACACATGGATCCACCAGTGTCATTGATTTTGTGTTCTTCTCAAGAACCACACATGGATCCACCCAGTGTGATTGCATGTGTGTTCTTCTCACAAACCACATATGGATCCACAAGTGTCATTGCATGTCTGCCCTTTTCACAAACCACATATCACCAGAGTCATTGCATGTCTGTTCTTCTCACAAACCACATAAGGATCCAGCAGTGTCATTGGATGTGTGTTCATTTCATGAACCACACCCAGTGTCATTGGATGTGTGTTATTTTCACAGACCACATATGGATCCACCAGTGTCATTGCATGTCTGCTCTTTTCACAAACGACATATCACCAGTGTCATTGTATGTGTGTTCTTTCCACAGACCACACAAGGATCCAATGGTGTCATTGGATGTTTGTTGCTCTCATAAACCACATAAGGATCCACCAGTGTCATTGGATGTGTGTTCTTTCCATGAACAACACCTAGTGTCTTTGCATGCATGTTCCTCTCACAGACCAGACATGGATCCACCAGTGTCATTGCATGTGTGTTCTTCTCATGAACCACACATGGATCCACCCAATGTGATTGCATGTGTGTTCTTCTCACAAACCACATATGGATCCACCAGTGTCATTGCATGTCTACTCCTTTCACAAACCACATATCACCAGAGTTATTGCATGTGTGTTCTTTCCACAGACCACATAAGGATCCACCAGTGTCATTGGATGTTTGTTCCTCTCATAAACCACAAAAGGATCCACCAGTGTCATTGGATGCATGTTCCTCCCATAGACCACATAAGGATCCACCAGTGTCATTGGATGTCTGTTCCTCTCATAAACCACATAAGGATACACCAGTGTCATTGGATGTGTGTTCTTCTCATAGACCACATATGAATCCACCAGTGTCATTGCATGTCTACTCTTTTCACAAGCCACATATCACTAGTGTCATTGTATGTGTGTTCTTTCCACAGACCACATAGGGATCCACCAGTGTCATTGGATGTATGTTCCTCTCATAAACCACACAAGGATCCACCAATGTCTTTGGTTTGTGTTCTTTTCATGAACCACACCTAGTGTCATTGCATGCATGTTCCTCTCACAGACCACACATGGATCCACCAGTGCCATTGCACGTGTGTTCTTCTCATGAACCACAACTAGAGTCATTGCAAGTGTGTTCTTCTCATGAACCACATCTAGAGTCATTGCATGTCTGTTCTTCTCACAAACCACATAAGGATCCAGCAGTGTCATTGGATGTGTGTTCTTTTCATGAACCACACCCAGTGTCATTAGATGTGTGTTCTTCTCACAATCCACACATGGATCCACCAGTGTCATTGCATGTGTGTTCCTCTCATGAACCACACATGGATCCACCAAGTGTCATTCAATGTCTATTCTTCTCACAAACCACACATGGATCCACCAGTGTCATTGCATGTCTTTTCTTTTCATGAACCACACCTAGTGTCATTGCATGTGTGTTCCTCTCATGAACCACACCCAGTGTCATTGCATGTGTGTTCCTTTCACAACTACACATGAATCCACCAGTGTCATTGGATGTGTGTTCCTCTCATGAACCATATATAGATTCATTGCATGTGTGTTCTTCTCAGAAACCACACATGGATACACCAGTGTCATTGCATGTGTGTTCTTCTCATGAACCACATCTAGAGTCATTGCATGTCTGTTCTACTCACAAACCACATAAGGATCCACCGGTGTCATTGGATGTGTGTTCTTCTCATGAACCACACATGGATCCACCAGTGTGATTGCATGTCTGCTCTTTTCATGAACCACGGTTAGAGTCGTGGCATGTCTGTTCCTCTCACAAACCACACATGGATCCACCTGTTTAATTGCATGTGTGTTCTTCTCATGAACCACACATGGATCCACCCAGTGTCATTGCATGTGTGTTCTTCTCACAAACCACATATGGATCCACCAGTATCATTGCATGTATGCTCTTTTCACAAACCACATATCACCAGAGTCATTGCATGTTTGTTCCTCGCACAAACCACACATGGAACCACCAGTGTCATTGCATGTGTGTTCTTCTCATGACCCACACATGGATCCACCCACTGTGATTGCATGTGTGTTCTTCTCACAAACCACATATGGATCCACCAGTGGCATTGCATGTCTGCTCTTTTCACAAACCACATATGGATCCACCAGTGTCATTTCATGTCTGCTCTTTTCACAAACCACATATCACCAGTGTCATTGTATGTGTGTTCTTTCCACATACCACATAAGCCTCCACCGATGTCATTGGATGTATGTTCCTCTCATAAACCACATAAGGATCCACCAGTGTCATTGGATGTGTGTTCTTTTCATTAACCACACCTAGTGGTATTGCATGCCAGTTCCTCTCATAGACCACACATGGATCCACCAATGCCATTGCATGTGTGTTCTTCTCATGAACCACATCTAGAGTCATTGCATGTGTGTTCTTCTCATGAACCAAATCTAGAGTCATTGCATGTATGTTCTTCTCACAAACCACATAAGGATCCAGCAGTGTCATTGGATGTGTGTTCTTTTCTTGAACCACACCGAGTGTCATTGGATGTGTGTTCTTCTTACAAACCACACATGAATCCACCAGTGTCATTGCATGTGTGTTCCTCTCATAAACCACATAAGGATCCACCAGTGTCATTAGATGTGTGTTCTTTTCATGAACCAGACCTAGTGTCATTGCATGCATGTTCCTCTCACAAACCACACATGGATCCACCAGTGCCATTACATGTGTGCTCTTCTCATGAACCACAGCTAGAGTCATTGCATGTGTGTTCTTGTCATGAACCACATCTAGAGTCATTGCATGTCTGTTCTTCTCACAAACCACATAAGGATCCAGCAGTGTCATTGGATGTGTGTTCTTTTCATGAACCACACCCAGTGTTATTGGATGTGTGTTCTTTTCACAAACCACACATGGATCCACCAGTTTCATTGCATGTGTGTTCCTCTCATGAACCACACATGGATCCACCAAGTGTCATTGCATGTCTGTTCTTCTCAGAAACCACACATGGATCCACTAGTGTCATTGCATGTCTGTTATTTTCATGAACCACACCCAGTGTCATTGCATGTGTGTTCCTCTCATGAGCCACACCCCGTGTCATTGCATGTGTGTTCCTTTCACAAACTACACATGGATCCACTAGTGTCATTGGATGTGTGTTCCTCTCATGAACCACATCTAGAGGCATTGCATGTGTGTTCTTCTCACAAACCACACATGGATACATCAGTGTCATTGCATGTGTGTTCTTATCATGAACCACAGCTAGATTCATTGCATGTCTATTCTTATCACAAACCACATAAGGATCCACCGGTGTCATTAGATGTATGTTCTTCTCATGAACCACACATGGATCCACCAGTGTGATTGCATGTCTGCTCTTTTCATGAACCACGGTTAGAGTCATTGAATGTCTGTTCCTCTCACAAACCACACATGGATCCACCAGTGTCATTGCATGTGTGTTCTTCTCAAGAACCACACATGGATCCACCCTATGTCATTGCATGTGTGTTCTTCTCACAAACCACATATGGATCCACATGTGTCATTGCATGTCTGCCCTTTTCAGAAACCACATATCCCCAGAGTCATTGCATGTATGTTCTTCTCACAAACCACATAAGGATCCAGCAGTGTCATTGGATGTGTGTTCTTTTCATGAACCACACCCAGTGTCATTGGATGTGTGTTCTTTTCACAGACCACATATGGATCCACCAGTGTCATTGCATGTCTGCTCTTTTCACAAACGACATATCACTAGTGTCATTGTATGTGTGTTCTTTCCACAGACCACACAAGGATCCACCGGTGTCATTGGATGTATGTTCCTCTCATAAACCACATAAGGATCCACCAGTGTCATTGGATGTTTGTTCGTTTCATGAACCACACCTAGTGTCTTTGCATGCATGTTCCTCTCACAGACCAGACATGGATCCACCAGTGTCACTCCATGTGTGTTCTTCTCATGAACCACACATGATCCACCCAATGTGATTGCATGTGTGTTCTTCTCACAAACCACATATGGATCCACCAGTGTCATTGCATGTCTACTCTTTTCACAAACCACATATCACCAGAGTCATTGCATGTGTGTTCTTTCCACAGACCACATAAGGATCCACCAGTGTCATTGGATGTCCGTTCCTCTCATAAACTACATAAGGATCCACCAGTGTCATTGGATGCATGTTCCTCTCACAGACCACATATGGATCCACCAGTGTCATTGTATGTCTGCTCTTTTCACAAACCACATATCACCAGTGTTATTGTATGTGTGTTCTTTCCACAGACCACATAAGGATCCACCAGTTTCATTGGATGTTTGTTCCTCTCATAAACCACATAAGGATACACCAGTGTCATTGGATGTGTGTTCTTTTCATAGACCACATATGGATCCACCAGTGTCATTGCATGTCTGCTCTTTTCACAAACCACATATCACCAGTGTCATTGTATCTGTGTTCTTTCCACAGACCACACAAGGATCCACCAGTATCATTGGATGTCTGTTCCTCTCATAAACCACATAAGGATCCACCAGTGTCATTCGATGTGTGTTCTTTTCATGAACCACACCTAGTGTCATTGCATGTCTGCTCTTTTCACAAACCATTTCACCAGTGTGATTGTATGTATGTTCTTTCCATAGACCACATAAGGATCCACCAGTGTCATTGGATGTCTGTTCCTCTCAGAAACCACATAAGGATCCACTAGTGTCATTGGATGCATGTTCCTCTCACAGACCACATATGGATCCACCAGTGTCATTGCATGTCTGCTCTTTTCACAAACCACATATCACCAGTGTCATTGTATGTGTGTTCTTTCCACAGACCAGATAAGTATCCACCAATGTCATTGGATGTTTTTTCCTGTCATAAACCATATAAGGATCCACCAGTGTCATTGGATGTGTGTTCTTTTCATGAACCACACCTAGTGTCATTGCATGCATGTTCCTCTCACAGACCACACATGGATCCACAAGTGCCATTGCATGTTTGTTCTTCTCATGAACCACAGCTAGAGTCATTGCATGTGTGTTTTTCTCATGAACCACATCTAGAGTCATTGCATGTCTGTTCTTCTCACAAACCACATCAGGATCCAGCAGTTTCATTGGATGTGTGTTCTTGTCATGAACCACACTCAGTGTCATTGGATGTGTGTCCTTCTCACAAACCACACATAGATCCACCAGTGTCATTGCATGTGTGTTCCTCTCATGAACCACACATGGATCCACCAAGTGTCATTGCGTGTCTATTCTTCTCGCAAACCACACATGGATCCACCAGTGTCATTGCATGTCTATTCTTTTTATGAACCACACCCAGTGTCATTGCATGTCTGTTCCTCTCATAAACCACACGTGGATCCACCAGTGTCATTGGGTGTGTGTTCTTCTCATGAACCACACCCAGTGTCATTGCATGTGTGTTCCTCTCACAGACCACACATGGATCCACTAGTGTCATTGCATGTGTGTTCTTCTCATGAGCCACACCCAGTGTCATTGCATGTGTGCTCCTTTCACAAACTACACATGGATCCACCAGTGTCATTGGATGTGTGTTCCTCTCATGAACCACATCAAGAGTCATTGCATGTGTGTTCTTCTCACAAACCACATAAGGATACACCAGTGTCATTGCATGTGTGTTCTTCTCATGAACCACAGCTAGAGTCATTGCATGTCTCTTCTTCTCACAAACCACATAAGGATCCACCAGTGTCATTGGATGTTTGTTCTTCTCATGAACCACATGGATCCACCAGTGTGATTGCATGTCTGCTCTTTTCATGAACCATGGTTAGAGTCATTGCATGTCTGTGCTTTTCACAAACCACACATGGATCCATCAGTGTCATTGCATGTGTGTTCTTATCATGAACCACACATGGATCCACCCAGTGTGATTGCATGTGTGTTCTTCTCAAAAACCACATATGTATCCACCAGTGTCATTGCATGTCTGCTCTTTTCACAAACCACATATCACCAGAGTCATTGCATGTATGTTCTTCTCACAAACCACATAAGGATCCACCAGTGTCATTGGATGTGTGTCCTTTTCATTGACCACACCTAGTGTCATTGCATGCCTGTTCCTCTCATAAACCACATAAGGATCTACTAGTGTCATTGGATGTTTGTTCCTCTCATAAACCACATAAGGATCCACCAGTGTCATTGGGTGTGTGTTCTTTTCATAAACCACATCTACAGTCATTACATGTGTGTTCTTCTAAACAAACCACATAAGGATCCACTAGTGTCATTGCATGTGTGTTCTTTTCATGAACCACCGCTAGAGTCATTGCATGTGTGTTCTTTTAAACAAACCACATAAGGATCCACCAGTGTCATTGCACGTATGTTCTTTTCATGAACCACGCCCAGTGTCATTGCATGTTTGTTCTTCTAGACAAACCACATAAGGATCCACCGGTGTAATTGGATGTGTGTTCTTCTCATGAACCACACATGGATCCACCAGTGTCATTGCATGTCTGTTCTTTTCATGAATCACATCTAGAGTCATTGCATGTCTGTTACTTCCATATACCACATATGGATCCACCAGTGTCATTGCATGTCTGTTTTTTTCATGAACCACAGCTAGAGTCATTGCATGTCAGCTCTTTTCATGAACCACACATGGATCCACCAGTGTCATTGCATGTCTGTTCTTCTCATGAACCACACATGGATCCACCAGTGTCATTGCATGTCTGTTCTTTTCATGAACCACACCCAGTGTCATTGCATGTGTGTTCCTCTAAACAAACCACATAAGGATACACCGGTGTCATTGCATGTTTGTTGTTTTCAGGAACGACACATGGATCCACCAGTGTCATTGCATGTTTGTTATTTTCACAAACCACATAAGGATCCACCAGTGTCATTGCATGTCTGTTCTTTTCATGAACCACATAAGGATCCACCAGTGTCATTGGATGCATGTTCTTCTCATGAACCAAACATGGATCCACCAGTGTCATTGCATGTCTATTCTTTTCATGAACCACACCCAGTGTCATTGCATGTTTGTTCCTCTAAACAAACCACATAAGGATCCACCAGTGTCATTGCAAGTCTGTTCTTTTCATGAACCACACATGGATCCACCAGTGTCATTGCATGTGTGTTCTTTTCATGAACCACAGCTAGAGTCATTGCATGTGTGTTCTTCTAAACAAACCACACATGGATCCACCTAGTGTGATTGCATGTCTGTTCTTTTCACAAACCACACATGGATACACCAGTGTCATTGCATGGGTGGCCGTTAGACCGAGTCTTCTTGCCCTAACACAGTTGTTCTGCTTGACGATTGTTACATACCGTTCGATCGGGGTGCTTGGACGATTGGGATGGTCTTTGTGAGAGCGATCCGCGAGTAGGCTGTTCTGCGGCATAATTGGCACACTTGTCGTTGGGGGGATACCCCCGGGTAGGGTCACTCCAGGGTATAACGGCCGAGTTAGCCGAGGTCTCGCAAGGTCAAAGCGGATGCTGACCGGGTCACCTCAAGGCAGTCTGAATCACGGAGTAACCCGGACCAGGGGGGTCGCCTAACATTGTCTCATCCGACTTAAGGAGTAAGTCAGGAGTGCTTGTCTAACTTATATGCAGGAACAGGTGTGGCCGGATCTACTATAATCTGGATCCTCGCTTAGCTTCTGGGAGAAGGAAGGAATCTCTCTGGTCAAAAAAGAAGGTCCGATACGCACTGCATGAGCGAATAAAGCAAGGGCAGGACCACCGGGTCATGGCCGACAAGGGTGACGACACTCACGTCGGCTGACGCGGGCGCCGTAGAGGCTTACATCGCTAAAGCATGTGTGACGCAAGGGAAAAGCACCCCGGTCGGGTTACCACTTTGGGAGGGGGCATATTCTTAGGAATATGCCTCCACGTATGCCCTAGGCCAGGACCGAACCTCCTCTATATAAGGGGGGTTAGGGTTCTGGTAGAGGGGGTTGGTTGAGCACTAGTTGGTTTGGTAGTTCCACAGCACTAGTTGATCTAGGGTTCTTGGGCAAGATAGTAGGCAAGAGTAAGAGAGCACCTTCTTCCTCCTCTCGCCAATACAGCTCAAGGAGCACTTGTAATCTTGAAGATCTAGCAATACAAACTTCTGTGTGGAGAATCACTCCACTATCCCTCCCTGGATTCCCCTAGCGCATATTAGTCCCCACCTTTAGCCTATCCATGGCATCTGCCGTGACACTACCACAACAGTTGGCGCCCACCATGGGGCTAGCGGCGCTAGCAGGGGTGAAGATCCGGACGGGAAACTTCATCGGCACCGGCGAACGCATCGTCTCCGGGCTCGTTCAGCGCTTTGGAGCGCTGGATTTCGTCAGCGACAACGCTGGCTGCTTTGGCACGCGCCCGCTTCCGCGCAACAGCCTCTTCGTCAAGCTCGGCGCGCACAAGGTCTACGTTGTTGTGGACGTCTCGTGCGTTTATCCGTGTCGCTTCGTCGATGCGGGGTAACCACCCCTCACTGTGGCTCGCGGGGCGCGTATCGCTCGCTCCCCGGACCATGCGGAGGTGATGATGACTGCGCCAGGTGCAGGCGCAAGCAAGGGCCCAGCGCCATACCCGGAGGTAACACCTAAGGCACCGAGGAAAGGTAGAGGACCTCCACTAGAGAGGCCTGAGAACATACTGAGGGAAGATATGGATAGCTTGGCTAACCCGGTAGCAGCAGTGGTAGATCCGGCTCAGGCACAGGCAGAGCTAGAGGAAACTCGGCAAAAGATACTGGAGGGCGCAAAGAAAATAGCCGCGGCTTAGCAGTCGCTGAACATGACGCTGCGTGAGTACGCAAAGGCAAACAAGGTTGATGCAGTAAGGGTAAAAGGGAGAAATCTCATAAGTGAGATGAACAGAGAAGGTGATGATGGAGCAGAAGGGTCGGAAAACTATCTGTCTGTGGGGTTGCCGAAGTATAGTACCCCGGCGAAGAACCTCTGACCAGCAGATGCGGCTGCGTCTGAGCTAGAGGGTCTGACGGGAGAGGCCCGTCAAAGACAGCAAGACAGGGTCAACGAGCTGGTTCGGATCGCGAACAGGCAGAACGAGGAGCTGCTGAGGGCTAACCCGGAGAGAGCGGGAGCTTCCAAGATCGTCCACTCGGTGATGGGTAACCCGGAGAAATCCACTGGAGCCGCATCATCGCCTCATGGCGGTCCAAGAAGAGAAGAGGTAGTAACCTCGGCCCGACGGAACAAACAGATTGTCCCGTATGACCCGACGTGTGCGGGAAAAGAAAAAGAGATGCGGAAAAATGATGATCGATGGAGTGTGAGCCGAGGTGAAGCTGGCCGAGGTAATCACGACCAAGGCGATGCCGGTCAAGGGAACGCTGCCAACGGCAATGTCGGACAGCGCAACTCCGCAGGAGCAGGACAACCGCAGCAGCGGAATATACCGAGGCAAGAGCAAAGCGCCGGCCGAGGTATGCAGCAGAAAGATGCGCAACGAGAGCAAAACCGGTACAACGACGGTGATTCGGAGATGGTGATCGCAGGGTACTCCAGACCGGACTATCATGTGATAGGGTCAAGATTGGGAAGTAGGGATTTAATGCCAGATGACGCCAGGTTAAATTGGATCGCCTGTATAGGTTGGAACAGATCGAATGTCAAGGTCCTCCGGGTCCAGCGTGCTTTGGACCCTGGATCATGAAGGAACCGCCGGTACCAAACTTCCAGTTACCCAGGGACACGAAGACATATGACGGCAACACCAAGCCAGAGGATTGGCTGATAAACTACGCTACGGCGGTGAAGATTGCAACGGGCAACTTGAGATGGGTTGTGCGTTATGTGCCCCAAATGTTGGAAGGCCCGGCCAGAGTATGGCTGAATAACTTGCCACCCGGAAGCATCAACTGTTGGATAGATTTTGAAGAAATGTTTACCAGCAACTTCTCAAGTACATACCAGAGGCCGAATAGACCACAGACCCTGGCAATGTGCAAGCAAAGACCCAACGAAACGGATCGTGAATTCTTGACCCGGTGGTGTACCGTGAGAAACTCGTGTGAAGGTGTCATAGAGTCGCAGGCCATAGCGTGGTTCACGCAAGGCTGCATATATGGCAGCGAGTTGTGGATGAAGCTGCAAAGGAAAATGCCAGTTACGCTGGCAGAGATGATCCGGATTGCCGATTCGTATGCTTTGGGTGATCCGACTCAACCTAGGCTCGCCTCAAACGAGTCAAACAAGGAATACTCTCAGAGGGATGGAGCCAGGTCATCCCGGAGGAATGATTACAGAGGAGAGATGATAGACCGGATCATCGTTATGGTTCGCAACAAGTTGCAGCAGTGAATCAAGATCAATCCGGAGGAGGGAGTAACCAACGCCAGAGAACTGGAGGGCAATGGACTCTAAGAAATGATGGCAAGAAGACATGGACTCTAGAGCAGAAGAAACAGTGGCAGGAAAAGAAAGACCGTCTGAGGTATACCTATGAGTCGATGCTGGACCAGCCATGTAAGTTTCACACGCCAAATCCGAATAGCCCGGCGGGTCACACGACGAGGCAATGTGAGTGGATGCGTAAGATAGAGAAAGGTGGTTCGGGGAATGCTTAGGCACCCCGGAATGATCAACCTCGGCAGGAGTTACCCCGGCAGCAATTGCTCTCCGGAGCAAACACGCAGCAGCTAATGTTGCCTCCCCCTCTGCCGAGGTATGACAACAATGAGAGAACGGATGCAGTGCATCAGGTGGAAAATCAGCAACAACCGGATCAGAGGTACCCGGGAAACGAGGTAAGGAATGAGTACAGGGAACATCACCAGAGTTATTGTGTGTTCACGACTGAGGAAACAGATAGAAAGAGCTTGCAGCGCCGACATATGGAGGTCAATGCGGTCATGCCAGCAGTGACGAGGTACATGCCTTGGTCGGACCAGGAAATCACCTGGAACATCAAAGATCATCCTAAACTTATGCCGAGCCCAGGTTCATATGCGCTAGTGCTAGATCCGACATTCATTGGACCAAACATCAATGTGAGGTTCTCCAAGGTTTTGATTGATAATGGCAGTAGCATTAACATCATGTATGCGGATACGATGCGCAAGTTGGGCATCTCGGAGAACATGCTCCAGGCTACGAGAACAACTTTCCATGGCATTGTACCAGGCATTTCTTGTGAGCCCATAGACAAGGTCCGGGTCGATGTGTTATTCGGCACAAGGGATAACTGCCGAACTGAAAATCTGGAGTTTGAGGTGGTGAACTTGGAAAGTGCATATCATGCGTTACTCGGAAGACCAGCATTGAACAAATTCATGGCAAGCTGTCACATCAGTTATTTGAAGATGAAGTTGCCCGGACCAAATGGAGTGATTACCATTGCTGGAGATTTCCGACGTTCCATGGAGTGTGCTTCAGCCGGGTCTAACCTAGCCGAGTCACTCGTGATTGCGCAAGAGAAAAGAAAAATCCAAGAGGTGGCGGCGTTGGCTCAATCCGCGCAGCAATATATGCCGGCATTAAGTAACCCGCATGGCAGCGTTTCATTTCAAGCTGCAAAGGACACCAAGAAGATTCCAGTTGATAACATGTTCCCGGAGCGCACTATAACAATTGGTGTCGGGTTAACTGACAAATAGGAAAGCGAGCTCGTCAACTTCCTCCGTGAGAATCGGGATATTTTTGCTTTGTCTACACAGGACTTGCAAGGTGTTCCGAGGGAGTTGGCTGAGCACTCTTTGAACATAAGACCCGGAGCAAGGCTGGTGAAGCAACCTCTCCGCCGCTTCGCCGAGGATAGGAGAAAAGTCATTGGAGACGAGATAGCTCGGTTACTAGCAGCAGGATTTATCATGGAGGTACTATACCCGGATTGGCTCTCTAATCCGGTGCTGGTAGAAAAGAAGAAATACGATCCGAACGTGGCAGTGGTTTGGCGCATGTGTATCGATTACACGAACCTGAACAAGGCGTGTCCAAAAGATCCATTTCCACTGCCGAGGATAGATCAGGTCATAGACTCAACCGCGGGATGCGAACTGTTGTCATTCATTGATGCATATTCTGGCTTCCACCAGATACCTCTGAACCCGGATGATCAAATAAAAATGGCATTTATTACCCTGTACGGGGCTTATTGCTATCGCACTATGCCGTTCGGTTTATGTAATGCAGGTGCAACGTACCAAAGATGTATGCAAAAATGTTTGCACGACCAAATAGGTCAAAACATACAAGTACACGTGGATGATGTGGTTATCAAGACCAAGGAAAGCACAACACTCTTTGACGACATAAGGCAAACATTCGCGAACTTGAGAAGGTTCCGGATGAAGCTTAACCCGGAAAAATGTATCTTCGGTGTCCCGGCTGGAAAATTACTCGGATTTCTTGTCTCCAGCCGAGGTATTGAAGTTAATCCAACTAAGATCCGAGCCATCGAATGAATGGAGCTGCCGAAGTGTCTCAATGATGTCCAGAAGTTCACTAGATGCCTGGCATTGTTGAGTCGGTTTGTATGTCGGTTGGGAGAAAAGGCACTGCCTCTCTACCAACTCATGAAAAAGTCGGATAAATTCGTTTGGACGCCACATGCCGATGAAGCCTTTGCCCACTTAAAAAAGATGTTGACCACTGCACCAGTGTTAGCCTCTCCACTATCAAAGGAGCCAATGTTGCTCTACGTAGCCGCAACCAACCGAGTTGTAAGTGTAGTAATCATAGTGGAACGCAATGAAGAGGGTAAGTCGGTGCAGAGGCCAGTGTATTACCTGAGCGAGGTACTGTCTGCCTCAAAACAGAACTACCCGCACTTTCAAAAGGTGGCATACGGTGTCTATATGGCGGCGAACAAGTTAAAGCATTACTTTGAGGATCACCCCATCAAAGTAATATGTGAAGCTCCCATATCCGAGATAATGGGTAACAAGGATGCGAGTGGCAGAATCGCAAAATGGGCAATTGAGCTAGCCCCTTATGCGCCCCAATATGACAGAAGAGAAGCGATCAAATCTCAGGCTGTGGCGGACTTTTTTGTGGATTGGGCCGAGGTACAATACGAACCACCGCCACCAGATCCGAATTACTGGAGGATGCACTTTGACGGGTTGAAAACCAAAACCGGATTAGGCGCCGGGGTTGTGCTTACCTTGCCAAAGAAGGATCAGCTAAAGTACGTATTGCAGATCCATTTCGCGGCATCGAACAATGTCGCTGAGTATGAGGCTCTTGTGCATGGGCTCAAAGTGGCAAAGGAGATTGGCATACGTTGGATAATATGCTTTGGCGACTCGGACCTGGTGGTGCAGCAGGTGTCCGGAGTGTGGGACGCCCTGGATCCAAACATGGCACTATACAAATTTCACGTGCAGAAGATATCTGGTTACTTCGAGGGGTGTGAATTTCAACATATACCCCGGGCAGAAAACGAGGCTGCCGACATGTTGTCGAAGCTCGGATCGACCAGACAGGCAATTCCACCGGGTGTAGCATTGGAACACCTCAGAAAACCATCTATTAGGCCGTCCCCAGGAACTGACTCGATCTATGTCCCGGAAAATACGGAATCCGGAGCTGAGCCCATGGACATTGACACGGGAGGTAATACGCGAAACCCGGTGACTGCATCAGCAAATCCGGGGACTGCCTCGGCAAACCCGGGGACTACCTCACTAGACCCGGGCACTGCTCAGCGTGATCCGGCTAAAGTTATGCCGGTGGATCAGATGGAAATTGATGAGGAGATGTTCCCTCCACAAGCGATACCAGCTTGGGCACTGCCTATATTCCAATTCCTGAAAGACGGAACCTTACCCGCTGAGGAGGTGTTGTAGCATCCCAATTGTCTAACAATTGTAATGCTACTTGGTCTAGTAATATAATGGCTCCTTCAAATATATAATTGTTGCATCATAATTATATCATGCTCATGTCATCATGCCACCTTGCATTTGAGCATCATATAAAACCCCTTTTTCTTTTGGTTCTTATCTCATATGCATTATTAATTGTAGTTGCCTCTTGATACATTGTATTTGGTTTTTGATAAATGCTTGATGCCCAAGTTGAGTTGGGGGCATATCTTTTAATCTACTCCACCACCTTTCTTTGTCACCACCCCATATATTCCACCATCCAACTAAATATGAGCTTTGCACTTTATTGGGTTTTACCTCTAGTTCATGTGGTTGGGATGGATCCAATTCTATTTCCACATGCTCTCATATTAGCATCATGTTGTTTTCACATTATGGATATGTGGAGCCACCTTTGCATGCATTATGAGTAGTGCTCCTTTTCCTAGCTTTCATATGGATTATTATGAATTTATGCTCATGTGGGGATATTTTTGGGAATATCAAACATCTAGTGGAATATACACACTAGCAAGTCCCAATTATAATCAAATATGATCATCTCCATCTACTCCACTTGGAACTTTCATTTAAATTCTTTTGCTTGGCCTTACTCCACATTTTGGGTAATGCATAGGAATAATGCCATGTTAATAATATTGTTTTCACAAAAATAAGCATGGCATTGATTATTTTGCATGGGCCATGCAAGCACCACCACATTCTAGCCTTTTAGTTTTATTTGAATTGTTGAGTGGTGTATATCTCTTTTGGATCTTTCCCTCTTCTCTCTCAACCTTTCCACCTTGTTGTTTTTCCTTGCCTTGTGTCTCTTTCTTCATCTCTTTGGTTATGCCCTTGCATGGTCAAGTGTGATCATAACCAACCCCCTCTCTCTAAATCCTCTATCTAAGATCCTAACCCTAATCACCTACCCCACTATCACCATACCCCCTCTCTCCAAAACCCTAACCCGAGCCTCCCTAGCTCCCTCCCTCTCTCTCGGCCTCTCTCTGCCATGATGGCCCCACCTGGCCCTCTCCCCCTGGGCCACACCCCAGCTACCTACCCCTCTCTAACCTAAGACCAAACCCTAACCCGAGCCTCCCCCTAGCCAAACCTAGCTCACCCGAGCCTATCTCCTCCCCCTCTCTAGCTCTCCCTGCCAGGCCGACCCCACACCGAGCCTACCCCTCCTTGGCCTCACCCTGACCCCACCTGGTAGCCCATGGCCTCCTACGACGAGCACATGCTCGAGAAGGACAAGGAGGGAAGGTGGCACCCGAGCCACCTTTTTCCCTCCACCACTTCCCCACGGCACCCTCCCCCTCTCTCTGCTATCTACCACCACCTCCCACGCTTCTGTCTCGCCAGATCCACCCAGGGCGCCTGCCTCCTCTCCTCCCTTTTCTTCTCCACTGTCGTCTAGCTCTGCCGCGAGTCGTCACCATCTACCCCTGCTCCTCGTCGCTCCGGCCGACGAGCGCGTCGAGGAGGTGGCCTGGAAGACCAATGAGGACCCCCTGCTTCGCCCGGTACACGCAGACGAGAAGGAGGAGCACCTGGATCGCCTGGACCATCGCCGCCCTGACGAAACCCTAATCTCGCCGTCCGTCTGCATCGCCGTCGATCCACCGTGTCCCAGCCCGATCCGACCCTACCAACCCAACCGCGGTGAGCCTCTCTCCCTCCCAGACACGCCCCTCTTCGCTGTCGTTGTCTGGCCGCGCCGCACCTTACGCCGAGCACCCTCTGCGCGCCGGCGGTCGCTGCGTTCACGCGGCGTAGCGCCTCGCAGACGGCCTACCTAGGCCCCAACCACCATGCTGTCGTCAAGCCTAGCCTACCGTAGTGGCTGTCGCCTCCACGCGCGCACGCCAGGTCCTGGGTTCGATCCCCCACGCGCCGCGCCTGCGTCGGTCGCGCACCGATCTCTCGTCAGATCGCGAGGAAGATCCACAGTACCGCGGCGCTATTTTGCAGTTAGCCCCTCCCTTTTGTTTTCGCTCAACCCGTAGTCCGCCGAGCCCACCAGCCAGCCTCTGTGGGAACTTTGCAAAGAGCACCCCGTAGAATCTGAGTCTTAACCCGCGCTCCAGCTCGGCCCCGCCTGGCAGTCCCTGCGCGCTCGTTCGCTGGCACCTGGGCCCAAGCCAGCTGGCCCCACTTGTCATTCGCAGAGGCTAGGACAGACCGCGGTGAGGAAGCCCTTTTCTGTGCGCGTGTTGGCCCAGTCAGCCTGGCCCCACCTGTCACTGACTGTGGCTAGGTCTGGACTGAGTAACAAAAGTTTCTGTTTATTTCTGTTTTAATTTAAACCTTTTCAAATTTAATTTAAATTCAAATTCAACTCTATTTTTAATTAACTTTTGAAATATAATTCCAAATGATACAAATAATATATGTTTTTGAATCAGAAAATTATGAGGAATTCAAATATGCCCTTCAAAATATATTTTGAACACTTTAAATTTCAAGTTGATTAAAATTACAATAAAATGCCCTTTTCTTAATTAATTAATAACTTTTGTTTTATAACTCCAAATTTAACAAATAATATGTCTAAAATGATTAGCTCGACGAGACCTTTCTGTTTATGCATTCCATGTCTGAATTGCAGCATGCATCATATAAAAATAAAGTATACAGCAACTTATTTGAGTATAAAATATGATTAAAACTCTATAAAAGGCTTTAATCTTGTATTCCACACCTCACCCATGCCATGCTACTTTATTGCCATGCAAATTGTGCATCATTCATCATGGCATGATTGTTTGCTTGTCGCATTTTATTCATATGCTTGTGCACTTTATTTATGTTGGCCCTTGTTTGTTTGGTTCTTCTTCGAATAGACGCTGAGCAGGGGATATATCAAGAAACCCAGGAGCACTACCCAGATCCTTCTCTCGCTTCAACTGAGCTGCTAGGCAAGCACTACCACATGCTTGCATACATCTAGTACCTATTGCCTCTATCTTATTCTTGCATCATTGAGTCGTGATTGCATTAAATTGAATCCCAAGTACTGCATAGCCTTTACTTTTAAACCCCACCGAAGCTTGTTCCTCCATCCCATGAGCCATTACTACAGGAGTTGTTTGAGCCATGCGAGTCGTAGAACAGCATGTGTAGGGTATGTGAGTGTCTGATGGATAACGAGGTACCTAAACAACTTAACCTGAGTAGTAATGGGATAACTAATGAAAGTGGCACCGGTGAGCAATATCTGCTATTTGGTTTTTCATGCTCACTTGTGTCCCGTAGGACCCCGACTACTTGATTCCTGTTCCTTGAATACTCGCGCTATCCACATCCGGGAGGCTTATGAACCCCCCTGAGCCAGAGCTTGATTCATTCTTATTTCTTGGGGCCACAAAGTAGTTTGGGGCTTTATTACTATTTTGTACTTATGCCATGCTTTACTGCTTTATTTAAGATTGTGCGAGGAGCACCTGTACTATTTTGGATGCAGAGTGTTTTCGCGGTATCGACAAGCCCAGTCACACTTTCGGGTTCCCAGTCATTTACAGCCACTGACGCAAACCTTGAGTCCGTCTCGGAGCCGGCTAACTTCGTTGCGGGTAGCTTAATGGGGTGGCCCCCTGAAAGATTTCTGAATCCTGTGATCACTTTGTCGTGAATGCCTTGTTGGGTTTTGATTTGGTTTTTCTGAGGTTGATCAAGTGTGTGTTGCTATTTGTGCACCCCTGCAGGGTAAAACTTTCTGAAAGCTGTGTCCGCGGTTATGGACGACTTGGAGCACGGTTTCTCGATCATAGACAAGTATAACTAAAGTACCGCCTTTAATTTGACTAAGTACCTGACTAGTAAATAGTGCAACACTCATGGAATGGATAATAAAATTGCCAACGGATGGGGGGTTGTTTGTCCGCTTCCTCGTCGGTAAGCGAGGAGGAGGATGGATCTATTAATATTACCGTTATAACTGTTGTTATTAATTCACGGACATCCGCCTATCTTTGGTTAGGCGGATGGTTAGCGAGTATCTATAGAATTGTTAGGTATTATCTTTTGCTACAATTGCGTCACCCCAGGTTGTGTCCCCTTTAGAGGCATAAAGACTTGCTGAGTACCCCTAGGGTCTCACACGATAAATTGTTTGATTCAGATGAACAGGTATGCTCGCAAGATGGATACTGGGTGGAGGAGACGGACGATGTTGGCAACGATCATTCGGTGTAGAGATTCCGGGAACGGGGATCCGTGAGATCTGTGGGCGGGATGTGTTTATTTATGGGGCATCTTATGCCGATTTGCTTCTTATCCGTACTCGGATTTTGTTTTCCGCTTCTGCCTGACACTCTGATGTTTGATGTATGAGGAGATATCCTAAACTATTATATCTATCTAGGATATTTGGATCTTGCCGTATGGCGTTGCAATATTTCTATTTCTTTTAGATGGAATGGCTCTGAGGACTGTTGTATGGTGGCTTGCATACATACTCATTTGTGTATGTAGTTGATCCCTTCGCCTGCCGATTACGCCGCTCGTTCTTGTCCCGATGTTTGGAAATGGTTAGGACGGCCGAAAGGTCTACCTGTGAGTGGCATTTGGGCCCCACCGTACTATTTTAACCATTTCCGCTCATCCAGGCTTGTAACTAGGAGCGTAATTCACCGAGGTAGTTACAATTGGTATCAGAGCCATCCCGCCCTTCAGGGTCTCAGCCAAATGGTCGTTGTCAGTCTAGCAATTATTTTTGGTATCTATGTATACTAGGGAAAAACAAAACGTGAGAGTAGGACTGCTTCCACTTTTCTTCTTACCCACCCACCCACCCTTTTCTGGTAAGGAAGTGTAACATTTTCAATCCTCTTCTTAAAAATTCAAACTAGGATTCATGTGTTCTGGGTTTCCGTAGTACCATAGGTTGTGTGTGTGTGTAATTCCTTGTCTATCTGTTGCATCCAATTTGTTATCACAATCTGCCTTTGGTTATCAACTGTTGGTACATTCCATACCGACAGGCCTTTGCAAACCGATGCGATCTATCTGATTCGTTGTATACCGCCGCGATCTATCTTACTCTTTGTTATCCGATGTCATCTTGTTTGGGGTGTTCGTTTCCGTAGTTACTAATCTTTAGGTTCATCGTGAGAAGAAGGTGTTGGGATATGTGTTCTACTTATTCATGTGCGGGGTAATGATTTGAGTGCGGGATGGAGTCACGACCATACCACTACTTTTATCATTCGCTCTTGTATATTGAATTGGTAGAGTCACTAATCTGGATGTTAAGTGATTTTGCGCATCTATTGGTATTTTAATGCCGAAATTTGCGGAAAAATTTTCTTTGATATATCTGTGTACCACACTCCTTTTCAGTCGTGTGCGATATGCTTAATATCTTCTAGGTGCTTTGAACTTTGTTGATATTTTAATATCATCTTAGTAAATTGTATCCTTTAATCTTGATTAATTCCATCTTGGTACTATTTTGGATTATTATTATTCTCCATTATAGTACTGACTTGTGTTTTATATCAATTACAGGATGGCACCACCATGCCGTTCTGAGGAGGACATACAACCTGAACTGGGGGCCGCATTGTCAAGCATCGCCAATGCCTTGGCAGCAATGCAGCAGAACCAGCAACGCTTTGAAGAAAGTGTCAGGAGGAATGAGTTTGTTCCGCTACCTCCACCTCCCAAGCGAGGAGACATCAAAAGCTTCCTGAAGTTCAGCCCACGCCAATTTGATGTTTCTGATCAACCACTTGATGCTGATGATTAGCTGCGTGAGATGTCAAGGTTACTGGCGACTGCTGATGTTCCTGAGCAAGAATGGGTAAAGTGTGCAACTCACCTTCTGAAGGGAGATGCAACTCTGTGGTGGGAGAATTACCTGAAGGCAAACTGCACTGGTTTTCAGCCTACTTGGGGACAGTTCATTGGAGCTTTCAAAGAGCAGTATCTGTCAGAAATTGTCATGGAGAGGATGAAGGAAGTGTTTCTCAACCTCAAGCAGGGCAATGACAATGTCAATACCTACATCAGAAACTTCATGAACCTTTCTCGTTATGGTGGCGATGAGATCTCTGATGACAAGAAGAAGCAAAAGAGGTTCCGGCAAGGGCTCAATGCATCGATTAAATATGCAATCACACATGCAAGGCCGGCGTCTTTTCTGGAACTTCAGCATACAGCTCTGCAGGAAGAAGCACGTAGGCAAGTGTTTGAGGAGTCAAAGAAACACAACCGTGATGCAGCAAGCTCTTCAGCTATGTCAACTCCTTCTAAGCGTCGTGTCTGGGTTCCTAACACCCCACCGTCGCTCCCGGCTCCACCAAGACCTTCAAGCTACGCGGCAAGGCCACCAAACTTCCTCACTGCTGCTCCCAGGGGCTACAACCACCACTACCCTGGAGCGTCTGGCGGAGTCCCTGGCTACGTTGCTCCACATCCACCTGGTGCTTGTTACACTTGTGGAGACACTGGGCATCAATACTGGAACTGTCCGATGAAAAACAAAGCTCTTCCTCCACCACCTCCAAGATCTGCGGCAAGCTCTCCTTTGGTTCGTGCACCACCACCTCGGGCTCTCAACATCAACACCAAGCCCGGGTCTACTGTTGCTCGTGCCAACTGTGTCAACGCCGCTCAAGCTGAGCATGCACCTGGAGTTGTGATGGGTATGCTTTCCGTTAACTCAGTCCCTGCACGAGTTTTGTTTGATTCTGGTGCATCGCATTCTTTTGTTTCTCACAAGTTTGCACATGAGAATGAGTTAGC
Organism: Avena sativa; assembly: GCA_916181665.1. Taxonomy (NCBI): domain Eukaryota; kingdom Viridiplantae; phylum Streptophyta; class Magnoliopsida; order Poales; family Poaceae; genus Avena; species Avena sativa. Next base: position 357,362,986 of record OV702291.1, read on the forward strand.
GTTGGATCCTCTCCTTAAGCGGTTAATGGTCCTTTCTCCTAGAGAAAAGATGGCAGCTTCTAAGATCAGCCATGGCAATCAAATTGAGATTGGTGGTTCTTCGTTCTCGGCATCCTTAATTGTTCTGGGCAATTCTGACATTGATGTCATCTTGGGCATGGATTGGTTGACAGCGAATGCAGCTGTGATTGATTGTGCTGAACGCTCGGTTTCTCTGAAAATTCCTGAAGGCCATATAGTCTATTCTCCAAGTCTGACTCCTGTTGTTCAGCTTTTCTCTTTGGTGGCTCTGAATGATGATGCTATGGAAGCTATTCAGAGTGTTCCGGTGGTCTGTGAGTTCCCAGATGTCTTTCCTGAAGAGTTGCCAGGTATGCCTCCGGATCGTGAGGTTGAGTTTGTAATTTAGCTTGAACCTGGAACGGCTCCTATCTCCAAGCGGCCTTATAAAATGGGTCCTGCTGAGTTGGCTGAACTCAAACGTCAGCTTGATGAACAAGAGAAGTTGGGCTTCATTCAACACAGTACTTCTTCTTGGGGTAGCCCAACAATCTTTGTGAAGAAGCGAGACAAGACTGGTAGACTTTGTGTTGACTATCGGGCACTCAATGCTAAAACCATCAAGAATAAATATCCCCTTCCGCGGATTAATGATCTCTTCGATCAGCTAGCTGGAGTTGTGGTATTCTCTAAGCTTGACTTGAGAAGTGGTTATCACCAAATCAAGATTCGCAAGGAAGATGTTCCTAAAACAGCTTTCACCACCCGCTATGGCCTGTATGAGTACACGGTCATGTCTTTCGGTCTCACCAACGCACCTGCCACCTTCTCGAGGCTCATGAACTCGGTTTTCATGGAGTATCTTGATAAGTTCGTTGTGGTCTATCTGGATGACATCCTAGTCTATTCTAAGTCACAGGAAGAACATGAAGAACACCTTCGGTGTGTCCTAAACAAGCTTCGTGAGAACCGCCTATATGCAAAGTTCTCCAAGTGTGAGTTTTGGCTGCCTCAAGTAACCTATCTTGGTCACGTCATCTCTGCCAAGGGCATTGCCATCAACCCGGAAACTGTAAAGACAATTGTTGACTGGCTTCCTCCTGTAAATGTCAAAGAAGTGCGGAGTTTCCTTGGTTTGGCTAGTTATTGTCGTCGCTTCGTTCAGAACTTTTCGAAGATAGTGAAGCCTCTTACCGATCTCCTCAAGAAAGGCAAGAAATACCTTTGGACTCCTGCATGTCAAGCAAGCTTTGAAACACTCAAAGAGAAGCTCACTTCCACACCAGTCTTGGTTCCTCCGGATACATCCAAGCCTTTCCAGACATTCTGTGACGCCTCTTTGCAAGGATTGGGTGCGGTCCTTATGCAAGAAAAGCAAGTTGTTGCTTATGCCTCTCGACAGTTGAAGACGCATGAAATCAACTATCCTACACATGACCTCGAGCTCGCAGCAGTTGTCTTTGCTTTGAAAGTATGGAGGCATTACTTGCTGGGCAATCGTTGTGAAATATTTTCTGATCACAAGAGTCTGAAGTATATCTTCACTCAGCCTGATCTCAACCTTCGTCAGAGGAGATGGATTGAGGCAATCAATGACTTTGATTTGACCATCAACTACACTCCGGGCAAAGCTAATGTCATGGCCGATGCTCTCAGCCGCAAAGCTTATGTCAGCAACCTCATGATGGAAGAACAACAGCCTCTCTTGTGCGAGGAATTCCGTCAGCTCAACCTTGAAATTGTGGATCAAGGGTATCTTCTGAACCTTCTAGCAACCCCTCTCTTGGAAGAAAAGGTTCGCTCCTTTCAGCTTGGTGATCCGTACACTAGAAAGATCATCTCCAAACTTCAGCTTCCGAAGTATGAGTCCTTCCACGTCGATGACCAAGGCACGCTTTTCTTTGAACACCGGATGTTTGTTCCGAACTACCCGGGTTTGAGAGAGCAAGTTCTCAAGGAGGCGCATGATTCTGTTCTTTCTATCCACCCTGGCAGCACAAAGATGTACATGGACTTGAAAACACAATATTGGTGGCCTGGATTGAAACGATATTGTGCCAAGTATGTCTCGGAGTGTGATGTCTGCCGCAGAGTTAAAGTTGTCCATCAGAAACCTTCCGGTCTTCTACAGCCATTGAAACCCCCGGAATGGAAATGGGAGAAAGTAGAGATGGACTTCATCACTGGTTTTCCAAGGTCGCAGAAGGGCAACAATGCAATCTTTGTTGTCATTGACAGGCTTTCTAAAGTGGCCCATTTCTTTCCCGTCAAGGAAACAATTTCTACAATTCAGTTGGCTGAGCTCTATATCAACAGAATTGTCTCTCTGTATGGGGTCCCTCTTGAGATCAGTTCAGACCGTGGAAGCATCTTCACTTCCAAGTTCTGGGAAAGTTTCCAAAATGCTTTGGGAACAAAATTGAACTTCAGCATAGCTTACCACCCTCAGTCGCAAGGACAAGTTGAAAGGATCAATCAGATTCTGGAGAATATGCTCCGTGCTTGCGTCATCTCTTTTGGCATGAAGTGGGAAGAATGTCTTCCTTATGCTGAATTCTCTTACAACAATAGCTTCCAGAAAAGTCTAAATATGGCACCATTTGAGGCTCTCTATGGTCGCAAATGCAGAACTCCGATTGGTTGGTCGGGTGCAGGAGAAAGAATATTGTTTGGCCCTGACATTGTAACTCAAGCGGAGGAGAAGGTTCACATCATTCTTGAAAATCTGAAGATTGCTCAAAGTCGCCAGAAGAGCAATTATGACAGAAAGCACACGGACATGGAGTATGTCCCTGGTGATCTCGTTTACCTTCGTGTCACTCCCATGAGAGGCACGCACTGCTTTGGTATCAAAGGAAAGCTGGCTCCTAGATACATCGGTCCATTCAAAATTCGTGGAAGAAGAGGAGAAGTTGCTTATGCTCTTGAGCTCCCGGAAAAACTCAAGGTCCATGATGTTTTCCACATCTCTCAACTCAAGAAGTGCTTCAAGGATCCCGGCAGGACCGTGGATCATGAGCTTATCAATCTCCAAGAAGACCTGTCTTATCAAGAACACCCCACAAAAATCCTTGAAATCGCAGAAAGAAGGACTCGCAACAAGTCCATCAAGTTCTGCAAGGTGCAGTGGTCGCACCATTCGGTTGATGAAGCCACTTGGGAACGTGAAGATGAGCTCCGTGCCAAGTATCCTTCCCTCTTTGAGTCTTCTTCTTCTGCCTAGAATCTCGGGGCGAGATTCCTGTTTAGTGGGAGAGAGTTGTAGCATCCCAATTGTCTAACAATTGTAATGCTACTTGGTCTAGTAATATAATGGCTACTTCAAATATATAATTGTTGCATCATAATTATATCATGCTCATGTCATCATGCCACCTTGCATTTGAGCATCATATAAAACCCCTTTTTCTTTTGGTTCTTATCTCATATGCATTATTAATTGTAGTTGCCTCTTGATACATTGTATTTGGTTTTTGATAAATGCTTGATGCCCAAGTTGAGTTGGGGGCATATCTTTTAATCTACTCCACCACCTTTCTTTGTCACCACCCCATATATTCCACCATCCAACTAAATATGAGCTTTGCACTTTATTGGGTTTTACCTCTAGTTCATGTGGTTGGGATGGATCCAATTCTATTTCCACATGCTCTCATATTAGCATCATGTTGTTTTCACATTATGGATATGTGGAGCCACCTTTGCATGCATTATGAGTAGTGCTCCTTTTCCTAGCTTTCATATGGATTATTATGAATTTATGCTCATGTGGGGATATTTTTGGGAATATCAAACATCTAGTGGAATATACACACTAGCAAGTCCCAATTATAATCAAATATGATCATCTCCATCTACTCCACTTGGAACTTTCATTTAAATTCTTTTGCTTGGCCTTACTCCACATTTTGGGTAATGCATAGGAATAATGCCATGTTAATAATATTGTTTTCACAAGAATAAGCATGGCATTGATTATTTTGCATGGGCCATGCAAGCACCACCACATTCTAGCCTTTTAGTTTTATTTGAATTGTTGAGTGGTGTATATCTCTTTTGGATCTTTCCCTCTTCTCTCTCAACCTTTCCACCTTGTTGTTTTTCCTTGCCTTGTGTCTCTTTCTTCATCTCTTTGGTTATGCCCTTGCATGGTCAAGTGTGATCATAACCAACCCCCTCTCTCTAAATCCTCTATCTAAGATCCTAACCCTAATCACCTACCCCACTATCACCATACCCCCTCTATCCAAAACCCTAACCCGAGCCTCCCTAGCTCCCTCCCTCTCTCTCGGCCTCTCTCCTCTCTCTGCCATGATGGCCCCACCTGGCCCTCTCTCCCTGGGCCACACCCCAGCTACCTACCCCTCTCTAACCTAAGACCAAACCCTAACCCGAGCCTCCCCCTAGCCAAACCTAGCTCACCCGAGCCTATCTCCTCCCCCTCTCTAGCTCTCCCTGCCAGGCCGACCCCACACCGAGCCTACCCCTCCTTGGCCTCACCCTGACCCCACCTGGTAGCCCCTGGCCTCCTACGCCGAGCACATGCTCGAGAAGGACAAGGAGGGAAGGTGGCACCCGAGCCACCTTTTTCCCTCCACCACTTCCCCACGGCACCCTCCCCCTCTCTCTGCTATCTACCACCACCTCCCACGCTTCTGTCTCGCCAGATCCACCCAAGGCGCCTGCCTCCTCTCCTCCCTTTTCTTCTCCACCGTCGCCTAGCTCTGCCGCGAGTCGTCACCGTCTACCCCTGCTCCTCGTCGCTCCGGCCGACGAGCGCGTCGAGGAGGTGTCCTGGAAGACCAATGAGGACCCCCTGCTTCGCCCGGTACACGCAGACGAGAAGGAGGAGCACCTGGATCGCCTGGACCATCGCCGCCCCGACGAAACCCTAATCTCGCCGTCCGTCTGCATCGCCGTTGATCCACCGCGTCCTAGCCCGATCCGACCCCACCAACCCAACCGTGGTGAGCCTCTCTCCCTCCCAGACACGCCCCTCTTCGCTGTCGTTGTCTGGCCGCGCCGCACCTTACGCCGAGCACCCTCTGCGCGTCGGCGGTCGCTGCGTTCACGCGGCGTAGCGCCTCGCAGACGGCCTACCTAGGCCCCAACCACCATGTTGTCGTCAAGCCTAGCCTACCGCAATGGCTGCCGCCTCCGCGCGCGCACGCCAGGTCCTGGGTTCGTTCCCCCATGCGCCGCGCCTGCGTCGGTCGCGCACCGATCTCTCGTCAGATCGCGAGGAAGATCCACAGTACTGCGGCGCTGTTTTGCAGTTAGCCCCTCCCTTTTGTTTTCGCTCAACCCGCAGTCCGCCGAGCCCACCAGCCAGCCTCTGTGGGAACTTTGCAAAGAGCACCCCGTAGAATCTGAGTCTTAACCCGCGCTCCAGCTCGGCCCCGCCTGGCAGTCCCTGCGCGCTCGTTCGCTGGCACCTGGGCCCAAGCCAGCTGGCCCCACTTGTCATTCGCAGAGGCTAGGACAGACCGCGGTGAGGAAGCCCTTTTCTGTGCGCGTGTTGGCCCAGTCAGCCTGGCCCCACCTGTCACTGACTGTGGCTAGGTCTGGACTGAGTAACAAAAGTTTCTGTTCATTTCTGTTTTAATTTAAACCTTTTCAAATTTAATTTAAATTCAAATTCAACTCTGTTTTTAATTAACTTTTGAAATATAATTCCAAATGATACAAATAATATATGTTTTTGAATCAGAAAATTATGAGGAATTCAAATATGCCCTTCAAAATATATTTTGAACACTTTAAATTTCAAGTTGATTAAAATTACAATAAAATGCCCTTTTCTTAATTAATTAATAACTTTTGTTTTATAACTCCAAATTTAACAAATAATATGTCTAAAACGATTAGCTCGACGAGACCTTTCTGTTTATGCATTCCATGTCTGAATTGCAGCATGCATCATATAAAAATAAAGTATACAGCAACTTATTTGAGTATAAAATATGATTAAAACTCTATAAAAGGCTTTAATCTTGTATTCCACACCTCACCCATGCCATGCTACTTTATTGCCATGCAAATTGTGCATCATTCATCATGGCATGATTGTTTGCTTGTCGCATTTTATTCATATGCTTGTGCACTTTATTTATGTTGGTCCTTGTTTGTTTGGTTCTTCTTCGAATAGACGCTGAGCAGGGGATATATCAAGAAACCCAGGAGCACTACCCAGATCCTTCTCTCGCTTCAACTGAGCTGCCAAGCAAGCACTACCACATGCTTGCATACATCTAGTACCTATTGCCTCTATCTTATTCTTGCATCATTGAGTCGTGATTGCATTAAATTGAATCCCAAGTACTGCATAGCCTTTACTTTTAAACCCCACCGAAGCTTGTTCCTCCATCCCATGAGCCATTACTACAGGAGTTGTTTGAGCCATGCGAGTCGTAGAACAGCATGTGTAGGGTATATGAGTGTCTGATGGATAACGAGGTACCTAAACAACTTAACCTGAGTAGTAATGGGATAACTAATGAAAGTGGCACCGGTGAGCAATATCTGCTATTTGGTTTTTCATGCTCACTTGTGTCCCGTAGGACCCCGACTACTTGATTCCTGTTCCTTGAATACTCGCGCTATCCACATCCGGGAGGCTTATGAACCCCCCTGAGCCAGAGCTTGATTCATTCTTATTTCTTGGGGCCACAAAGTAGTTTGGGGCTTTATTACTATTCTGTACTTATGCCATGCTTTACTGCTTTATTTAAGATTGTGCGAGGAGCACCTGTACTGTTTTGGATGCGGAGTGTTTTCGCGGTATCGACAAGCCCAGTCACACTTTCGGGTTCCCAGTCGTTTACAGCCACTGACGCAAACCTTGAGTCCGTCTCGGAGCCGGCTAACTTCGTTGCGGGTAGCTTAATGGGGTGGCCCCCTGAATTATTTCTGAATCCTGTGATCGCTTTGTCGTGAATGCCTCGTTGGGTTTTGATTTGGTTTTTCTGAGGTTGATCGAGTGTGTGTTGCTATTTGTGCACCCCTGCAGGGTAAAACTTTCTGAAAGCCGTGTCCGCGGTTATGGACAACTTGGAGCACGGTTTCTCGATCATAGACAAGTATAACTAAAGTACGGCCTTTAATTTGACTAAGTACCTGACTAGTAAATAGTGCAACACTCATGGAATGGATAATAAAATTTCCAACGGATGGGGGGTTGTTCGTCCGCTTCCTCGTCAGTAAGCGAGGAGGAGGATGGATCTGTTAATATTACCGTTATAACTGTTGTTATTAATTCACGGACATCCGCCTATCTTTGGTTAGGCGGATGGTTAGCGAGTATCTATAGAATTGTTAGGTATTATCTTTTGCTGCAATTGCGTCACCCCAGGTTGTGTCCCCTTTAGAGGCATAAAGACTTGCTGAGTACCCCTAGGGTCTCACACGATAAATTGTTTGATTCAGATGAACAGGTATGCTCGCAAGATGGATACTGGGTGGAGGAGACGGACGATGTTGGCAACGATCATTCGGTGTAGAGATTCCGGGAACGGGGATCCGTGAGATTTGTGGGCGGGATGTGTTTATTTATGGGGCATCTTATGCCGATTTGCTTCTTATCCGTACTCGGATCTAGTTTTCCGCTTCCGCCTGATACTCTGATGTTTGATGTATGAGGAGATATCCTAAACTATTATATCTATCTAGGATATTTGGATCTTGCCGTATGGCATTGCAATATTTCTATTTCTTTTAGATGGAATGGCTCTGAGGACTGTTGTATGGTGGCTTGCATACATACTCATTTGTGTATGTAGTTGATCCCTTCGCCTGCCGATTACGCCGCCCGTTCTTGTCCCGATGTTTGGAAATGGTTAGGACGGCCGAAAGGTCTACCTGTGAGTGGCATTTGGGCCCCACCGTACTATTTTAACCATTTACGCTCATCCAAGCATGTAACTAGGAGCGTAATTCACCGAGGTAGTTACAGGTGTTAGCCAGGCAAACTCAGAGGAGAGCAAAAGCATACGCAATCATCAATTCCGAGTTATACAAACGGAGTGTAATCAATGTTCTCCAAAGATGCGTTGACCCGGAAGAAGGGCTTGACATCCTCTGAGATATACACCAAGGAGAATGCGGGCATCATGCCTCATCCCGAGCCTTGGTGGCAAAGGCGTTCCGGCATGGATTCTATTGGCCAAGTGCCTTGGAACAAGCAGAAGATCTGGTGAGAAAATGCAATGGTTGTCAGAGGTACGCCACCAAGACACATATGCCTATGTCGCAACTCAAGACCATACCAATTACGTGGCCATTTGCTGTATGGTGCTTGGATATGGTTGGCCTGTTCAAATCAGCGAGAGGAAACATGACACACATTTTCGTCATGGTGGACAAGTTTACAAAATGGATTGAAGTGAAACCTATAAGAAAATGTGATGGAGCTACGGCCGTGACATTTCTCAAAGACGTCATCTTGAGATACGGTTATCCACACAGTATTATAACTGATAATGGAACAAATTTTGCGGAAGGAGCATTTGCGCGCTTCTGCCGAGATAAGAAGATCCGACTCGATGTCGCCTCGGTAGCCCACCCCGCATCGAACGGACAAGTGGAAAGATCCAACGGAATAGTATTATCCGGGATAAAACCCCGGCTCATTGAGCCGCTGCAAAGATCAGCGGGGTGCTGGATAGAAGAACTACCAGCGGTACTGTGGAGCTTAAGAACAACTCCGAATCGATCAACAGGCTATACGCCATTTTTTTCTGGTATATGGGGCAGAAGCTGTATTACCAGCCGACATAGAGCATGATTCGCCTAGGGTCACCCAATACACAGAAGCCGAAGTGCAAGAAGCCCGGCAAAATGATGTTGATCTGCTGGAAGAAGCGAGAGAACTGGCACTGTCCAGATCCGCCACATATCAGCAAAATCTCCGACGCTATCATAGCCGGAAAGTGTGCCCTCGAGTCTTTCGGGAAGGCGTTCTGGTGCTCCGGTTGGTACAACATACTACTGGCATGCATAAATTATCCCCCCCCCCATGGGAAGGGCCATTCATTGTGAGCAAAGCATTGCACAATGATTCTTACTATCTTATAGATGCAAAGCCACAGGAAAAGAACAAGGCGGACAGGTCCGGAGAGGAATCCAAGCGACCGTGGAATGTAGCACTACTTCGTCCCTTCTACACTTAGCTAAGAAGTGTATGTATCCGAGTCATCTCATATGTCGGTATGTATGTCGGCAATGAGCTTATCAATGAAATAGCAGCGCCTCGAGCAGTAACTCGGGGACTGCCTTAATAATATTTGTCGTAATTTCTTATGCGGTAGCTGGAATAAGTCGTTCTACTTAACCCGGATTAGTAATGTGTGAGCACCAAAAACCCAACCCTTCGACTTGCTGCTGTCCAACAAGAATTGGCTTCATGGCAAGCACGGGAACAAGTTTGGAATTGCGTAGCACATGAAAAACTACTAAGGAAATGATCTTATTCCAGCTAACGTTTTTTTTCCGACTAACCCCGTATTTACTTTCAAGCTATTATGTTGAATTATTTTGAACCAAGCCTCAAAGTTTCTTAGTATTGTTAAAACGATTCTTCAGGCTCGGGTTCATAAGTCGTAAAACCGAATCAAGGTAGACACGGATGGAGCCGGAGAATTGGACGAACAAGAAAATGGAACTCGGGGACTACGCCCACGTTAATCCGGCATAAAAATGTAGTAGAAAAATATCACATATCCAGCATACAATTGCACCCGGCATACCGGGGATCTGATAAATTTTCAAGTTTTTAGAACTAAGGAGCAGCAGGAGGAGCAGGTTCGGCGTCGTCGTCGATGTCTTGAATATCTGAAGCATCATCTTCCCCGTCCTCATCCGACCCATCTTCAACATTCTCATTCTGCTTGTCCCCAGCGGATTCCAGGAAGCTCGACCCTTCAATCCAGTCATGAATAGGAGAATATTCGACGAGGCTGTAGGCGCAGGCCTGGCGCCGAGCTACCCACTCCGGATCATCGGTCCATCTGGATCCGGTACACCGGCGTGTGAGGAGGTTGAGGTCGATCTTCTTGTACCATGTGAGAATATGATGAAGGATGGTGTCAGCTGCGGCACGACCAGCGGACTCTCTCCAGAGGTCAAGTTGGGTCTCAACTTCCATTAATTTCTCGACGAGAGTTGCCATGGTCTTCGGGCTACTCTCTCCGGGCCAGAACGTATTGAAGATGCGCACTGCAACGTCGAGGATATCCTTGCCATAATTCTTGATGGTCTCCATGCGAGAGGACAAGCTGACCAATAGGTCCTCCATGTCCAAGGGAATGTTCTCACCATCAGGAGCAATGGGGGTACCCCTCTCTCGGTGAAATTTGGCAACAGCAGCGCTGGCAATCGCAGTACCCTCTGGAAAGTGGTCTGGAAACAAGGCAAAGGAAGAAGGTGAAGGAAAGACATATGAGGTAACCCGGAGAAGTATGTCGGATAAGGGAAAGGAACTTACGAGAAATGTGGCTATGGATCCGGGTTAACTCCTTGATGCAGGCATCCCGTCTTTTGCGAAGTTGCTCAAGCTCAGCGTTTGCCGACCCAAGCTGGACGTCGGATTCTCTGAGTAGGTCCTGGCCCTTAGAGATCTAGAGAGTAAGGCGCTCACGCTCTTCGGTGAAGTTCTGGCCAACTTTTTGGAGCTCGGTTTTGTGTTGGGCCTTCATCTTCTCCATCTCAGCCTTGAGCTTGGCTATCTCGTCGTCCTTGGTCCGGAGGAGGGCAAGCTCATCATTCTTCTTCTTCAGCTCAGCTTGATGCTGCCCTGCTTGTTCGAGAAAATGCAGCATCATATCAGGCACGGGCACACTATCCTCAAGCAATACTGAAATAATATGTTGACCCGGCAGAGTCGAGGAGTGAATGTTTGCCGAGCCAAGGAGAAGAAGAAATGGAAAACACTGAGAGGTCGAACAAAAGAGAACATACCACGGATTTCCTCCAAGTTCTTCCGCATGATTTTGTTCTTAGCCTCCACCCCAGCTGCAGAAACCGAATGAGGAGATTAGTTCGGCGGAAGAAAGTGAAGAAAAATGGAGAGGTGCCGAGGGAGAAAATTACCTCTCTTTTCATGTTCTGCACCAAGTGCAACATGTTTTGCGCGCATGATCTTGTGGGTATCAAGCAGGCGTTGAAATTCGGCGCTCCGGCGATTGGTGGTTACCTGAAAGAAGTACAGAAGTGTAAAATTAGCTTGGTGCATATTCGAAGTGTGCAAGATCTGAGCCAAGTGGAACTTAACCTGGCTCTAGGTGTGTGCATATTCGAAGTGTGCAAGATCCGGGCCAAGTGGAACTTAACCCGGCTCTAGGTGTGTGCATATTCGAAGTGTGCAAGATCCGGGCCAAGTGGAACTTAACCCGGCTCTAGGTGTGTGCATATTCGAAGTGTGCAAGATCCGGGCCAAGTGGAACTTAACCCGGCTCTAGGTGTGTGCATATTCGAAGTGTGCAAGATCCAGGCCAAGTGGAACTTAACCCGGCTCTAGGTGTGTGCATATTCGAAGTGTGCAAGATCCGGGCCAAGTGGAATTTAACCCGGCTCTAGGTGTGTGCATATTCGAAGTGTGCAAGATCCGGGCCAAGTGGAACTTAACCCGGCTCTAGGTGTGTGCACATTTGAAGTTTACATGCAGCTATGTTAGTTTTCTAATGAGCATCCCGCCGAGTAACAAGCTACTCCACCGGAGGATCGGGGACTAATGGTTATTATCTACAACATGTAAAGGAGAAATGACATACCTCCATCATTCGCCCCACGAGGTTAATTGCCTTGGCGGCAGTATTCATCTGGGCAGAAAATTTTGCGGGGCTGAACTTTTTCGGGAGATCGTCGTTGTGGACGAACTCCGCCTTGTTCCAGTTCATGACGAACTCGATAAGGATCGGAGGGTACCGTTCGCCAGTGGGCATGTGGGGTGCCACCAAGCCCTTCGCATGAGCTTCCTTCCTCTCAATTAGGGCAAGAGCTAGGCTGGTGTGCAAAACCATCTGCTGCGCATCGGTTGGCTCGGCAGGAATATCCTTCGCTGCTGGTGATTTCTTCGGAAGCATTGACGATAGAGTTCGCTGCCCGGCCTCGATGGATGCAGATTTGGTAGTATCCAGGGCCTTATTGCCTTTAACTTGCTCGGAAGAAGTAACTGCGGTGGACTTCCCTTTATAAGCTGCTGGAATAGTTCCTCGTCGAGGCTAAGATGACTCGGACGAGGCAGAAGAACTTGGCACTGGAGCTGCTGTGGGTTTCCTTGGTGCCGGGGCAGGTGCTGGCTCGGTTGCTGGTACTGGAGCTGCTGCTGGTGCTGGTGTTGTGATAGACACGGTGGTTGCTGGTTGCGGCAATGCCGAAGTGGTGGACGCCGTCGCCTTGGCCGAACCGACCCCTCCCGCTCCGTGGTCGCGTTCCTCTCGATGAGGTACTGTGGAACCCGGAGCAGCCGCAGAGCCCTCCGGAATAGGGCTCAGCGGGCGTGACTCGTCGTCACGAGGAGGAGAAGGGTCGGACCGAAGGGGAGAAGAGATGCTCGATCCGCTCTGAGGGACCTCCACAGGAGGCCTGCAAAAGAGAATGATGTCAGGAGTGAAATTACCCCGATGCAAGGAAAAGTGAGTTGCGCAGTGAAAAATGACTTACGCATCCGAGGTCTCGGCCTCCTTGGGTTTCCGGGCCCTCCGTGCTGGGGCTTTGCCTGCCCGCTTGGAGGCAGTCTTGTCTTCGGCCTTCTTTTGCCTTTTTGTGGGCTGAGAAGGTTCGGAGGAAGAACTTCATGCGGATCCGTGCTTCTTCTTCGATGCCACCGGAACTGGCTCGCCCGTGGCAAGTGGAGGATCCTCGTGGAAATGCCCACCGGGGTTAGCTAATGCCGGAAAGGCAAAAGAAAGAGGGACAGCCTCAACGGGTTCAATCACGTCGATATCCGAGTCATCCTCATCATCGGGCCAATCTCTAAGAGAAGAGAATTTACCGCTGGGTCGTTTGGTGGCGTCGGTCATAGGGAGGAACATCTCCTGGTCCGGCTCCTCCTCATCCGGGATTTCTCGGTCCGGCGCCCACTTAAGGGTCGGATCCGTACCATCCTCGAGAGTTTGCTGAAGGAACAGCTGAGAAAAGGCATGAAGAACAGAGTCAGAAATATAACAAAAACCGGCACATACTTCATCCGAATTAAGTTTGCCCCGCGAAGCTTACCGCGGGAGGGATCCTGTCACGACAGTAATGCTCGATTCCCCACGTCCATTCGGCGGAGAAATCCTTGTGGGTGGTGAAAAGAGCCTTGACCCGGCGAAAGATCTCTGTGTTGCTCAATTCGAAGGAGGAGGTTCGGTTGGGGTCGCGGCCGAAACTCATATGGCACAACTTGTGGGTGCGCTTCGGGAGGGGAGAGATTCGGTTGTGCACGAACATGATCATAGCATCCTCGTTGCGCAATCCGAGCTTCTTCAGCTCCGCGAACCTCTTGTTAACTTGGTTGGCCAGAGCGGTAGGCTTCTTGGGGACCTCCTCCCAGAAATCCGTGTCAGGTAGGCCCGGAGCGTAGGGCAGCAACTAAATCAAGTCTTCAGTACCCTCGTTCCGGACGTAGAAGAAGGTCTGGGCCCATCCTTTACAGGAGTCGAGCCCGGTAACCCGGGGAAAGACTGAAAATCTCCGGGGCAAGATGGAGGCAGTTCCGAACTAGGTGAGCTGCTTGTCCTCTGACTCAACATGGATATTAGGGATAACGTTGCAACGGAGGCCGAAGAACCGGATCCACAGCTCCTTCGTGGGCCATAGTCTGGTGTAGCCTTCGATCGTAGAGGCAAAGGCGGAAAGGGAGGTGATAGCGTTTGCTGGGAGATGGTGCGGCTGCAGGTGGTATGTCCTAACCCAATCCCGGAAGAAATCGCTCACCGAGAGACCAAATCGCCGTTGGAAGTGGGACAGGAATACAACGAACTCACCCGGATTGGGTGAGGGGGCCAGTTCGGCGGAGGGGAGACGAGCGGCGACGGCGGCGGGAATACGCCTGGTCCGGTAGAGCCAGTCAATGTCGTCTTGACAGACCCACGAACCGGCCCACGCGCCGTGGTCCGCCGCGCCGGCATCCTCCTCCATCTCCTGCTCGGCGACGACGAGCTCCTCCTCCGTCATCTCGTATCCGCTATCCTTGCTGGAGCTAGCGGCGGCGGGGATCTGAGGCCTAGATTGGCGTGGACCCGTGGCGAAGAAGCTGCGCAGCGGTGGCTGCGGTGCGGAGGCACGGGAAGGTGCGGCGGCGGCGCTGCTGCTAGAAAGCACCAGCGGTGGCGTGGTCGCAGGGAAGACGAAGGAGAAAACGCAACGGGCAAAGGGGCGCAGAGGTGCAAAAACGCTAAGGGACGCGCCCCTCCCCTATTTAACCACCCCCAGTGATCGATGAGTGGGATCGCGCTGCCCCGACGAGCCACACGATGTGGCCGTGTATCACCGGCATCAGCCAATCAGAGAAAAGCCACACAGGGGGCCACAGAGTAGAAGTGATCCCATGACGCGACGTGCTATTGCGGTAAACGAGGAGGCAGGCATGACATGACCCATGCACAGTGAAACTGACAATTACTGCGGCGGTTACTGTGCAGGCCCTTAAAATAAGACGAGGTAATGATTAGCCTCCACGTGGGTTGGCGTATGAGAGAAGGAAACGGGGCCCGGATCAAACCATGATAACCATGGGATCCGAGCCAAAGTGGTGACCTGGCCGGCAAGTGAAAACTTGGAACGTGCGAAGGGAACGTAAATCCATATAATCTGAGATAAGGAGCTAACTCAGAATTAAACGTCCGAGGCTCGAACATAAATGAACCTGATGCGGCCTTAGCGGCCGAGGCAGCTAAGACTGCACCAGCTTCGGGGACTAATGTTGCGGGGATACCCCCGGGTAGGGTCACTCCGGGTATAACGGCCGAGTTAGCCGAGGTCCGGCAAGGTCAAAGCAGATGCTGACCGGGTCACCTCAAGGCAGTCCGAATCACGGAGTAACCCAGACTAGGGGAGGTCGCCTAACATTGTCTCATCCGACTTAAGGAGTAAGTCAGGAGTGCTTGTCTAACTTATATGCAGGAACAGGTGTGGCCGGATCTACTATAATCCGGATCCTCGCTTAGCTTCTAGGAGAAGGAAGGAATCTCTCTGGTCAAAAAAGAAGGTCCAGTACGCACTGCATGAGCGAATAAAGCAAGGGCAGGACCACCGGGTCATGGCCGACAAGGGTGACGACGCTCACGTCGGCTGACGCGGGCGCCGCAGAGGCTTACGTCGCTAAAGCATGTGTGACGTAGGGGGAAAGCACCCCGGTCGGGTTACCACTTTGGGAGGGGGCATATTCTTAGGAATATGCCTCCATGTATGCCCTAGGCCAGGACCGAACCTCCTCTATATAAGGGGGGTTAGGGTTCTGGTAGAGGGGGTTGGTTGAGCACTAGTTGGTTTGGTAGTTCCACAACACTAGTGGATCTAGGGTTCTTGGGCAAGATAGTAGGCAAGAGTAAGAGAGCACCTTCTTCCTCCTCTCGCCAATACAACTCAAGGAGCACTTGTAATCTTGAAGATCTAGCAATACAAACTTCTGTGTGGAGAATCACTCCACTATCCCTCCCTGGATTCCCCTAACGCATATTAGTCCCCACCTTTAGCCTATCCATGGCATCTGCCGTGACACCACCACGACACTTGCTCTGGAAAAACTGGCAACACCGGGCGCTCCCCTATTGCGAGTGTCATGACTCACGAGTTTAGTGGGCCATATCCCAGTGTCACGTCCCCATTACTTCTCTTCCTCCCTGTACTTCTCTTCCTTCCCCTCGAAGCCACTTTCCCCACTTCACTCCCATCCTGCCGTAGCTGCAAGCCGATGGCGCCTCCATCCTAATCCCCTCTCTGGCAGCCACCCCACCTCCCCTCTCGCCATGGGTTCAAGGGGATACGGCGAGGAAACGCGTCGTGACGATAGGGATGGTGATTTTGATGTGAGCCGTCTCATCTCTATCTCTATCATCTGTGGCCAGTTATCTATTTTTTGAGCTAGATCTAATCTGTTTACTCATGCGTGTATGATGTGTTAGGCCAACCAGACGATGTATGAATCCGACTATCACGGTTTAGCGGATGAAGACAGTCCTCTGCTATGTAAACATGGATATGTGCCCGCTAAATTTGTAGCGTTCGAAGGACGAAATGCAGGAAGGAGGTTTCTACGGTGTCAAGGACATCGTGCAATGATGCAAGGCGGAAGTTGCGGTGTTGTCAAATGGGTAGATCTAGAGTAGCCCAAATCGATGCAGAAAACGCTGGACAAACTATGGGAAATGACTGTTGAGTTGAAAGAATCCATATTCAGCTCAATTCTTGACAGTTTTGAGATGAAGCTATGGGAACCAGTTGACACGACCAAGCATAAGTGAGATCTCAGGTGGGTGCAAGACAAGGTTAGAAAAGTCGAGAAGGAGAGGGACGCGGTGTTGGCCCTGAAGGCTAAAGCAGAGCAAGAACTGACTCAAGCAAGGAATGATCTTCACCAGGCCAAAGTCCTGCAGTTCACAACTACGAGTATTGACAAGTGCATGAGGAAAAATGCAGAGAAACAATTGAAGCTGTGCAAGGAAGATGCTAAAAGGAAGGAGAAGACGATTCAATCCTTGCTCTCGTAGGAAGATGTGCATCGGGCTAAGATTAGGAAGATCAAGGATATGTGTGATAGCTAGTTCTATTTAGCTTAAGATCCGTGCCTTTTTAAGTTGTAATAGTTGTACTTGTTGACCTAGTGGTCTGAAATATTGGTCCTGGAGTCTAGGGAGGAAAAAAGTTGCTCTCATGTTAGTCTGACTTAACCCCGCATTACTTCTTTTGTCTGACAAATGCCCCTTGGATATTCTGCCCATCGCTTCGTCGTCCTCGTGTACAAATAGGAGGCGCCACAGCACGTCGCTTCGTCGTCCATCCCCTCGTCCTCTCCAATCTCCACCGCGTCGTCGCTTCTTCGTCCATTCCCTCGCCCCCTCTCCAATCTCCACCGCGTCGCCATGGAGATGCCCTCGCTGAACTTCTACAAGCCGGTGATGTTTGCGCACTTCGACATCCTCGCGCCGTCGACCGCGACGGTGCCCCACGGATGGCGCATCAGCTATGCGGGGGTGCCAGTGGCTCCGCTCCCTGGCCCAGCCGAGATGGAGAGCGAAATCGTGGCGCGTCGCCGCCAGATGCCTGCGTGGAAGAGGGCGCTGCCCTAGTACATAGCGGCCAGCCCATACTGGTCGGCGCTATTCAAGAAGGAGCGGAAGGCCAAGATTGGCAACCGCATCATTTACGGGCGCGTGGTGCACCAGGATCTCTGCAACCGAGAAGGGCGGGAGAGGTTCTGGTCCGTCCCTGGATGGACCAAGTACACCGTCATCACCGCCGCTCGCCACGAAGAGGTGCTCCATCTCGTGGAAAATACGGAAATCGTTTCGTCTGATGATGACGAGGAAGCCGGTGGTTCGGAGGACAGTGGCAGCGGAAGTGAAATTGTTGACTAGTGGTTGAATTAATGTAGGATGTGAAATCGCACCTTTGTTTAGAAGAATTTGTGATTGAATTAATGAAATGTCTCGATTTAGATCTCTGTCTCGATTAATTTGTGGAAGAATTTATTATTTAGATCAATTTCTGCCTCGATTTAGATCTCTGTCCCGGATTGGGAACGTGACCGTGGACGAAAGACACCTTTTCTACTAGTGTATTCTGACATTGGTGGTTTGTTTAAACGTAATATATGTGGATTGTGCCGCATGCAAATGGCACAACCATAATTTATAAAGTGGAAGCACGTACACCCGGTTACTGGAGATCCGGGAGCTTCACCAGATGCAGGGGATGCAGGAGCAGAGAGGCGGTGAGATAGACGGGCTCAAGATTAGGCCAGAAAGTGGTACCGATTTCCTCCTCATCTGGGCATTATCGGTGAGAACATTGCTGTTTATGTTGCCACATCGTTGTGCAGCATCTGAAATAAGTTGCTGCTTCGTGGAGTGTGGCAGCTTAAATAATTTATTTCTGTGCCACTTACATTCCATCGTATTTGGAGACATCTTGCCCCTCAGCAATCGTGGAATCGGTGTTGCGTGTTTTCAGATAGCAGTGGCACAATCACAGTTTCGGATTCAACTACTGACTTGGGCGTTTCCAAACCCTAAGTCGCGGTACATTTTACTTAGAGAACGTGGGTAGATTGTTTCGCCCAGCAACATGCCACACATAGAGCTCTAGAATTTAACATAATTACATACGTATATAGGTTCAAGTTCACACTGTTACTATGCATCTTCATTGCCAGCAGCCTTCTTCCGCAGCCTGGGTGCCAAACCTTCACGTCCACTGGCTTCTTCATTTCCTGCCTTCTTCCTCTTCCTCGGTGCCAATTTGCTTAGCTTCACGTACTCTGCATCGCCAGGACAATGGGCACCAGAATCTTGTCCAGCATCATCTTTCCACTCGTTTTTAATTTCTTTGGGCAGCAAAATGACTGACCCGGCAGTCATGTTTCTAACCTTGCGACGCTTCCTGTCAAAGAAATAAGACTGTTGCATAAGTGCCCAATATCTACAGAGTAAATAAAAAAATACAATTCAGCACAAACATGTGAACCCCAAGAGACCTTTTCTTACCAGGAGCTAATTGGGTTCGAGAAACCACCCTGTCCAAGAATAGAATGGCGACTCTCAGTTGCAGCAGCTTCCACATCCAGTACATCACATTTCAGCTCAAACATGCAAGCCGAAGCATACCTTTTCATCAACCCAATTAGCTGACTGTCACACGTTAGAGGAACCATGATGCCACGTTCATCCATGAAGCTGAACTTTGCAGTCTGCTTCGGCCATAATTCATCATGATTACGCAGAGCAGCAACCATACAAGATATAGTGCAGATCTGCGCAGGCGCTTCTTCCATCATGATACAATGGTGTCCATACCACTTGCTCTTAGAGTCGTACCTGTAGAGGACTACAGTAACCAGTTAAGGGGTCCGCGGAGATCCCACTTGATAGAAAACTGTGGATAAAATATGTTTGTCAGCGTTGGACTAACAAACAATTTGAGGTTCAGTAGCCAGCTAGCAGTTATAGTTAGTGCGAATACCAAAGAGAAGGGTAGTTCACCCGCTTGTAGCCAGAACTTCTTCTTCCTTAATAGTAGGATCTGCCATCCTCCGAGCTGCTCTACAACAGCGGCTACCGCATGCGCCATTGGAGCTCGGGATCAGCGACTGGGCGCAACAACTGGGGGCCGAAAGTCAAATGTCCGAAGGGATCATCCTGCATGGAGGCCCTGGATTCCGATGCCGCCGGTGCCAGGGGAAAGGTGGGAATGGATTTGTGAAATTGGTCAACGCATCCAATCCACTTAGCTACTCGATTTGCCTAAGAGGTTGCCGCGTTGGCGCTCACGTCACGGATAGATGACTGACATGAGGGTCCCGACCATCTACTTCATGGGGCAGTTTAACATAATGTTTGAATTTGGCAGGGGTGAGATGAGTTTGCCTCAAAATGGCCCCTCTCAGTAGTTGGCGGCCCAACTTTTCGAAACGGGCAATTTCAGGCAACTTAGGTACCTCCATGTGCTGGCCTGCAAACTTTGGTACCGCAGACGAACAGGCCCCCTGTCCACCCCACGATCGAAGCCCAGCCCTGGACCACACTAGCACCGCCACGCACCGCCTCTCTGCGCCGTGTCTAGATTGCGCCAGTGCACCATGCCCGCCCAGCTCGCGCCTTGACCTCCCCTCGCATGCACAGACCTGCCATGATAGCAGCACCCCGGCAGACACCCCCGTTCGCCGCCGTGCAACCCGTAACTCCCGTGCGCCGCCGCAAACACCACTGCCTCCGCCTAGAGTGCCGCACACGCCCGACCATTCCACACCGCCCCACACCTCGCCTTTAAGCTAACAATGACCGCCAGGAGACACCGCACCGTCCACCTACCCTAGCCATGCCCTTAGCTCTCTGTGCCGCCCTCACCGGAGACGCCAGCCCGCACTGCTCGGTCCCCTTGTCGAGCTATAAAAGGAGGCCACCCCAGCCTCCATTCCTCACACCACTCGACTCCACACTCACCATTGAGCCTCCCGCACCCCTTCCCGGAGCAAGGCGAGCACCACCGTGCTGGAATTGCACCGGAGTCCGCCGTTGCTGGAGGAGAAGGGCGCCATCGATTGCGACCACCCCAAGCCTCGCCATGACAATGCCTCGCCTTGCCGTCGTCTACCACGTTGTTTGCCCCTGTCGCCGAGCCTAGCTGGAGCCCATGTGAGCCCCGATAGACCCCCACCGCCACGTTAGGGTTCAGACCTCACCAAAGTTGTTCGTCGTTGACGACGACCCTCAGCCATTGGATTAGATTTAGATCATAGGGATCTGGTCAAAAGATACCGGTTCGCATTAGATAAGTCACTGACTAGTGGTCAGCAGCCCGCTGCACCGTGGAGTGCTGCTGGGCTGGCCCGTTAGCTTTCCCGTGATGGCCCAAAAATTCAAGTAAGTGGTTTTCTAATTTAGTTGAAATCATATTCTGTCCACTTATTCCAAAATCAATTCAGAGAGATTCACTTAACCAAATGGCATGATTCAAATTTGGTTAGAAAGATAATTAAAATATCTATCGAATCCCGTTAGATTTAAATCATTTGGAGTTAGATATAATCTATAGCAAAAATGACAAAACAGAGACTTATGCAACTTCAAATATTTTTCAAAAATCAACCATAATAGCTTTTGAGTTGATTCCAACTCTCAAAAATCACATTTGATAATACCTATCTGAATATGTAATAATATTTAGGTTTGCATGTAGTGACTTTGGACTAGTACCAAAATAATGCTATATAGGCATTTCTAGTCACTTTAAATCATTTAAATTATATCCTTAAACTTTATAAAATGTGGCCAGCCCTTTAAATCACGTTCCCATGTATTAGAATATGTGGTTATGACATGTGTCCACATGATCCCATATTTTAATTGGAGAATATTAAATCTCAATTAATTTCAATGAGTAGAAATTACTTTTCTCAAATAAACTAATTGAAACTAGTGCTTTAATACATGTGATGATTGTGATGATACTAGATCATCAAGTTTGAACCTTAGTGTGCTAATTAGACTTAGTTAAGTATTGGTTGGTGATTGTATACCCCGTATTCCTTTATAGACGATAGTGCCGACCAAGTCTACGAGGAGGAGTTCTACCCCGAAGAAGACAAAGAGAACTTCAATCACTGCACCAATCAAGGCAAGCTATTATTAGAAAGCTAGAACTAAGCAAGTTAACACTTGCCCCCTTGATAACTTAAGCAATTGCATTAGGCATGCTTGGTTATACCTTTTGATTTATACCCATCCCAAGTTTTACTTGCAAGCTTTACTTTTGCTTTACCAAAGTTCTTTACTTTTAGTTAATGCTTGGTGAGATTTTGGAAAGATAGTATAGAGAGCATAGAGAGTATAAAACTAGGCCTATACTAGATGTCATTCTATGGCATGATATTGAGATTAGCATCCCTCATTAGTGAACACTCTTAACCTTAGTGGCTAGTGCTAAACCAAAAACTTGATCACTTTAGATGGGAATACTTGGTGAAAATGCTTATGAAAACCTTGGAATGATGAGTCATTCTATTGAAATGTTTTGACATGTGTTGAGAAACACAAATGGTTTTGATGATGAAAATGTTGAGGCATGAGCCTTAGCGCTTTATAAAAACTGATGGTTGGGTTAGGATGCGATACCATTCCAATTTTACCTTACAACCATAATACCTGAATTGGATAAGGCTTAGCCGGAAGTTTATATGCATTAGTATGAGTTCCCTCGCGGAGGAGGTTTGAGCTAAGGCTACCTCTTGATGATGTCCACCTATGCAGTGCCTAGGATGGCAGATGGCCATGGCTGGGAGGCCAAGCTCATAGTAGAGGTGCTTATACTAGAGTGTGTAAAGGAAAGGTTATGATTGATTATCTGCATACTAAGTATGATGATTCAGGGTTATCCCTAATGGATATATCGAATTTTGTGGTGAAAGTGTACCACCTTTATAGAGTGTCAAACTATTCGAATAGCCGCGTCCGTGGTCATGGACAGTTGGAGTGGCCATAGTGTTCCGTCGTCAGATGTTTTCCAAAATGACTTGTGAAGTGAACTATGAATTTGACTTGACCACAACAGGGTTGTGACTATAAAAACTAAGTTCCCACTTAGGTGATTTAAAACATTAATTTAGCTTTCTTTGCTTCTGAACTCAGTTTAGAAAAATCTGGCTTTTTTCAAATAAAACTTAGAGCTTAGCATTCCTACTAGAACTGCCTTACTTGTTAGAGATAGTTTGCGAGTACTTAAAGAGTACTCATGGCTTTGTCCCTCGCTATTTCCATGGCCAGACTATGAGGAGGACTATCAGGAAGATGGACAGCAGGACGGCTATGACAACTAGGATCATCTCCCATCATCAGCATTGCCTGTGATACTGAAGATGGAGCCCACCTCTACGCTTATTATTTCCGCTGCTTGTTTGTATTAAGACTGGATCATGAGATCCTTTATTTGTGTAAGACCTTATTATTTTTTGTAATGGATGATGTACTATGATATCAAATCTGCTATGTCTCACAAAAATGGTAATCCTGGATTGCGACGTATGGCATAACAGGCATCTTGGATTAAAAATCCGGGTGTTGACACATACTTTTGCAATTAGTCATTTGGATAGTAGATATACGCAGGACATGAGTATATGTCAAGTATATGGGACACTTGCATCCACCATCAACGGATATTTGAGTTAGAACTGTTAGATGCAATGGCAGCATTTTCACCCGTAGTACAGTCGGTACGGCTTCCATGCCATAACTTTGCCAAGGTCTGATTTGGTGTCATCCGTGACTATATAGTGTGGTTTCACCAATACAAAGGGCCCCAATATATATACTTAATTACTAGCACTGGGTTCAGGTTAAGGTTACGGGGTAAAACACTGATTTGAAGCTGATCAATTTTAGCAACCACACAAAACCTACTGAATCGTATTAAAATGTGCACTGGATAAGCTCCATCTCCTTGTCGTGATTCCGGTCCTCAAACTAAACAGATAAGCATCTTGTACAATGACATGAAAGGATAATCCTGATCAAAGTACTATAAAATTGCACTATCATTTATAAATTTAACTCAAACACGAACATGCACATTTGGTTCAAGAAATTCAGAGACATGTAACATCCAGCAGGTTGAGAAATCTGTGTGGTAGATATAGTGGGTGCACTGTTGTATCTGTATCTTCTTGTTGTCTGATGAAGATATAGTGGGTTCTCCACAATAATAGTGTATTTGTTTTAAGAAGAAATATGTAGCTGTATTGTTTGAGGTATAGCTTTCAGGCATAGGATTATCAGGTATCTTCACTGTGCTAACATTTGATATCCTTATTATCTTCTATAGACCATAAATTTCAATCCAGATGGTCCGTCCATCGATCTTGTATCTTGGTCAAGGTACTCCAAATCACAATATCTAAAAACTAAAACTGCAGATCTTGAATTAGAAAAAGGAAAGAGCAATGTACGAGACATATTACTTCTGGAAACCTTTCTAAATTAGAAAGCTAAGAGTTTACCGAATTTTTCCATGTTGATACAACTACATTTCTTTTTCAATCTATATATCCTAAATTTCCCAATAGGTTTAAAAGGAACACATTTTTACAGTACATTCATACACTAAAATACAAATACTCGGTTTCAATATGGAATTATTGACCTTGACTACTCTATTCCGATTCACAGGAGATCCTTACATTCTAGGCCTCCAAGCTCAACAAGTTTTCTATGTGAGAGATGTGAAGAACCCTGATTGGGTAACTATGATTAAAATGAATCCATGCAATTTTTTTGCTCCTTCTGCTATAGATGGTTGCGGTGACCCATCATACCACTGCATGATGTCGTACACTATAGTCATTGACATAACACCAATGAAACACTGTTCACTAGTATTACATCCCTCGGAGTGGTACAACATAAACACAGCAGGTCCAAGACATGACTATAGATTACAACTCGATTCTTTACATAAGATCCAGAGAACACTCTAGGTTAAAGAGAGAGAAAGAAACTTCTTACAAAGAAGAACCAGAAATAATAACTCAGAACTATCTCGTAACTACGACTAGTATCTAAACTATTTGGCTTGTCATTGCTGCTATTGCAATGCTCTACACAAGTAGGTTTTATGGCTAGAGAATCTACTCCTATCTACTTGAGAACTTTGTCTTTGCTTCGGTTGACGTATATGTTGACTTCATTGACTCTGTTGAAGACCTTAAGCTGTCGATGATGGTTTCTTGAGCAAAAATTGATGTTGGTGTCGTCTTCAATGGCTTAGAACCTAGCAAGGGTTAAAAGGTACGGTTGAGTACAAGCATACTCAGCAAGTTCACTAAAAAGGAGTGTATGATGCACTATCTCTACAGCTATAGACCATAGGTCGTAGGCAATGCGGGTTTTCATAAACATTTCTTCAAAGGTTGCTTTTATTCTGAAAAGTATGTCCGACAGCCTTCACAGGTTGACCAGAACCTTCGTGGGGTTCCTTTCCTACCGCGTTCGTAGCTCCTTCCCGGAACAGGGATTAACATGTCACAATTCTTACACTCTGCAGAAGTGCGTCACTTTTCCCACAAGAGACCTTATGCTTTGTTGCACATCCGGGAGTATGTCCCCGTTTAAACTTCCATGGTTTGAGGCCCAACCTAAGATCCAAGCCAATCACTGCTCTCTCCGCGACCCCGCATGAAGACACGGTCCTTCGGGGTGGACTACATCTCCGTTAAGCCCCCTTTCGGGCAAGCTAGAACCCAGATGAGTTCTCGAAGACTCTGTAAGCAGGTCTATCTAGCGGTCAGCATCAGCTATGGTGAACTCAGACCAAGACAGCTATGCACAGATAATCTAGACACCTAGCTCGCGGGGAACTAAGGGGTCCCACCCATGTGCTGGATTCTCTAGAACTCTACGAGAAATCAACAGCCTTACGATAAGGTCATCCGTCCATGCGAAAGGAAGAAGATACAGCTGACTTCTCCGTCCCATTCCAAATCTCATGGTTGACGCGTAATATATGGTGCTAGAATCACTGGCGACATTGGTTGTTAAGTCCTAGATATTATGTTCCTTTACCACTGGAACTGTATCAATAGATTATTACCACTTGGTAAATAATCCATAATTAAATTATTATGAAAATAGTATTTTTTGTCTTTTTTGAAATGCAGGTGATGACAACATTTGAGTTACAAGCATTTGATAGAAAATAATCAAAGGACATGAGCAAGTTGTGAACTTTCCTTTTGTGATTGCAAGATTATGCACTCACGGTCTTTAAGACAATAGAAGATCGAAATTTTGTAAACGGCATCATTGGTCCGGTAAGGACTAATGTTTAAAGAAGCAAGATGCAATTATGCATAAGTAATGTAATGTAGTTTGATAAACGTGAATCCCCAGAATAGTCGTATTTGATCTAGGGTTTGAAGTTTGTGATGAGTTCTTTGGAATGTGTTACACTTTTATATCAGCTTCACACTTGTGCTGCTTATTAAGGCTTGTGAGAGTGTGTGAAACAATATGTAAATACAACAAATAGCATGCAATATTAAAGCATTGAAATGGGGCATGGTATCTAAAATATTTCTTAAACAAGATTAAGAAGCAATTAGAGCTTTTAAATAAGTGTTCAAGGATCACTTTTAATGTTTCTTACAAGAATAACTTTTGAGGAAAATATTACTTTACAAAGTAAAAAGTATTTAAACTTAAGGCTAACACTTTAAGGTTTTCTTATTAGCTAAGATCATTAAAGAGGAAAATATTACTACATCAAACAATCATAGCATAAGTGTGGAGATTTACATGTTTTGAATAAGGCACCACATTGTAGATGGTTGACTTCTTAACATTCCACAAAGTTAGAATTTAAGTATTATTACTTGAATGAGGTGGTGTTTTATTCACTTTATAAGTGAATAAAATCACTTATTTATTTTAGAAGTAATGTTTATACCTTTTAAATATGGGACGAAGCATTACTTTAATTAATTAATACTTTATTTAGATTCAATTGGATTTTTAGGGTGGTAAGAGAATTAGTAGATATTATCTTGGTGATTTTATAAATGAGAAAATCCTTGTAAGAAAATTAAGATACACTTAATAATAATTTTAGGATACACATCTTAAAATGATTAGATCTATTTTTTACTTCACTTGAACATCAATTAAACTTGTTATTACATTTTTTAGACTTTAAACAAATAATGGTAAAGGCAATAGTTAAAATAAAAGAAAGGGTTTAAATAAGATTTATTAGACCTTTACCTTTTATTTTACTTCAATTATGAAAGAGGAGATTTTTTTTAAGTATAGATTATATTTTTGTGATCATTTTGGTATATATATGTATTTTGTAATTTTTAAATAATAAGATATGATTTTTGTAAATTTAATCACTTTATAAATACTTAATAAATAATAATAATTATCGAAGTGATACCAAAAATCTATGAAACAATTTTATAAATGTAGATTTTATTTTTCTAAGAATTTTGGTATATTATTTATATTTTTCTCATTTACCAATATTAAAATATGAATTTTCAAAGTATTATTACTTATAAAATCTTTATTAAATAATATTTATTTAGATAGTTAACACAATAATGTTTGTTAATAAAGTTAAATTATAGATTTTATTTTTCTGAGCATTTTGATATATTATATACATTTTTCTAAATTATAAAACAAAAGATATTCAATTTCTAAGATTTACTCATTTTCCTAAATTAAAATAAATATTAAATATTTTATTGCGTCAGTGCTGACGTCAGCATGACACATACACACGTTGCAGACTTTTTATACCCAGCCTAATCTACCCAAGCCACTGACCGGTGGAACACATGCCACATCATATTCAGAAATTATAAAACAAATAATAAAATGGGCTTATGACATCAGCCAGATGTCATGCTGACATCACCCGTGGGTGTTCTTCCCAGGTTGCTGATCGATCTCTCGATCGAGAGCGTGTGAGCAAGCGGGAGTGGCTTCATTCGATAGAGTAGTATGGGGCGAATCAATCTGTGGACACGCCGCCAGAAAGTGGTCATCGGAGTTCCTCCGGCGACCATTTGTTGCGGCGGCCGATGATGGACTATGGTCTTACGGTGATATGGAGCTCGATAGAGTGATTGGAGGGGTTCCCGAGGATGGCAGACTCACCCTAATGATGATGGAGAGGTCGAGGAGGCGTGGGGAGGCGTGACGATGGCGAATCGACGATGAACGGCATCAGAACGGAGGTACCAATCCGAGTGCCAGGGGCTCCTTCGGCTTCCGTGGAATGGGGCAATTGGACGAGAAGAACAATACCTACTCAACAGTAGGCTCAGATGGTCTTGGGATGGTCGGGAGCATCAGCGATGAGTGGCTCCGGTGAGGTAGGGTTTCGGGTGTGCAGTAAGAGAGAGAGAGAGCTCCAGAGAGAAATGGATGAGGATGAGCAGAGGCGTCATGGTGGCCTTCTTATCTCCTCCAGGTGTCGTTAGCGAGTATCATAGCGCACGGCTGACGTCGACGACAGCATTGGGCGGCGGCAAGGTCTTCCAGCGAGCTGCTTGTGTGCGTAGCGGTGACGATGACGGAATTTTGCAAAAAAAACCTAAGTGATTTAACTTCCCAACCTGCGGTCCTCTACTGGCCCCACTTGTCATACAGAGAGGGAATGTGAGTTGGGCTGGTATTAATGGGCTTTGGCTAAGTGTGCGGTTTGTGCTGCCTGCTGCTCGTGGCGTGGAATAGGACTGGGCTATGGCCTGGTTCTGTTTTTTTATTTTCTGATTCATTTCCTCTTTCTATTTTCTGTTTTTCTTTTCAATTAAAATTTCCTCAATGATTTAAATACTTAAGTTTAGTGATTCAACAAGGATTCTACTTGGTTAATGTAACTAGTTGGTTTGACATTCATTTTTTTAGTATTTTTCTTTTACTATTCATGAGTGTATGAAAGGCTCTTTTATTTAGCAAAGTAAATACAAATTAGGTTTTTTATAGCTTTGTTTCTTAAATAGAAACCTTATATATAAAAACAATGTTATTGTTTTGACTTCATAATTTGTAATGATAAGGATTTAAAATGGTGAATGATATAGAACATTCTATTCATTCCTAGGCTCATTAATACATATAAAATATAATGCATTAAACCTTGTGGTTTGTAATATGGTAATTTGAATTCCATGATTCTCCCTATTTGATGATTTCACCAAATCCAATTCTATTTGGTTTGTAATGTTTATAAATACCATAAAACAATCTTGGTTAGATCATTATGAATCAATAACAATTATTGATGGAGAAATGCTCATGTTTAATCAAATGTAGGTATATGGATTTTGAGAGGATTTAATAATTCATATTAATTTATGAATATGGATAAGGATCAAGGTTTAGGGACACTACTTCTAAATCTATGAGTAGGTTTGATATCTCAACTTAGAGTGAGATATTGGAATTACTTATTAATGTGATCCTGATAGTTCTATCATTCTAGGTTTCTATTAGGGTTTAAAACAATAAGGTGGATAAGGCTTCCATCTCTAAACACTTATCTAGGTCTCTAACTATCCCTTGGAAGCTTTAATTGTCCAAGATGTATTATTCAATGGTTACCTAGGAATAGGAAATGGTTTCATTATCCATTTGATCATGGGGTTTTGGGCAAAGAGGTAGACATGGGTCTTATCATGGCTTGATATACTGTTTGTTAAAGATTTCTCAAGCACTCCTACCTTAATACCACACTAAGCTTATCTTGAGATAAGGAATTCCTTTCCTAAATATACTCTCTATATCTCTCTTATCTTATTCACAAAGATCACATCTTCCTGAATAAGACAATCATCTGACTCCACCCTATCCATCAACATATGATGACATGGTCATGCCACTTCAACATTACTCCTTCATTCTTCTCCTAATATATATATACAACTTCCATTTATAAACTACCCTTACTGAATCCATTAAAGTAGTTAGTACTAACTTCATTTAATAAACTCCTTCATATTTACCTTGCATCTACATCCAAGGCTTGCAAGATTACAATTCTCTCTATATATCACATGTGATAACAATCCTCTAGAATAGGTATGGTACTACTCCCATAATACAAGTTTGTTCTTGTACTGGCTTGGTTAAACTACTATGCCTCCAACTAGCATGACTTCATTATACTCATGTTATATACTTCATTATACTCTAGCTTGACTTCTCATAATCAAGCTAGATGATTCATCTTACTAGGGCTTTACCTAATTTGGTATACTCACAACTCTTCTTCAACACCTAGTCATCTATTCCCAAGTGACTTGAGAATAATGAACACCATCATTTGATCAAACCAAGCTTAGGCTTCTAATTGTCTGATCAAGATCTATACTCAACTAAGTAGTAAAGTTGTACTGGTCTCTCTATAGGCTTATCTTGTTAAGCAAGCTTACTCTAAGTTTACGCCCACTTGTCTTAACAAGATTATTATTGGATATTCTAATACTACTAGCTTTCTCCTAGCTCTATAATTACTATCTAAACTCTTAGGTTTAAATACTTCTTCTAGTTAACTCAGGAGTGAGTTAACTCCTCCAACATCAAATGGTTTGATCTCCACTAAGGATCACATTCCATTGATGATGGCACACTACCATATCTAGTTTATCCTTCTTACTAAGTTTACTTAAGGTCTTTGAAAGATTAATATAATAGGTCAAAGGCTATGAGTCAATAAGTTCTAGGTCAGGAATTGATCACACACATTGATGATCAACTTGACACTAGGACTTGGTTAAATAGGAATGTCACCTCTTAATATCATATTAAGGTATGTGTTTAATGGTCTTGGCTTGACTCCTCTTTCTACTATATTTGTGATAAGAGTTGATGTTTAAGAACTATCATGGTACCTATGATAAGAGTAACTACGGCAAACAAGTGTTTTAAGATTTAGTTATGAGTTTCTTTTACTTAAGTTATATACTTAATTAGTATTCAAGGTTTGTTGTAGGTAATACCTTGATATTAGCTTTTAGAATATTAAATATTCATCCTTGTGTTGTTGTATGGAATACCATATCATGATCTCTAGGTTATCTAGTACTCTTTATTATGTAGGGTGTTGTGACTTAGTTTTATTACATTTGATCTACCCCTAGATCAATCATATTACCCAAAGATAAGGTTTTAGCAAAGGTCATATTGAAACTTATCGCAATCAACTTGATGATCTACTTTAGTTCCACCAAGTTAAGAGAAGCTTCAATCACTTTGACAAGTTTTATTTAAAAGCGCGAAAATTATCCGGTTTTCTATGCATGAATGCAATGCACACACCTGTGTTCAGCTTATTTCTAAGCTCTAATGCTGGGGTGTTACAATGGTGTAGGACTTGATGAAGCTGCTGAAGCCAACGAAGGTGAGGTAGACGTGTTTAATGTCGTTGACACAGAAACTACAGTGCCAAGCACACCTGAAGAGATTACTAGTTGGTGTAAAAATGATGTCAAAGGATCCAACGTTGATGTTTCGGTCATCGAATATATAAGATCTATTGAGTTTGAAGAGATTCAAATCAAATACGATGATGATACGTATGATGATGAGGCTTACGTAAATGATGGACATGTTTCTCATTTGGGACAAGAAGGATTGTATGGTGACTAGGGGTTCTTTGTTTAGGTTTTGATCTATTGGTAAGGCGCCTTCCACATTTGTGTAGATGAATATTTCTAAGTTGCATATTGCTGCTCATACCATATTTTTGTAGCACATCACATGCTTGTCATCTTTGTTGATATGCTGTTTCAGAGTACTTGCCAATAGTTTCGACAATAACTTCTACATGAACTGTATACTCACTTAATTCTTACCTAGTAAAGACTGTTGTTTCCTTCCTAAGTCTTGACCAATAGTACTTAGTGATGACTGTTATTCATCAATTGACAGTCCTTATACTGAAACAGCTAGATGTATATTTATACTAGTTTGGAGTAGTCTAATTCCAATTGTGGTTATTTACTTGATCTTGACCATAGCTCGTCTGCACTTTCTTATTTTATACTAGTTTCTAGTTGTATATTTATACTAGTTTGGACTAGTTTATATGTGATGGTTTCCTGAATCTGTTTGCACCTGCACTTACTGTAGTTTTTGTACACTATGCTTAAAAATTCAAATGTTCCCAAGTCTTTTTGCACGTGTAGTTCTTGTGTAGTTCCTGAATCTGCTGTACTACCTCACATGCCTGTTATCTTTGTTGATTCCTCTTGTTTCGGTAATTTAGAGTACTTGACAATAGTTTTTTTACAATAGCTTCTGCAAGAACTGGATACTCACTTAGTTCTTATCCAGCATTTTAGTTCTTTGAAGTTGTCTATACTATTATACATCATCTCTCCTTAGTAAAGACCGTTATTTCCTTTCTTAGTCTTGAACAATAGTGCTTAGTAATGTTATTCATCAATGTCTAGTCTTTATACTAAAACAACTAGTTGTATATTTAGTATAAATATATACCGGGGTTCTAAGATTAATAATCGTTGGACCCTATGGTTGCAAGTACGTGCCATTTTCTGTTTAGACAACAAGTGCATATTTAATAGAAGTATTCAGATTAGTACTCGGCCATCTGCTCCATTGTATATTGACACACGAAGGTTGTCTTTCCATGGTTTGGACGACTAGGGAATTATCTGGTTTTATTTGGTTTTTCAGGTATTCAGCATAGCATATGCATGTGAAGGAGTAGTACACCACCATTTCGGCGCATAATTCTACGCTATACATCATCGACGTTTACTCACATAATTCTTAGTTTATCCTTAGTACTTCACCACAGTTCGTGGAGTTCTTTGCACTTTTCCTATGAGCCTTTAGTCACTGTAGTTTTATTACTCATGTCATCGTTGGTTATGCAATATATGAATTGCATGGTTTTTTATGTTATCTATATTGGATATATACATTACACTATTGTGTGCTTGTCATGGATGTCCTTTGAAACAAATGAGGTGTTGTCGAAATTTTGAATTGTTGTTAGTTTTGATTATAATTTGACAAGTGCAGTAACACTGACAGATAGATAGAAACTAGGGTGGTACGGGTCTAGAGTAGTAAAGACTATTGAGTATATTATACTCCCTCCATTTCAAAATTTAAGATGTTTTAGGTTTTGTGAAATGAATGTATCTACATGACTTTTAGTGTGTGGTTTACTCCGAACCTACACACTAAAAGATGTCTAGATACATTTGTTTCACAAAATCTAAAACATCTTATATTTTAAAATGGAGGGAGTATATAGCAATACATGTAGGGAGAGAGACTACAACACAAATAGTCTAGAGTAGTTCTACATATCAATCAGAGTAGGGATATCCTCTACTAAAGCTACATACGTACATGAGTAGTGCACTGTCTGAAGCTCCATGAGACCAGCTGAATTTAATTCACATGCACTGACTGAAGATACATAAGTCCAGCTGAATTATGTTTAGCTAGCATAAACAAGTGATGTCAGCTGCTCACTTTGATTCTAGCAGTGTGTTGTGGCTGACCGCAACTCGCACGATGTCCTACTCTCTATAGAGGCTTCTTGTTCTGCTCACAACATTACATGTAATGAGACCGGACACCCACAACCACCATCGGCCACCCCTCCATGGCCCAGTCCAATCCCATCTACCGACCCCACCCGCCGCTCGACCGATTAAGTTTGGGACAGAGGAAATGATGAAGGAGAGAAGTTTTTCCTCTCAGTCGTTCTCTTTTTTCTCTTTTTTATCTCGAGTTATTATGTCTTATGGTCAATAGACCGATAGCTAATGATCATGGGACGATGGAATCTATGATATGCTTGTATTAGTGGTACGTACTAGAAAACACTAGTGGAAAAAGGGCCTCTAGTCCCGGTCCGAAACTGGCTCTAGTCCCAGTTTTCAACTCGGGACTGCCAGATCAGGACTAGAGGCCCCTATCTCTAGTCCCGTTTTGCTATGGCCTGGGACTAGAGTCCACCACGTGGCAGTTTCCGTGCGGCTGGGGGCGGAACACCTCTAGTCCCGGGTCGTAACACCACCCGGGACTATACTGGTTCCTGTCGCGGCAGAGATTCGTGTGTTTCTCTACCGCGACAGAGATTCTGTGTTTTCATTTTGTTTTTTCCATTTCGTTCTTTTTTCGATTTGTGTTCATTATAATTACAAAATGTTTCGTACACTTATTCTACGCTACTACATACACAGTACACCTTGATGCATATATAAGTAATATTCGATCTCTTGCGAGCATACATGCATATATACAATATTCGATCATATCAAAAGGAAGGAAATGTTTGAAATTACATGGTCATTGATGATATATCATATCAACTACATGGTGATCACTAAGGCATATAGAGTTCCTCATCGTCCGTATAATGTTCTCCATTTATATCAGTGACCTCCTTCATCAGAAATCCCACCAGTTCCTCTTGAATTTCTCGTGCGCGCAGTTCTGGCTCTAGATTCTCCCGCAAACCGTGAATATAATGTGAACCAACATTCCACTCATTGGTCAACTAGCGAATGTACTCGCAACATAGAATACACATAAATGAGTCCCCGGTGGCTGCTGCAAGCTCTTCACCATTTTATAAGTTAGCTCATCTTTGAATG